>OX463807.1:20798773-23252548 GCA_949825045.1 Argyresthia goedartella
ACGGCGGGCAACTATGATATAGCAAGGTCCATATTGTTGGACCGCTACCAACACAAACGGCGGTTGGTTGATGCGCAGCGGGTTACTCTAGGGAAGCTGTTTAGCATCCCTAGAGTAACCCGGGATGTTGACATCCGAGTACAGGTGCTCAACCCTGTGCTGGTGGCCACTAAGGCCCTTCAGAACCTTGGTCTTCCGGTAGACCAATGGTCATATATTATTCTATATATGGTTTTGTCACGGTTGCCTGCAGCTGTTCAAAGTTGGTTTGAACAGCTGCATGAGGGCAGTAGCACGGAACTGCCCACACTTACCCAATTGATAGATTTTTTGGAGGGTGAATGTAGGCGATGTGACACACTGGACACGGAGGCCAGTGTGCAGCGCCAACCCGCACGGATGTGGGAGGGGCCGCGCCCCCCGCCCCCACGGGGGGGAGGGAGGTCGAAACAATTTGGCGTTTTGAATGCCGCGCCGTCGGGTGACGGCTGTGTGCACTGCGACAGTGCCGGTCATGACGTGACCAGTTGCGCCAAATTTAAGGCGCTCGGGGTAGCTGCCCGCAGGAAGATAGTCTTCCGTCACCGATTGTGTTTCGGTTGTTTGGGGCCGCACACGCTGAGCGAGTGCTCGCGCGCGTTTTCGTGTGAATGCTGTGGTGGCAAGCACCACATAGCGTTGTGCCTGAATCGGTCAGGCCCTTCGGATGGTCACCAGGGCCGGACTCAGGTTGGTCGGCCACAGGGCCCAACCAGGGCCGGACCCAGTCCCCCTCCGGGCAACGGGAGTCACCAACGGGGTGACTGGGGCACCCGCGGACGGGATTCGCGGACGCCTTCGGTCAGGTCGATTTATCACACGTCTCCATTCCGGAGTGATCGCCCACCGCTGGGCAGTTCACACCATGCAGCCGAGACGCGGCTTCTGTCGATGGAACGACGCATGAAGCGTGACGGGATTTTCCGGCAGAAGTACGTCGACTTCATGCGGGAATACGAGTCGCTCGGCCACATGTCGGTTTCGGGTATCGACTGGAAGCGTGAAGACCACTGCTTCCTGCCTCATCACGCGGTCTTGAGGACCCCGGAGGGCAAAATACGGGTAGTGTTCGATGGATCGGCATCAACATCTAACGGCATGAACCTGAACCAGCGTTTGCATTCAGGGCCGAAGTTGAACCATGACATCGCGGATGTTATCACACGGTTCCGTCGACACAATGTTGTGTTTGTAGCTGACATCCGGATGATGTTTAGGCAGACGGTCATTCACCCTGACGATAGACGGTATCAGCTGATACTGTGGCGAGAGAGCCCAAATCAGCCCATCATGGTGTACGAGCTGAACACCAACACGTACGGGCTACGGTCTAGTCCTTATTTGGCGATTCGCACTCTGCGGGAGTTAGCGGATCGAGAACGGTTCAATTTCCCTAGAGGAGCAGCGATCCTGGAGCAGGATCTCTACGTGGACGATATCTGTACCGGTGCAGATTCCGTAGAGGAGGCGCTCGCTCGACGGGACGAGCTAGTTGAGCTCTTACGGGGTGGAGGTTACGAGCTCCGAAAATAGATGTCGAACTCTCCAGAGTTACTGACTGGTCTGTAAAACAGATTTTAAATTTAGGCACGTAAATAATGAAGACATTGTAAAAGCGTTTAAATCCCTGGAAATGAAAAAGACAGCTGACGCCCATGGCCTATCAGTAAAAATTATTAGTTCCATTGTAGATTGTATTGCACCTCACCTTTGTTGTATATTTAATCAATGTATAGATAGTGGTGTGTTTCCTGACTTGATGAAACTAAGTAAAGTTATACCTTTATTCAAAGCTGGTAGTACATCAGACCCCACCAATTTTAGACCCATATCGATACTACCAACGCTTAGCAAAATATTTGAAAAACTCATACTTAATCAATTGCAAAGTCATTTTTATCTCAATAATTTAATTCATATTGCTCAGTTTGGTTTCACAAAGGGTCGTTCAACAGCCGATGCTGGTGTTGAACTAATCGACAATATTTTTGATGCCTGGGAAGACGCAATGGATGCAATAGGTGTCTTCTGCGATCTATCCAAGGCTTTTGATTGCGTCCATCATGACACTCTTGTCAGGAAGTTACGCCATTATGGTGTAAAAGATCAGGCACTTGGCCTTCTGGAGTCATATCTAACAGATAGGGTTCAGATGGTCGATGTTAATGGGAAAAGATCACCTGGGTCTTCAATAAGTATGGGCGTACCGCAAGGTTCAATTCTTGGTCCTTTCTTGTTTTTAGTATATATTAATGATTTACCTTACCTTGTTAAAGCAAAACATGGGTTAGTATTGTTTGCCGATGATACTTCTTTGATATTTAAAGTTAAAAGACAGCAATCAAATTATGACGAGGTAAACAATGCTATCTCTAGTATAGTGAACTGGTTTACTGTTAACAATTTATTACTTAATGAAAAGAAAACTAAATGTATTAAATTCGTGTTACCCAATGTGAACCCGGTAACTACAGACATATTTATAAAAGGACAGAGATTGGACCTTGTGCAGTCGACTGTCTTTTTGGGCATTACTTTAGACGCCAAACTACAATGGGATCCTCATATAAATAAATTGTCGAACAGACTGAGTTCGGCAGCGTTCGCAGTTAAAAAAATTAGAGCTCTTACCGACGTAGACACCGCTAGACTAGTCTACTTTAGTTACTTTCATAGTCTAATGACCTATGGTATTTTATTGTGGGGTCACGCTGCGAATGCTAATAGTATATTTATTCTGCAGAAACGGGCTGTTCGTGCAATTTATAGATTAGGGCCTAGAGTGTCACTGAGGGAAAAGTTTAAAGAAATCAATATTCTGACATTTGTGTCTCAATATATCTATGACAATCTTGTGTATGTAAAAAGAAATATAACTAATTTTCAGAAGTACAGTGATATACACAATTTTAATACTAGAAATAAAGGCAAGTTGGTTGCTTATGTAAGCCGACTACATAAAATTAGTAATTCTTTTAAAGGCAATTGTATACGCTATTACAATAAGGTCCCTACTGATATTAAAAACTTACCTTTAGACAAGTTTAAAATAATAATAAAACAGAAATTGTATAAAAAAGGTTACTACAGGATATCTGATTACTTAGAGGACAGATGTCCATGGGAATAGATTGTTTGAGTAACAGGCTGTTTTGATATATAATTAGCATTCATTTTGTAATTTGACAATATTTTATTTAAAAAAGGAAACGCAAAAGATGCGACGACTGTGGAGTTTCTTCGGTGAGCTCTTCTCCACAGATTCCGCCATTGGGTTAGTGAACTCACCCAAAAAAATGTAATGACGGATCTAAGTGATATAACAACATCCTATGGAAATAAATGATTTTTGATTTTGATTTTGATTTTGTCTTCCGGATGACTACCAGCAGGATCCCCACATTTTCGAAAATCTGGAAAATCCGAATATGTTGTCGGTATTAGGCGTCCAGTACCAGCCGGTGTCAGACATGTTTTCGTATCGGCTCGAGTTGGACTCCCCGAAGGTCTGGACGAAACAGAACGTCCTTTCAACGGTGGCTAGGACATTTGATCCAAACGGGTGGATCACCCCGGTAACATTTCAGCTCAAGTGTTTTATGCAGCAATTGTGGTCTGCTGAGCTGAAATGGGACGACCCGATCGGCGGGTCATTGAGCTCAGAGTAGGTATCGTTCTTTTCGACCCTCCCTGGCATCAATCGGATTTCACTGCCACGGAGGTTGGTCCCCACCAAACGATACACCGCCACCCTGCATGGGTTTTGCGATGCCTCGGAGAAGGGCTACGGAGCTGCGGTGTATCTGCGTACGGTCGACTCCTCGGGGGAGGTTGATGTGCGGTTGGTCATGGCCAAGAGCAAGGTTGCGCGTTGCGCACTCGCCTGACCATTCCCAAATTAGAGCTTTCAGGAGCGGCTCTCCTGACTCGTCTGCTCAACCACACGATGACGGTTCTTCGTGGGTCAATAGCGTTAGAAAATACGGTCTACGCTTGGACGGACAGCCAGATCGTGTTATGCTGGCTGAAGGCTTCAGTTCACAAGCTGGAGATTTTTGTGGCGAATCGGGTTTCGCAGATTTTGCATTCGGAGGTTCCCTTTATCTGGAGACATGTTCCAGGGGAAATGAACCCAGCAGACTGTGCGTCTCGTGGGTGTCACGCTCCGGAGTTAGTTCGACATCTCTTGTGCTGGTTTCAAAATGGTTGACTCAAGCCGAATCGGATTGGCCAATGAGTCCACGCGTTACCACGGCAAACGGCGCCTTGACAGTCGGTGTCTGTACGACGCAACTAGAGCCGGAAGAGAAGTTCAGCCTGCTGGAATGGTACAGCTCGCTCGACAAGCTGGTCAATGTGACCGCCTGGATCTTCCGATTTGCGCGGAATTGTCGCAATTCTGAGGCGCAACGAGTGCGGACACAGGTCCTGACACCACGGGAACGGAACCATGCGTTGTTCGCATTGGTACGGAACGTGCAGACGGTGCACTTTAAGTCCGAACTGGACATTCTGAGACGCGGACGCGTCCAACTTAAGGGAGCTGTGGCTCGGCTCAACCAGTTTATTGACCCTCAAGGATTGCTGAGGGTAGGAGGTCGGCTGCGGAATGCCAACCTGCCTTATGCGGCTCGCCACCCGTTGTTACTCCCTAGGAAAGGGAAGTTGGTCGAACTGTTGATACAGGATCGACACATTCGGAATGGGCATGTCGGATGCCACGCCTTGATAGCGTTTCTCCAGCGCGAGTTCTGGATTCTATCGGGAAGACGCTTAGTGCGTAGCGTCGTATTTCGGTGCCTGCCTTGTTATCGGGCCAAGGCGGCTACGATGCAGCCCCAAATGGGCGATTTGCCCTTGGATAGGGTTAACGAAATCCGGCCCTTTGCGGGTGTCGGAACGGATTTCGCGGGACCATTCATGGTCAAGTCTTCACAGCTACGGAACGCCAGATTAGTGAAGGCATACCTGTGCGTCTTCGTCTGCTTGGCCACGAAGGCAGTCCACTTGGAGGTGGTCAGTGACCTCACTACAGAGGCATTTATCGCATGTCTGGATCGGTTCGTCTCTTGAAGGGGCCTCCCGACATTAATCCGTTCTGACAACGGCACAAATTTTGTCGGAGCCAGGCGATATCTGCAGGAGGTCACTCAATTCCTGAACGGTAACCAGGACGCCATCGGTACGGCTTGCTCCCACGAGGGATTGAATGGGTTTTCAGTCCGCCGGGATGTCCTCATTGGGGAGGAATTTTTGAGGCTGCGGTTAAATCGGCTAAGTCGCACCTGACGAGGATCATCGGTGAGACCTCTCTACGCTTTGAAGAGCTTGCGACGCTGTTCTGTAAAATTGAAATGACACTGAACTCGCGTCCATTGTGCCCGCTCAGTTCGGATCCAAATGATTTGGAAGCGTTGACGCCGGGTCACTTCCTGATAGGTCAGCCCCTTAACCCCTCCTTTGCCGAGCGCCCTACATAGTCCACTTTTCAATAACGCCATATTTGCGGGCCGCCCTATATAGACCCAACAGCAGCGCGCGCTACCGCGTCGAGCAATATGAGTAATTTCAACCAATGGGGATCGGTGTGACAAGGACAGTAACAAAATTTCGTTATGTAAAGGAATGAGATAGGTATTAAAACCGTCGGACCTTAACCAATCGTAGTAAAAGTCCATCAACGGAATGCATCATGCGGCACAACTTCAGTCCGGTTCAGTCGTAGGTTTGAGGCAGCAGTGTTCAAGTTTTTTTGGTAAAAAGTGTTTTGTTTTCATCGCAAAAGGAAAGAAACGTAAGTAACTAGCATGTCTGTTTAATCCTGTAGGTTGTTTGCGTTGGATTTTGTACTAATATCGATGACCTAAACTTGCACGGCGAAAAATTTCCGCCTTGCTGGTTTCGACAAGACAACAATTGATGGCTTTTTGTTTCTATTTACGGATAAAACGATGTTATATTCATATCTAAAATTCATAAACTCGAAGTGAAAACAATAATTTTGTGCGTAGATCGTTTCTGAAAGCTGAAATCGTCAATCGAAAATCTTGATTCATCATCTGGACTATATTGTCCGCAACACCAATGTATGTTTTGAAACAAAATAGCGGTCGGTGGCCATGAGATAACTTAGTATGGATACGCCTGTACAGCTATTGATTCTTGAGATTTGGTTTGATTAACTCTTGGTCTGCATTTTGTAAATGTTGCATGTTACTGTTTTTAATGGGTTAGTGTTAACGAAAGGGTATGCTCAAAAGACTTAGATATTTTTTTTATCATTTTTTTTGTTTTATCGAATCTTTAAGGGGGGGGTTGTTCAATGCGTTAATACAAACATATTTTGTCATATAAACTTTTTTCTTAGACGCGTATTTTCGACTTTATTGACACTTTACGGGGTTTCACAGGATTTAGATTATTTTTAATGTTTTTTATTTTTTTTATTTCATATATTTGCTTTTTTGTTGATGCATAGATCTTATTAAAGGTCGTAAATACTTAAGTTTTTGTTTCATACACTTTTCTCTGTAGTCAGTAATTTAGCCGTAATTTTTTTCGAAATCTCCCAACACTTAATTTTTTTTTCAGAAAGGTACAAAATTTTAGTCTAGTAAACCACATATTATTTTGCACTCAGCTGATAGGTGGCGTCATTATAAGCCACATTTGTCAAAATAACTTTTCTCTATTGTCAATTTTTGGCTAAAGTAGGTTATTGTGGCTAAATTTAAATTGGGTTTAGGTTAGGTTGGGTTGGAACTTCTAAAAAGCAAAACTGGAGCGAGCGCAGCGCAGTGGAGCGAGCATATGCAAATAAAAACAAAATGTATCTAAAAAATACCCCCTCTACCTTTTGATTCTAATTTTGGCCTCGTTAATAAAGTCGAAAATAAGCACTCTAGAGAAAAGTTTATTTAACAAAATAGGTTTGTTTCAATAATATGAATAATCTCCTATCAAAATAAGAACAAATACTCAACAAACAAAAAAACATCAAAAAAGTCTAAGTATATCTTTCCGCATACTCTTTCCTTCACACTGACCTTCTACATCTCAGGACTTTGATATTGTGTGTCTGTATGCTTACTTATATTTTCAATACACAAATATTAACCATTTTAGTTATTTGTTTGTCTTTTTGCGCCTGTTTGTGTGTCTGACTGTGCCTGTTTTTTAACGCTTTTTTAACACTTTTCCGCATTCTCTAGTGTATAAGATATGGTGAGGATAAGAGGAGGAGGAATAGGGAGGGGGAAAGGTGGAGGAGTAAGCTCCTCTAGGGAAATTGAGGTGGACGTCATTGTGGAGCCATGTCCCTTGGAGACTCCGACGCCGGCTCGACGAGCCAGGACCCACGGCGGGAATACCGACAGCCGAGGGAGGGTCGCAGCGAAAGGCAGGGGCAGGGGCAGGGGCAGGGGCAGCGGCAGGGGCAGGGGTAGTATGCCAGAGGAGCAGCAGCGGTAATATGTTTTGTTTGTTTATTGCTTTAAATTGTATGTTTTACTTGTTTTGTTCTTTTAATATATTTTTGTATGTAAGTTTTGTTGTTTGTGTTATTGGAAACGAATAAATTTACTTATATTCTATTCTTTTTTGTATACTTTTTATTTTTATAATTTTGTTCTTTCTTTCAGATTTTACTGCGGTAATATTGTCGGAGGCGGACTCCCAGAGGGAGAACCGTTGGAGTCCCTCTTGCACATTAAGCGCCAGCGGATCTGGGATCCCCTCCAATCCCTGATCACAATACACGAGATGCCGCCTGCTTCCTCCGCTTTGTTGGCGCCATCACCAGAGATGTAAGAAACATTTTTTTAGCGTAGTCTATACTGTGTTTTTTTTAATTATTTTTTTAAGATATTCCAACAATATGTTCGTAAAAAGCTCTGTGTTTCAAAAAAAATCACATATATTTGAACATGTTATTTGTTATCTTACCATTGCTAATTTATTTTATTGATATTTTAATAAGTATTAATTTTTACAAGTAAACATTTTTGTATGAAGCCATGCTACTTGAAACTTCATATAGGTACCTACCCTAAAATTTTGGTTTTTCGTGTACTGTAATGTAATGTTTCGTGTAATGAGAATTTAATTACAAACAACAAATGTTCTTTTGACACAATATAGTAAATAGCGTAGTAGCGTTTCTGAGGTAATTCAGTTTAAATATGTAATTTAGTCATTTACCTAGTAGTTTTTATTTTTATTCTAATACGGTTCGATACTTGTCAAATTTATATATTTATGTAATTTCTCATTACAATATACATTATATTGTATTTTGTATATGACTATTGAACATAAAATAAAAAACACAAAAAATACAGAGAATTAATTTGCAAAGGCAAGCTTATCTCTAAAAAGACATCTCTTCCATCAAACCCATGATGTAACCCCATAATTGTAAACTATTTTTTAAACATCAGTCATCCCAGACTGATGTTTAAAAAATAGTTTACTCAGACCAAAGATCAGAATTTCAAAGTCGCATCCATACTTTTTTCGCCAGTGGTATTTCTGTTTGTATGAAGAAATTGATCATTTTCAAATCTTCAAAACTTCTTGTTTCTAGTATGCTAATTAGATAGTGTTCATTGAATTAGTTAGGTAATTTAATGTAGTTTTTGAATTAGTTAGTTAATTTAATGTAGTTTTTGAATTTATTGACCATTTTCAGCAAATATGTCAAGCCCATAATTTTACTATGTGACTGGAGAGGTGTTTAATATCGGGTCATACACACCAACGACAAATCATATCTGTATAGGGTTCTTGATTTAACTAGTTAAAGACCTAAACTCTCTAAATTAGCTTAGACAAGCCACTGTAGTCACAAAGAGGGTCTAGAAATAAGCTGACAACATAACCTATTTTAGAACACTTTTTTGATAATGTTATTTTAAGGTCATGGCTTTAAGTCAATTTTTGTCTTAATTTTTCCATAGGACCATGTCATGTTTATATGTAACTGTGTAAATAAGATAATGTTGTAAATAAAACCAAAAATTCAAGCTGTTCCTGTGTTTAATTTTGAAAATTCAAGAGTTTTTGACAAAAATGAGAAGAAAAAATCCCTATTTTCAGAATACTTTCTTTGCTCACACCTAGACTGCTTGACCAAACCTAGCTTATGTTACATTATTAGAAAGTATGTTTAATGCAGTTTTCAAATATATACAGGTTGTTTCTATTAATTAAGTAGTTTACGCCTCTTGGAGGCTAGAAGCAAGCGCGGGGCGCGCGGCACGCCACCTGTGGTGCGCACGATTTGCGCCGCGGCAAGTGACCCTAGATGCGGTTGCGAGGCGTGTGGCAAGGGAAGGGTTAACGCCCTGCCAGAATACCCATTCGGTGATGATAAGTTAAGTCGGTTAACTAGGTGGCAGATGTTGCAGCAGATGGCTCAAGATTTTTGGAAACGGTGGTCCCTTGAGTACTTGCACATCTTGCAGCAGCGCCTTAAGTGGACTGACCGGACGAGCCCCCCTCAAGTCGGTGATTTGGTGCTGATTAAGGATGCGAACCTGCCATCATTGAGATGGAGACGAGGACGGATCGTCAATTTGTACACGGGTCGGGATGGCACGCCTCGATCAGCAGAAGTCAAGGTGGGGGACTCGGTCCTCAAGAGAGCGGTCGCAACACTTTCTCGCCTTCCTATTGATTAGGGACAGGTTCGGGCCTGTCCGGGCGGGTGACTGTTTAATATTTATGCTTCGGAACGCACCTCGGTTTTTTGTTGCGCGGATCGGCCGCGAGTGGGCGGGACATCACTAGTTAACTGTCACTTGCATAGAAAAAAAATGTCACTTTGCACGTGGAAAAATTGTCGGCGTCAAGCATCGGGGCTTTGGCTGAATGTTATTTATAATAATCTCGTAATAATCGTCAAGAAATAAGTAGATTTCTCGTCATCGTAGTGAGTGCTTCGTGCTGTGAAAGGTTGAAGTGATTCGGTAATCAATTCGTCGCGCTCGGATAGCGACCCTTGTAGTCGGCAGCATTACGACAGCACCAGCAGCGGGCTACGACACGAGTAAGATTCGACTCCCAACACCCCCCACCCTTGTGTTCCTCATCCCGTACTCCTGCCTCGAATCTGAACTTTCGCATACCAGTCGACGGCCTCAAGGTCAGTACTACTTCGTGACATTCCACTGTAAAACAACCCTTCAAAGATTCCACCCTTTCGGTTGAGGCGTGGATTTGACACATATCAACATCCAAGACCTGGATTTTTTTCTTTTATATCTATCCTACATAGTGTATCTATGCAAATCAAAGTATAGTTTATTGAAATGTATGTCGTACAGCGTAGGTCGGATCGCCAAATGTGGTTTGAGAAACAATCAAGAATTATAATAGCAGGATAATCTCTTGAGTTATTGGGAAACCTTAACGGATAGGTCGACTTAACCTGTAACCCTGTATAAACCTGCCTGTCATTCTGTTAATAAATATCTAACAAATCTACCAATACGATTTTTGTTTTGGTGTGTGGCAGCCCAGTTTCATGCGCGTCATCAAACTTTTTAAATTCATGTAAGGCAAAGGTTGATTATCCACAGCCAACTTTACTCACTTCTTTTCTTGCCTGCTTGACCTATCTCCTGCCAAATTTGAGAACTCACCTCCCCATCAGCCTAGAGTACTGCAGGGTTCCCCTCAGTAGAAGTACTGAAGCAGTAGGCGGGGCCCTACCTATATTCGACAGAGTTATTGCCACAACTTCGCTTACTTTAGGTACCTACTACGTATTACGTATGGTAAGTACGTTACTTAATGCAAACGACATGAAAACTCAACCTTAACGGTCCCTAAGGGGACGTGACGCTGACGCATTTTATTTAAAATGTGTTCCATTCAGTGGCCTACTTCTGGCTTTAAGTGTAAATATTAAAATAAACTATATTGATTTTACACAATCCTATTTTTTTTGCTACCTACCCACTTAATCCATGATCAATGGTATAACAAAGTGGGAAGGTTTGTTATACCCATTTTGTCATAGTGCCAGTTTGTAGCAGTGTTACAAACTGGCACTATTTTCTTCCCAGTTTATAACACTGTTACTCAAGAGTGTAACAAAATGGAAATCACATTGTTTTCATTCCCATTTGGTAACAGTGTGACAAACTGGGAATTTTTTTCCCAGTTGGTAACAGTGTTACCAAGATGGGTGTGACAAACTGGGAAGACATGTTAAATTCTAATATATTGCATTAATTCGTAATAATTTTCCTTTCTATTCTATGGGTTAGAGAGAGATGTTCACAGGTAAGTAAATGTCCACTCTGATAAAGCCTGCTTTACTTGAAACAATTATATATGTATATTATTATTAACAAATAGGTAATAAGACTAGTTTCTCTATGTAGTACACACTATGATGATGATCATACATAAAATGTGATTTCATACACCTAAATTTATAATTTGACATGTAAATTGGCTACCGGCTGGTTAGCTCCTGAATTGTGGAGTATGTAGTGTAGGTATGAATTGATT
Source organism: Argyresthia goedartella (assembly GCA_949825045.1). Classification (NCBI taxonomy): domain Eukaryota; kingdom Metazoa; phylum Arthropoda; class Insecta; order Lepidoptera; family Argyresthiidae; genus Argyresthia; species Argyresthia goedartella. The sequence goes on from OX463807.1 coordinate 20,810,333, forward strand.
TGGCTAGATATGAATAGGCTACATTTCATAAATCTTTATTGCACAAAGACATAGAAAAAGTTACATTTGTGGAAAACAAATGTACTAAGGCGAGCTTATCTCTAAAGAGAGATTTCTTCCACCAAACCAAGGCATTTTCGGAAAATTTACCACAAAAGGGTAGGCAGTGTACAATATCTAATAACTTATCTATAATAAATACATTTACACAGATATATATGTAATATACAGATGATTTACAGATACCTATTTGATTTTTATAAAACACTTAAGTAGGTACCTATAAAAACACCCTTTTACTTATCCTCCATTTGGCCGCTAAGTTACTGGTTCTGGCATAATATGAAATGCAGACAGAGAATGAGACCACTTGAGTCACAGTCTGAATCTGAAACACAAGAAGGTATATTGTAAAGGTTCCAGTTTCTGTGTTGTATGTTTACTACATACAACACAGAAATTTGACACACTAGATTAAACAACCTACAGTGTTGTGCCGTTGTGTTTTTTTTTTTTTTTTTTTATTTGTTCATCACATAACAATACAATAGTTAAAAAAATAAACTAGACGCGCTTTAAACCTATTTGAGGTTTATGCTTGCACGAATGAGTCGCATTACAGCATTATAAAGTCATTCACTTGATCCCAATATATAGTGTTTTTTTAATAAATGTTTACAGGTCTTGTAGTTCTTTAAGATACTGTTTTGCAATGTATGCGGAAGCCTGTTTAATATGTTGGGTAGCGTATATTTCCACGTCCTTTTACCATATTCATTATTATATTTAGGTAGAACAAACATTGGTGTACTGTTTAGTTTGCACAGTTTACTATGCCTAACTCTAGCAGTTAGGGACTCAATGTGATGGTATTCCTCAAGTACTATTTGGTAATTAATTTTATTGTAAGCTGACATACTTCTGCAGTGCTTCAACAACCCTATTTCATCTTCTTTATATTTGTTTATTAAATATTTTGGGATAATTGTTTTAAGTATGCTTAGTTGAAGTTTGTATATTAAGTCAATGTTAGTTTTATATGTTCGACCATAACTACTGAGTCCATAACCTATTATTGATTCACCTAATGATAAGTACAACATTCTTAGTATATTATAAGGTAATTTAAATTTAAGGATAGAAAATTTAGCACGAAGTGATCTCAATTTGTTACATATGTATTCTACCTGAGGTTTCCAATTAAGATGTTTATCAATGATGAGGCCCAGATAAGTATGCTGACTCACTAGTTCAAGTTTTTCACAGCTACATGAGACAGGCTGGTCATGCAAACATTGGTGGCTATGTGATACTACAGTTGGATCAGTAAGACATTTTATGTAGGGTGATCTTATATGCAAAAGTTTTGTTTTATTGGCATTAATAACAAGACCCATATCGTGTGCCCATTTGCATAGTAAGTCATAATTGTTTTGCATAATTCTCTGCGCCTCAAAAATGTCCCTACTGTGCGCAACCAAACATGTGTCATCAGCAAATTGGTACACGGAGCCGTTTTGGAAGAGACTGCACATGTCGTTAACGTAGACCAGATATTCTGTTGGTCCCAAGATTGAACCCTGGGCCGTTCCCTGTTCTGTGGGAATAGGATCGCTTGTGTACCCATTTACACTGACTAATGTATGTCTATTTTTATGATAATCTCGAAACCATTCCAACATTGGGCCCCGCACACCAATCTGCTGCAACTTAGAAAAAAGCATATTATAATTTAAGACATCAAATGCCCTACTGAAGTCAATGAAGACAACCAGCACCTGATTTCGATTATCCAGGTGATGGTTGACCTCATCGACAAATCGAGAAAGCAGCTGCGAGGTACTACGCCCTCTTTGAAACCCGTACTGTTTGTCATTAATTAATTTGTTCTTTGTTAAGAAATCTGTTATTTCGTTACCGAGGTATCTCTCAACTACTTTATCGACGCAAGATAATATTGTAATAGGCCTATAGTTGTCTACATTGCTATAGCAACCCTTTTTATGCACAGGTCTGATTATGCCTATTTTAAGCTGGTCAGGATAGAGTGACGTGGAAATACACGCATTAATTAGGTGACTAATTACTGGAGTTATCTCTTCGCTTATACTTAATAAGTCTTTTACTCTTATGCTATCAATACCTGGACTTTTATTTTTATTAATGCTTTTAATTATTTTATGTATTACTTTATTTGTTGCACACTTAAATCTGATTGAAATATTTGATTCCTTTTGATACGAATTATCTGATAACAACTTAACATCACAACTCGTGCTTAAATTTTTAATGTTATCTGAGAAACCATATGCAAATTTATTACAAATTGTTTTTAAATCATCCTTAAAATGTTTTAATATAACGTCATCTAAGGACTTATAAATTTTACCACAGACACAGTTAATAATTTGCCATACTTTTTTTGAATTTTGAAAGTTATCAGATATAGTCTGTTTAATATGCTTATTTCTAGTCTTATTTATATATTTATTTGCGAGATTTCTATACCTATTATACAATAATAAATTTACTTTGTTGCTTTCATCTTGTTTCCAAATTTCAAAAAGCTCTTCCTTTTTTTTGCACATATAAATTAAACGACTATTTGCCCATTTACAATCGTTACGTTTACCTATTTTTATTTTACATTTCTTTTTACAATTTTTATACACCTGCGAAAACTGATTTGTAATGCAATCAAATATATCATTCGGATTGGTTAACTCCATAACAGGTTGCCAGTTAATTTTACGTAACTCGTTCACAAGTTGTTGATTATCGAATCTATTTATATATCTGTACCCAGTTTCATTGTTTTTCGAGTCGCTAATTATAACGGAATCTGTTATGTAGTGGTCCGCAATCTTATTGTTTATGACAGCTGTGTGTATGTCACGACAGTAAATCGCACGTATAAAGATGTGATCAATACAGGAATTTGTTATTTTACCACCTTTTGTTTCCACACGCGTGTACTGCGTAATCCCACAGTATAGCCCTTTGTCACACATTCACATAGCATTAAGATATGTCGTGCGCACCGAATTACGTTTAAACAAATCAATGTTCATATCGCCAATTAAAATATAAGAGTACTTAGATTGCGAAGTTTCTATAACTCGCGATAACTCAGCAACAAACGATGATTCACTTAAATGAGGAGGCCTATACACTGCACACATATTAGCCCTGAATTTATCGGGTGTTTCTATTTCGCCTAACACACACTCAAAATACAAGCTTGATACTGGATACCTTGTGAAGTTTAAACTGTTGTGTATATAAACTATAACGCCTCCTCCTTTTTGCTGGGAACGTAGCTGTGAATACATGTCATAGTTTTGTAGTTGAAACAAGTTTTTGCATGTATCTTTTATATTTACTTCTGTGAGCACAACAATATGCACAGTGCGTGCGCTAGTCGAGACAATATAGTCCAATTGGTCAAAGTTTTTTAGCATTGACCGAATGTTGACATGTATACATAGATTGTGATCGTTCTTGAAATCAATATTATTCATAAATGAGTTCCAATTGCTATAGGTATTTTCTTGAATTTCCGAGTATGGGTTATCCATTTTTTTTTTGTTAGTCTGTATATATTGTTGAACCATTATTCTTACAATAACTAGGTGTAGGTTTATTCTATAGTTGGTACTTTAGATGCAAGGTACTCGATGTCACTCTCACATCTAATGGTGAATACTTTTTTGTTATCAGTCTGACGTACGAGAATCTTCCCATTTTTGTACCAAACGTACTTATATAAGCCCGTTTCTTTTAGACTATTTTTAGTCTTCCACAGTAAAAACGACGTATGAGGCGTAAGGAGTTCTCTAATAAATATTTTATTTTTTTCGCTCAAGCCAAGGTGTTCGCCTGTTAAGTTGGTGGTTTTTGAAGACTGGAGCCAATTGTCACGGTGACCGTCGCGTAGCTGGACAATTATAGTCGATGATGAAATCGTTTTTGTAGTACCCTGCTTTTTGTAGTTTTTTTTGCGATAGGCTTTAATGATCGAGTCTGGGCTGATTTTGAGCGAACTGCAGATAGTTTTACATACATCTTGTACATTTTCATTGTCCTTTTCTGACACACCACATATTTCGACTTGGTCTAATAGCTGGTTTTGCTCTAATGTTGAAAGTCTTTGTTCTAGTGCCTCGTTCCGGATTTTCAAGTTTTTACATACATTTCTCAAGTCATTACACTGATTTTCCAATTCCTTGCCTTGCCTTGTAACACACTTAGTTGATCATTTGTGATGGACATACACGACGCGTGAAACCATTTATTGCATTTATTACACAATATTCCAGGAGATTTTTTGTTAATTAGCTTGGTACACTTAGCACATTTCATTTTTACGGTAGTTGCGAACTATGCGTAGACGCACTGATATGTTAATCGCGACGCGTTCGAAGCGGATGAGTGTCCGCGAGCGACTCTTGTACTTGCCTTTAAATAATTTAGAAAATGATTGCTTAATACCAATAGGTAAACACACACTTATCAGCACTGGACAGAGAAACAAATTTTGGAATTCTTTTTATCGGCTATTTGACTGCTAGTCAAAATTTATGGTTCTTTATAAATTGTAAAAACATTAATAGTTTGTTCGTGAGTTCTATTATTATAATATCCTTTATTGCATAAAATAACATTAAAAACAATTGACACAGTGGGAAATAAAGTTTACAAAGGCGGGCTTATTCCTAAAACAAATCTCTTCCAGCCAACCCAGTAAAGTATGTTCAGTGAAACAATGCGGGTTCAGCTAATAGCGGGAGCCCGTGGGCGTCCGGGGATGGTTTTAGGGTAAACGAAATACGTTTTCCAGCACTTGTATTTATAGACTACATTCACAGAGGAAGAAAGGACCAGAGACAAAGGTTCATAGAACCACGCCTCCGTAGGTAATCTACTACAAGCATACTGCGCATGTGTGAGTGAGTACTGGCCGCTGTATCGCGTACGCGCCGCCACTGGATAAAACCGGTTCACGCTCGTTCAGCCAGTGCCCAAAAGGAGGGCCTACAAACCACGTCTTATTTGTTGTCACCTACCTTATCGAAATGTTTTATGTGGAATATACTGTAAATAGTTATTAAAGTGTTTAAGTATTCGTTTTGGACTTTCAAAATACTGTTTGTATGAATAATAATAGAAACAGAAAAGACATTTCATATTTTAACTATCCCAAGGAGTCTACTAGGTAAGTAAATGTATACCAGACTAGGTATACCTATTTTAAATGTTAAAGTAGGTAGCACAGACCGTGTTATTTAGTTAGGTAATTGTTATTAATATAATGTATTACCCTACAAATATTTTGCTGAACGGTTTCCGAATCGTTTACTTTCGTTAAAACAGTTTGCATTCTCAAGCTTAATCGCTTTATGTGAAATAATAAAGTAGGTATAGTAAAGTGTATCGCAATTGCAGCTCTGGACTACCCCTTTATGGGAATATAGCCGTGAGTATATGAATGTTGGGTCGAGATGTAGGTAATGGGGCGCCAGATTTTTTAAAATCTTTATGCCTCATAGTATTAGAATTGTAAATTTAAAAAAAAATAAAAAATTTTTTTACTTACTCTTTGCCTTCATTTTGCATCATATACGTTTTCATCGTGCATCTCTCCCTTCTCGAGATAATGCGTCATAATGTTTTTATCGATTTATCTCTGCAAATAATGGCCCTAGGGAAAACACACATACGACAAAATTATGGCCGCGAGGCACCCTACACGATATCACAATATAAGTAGGTATGTTGTTGTTCTAATATTGATGTTCCATGATGAGTAGTTGAGATTATAAGTGGGTGACCTCATGTGACGAACTGTATTAGATACCTAAGTATTTCAAAGGCATTCCCTAAGAATAAGACAATAAAATCTCTCGGTCAAGAAAATCTCGTAACAGTTTGTTAATTTTATTTTTTTCTCTTTTGCCAACCCTACTAATATAGATATGAATTTTGCAGGCTCCTTAGAACTTTTCTCTCTATTCATATTTATTCCTCTGTGCTACATTTCTGTATATATAATTATTTAATCGACTCTGGGTTTTAGCCCATATACATAGTCAGGTCATAAGCTCTGTCACATGTGCAATATGAAATAATTTAGACATGTTTATTATTTATGTAAACATTTATATATAAAAATGAACTTAATAAAACATAGATTCTTATGGTAATAAAGTTTATTCAAAATGACCCCCGCGATTTTGAATACAGGCCTTTATTCTGCGCGGCCAGTCGTCTATCGCAGCACGAACGAGGTCCATGTCAATATCGGCGGCTGCCTTAATCAAGGATGCCTTGAGTGACTCCAAATCAGGATGAGGCTTTGAGCAGGCCTTTTCCTCCAAGTGTTGCCATATCTTGTAATCTAACGGACTCAAATCTGGACTGGAGGAGGGCCAGTCTTCGTGCCGGATGAAGTCGATTTCACGCGCCGCCAGCCAGTCTAGTGTGCTTTTCGCACTATGAGCTGACGCAGAATCTTATTGGAATACCCAGTGCCTGTTATTAAACATGGTATGAGAAACAGGTTCCACAAGGTTCTTGAGGACTGTATTTTGATACACAACTGCATTCGTTTTTACGCCTTTCTCACAAAAATGTACCTCAGTTAAGCCTCAATAAGAGACTCCCACCCAAACCATGAGCGAGGATGGAAAATGACCTCGTTGGACACGCGGAATACGGTTGCTCGCTTCTTCCCTGCTATGTGCGTACACCTTATCATTTTGTTTGTTGTAGCTCTCTTCCACGATGAAAATTTTTTCATCCGAAAAATATATTTCCCGATGCTTTTTTCCCGCGTACCGCTTCAACAAAGCGCGGCATCTCTTCAGTCTCAGGTCCATTAAACGAGCGTTCAAACGATGTCCTGTTTTTCTTCGATATGCCTTAAGCCCTAAGTCTTCATTTAACACCCTTTTCACCGTGGTCCTGCTTAACCCCATCTGAAGGGCCAACAGTTTCTGCTTACGTATGGGATTTCTTTGAATTCGCGCCTTCACAGCTTTTATCACTGCTGGAGTCCTAACAGAGCGAGGGCGACCACTTCTTGACCTGTCATCTACACTAGAGTCTTCATTGTATCGTTTTATGGTACGATAAACGAATCTTTTGGTTATATTCAAATTTTTCAGTAAGTCGAAAATCTGAATTGGCGCATAACCGCAACGATGCAACGCAATAACTGCGACACGGTCTTCTTTAAGTGTCCACTCCATATTTAAAAATGAGGAAAATTCTAAAAAGTACACATTTTTATTTTCATGAAAAAATCGAAATTCGAATTCAATAAACTTTTTTGTGGCCAGCGTTCTAAATTCAAAAGTTTTTATTGTGTGACAGAACTTATGACCTGACTGTGTATTTATGGTCATTGTCCTTTAAGCAAAAAAACAATCACATCTACACTGGAAATAAATTACACACCAACATAATACCTACGCTAACTCATTGTTATCTTGTTTAGCAAAGTAAACATTTACTGAATGGCTTTTGTATAGTAGGATTTCTACGAGACAACATCGTGGGAAAATAAGGGTCAAAGCCACAGACTTGTCAAAGCTATATAAGGCGTGTAACTCTGTCCCTATACTATACATATTTTATAATGAAAATTTTGAAAAATTAAAACCAGCCAATCAGGCACACTATACTAGATTATGAACAAATTTGCCCGGAAAACATGGCATGAATAAGGTAGTAAACAAGTAGTATTGCTGACAAGATATGGCATGGATGATGGATCATCCGAGGTGATTGTAGGTAGGTATGAAGACTATCTGTCTTCGTTATTTGGTGAGCACCGCAGAGTAAGATAATTAAACTTTCTCTAAGATAATTAAAAGATCTTATATTACATTCTATTAAAATATTTACAGCTCAATCTTAAATAGCTAATTCATTTATTTACAAATGCTGTAGAACGTTACATACACGTGTCTCTGTGCTATTATGAACGTAATTCATAGTGTTTAATTAATAACTGTTTTGTAATGTCGGTTCGCTATTTTTAAATCTCTGTATTTTCTGTTGCAAAATTAGATGCTTCCATATATATATTTTTTGAGGATATACTTTGAGTTGAATATAATTCATTCACTATCCCGGACGGACATTTCTCTGCAACAGTATTTTCTGTAGAGATATTCGTAAAGACTTTCTCCTGTTCAAGTTTCTCAGGCGCTACACATTCACTTGGATTTTTTTCTGAGCCTGTATCAGTCCTTGGGTTGATAGGGTCGATTTTCCCTTGCGACGCTCTTGTGCTGGGTGATTGCTGACGCGGTGGAATCTCTGGTTGGAACAAGTCCGGTATCCATTTGAACCTAAAAAGTAAATAATTACTCAAAAACTAGCACGCTACAGTATTGTAGGGGCTGTGAACCCAATGAAAATCAATAATAAGAAAGCAGATAAGACAAAGTACAAGCAAGCAAGAGGTATTGGACAACACAACAAAGCAGCAATTCTTAGAATAGAGTCTATTGCAAAGCACACAAATTAAAACATAGTGTTATGGCGAGAAAAGCAACGCATATGAATGAAATAATGGCATGAAACTATTTTGATAAATAGATAATGACTGTACAAGACTGCTACTTTCATAATTACTAACATAGGGTAAATAAAAAGAACTTTCGCATAGTTTTATTTATATTTTGAATGCAATCTCAACTTTTGGTACAGTTAATTACAAAATGTATAAAATCTCACTTGGCGTGCCGCTGTCCACACAAAATTGTATTATACTATTGTTATCATAGTCACAACACACTAAGTCGACGGTGACTTAATAATTTATAAACTTAAAGCAACAGTACATTATTATGGAAACAAATACATAAAGAACTATCTAGAGTATGTTCTAATAATACCATTGAATACAATCATCGTTGGTACTAGCACCAATGACACAATAAAATTGTCTGATTACATAGATCTCCTATGGTTTACTTCATGTTACATATAGCGCATAGAATGATGTGATTAGTATCAGAAATAGGATGGATATACTGAGTTTACAAGCCGGTTAAATCCTACATTTCATTGTCTAAAATAGTTAAATAAATCTTAATATCTATCTATGATAGGTAGATATGATATGTCGCATGAATAAAATCAGTAGGTAAACATCAAAATTAAATGTCTTGTGCTGTGACGTCGGTGTTGTGTTAGTACAGTGATGCAAAGATGAGAAAAGCTAAATAAAGCTTCAAACACAGTTGCACCTGCAATAACCAGAGAGATCAAAAAGACTAGACTTTTGATAATAGCTTAGAAGCCTCAACTCAAACCAAATAATACTCCTCGCTATTGCAGGTCAATATTTGTTATGTTACATATTAGCAAAAAACTGCACCGGAAATAATAAACCTAATAGCTAGAAACAGTCTTCGCAATGTCTTTTATAATTTCACAATGATTTTGTACTACATGGTATCCATTTACAATTTTTGTCAAAATATTTTCGAGTTTAACGAAAAAGACAGCACATAACATATTGAAATATATGTAGAAGCAAACATCATCATTAATTTAATCATATCAAGGAAATGCCACATTTTTATAAATTACTTTCCAAATACTGAGTACATCGTACCCGAAAATTAAATATACCTACTCGCGATATAACAATAATTAAAAACATTTACATTCATTAACAAATTCAGTCTCATAGGTAAAATAATGACTATTTTACTATGTATTACACATCTCACCTCAACAACACGAATTTTCAAAATATGACACGCAAACACATTTAAAACTAAATAAAACATGCCCATAATAATAAGTGTATTGAGCAGTTCATAAATGCATTTATTTTTTTGTATTAGGTTACATTTTCTTAATATTTTACTGTTTTTATCAATTTTTTTCTTTACTTCATATGGTGTATAAAACCTGCTACGGAAACATATTTATCAAGCTTGACCTAATATTAAAGAATAAATAGGTATAATTTGTTCAGATCGGTGCTTCGAGTCTCTTTTCACCATTTTGTTAGATTTGAAGATTAGCCTCCTGACTGCTGTTGAAGGCTATCCCCGGTTCATTTATCCATATTCAACAAAAACATTCACATGTTCGTTCTTACTATGGAAATGTACATGCGTCTGAGTGGGGAATAAAAGTATGTGATTGATTGACATCGTTCGAGCAAAATGTATTTTCCCCAGACAACCATAGCTTTTTGAGAAACACGATTTTAAAAGTAGACTGAACCGGATATAACCTTTGCAACGTGGTTGATGAATTCGGTATTGGACGAGGTAGTCAAATTAATCTAGGAACATGTCTGAAGCATTGTGTACAAATCAGAATGTTAGCAGTTTTATTTCATAGACTCAATTTTGTGTAAAAAAGACAACATTTAGGAAACGTAAAAAGACGTCACATATTTCATAGAAATCATGAACAAAATTACCGTTTTGACAGTTCCTAAAAAGTATTTTGGCTAAAAGTCCAATACCGTTTCAGTTGTTCAGGAAGGACACACAATGAGTGACCGTGTTGAGGTTCTCCACCAACCTGTTGTAGAGCTCACGGCGCACGCTCGCCGTGAACTTGCTGACGAGGCAGAGCGTCGCGGTGGCCGCGAAGATGCCGTTGTAGAGCAGCACCAGGCGGAAGCTGCCGAGCCATTCGATGCGACCGAACTCGCCGAGCAGGTCGAAGTTCGTGATGCCTGCGAGCGATTCCAATATTCGATCCATACACATACATTAGGTAATCTCGTGAACTGAACATGAATGACTAGCTCATAATGGCGTCCATACCATTCGTTGATCGGTCACGATTTAAGAGGAAATGAATTGTCGATAAACTTTCAGTTTGGATAAAAAATTGTCAGTGAACACTGCCTCTCGCAGTATAGTTAATGACCACTGAAACTCATCTGGAGTAAGCTTACTTTTGCCATGCGTCGCCTCAGCATCAGCATCTTGTTTCCGCCCACTGCTGATTTAGGCCTCCCCTTTTTGTGCCAATTTATCCGGTTCTGTGCCAACGAGTCCAGGTATTCCCCCCGATAATGTCATCGACCCATCTGGCTGCTGGTCGACCCAAGCTTCTCTTCCCTCGAAGTCGAAATTGGAAGATATGAAATGAAATTCGGCTACAATTTATCGGCTCGGAATCGGTAAGTCGGTAAGTCGGCGTGCTCACCCAGTATCTTCACCAGCAGCGGCTGCGCAGTGCTACTGGCGAGCAGCACCGCCGCCGTGGGCACGAGCCTCGCGAGCGGCGTGCAGCCCCGCGCCGGCAGCAGACGCAGTGCGCGCGCCGGCGTGCTGAGTCCGGTGAGCGATGCCGCGTGCAGGTACAGTATGAGCACCGCCTCGCACAGTGCGCCCGCCCAGCCCAGCTTGGAGAGGGAGGCGATGCCGAGCGTGAATTGCTGGAATGGGAGGCTCCGGTTCTTGAGGACTTCATGTCTAAATGACCTTTGCTTTGTTCAACCTTAATATCAGTTTGTTGGGAGAGCGCGACAAATTAAATAAGCATTTCTACAGAATGACATTTAATTAGCTGTGAGCTCGAGTCAATGTACAAAGGGACGTACTTTTTTTCATTTACGACCATATGTAGATTTGGGAAAGTTGTTCATATTGATGAGTTCAATGTCACCTGTATACAGACACCTACTAGAAACAGCGACGTCACAAATGACAACTCGGGTATTCTCCTCGGGAATAAACCCAGGACGTCACGCTTGTGAGCATATGTCCTTTACACACAAATACTTTCATCGCGAAAAATATGGAATAATTTAGGCTTGTGTTTAAAGATTACCAAAACATTCGAAAAATTACTAGCAACTAGTGGCTCTGTTGGGCAGTACACCTCGCTAACAGGGGTTATAGGTATATACCAACTTATAGGTAAGTATTTTAGATTCAATCAAAATCAAGTAGTAAAGTAGCCGCACCAATAACTTTGTAAGCTACATTTTGCGATTTAAATCAATCTATTGACTTTACACGAAAATAGTTATAGTCTGTTTCACTCACTCTCATGGTCTGTATAGATCCTCTTTACTAATCCGTCTCCTACTTCGAGGAGAACAAACTTGGTATGTTTTGAAAATATTTCTTGGATTTTTAGAAAACAGGCGTCCGAAAGGTAATTGTGTAGTATATTTTTAGAACCGGCTGATGAAGCCCTTTAATTTGATACCCCACACGATAGGTTTCAGAAAAAATAAATAAATAAAAAACGCATACAAAAAATTAATGACGTCATAACTCCCTCCCCAAGGGGAAATCGAGAAAAGCTCTTAATTCAAGAAACACGTGTGCCAAGTTTTGGGAGTATCGCTTGAAAACTGTGGCCCCTAGACCGGAACTGACAGACACACAGACGAAAGCAAAATCGGCCTCCTATCTTGTCGAAATGGAGCCTTTCACTCGCTTCGTTCGCTCGGTCAATAAATTCGAAATGACTGCCAGAATTAGAAAATGATCACCAAAATGTGTTTTGATAAATGATGTAGTTAATGGTGTACTTAAGTTTCTGTTTTCATTATTTTTGTTTTTCTAAAATGTTCAACCTAACAGGAAGGATAAAGGGGACTTCGCTTCGCTCGCCCCCTTTACCTTTCACCTAAGCTACCGCAATATTTTGCCCTGATATTTTCTGCAACTTTTGGTGATCATTTACTCAATTTGGGTAAGAAAAAAATATATTGGTGATCATCATATTTGTTGCCAATAATTAATAGATTACGACATCACCCATTTTCAGTTAACAAAAATTGCTGGCTGTTTTTTATAGCTAGACCGCAGTATCCTCAACCCCCGTGATACACGAACATAATCTCGCGGGCCATCGCGAGGGTCGAGTTTACGGCGAATTGCGCAGTGTGTACATAATGGGAACTTAGAGATATCATAGTACACTAGCAACTGAATGAACTGGACTGCCTGCAAATTAATGTAGACCGGCCCAGCTAACTCCGTAGCTCAGTGTACTATGATTCCGCTTAGTTTATTTTGTCAGGTGTTTATTAAACTTACCCTGGTACTGAGCGGCAAAGCCTTGATCCCAATAAGCAGTTCCAGCATGTTCTGCAGTACCATCAGCACAGTGACAGTGGTCAGTGCGAGCAGAAGTAGCATCGCCAGTGGATACACCACGTTTCGTTGCAGTGGTGAAGTCTTGCGTTGACTTTCCACCTCCTGCCAAATTTCACCAAGTTTATTAATTTCAAGTACTTATTAATCATATTATTCCATAACACGAGAAAAACTTCGGATTCAGTGATACATTAAAATTTATTTAAATTAGAGAAAGAACTAATCGGATGAAATAATTTTATGCTTACTGATTTTATGTTCAGCCAACTGATTCACGCCGAAGGCCTATATGTATTTTCTGCTTTATATGTATGTCTACATGCCAGCTTGTTGGCCTACTTAAGCCTGAAGGCGTGAATGATAAATGGGACTCTTACAGAGGAGCATTTTGAATTGCTAATATACCGACATTTCTGACTACTTGAGCCATTAAGTATTATAATTAACAACACCTACTCTACACTGCTATTTATCCTGCTAAGAGAATAAGTAAGATATTTAATATGATTCGATTAATTTTATAAGGCTTGTGTTTAAACGATTACCAAAAAATTCGAAAATGTGCTACCAATAAATTCGAAATGACTGTCAGAATTAGTAAATTATTACCAAATTGTGTTTGGGTAAATGATCACTAAACTTCATTTTATGTTTTGTGTGCTTAAGTTTATATTTTAAGTATTTTTTTTGTTCTTACATGTTCAACCTAACACGAAGGATAAAGGGGGCTTCGCTTCGCTCATCCCCTTCACCCTTCACCTAAGCTACCGCGGTATTTTGACCTGCTATTTTCTGCAACTTCTTGGTGATCATTTACCCATTTTGGGTAAGAAAAAATATTTTGGTGATGATTATATTTATTGCCATTTTATATTGTTTTATTTTTATGTTGGTAGCAATATGTTAGTATAGTTGGTATCTGTGTGTTTTCTTTTGGCTTTACCGTAAACGGGTTAAAGTGCAAACTCCTACCTTTCTCTTCTCAACAATCCTCTGCAATCTCTCATTGAGTCCCGCTTGGAGCGCTCCATTTCTCAGCCGCAGTAATGGTGGGCTGTCCTTCTGCAGTATGGCGTTAGGACTGGATCTCTTGAGTGAGGTGTTAGCTTCGATGCCCGCGGAGACATCGCCTCGATCCGGGTACATTGGTTCTGGGGATATGTAGCCGACACCTGTAAATCAATAGAAGCAAAATATTAGAGAAAGTGTGTAAAATGTCTCTTTACACTACTGAACACTTCTCAAAGAGTTTATTATTATTCTTTAGCTTAAGAAGTCAGGACAACATAAACTGTTATGCCTCCTTCTTTCTGTATTATCCGGGCAAAACAAGAAGCTTTATACCCGATACCTATATGTGTAACATTATACTGATTCTATTTCTACATATGCACAATTGTGTAGATTTTTGTTATAATTGCAGGCATTATTCAAAGATAAGATCAAGATATGGAAAAGAGGGTAACACCCACATCCATCACATCTACTAGGATGGCTAATGCGGTTCTGGTAATGAAACTGTGTTGGCATGGGTGGTGGAATGTGGAATTGGGCATAATAATAATGATATTTCATGTAGAATTGCAATACAGTATTGACTGTAATTAACTGCAATATTTGTCTTAAACCAGAAACACAGCTTTTGAATTCAAATCAAAGTAATATTCTATGTCTACAAGTGACCTAATGAAGTTTGTGTTTACCTTTGCATGAAAAATTTGGACAATGGACAGATCTTATCACGATTGCATGTGCGTGTGTGTGTGATTTGTTAATATTGACACACACAACAGGTTGCTGTTTGATGATGCAATAATTTCGTAATTAAAAAACCCTAAAAACCCGACTGCGGTACACTAAAAAGTACAAAACAAACAGATACAACTTAACGCAGTTATGGAGATTGGAAGAAAATATTATCATACAGTGATAAATTTAAATTCAATTTAAAAGCAAGCGGACTCTACTTTATTAGATTTAATTGGATAAGATTCTCTAAAATTGATTAGCGGATAGTCCATCACCGTCATCATCGGCAACTTGTCTCCGCCCACCCACTGCTGGGTACGAGCCTCCTCCTTTTTGTGGCAACCAAGTTTCCGCGATGTCGGTAATGTCATCGACCCATCTGGCTGCTGGTCGAACCACGCTTCTCTTTCCCTCTTTCGGCCATCACTCGGTCAGCCACTGCCATCTGCCTCCACCTGCCATCACCTCGCCTCGCCAAGTGTCCTGCCCATTTCCACTTGAGCCAAGTAATACGGCTTCCGACATCTTGGACCTTGTCTGTCGACGTCTTTCTGCGTCTTGCGGTTATTTAATCGTCATTAATTTAAGGCTTGTTTTTAAACGATTACCAAAAACGTACCTATTTTACTACCAATAAATTCGAAATGACTGCCAGAATGGATAAAAGATCACCAAATTGTGTTTCATGTATATAATAATAATAATAATAATACCTTGGACACCTTTTACACACATTGATCTAGCCCCAAACTAGGATTCCCTGTATCTTGGGTACTAGACAACGATATATATACTTAAATAGAGAAATATTATACTTAGATAGATAAACAACCATGACTAGGGTATATTTCAATACTGTAGAAATGAAGCTGTTTTTCTTTTTATTTCAAACCAAAAAATATATAATATAAAAGCCTTTAATGTCAATTTTAGACCAAATATTTTATATCTCACTTTCACACTTACAATTTAGTAATCTTTGCTGAGACAAAAAGCTAATTGTCGATTGTGCAATTAATTTTTTAATACCAGTTAAAATGTTGCAATCCAAACACATGTTACTCGTTTATTGTTTTATTATTTGATTAAAAAAGGATAAAAAATCACTTTTTATATTTTAACCTAAGCAACCGCAGTATTTTACCGTTATATTTGCTGCGAAAATCAGTATTTCTGAAGTGCAGTTTAATATTTCCCAAAATATATATTTATTTGCGGTAATTATGTTATTCTTTTAGTAAAAAAAACTTTTGGTGATCTTTTATCCATTTTGGTAAGCAAAAAGTTGTTTTTAATACAAATGTGTGATTATTCTGATGAGTGTACGTTTATTTTGGAACTTAAAGCAAAGTTTTTAGGCCCATCGGTATAAAGTGCATTCAGTTTATATGGAGTTCACATATTTAACTTGGTTTCTTAGTCTTAGGGACAGAAAATCATTTTTGTGATCATTTAAATTGTAGCCTTAATTTAATTCGTCTGTTCTCAACAAAACCGAAGTCAAGTGATTGAGGATTGTTATGTGATGATAAGAAACAGGACATAACATTATTGAATACGCGAAAAATTTACAATGAGATAAGATCGTATCGTTGTACCTGTATAGTAGTTTTGCAGTGTTTCAGTTACAAACAATTATATTCTGCGACGGCATCGGATGCAGCTTTTCTATCTTATGGCAGAAGTGGAATAGTAGTATAGTAGAAATAAAATCAGTAAATAATGATGGTACATACCTACTCAGCTATTGCAATCATTAGTAATTAGACTAATTAGCTGGGTCCGCGGAAACCAACATCATCCAACATGGTATGGAATGGAGCGCGAATATATTTTTTACCTGCACACAAATCGCAGTGTGCAAAAAATTCGCTTACAAAAACAAACGTACGCGCATACTCGCGTCACGATGTGTTGTTAAATCTACCGATTGAAGGTCAATGCTATTTTAATGGAGGTCATGTTACGCTAGGAAATAAGTATTTATAATGTAATGTCAATAGTATTTTGTTGCTAGACAGAATCGTATTCCATCTCCCATAGCACGCAATTTGCGTTTATCGCGCATTTGATCGCGTCTATGTTACATCGTCCTCTAATAATATTAATATTTTTGTATTGAGAAGTGTCAGTGAGTCGAGTCATTTAAACGTAAACGTGATTCGCGCAGGGCGTGCTACGGGTGCATAACTTTATCTATTAATTTCATGTGATACGAACAAACGTATGATGGTATGATATCGAATGATGCACAATTTTGTGAATACCATTGCCATTATTGAAAGGACACCTCTCAGATTTTCCAAAATATGTCATGAAAAAAAAACTCTCACTAAGTAAGATACAATGTACCATCCAACGGGTAGTACATTCGCAAAATGCCACTAGCGTTCACTCGTTTCTCGCTGAAATTGCGATCTTATTCACTGGATTCCTCTGAATTCATTAGAGAATGATGAAGAAATGAAGAATTCAAAAATGATACGCGTGAGCCATTTCGGTCTGCAGTTTTCATAGAATTTTCGGCTGTCTCTAAATTGTATCGATATTTTTTTTACAACCTGGTTAATTCATTACACATAGGATTGATCTCTCAATGCGCGTCATGTATCAGGTCAACATTATACTAAAATGGTAATCAATTATTGTTGTTGTGAAGTTAAATAGTAAACACACAATAACAAAAACATAATTCAACTGAACAAAACTATTAGTTGTAATCTATGTATATTCTATACTGTTGATTAAAGCAATGCTTACTGTGTGATGGTGTTTATTTGGTTTTTAGGTTACTGTAATAGGTATTTAATTAAGCTGTTTGTTCTCACGATATTGGCTCATAATTAGTCATAAAAATATCTGTAGGTATGAATAGGTAAGTATCCAATGTATTGTTTAAAAAAAATCTCTTATATCAAACTTGTACTTTTATTTGAATACTTGTTATACCGGTTAAAGCGCATACGCTTGTGGGCCATTGCCCAGACAGACGATGATTTTTATATGTTTTAACTCTACTAAGTTTTTTCTTTCTCGTTCACTAAAACAAATCAATTGAGTGGAGATGCGCTTTCTCTATCAAATAAAGCATGCTAAAATCAAGACCGTCTTATTTGAACACGCCTAGCTGACGACTATAAAATAGTAGTAAGTAGTTCATAAGAGAAGGCAGACTCATAAATAATGAAGAATCTGACCTGATTTGTTGGGGCGCAGCCAGGTATGTTTTGAATTTACTCCTTTACATTTCAATATTTCTTCCTAAACTAGCACTATTATTATTCTGCATTTTGATGGCAGACGACCGCTTGATTTGATGATGATTCAGTATGCTAGGAAGTTTCCGTTTTCGACATTTGGTGTAGTGTGTCAGTCGTGACGGGAAGCCATATTGTACTTCTCGAAACTAGTATCTCCTAAGAGCCTACATAGAGTAACTTAGCCTTATTTAGAAGAGAGAGGAGTAACCACCGCATTGTATTATTACCTGTCTCAGCCGCGTTCCTGAGCCGCCGTCTCGCGGTGTCCTCCTCAAACGAGTAGACGTAGTACTCCTCGTTCAAGTCTCTCAGGAATTGTGGCTTCACCAGTACCCCGCCCACTACTCCGAACAGACGCACGAAGCCGAGTGGTGTGAATACTGCAACAGATGGGCATGTCGTGAGGTTGAAACATAAACCTTACTAGTATACGGTTTCTTCGTAGAAACAAACTTCGTTCTTTATACTTTCGTCTTGAATAGGTAGGTAATTACAGTTTAGTGGTAATACTCGACTACTGCGTCTACTATTAGTCCAGCCGCCTGCCTGACCTAAAGGAGACAAAGGGGTCATATTGTAGCTCTATCATACATAGCAAATAGGTTGTAAGCATAATTTATCTATGTCCTATTTATTTTATCATCCATGTACGGTTGGAAACTCGTTGCTATTGGATACGGTTTGAGGTTTTAACATCAATGTCTATGACAGTTGCTAAGCACCCCGATGTGTGTCAAACAAGTTAATCATCATCTCGCGCCTTCCCGCAGCATAAAGCCACAAAACAAAGACAATACAATTCGACACCCATTCCGAAATCGCCAACAAGATGAGTAAGACTAATACAACAAAAAAACAACCAGCCAAAACAAAAAGGCCATCGATCACCAAGATGCCCGCTCTTAACGACCAGAAGGACATCGAGCTAAACGAGGAATGGAACAACTTCATGCACAGGATCGGCGAGGTTTCCAGCTTGGTGAAGGACCTGGCCAGCGGAGACAAGGAGACGGCAGCCAAGGCTAACGTGCTGGCAGACAGATACCTGCAGGGGAAGGTCATCACTGACGGAGATGTGGAGATGACAGTCAAGTCGGACCGGACCGTGATAAATAAGGACGCCTTCCGTGCTATGGGTGAACCGGTGAGCTGATTCTTGGGAAATCTATGAAACAAAACGTAGCTAAGGAATTTCCAATGTTTATTCAGATATGACATATTTCGCATGTCAGGAAGCCGGCCATCGACGTTTAGGAGATATTTCATTATTAAACCAACATGACCAGTGAGATAAATTAGTGTAGGCTATAGGCAGGAAGGCGAGACCTGAGAATAGCGATTGTGTGCGTGCGCACACACGACAAGAGTACATCTTACATTGACACGTCTCACACTTCGTCGAAGTCTTATACGGCTTGAAGCACTCACATCAACTCAATTCTCAGTTCTCGCCTTCTGCTGCTACGGACTGAAAATAAATTACTACATTCTAAACACCTTGCATCCGATAATTATTTAGCCTCCTTGGTCTAATCTAATCGATATTTATCTACAGTGAGCCATTTATCATGTTACTATCGACTAAAAACATTACACAAAGCTTAACCTCAAAACAAACGTCAAATCCCATACATTTTAGTTTTTTAACAAGTCTTAAAAATGAGTTTATTTTTTTGTGTATTGACCACTTGTCTGAAGCTTTATTTTGTGAAGATTGCTAACACCATTCACACTATGGTCTGATATTTAATTCGGCAACTTGTTGAAAGTCACAGCAATAACCTATTCAACACAATGTTGATAGTGATGGGGTAAATATCGATATTTTGATCTATAGTGGTGCAATTTATCAATAAAAATATCGTATTATATATTTACAATCATCTGAACAGTTTGATAATGCTATGTCTTAATTTTATAAAAATAATAAACTTTCAATTTAATTATGTAATGGGCAAATTGTAATAAAGAGTAAATAACATATTTACAACTAATGAATTTATTTGAATAATTTAATAACCGAGCTCCGTGATCTAACAGATTTCACGCTTGCTTTTCACACAGGAGATGCAGGTTCGAAACCTGACATATAGATATGTACCAATGAGATTATTTATCAGCGTTCAGTGTTTCGGATGACACGTTAAGCTGTAGGTCCCGGCATCTATCGCTTCGCTACGTGGTAGTGGCCGTAAAACCTCCCCATCAACCCGCACTGAGCCAGCGTGGTGGAGTATGGCTTAATCTGACTCGTATCCGGGTAAAGGCCTGTGCCCTTCGGTGGGGACATTAATGGGCTACATTTATTATTATTAATTTAATAATTAAATTTATCCTAATTTTATAAAAGTCATTGCACACCAACTCTTAGATGGTGAATATGTTGATACTTATGTATACCAATTGAGATATACAAGATCATATTACAACAAATACAAATGTTGAATACCACCGGCGTTAGCCAACGCCACTTTTCCGTTAAAGGTTTTAAATTTTATTACCATGGCATAAGGTTCAAAATCGCGAGCCGTCCCTCGGTTTTGAGAGGTTAAGTAACTTTTACAGTTAGCTACAACATAACTCCATGCATGGTGTATCTATGTGCTGTGCTGCAGGTGTAGGTGTAGGGAGACTTAAGGATGAAAATAACTAAACGACAATTTATACTATAAGTATATTTATTGAAGGTAGGTATAACAAAAACAAATTGGGTTTTTTCGAATCTATTTACTCTACTTTTATAAAGTCATCTACAGATTTGTTTTTGGGTAAACGCTTATTGAGTATTTGATGAGGGATTCTCACTGATACTGATGGAAAACGCGATTGGATGAAATTTTCTCGATAGAATTTAATTGCGAAAATACCTATTATTGCCTGTAATTTTTTAATCCTAACTAATTTCATTGCGGAATTGCATTCAAAATGTAGATATTATGTATTCGTAAACTCTCCTTGAAAATATTTTTGACAAAACAGCGTAGTTTATTTTTAAACTATTTTCATGTGGTTTGACGCTACGTTATTTTAGTTAGAGTCGCTCTTTTCTTTCTGATGTGGAAGTTATTAACGCTGTCACTTTCGTTTACATTCATATTCCTTTTTTTATATATTTTTACATATCGCATTTAACATATTAACATTTTGTACATGAATTTGTTGGGTCTCCTGAAGATCTGGCGGTGAATCATCGAAGTTCAGACTGTTTGATGAAATCACAATCAGTATGGGGTTCTTTGGTGTACTAATCTCGTGCTCAATTCACAAAGTACGATACATGTATCTTGCGAATTTTCATCAAGGTGAATCCTAAAATAGATGAAGAAAATATATGTACGAATTTATCACAACCCTAAAAAACATCTTTGACAAATTTTAAAACTTAAAACAGCTTGATAAGTACATTAGTATGTTGAAATACACATAAGAAGCACTTAAAGCAAGGCCAATTTTATGACATAAAGAATGTAAACGAACTTTCAGGGGTTTAAAACATTTTTATTTGAAGAAATTGTGTTCAAATTTTAAACTTCGTATTTTAATCGTCGGCATTTGTATTAGACGAATATGATTCGTCAGAAGAGACCGAATCTTCCATATTTAGGATAAAAATCGATTGATTGTTATCAATAATATTAATTTAAATTTAAATTTAAAAAACCAGTCGAATTTTATCGTAAATACGGAAGATTCTTCAATTTTGTCAATTTAGCTATAAAAATTGCTCTCTACTTTTATGATGTGATTTTAGTAGATTGTTAACCGAGGGCTGAAAGGCACCCATTCCTGACGAGATGTTTTGGCGCTCGAACGAAGTGAGAGCGCCAATAGTTCGAGGCAGAAATGGGTGCTATCACCCGAGTAAAACACTCTACTTTTCATTACGAATACGAGGAAAGTAAACACAAGTCAGTTAAAATCAAAATTATTTTATTAAAAACAAAGTCACTTGAAATCAAAATTATTTTATTAAAAAACAAACAACAAACTCAAGTTTAAAAATACTACTCATAAAAAAAGTAATTTCGGTGCCCCCGTTGATGTCTTTTACTTTGAGCATAACATTAAAAAAAATACTTCCGTTTTATGGCTGTATAGGTTACTACCATTGCGTTGTTCAATATAAACTGCGATTCATATATATTTTTTTTAATACTTTTCTGCTTTAGAGCAGGCATGTACCACTTTCAGCACGGTGCCTGGATGAACAATGACCCCCTTTCAGAGTATGAGTAATGAAAACACATTTTCGCCATTTGTCAGCAGTTACATTTTGGATTCCGCCTTGCTTGTAGCAATTATTTCACACCTTCAAATTTAAATAAGGTATTATTGCGAGCTACGTGTCCCTTCACCTCAGCCCACACGAGTTCAATGAGATTGAGGTCGCAATGATAAAGTTGCAGAAGTTCTACCTTTACTTTTTTTTCATCAAAGCTTATTTATTTATTAAGCAGCCATTCTTGAATACTTGCTTTTTTCCATGCAGTGGTGGGAAAATTTTCTTGGCGTCTTGAGTGGTAAGGAGCATTATTCAGTAGCACTACGGCATTTCCACCAAGTTTCGGCCAAATTCGCGGTATTCTCAAACCACCGCTCACAAGTGGATCGCGTCCATTGACTTGTGGTAATCACGCGTGTTTTTATTCAAATACATCATCATCGACAAAACCATTTTAATTTTCCATATTCACCACAATCAGTCGTCTGCCCTTCGAAGTAGGGTTCTTTGCACCCATACTCAGTCCTTCCATAAAATATTGCCGTATATAAGTTACTGTAGTGTCAACATAAGTTTTGGAAACGAGTGTGCCCTGAAAATGAAGCATTCAATAATGCAACCCCTTTAGAGATTACTTTTACCGGTGTCAAGCGTATTTGAGAGATTGCAATTTGGCGAATACCCCAGCCCAGGGTAGACCTATTGCTAGACATTCGGATTCATTCTCATCGACTTTGTTAAGACCACGCCGCGGTCCACCAACCATTCTCAATAAACGCTGTACGCATTGTAGATGTCTAATTTACTTTACTAAATAGGAAAGGGACTAACGTTTCAAATGTCTTGAGAATGTTTTGTTGCTCTGAGCACCACCCAGGAGAATGTGTAGGGTGATGGAATCGAAGTAATTCCTACTGAATAGACGTGAGCAACAGTCCTCCGGCCCAAATGTTGATATCTTCGCAACAGACTGATTTCCTGTACCACGAATCTCGCAACGACAGCCGTCGTTGACCAACTGACAACATTATTGCGTGCGAGAGAAAAGGACAGAGATAACAATTGTTCGCTATCGCAATGTAACTCAGTAAAGTTCAGATTGTTTACATTCTTTATCTCGACAAATTGGCATTACTTAACGTAAGGAATGCTGACTTCTAATCACGATTCCTTCACATCCCCTGTGAGACTCACGTCTCCCAATAAGTCACAACATGGTTTACTTTTGACCCTATAATTGAATTTGATTTTATGTGGCAAATAACGAAATTACTTAACAATGTTTTCCGAAAGAAAATTAGGATACGATTCATCGTGTTGTTTACATCTAGTTTGTTGTTGAGATACTTGTTCTGATATAACCATGACAGTACAGTTGTGCGATTTAGTTGAGGATGTATTTGTTGTGGGACAAACAATGGCTATGGCGAGTACTATTTAATTTGGTAGGGCAATAATCCAGGCATAAACATTCATCTATACAGGCTGAAATTTAATTAACTGACCATATTTTGGGAAATGATATGATGGATACCATCCTCATGAACAATTTACCCCACTAAACATAAGGTCGCAAATGAAAAAAATGTTTGGCCTCTCATAGTAACTTGTAACCTTATTTTCATTTGCGACCATATATTTGTCAGGGTAAGTAGTTGATATTGACGGGTACTATCATTCCCCAAAATATGGTCAGCTAATTAAATGTCAGCCTGTATATGAGTCAGAATTTGAGGTTTGCTTATAATCTGAGTATTAGGTACAGGCCATCAACAGTATCTCGCCGCAGCGCTATGCAAATTCTAGCACCATTTGTGAATGTTGAATCGTCAAACAAGTCCGTCAATTGAAATAACAGACCATAGAAACCTGTGGTTGAAAAAGATTATTTTTTGGATCTTTCATAATATCCAGCGACCATATGTTCCTTTGGGAAAGCTTTTTATAATGATGTCTCCCCTGTATAACACGTGCATTAACACGAACACAACATAACTTAACATAACATTTACATACAGGCACATATGTACATTGCTTCTGACCCCACAGTAGGATTCACTGTGTCGTGGGAATCAGAAATAGCGACGTCACAAACATGTAAACATCCAAGACCTGTGTGTTTTTTTCACCCCAGCTGCAGCTGGAGGAGTTTTCGAACCCGAGACCTCTCGCTTGGGAAGCACAGCCGCGACCGCAACACCACAAAGGTCGTCGATGCGTCACACGGGAGTGCGTGCAATTAATAACACTTTAACAATCTCTTACGTTATCTATTCTATCATGATTTAAAACGTGCCCTTTGAACACACAGCTGTTATCTTTATTGAAATATTGAGATTCGCACACAAGTTATCTATGATACCCATCATTCCTATCCTGCGTGATTCCCATTTAATCCCATTGTTCGGAATCGGCCTCTCCTAAAGCACACCATTTGTTGAGTACTGGTCACCTTTTATTGTAATCCACTTTCCAGCCCCATAATAACATCGTCTGACAATTGGGCGCTCTCGTCGTCTCTCAATTAAATTTCACGTATTTTTTGCATGCTCTGGCTTGGTATTTTAGTGTAGAATGATTGATGTCTGAATTAGTAGCTCTGAGTACTCCTTTGCACGTATTATCGCGAACATATTCACTTGATGCGTTGTTTTTTTAACTTACTTCAATTCGATACTATTCACGCTCGGAATTGTTCACGGTATATTTTAGTTTAAACTGAACGCAAGTTTGACGTGGTCATACATATGTTTTAGTATATTATTTTCCAGTTTGTGCGTCAATCTTTCAATGCCAGAGAAAATAACTGACATCTTGCTTAGCGGTAAATACGGGCATTTATCTTATCATAAAAATCACTAGAAACTGGTTTCGGATTTGGGCGTCAATAACAAACAAGAACTACCCGTCTCAACAAGCACTTATTTGCACTGCATTTAAATTCCACAACTTACACGTGCTTAATGATGCCTGATGACTTTATAATTAACTAAATTATGACGTCCATTTAAATAGTCCCAAGAATCTGGATGGCTTGTACAACATGCGATGTTATATTCATTACCGACCGATTTAGAAATGGAACAGGTATGATTGCACGTTGCCGTATATTATCAGCGAAAGCAATTTGGCATTCGTCTCCCATATAACAAAATACACATTCAAGGGCTCTCGGCGTACCTATTGTCACTCTTTCTATTTGTGTGGCCACCTACTTTTGTCAAGGTGATGTGTTTTCGCGGCGTGTTTGGAGAAAATGATAGGTGTCAAGTAAAATCTTTAGATAAGTTACTCAAAAGTCAACGGCCCCATGGCTTCTTTCTCTCTTTGAGGGCATATGTTGGAAAGTGGTTCCAGTATAGTGTAGTAGTGTACAGGTATGGTAGAGTAACTAATAGTGCTGATGACCGCCACGTATCAGTTCAAGAACAGTTTAAAATTAGTTATTAGTAACGGGCATAACCACTAACCTGGGGCTAAAATTGTACTCAACGCAGTGCAATGACCGTGCACTGTATATGCATTCTAGCTACGTATTACATTACTATATCAACGAGCTTCTAATTCTAAGCATGCAAAGTGAAAAAGGTGTCTATAGAAGATAACGTATGGTATGGATACTCCTAAAAGGCAAATACTGACAAACCAAGTGTTGGAGACGAGCACTAAAAATTTATTCTCCAAACTGGGACTGGTTTGTATTGTGGATAAATTTAATAGCTTTTAGAAAGTTCATAATTTTCTAAGCTAGATATGACGCTATTTCTTGAAGGCTTTTAAAAGTACTAAGTTGAAGATAGTGCTATTTTTATTAGAACTTGACTGCTAAAAGCAAATAGCTGTAGAGAAAGTTGGTTAACTACTCTGTCGTAGTTGCTAGAACCGTCAATATCCCTCAGACCGCATTACTAATCAAAACTTTCGTACACTGCGGCTACAATCGCTTTGCCTGGGGAAAGGTGATGCAAAAACCTCCACATTTTTGTAAATACGAGGCACGGAAGTCATCTTGTCTGATTAATTTAGCGCTCAGTCGGTGTCATCTTAGCTTGGATGATTCGTTCTCTCAGAAGCAAATAGACTAAAGCTTATTTTAGTTACAGTTCATCAGATTGTTATTAAATAATTTGTATCCTTTAACAGGGCGAAACACAAGACAAAGATGCCTGGATGGCTTCGGTGAGTAAGGACGCAGAGCAAAGATACCAAGACAAGAAAGTGCGCCGGGAGAAATGCGACACACTCAAAACCATGGCCGAGAAGGCATTCCGCAAAGGAGACTACGAGAAGGCTTTGTCCTGCTACAACAAGGCAATCGATTACATAAGGGATAACTCAATGCTTTACTGCGACAGGGCGTTGACGAATATCAAGTTAGGAAACTTCCAGAAGGTAAACATTAGTAATATATATGATGTCATCTCAAATTCGAAAAATCTCTGATGAAAGGTGGCCTTCTCTGATGTATAAATTTTCCGATTTTCAGTCACTTTTCTATTTGGTTTTTTGTTGGTATATTCATCCAATGATATGTCATTCGGAGGCCCCGGGATCGCGCTGCGATTGGGACACGTTATCTAACAAAAGACCACGTTGAAATTAATTAGGATCAGGGGCAAGGCTGGCCGCAGTGGGGCATGCATGCAGCTCTTACGAGACAACGCTAATTTTAGATTTGACCTCTCTCGGACAATGGACTGGGTGGTGATAGTAACATCGACAACTATAAACTCCAAGACCAACGACGTCACTCTATTTGATATCTTTCGAGCGTATGTTCGTTCCAAAGGAATTTACGTGGAAGTAAAGCAAGTCAATTACTAATTAATGGACATCCTACTTTGGTTGCATATTTACGTGCATGCAGTTTGTCGGCAAATTACCCCGATACCCTGTCGGATCAGGTCTGTAACATACCGTCTGTTACGTTAGTTATGAACGTAAGAACTTTTGAGTTATCCATTTAGCATAATCTGTTTTCACTTTCCTCGGGAAATTTCATACCTTAATATCTTCCCATCAATGTTCAGACGGAATTTTTTGAGTTTGCAACAGTGACGACTTGGGTCTCTTCTACGACGGAGAACAAACAATACACGGCAACGAATTAAATTTTAATTTATCGTTTTCTTATCACAGTTTTACAGTTAAGCCAAGAGTAATTCATTGTATAAATGATGTACTACGCTTGTCCTTGTCCCTATGTCCCCATATAGGCAATGAATTTAGATGTTTTATTTATCGTCACAAGTAGTGATCATAACTGCATCGGTAGAAAAAATAAACATTTTACTTGTGGTAGATGGTACGATATTCGTGCTTGGGTGGTAATTGGCCATATAAAAACAAAATAAAGGCGCCAAACAGACAATACCGTTTAGAGATAATTGTGTACTTAACGTTAAAGTTTTATAATCAGAAACAACCAGCCTCAAGTCGCATCGTTCAAAAACTGTGAAAAGTGAAGATACGAGCGGTGTTATTTTAAAAATTATTAAAAAATAATTACACATCTATTACCCGAAATATTCATATAACATTGCGTTCAAACGTTGTGTGCGAGGGGTGCGCGGTGATGGGGATCAGTAGCTCGGCTCACGGAAATTCAGTCAAGTGATGTTGCAATAGTGATAGTTTCGCTATCGATAGTTGACCTTGAAAAACAGGTCGATAGCGCGATAGTCCTATCAAAAATATCGACATCGACATTTTCACTATCGATACCATAACAGGGTATCGATATTGAAAATTAGGCGATATCATTGAACTTTGTCGATTCTATCGATACTATCGATAGTATCGCGACAAAAAAGTCGATACTATCTATGATCTATTGGCGTGATCCGATAGTATAGATAGTTTTGCCTTACTAACTATCGACGTGTTTTCGATACTATCGACTGGAAATAAAAGTGATAAATATAATAAAACAACTGATTAATGAATGAACTTCGAAATACTGCGAGTGTATAATAAAAAGATGGGATAGATGAACTTAGCAATCATTATCTATATAACATTTTAGGAGCAAGCAATAGTATCGTAAAATGTACGACTATCGATAGGGAAAACCTATCGATATTGAAACTTCCTATCGATAGTATCGATAGTGTTTGTACTGATACTATCGATAGTATCGATACTATTGGTCTTTAGCATTAGTATTACTTATCTTTATCATTATCGATAGTATCGTCAAGGGTCGATGGTTTCGATAGGACTATGGATAGTATGACTGATTTTCAAGGCCTCGACAGTATCACGATACTATCGATAGACTATCGCTATCGCAACATCACTAATTCAGTCACGATGGAGCGCTTGCTTTACTGGTGAGCAGGGTGCGTTCTGCGTCGACTTTTTTACAAAAATGGCTATTCGTGCATTATTGTTAACCTTTGTTTCGCTCCAAATATGGATTACATAACCTAAATCAGTGTCCCGACTATAAAGCGATTCGTTCGTGGGTTATACAGTTCGAGGGTACGAGTTCAACTTTAAATCAGTAGTCAACCGGCCCAATGAATGATGCGTCACGAACACAGGAGGCAATTGCGGGTTAGAACTTACGTACAACAAAATCGTGGCTTATCAACTCGGAAGAGATTAGCTCAGGTGGCCATACCACGAACATCTTTGCGGCGCGTAGATCTTAAATTAAACCCATACAAGATTCAAATGGTGCAGGAACTACAGCCAAATGACAATAATTTACGGCGTGCTTCTGTAGAAACAATGTCAGTTGTAAGAGAGAAGTTTGCGGGAAAACTCATATAGAAGCAAGGGTATATTCCATGGCCTCCCAGGAGTCCAGACCTGAGTACCCTTGATTTTTTCATTGGGGATACCTGAAAAGTCGAGCTTACGTCAACAAACCAACATCAATCGCCCAATTGCAAAACAAATATCCGACAAGAAATGGCAGGTATTCCAGGAGTATTGTGCCAGCGAGTTTTTACAAATGCAAGGCCAAGATTTGAAGAATGCCTGCGCCGAGATGGTTTACACCTTGATGATGTGATTTAAAAAAGGAAATTTCCCGTTCGTCTTTATTGATTTAAATAAAAGTTTATATCGATACCATTGAGTTTTTTTATGAATTTTTCAATTTCAACTTTTTGGAAAATCAAATCAAATGTCTTTATTACTGTAGATATTTGAATATACTTAGCAAACGTCATTTTTTGCCTCTTTTCTACATTGCACCACTGTGGGAGAAGAAGAGCGTAGAAACTCCCACAGATTGATTTTAAGATCGCTTTTAAAAATTGCTTGTGCTTAACTAATACAAATATTACAATATTAATTACTATAATTAATAAGCAGAAATACATAATTATAAAATTATGAACCCCAAGGACTGTGTAGAGCTAGATTAACCCCATACAGTCCCATCATTTAAGAAGTCTTGAACATTGTGAAATCCCTTTTTCGACAGTCGTTTTAACAAGCTTTTTAAATTGCTCAAAAGGCAATTTCAAAATCTCCAGAGGTATCTTTTGCCTCTTTTCTACATTGCACCACTGTGGGAGAAGAAGAGCGTAGAAACTCCCACAGATTGATTTTAAGATCGCTTTTAAAAATTGCTTGTGCTTAACTAATACAAATATTACAATATTAATTACTATAATTAATAAGCAGAAATACATAATTATAAAATTATGAACCCCAAGGACTGTGTAGAGCTAGATTAACCCCATACAGTCCCATCATTTAAGAAGTCTTGAACATTGTGAAATCCCTTTTTCGACAGTCGTTTTAACAAGCTTTTTAAATTGCTCAAAAGGCAATTTCAAAATCTCCAGAGGTATCTTATTGTAGTAAAGAATGCACTGACCCTTGAAAGAATTGCTAACCTTCTCGAGTCTAAACCGGGGAGCAACTAGTCTGTGATTATTTCTTAGGTTAACATTACAGTTCTTGCGTACATACATTATATTTACGAAAATAAATTGACTAGCTACAGTTAGTATGTCAACTTCTTTAAAAAGCTCTCTTAAGGAGTCTGTGCGTTTTAAATTATAAATTGCTGAGTATTTTTTTCGCATGGCCAATTGGCCAATCGGCATATCAATACGAGTGATTAATTTGAACGCACATTATACCGTGGCGCGAATATTCGCCAAGTTAATGAAACGCGAAGCTCTACTTATCTGAACGTCTATTTTTCCTCACTGTTTGCAGCGGTAATTCCAATATTTACAGCTAATTTCAGTCTACAATAAATCTAGAATCTAATGCTCCAGAACCAGCACTGGGATAAAACTGACAAAATTAATTGATCATTCCAGGTGCACAAAGACTGCGACTTAGCCATACGCCTCAACGAGAAGAGCTTCAAGGCGCGCCTCTACCTCGCGAAGGCTTACCAGGAGCTGGAGGAAGACGACAAGCTGACTGAGAGCCTGAGAGAGCTGGAGGAGATGTTTCCGCAGCATCACGACTTGGTGGAGTTCTTCCTACGTAAGGCCCAAGACGATGCTGATAAAGAGGACTAATAGGGATTAATTGTGCCTTGGCAGATCGTGTTTAGAAGAATAATATTTTGTTTTTTGCTTGCACGGTTCTGTTGTGTTATATGCTAGTGCCGAGGGCAAGGTCGTACAAAACCTGAAAAGTCTACTTACTATACTATATAATGTTTTTAAGATTGGCTTACGTGGCCTAATTGGATTTACCTTATGTAAGCAAAGTCATATTGTAAGGATCGGCCTATTAGGTGTGGAATGAGGCAGTCACATGTTCGAAAGACAGTTGTATATTGAGTCATGAATCATAATAAAGAGGCTATTTATAGATGTAAGTAGGGTTCAGGTGTGCATACACTACACCTTCCCCCTTTTTTGAAAGTAAAAAATATGCATATAATTTTTATGACATTTAACAATTTAGATCTAATAACATCAAAACAACAATCTAATAAGTAACTAATTTCTGTAAAAATAACAATAAAATAAATCACCTGTGTAAAATATCAATTGAAAATTTAAAATCTGTAAAAAATATAACAAATGAAAACCTTTTATATTTTTGTTTGCTGGATACAAATTTTTCAATACTATCAAAATCAACTATAACCATTTATTACTATTTCTCACCCCTTTTTAACACCTATTTTTAAACAACTTCATTAAAGTACATTGATAATGATTACATAAGAACATCAGGTTATGTATTTTCTAAAACTAATTTTGAATACACGAAATAAACGAATAAGTACATACACAAGTAAATACACGAAACCAAAATATCTATCTGTTTTAGGTGTAGGGTTGACGACATGAACGAATTTTATACATTTAAACAAAATAACACAAAACCATAAAATTAATGAAACGCAAACACAAAATTACACATTTCTCAATCCTTCATCAAACATTAGAACGATTTATTTTTAACACATTGAACTTTTACACAAAATTATAACAATTAATCAATTGCAATTTCAAAATTCCACGTTTCTCATTTCTTCTAAATCTCTTTCCTTTCTTCACGCATTTATTTACTTTGTCAAAACTTATTCCATAATCACTATCAACTTTTTATTTCTTTATCCATTACATATCTACTTCCATCTCAAAAGAAAATCGTCACATCTTATAAAAATATAAATCAAAACTATCAAGAATATACTCGCTTTTCATAAACAATCGCTATCAATCAAAGTCTCCTTTTTTTTCTCTTCCACTTCATATAGGTACTTTTTAGGGGTATCCGGATCCCATGTTATTTCACATTATAGTGAGTGCACTTTTATAGGTACTTTTATTATTTATTTATTTATAGACGTCTTATGGTACTTTTATTATTATAACAATACTTAAATACATATACTACTAGTACCTGGCTCCAGGTCTACCTGCCTGAGCCTGCTCGCGAGCTTATTAGGTCATCGATATCCAACTTTCTCACAAAGGAAACTCGTCCACATCATGATCGAAGCGAAGGATTCGTGCCTTGTACCTTGTACCTTTGAGACTTTGCTGAAAATACAATGACATATCGGACTCGCCAATAGTCACGTACCACACTACAAACATAACTTCAACTCAATCCATACGAATCCTTCGAATTTTAAGATATTCTGTAAAGATTGGATGATCAGTCCAACTTTTCTCGAAACCTTAACAAACGAAGTGTTCCCAACTAACTTGCTCTGTGGCCTAGAGTAACAATCCTGCACATTCCACACCTTCTCTCAAATTCATACTTTTTATTCCTAACGACAACAAAAACCAACATTCCCAAATCCAAACAAAAATATAACTTTCTTAGGTAATACGTACTCACATAACATAACTTAAAACTTGCAAATATTAAATAAATCTTCACATCAGTGGTTAACTTTTCGTTCCATTTCATTTTCATACTTTTCAACTCTCACTATCAACCAATATTTTCTCACTTTTATGAAGTATCCGAATCCGAAGTGACCATATCCGCTGGTCAGACTATAATTCTATTAATAAACTCGAATGCAATCTGTAAAATAAATGCAAGTACAATTTCTAAACAAACTTTTATGATAAACTAACGTTAGTGGTTCCGTCGTACGTTTTTTTTTTAGGTATATCTGTGATTAAAGCTGAACTTCTTTTGCATACTAAATATTTTGTACATACATACACAATATGAAATTTATACATCCCATACTATTCAAATTCATTCCGTATTATAACTTGAAAATGGTTTCATACTTAATCTCTCTGCGGTACCCTAAACTCGCTATCAATCATCCATCACCTTTTATGTATCTTCCATATTAGTCGCATGAAACTAAAATCTTTCGCTCTATACAAGTCGCACTGCGGTAACATGAACTACTAATTATTATAATAACAATTCTGTTTCTCTGTAATCAAAACATGTGTTATGTTCTAATCTAATTTGGTTTCTTCTGCAGTGTAGCATGTCCATATTTGGTTCGCCTGCGAACACTGGATTGAATTTCTATACTTAACTTTTGGATAACTTTGACTGTTACCAAGTCAAATGAACAACTGAATCATTTATGTACTTGATTGTACATTTGGAGTAAATCAGAATTATGATGCAATATAAAAAAAAATACTAGCGTTTATAAAACAAAAAAAAATAACAATACTTTCAACTTCTTACTTCACACTTTTTATCACATTATTCCCATATTTTTCAAAATCTCCTCAAAAAAAAAAAGCTACTGTCAAATCATCTCATCCCAAATAACTCGTGTCTAACTTATTTACTTTTCGGCTTTCAAAAATATCTCCATTCCTAAAAAATAATATCAATCGTTCATTCACACTTCTCTTGCTGACTATACTGTACTACTAACTTTCCGTTCTATGCCATTCATCATAATACTATTTTAGTTACTTCATGCAATCTTCATTTGGAAAAATTATTATATTAATATTGATCGTATCGTCAACCCTTTGACAATACAAAATCTAGCCAAAACTTAAATATACTAATCGACAAATAATTTAATTTACTTACATGTCATACGTATAATAAAACCCATTGTCCAAAAAACACATTGACGCCACGACGTCATCGCCCGTGTCGCACGCAGCTCGCTCGGAGTCAGCACATCCTGGGAACCGTACATCTCCCAGCTGCGCCTCACTTGACCCGTACGGTTACGCCCAGCGCCCTGCTTCCACATCATCAGGCTTAGGAAATCGCCCGGCACCCGGCAGCACAAATCTTCTGTAATATTTTATTTTCTCTTCTTGTGTAAGTATATACTTTCTTCTATAATTATCTTCTTTCTTCTATTTATCCGTCTTCTTCTGGCTGCAATCCGCTAATGTCGTGGTCTCTTCATAGGTCATCCCGTTCTTTTTCTCTTTATATTTATCTTCGTTATATTTCTCTTTTCCAAGTTCTTCAAGTATTATTTAAATATTATCTGAATTTATTTAATCGCCATTCGGCACAGCACTACCTCGCGAGAGGTAGGCTGGCCTGGCACGGTCGCCATGTAAGGATCGGCCTATTAGGTGTGGAATGAGGCAGTCACATGTTCGAAAGACAGTTGTATATTGAGTCATGAATCATAATAAAGAGGCTATTTATAGATGTAAGTAGGGTTCAGGTGTGCATACACTACAATATAACGTCCATCATTGGTGATGGTCCTTTTTGTCATTTGCTTCTTTTTAATATCGTATCCATAATGTGTTTCTTATTATGGTGTAATAATTACATTCATTACAAGTATGATATTTATTTTCATTGGTTACGTTGTCTCGTTATCAATACTTCATATGGAGGATGTTTTAGTATATTACACGCAAAATGATAAAGTGACATAAAATTCATTTATCGTAAGCCCGGCAGCGTAAGCATTTAGTAAATCGATATCAAAATAATATTTCCTACTTTACGATAATAAAAAAAAACTATGCTTGCTTTGCTGATAAAATGCTTCTGAAGTGCGATATTGATTGCAGTCTTTAAGAAAGGGAAGGAAGGAAGTTATGGCATACACAAGAAAATAGATTCACTACACTCTAGACTATTTTAACCGGTCGGTGTTTTTATGCTTGAGCTTAGTATGGCGGATTTATTATATGCGGACGCTCTGATAATATGTGAGCAGGAATTACATCAAAATACGATTTTGTCTATGTTTAAAAAAAAGTACAATGTAAAACATTTTAGAATAGTAATTAATGTTTGTTTTTAAACCAGTATTGAACAGTATTTTTTTTGTGGTAAGACCCTTAGTATTTTTAGCTAGTGTCTATGATCCAGGATCAGATAATATAAGAATGCGGGATCTTAAATTCATAGGCGATAAAGTAAGCTCGGTTATGGCACACCTTGTCAACCTTTGCTTGACACATTCTAAATTCCCCTCTAAACTAAAAGAAGCTGTGGTTAGACCTATCTAAAAAAAGGGTGATCATAAAGTCTATGGAAATTATCGGCCTATAGCTATATTGTCTAGTATTGAAAAGGTTGTTGAAAAGTGTATCATTTACCAGCAAAACAAGTTTCTCCAGTCATATGGTATAATTAACGAATGTCAACACGGCTTTCAAAATGGCAAAAGTACTTCGACACTACTTACAAAATTTACAGATGAAATTAACGGCTATCTTAATGACAAGAAATTCATAGTTACTGTGTTTTTCGATTTTAAAAAGGCCTTCGATACCCTTCGGCACGACACGCTACTAAGAGCGATGGCGGAATGTGGCATCGGCGGGCCTCTCAACAACTTGTACCGAGATTACCTCACGGACCGCTCCTACCGAGTGAAGGTGGGTGAGGAGTACAGCTCACCACCCCCAGGGACAGATCGCGGGGTGCCGCAGGGGTCGGGCAGTGGTTCATTGTGCTATTTGATGCATGTAAATAGCCTGTGCAACGTAGTCCGCCATTGCTCAGCGTACTAGTACATGTTCGCGGACGACCTGTGCACGCTGCGGGCCGGCCGCGACATGGACGAGGTCTCGCGTCTCGTGCAGGAGGATATCGAAAGTATCACTCGCTGGGCGCATGACAATGGTATTGTAATCAATTCAGATAAAACGAACCTACTTGTTATTCAGTCTCCTTAATCATGTAATAATAATAATAATACCCTGGACACTATTTACACACATTGATCTAGCCCCAAACTAGGATTCCCTGTACCTTGGGTGCTAGACAACGATACACGTACTTATATAGATAAATATTATACTTAGATAAACAACCATGACTAGGGTACAAACATCCGTTCCCATCAAACAAATATTTGTCCCCACCGGGACTCGAACCCGGGACCCTTTGCTTTGTAGGCAGGGTTACTGCCGACTCGGCCATTCGGGTCGTCATGTATCCCTAAGGTATCATGCGGATTGGTTGCTCATGCCTTCTCTTGTATACATAATAATTTTTTAAATTGCAATTGTCAGACTATTACAAGAGTACCACAAGTAAAATACCTCGGCATGTTTATCGATGAAAATATGGGTTGGATAAGTCATGTGGATTATATTGTAGGCAAGCTTCGCATATTGCTATGTAAATTTAATCAGCTTAGTTATAAAGTTCCTAAATTTATGTTAAAAACTATTTATCTTTCGTTGGTTGATTCCATTGTTAGTTATGGTATTGAGTGCTATGGTTCGACTTTCAAAACTCATTTAGTCAAAATTGAAACTTTACAAATTAAATTCCTAAAACTACTGGTAAACAAAAAATCTAAAGCCAAACTAAATCATGATTATAGAAAGCTGTTTAAGATATGCAATATTCTTCCAGCATCGTTACAATATAAACACGCTGTAGCCGTAAGCAACCATGGCTGTCAGATCCATAAATTACCCAAGCAGCACGGTCTCAATACAAGATCTGTAGCCCAAGGAAAATTTGAAACTTTAAAAGTAAATAACTACTTCGGTGGTAGAATGCTAAAAAGACAGATTCCTAGAATAATGAATGAAATGCCATCTCTTATTAGATTTGAGATGAATAGAAACAAATTTTCAGTCATGTATAAAACATACCTTCTAGATAGTATCCTGAGTACCTAATTGCCTGGCTAGATCTTCAATGTATAAGTTCCTACTTAGTTGAATACCATCATAGTTACCTATATTGTTATCATAAATTGTTTTCGACTATTTCTGTGTCTTAAGTAATTCTTAATATGAAGTGCGACCGACCCACAGACAAACCATAATCAAACTTGGTTTTGTGGGATGTATGTTTAGCCCATAAGTATTTTTTATGCAATAAACTCATTCTATCTATCTATCTATAAATTAATATTGTAATCTACGTTGCGTGATTTTTCGGAATGTCGTGAAATGTGTTTGTTTACTATTAGCTCATAAAACACCGACCGGATAAAATAGTCTACTGCCCCTCTAATCAGATGCTCAAATCCAAGTCAAAAACAACGCGGTCAGTGTCAAATTGAAATTTTGTGTATGGGAAAACTGTCATATTTTCAGTTTTCGGTCGATTTGGGTTACTGATTAAGGGGGCTGAACAGGAACCAGTAGGTGCAGGCGACCATATAACTTTAAATAGATACTTTAAATATTTAAATTGGTCTTATATCCTGCAAAGTCATAATGTAAAAAGACTCACCCAGTAACATAAGGACACCCACAAAAGACACACACGAATACAGGAAGGGAAGGTAAGTCCATAGACCTGTAGACAAAAACAAAAACATAATATAAAAAACTTTCATGTATCGGATCCCAAATGAAATCACAAAATTACTTTAATTCAATATTCTTTATAAGTTTCTCTAAATTAAACGCTGTTTTGAAAACGTTATTTGAGGCAAAAAGTATTCAAGCTTAAAAACTGTTCAAAGGTGACTATTTTCCATTCACGTTCCGTTGGACATAAATGAGCGCACCCGCTAACATTGACTTTCAAACAAACGAGTGTACAAGACCTGCGTTCTTCACAGACAATTGAACACGGGCTCACCGGTTATTCAATATACTCCGATGCAAATACAGCCGTGATTTAGTCGGGATATTCCTTCTGGAGTTTTGCCGTTCTTATATCATGCGACATAGGGACTATGATCGTGCTTCGTTCGGGTAATTCGACGTGAACAGCGCAGTACTCACTACAGTACTATTTATTGGCTATCTATTCTGTGTTTAGTAGCAGAGCCAATTATGCTTGATCACCGGTGTGGAAACCAGAAACACAATGATCTTATGAAGTTATTCCTATTTCCGATTTAAAACATTCAATCTTCGTAGTTATCAAAATCTGGTGAGATTATATTGGGAACAAACATTGGGGGTTGACCCACATATCAAGTCTTGCATTTGAAAATATAGAAGTGGAGAGAGGAGGATACATAGGTCCAATCCAAAGTCACAGGCTCTTTTCCGTTAGTGGGATAAATTGAATATATATAAATGGATCGCTAAATGAGTACCTATTTGATTTTTTTAAAACTTGAAACTTAAAAAAAAATAAAAAAAGTTACAGTTCATCCTTCGTAGTTGTAGTTAGTAGCTTTAGCAATATTTAGGAGAACGACGTCTGGGTCAGCTAGTAAAAAATAATTATGTGGGTTTGAATACTTACTCAGTAAAGCATCAATGCTGGCACTAGTTCCGTCCAGCCACGCCGACACCACATACGCCAGGCCCAGCATAGCCACAGCCAGCAGAGCCAGCACCGACACAGTCTCGTAGACCCGCCCCCGCAGCCCCCGCGCGCCAGGGAACCCCGACGACTCGGAGAACAGATAGGCGAAGGGGAGGAACACGAACAGCGAGAGATTGGAGAAGAGGAACACGTGGTTCCATAGGCCTGGGGACAGGTGTTGACATTAGGATTTTTAGCCGTGGGCATTTCTTTGTAAGGAAAAATGTCCGATTCGAGAATTATGTACATTACTCTGAATATGTTTATTACTAGACTTTTCGGGTGCGCCTCATGATTGGGTAAGCGATACTTACTTATTGCGTGCAACTGTTACTGTCTAGCGTATCATGATAGCGGTCGCCGACCGTTCCCATGAATACGTACAGTTACCATAGTTACCATGTACGATTCGGTTCGCAATAACAGTCGGGTCAATGACCGCTATCGCAACAGTAAACCGTGTAGACTATAGTCAAACCTATGCAAATCGTACAGTTTACAAATTAACATTAGGTTTACGTCGTTTTCTATATAGAGTGGAACAGCCAGTTGCGCAGACGTTAACCACATTATACATAGTCAGGTCATAAGTTCTGTCACATGTGCAATATGAAATAATTTAGACATGTTTATTATTTATGTAAACATTTATATAGCAAAATTAACTTAATAAAACATAGATTCTTATGGTAATAAAGTTTATTCAAAATGACCCCCGCGATTTTGAATACAGGCCTTTATTCTGCGCGGCCAGTCGTCTATCGCAGCACGAACGAGGTCCATGTCAATATCGGCGGCTGCCTTAATCAAGGATGCCTTGAGTGACTCCAAATCAGGATGAGGCTTTGAGCAGGCCTTTTCCTCCAAGTGTTGCCATATCTTGTAATCTAACGGACTCAAATCTGGACTGGAGGAGGGCCAGTCTTCGTGCCGGATGAAGTCGATTTCACTCGCCGCCAGCCAGTCTTGCGTGCTTTTCGCTCTATGAGCTGGTGCAGAATCTTGTTAGAATACCCAGTGCCTGTTATTAAACATGGTATGAGAAACAGGTTCCACACGGTTCTTGAGGACTGTATTTTGATACACAACTGCATTCGTTTTTACGCCTTTCTCACAAAAATGTACCTCAGTTAAGCCCCAATAAGAGACTCCCAACCAAACCATGAGCGAGGATGGAAGATGACCTCGTTGGACACGCGGAATACGGTTGCTCGCTTCTTCACTGCTGTGTGCGTACACCTTATCATTTTGTTTGTTGTAGCTCTCTTCCACGGTGAAAATTTTTTCATCCGAAAAAATAATTTCCCGATGCTTTTTTCCCGCGTACCGCTTCAACAAAGCGCGGCATCTCTTCAGTCTCAGGTCCATTAAACGAGCGTCCAAACGATGTCCTGTTTTTCTTCGATATGCCCTAAGCCCTAAGTCTTCATTTAACACCCTTTTCACCGTGGTCCTGCTTAAACCCATCTGAAGGGCCAACAGTTTCTGCTTACGTATGGGATTTCTTTGAATTCGCGCCTTCACAGCTTTTATCACTGCTGGAGTCCTAACAGAGCGAGGGCGACCACTTCTTGACCTGTCATCTACACTATAGAGTCTTCATTGTATCGTTTTATGGTACGATAAACGAATCTTTTTCAGTAATTCGAAAATCTGAATTGGCGCGTAACCGCAACGATGCAACGCAATAACTGCGACACGGTCTTCTTTAAGTGTCCACTCCATATTTAAAAATGAGGAAAATTCTAAAAAGTACACATTTTTATTTTCATGAAAAATTCGAAATTCGAATTCAATAAACTTTTTTGTGGCCAGCGTTCTAAATTCAAAAGTTTTTATTGTGTGACAGAACTTATGACCTGACTGTGTAGTTTCTTAAATCATTTAAAATATTTATGTTAATTTCAATGAAATCTTGGGCAGACATGTGAAGCTATATTTTAATAGACAGAATGTACTAACCCTGAATAAGAGAGCTGTTCAGCCATTTCACGTAATAGCTGTTGGGGTACAGTATAAGCACTTCGTTGCTGACGATAGACACCGGCAGCAGGAGTGTGGAGCCCAACGAGACGGCCAGTGCGAATGTGCACAGCCACAAACTGATCCGGTACACTTTGACCTCATCCTCGTCAGTTGAGAAATAGTCCTCGCTGTCTTGCCTTCGGAACTTGTTGATTATGAAGAACGAGAACAGGTACAGCAGGATGAAGAGGAGCAAGAAGATCTGAAACAAAATTAAATTTAAATTCTACTATCTTCGTCTCTGTTGTACTCGTAATGGGAACCAGAAACATAAGCATCATAAACAGGTAACATATTATTATTATTACTGACCAAGTTTCACATGTTTTGACATTTGTAGCCACTAAATACAGTTTAATCACAACATGGTCAAGTTACATGATAAATCACTTTAAACCTCTATTCTATGGTTGTTGCTTGTCAGCCAGGTACTCACGTAACATGGCTATGTTGTATATAAGTTGTATGTAAACAATATTTAGCAGCTTTCAAAAAGGTGGCAAAAGAAGTCGTTAGGCCCAATCAAGTTAATCAAGTAGAAGTATGTTGATGTCACTGATATCTATTTGTGAAACCACATTTTATAAAGTGTTCCAATTAATTATCCTATGTAGGTAGCTGTCTGCACCACAACATTTTTTCAGATCAAGAGGTATTCATAATGTTGGTAATGACTATTTAAATTATTGCTACCAAATACATGTGTTATTTATTCAGCAGGATGTAATGTGAGCCCCTAGTTTGTTTAACTGTACTCACTACATAGAAGTGATGCTTACATTTGTGTCATTCATGATCAATATGACAAGAAATAATAATCTTGGCTATTTATTGTGTACTAGCTGATGCCCGCACTTTCATCTGAGTGTTCCTAGGAGTTATCATTTAAAAGTATCCTATATGTTAATCTAGCTCATAAACTATCCGTGTGCTACATATAATTCAATTCTCTTCAGCCATTATAATGTGGTTGAGGGACAAACACATGAAAGCCCGCCGTTTCAGATGAGTCTGCGGTTTTTTCTATGCTTTATTAGTGGATTAATAGATGATTTCAAAATACGCGAACCATCGGAAATAATTAGTTTTCAAGTTACATTTCGGTCCGGCCCACCAGGGCTGAATGTCAAATTACCATCTGTCTGTAACATCTGAAACTCATATTGCCTCTTTCCCAAAATGCCTGAAATCCATATCTACACCTTCCACTAATGACTGAATGTCTGAATATCTTTGGCGTTTTGTACAGTCGATGAAAAATTGTTTAGGGTGCTTTTCCAGTTGAATATCATCTAGTGTAGACACCTTTAGCTAGTTATTTAATACTTCATCTTGCTTAATATTTAATTGGGAACTAAGTCCACAGCACGGTTTAAAATGCATATACTTTAAAAAATAACATTAAATTCGGTGAACAAAGCCGCAATTGATAAATTAATAATTACGTGACAGGGGTTAGCCCATCGCCGCAGCTATGCAGTAAGGTAGGTTTCCTCACGATGTTTTCCATCAATGTTAGAACGTCCGTCCGTATAACCGTCTAGTACGTGGTTTGATCAGCACCGGGATTTGAACCTGCATCTCCTGTGTGAGAAGCAAATAGAGCTTTTTTATAATACGGCAGCTCATGTCAATTATAGCTATAGCTATAATTTTTTTGTCTGGTCCCATTTCAACAATCATACTCTTAGAGGAGTTTCAACAAAGAGTTTCATTGACCTGAGATCATTCTGGCATGGCCACTTCAAAGACAACTACTTATTAACATATATTCTTTTTAAACAAATGACGCTATTTAGGTACTTCAAAATAGTAGATTTCATCAGTTTTGCAAAATGGAAATAAGAAAGGACATCGTTTTCACTGAAAATCAGAAGGGGAAGCCTTGCCTTCTATATTGAGACCAGTTTGGTGTTAGACAACAGCACGTTAGAATTGGTAAATGATACGAAGTTTCTTGGAATAACCATTGATAGCAAATTGCAGTGGGGACCCCACATAGATAAATTGGCTGGTAAATTAAGTTCTGCGGCTTACGCTGTTAGGAACATCAGACAAAGCACGGATGTGGCTACATCTAGGCTAGTATATTTTAGTTACTTTCATAGTGTGATGTCCTTTGGTATCTTGTTGTGGGGGAAAGCAGCGGATATTCAAACTATTTTTATTTTACAGAAAAGAGCTATTCCAGCAATTTATAATTTAAAACGAACAGACTCCTTAAGAGAGCTTTTTAAAGAAATTGACATACTAACAGTAGCTAGTCAATTTATTTTCGAAAATATAATGTATGTACGCAAGAACCTTACAACATTTTCCAAACTTAGCGACAGCTGTAATGTTAACCTAAGAAATAATCACAGACTATGTGCGCCCCGTTTTAGACTCGCGAAGGTTAGCAATTCTTTCAAGGGTCAGTGCATTCTCTACTACAATAAGATACCTCTGGAGATTTTGAAATTGCCATTTGAGCAATTTAAAAAGCATGTTAAAGCGACTTTGTCGAAAAAGGGATATTACAATGTTCAAGATTACTTAAATGACAGGACTGTATGGGGTTAATCTGGCTCAACACAGACCTTGCTGTTAATTATTTTGTAATTATTTATTCCTGCTTATTAATCATAACAATTAAATTTTTCATATTTGTATTAGTTAAGCACAACCTATTTTTAAAAGAGATCTAAAAATAAATATGTGGGAGTTTCTACGCCCTACTTCTCCCACAGTGGTCCAATGTAGAGAAGGGGCAAAAAATGACGTTTGCTAAGTATATGTAAATATCTACAGTAATAAAGTACTTTGACTATTGACTATATTGACTATGATCGACACAAATATAACTGGGAATTCCAATAAAAGTGGCAACTCTATGTGGAGATGTACTAATCGCCCCGATTGCAACGCATCTCTGACCATCAATGCTCTAAGAAACGCCATAGTGACGCCCAGTACCTCACATGTGTGCGAGGTAAACCATTCTCAAAATATTCGAGATAAAGTAATTGACGACTGCAAAAAAGAAATACGCGATAAAATGACACCAATAAAAAAAAATGAAAAGCACATGGTAAACTATAAGCGCCGCCGCAGCAATAATGCTTTAGAAGGCTGGAACAGGCGGCTTAATATAAGAATGCCACACAAACCAACACTAATTCGCTTTATTTATGTGCTAAAGAAAGAAGCACAATGCCAGGACACACGTACGAGAAACGCGGTATTATCAGGTGCGCGTCGAAGGCGCAACGAAATAGCCTTCGACCTTAACTTCAAAAATCAGCTGCAGGAGCTAAATGATGACAAAAAAACCTCTTTTGAGTTCTTAGAAAGTGTTCAACATTACGGAAACGTTACAACAAAATTACCTATATTTAAGTATGTCTACTGTAGATAATATTAAATTGAAACGTTTTCTTATATATTTATCTATCCCGCACTATCCCACATTTTTTATTGAATTAAGAATATGCCTATTTTTTTAACAAGAATTAAACTTAAGCTAGATTTACACTGACAAGTCTTTTTCTTATAAAAATCATATAAGATCAAAAGTCAGTAGGTACCTACGAAGTATATATTTGTAACGACTGTACATTGATTGTCATTTACTTTTTTCAGGCATATGGAAAT
This sequence comes from Argyresthia goedartella, assembly GCA_949825045.1. Classification (NCBI taxonomy): domain Eukaryota; kingdom Metazoa; phylum Arthropoda; class Insecta; order Lepidoptera; family Argyresthiidae; genus Argyresthia; species Argyresthia goedartella. The sequence continues at coordinate 20,854,438 of OX463807.1, forward strand.
TAGGTTATTATAAATTTGAGTCATTTTGGGAAAGAGACAATATGAGTTTCGGGTGTTACAGATAGATGATAATTTGACATTCAGCCCTGGTGGGCCGGACCATTACATTTTTGTGACTGATACATAATGGTGGGCATTAAAACTCGAGAGTTTTAATGCCTAATTTTGTACAGTTACATACACTAGTTTATCTACACACATATCATAAGCTCTCTTTGATGTGTTCAGGAACCACATGTTTAACCGGCAGTGACATTGTAATAGCTCTGCACTTGTTTAGCTTGTTCAGTACCAGCTTCACAGACAAACTAGGAGCGGCACGCAGGCGGGCGTCGGCATTCGAAATTTGAATGTCATAATATGTCAAAATATTGATACATTATGGTCATAATCTATCAATATTCAGATAATAAACGAGTTTTTACCAAATAGTTTATCATTATGCTGGTCGTAACGTGCGGTTTTTGGACGCAGTAAAGAGGGTTTATGATAAGTGTGTAGATAAACTATTATAAATTGCCATTTCAAGCATTTGGGACCGTGGGGATGTGGGAATATTAGGGTGGGCAAACTACTAATTTGCCGCTTTTTTAACGTAGAGTGGGGACCACAAACAGAAAAATTGGCTGGTAAATTAAGTTCTGCGGCTTACGCTGTTATTCCTAACAAATATTCAGACAAAACACGGATGTGGCTACATCTAGGCTAGTATATTTTAGTTACTTTCATAGTGTCATGTCCTATAGTATCTTGTTGTGTCATGTCCTATGGTATGGAAAGCAGCGGATATTCAAACTATTTTTATTTTACAGAACAGAGCTATTCGAGCAATTTATAATTTAAAACGCACAGACTCCTTAAGAGGCTTTTTAAAGAAATTGACATACTAACTGTAGCTAGTCAATTTATTTTCGAAAATATAATGTATGTACGCAAGAACCTTTCAAAATTTCCCAAACTTAATGTAATGTTAATTTAAGAAATAATCACAGACTACTTGCACCCAGGTTTAGACTCGCGAAGGTTAGCAATTCTTTCAATGGTCAATGCATTCTCTACTACAACAAGATACCTCTGGAGATCTTGAAATTGCCATTTGAGCAATTTAAAAACCATGTTTAAGCGACTTTGTGGAAAAAGGGATATTACAATGTTCAAGATTACTTAACCCGTCAAACGTCCTATGCGCTACATAAGCGCATAACTTTTTTGGGCGGCTAGCGTCCTGTGCGCTGCAAATGCGCATAGAAAGTATTGCAAACTTCGACGTTTTATGAATATTCACCAAGTTTCAGAACGTTCCCGGAAGTAGTCTTAGATTATGAGTAGTTTAGTTGGCAACCGTGTGATATGATTGGAACTGACATTGAGACAGCCTATTTATCAAAATAAATAAAATACCAAGCCATATCGCCATTTTGGGCAGGCGACCGGCCGCAGACTTACATTTTATGTTTGTCAATATTTATTTATTGTGAAGTAATTACTGTGTTTTGTAATAAAATAATACATCTTATCGCTGGAGAAATTAATAGTGGTGATGTGAAAAATGGAAAATAGTGTAAGTTTTGTGTTTGGCCCGTAAGAACGAAATATAATTAGAGGTGTCAGTGTCAAATAATGGATTCTGCAAACAATCGATGAAAAGACTTATCAACTTTATTATCATACATCACAAGATAGGTAATTTCATAAACTTTATTATGGTACATAACATGTTAGGAAACTCATAAAATAACCTAACAAACTTATCAAATTCCTAACGCAAGTCGATTGAAAGTTTATTTTCGCCAGAACCTTGGACGCGTTAGGGTCCACGAGATTCGCTGTACAGGGACATTCCAGAGGTTAAATGATGGAACGGTCTGGCTCAACACAGACCTTGCTGTTAATAATTTTGTAATTATTTATTCCTGCTTATTAATTATGATAATGACATAAATATATATATTTTGTATTAGTTAAGCATAAGCCATTTTTAAAAGAGATCTAAAAATCAATCTGTGGGAGTTTATATGCCCTTCTTCTCCCACAGTGGTCCAATGTAGAGAAGTGGCAAAAAATTACAATTGCTAATTATATAAGTAAATATCTACAGTAATAAAGAAATTTGGATTTTTTTTTAATTTTGTCGTACAAAGTTCATTGTCCTTGTCAACATCGACTTTGACCTTTAACTTGACCGTTCATGTATATTTCGCAGAAAAATCAGCAAAATCATCTGAAACGGCTGGCTTTCTAAAGACTAGCCTCGTAGTATACTATACTAAAATCAGTAGAAAATACCAGTATGTATAATGTATATTTCCATTATGTTTGTTTGTTTTTGTTAATTCAATCTAAACAACCACTTGGCCACACAATTTAATAACAGCTTACTTTTAGGGAAGATTTGAAAACAATACTTCTATCTAATATCAGAAGTTTTAAGACTAGCATTACAAGCACATCCAACAGCAGGGTTATAGTCGGTATCTACATAATCTGACTTCACTATTTAAATCATCGACTTTGTTTGAAAATGAGGGTGACAAAACATAGCTAGAGCACTTGGCTAGATTGATGGTCGGTTCAACAATGGTGAGGTGCACACCTAATGACCACTAATAGAGTACTTTGTACCTAATAAATCATTATAAAATCGAGAAACAAAAAACTTTTATTTTCATATAGTGGATTCGATAAGGGGGCTTCCGCCCCCTTATCGACACTCTGACCCATTTGGCATTATCTTTAGTAGTTTCACTCTTTGACATGTATAAGGTGGAAGAGGCACTGATTTCCACCTACTTCTATTGCATCACAGGAGACCAGCTCATTCATGTACTTTATAGCTCTATTTTGTGTGTTTGTGCTCTACTGTAAGTGTTTCTGATTGTAGCTCTTGATCCAATTCTAGTGCAAGCTTAAGTTACTATCGGTTCAACAGTGTTTCTGAAGAACTGCAGTAAAGTGGAGGAGAGTTAGGTATATTGATCTGTCAACGCCTTCTAAGTCTGACGAATGGATCTATTTAAGAAAGTGAATACAAGTAAGATTGTGACTGTGAGACTCTGGCTTATACGTGGTAGAAGCCTGACGATTAACTCAGAGAGTATGGGCATACTCACAATCTGCTCCCGGACATTGTTGTGGAATATTTGTTCGCGCAAGTCAGCCTCCTCATCTTCCATCCTCCACCGTCGATGTTTCACCTCTCAATGGATGAATTTACACAATGTTCAACACAAAACAAACTCTTCATTGTAACACTCAAAACATCGCAATATCTGTTATACAATAAACATTTACCTAAGCTGGAATTCACCAATTTCACTGACGATGACTATGATATTTGTATTGATGTTATTTGTATTTTTTTACACGCAATTTTTATTCGGGACAAAGTACTGAAAGCACCGTAATCACTTGAATTTTAATGATTACTGACGTACGTGACGTGTGGTGTGACCAGATTAAATTTTACGAAAATACCGAGGCACCTCAAAAAAATACTGAAATATACCGCTTTACATAGGACAGATATACCAATAAAAATACTGATTTTCTTAACAGGTTTTATTTATTCATTTTCACAATAAATGTTAGAGTTATATTTTAACATCTTTTTCGAAGGATTAAATTTTACACAACCTCCTTCATCCTTAACACCTTGCTTTGTTTTTAAAATTGCTGACACATTTTTGTTTACAAATCTATTTCTTTGGTCCGTTTTTATTAAATTTATCTGTGAAAATATGCGCTCGCATGCAGCATTCGATACCGGTATACATAGCAGAGATTTACTAAAACTAGTTATATTTTTGTATTTTAACATGCCATCACTGTTAGAAATTTTCCCAACTTCCACCCAAAATTGTTCACATGAGATGGGTGAGCCAGTGCTCGAAGATTGTAACAAATCACTTACTTCGCGATCAAACTTTAGGGTTCTATATTCTTCGTCGATTAACTGCATTTGTTCTGGCTGTACTTCGCATGGGAAAGTTTCTATTACATTTCGTAAACTGCGAAATTCTTTATGCACGGCAGTGTGTGGGTCAAGAAATTTTAGTTCTTTAAAAACTGGATTTTCAAAAGGCAAACGTGATTTCAATTGCGTGCTTAGCTCAATTAAAAATGATTGGCACCTTCTGAAAAACTCAGCAATCTGTTCTTTCATGTTTACATTTCCCCTGTGTTTGATTAATTCTTGGCCCACTTGAATACCTAAGTACATATCTTTCAATGGCAAATAATTTACATGTGACTTTGGGTCTAAGGTAAATACATTTTCTGTATGTTTGATGTAATTAGTTTTCATGAAGCAACCCAAAATCGACAAGTACATACTAGATGCATCATCATACAGTCTATCAATGCACGGATAGTCGCCTTGAAAAATTACGTTAAATTTGTTTACAATCGGCAAAATGTAGTCCAAAAAGTGAAAGTACAATTTGTTTATATCAGTGGTAAAAGAATTATATAAAAATTCTGATGACATATTGCGATCACTCAAGTATTGGTCTTGAAAGAACAATTGCAATGCCCTCCACTGCTCAATTATTCTACTAATACAGGCATGAAGTGAAAGCCACCTTATGTCGTAATGACGCAAGATTCTGTGATTTTCAGTGTCTGTGAAATTTTGGAACTCAGCAAATTCTCTTTGACGCTTGCTGCTTTGAGAAAAATATCCATATACTTCTTTTACTATTTGTTCTAAATTTCTAGGCAGTATTTTACAGGCGTGGCTAACACTTAATGCTGCAGAGTGACAAACACATTTTATGAAAAAGCACTTTGGGTTTACTTCTTTAATTTTTGCAACAATGCCAGAGTGTTGACCAAACATCACATTCGTAGTATCAGCAGCGAATCCTATTACGTCTTTTATTTCTAAACCTAATTCGGATAATTTTGATGACAACGAATTAAATAAATGACCTGCGGTCTCACCACTTAAATCAACTAAATCAAGGAATTTGGTTTGTACAGTACATTTAGTTTCAGAGAAGTATTTAATTACTATCGCCAATACTTTGACTGTCGCAACATCTGTACTCTCATCGATTATAATTGAATATACTGGTTTACCTGAAGGAGATGCAGTACGAAGTATGTCCTCAATCATATCTTTTTCGAATTCGGGTCCTAAAACATTATAAGTTATAGCAGCTGCTTTGGTTCTCTTGCAGGAAAATTCTTTCGCAATATCGGAATCGGTAAAACACTTCACTAGAACTTCACTAAGATGGTCCATAGCTCTAAATGGGATATTGTGTTCCGACAGAAAACTGCATAAACGCAGCTCAGCTTTCTTGACTTCGTCTTTCAGTGGGGCCTTTTTGAAAAATGTATCAACCTGAAAATTAAATGAAAAAATACTTGGTTATTTTGGAAACAAAACCAGGATGATTAACTTTGAATTAAAATATATCAAAACTCCTTGAACTAGGTAAGTAAAGCGAGTTATGCTTACCTTTGACTGTCCTTTATATTTTATCAAGTTCGATTTATGCTTTTCAGTATTTGCATGCTGTTTTATAGATGCTAATCTACTTTGCAGTTTCGCATTGCATGCTTTACAAAATGCGGTGAACTCATCATCTTTATAACGTGAAAGCCACGAAGAAAATTCCGGAATTTGTTCCCACTTAGCTAAATAACTTTGCTGAAAACTAGACATGCTGTCCGGATGGATGCAACTAAGTAAATAAAAATAACGAAAATCGCAATCTATTTATATGATGACAAAAACATCTCCTATTTTGGGGAAATTCCCGAATTATCGAAAGAAAGTCCTCAAAGATTAAGTCGAGTGCAGAAGAGACAATCATTTCACTTGAACCGTATTAGACGATTTAATACTAGTAATTAAGTATCTTTTATGTCTAACTACTACCTATTCATGCAACTGAAAACTTAAAAACTAGACGTTGTTTTGAAAATTATAGATAAACTAGCGGTCCGTCCCGAATTCGTCCGGGTAGACTGATATTCATGAAACAAACGGATTTGAATGTATGAAATCTGGAAATTACACTATATCTAATGTTGCAAACCGCATTAAAATCGGTCCAGCAGTTGTAAAGTTTTAGGCGAACATACATTGTGCAACTCTGATTTATACTACGTATTGATTGATAATTGTATAGGTAGTATTACAATACTACAACGCCGGCGACGGCCGTCTTTCTTGTCATATCTGTAACTTACTCATCTTTGCTCATAGATAACATGTATAAACTAAATCCGGGAAAGCCCCCAGCCAATGTTCGCGTTCCGGGGAATTCCGCAAACATTGTCCCAAGGACGATCACTCACTACGGTGTTGCCATAACGTCAACCATAATATACCCAAAAATACTGACTCCCAGCAATATACCTGAAAATATACTGATGTTCGGAAAAATCGATGAAATATACTGAAAAAGTATTAAAATACTGAATCTGGTCACACTGCGTGTGTGAGTGAAATAAACGAGGACAGCAAGAACAATATACTTGACAACTAGTACAAAACCGCTATTGGCTGAAAATTGTTCAGTAAAGTATTACATCCAATCAGTTTTTAGTATTTCACCAGATTCCCACGGCAAATATAAAGGAAACGACGCCATTTGCGAGATGTGCGCGATCACGCGCGATGTTCGAACCACGCGAACTTCACAAAAACAGATTTTGTTTTTTTTTTGTAAACACCACACTCGAACACACGAATAATCCCAGTATATGCATGATAAAGATGCGCGTCATATGTACGTTGGACATGAAACCGAGAAAATGGCGCTCAATTTTTTTATCACATTATTACTTGCCTTGACTTTAATACTGAGCGATCTAAGTTTTTGTTATTTTTTACATTTAGCTTATCTGACGTACTTTAAATCTAAGTAACTATTTATCTTATATTTATTTTATTTATATTTTAAAATGACATAAAAGCGTTTATCGTAAGCAAGTTCAATATTTTCAAACATGATCACAAGATGATCACTAAGCATATCCGCAGTAAGTCTGTAGTTACTGTCAATATGGTCAGTAGTATAATAACTAAAAGCATAGTTACTGTCAATATGGTAAATAGTCTATGTAACTTAAAGCATGGGTAGGGTACAAATTTTAAACAACTTCTTGTTTTTAAAGGTTTATTGAAAGTTTTATTTCTAAGAACTATAATTATGCATAATTTGAGATCCTTTATTAAAATTATGGCAATATTTTATTAAAATTAGGCATAATTTGAGATCCTTTAGGGCAATAATTATCACATACAATTAATGAACACATTATTTTTTCTTATTCTAATTCTTCTTCTAAAACATCCAGATTGAGCCAAAAGCTCCGTCGGTTTAGTGGCATTAACTGTACTAGTTTGCTTATTTTGGCATTTTTTGTTGAAGCCAGTATTACTTTGTTAGATGTTTTTTGATCAAAATTGGGAAAACGCCGTGACTTTATATATTTGTTTTGCAGAAAATCCGAAACCAGCGTATTATTGTCGGATTCTGCGTGGTGATTTCTGCAACGGAGCACAAATTCTCCCCTTTTTGCCTCTATAATCATTATATCTTTAAGATACAGTCTAGGTTGGGTTTTGCGCATTTTATGCTGGGAAGAGAGGTCAATGAAATTATAAAAATCAGTGAATCCCATAGTTTTAACAAAGGTGTTTCCTGAGTTTGCTTGCTGGACTGCATCGATGAAATCAGCAAAATCATATACTTTTTTATTTTTCTGCAAGGCCTGCTCAACCTGGTGGTGAAAGCTATCGGCAGACATATATGTGTCGCCAGGCTCGAAGTATTTTATAGTTATAGTATCAGCTTTTATGTCCTCGCTGTTAATAATGTACACCAAATAAGACAACAGTGCCCAATTTTTATGTTGTGCGGAGCAGTTGTCCATCCAGAGTACAATATTCTCGACATCTCGTTTTCTTAACAAAAAGGCATTGAATGTGGATATGATGTCTTCTTGTTTTCTCCCGGTAGTGACTTCAGTCCGTACGGCTGCAAAAGGGATGTTGTCTTTTTTTTGCACAGCCTAAAGGTATCAGCTTTCGTTAAAAGCTATAATGTGTGGGCAAAATATTGCACTTTTGAACTGATCCATACGAGGCAGCATCACCACCTTTTGTAAATCTACTGAGTAGTAGATTGTATGAGTGGTCTCAGCTGTAGATTCTTTGACGTCATTTTTTTTTGACGTCGTTTTGTACAATGGCCTGTAATAAGGCTTGTTAGTATTTTTATTTTACTGCGTGGCAGTCTCATTAAGTAATTCGTAAATTTATGGTTATACTTGTTTATATTTTTTTTTGTGTTTTTGCAGTCTTCTCTGCTAGACCATAATAGGTTTTGTTGCTGTACTGTGGCTTCTCTGAGCCTTTTTCGGAGCTTCCGCTGATAAGGGCGAGAATGGTGGAGGGCCGATTGCTGGCCTTTCTGCCTCTAATTTTGCTAGCTTGTCTGCCTCCCAGTTGCCCTGGTCACCTTGGTGACCTTTTACCCACTGGACTGTGGCCTTGTTTTTCTCACCTAGCCTGTTGAGTGCCTTGTGGCATTCTAGTATGAGTTTTGATTTTGTGATAGCACACCCCCCTGTGGACAGCCCTTGGCCACTTTGCATTTGATTTTATCGCTGATTTCCAGAGAGATTATTCTTTATTCCAGCATTTTTGTTATCCAGGTTATCATGTTAGGGTTGGTGCCTAGTTTCTCCAATCCAGTTCTGATGCTACTGAAGTTTGTTTTATCAAAGCTCCTTCGATGTCTATAAATACCGCCAGGCACGACTGTTGGCTTAGTATTGAGGTTTCTATTCTTCTGACCACTGCGTGTTAGGCGGTCTCTGTAGATTTTCCCGCTTGGTACGCATGCTGGTTTGGGTGTATAGGGTTGGTTCTCATGGGACCGTCCCTTATAAATCTATCACATACTCTTTCTAACGTTTTCAGAATGAATGATGTGAGACTTATAGGTCTGAACTATTTAGGTTCAGTATAGTCGTATTGCCTGGTTTCGGCAGGAAGACTACTTTCACTTCTCTCCAGATCCTGGGCATGTAGCCGAGTGCTAGACATGCCTTAAATATTTTTACAAGTCTTGGTACAATAAGCTTTTCTCCCCATTGCAGTAGGGCTGGTATTACGCTGTCTGGTCCTGGTGATTTATATGGAAGGAAAGAGCTGATCGCCCATCTCACCTTCTCTTCATCTATCAGGTTTTTTACTTCCACCCATACTTCCGGCGGGGGTGTTAATGTTTGCGAGGAGCTTGGTCTATCCACCGGTGTCTCTACCTCTTTTGCGGGTAGGATTGTACACCCCGGGAAATGCGTTTGTAGCAATACACTACAGAGCTCTTCTTCGCTCGCTTCGCTATTCTCCATTCGGTTTCTTTATCGAACAAGGTTGGTGTTGTGGGTCTTTACCTATTAGCTTTTTGATTCGTGAGGCCTGCGACTCGCTGTTTATCGAGCTGCAGACATTTCTCCACGATTCTCTAAAATTGCACCTAGTTTATTTTTTAAACTGGTTACGTGCTTTTTGAAAAGCTATCCAGTCGTCCTCTGCCTTCGTATTGATGGCATGATTGAAAAGCTTTCTCATGTTAACCCGCATTCTCTCCAGTTTGTCGCACCACCAGCTGTCTTTAGATGGCTTCGCTGTCATTAGAGGGCGTGTTTTCATTCTTGTGCATTCTTGTGACAAATGTAGGTTCTGATCCTCTATTTAGTGTCGACAGTTCGTATTTTGAGAGAAATTCCATGAGATCCTTACCTCTTTTGTTTATATCCTTTCCACACCATACGGTGCTGTGCGCGTTGGCATCGCATCCTATTACGAGGGGTATGTCATTTTCTTCACACTCTCTGACTAGCACCTCCAGTTCCTGCGTAGGTATCTCCCCTTCGCCTGGATGGTATGGTGAGGCGAGGTATAACGAGAGACCCCCTTGCCCCGTGTCAATGTTCACCACGGTTAGATCTGGGGAGCAGAGGTGGGTTATTAAGGTGGCTTTGTGGTGATTCGGGACATATATGGCCGCCCTCACTTTTGTGTTTGAATAGTAGGTATATATATTTCCAAATAAGTTATTGAAACCACATACCCTGCTTTTATATAGATTACATATTATTATAGAGATTGCGCTTTCCCCAGTTGATTTTTCTTTTCCAGCAGGCACCTGCCCCTCCCCTTTTGAACAACTTCTATCAGCTTATAACCTAAAACTACAAATAAAAGAACCAACTCGTCCAGACAGTGGTACATGCCTTGACAATTTTGCCCACAATGTGCAAAGAAGTAATGGTGAGGTAATAGAACTCGCCATGTCAGACCACTCTGCACAAATTCTTAAATGCCCTGTCAAAAAAAGTTGTCTTCTAAAATACTATTTCATCAAAAGACGAGACTACAGTGAAGAGAACATAAGTAAATTCGTGACTTATATTACTCAATTGAGTTTTTCTGAGGTATTTGAATGTAATAATCCGAATGAAGCATTTAACTTATTTCACGATACGTTTGTAATGTTTTATGGCCTTTGCTTCCCTGAGCAAAAGATAAAAAGACATGTAATGGCTAAATCTAAATGGATAACTAAAGGTATCAAACGTTGTTGCAAAAGAAAACGGGAACTTTTATGGACATGTAGACGAAACCCAAGCGATGAAAATAAAAATAAGTTCAAACAATACACACAACGACTGAAGAAAGTTCTAAATCTTACACAAAAGTCGCAAAATGACTACCTTATCAAAACATCATCTAACAAATGTAAAGCAACATGGAGTGTAATTAATAAAGCTAAAAACAATGTACCAAAAAACAACATAAGCATAATTAAATACATTGGAGTACCAATAAAAGAGCCCAATAAAATTGCACAAGCTTTTAATAATCATTTCATTGACCAAGTACAACCAAATACTAACACTACTAAAACAAATAAACTAACACTGACACTACAAATTGATTCTATATTTTTGACTCCCACATCTCCTCTTGACATTTTGAAACATATAAAAAGCCTTAAAAATACCAACAGTACTGGTAACGATGATGTTAATACACAAATTGTCAAAACTGTGAGCATTAATATTGCTCCGATTCTTTCCCACTTGACGAATTTATGCCTGGAACACGGAGTCTTCCCTGATCGCCTTAAGACCTCTATTGTTAAACCACTTTTCAAAAAAGACGATAGGGAAGATATGAACTGCTATAGGCCTATAGCACTTATACCAATATTTTCTAAAATAATTGAGAAAGCCATCTATGATACATTTACTTTGAAAAGCATAACATATTGGTAGAAGAACAAAAAGGCTTTAGGAGACGCAAAAATATTAATATGGCGATATACGAATTTCTAAGCAAAATCATGACGAATATTGATAGTGATAAACCAGTTACGTCTCTATTTATGGATTTAACAAAGGCTTTCGATTATGTTAACCACAATATACTTTTAAATAAACTATACTCATATGGTGTTAGGGGTAACGCGTATGACCTCATCAAATCTTATTTAAGTAATAGAAAACAACTGACACAAATTACACAAATCTGCAATATATCAAAAACTGAATCGACATTTTCTTCTGACACTAGGGACATAAAATGTGGAGTACCACAAGGAAGTGTATTGGGTCCATTGTTGTTCCTTATTTACATTAATGACATTCCAAAATGTATAAATCATCCCATGGTACTTTTCGCTGATGATAGCACAGTTACATTTATTGGACATAATCTTAATACATACGAATGTGACATAAATAATTCTTTAATAAGTTTAATTGACTGGCTGCAGAACAACAATCTTTTAATTAATATAAGTAAAACCAAATTAATGAAATTCAGGAAAGGACATAAAAAACAATTGACATTAAATATTAATTATGAGGGTAATCAAATAGAAGAAACAGAGTCGACTAAATTCCTAGGGCTACACATTGATAACAACATGTCATGGAATACACACATAGACATACTGAGTAATAAATTAAGTCAATTCTCTTATGCTTTATACATGCTGTCTAAACAGGTGAATAAGGACGCTGTGCTAACGGCATATCATGGGTTTGTCGAGTCATCCTTAAGATATGGCATAATGTTTTGGGGACATGCCACTAAAATAGATGTAATTTTTAAGGCACAGAAGAAATGTATACGATCTTTATGCAATATTAATAGTACAGAATCTTGCAAGAGCCATTTTATTAGTCTTAAAATATTAACAGTTCCTTCACTCTATATATTTGAAACTGCAGTGTTTGTCAAGTCTAATCTTCATCTATTTAATTTCATGAAGAGTAAACGAAATAAAAACAAGCTGTGCGCTTACCCACGTAAATCTGCTTATTATGATAAAAGTATATTTGGCATGTCCACCCGAATATACAATAAACTACCGGAGGCATTAAGAGTTATGAATAATATAAGCGTTTTTAAATATAATTTCAAGAAATTGCTAACATCTAAAGCATATTACTCAATCAATGAATATTTCTTAGACATTGTTTAAAATCTACCACTTATACCGCTGACTACCTACTTGTACATAATTACACTTTTATTGACACTGTTTATTGACCTCATAAAGGCGATCTTAGGATTGCGTTATATAATATTTGTATGCCACTGCGCCAAGCATAGAGATACCACCTAAATATATTGCTAAGACCTTTTTATGTAACCTATGTTTTACAAATAAAGATTTTCTATTTCTATTTCTATTTCTATTCCCCTTGGGCTGGTTGCTGCGAGAATGTATTTCGCCGTGATGCGGCTTGATTTAGGGGGTGGTGCTGTCCCGCACGCGGTCCCATAAAGGGAGCGTTGTGAGCCTGCCTTCCTAACCCTTTGGTATTTTGGTGCTGTCCCGCACGCTTACCCGTTTGGGGAGCGATGTGAGCCTGCACCACAGTTTCGTTGGTGTTGTGGTGGTGCTGTCCCGCACGCGATCCCATATTGGGATCGGTGTGAGCCTGCGCCACAGTTCCGTGTGTTAAGTTCTGGTGCTGTCCCGCACGCGGTCCCATGTTGGGATCGTTGTGAGCCGGCACCTCCACTTCCGCACGGTTGACGTTAGAGGTGACCGTGGTCCTACGACGTATGGCCGCGACTATAGCAAGCTCCTCTGCGAGGCGCTGCTATAGTCTTTAAGGCACCAATTCTATCGTGTCTCTTGTTTTTTGACTCGCTTACCCTCCGAGGCGAGCGCGTGTCACCACGCGAGCAAATAGGTTGGTGGCCCCCAGAAAACGACCCACCGAAAACTACTACTGGTAGTACAGGAACCCTCCTGGGGTTTTAGATACTTCATACTTGCTTCCATGGTTTTCAACCTTTCGGGCCCCCTCTTTCAAGTTTGCAGTACGTTAGCCGCCCGCAACAATACGGGTACCGTTGCTGACGACTAGGCGTTGTTGGGCCGGTAAACCGGCACGGTACTGCGGACGCTGCGCACCTACCGCTCGCAGGTCGTGATTTTTTAGAGTGCGCACGTACCATACACTTTATTTTCACCGCCAATCGTTGTCCCTCTGAAGGAGGCCGTATGGGCTGCCTTACGCCCTTACTTTAGAGTGTTCGCGCCGGAGAACACTAAAACGCCGATCTTCATACCTAGAGGAGGTCAGATGGGCTCCCCTTGTCATGGAACAGGCAGCTGACCCTCCGATTGGGGGGCCATTCGTCATCCGCAACCTGCGACGCGCTTGGTCCCATGGGGAATGGGTCCTTCTAGATCACCTTGTCGGTCACCCGGAGGCATGCCGGGAGATGTTGACATGTGTGGGTCCGTCAGGCAAGTTCGTTGGCCTCTACACCTTTGCTTTGCAACCACGAAATTAAATCCAATTTCCGGTTGCTTGACGTTGGCGCTTTATCTCTTTGTATGGAGTGTTACGATGCATTGTCCATCACGATGTTATGCGGTTCTTTCAGGTTTTCCAAAAGAGTTAAAAACCACTTTGTGAATCTTTCGAAATCCATTTCTTCATGATATTCGGTGGTCTTTACTGATTTAAACGCCAGCGAACAATTGGGCACAGCCAGACGACGTCCCAGCAAGTGTTATGATTAATCTTTGCTCTTTGCCTTCGGGCACTTTTGTAGTTGACTTAGGTGTCATCCGTCCTAGATCTTGAAACTGTGTGATTTGCGTTTAGCCACGTTTCGTCCAGAAAAACAACTTTGTCCCAGTTTGGGATCTCTTTAACTTTTCGGATAAAATCAATTCTCTTGAGCGCAACATCTGTCCGCTTCATCAGTATTTTTCTTTTGTTACTTTTTTTACCTGAACCCGATGTTTTTTAGTGTCCTGGCTAACGACGTGTAGCCACTTTTAGATAATTTAGCTTCTTCAAGGGATTTTTGTAGTTTTCTGAGTGTTGGTAACTCCCCACGCGTGTAGTACCCATAAATATGGTTCCGGATTGCTACGGCATCAAAGTCTACAATTTCTGTTATTGAACACGTCTTCCTCCTTTTTTTATTTGGCGGCGATAAAATGGTAAAAATTGTATGGTAAGAAAATTGTTGCTAAATCTAGTAAAATTGTAAATAATGTATATAACTATTTTAGAAAAGAAGCTTATTTATTAAAAAAAGAAGAAAGTAAATATCATCAAAAAAAATTGGACAGGGTTTGTGAAGCAACCGGAGTTTCGAAAAACAGCGTGTTAAAATTTTTGAAGGAAAACGACAAGCTCTCCGATCAGTTATGTTATAGATGTTATTAATTTTCAAATTAATTTCGCTTCTGCATAATGAAATTTCTTAGGTCTATCTGTTAGTAGGAAATGTCATCTTGGCAGGTGCTATACATTGCGTTTATGATACTTCAAATGGAATGCTACCTAAAAGAAATCATCTGACCTTGAAGTCATGAATCATGTATTGCACGCTTTATTCAATGAAATAGTTATTTTACAATTAAAATTATTTATTATACAAATATTTACATTTAAAAAAAAATTACAAAATATTAATAAAGGTCGAAAATTTGAGCCAGATCGCTGCCGCCGTCGCTAGGCAAGGTGCCCAGAAGGGGGGGACAGGAATGCATGGCCCAGTAATGCCCGGCATCGGGCATCCGGGGTCGGGCATTCCTGGGCCGGACAATACTGGGCCGGGCATTACAGGGACTCCCCAGAAGGTTGGCGGCGTTGCCTCGCTGTATGTATCCTAAAAGAAATCGCGGTAATGTATTTCCTTTCCGTCTCCGGATTTAGGCGATGATATCCGAGAAAAGCCGAATCTTTAACTGATTTAGCTCGAAGGTCTATGAGTCGAATTTGGTCACGAGTTCAGAGTTTTGCCCGCGGCCTAGACTTGGGTAACTCGAGAGTAAGATATAATATGACACACATATCGTTTGACGTCCATTATATCCTAGTTACATCCCAGCGATATGAATCATATCTTACTCCCCAAACAAATCTCGCTCTCTCTGCCCAGGCTACACTAAACACAGTTGTGTGAGAACAAACCAACAAAACCAGACGTCTTCCAGTTTTAAAATGTTACTATTAGGCAAACAGCAACCTTATCACCTTAACATTTGGTCTACATTTGGTCCACATTTTGTTGGCAAATACACAATTGACCAAACCAACCACACGTATTTCAGTCTTAAATGTCACTATTAGGCAAACAGCAACCTTATCACCTTAAAATTTGGTCTACATTTGGTCCACATTTTGTTGGCAAATACACAATTGACCAAACCAACCACACGTATTTCAGTCTTAAATGTCACTTTTAGGCGAATAGCAACCTTATCACCTTAATCCTTAGTCCAAATTTGAGCCGGATATCTAGTAGTAGCGATAGCGAAGGCGAACACACACTAACCGCACCGAACGGATCGACGGCGCCGAAGGAATCGACCACGCTGATCTCGCGCGTTGCTCTGTCGCACTCGCACGCCGCGCATGAACGGATAAGCATGGATAGGTGTGCGTTCACTTGTACACCAGAGCGAGATTCGCGGAAACGAACACGTGGGTTTTTTCGGCTATCATCGGTTGGATTAAGATGAGCGAGAAAGAGTATGTGTTTGTCATATTATAATAGGCATAATGTTTCCAAAAGTTTGCTTATTGGTTTGAATCTTATCGCATTGCAATAAGCTCGAAAAGCAATAAAAAATCTATGGGATATAACGTTCATAATAATGTATGAAGAAGCTATGGAGGCCTCAGTTCGCTGCCAAGGCAAAAGTGATCAAGGGATCGAAGCGGGCAATAAAAAGTGGTCTCTAGGTAAGTTGGTTAAGGCATAGTTCAAATGGTGAAATTAAAATGCAACTGTTGCAATTCGTTTGTTTATATATTTTGTATTGAGTAGGTTATTTTTCGAGACTCTTCCAACTCATCAACTCATTAAACAAATATAAGAGCCTTGTGAGATAAAAGAGTAAGAAATAAGTGGGAGTTGGAGCGTTATGAGAAGCCATAGATTTGAATGAGTGAGATATGATAGAGATATAATGTGTCACCGAATCTATAGATATGAGATATGATTACTCCCTATAAAGACACACTTTGCGCAAGTCTACGCGGCACGACATCACTCACCACTGGCGGGCACTGGGCAGACAATAATCACAATCCAGCGGGCGATTCCATCATGTTTGCATCATTGATTATCGACTCCAGCGCGCAGCGCCGCCTGCTTTGGCGTCAGGACTGCGCAACGCAAAATGTCGACTTTTGTCGCGCTGACCTTGCGTCTTTAAACCTTAATTTAACCCCTTTAGACTTATCACACGACTAAAATAACAACAGTTTTGCTTAGCCAGAGAGTTTTTTGTAACTGTTATCAATTAATTGTTAGGTAAATAATGTACTGTAGTATGATTAATGCGTCTCTAAAGTATTCAAATAGGATTATTTCTTTTTTTTTGAAAGAGAGTAGTTAAATGTTTTGTAAAAGAATTAAAGCAAAATTCCTTAGCTTTAATTATCACTAATCAATTAGGAAATCAGGTAAAATCGGTGGAACAAAGTTTAATTTCAAAGCCAACTCGAAAACGTAATTTCGCACGCTTGAAAAAAAAGAGCAGCGCACACTGAGGCGCCCTTGCTATCGGCTTTAGCCGCGCGTGTCTTGTACTCAAATTGCTTTTCTCAGTTTGTGTTTTTGTAATTGTAAATTAGAATGATGAAAATAAAATGCAACATTTTTATATGAAAATAAGTATATTATCATTGTAGTTATTACACATAATATATTACAGACACTTCTGTCATATACGTATCGTTTTCTTTTAAATAATTACAACATAGCGACGTGACGTTATGTCACGCGGAGTCACGCCTTTTCCCATACGGGAAAAATAATAATAATAATATTTTGTATACATACATGTATGTGTACATAATATTTTATATTATAGTTAAATATTGCAGATAGGTTTTAAATTTACAGTTTAAGTCTACCTTATAGGAAAATAATGATAATATTATGTTTTCATAATATTATTCAATATTATTAAATTATATATTGCTCATAGGTACCTACGTCGTTACAGTTTTAGTCTACCTTATCCCATACGGGAATAATAATAATAATAATATTATTATTTCTTGAATAATGTATTAAATTATAACGTATTTTAAGAGCTTTCGCAATAAAGCACTTTTGAACAGATACACCGAATAAAACAAATATTTACATACAGGCACATACATTGCTTCTCGCCCCACACTAGGACGTACGTCGTAGTGTCGTGGGAACCAGAAACAGCGATATCAGTTCAGGTCAGTAAAAAAAAAATGACCATAAAATCATGCAGATTACTTAGTCAACGTCAATATAAGTTCAGCGCGCGAGAGTCGTTAGAGATGGAGCAAAGAAGGGCACAAACATGTAAACATCCAAGACCTGGACTTTTTATCATCACAAGGGGTTAGGGATGGAGCAAAGAAGGGCACAAACATGTAAACATCCAAGACCTGGAGTATTTTTTAATTACACGGGCTTAGGGATGGAGCAAAGAAGGGCACAAACATGTAAACATCCAAGACCTGGACTTTTTTTTCATTACACGGTCTTAGAAATGGAGAAAAAAAGGGCACAAACATGTAAACATCCAAGACTGGACTTTTTTTAATCACACGGTGGTGTGATAGGGCTTCATGCAATCGACGCACAACGGCACGTTGCACATATCACATTTATGTGATGTTTTGTTGTTTCGTTTTCCCGATGCCCTGCACCATTCACAATACATACGTCGACCATTCGGGTGTTGCTCGGTCGGTGGTATTTTGACCGCATAATGATTATTGGCCAATATGGGCCTAGGTGCCCCTCCCTTTTGACCCGGCACCTGCCTGACCATTTGCACCGCGTTCGAGATGGATGGAACATCCCTGGCCAAGAATTTATTCAGCAGGCTGTCAGCGATGCGTCGTCTAAACTCTCGATGCTCAATGCTTATATCCTTCCATCTGTAGAAGACATAAGCATTGAGGATCGAGGCATTCAACAACCTCCTGAACAATTTCTTGTACCAGATCTTGTTCCGCTTCCTCTCGAGCGGGAACCCGGCCAGAAGGGCGTCCTTCATGTCCACTCCCCCCATTGTATTGTTGTAGTCAAGGACTACTTGCGGCTTATACTTCGACGTGCCGTACTTCTCGGCTAGCCCCACAGTGGGTGAATGATAGGTGGAGAGCATGTTGACTAAGCCAACATCTCTCCACACTATCACGCTGACATCACCGCTATTTGAGTGTATGATATGGCCAGTGGCTAGCGATGACTTTGTGATGGACTTTAAACTATCAGGCACACTATCGCGATTGATCCTGAGGGTTCCATAACAGTCCATCCCGTTTAACTTCAAACACCGCGCCAGCAATGGACTGTTATAGAAATTGTCCATCACGATAGTGTGCCCTTTATTGAAAAGTCCACTGGCCAGATCATACACTATTTTAGCGGTGACGCCCTGTGGGGCTACCGTTGTCGCTTCCTCCTGAAATGACGTAGCCGGATCTGGGTCACCCACGACACCACTCTTACTATCTTTTCCTGCATAGATTACAAATTTCCAAAGGTAGCCCGTCCCGGACTCGCAGAGCTCGTAGCTCTTTATACCTGCCTTGGCCGCTTTTGTGGCTATTTTCTGGATAAAAGTGAGATGTCCGTGCCATTTTAAAAGGGATTCATCCAGAGCCACATTTTGGTTAGGCAGGTATAAAGCCTGAAATTGGGTGTTCAAATGATCCAGCACAGGCTGAATCTTCCAAAGCCGTCGCGCCTCAGTGGAGAGGGATTGGGGAACTGTGGTGTTATCAGTGAAGTGCAGATATTTTTTCAGCAACAGCCAACGGTCATACGAAATGACCGTTTTCCAATTGGCCATTGCTGTTACCGGACTAGGACTTTTCCAATAATCCCTCTCCACTGTGAGGGGGAAGAGGCTCTGGTGAATCATTAGGGCGAAAAAGACATACATTTCCGCTCTATTCGTAGGCTTCCACCTCGCCGAGCGTGAGAACGCAGAGCCGCTAGTTTGGGAACTGGCGGCGTACCGGTTTGTTTCTGTCACGATTTTGTCAATCATATCTGCATCCCAGAATTTTAAGAAAACATCTACAGGTTCCATTTCCATTAAATGGAATGTCGGTCCTGGAATACCTGTAAATGTTTCCCTAACCCCCTGGAATGCAGACAGATCGTGCGTCCAATCAAAATGAAAACGCTCGGCGGGAAGTAGCCTACGAATAGAAGCGTCGTTCGCCGTGTCTATAACTTGCAGACTTTCTGAGATCTCTGACGGCAACTCTGCGACAGCATTGGCCTCTGCCTGTGCAATCATTTGAACACCGAATTCACCGGCTACCAGCGGCGGCTCTGACGTGTCCGGGTCGCTACCTGCCCCATGGTCCTCAGCTATATCTGCATCTGAGTCCGATTCTTGATCAGCGCCTGTAACAAGAAAAGCTTTGAACACCATTTCCATGGAATTGAATGTTCCGCCAGTGATAGTGCGGTTATGTGTAACTTACATTCCTATAAAAAATGAGGAAAATACTTACACGTGATGAAGATTTGGGGGCTCGGAACCTCACAGTCAGACGCTTCGCTCGCCCTTGAGGGCGTACTAGTGGGACGCATCAATGGTGGAAGCTGCGAGCTGTGACCTGGCATTTCTGCTGGCACTTCAGGCGCCAACGGAAGTGTACCAGGAGATCCCAGTGTCCTGAATAATATATTTATTTTTAAATTTAATTAAATTCGAATGAGTTTAGAATAATATGTATTTATATAGTAAATTAACCTCATGATCTGCTCGTGGCTGGATTCATCATTAGGCATGAACTCCGATTCTTGATCAGCGCCTGTAACAAGAAAAGCTTTGAACATCATTTCTATGGAAATGAATATTCCGCCAGTGAAATTGCGGTAAAGTGTAATTACATTGCTATTAAAATTTTAATGAGTAAAATACTTACACGAGATGAAGATTTGAGGGCTCGGAACCTCACAGTCAGGTGCTACGCTCGCCCTTGAGGGGGTTGAAATAGGACGAATACACGGCGGAGGCTGCGAGGGTGGCAAGTCCGCTGGCACTCCAGGTGCCAAGGGCAGTGAACCAGGAGATCCCAGTATACTGAAAACAATATTTAATTTTAAATATATACAAATTTGAATGAGTGTTGAATAATATTGTATGGTGTACTTTTAAAAGTATTAATTAACCTCATGATCTGCTTGTGGCTGGTCTTTGTTGCAGGCAGAGCTACTAGACCGCATTCCTTTAGCATTTTTCTTTTTTTTAGCTCTGCCTGCTGAGCTGCCGGCAAGCCTTGTATACGCTTGCGCGTTATAGCAGTCTGAGTCCGGTACTCCTGCTCCACTGCCCTGGGATCTTCACATGACGTTGATGCCCTAAAACAATGATATTGATATGAACACAAAAACAACATTGAGCTACATACAGTTCGTAATAAATTAGCAGGATAAATACGTACCCTGAACTACTGCCCTCCAAAAAGTTTCGAGGTGGTGCATGGCCTCGCGGTACTGCACCACGGCCTCGGCCTCGTGCCGGTTCGTCACGTACTGTTGATGCCCTAAAACAATGATATTGATATGAACACAAAGAAAACATTGAGCTACACACAGTTCGTAATAAATTAGCACGATAAATACGTACCCTGAACTACTGCCCTCGAACAAATTACGTGGTGTTGATTGGCCTCGCCGTTCCGCACCACGGCCTCGGCCTCGTGCCCGTCCTCGGCCTAAAACAGGGCCGCCTCTTGCGCCTCTTGCGCGGCCGCGTTCCCCTACCATATCACTAAACAATAACAGGTAAAATTAACAAAAGTACCTACAATAATATCAAGATAACAATGAAACCATAAATTTCTGCGTTAATTTAACGAAACTACTACTTTGTGTTTATAACGCCGACAACAACCACTTATTTCTAGAAAGAAATAATTATAACTGATAGACACAAAATCATTACCAGTTTTCAAGCGCAAGTCAACGCTGCGCTTTATCGAGTGGACGTTTAGTCGAGGTCAAGCAAATATGTTCCTTACGCTATTACGCTAGGGTTCAAACAACCAATCGTGCAGAAAATAAAAATCGAAAATAATGATTATTCACATGTTTTGGCCCTATATTGTCGTGTTTCTATCGTATTTACACAATATTAAGTACATTAGACTGTTATGAAAGCAACCCCGTAAAGTAAAACGCAATTTTTATTATTTTGAGTTTTTTCTCGACGTATTTCCTTCACCAGCATTGATATTTTCGATGAAAACACGGTATTAACTAAGTAACAGGCTATGAATAGTACTTACAATCAGTTTTTTACTCAAAAACTACACAAATCACAAGCAAATCACCGATAATCTGCCTCGTAATTGACCCGGCGAACTGCAGTGAAATCGTGCAAAGTCATGAATGTTTACTATTTTTTTCTGGCTCTGTGTGAATGTATTTCAATGTACGGACTAGATTATTCCATTCCTTCAATCATTGGCCGCTTTTATAGAAATTAAAAAAACAAAAACCGACCACAGATATTACATGAAGATCGAAATCTAAACTCGTGCTAGCCGTAGTCAAATTGACTCGCTGCGCAGTTAAGCTTTTTCCAGCTGCGAGTCAATTTGGATATTGCGCATTTGGGTCGTTATTATGCCTGTCTCTACTTCTCCGTTTTCAATGGGCAGCTTGTTGTTAATGTAACGTTGGCCTACGTTGGGCACAATGGGTGAATTATTCATTTTGTTTGCGTCAATGTTTTGAAATTCCTGATTCCTGTTGTTCTTTCATTTGCTTGCTGGGTTTTTGAAAAAGTTAGTTTCCTTTGTAGGAAAATGAGTAACCCATATCGCAGTAAGTTTCTTTTAAGAGTGTTTTTCACATGCTCTCTATTTGCGGTTATATATAATAATAACACAGCTTCTATTTGCTTTGACTTTTAGCAACATCACAAAAGAAACCGGAATTTTCTGTCCGAATTGTTGTTTGTGATCATTATTTAACTAAACCCGTGCCGGGAATTGATGTCGTATACTCAGAATTCCGGGGTTCCGATATAAAACAGGTAATTATCGACAATTAACATACTTTATAGGTTATAAACAAGAAAGAAATAAACTAAAACTTATTTCTACAGGTGCCTGTACTAAGAATATTTGGTTCTGCACCAGATGGACACAAAGCATGTCTGCATGTGCATGGTGTGTTCCCATACTTTTATTTGCCATGCCCCAGTAGCAATCCAGAACTACAATTTTTATACCAGGTGAGAAAAATTCTATGCTATGTACTAGTTGACTATAAGCTGTCCTGTAATCAATCTCAATAAACCTGCTATGGTATTTGAAAATTTCAGATGGCTGCGAGCCTGGATAAAGCATTGAATATAGCACTTAAGCAAGCAAATTCAGGCACTCAACATGTCTACAAGATATCTTTGGTCAAAGGACTGTGAGTACAGAAATTTGTGATGTTCACAATAGCAAGATGTATTGCAATTGTAAAACTAATGTCTTGATTATTGTACTTTCAGACCTTTCTATGGATATCATGACAAAGATCATCTCTACTTAAAAGTGTTTTTATACAGCCCTGGACTTATAAAACAAGCAGTAGATCTTTGTAGCAATGGTGCTATCTTAGGCCAGGTCTTCCAACCACACGAGTCACACTTAAATTTCACTCTACAATTCTTTATTGACTTCAATTTATTTGGCATGAGCAATATCAATATGCAGTTTGTCAGCTTTCGTAGAAAAACTTCAAACTCCCAAAGCAGTACAGATATTTTGGACAGTGGTGAAATCTGCTCACTGAAACCTGAGAGTATGTGTTATTATGAGGCTGATTGTGCTGCTTCCCACATAATAAACAGACAAAGAGTTGGGAAGGGAGATGGAATAGAAAACCCTGGCTTACAAGAAGTTTGGGATCAGGAAATACAGAGAAGAAAACAGCTCAATGTGTCCATAGGTTCCAAATCTCTGTCCCAAGGGAGACTTGAGGCGGATGAAACTGATTCTCATTACAAATATGAACAGATGTTTAGGCTTAAAATATCAAACTTGGTTGATAAACCTGTGGATACTTCACAAGATATGAAAAGTCCGTGTTCTGATTCCCATTACCCAGCTGAGAGTTTGGAAGGCTCACAACTATTTGATGCTGTAGATGTCAGTGTTCACCTTCCAAATAACACGCTAGGAGTGACATTCAATGAAACATTAAAAGCGGAAATGGATGACACCTTGACAGAAGATCTAGACTGTACAGTAGTGGATGAAAATATTGCATTAAATAGTAGTCTCTCATTGCACTACAGTCAAGTACTATGTAAGTTTCAAGACCTTGATGTTTTTTCTGGCAAATAGATTACCTGCATGAATATGAATAAATTCAATTTGTATATTCAGTGTTACTGTAGAGTAACATTATATCAGCCATTTAACAATATAACTGACTATTTTACATACATATATGTGATTAAAGGCATGTTTTGGAAAATGTATTTGTAGTATAACTTTCATACATATACATTTGTCTTCTATTTTATTGACCCTTTTTATTTATTTTAACAGTGGATAGTGAGGATTTGGATCTCTTGGATATATTAAAAGACATGGATGAGAAACCCATTGAAGATGATAGTGTGATGGGAACTCCAGCTGATGTTGATAAAAGTGGTGATCCTATTTCTGATGATGATGCTGAATATTCACAAATATTTGATGAAGACACCATTTTAATAGACCCACATCAAAAGTATGTAACCCATTCTACTTAACTTTGTGTATTAAGTTCATGTTACTAATATTGTATTGTTTATTTTCAGCAAACATGTTGAAGATATCTCGTCTACATGGAATGATTCGTTTTGGGATGAGGCAAATATTACCCAGTTGGATGGAACTTGCGACGATGATCGTATGTACAACCTTTCTTCATTAATTTATTACACAACATTCATTGCAACAACATCCTGCTATTAAAAATAATAATCTCAATTGCAGATGTGAAAAAAGTCAGGAAAAGAAGGATGAGACCACTCAAATTAGGATTGTCGAGACCTCGAAAGAGGAACACGCTACTAAATAAAACTGAGCCAAAATCTGAATTAGACTTAAGCGTCTCTGATGAAATTAATGCTTCAAGAGAAACTATAGATAATATTTCAAGTTTACATTTGAATAAAGTAATTAAGGACGAAGCTGAAAGTGTATTAGAAACTGAACAGAATGAGCAGGTCAGTAATGCATCAATTACTGAGCTTGTAAATAAAGCTTCCATAAAATATGAAATTGCCAAGTGCATACCATCTGAAAGTTACGACTTGCGCAACAAATACGAACCAGTAGCAGGACCTTCTAGACAAAATATTGTTAGGACTAAAATCAGTACCAACTGTGATATAAAAAGTGATACATTGGAGGAGACTAGCGAATCTTCTCCTGAAAGCAATCATTTAGGATTTATAAGTTTTTATGATGTATCAAAAATTTTTGATACATCAATAGACAGCAAAATTCAACAAGCAACAAAAGCTGAGAATGAATTTGTATTGAAAGATAGTGATATCAAATCGAGACAATACATTTCTGACGATAATAATGATGAAGAAGACATGAAATTACATTATAGCGAAACTCCTCAGCTTACTCAAACAAAACCTGAACCATGTTTATCTACATTCGATGGAACTATTTGGACACCGAAAATCCGTCCACCAACTTCTGCATATATCTCTTCTACACTTGAAAAGTATAATTTACCAACAGTGCAGAATATTCAACCATACTATTCTAATTACAAGGATGTTGGTGAAAAAGTTGAAATTGGTCAAATGGTTATAAAACTTCAAAGTAAGCTTGCTCAAGACCAAAAGCCCTTTGAAAAGGTGCTGGATACAATTAGTATAGAAGAATGGAGGCAATTATTATTCTTACAAAACCATGAATTCTCCACTGATAACTCTAAGCTAGAGAAATTGAAGACAGTGCTAGCTGGAAATAAACAATGCATTCTAGAACCGATCAGAAAACCACCAACTGCAAAGGAAGTTATGAAGTGGTTAGATAATAGAGCTTTCCAAGAAAATGCTCGAAAACTGGCAGGCGATAAGAATTCTACTTTAATTAGAGATGATATTTCAAAAAATATTGATGAATTATACAACTCCCAAGCAATTGGATTAAATGAAATAAATAACAGTATAAGTTTAAAAAGTGATGATAAGGTGAGTTTGAGAAATTCTGTAAAGGAATGAAGACAATGTGAGTATTATAATCTATATTTTTTCTATTTACAGTATACATATTCATCAAACATGAATGGAAGCCTTCAAGAAACAATGCAATCAGATGGTTCATTCTTATGCTTTGGGAGTAGGCAACAGCAAACTGAAGTCGCTGAATCACCAGTAACTCCTCTTGTGGAGGTAAGATACATAATTTTACTATTTGTACCTTCTTGTTTTTTATTGAATTTACTTTACTAATAACAATAGTTTTTCACTCCTCCAGCTGAATTACCTGACCATAATGGTACTAGAATGTCACACAAAGATAAGAGGAGATCTTAATCCAGACCCACTCGTAGATCTAATTGAAGCAGTATTCATCACAGTAAAGAACGACTGTCCTGCAGAACATTTTCTAAAAAGAAACACAACCGAAATAATCGTTGTCGATAATACGAAAGGGCTTAAAATGTTCGATCGATGTGTTTTTAATAGCGATATAACTTACGTGAACAGTGAAATAGAATTGATAGAGAAAGTGGTAGAATCGATCAGGAAACACGATCCCGACATAATGTGCGGTTACGAAATAGAGATGAATTCCTGGGGGTATCTTTTAGAACGTGCGCAAGTCCTCGGGCTAGAGATTGTGATGGTGATATCTCGGATAACGGAGAAGTATCGTCAGAAGCGGTGGCGGAGTGAGACGAATGACTTCGAAGGTCGCGTGATAGGCAGAGTTCTGTTCAACGTTTGGCGGCTTTTCCGTCATGAGCTGGCTCTGTCGAGCTACTCTTTCGAGAGCTGTATGTATGAGATCCTGAAGGAGAGAGTCCCGAAGTTCAGCTATTCTCAGCTGGCGGCGTGGTGGGGCGAGGAGTCTCGGGCGCTCCGGTGGCTGCCGGTGGAGTACTACCTGACCAGGCTTTCGGGGACCGTCCGTATGCTGGAGAAGCTTGATATCATTAGTAAGTAATATTTATACAGTGGATTCTTTAACCTTTTACTGTGCAAAAGCTTGCAGAATTTTTCGCTGGATTTGGACTTTATTACCAAGCCATAAAGTAGAACATTAAGGGTTAAGATATTTCACGCCAAAACTAATTTAAAAGTTTTTTTTTGTTTAACCTTTATATACAGGCACACACTTTGCTTCTGGCCCCATACTCGTATGTCCTGTGTCGTGTGAACCAGAAACATCGTTGTCACACACATATAAACATCCAAGACCTGGGGATTATTTTTTCTTCCTCCCCAGCCGTAATTCGAACCTGGGTCTTGTCCCTAGGAAGGCAGAGCCTCCGCCGCAACGCCACAGAGGTCGTCATATTGATAGGTTCTACCTTGTCTTATCGCACTTATTGTGCGGTAAATAAGAAGAACTGTTGCAAGAATTTTTCAGAAACACTAGGCATTCCGATTTACAACCCTCAAAACTAGTCTTTGTTCATCTCATCTTACATTCTAGTCTTAGTCCTACTCCTTTATGTGCAAGTTTTGATTATTTCTTTTGAGTATTTGGTCCCAGTCTTCATCACACATCACAGGGGCGGTAGTTGTTGGTAGGTTATAGCTTGGTTTCAGCTTGGTTGTAGGTGATCACAGATCACTCAGCCATGTCCCATGTTAAAAAACATGTCTTGGATGTTTATATTACACAGGGTATCCTATTGTGGGACCAGAAGCAATGTAAGTGCCTGTTTGTAAATGTCTATTTTTATGTTTTGAAACCCACCCTCTCTCTCTCCCCCCATATATTGATTGGCTTCTTCAATTGAGGGTATTGTTTGAGGCTTATTTATATATTGATTATGCTTATTGATATTTTATGTCTAACAGAACATTGGCTAAAAAGCCATGAGCTCATGTTCAATTTCAGTAACCACCAACCAGGTTGGTAGTTCTTTTTGCAGATCACATGCTGTTCGTGGAGGCTCTCTAATATTTCTAAATAAACACATAAAGTTCAAAAATCGTAATGACATAGTATGTTTATCAGTTGAAAGCCACATTGAAGTAGCATGTGTTGAATTGGAGCGCATAATTGTAATAAGCGTTTACAGCCCACCATCAGGTTCATTTGATGTTTTTGAAAAAGTCATGGATGACATATTATTTAAAGTATCAAAATCTAATAAAACTCTTATGATATGTGGAGACTTCAATGTAAATTTATTAGAAACTTACTCCCTTAGTACGAGACTAACTAACTTATTTAATTCTCACAACTTAAAGCCACTTTTCATGGAACCTACCCGAATAACTGAAACCTCAGCAAATTGTATAGACAATATATTTGCTTATCCAAATGAAAAAATTGTACTTAAAAAAATTATAAGTAATTTAAAGTCAGACCATTTAGGTCAATACATTAGACTAGAAATTCAACTTAAAAAAAGTTCTACAAGAAAGATACAATACATACCTGTAACTGCACATCGGTTTGAAAGGTTTAAATTGAATTGAGATAGCAAACTACCTATCAATTACTCTACTATTAACCCTAATGAGTCATATTGTATTTTTTTTTACAAATTCAGCAATGCGTTCAATGCAGTATTTACTACCAGATCGATTGTGGTCTCAGACAAACTTAACTTTAGTAAGTGGGCCACAGTAGGTATACTTAAAAGTAGACTAAATTTATATGAATTATACAGTGAAAAACAATGGAATCATAGTGAAGAGTTCATGGATAAAGTAAAAAAGTACTCAGAAATCTTTAAAAAAGTTTGTCAAATTGCAAAATCAAATTATATCAGATCTAAAATAAGAAAAAGTGATAACAAAATTAAATCAACTTGGGATATAATTAAAAGTGAGAGTGGAAAGGTCAGTATTAAAAACAATGAGTATGAATTAAAAATTAATGATATTACTTTCAAAAATGATATTGATGTAGCTAAAGCGTTTGATTTTTTTTTTACTGACATCCCAATCTCTACTACAAAGTCTTTAGACTCTTCCAAAGTAGTCGCTGAATCTTTGCTAAAAGACTATGTACCTAGATGTGGAAATCAAATCTCGTTTAATTATGTAGATGATAAAGATATTATTAAAGCCTTTAAATCAATAAATGTTAAGAAAACTGCAGACCTCTGGGATATTTCTGTTCATGTTGTTCGATTCCAAATCGATATTCGATCGATGGTTTCTGAACGGCCATTTTGAATTTGACGTTAGCTGACAACCTAGCAGTTTTTTGACAACTGACGGACGAAAGCCCTCGCAATGAAAATGCGTTTTGGTTAGGGTATTGAAATTAAATCGCAGGCCATCTGGAATGTATTCGGGTTTCCCTCAGGATTGTTAATATAGCTGAGTGTGTTATTGTTTCTCGAACCAGATAAAGTTCGCATTTTCGTGCCCGATTGTTCTTACCACGTAACATAACCTGTGTTGGAACACTGTGCTCATTGAAGCTGGCCCGCCAGTCATACCTGGTTGGCTGAAGAACCTGTCTACCAAGAAGAGCCTAGGGTGCACCCGGGCCTTGCAGAGAGACAGGAGGTTGACGGGACCGAAGCACAGACCAGGTTAGATCGACCCCAATTAACTTCAGCTCGGTGAATCGCCGACGTTCACACTTCTTGGCAACTGATCGTTACGCTACCTCGTAGCTGATGGGCCCCTACGAGGTCATTAGGTGCTGAGAAGCCTGAACACATATGGTAGTAGAGCGTGGCTTCCTGAGATTTGCAGCCGTCAAGGGCTCCAGGAAGGCACGATTTGGGACTATCAATCTGTAGGTATAGGCGGTTATTAGGTAACTTGGTTGTTGTTCCTATATCCACATAGATTGGTAGTATTGTAAGCTATAGGTCTATTGCAGGTAGTAGATAGACAGATATTGAATTGAAAATTGCATTGAATTACCAGTTAGTCAATCTATTAGTGGTCTAGTAATGCTATTGAATGAATGTTTTGATTAACATAGGTAGTTACATCTATTGATAGCAGGCTATTACATTGTTTTCAGTTTATAGCAATTTATAACTTGAACTAATATTGACTATCTGTGTGTGTGTTATAATGATAAAGGGAAACTAAATTGTATTTACAGAATTTATATAGATATAAAACTCGGTTCCTATTGTTTAAGGAAAACAACATTGTTTAAGTTGTGGTTTAGGGTTCCCTCGTTTGGGTTGTAGACTGGAGGGTCCAATAAAATTGAGTTACTGCAAATTGTGAGTAAGTATCGTTCCGATCATGTCGTTATCTGAAATCCAGAAGGGTGTTTCTAAGGAACTCAGATGGTTTTCCTCCGCACACGGTCTGATAGACCGTTTAGATAGGCATGATGTGGTATTGGAGCGGTCTATGGACGTTAAGGAACGTTACAATAGGGTGCTCGAATTGTCCGCGCAGGCGGAATCAGTTGATGGTTGCGCACCTGACAGGCTGTCACGGTTGATAGGGGATGTCGACCAATGTATGGAGATGGCAGCTGCTATCACGCAGAAGGCTGCGGACATACGTAGACAGCGCGAGTCCAGCCATGGTGGTGTCATTGAAGCACCTCTGCCGCTTCAGGGATCGGGGTCCAGGTTACCTGCCATAACTATGCCTACTTTTGACGGCGTGTCCGGTGAATGGATGAGCTTCATCAATCTGTTCGACAGTTTGGTGCACATGCGATCGGACATTACCAAGTCTGTCAAGATGGCTCAGCTGGTGGCAGCATTGAGGGGTGAGCCTAGGGAGCTGGTCGCTCATTTGACAGTTACGGAGGGTAACTATGAAACGGCCAGGCAATTGTTGGTCAGACGTTACCATAACAAACGAAGGTTGGCCGATGCCCAACTGAACCGTTTGTTTAGTATCCCGGTTGTGAACAAGGTCGGGGCCATACAGACGGAGGTTTTGAACCCATTGTTGTCCGTCACCAAGGCTCTAGAGAATCTTGGACTTCCGGTTGGTGAATGGTCGTACCTACTGTTGTACATTGTACTTTCCCGCCTACCCGCTGACGTGCAGACTCGTTTCGAACAGTCTCACGGGAGGTCGGCCGAGGACCTGCCCGCCTTCTCCGACTTGGTCGGATTCTTGGAAGAGGAGGCTCGACGGGCAGAGAATTTGGGGTTGACGGTCACCCATCCTTCGGAGCCACAGAGAGCTGCCGGGAGCGCTGTGAGTAGGGGCCCTCCGACGAGGAAGGACCGCACCAACCGGCAGTCGTATAGGACTGTGAGTGAATTGACCCCACATGGTGAAACCTGCCCATGTTGTAGGCAGATTGGCCATGCTGTGGCCAATTGCAATAAGTTCGGGGAACTTAGGGTTCAGGGACGGCGCCGGATGGCCAAGCAGCGGAGCTGGTGTTTCCTGTGCCTCGGGCCACACATGGCTAGGGACTGCACGCGCACACAAATGTGCGGATATTGTGGTGGGCCCCACAACAATCTGTTGTGCATGAACCGGTCCGGCCAACAGCCTCCACAGGGCCGTACCCAGGGTGACACGGCATGGGGCCCTGAGAATTCGTTTGCGACTCGGAGCGCAACTCAGGGGCCAACGTCCCCACGTGCACAGGGCAGTACCAGGGTGCAGGGCCGCACTCAGGACCATTACATGGGGGGCCCTGAGTTTTCGGTTGCGACTCAGCATCCGACCCAGCGGGACATTGGGTGTGTTGAGCAGGCCGTAACGGGCGGGTGTCATGGGACACCTTCGAGCTATGCGGGTGCGGTTCGGACGCCGCCTCAGTTGTCGCCCCGCTCATCGCCTCGTCCTCGTCGGTCACATGTGATGTCCCCCCCGCTCATGGAGCGGCCACGGTTGAATTCACGCCCACCCCCCTTTACGGGAAATCGTAGGTTGGGAATGGAACCGGCGCGTGGGCCATTTGTACAATGGGACCCTCTGGCGTATAGCTGCATACCTGATCGGTTACAGGCACAGTGGGGCCCCGGGGGTCCTCGCTAGGAATTTGCGGCCCAACCATTTGTTGCCCCCCAACCGGAGACGGTGGTGTTACCGATCGCCTCTGTGCTTGTTTGGGATTTGGCGGGCAACCCAACATACGTTCGCGCCCTATTAGATTCTGGAGCTCAGGGCTGCATTGTATCGAATGATTTAGCAAAATGGTTGGGCCTCAAGGTAAATAGGTATAATAAATCAATACGGGGCGTGGGGAATGTTACGGTTACGAATGTAGTTGGTCAATCGGTGATCACGTTCTCTCCACGTTATGACATTTTGACAAAAACATCCGTGCAAGCTTTAGTAATGACGCATGTCATGGGCAGACACCCCTTGGTGAAGTTGAATCCGGCCGTTCGATTTCTGACATCAGGACTCAAGTTGGCGGATCCCGATTTTGACACTCCAGCCCCGGTCGACCTGCTACTGGGAGCAGACGTTCTGGGTAGGTTTCTGTTGTCGGATCAGCGAGTTCTTCAGCCGGACGGGTTGATTGCTGTGGATACTAAGTTTGGTCACGTGATCATGGGTCCGGCATTGCCAATGGTTAGGCCTGCCGAGTCAGATGGCATACTTATTGGCTCAGCGTTGTCAGACGTTATCCAACGTTTCTGGGAGATAGAGGAACCTCCCACCGTTCGTCGAGTCGACGCAGACGAAGAAGAGTGCGAGTTGTTTTACCAGAATAGTACTGGTCGCCTTCGTTCTGGTCGTTTTGTAACTCGACTGCCTTTCAGGGCCGATCGACCGCCACTAGGAGAATCTAGGAAGATGGCTGAGACGAGATTGATGTCGATGGAGCGTAGGATGACAAGGGACGCCGTATTTAAACAAAAATATGTTGATTTCATGAGGGAGTATGAGTCGTTAGGACACATGTCGGTATCGGGTGTGGACTGGAGATCTGAGGATCATTGTTTCCTTCCACACCATGCCGTCCTACGAACCCCTACCGGCAAGATTCGATTTGTTTTTGATGGGTCAGCACCTACCTCGAACGGGATGTCCCTGAATCAGTGTCTACATTCGGGATCCAAGTTGAGTCGTGATATTTCGGATATTCTCACGAGCTTTCGGAGGCACCAGATTGTATTTGTCGCAGACATTCGAATGATGTTTAGGCAAACGGTAATTCATCCGGCTGACAGAAGGTATCAGTTGATACTTTGGCGTGAGTCCACGGCCGAGCCAGTCAAGGTCTATGAGTTAAACACGAACACGTATGGGTTACGGTCTAGCCCGTATTTGGCGATGCGTACCCTGCGGGAGTTGGCGTCGCGTGACCGTGTGAGCTATCCTAGAGCCGCCGCTATCCTGGAGCAAGATTTGTACGTCGATGACGTCTGCACAGGGGCAGCCAGTGTAGAGGAAGCTCTGGACCGACGTGACGAGCTCATTCAATTGCTGGAACGAGGCGGCTATGAACTACGTAAGTGGATGTCCAACTCCCCTGAGTTGATGGCTGGTCTCCCAGATGAGTTTCAATAAGACCCGCACGTTTTTGAGAATCCTGACAACCCTAACATGTTGTCAGTACTTGGAATTCAGTACCGGCCCGTCCATGATGAGTTTACCTATCGGGTGGTTTTAGAAACACCGAAGGCCTGGACGAAGCGGTCAGTACTGTCAACGATTGCGAGAACGTTCGACCCAAATGGATGGATTTCTCCAGTCACCTTTGCTCTCAAATGTTTTATGCAAAGGCTATGGGCGGCTCAGTTGACCTGGGACACCCACCTCTCAGGTGATTTGTTGACTGATTGGACGCGAATGTTCACCTCGCTATCGGACATAAATAATGTATCGCTGCCGAGGAAATTGGTCCCTGCTGGGGATTACAGGGCAACCCTTCACGGGTTTTGTGATGCCTCTGAACGAGGGTTTGCGGCAGCGGTTTATTTGCGAACCGTCACCTCCACCGGGGAGGTCGACGTGCGTTTGGTTTTGGCAAAAAGCAAGGTAGCGCCTATTCGGACAAGGATGACGATTCCAAAACTGGAACTGTCCGGGGCTGCTCTTTTGACCAAACTTTTGAATCACACTATAACAGTGTTGCGTGGGTCAGTGGTTTTGGAGGATACGGTGTACGCTTGGACGGACAGCCAGATTGTTTTGTGCTGGCTGAAGGCTTCGGTCCATAACTTAGAGGTTTTTGTTGCGAACCGTGTCTCCCAGATTGTGTCGTCTGAGGTCCCACTGACCTGGAGACATGTACCAGGAGAATTGAACCCGTCTGATTGTGCATCCAGGGGATGTCAGGCTCCTGAACTCGTTAGACACCATTTGTGGTGGGGACCACCCTGGCTTGCCAAGAGAGAATCGGACTGGCCCCACAGCAATGTAGTAGTATCTTCGGATCATGGCCCCAGAGCGGCCGTGCATGTTACCCAGAAGGCTGTGGACCCTGACGCCGGGTTTCTGCTGGACCGGTATAGCTCACTTGACAAGTTGATAAACGTGTCCACTTGGATTAGGAGATTCGCTCGAAATTGTCGTACTCCTCGCGATCAGCGAACGTTGAACCCTATTCTGACTCCGGCAGAGCGAAACGAGTCGCTATTGAATTTGGTCCGGTTGGTACAGTCCTCGAAGTTTGGGGCAGAATTGGAGATTATACGAAGTGGACGTTCGAAATTGAAGTGAGCCGTCGCGCGTCTCAACCCCTTTGTTGATTCGACCGGGTTACTTCGGGTAGGAGGAAGATTGCGCAATGCGAATCTGTCGTATTCGGCTCGGCACCCACTTCTGCTCCCCAAGGGGGGACAGTTAGTTGAATTGCTGGTGACTGATCGTCATATTAAAAACGCGCATGCCGGCTGTAACGCGTTGTTGGCCACGCTCCAGCGGGAGTTTTGGATCTTATCTGCCCGCCGTGTCATACGGAACATCGTGTTTCGGTGCATGCCTTGTTATCGACTTAAGGCTGCCACGATGCAACCTCTCATGGGGGACTTGCCCCCTGATCGTGTGAATGAGGTCAGACCGTTTTCAGGTGTTGGTACGGATTTTGCAGGACCGTTTATGGTGAAGAGTTCACGATTGCGTACCGCTAGGCAATACAAGGCGTACCTATGTGTGTTTGTTTGTTTATCCACCAAGGCGGTACATCTCGAGCTCGTTGCTGATCTCTCGACAGAGGCTTTCATTGCTTGTTTGGATAGGTTTGTTTCTCGAAGGGGACTTCCAACTTTGATCCGCTCTGATAACGGCACTAACTACATCGGTGCGGAACGATACTTACGAGAGATAGTCAACTTTTTGAATGTAAATAAAGTGGATATTGGAACGGCCCTCTCCCGTCGGGGTATACAGTGGACCTTCAGCCCACCGATTTGCCCCCACTGGGGTGGGATTTTTGAGGCCGTAGTTAAGTCAGCTAAGACGCACTTGGGGCGTATAGTAGGTCAGACCGCGCTGACTTTTGAGGAGCTCGCGACATTGTTTTGTAAGATCGAGGCCGTTCTCAATTCGCGACCGTTGTGTCCGCTCAGCTCGGATCTAAATGACCTGGAGGCTCTGACCCCAGGCCATTTCTTGATAGGACAGCCACTTAACGCGTTGCCCGAGCACCCCTTCGAGGGAGTGAAATTGTATCGGTTGTCAAGGTATCAGATGTTGCAGCAGTTTACTCAGAATTTCTGGAAGCGTTTGTCGCTCGAGTATCTGCATATCTTACAACAGCGCCTTAAGTGGACTGACAAAACCAGCCCCCCTAGTGTTGGTGACCTCGTTCTGGTTAAGGATGCTAACCTACCGCCACTACGTTGGCGCAGGGGGCGCATTGTTAACTTGTTCCCTGGCAAGGACGGGACCCCCCGGTCTGCAGAGGTTCTAGTAGGAGGCTCGGTTCTAAAACGAGCGGTAGCAACGTTGTCTCGGCTGCCCGTAGATTAGGGGACAGGTGGGTGCCTGTCCGGGCGGGTGATTGTTCGATTCCAAATCGATATTCGATCGATGGTTTCTGAACGGCCATTTTGAATTTGACGTTAGCTGACAACCTAGCAGTTTTTTGACAACTGACGGACGAAAGCCCTCGCAATGAAAATGCGTTTTGATTAGGGTATTGAAATTAAATCGCAGGCCATCTGGAATGTATTCGGGTTTCCCTCAGGATTGTTAATATAGCTGAGTGTGTTATTGTTTCTCGAACCAGATAAAGTTCGCATTTTCGTGCCCGATTGTTCTTACCACGTAACATAACCTGTGTTGGAACACTGTGCTCATTGAAGCTGGCCCGCCAGTCATACCTGGTTGGCTGAAGAACCTGTCTACCAAGAAGAGCCTAGGGTGCACCCGGGCCTTGCAGAGAGACAGGAGGTTGACGGGACCGAAGCACAGACCAGGTTAGATCGACCCCAATTAACTTCAGCTCGGTGAATCGCCGATGTTCACACTTCTTGGCAACTGATCGTTACGCTACCTCGTAGCTGATGGGCCCCTACGAGGTCATTAGGTGCTGAGAAGCCTGAACACATGTTGTGAAGCCCCTAATAAATGTTATTGCATTTGATTTAGCTTTCATATTTAATGCATCTATTGAATCTGGCGTGTTTCCTGATTTAATGAAACACAGTAAAATAGTACCTTTTTTTAAATCGGTTAGTACATCTGACCCTTCTAACTTCAGACCGATATCGGTATTGCCTACATTTAGTAAAGTATTTGAAAAAGTAATTTTAAATCAACTTCTTACACATTTCAAAACCATCAACACCAACAACATGCTCCACTATAAACAATTTGGTTTTACACAAGGCAAATCAACTACTGATGCCGGTATTGAGTTAATATCACATATATATGATGCCTGGGAGGAGTCGCATGATGCTCTAGGAGTATTTTGCGATTTGTCCTTTTGATTGCGTTGACCATGGGAAATTGATCAGGAAATTACATCACTACGGAATTAGGGATAACTCTTTAGATCTTCTCTCTTCTTATCTAAATAACAGGATACAGAGAGTTGACATTAATGGAAAACGATCTCCAGGGTCTGTTGTTACTATGGGTGTACCGCAGGGTTCCATACTCGGGCCATTCCTGTTTTTGGTTTATATTAATGACCTGCCACATCTTGTCAGAGATAATCATGAGATTGTACTGTTTGCAGATGACACTTCACTTTTGTTTAAAATGGAACGACGCAGTTTGAACTTTGACAATGTGAATAATGCAATCTCAAAGGTAGTCAATTGGTTTAGTGCTAATAATCTTTTACTGAACAATAACAAAACTAAATGTATTCGGTTTATACTCCCCAATGTTAAACAAGTCTCGGCTAATGTTAATGTTAAAGGTGAAAATTTTTAAATTGTAGATAGCACGGTATTCCTAGGAATCACCTTAGATAATAAGCTTCAGTGGGGCCCACACATAGATAAACTATCAAAAAAACTCAGTTCCGCAGTTTATGCAGTAAAAAAAATCCGTCTTTTTACGGACGTGGAAACAGCTAGACTAGTTTACTTCAGCTACTTCCATAGCATTATGTCTTACGGCATACTGCTGTGGGGGAACGCTGCAGACATTAACATAATATTTGTGCTGCAAAAGAGCTCTGTTCGTGCAATCTACAATGTGGGTCCCAGAGAGTCACTGCGTTGTAAATTTAAGGAAATTAACATTATGACAGTGCCGTGTCAGTATATTTATGAAAACCTAATGTACGTCCACAAAAATATTGATAAATTTCCTAAGAATAGCGACAGGCACAATGTCAACACTAGAAATAGGAATAAACTAGCTATACCTACTACTAGGCTCCATAAGGTTAATGTATCTTTTAAAGGGCAATGTATTCGCTTTTACAACAAAATACCGACTGAGTTACAAGAATTGTCTGTAAATAAATTTAAAAATGTTGTTAAAAATCACTTATGTAAAAAAGGTTACTACAAAATATCAGATTTTGTAGAAGACAAGAAAGCTTGGGAAGGTGTTTGCTCCAATTCTGTAAAAAATAACGTATAAAGCTGGAGGTTTCTAGTCGCCTCTTTGCCTCCAGCGTCTAAAACATTGAGGTGACGGAATTCAAATTGAGTTCTATATTTCCCTGTACCTATACATGTGTTAGTTTAAGATTTGACATTCTCCAAATGTTACCTTTGTGTTTCTTATGGAAATAAACTCTTTTTGAATTTTGAATTTTGAATTTTGAATTTTGAATTTTGAATTAAGACCTAATGACTGTCGCAGACCGCACGGCGGAGCTGGCTCGACTGTTCGGCCTTCAGTGGTGGGAGGTGCTGTCCCGCGGCTCGCAGTTCCGCGTGGAGTCGTTGATGCTGCGAGCGGCGCGCCCACTCAACTTGGTCGCGTTGTCGCCAACCGTCAAGCAGAGGGCTGCTATGAAGGCGCCGGAGTGTCTGCCGCTAATATTTGAACCTGGTAACATGACTTCATAATCCTTTTAACCGACTTCAAAAAAGTCGGTTGTATTTTTTTAAATGTTTTTACCTCAAAACTGTTACTATCCGAATAGTACCCGATCAAAACTCCTATAGAACCGATTTCTTTTCTTATTTGAAAGCCAAAATATATTTTTTCAGTTGGTCCCATTTTTGAAAATTAGAAATCGGTAGGTACAGTATTTTGGTTTCTAAAGCAAAGAGACTGGAATTATGATGTCGTCCAGTTATACGAAATTACATACCACATACACACATACAACTTTACCGTGAATTATCAGTGGTGTTTAAGGTCATCGTCATAAGATGAATTCGATCTTTATGTACCGTATAATCGTTTATGTCGTGTAATACGTGTCTAAAGCAAGGCCAATTTTACGAGATAAAGAATGTTAACAAACTTTCAGAGGATTAAAACATTTTTATTTGAAGAAACTGCTTATAATTTAAACGTCCTGTTCTAATCGTCGGCGTCTGTATTAGACGAAGAGCTCGAGTGGAATGTCTTGACGACAAACAAAATCTGTTGATTTTCTTTCGACTATCGACTTTTTGATGTCATTTACACATTTTCGCCATTTTACAGCTGATACATTTTGGATTCGTTCTTATAGCAATTTTTTCACATCTTCAAATTGAAATTGCTACGTGTGCTGTCATGTCAGTCTACACGAGTTCAATGGGATTGAGCTCAAGATGATGAGGTGCATGGCAGCCTGAGACTTCTACCTTATATTTTTTTGCGAACTCATCCACAGCGTAACTTTGGTAGTTCGCCTTTGCCTCGTTCACATTCTTCAAAAGTTTTCAGTATTAAAGGGCAAGAACTTTGATTGCCCTTTAAGGGGATACCTCGTTCGTGCAAAGGTCCCCGTTACTCCAGGCGGAAAAGTGTGAGAGGGGCGGAATCGGGGAAAAATGACAAAACGTAGCGCCAAACCACATAAAAATTGTTTAAAAATAAACTACGCTATTTTGTTTACAATATTTTCAAGGAGAGTTTACTAAGACATCATATCCACATTTTGAAAGCAATTCCGCAATAAAATAAGTTAAGATTTCAGAATTACAGAAAAAAATTAAAAAAAAATTAGAGGTCTTTTCACAATTAAATTCTATTGAGAAAATTTTACCCAATCGTGTTTTCTTTCTGTGAGAATCTTAATCATATACTCAATAAACGTTAACCCAAAAATCAAATCTGTAGATGACTTTATAGTGGAGTAAATGGATTCGAAAAAAACCCCATTTTTTTTTCGTATCACCTTAACGCCAATCCTATTCGCAGGGGATTAGATAGTTATTTTTATTGATCAGGGACTCAAATCCAC
The DNA here is from genome assembly GCA_949825045.1 of Argyresthia goedartella. Lineage (NCBI taxonomy): Eukaryota > Metazoa > Arthropoda > Insecta > Lepidoptera > Argyresthiidae > Argyresthia > Argyresthia goedartella. The sequence continues at coordinate 20,893,861 of OX463807.1, forward strand.
TAAATTGTTAAAAGTACTGACTTCTGTTCAAACTCACCAATTATCTGTGATATGATAACCACTCTTCGCCACCTATGACTTTCCAGAATCTCGCTTCTACACGGACCCGGTGATAGTCCTGGACTTCCAGAGTCTCTACCCCTCGGTGATGATCGCATACAACTACTGTTTCTCCACGTGCATCGGCAGGGTGCAGAACATTACTGGGTCGGTATCAAAACTATACAGCAGCAAATCAAATCAAAATCAAAATTTTATTACTGTAGATATTTACAGATACTTAGAAGACCGCTCTTTAGCCTCTTCTCTACATTGGACCACATTGGGGGCGAAAAAGCTCCCACAGAATGATTTTTAGATATCTTAATTGGTTGTATTTAACTAATACAATTATTATAAATAATAATCAGGAATAAATTATTACAAAATTATTAACAGCGAGTTCTGTGCTGGGTTCGATTAACCCCAAACAGTCCGTCATTTAAATAATCTTGAACATTGTAATATCCCTTTTTCTTAAAACTTCGTATCATTTACAAATTCTAACATGTTGCTGTCTAACACTGGTATTAACTGGTATTAACTTGCCTGACATTTGGAAATGAGATTTTGATACAATTTGTTTTACCAGCGTATAACAATAAATGATTGACTGTGAACCAATTAAAGGTTAAAAAAAATAAGCCATTAATATCATCAAAATCTTCTTTTTGTCTTTGAATTTTGATGACCAGTGAAATATCATCAGCAAACAACACTATGTCCATCAATTTCTTCACCATAAAAGGCAGATTCAGGTCTTGAATTTTATTGTTTAAGTATGATCATAATAGATCAACCCTTTATTTCTTACTCTGACGCTGACACTTTTTGAACACTTTTTGAATTAACTGCTTATCATCCGTTAATTACATTCTTACTTGTGAATGCCCAGTCACAAAAAACGTTATCTAAGCAAGTTTGGCTGGTAAGTGTAATAAATTCTAGTCGGCTCTAGAAATACATGACATGAATGAAATTATTTGAATAAAGTTATTAATCCTAGTTCTATTGTTGTATACAAGCAAATCTACATTAAGATTGCCACTCAACCTATAGCTAGCTATACTCAACCTGCGGCCCTTTTTTTTTAGTGGCCCACCTGGCAAAGCTCAGTTGTCCACCACTTTCAAAAGGTTCTAACATTTTTGTATAAATAATCTTGATTTGTGCGGCCAGAGATTAAACCAGCTTCACAAAGTAAATGATTACAAATAAAAATATGTAGTTATGAATTCCGTAAACGACATACTTTGCGAGAACTCGAAAGTGCGAAAGAAAGGCAACATTATAGACATTCATCGACATTTGCAGTGCCAGCCCAAGGGGCTCAGCTGTTGCCCGGGGTGCCGCGCACGCCAGATTGATTAATTGTTGAATGGTGCTTGCTATATAACATTTCGGAGGCGGCAGATGCCCCCATAACATATAATATTGCTCGTCTTGTTTACTAAGTGAAATTTCAGGGTGGACCGGTTAATAAAATTCAAGGGTGTCTGGCGCCGCCCTTCTTAACTGACCTTGTTTGAAGCTCTTTGCACGACTCTATGTGAAACGCTACCCCTTATAACAGATCAAATTACTCGACGGCTAGCTTACTAACATTACTAAACTAATCTAAACAAAAAGTCTATGCAGATTAGTGTTGCGATATTGGCCATTGACCTGACTGCTACTGTGAACCGTATCATACAACCATGGTAACGGTCGGAAACCATGGTAACGGTTGGCGACCGCTGGCGCTGCCATGATAACTACAGTAATTTGGAACACTGCAGTGGTAGACAGGAGACGATGATCGCTATTGCAACGCTAACCCGATAATACTATAGACTAGAACGAACTCCACCAGGTAGACCAGTGTTCTTTATTGCAATGCGTATTTTATCCCCAGGGCCAAACTGAATGTATAGTTCGCGACGATATCGATGACATGATAAATTATGATTTTGTGTTTTAACAATCGTCCTCAAAGATCACAGTGGGATGAATAGTGAGTTAACATGCGAATGAAGTGGACGGGGAATCCGATAGGCAATGGCGGGCGACAAACACAATAGAACCATGTCATCCCCGAGTGCCATCCCAACCTGTCGCGGACTATACATACTGATATATTCGCGAGCCATTTCCACAGGAGAGGAGCATGCAGGCTCTAAGCACATCTGCCTGTTACAATTCACATACTGATTTCGCTAAAATTGACGTATTCCAGCGAGTCAGCGTACGAGTTCGGCGCGTGGCGCCTGCGCATCCCCGCCAGCAAGCTTCAGGCGCTAGCGGGAGCGGGCGCGGGGCACGGGGCGGTGCACTGGTCGCCGGTGGGCGCGGGGTTTGTGAAGCCGGAAGTGAGGAGGGGTGTGCTGCCGGCGCTGTTGAGAAGGATACTGGCTGCTAGGCAGGTCAGTCTTGATTGGCCTATCACGCTTTACATTTGGTATCAAATATTTAATAATAATAAATAAATAATTATAATTTAATAATAGATTTGCAAATCTGTTGCGTAAACGCCTCATTAACTATTTCAGGCTCAAATTAACGATCTATTTGCTGTTATTTTCTCTAACCCTTGATCACTACCTGTGCCTCACTTATTGTGTTTGTATCCGTCAGGCGGTCAAGAAGGGTATGGCACTGCAAACGGACGACGCTATTAAGAAGGCCATGCATTCCAGGCAGTTAGGTGAGTACAAACAAGACATATACCTTATCCAAACACGCCCACGTGATGATATAATGTATCTAAGAAACTTTAAGAGTAGAGATAACTGCTAACTACATCAGTAATTTGTTCACAAATAATAAAGATTTAAATGTAATATGTTTGCTCTAGGGTTTCGAAAGCAACTGACTGCGACTCCATGTATGACGGATATTCTTCTTGTTCTTCTTTAATGCTTGATAGTCTCCAGGATCCACTTCATATAATTTCTGATGTCAACGTAGAGACTCGGCACGCCACTCTCGCATTTCTTGTGGTGAAGCGAACTTACTGCAAACTGCGAAATAGAAGAGTGATGTTACAAACTGTCCTTTATAGTGAGATGAGAGTGAGAGTATAAGTATAATATTATCGTATCAGGGTTGAGAGTGAGAATAAACGCGTTTTATGTGGCAGAAAAAGACACTGAAGACTTACTGTTTCAGGAAGCAAGCTATGTGCAATAGTTAATGTTTTTCCTACAGATTCTTCGTTAACTGTACAGTTACAGCCAATCACAAACATGTTTAGGTCTTGGTTGTGGTTAGACGATAGTTATAATAGTCATGCAGTCATGGGTTTACCGGCATGAAAATAGACATTATAAAGACGATACTATCGAACAAAGAAACTTAACCTACCTGGTAGGTGATTATGGATTCCTTATAATATCCGAACGCCATCATCGGGCTGCCCGGGCTGTAGTTGCAACTGTTCTCACTCTCGAGGTGCAACTCTGGATCAGGATCTTCGACACCGGCACATATCTTATTCTCTGTCGGATTCTCTTCGGAATAGTATGATCTGCGAAATAGGATTTGGGATTTTATGCGACTTTTTACCCGACTGCAGAAGAGAGAAGCGGAAAAGAGGAGGCTTATGTGTTTGACCTGTATGTATATATATGTATTATATATGGATGTATTTATGTATATATATATATATGTATGGATGTATGTATGTCATTCTGGTCCGATGTCCCTTCGTAACTACACAACAGCTCGACCATTTTGAAAAACTATACGTCATTAGATTCATCTTGATGGCGCGAGTGTCACAGGGTGCAACTAATTCAAAAGTAGCGGATTTTATGTGCTTTAACGTACGGGTTAAAACATTTTTTTTTAAGACTCGATTGGGGATCGAAAAAAGGGCTTTAAAATACTAGTACGAAAATATTTACTTATTTGGCCCAAGCTATGAATTTACAGTTTAGTTTTAAACTAAGCATGCATTTACAGATTTTACATTATTTTGTACTAAAAAGCAGGAAATAAATGACGTAATTAAAAATAAAATAAACCGACTGCGGTTTACTAAAAAACACAAAACAAGCAATTAAGACTATTTAATTATTGAGATTCGATACAATTATTAAATTAAATTACATTAAAATGCAGGCGGGGTTCAATTAGAATATAATACAGTGGGTTCCACTTGCATTTAAATTTAATTTATTCAATTTGTTTATTTTCAATTGTAACATACAATATCTATACATTTCGTTTAGTTACAAAGGTTTACCTCAACAGATATTAACTAAGAACTATACGAGTGTACCTATACACATACTTATACTTTTAGACAATGAAGCGCTTGCATTCGTCGTTCAATCATTTTGTTACATTCCTTCACCTAGCACGCCATCCCGCTCGCAAACATATCACACTGCGGCAAGCACGGAGTTACCAGCGCCTGTGCCTGTGCGAAGGGCGCAGTGTGACCAGATTAAATTTTACGAAAATACCGAGGCACCTCAAAAAAATACTGAAATATACCGATTTACATAGGACAGATATACCAATAAAAATACTGATTTTCTTAACAGGTTTTATTTATTCATTTTCACAATAAATGTTAGAGTTATATTTTAACATCTTTTTCGAAGGATTAAATTTTACACAACCTCCTTCATCCTTAACACCTTGCTTTGTTTTTAAAATTGCTGACACATTTTTGTTTACAAATCTATTTCTTTGGTCCGTTTTTATTAAATTTATCTGTGAAAATATGCGCTCGCATGCAGCATTCGATACCGGTATACATAGCAGAGATTTACTAAAACTAGTTATATTTTTGTATTTTAACATGCCATCACTGTTAGAAATTTTCCCAACTTCCACCCAAAATTGTTCACATGAGATGGGTGAGCCAGTGCTCGAAGATTGTAACAAATCACTTACTTCGCGATCAAACTTTAGGGTTCTATATTCTTCGTCGATTAACTGCATTTGTTCTGGCTGTACTTCGCATGGGAAAGTTTCTATTACATTTCGTAAACTGCGAAATTCTTTATGCACGGCAGTGTGTGGGTCAAGAAATTTTAGTTCTTTAAAAACTGGATTTTCAAAAGGCAAACGTAATTTCAATTGCGTGCTTAGCTCAATTAAAAATGATTGGCACCTTCTGAAAAACTCAGCAATCTGTTCTTTCATGTTTACATTTCCCCTGTGTTTGATTAATTCTTGGCCCACTTGAATACCTAAGTACATATCTTTCAATGGCAAATAATTTACATGTGACTTTGGGTCTAAGGTAAATACATTTTCTGTATGTTTGATGTAATTAGTTTTCATGAAGCAACCCAAAATCGACAAGTACATACTAGATGCATCATCATACAGTCTATCAATGCACGGATAGTCGCCTTGAAAAATTACGTTAAATTTGTTTACAATCGGCAAAATGTAGTCCAAAAAGTGAAAGTACAATTTGTTTATATCAGTGGTAAAAGAATTATATAAAAATTCTGATGACATATTGCGATCACTCAAGTATTGGTCTTGAAAGAACAATTGCAATGCCCTCCACTGCTCAATTATTCTACTAATACAGGCATGAAGTGAAAGCCACCTTATGTCGTAATGACGCAAGATTCTGTGATTTTCAGTGTCTGTGAAATTTTGGAACTCAGCAAATTCTCTTTGACGCTTGCTGCTTTGAGAAAAATATCCATATACTTCTTTTACTATTTGTTCTAAATTTCTAGGCAGTATTTTACAGGCGTGGCTAACACTTAATGCTGCAGAGTGACAAACACATTTTATGAAAAAGCACTTTGGGTTTACTTCTTTAATTTTTGCAACAATGCCAGAGTGTTGACCAAACATCACATTCGTAGTATCAGCAGCGAATCCTATTACGTCTTTTATTTCTAAACCTAATTCGGATAATTTTGATGACAACGAATTAAATAAATGACCTGCGGTCTCACCACTTAAATCAACTAAATCAAGGAATTTGGTTTGTACAGTACATTTAGTTTCAGAGAAGTATTTAATTACTATCGCCAATACTTTGACTGTCGCAACATCTGTACTCTCATCGATTATAATTGAATATACTGGTTTACCTGAAGGAGATGCAGTACGAAGTATGTCCTCAATCATATCTTTTTCGAATTCGGGTCCTAAAACATTATAAGTTATAGCAGCTGCTTTGGTTCTCTTGCAGGAAAATTCTTTCGCAATATCGGAATCGGTAAAACACTTCACTAGAACTTCACTAAGATGGTCCATAGCTCTAAATGGGATATTGTGTTCCGACAGAAAACTGCATAAACGCAGCTCAGCTTTCTTGACTTCGTCTTTCAGTGGGGCCTTTTTGAAAAATGTATCAACCTGAAAATTAAATGAAAAAATACTTGGTTATTTTGGAAACAAAACCAGGATGATTAACTTTGAATTAAAATATATCAAAACTCCTTGAACTAGGTAAGTAAAGCGAGTTATGCTTACCTTTGACTGTCCTTTATATTTTATCAAGTTCGATTTATGCTTTTCAGTATTTGCATGCTGTTTTATAGATGCTAATCTACTTTGCAGTTTCGCATTGCATGCTTTACAAAATGCGGTGAACTCATCATCTTTATAACGTGAAAGCCACGAAGAAAATTCCGGAATTTGTTCCCACTTAGCTAAATAACTTTGCTGAAAACTAGACATGCTGTCCGGATGGATGCAACTAAGTAAATAAAAATAACGAAAATCGCAATCTATTTATATGATGACAAAAACATCTCCTATTTTGGGGAAATTCCCGAATTATCGAAAGAAAGTCCTCAAAGATTAAGTCGAGTGCAGAAGAGACAATCATTTCACTTGAACCGTATTAGACGATTTAATACTAGTAATTAAGTATCTTTTATGTCTAACTACTACCTATTCATGCAACTGAAAACTTAAAAACTAGACGTTGTTTTGAAAATTATAGATAAACTAGCGGTCCGTCCCGAATTCGTCCGGGTAGACTGATATTCATGAAACAAACGGATTTGAATGTATGAAATCTGGAAATTACACTATATCTAATGTTGCAAACCGCATTAAAATCGGTCCAGCAGTTGTAAAGTTTTAGGCGAACATACATTGTGCAACTCTGATTTATACTACGTAATGATTGATAATTGTATAGGTAGTATTACAATACTACAACGCCGGCGACGGCCGTCTTTCTTGTCATATCTGTAACTTACTCATCTTTGCTCATAGATAACATGTATAAACTAAATCCGGGAAAGCCCCCAGCCAATGTTCGCGTTCCGGGGAATTCCGCAAACATTGTCCCAAGGACGATCACTCACTACGGTGTTGCCATAACGTCAACCATAATATACCCAAAAATACTGACTCCCAGCAATATACCTGAAAATATACTGATGTTCGGAAAAATCGATGAAATATACTGAAAAAGTATTAAAATACTGAATCTGGTCACACTGGAAGGGCGAGTACAAGTAGAGATTAGTGCGAGCCGCCAGCAGTGCGCGAGCGCAACTGGCCCGCAGGCAGCGTGACGTATCCGTCGGGCACGAACATCGCAAACATCCATGGAGAGGCTCTGTACAACCAATTTTATTCCTGAATATGTTAACCACGAAATAAAATAGGGAATTGGTCTCCTAAGTTACAATTATTCATATACCAGATGACCTTGTAGAAATCGTGTCGGGTACATGAATTGATAATTCTTATGACATTTTTTATAGATACGGTATGACTCTTCTGTACTTGCTCCAGCGTCAGTATATGTTTACGCTCATGTGGAGACCATAGACCTGCATTAGTTTCGACTATGTTTGATGTCTTGGTACAAATTAAATCTTACCCAATTTAATTGCCAGAATATCGTTATTTACAGGATCTTAGGCCTTTTTAATGTCTAGATAAATTACATCGACTTAGTTTCCCGTATCTAGTTCCCTAGCAAGTGTTACTAGGTTCGCTTTGGCAGGAATGCATGCTGCGCGTTGGTAATGTAAGACAGGCATTGAGGTTACAAAATAAAGCCGCATGAAGAACCATCGCAAATTCTTTGGCAATTGCACCAGGTTTGCCATTGGTCGGTACCTTTCGATCAAAGTTTTGGACCCTTTTTATAGGAATTTCCGCGAAATTTTCCAATCACGAGGATATTCTCCACTTCCCAAAATAAGGTTAAATAGATACTTTATTGTGCCGAGTAGTTCATCCACACAACCCTTAACTGCATAAGCCGGGACGGCGTCTGGGCCTGATGAAGTTCCCGATTTAAGCTTCTTTATAGCGCGACGTATTCCAGCCGCGGTTATAGGTAGCCTACATCTATCCTACACGAGACCCCGAGTTGGTACACTAGCAGGAGCAGGGTCGAGTGTTGGTTGCTGTCCTAAGAATACCGCTCAACGAACTGCTCATCGAAGGCGGTAGATTTAGCTTCTTGTGACCTTCGCCTCAACGCTTCCTGGGCTGCGTAGCGTGTTAATAAAGTGCAAAAACTTACCGGGATTATTTTGCTTCTGACCCTGTACTACGAGTATAATAATTTTATCGAGTCTCTATAGTTAAGTTGTGTTATCTGCTTGTTTTGTGCTTTGTAGTAAAACGCGCAGTACAGTTTTTTAGGGTTCCGTACTCGAAGGGTTCCAAACGGGATCCTATTACTAAGACTCCGCTGTCCGTCCGTCCGTCCGTCTGTCACCAGGCTGTATCTCAAGAACCTAGCTAGCTAGAGAGTTGAAATTTTCACAGATTATGTATTTCTGTTGCCGCTATAACAACAAATACTAAAAAACAGGATAAAAGAAATATTTAAGGGGGCTCCCATACAACAATTCTTTCAATACCACATACAAACTTATGGATGCACCTGGTTACGTACATGGAGTGTAAAAGTAACCGCACCAATAACTTTGTAAACAATATTTTGCTGTGTAAAATCCAAACTATTTACTCCACACCATCGCTTCCATTGAACGGTGGTACGGAACCCTTCGTGCGCGATTTAGACTCGCACTTGACCGGTTTTTTCATTTTTATTACGTCATTTATTATGGTCTGTGATATGAATTACGATGCAAGATACAGCATAATTTTGTATCTGTTATCATTACGAATAATATTCCTGAGTTGGAATGATAGGTTTTATAGGCCATTCAGGCATTCGACCTGACCAATCAGATCAGAGATTATTTTGATTACTTTGAATTTGTAGTGAATATATAATAAACGTGATCTGAACTTGCTACGGTTTTGGTACTCATCTCTGACTTTCTCAACATTCATAAGTTCAAAGCCGTCGTATGTTACTTAGCATCTTATAGGGCTCTAATCTATATCAATATGAATTGGCTTTCTTCGTACCTTTTATACGCCGATGTGCAGTTGAGCGCCCCCAAGATCGGCACCTTCATCCTGTTTAGAACAGATTCGTTTTGATTGTTCTTCTGCCAGCCTGCTAGGCGCCCGGTGTATTCTCCGGTCGTGATGTTCCGTTTCCTGTGCCCAGCCTGCAGCGGCAGGCAGATAGGCCGAGCGTAAGTCTCTGGATTAAAAGTAGTTGGTAAGTGTTATGCTGTATATACATAATGTATAGCTATGAACAGCAGAAAAATATCACGTGTATTTGATAAAGACGTCCTGCATTAATATTTGGTTGCGTCATTCTTGTAAAGAAAATGTTCGTTTCCCATGTTCTAATAATCCAATAACAACATTCAGATACCTTTAGTATTTTTGTATAGCTTACCGTAATCAAAATCAACTGGTTCCTGCAGTCTCAGAAGTGCGATGTCATTATTAGTCAGCGACAACTCTCTATCAATCGAGTAGTCAGGGTGGAGGATAGTTTGCTCCACGCTGTCACTCTCGCGCCATTCTGCGATCAGTTCCGTCTCGTTGTACACCCCTAGAATGACGTCAGTCTCGTTGTGATCCATCACACAGGTGGCTGCTGTTAATACGTAGCGGGCACTGATTATTGTCCCGGTACATTCGGAGACGTCACCTTCCGCTAGAAAAGATTCAATCTAATATGGAGGCTCCTCTTGAGGAGCTTGCTGCTTTATGAGAAAGGCAAAGATCAAACACCACAACATTAAGGACAACAAATATAAGTTTTGAATACCAAATAAGTTAAATAACCGTATTGGTTGCTATTTTCTGTGCGAATACTAAAGTTAGGTTGTATTAGGTCGCAACTTTATAATGCAACTTGGAGCTGAGGCGAAGTGGAGCAGAGCGAGGCGACCCCGTGTAGGTAGTTTAGTACAAAATAGGTTGTTAAACTTTGGTGAATATATAGTAAATTTGGGAATGTATTTCTTTGGATGTAACTTTTTACTCAATTTAGTAAACTTTTAAACATAAGCCAATATTAAGTTTCAATAATATTGTTCTCATTATGACTATTAGGATATATACTCCAGTCATACTTTACATTTATACCCTGACATCTCTCACCAAGGACCTTCTTCACATCTAGTACTACATTAACTCACAATTTTTATTCCTGATCATAACCATCCACGGTAACAGTTTCGGATATACAGGCCCACGTCTCCCATACCGGCCGCATTCGTCCTCTGTCGGCAGTAGTGCCCAGTTTGGGTGACCTTCCAACTCGTCGTGGACTATTACCGGGGCGACCGTAGGATACTTCAGCCCGGGTTTTACGACGTGATGCTTAAATATATCTGCAATTATGTCTGATGAAGACAGGAACAACATTATTTGTTACATTGTCAAGCTCATTTGGTCAGAATGCTTGCTATGCAGTGCTATTTCGCCCAGTCGCCAACTGCGTAAGCGCGCCCTCCCCGCGCGCCCTGCACTTGTTCATGTTGTACTCACAGCTTAGACACAGATCAGACATCCTTTCGTACCTTCGTTTTTAGTGCCTTTGGTTATTTCATTCAAAAGACACAACATACAAAATAAATAAATATAGTTAAAAAAAACTAAAAAACACGCTTTTAAAGCAATTCGAACTAAAAAATTATTTATTGTTTTAAGGTTATATTAAAAATTATTTTTAACTTTTTAGTTCGAAGTGCTTTAAAAGCGTGTTTTTTAGTTTTTTTAAACTATATTTATTTTTCATTTTTTAGTTCGAGTGCGCGAGCCGGAAAGTAAGTAGATTGTTTTGTCAATCCCCCAAATACGAGAAATTAATTAATCCTGGCGATCCTAATCAGGATAATGGGATAAACTTATGAAATTATTACATTGTCGCTGATTCTTGATAAGTGTACAAAGTTTGAATTGAATCTGTCCGTTTAAAGTGGGTCAAAATCGAGTCCAAAGGAGTCGGTTACATACAAACAAACAATCATACAGGTCAAGCTAATAAAAGCGTGATAAAAATGATTGACCTCCTATTAATTTTTGTCTAAGAATACAATATAATAGTAACAAACGGACGAATGTCGGGTGCTATTTTTAACAGTGGGGTCAATCCTCCAATCGCAATAATGAATAAGCTGCTTTGTACGTTTTGGGCGAGAAGGTAATTTATCTTTCGCATGGAATACCTGTTTTTTTTTTGTAATTTCACTGTTACCCCCATGGCAAAAGTTGTTCCTATAGTCGTGTACTGTCACCACAATATGTACAATATTATGGAGTTACTGTGTGGTTAAATGAGAAACTAAATGGACATTCAGCTGCTCAGTACGTTTTGGGCGAGTAGGTAATTTAGCTTTTGCATGGATCACCTGCTATTTTTTGTGATTTCACTGTTGCCCCCATGGTGAAAGTAAATTGGTAGTGGTAAATTGTTCCTATAGATGAGTACTATCAACGGTTTTCGTTTCCAAAACCACTTAAATTACACCGTATATTTTGTGCTCTCCTTCTCTAGAGAACTTTAAAGGCGGCAAACTTAATTATGCACTTCCCATATATGTTTTGACCGCTGAGGGAAGGAAAAGTGAAGTAAATTGATAAAGATTTATGTAAAGTAATAGTACACATAATCCTTTTTATAACCGGGAAGGCTACTTTATGTAGAATACTTTTTTTTTAATGTAACGATTATCAATATATCATAGAGTTATTAAAATATTATTTGTATCAATAGGTGTAATACGTAATGTGATATGGGTCTCAAATTGTAGATACCTATGTGCCGATTGTTGTTGTAATTTTTGAGATTCGCTCAAAGATAAATAAAACAAAAATATTATTAATCCAGATATTATACACATGCACATAAACACATCGGAATGTTTTTTTTTTTTTTTAGTTAGATAATCCCTTATTATTTTATTTTAAATTTACTAATAATTTACTAATAATAAAAAAATACATTCTCCTGCAGGCATATTTCTAGGTACTCTAGGATCAATCAATTCTGGAAGAACACACTGAATGTAAAAGCTTCTTAGAGGGGTTTGCATTTTTTCTTGATAAAATGTGTCATTTCTATTAATTTTTTGGTAAAGCAACCCGTGTAAACTCCAAACAATAAAATAGCAATAAGCCCTTTGCGTCACATGAAGTAGACCTTGGACCTGATAATAATAGTTATAATCTGTTTTCAGTTCATCAGTCATCGTCACCTTATAAAATTTGATCAATCCCTTTTAAATTGCATCTGCAGGACTCATTTCCGAGGCTACAAATGGGCATTTTATTGCTATAATTCCATCCGGACTTGCTGCTAAAAAAGCATCCACGGGATAGACAAAAAGACCACATCGATCTACCTTTAGACCGGTACACTTTTCAAAGTCATAGATGGCGCGGTCTTTATTTTGTTTACCATACATGTTCGCTTTAATGCCTTGGAATGTTTTATACAACAATCCAATCTCTTTCTCACTTTCTCATTTTGCAGATCTTACCAAATGTTGAGGCAGAAATCCTCTTTCTTCTTTCGTTAAGCCATTGAGAACGTTCAGCTTATTTGATTGTGGCTTTTTCTAATGTCGCAAATTCTGGATTTGTTATTTTCAGGGCTTCAACAAATGCGGTACATTTTTCTTTAAGGATTTGTTCCGGCATATCTTCCTCCAAATCTTGTATCCCATAATCTTGAGCAGAATTTGATGTTTTATTTTTATGTTTAGATATATTGTATACTTTTTTCCGTATATTGTTTCATGTATTCTTTTCGCTTTAACTTATTTTCTTTGTATTTTTCGGTATAATGAAATTGCAAATAAACATTTGCAATTTCACTTATATTTTGTGCTGCAGTGGACAATGTATGTCACCAGAGATAAAAGAAGTCACTGCACCAAAATATCTACCTTGATAATAACATGAAAGAATAAAAATTCAAAATGAGTCAAGGGTTTATTAATGAAAGATAATGTTTTTTATATTTTCCAAAAACGGATATTGACACAAATTATAGCAATTTTACCTGAAAATAAAAATTTTATTATACATACTTACCGTGGCCTAATATTGAGAGTAGCATACTTGACTTCCTTTCCGGTGCGACGAAATTAGCCCCAAATAGCTCACTTCCTGTTTAAAACTCCTAAAATACATGTCATATCCGTTTTGAACCTCAGCAATATTGCGCGCGTAAAGTTTCAGAAATGGCGGCAATTGTAGCCAGCGTTATTGTGCGCGCTCAATTTTCAGGTCATTGGCAACTCGATAAAGAGCTTATCGTGTCTAAGAATGTGTCACGATCATGCAATGCACAGTAATGTGCACAGCATGCAGCGATTTACCTAGGCTTAAAGCCAGGTAAGTATGTATAATAACAATTTTATTTTCAGGTAAAATTGCTATATTATACCTGACGTTACCTGGCTTTAAGCCTAATATTGAGTAGTGTTTGGTATCGACTGCTGAGTTAAAAACGCCAATGTGATATGACTAGGAGTTCATTTATGGAAACCTTATATAAATTATGATACTGAATGTGTATGCATCATCGTGTACGTGATGCAAAGATAGGCTGCGCAAATGCAACTCAAAAATAAGGCAAATAGATAGAAACAAACACAGACTTAAGAAAGGTCTGATGAAGTCATCTTTTGAGGCCAGCCGAGTTTTGGGCTGGCTAGGTTAGACTTGGTAGTTAGTTTCTTGCTATTAAGACTCATCTGATCTATATGAATCTAAGAATATGCAAAGCTTTACCTCCAGTAGGTTTTCCCTTTAGTCATCACTTACGTACAACCACCGAGCACCGAGATTGGTGCTCGGTGGTTGGCTGCTAGTTCGCCATTCTGTTCGACGACTACCAAGACTGCAGTTGTGAGGTCAGGATATCAGGTCGGTCGCCTGACCTACGAAACTCGGAGCTAGAGACGTAGGCGTGCCGAATCGAATACATGTGAAAATGAGTTATTATAATTTGTACTTTGCACAGACAGGGCCAATCTGATTTAAACACTAAACATTGATGAAATTAGTGATTAGCAGTAGGTATAATCAAATTACAATTGCTGTATTTTGAATTGGGAGTGCGCCTCCTGGATGCATTACCACTGATTATGTACTTCTACATATGATTGGTCTTTGCAAAAGACTGGCGAACAAGTCTGTAATCTGACTTTAATAATAAAGTTACTCAATTAATCTAAGTACCTTTTCGTATCAATTCTGAGAAGAATAGCTAGATGTGGCTGATTCTATTACAGGAGCTAGTGTGGCTATCTGACTCAACTGAAGATGCTTCTACAGTGGGCAAGCATAGAGAAAGAGACATGTTTACGCGTAATAAGCATATTTGTCTATAGTGATAAAGAAGTTTAGTATCTATCATATTCAATTATCATTGATCAGATACCTAATACAAGTATCTGAACGCGTTTTCATTATTACCCGCAGATGTGTAGACAACATTATGTGAAACCATGTTACCTAGGACTGAACCATAAAAGTACATACTTCACTGGGATAATCCGGCGTGGTCATAACATTCATTAAAATAATAATGTGTAATGGATAAAAGTTTTGAAAAACAGTTCACTGGTAGAAATACCAGGTTGGTGTCCTAACATAACATAGCGTCACGCCTTTTCCCATACGGGGCGGCAGAGGCACAATGGCGCCCACGCTCAATATGCTAATGTATATCATACTCAGTCCGATATTCAATACTCCATCGCTACTCACTTTATAATTATTATTCCTTTACTATGTAGGTACTGTTCGGAACAGCTGTAGAAATATTAAGGAACTCTGCTTGTGGGCTGTATGCCGCACCGGCCACATCCAAGACACATTATGGTTAGATTACCTCGATTTCGTCGACTTGGTTAAAGCTGCCTTTGCTGTTCGCTTGGGATATGTCGAAGTAAAGCGACTATTGAGAAACAACCAAATAAATAGTGGAGATGTGAAAAAAATAATATCACGATATATAATCTCAAATTTATACTAATGTCCTGAGAGACTCGAGGACTGTCATCAGCTCCTTTTGGCTAATATACTGAAAAGTGAATTCTTACAGCCACTTACCTAGTGAATTATGAAGACCTGCGCGGTCCAGTGACACGTAGGTCATTTGTGAGAAGTAATGTAGATAACTTCTCTATGTGGCTCCGACAATATCCTGGTGGATAACTGTCTGAATAATATTAGCAGACTATATCTTTGGATAGTGAATCTGAAAGGTGACTGCTACAATGTGTTTGGGTTGATGCCTTGTTGGGGTTGTTGATTGATACACAATGTTAGCTTGAACACTAAAGTGGCTTTAATTCACGAATAGTTAATGAGGAAATGTTGAAATGTTATGAATGCACCCGTCACGCGCGGTTCCGTAAAATGCACTGAAAATAAGTAATCGCGAGTGGCCGACTATACAGGCGTCAGCAAAAGGTGTTCGGTTCCCGAACATATTCCCGGGGGGCAAAGATAAGCGTTCTGGGTGCTTTCCTGTTAAATGTTAGTAGTTAATGTGGTGATTAAACAAGAAAGAAAATTACAAATCATGTTACAATATAGGAAATTATGTTAATGTTAGTACTTATGTAATTATGTAAAATATTTATTCATCACTAAACACTATTTTGCGAAACACTGGGGATTTCCCATTGTCCATGTTGAAGTCATTCGCTGGTGCACTATGACGATGTTGATTGTAGTTGTGTTTAGCTGGGGCCTGGGCGGAGGCGGGGGAAGGGGCGGTCACAGCCGGCTCGCTCGTCGTTGCTGCTGGTGCCTGGGGTGTTCTCCAACTACGACGTGATCGACGCCATAACCATGCCAGCACTAACAGTACAATGATACCGTAGATCAGTGCGTAGTGGTGAATATTATGGTATGAGACCTGGGTTCCATCTTCATCACTTTGACTCTGTTTCATTAGCCTCAGCTTCGCTTCTATGTCCTGAGATAACCGATCTCTTTCTTTAGTTTCATTTGTCGCATTTCCATCTTGCGTCTCTATCGTAATGTTAATTATGTGATAGATCGGGGCTATGATTGAAGGTTGAAACTCATCTTTAATGTTTAATTGACTTCTGTAGTGTTTGTGCCCGTAGATCGTAAAGTCCTTTGTTTTGATTATGCAGTAATCATCGAGGCTAATGACACTTGTATGCGTCAGCTGGTGTGCGGTAACGCGATCTCCGCATATTGTTCGTAGTTGGCATTGCTCGCAACAGAAGTATAGATAAATGTTTTCTTTCATAAGTCCGACCCATTTATTTTTACACTTAGCGACGTTTATTTCACATTTGCTCTCTGTTTGCACACACAAAGCAATATCAGACTTCATCTTGTATATAGGGTTTTGAAGGTTGCACATGAATGTTGAACTGTCTTCGATTATGCATTTCTGTATATTCTCCTGTGTTACGGGTATATATCTGTCCTTTTGTAGGTTTAGCGCCACATACTCGGAAATCGGCACGATTGATATCATATTTGATTGTTGCACTTGCGGCACTGGAATGACGTGGTATAGATCATACTGTTCTATGCTGACTAGGGGGATTCTGATTTCAAAGATGAAATAATCTTGTGTCATTCTTGCTCGAACTTTTAGAAGTTTGTAAAGCTTCGTAAAGTCTGTATGTATGTTTTCAATCGGTAATGTTACTTCGCTCGATAATAATCCAGTTAGCAATTAAACAATTGTTCTTGAAGTTGTTTTGGCGTCAATAAATGTAGGTTAAACTGTCCCTTAAATATGTCTGATATGGTATCCAGCATCATATTCTGTATTTCTCTTAAGATTTGTAGTATGTTTGTCGCTGCAATAGCTGTCAATGTAAAGTCTCTTTCTTTCTCTGCAATGTTAATCTCCTTCAGAATATTTTTTGTTGCTGCGTCAAGACTGTTCAAATGTTTATTAATAATTTTATGTTTTTTTTCCATGATTTCCTCCGTTCGTTTTAGTAGATTATGTTCCGACTCCAACACTGTCGTCTGATTAATCCATAATTTCTTTAGATGAGATTGATTTTTCTTAATAAGCGCTATGTCGCGTGAGTACTGTTCTGCGAAATGTTCGTCTAGTACCCCGAAAAGGCTATTAGCAAGGTAACCGACACCGTTGATAAGACCTCTGCGGCGGCGGCGGCGGCGGCGTCTCGCTTGCTCCGTGAAATGCTGAGTTGACAAAAGCTGGTCGTAGTACTCCAGCTCATTGAACTCATGTCTCAGTTGAGGTATGATCATGTTACACTTATTGTTTATTTCCAGACTGTTACACATATTTTCGAGATATTTTAAGAGTTTTTCTGTTGTTTGTGTTCCGGCCCAGTATGGACTCATATCATAGTATGTCACGAGTGTCCATTGATCTCTTAGTAGTTGCATTTTTGCGAGCGGGTCGAAATAAAGCGACTGGTTGTTGTTGAGTTTTGTGACGTTGCATGTTGCGCTCGATCCCGATATGAATGAAGCAAAAAATATTATTGCTGTTACCACCGCGAATAGTTTGGAGAGCGGCTTGCGGCTACAGTTTGTTTGCTGATGGTTGTTGTTATTGCTGTACTTTGCATTTTTCTCGCTGTCATCTTGTTTTTGTTCTTCGGATTGTATTGGGAGCAAGTTGAGCTTGACTACGGGGCGTTTGATATATCCAGTCTCTGTTTTCAATGTCACTACCCTCACGTAACCGTCTCTTCCTGGATGTATCTCAACCACTCTGCCCATTGCCCATTTTCCGACAGGCATGTTATCTTCTCGAATGGTCACTAAATCGCCTACTTGGATGTTTCTTTTTGGTTGTAACCACTTATTTCTCGCTGTTAGTTGTGTTAGATATTCGTCTTTCCATCTCTTCCATATTTGTTGTAAAATCTGAGTTGTTAGGAACCATCTTGTTCTCGCATCCTCTCTGGTTTCTATCACTGTTACACCTGCTCTCCCGGTTAAGAAGTGTGCGGGAGTTAAGAAATCCAAGTCGTCCGTATCTTCTGTCAGGGCGCACAAAGGCCGGGAGTTCAAGCAAGCTTCGAGTTGCGATAATATTGTTGAATATTCTTCAAATGTTAGGCGTTGTTGTCCGACTACACGTTTCAAGTGGTGTTTGAGGCTACGCACTGCTCTTTCCCAAATTCCTCCTGCGCTTGGCCAAGCGGGCGCATTAAAATGCCATGTTATGTTCATGTTTTCCAAAACTCCTCGAAAATTGTCATCCAATGTTTGTTTCACTTGTTCATACTCTTCCTGTATTATTCTGTTAGCGCCGACAAAGTTAGTGCCACAATCACTGTACAGGTGGCCGGGGGCTCCTCTCCTGGCGGCCATCCTCCTCAATGCTGCTAGAAATGCTGAGCTGGTAAGGTCTGACACCAACTCCAGATGAATGGCTTTGGTCACCATACAAATGAACACGGCGATATAGCCTTTCAGTGACCTTGCGTTTCTTGTTCTGTTCGCCTTTATCTCCACAAACCCGGTGTAGTCGACCCCACATTGGTAGAAGGGTTGTGCAGGCTCTACCCGAGCTGCGGGTAAATCTCCCATTATTTGGTTTTTTTTGCTCGGATTGTTTTTTCTGCAAGTCACGCAGTTACGCAACTGTTTCTTCACTGCGTTGTTTCCTCCAGGGATCCAGAACTGCTGCCTGAGATTCGCCGAGGTCAGGCGTGGACCTCCGTGGAATGTTAGTTGATGAGCTTCATCTATCAAAAGCTCTGCCAGTCGACTCCCTCGTGGTATGATTTTTGGGTGTCTCCTTTCCTTGTTTATGTTCGCGTTCTCCAACCTCCCACCAACTCGTAAAACTCCTAATTCGTCAATGAACGGATTCAAGCTCAAAATGTTACTTTTCGCCTCTATTTGTTTATGTTTTCGAAATCGTTCGATTTCCGCTCCATACTCTGCATGTTGCACGTATTTTACGATCAGCGTTTTTGCGGCGGCCAACTCGTGTAACGTGAGATAGCTTGGCAATTTGTTACGTTTACTCGGTGCAGCTGTCCTTAGTAGCCAAGCTACAATACGTGTTATTTTATTGAATGAGCTATGTTTGTTTAAAAGATCGTCGATCAAATGTTTCTCTCGTTCCATAACGACTGTTGATTGTTTTTTGCACATCTCCTGTTCTGTTGTGTAATTCTCCGGCTCGGTATTTCCTTTCTCAAACGTTGACAGCCAAGAAGGCCCATTTTTCCACAATGTGTTGTCTTTTAGCTGTATAGGGTATTGACCCCGACTCGCTGCGTCAGCAGGGTTTTCTTTCGTGTTCACATACCTCCAACTTTGACCCGGTATGACTTCTGTTGTTTTTTGAACTCGATTCGCCACATATGGTTTCCATCGGCTCGGCTCTCCTTGTAACCAACCTAATGTCACCATCGAGTCCGTCCATCCATAGATCTCAAGTTTATGTTGATGTAATGCTTCTGAAATTTTTCTCATTAGTTTTGCCAGTAAATAGGCTCCGTTAAGCTCCATTCTAGGAAGTGTTGATGCTTTTTTGTGTGGAACGAGTTTTGTTTTGGCTGACACCAGAACCACTGTTTGTTTGTTGATAATCTTAGCATAAACCACACAGGCGAATGCGACTAAGGACGAATCGCAAAAGCCGTGAAGCTCTATTATATCTCCCCTTCTGCTTCCAATCCATCTGGGAATTTCGATTTCGTTAATGAGGTTAAGTTCCGCCTTTAACCTTGCCCATTCCTTCTGAATGTTTTCCGGTACTTCGTCGTCCCACTTAATGGTTTCACTCCATAGTTGTTGGAATAAAAGTTTTAGTTTTGTTGTAATGGGGGCCAGCCATCCCATTGGATCAAACAGTTTCGATATCTCGGACAACAAGCTTCTTTTTGTATGTTTCCCTCTCTGTTCTGGAATGCTGTATTGAAACGTGAAAGTATCTTTATCTGAGTTCCAGCATAATCCCAATGTTTTACTAATGTTGTCTGTTTTAAAATTGAAAATTGTGTCTTCTGTCCGGTTACGTTCCTCTTTGATATCTGCCAGTAGTTGCGGTTCACTTGCGGACCACTTCCTGAGATTAAATCCGCCTGATTTCATCAATAAGTCCAACTCTCTTATCAGTTTCTTTCCTTCTTCAATCGTATCTGATCCATGCAGCAAATCGTCCATGTAGAATGCTGATTCTGCAACTTTGGCTGCTTCAGGATATTGCTCTCGTGAGTCCGCTGCCAATCTTTTCAGAGTCATCATTGCTAAGAACGGCGCGGCGCGTGTTCCGTACGTGACTGTTGATAGACTAAATATTTGTATGGGTTGTTCTAAGTCTGATCTCCAAATAATTTTCTGGTATCTTTGGTCTTCTTCATTTATTAGTATCATGCGAAACATCTTCTCTATGTCTGCCGTGTAAACATATTGGTATTGTCTCCATCTGAGCAAAAGTGTTTGTAGGTCAACCTGTAAATTCGGTCCTGTATACATTAAGTCATTAAGACTACATCCTGTAGATGTTTTGTTTGATGCGTTGAATACAACTCTATATTGCGTTGTCAGCGAGTCGATTCGCTCGACCCCGTGGTGCGGCATGTAGTACTCAGGTGTCTCGTTGCTATTTGTCGGTTTCATATGATTTAAGGCTCCGTACTCCTCCATAAATGTTTTATAATCCGTCGCTAATTTACTTTGTTTCTGAAACTTTTTCTCCAAATTTTTAAATTGTGTTAAGGCAGTCTGTTTAGACGACCCTAGTTTTGTCTCGATGTCTTCTTTGAGTGGTAATCGTACTTCATATCTCCCATTTTCTTTTCTGGTAGTTGTTTCGTTGTAGTATGTTATGCAATGTTGCTCTTCTACTGATAAGTTTGACTGTTCATTGATCTCCTCCAACTCCCAAAACTTTTTAATCTCATCTAAATCTTGCCTCACTATGTTGCATTTGTATGTCTTGGCGTTTCCACACAGTAACCAACCAAGATGTGATTGTTGTACGAGCGGCTGACGTGAGTCATTCTCCTTAATCATTCCGCTGAGTATAATTTGTGAATATATTTCTGCTCCAAGTAACACGTCAACTGGGCGGCAAATGTAAAATTCCGGGTCGGCTAATGAAATATTTTTGATTGATGTCCATTCCGGCTTTGCAAATGTTTTGTTAGGTAAGTTACCGACCAGATTGTTCATTATGATGACGTCTGTGTTAAAAGTGTAGTCATTATGTATAGATTTGCATTCTATGTGCATCATTCCCTTTCCATTTGTCTCTTTCTCTCCAATACCACAAACTGATCCCTTGCAGTTGACACGTTTAATTTTTAATAACTGGGCTGTTTTCTCCGTAATGATGGAAATTTGTGACCCTTGGTCCACCAGCGCTCTCAGGAGATGATAAGTACCATCGCTTCCCTTCACTTTTATCATGGCGGTTGACAACAAGATCTCCGCTGTCATGTTCAAATCACTTTGTTTCGACACGTGTGAGTTGTTATTGCAGTTCAGTGCATCGTGAATTATTGTGTTGTGTCTCTTGTTACATTTGCGGCATGTTTTTGATGATTTACATTCGTTGCCATTGTGGCTGAATAAACAGTTGATGCAAACTTGAAGTTCTCGTACTTTTTTTAGTTTTCTATCATTTTGTAATTCTAGGAAGTATTTGCAGTTATACAGGCCATGTTCGTTGTTGCATAGTGGGTATTTTATTGTCGTCACGTTGAATGTTGATTTTGTTACTGGCGGTCTTTCTTTATTGTTCGAAATATTTGTTCGAGTATTATTTGAAGATGATGAACTTGGCTGATAATGATGATTGTAAGATGCTCTTTGTTGATTGTTCTCTCCTTTTCGTCGACTTGTTTCCATAGCGGTGAATTTTCCCTCCAGAAAACCAATAAAATCGCTCAATATTGGTAGCTCGCGGCGATCTTTTAAAGAGTCTATGTACTCTGAGTGGCTTTCGCTATCCAATTTCAAATCCAATATATGTACAATTAGTGGGTCCCATGTTGTTATGTCTACTCCTAAGTTCTTGATCGCATTGAGTGTTTCTTGGGCCACATCGTGCATCCTCTTGATCTGTTCTAGGGACTGGTGTTTCATGTTTGGTATTTCTAATAGTGTGTTGATATACGTTGTGAAAATAAGGCGTTTGTTGTTGTACCTATGGTTCAGAATGTCCCAGCACACGGTATAGTTGTCAGAGCTAATATTGAGGTGCTGTATTAGACGCTCAGCTTCTCCACGTACCTTCCCTTTCAGAAACTGCATCTTTTGTGCGTTAGACAACGAAGCATTCTTGTGAATAGTTTCAGTAAAGAGGTCTTTAAAAGACATCCACTGGTTGTAATTTCCATGATATACCGGTACCTCCATTTTTGGGGTTGTTTTGTCTCTGTGGGTTTCTGACCACATTTTTGAATTAAGGTTCTTTTTCAGTTTATTATACTGCTTCTCGTTGTTGTTAAATAATGCCTCGAACTGTTCATTATCCTCTTCATTAAGCAAACCTTCTAGTTCCCAATGCAATGAGTCGATTGTCGACCAACGCGTTTCCAAAGTCTTCAGAGCATCTTCAAACTTCCATTTCTCTGTTATCGCCTCTACATCTATGTTCGTAATTGTTCGCTGAAAAGCCTTGTAGTTAGCCGCCTGCTTACGTAGCTTGTCGTCTAATTTTTTGTCAATGTTGGTGATCTCCTTCAACGTTCCAGATGTTTGTTGTTGTAGCTTCACATATTTCTCCAAATAGGCTAATGTTTCATAGTAAAATATTTTTGTTGTCTCGTAATGTTCTCCCTTGAAATAATCGTGCGATTTATCTTCATACTGACAAAGGATGAGATGATTCGCGTGAAATTCACGAAAAAGCTCCGTCAGTTTCTCAATCCTTTTACTTGCTATGGTTGGCTTACTCTCAGTTTTTTCTTTTTTGAAGTTGACCAGCAACTTCTCCATGGCTGCCGTCGTCTCCACTTGTTTGCTCATTAATTCCTCCATTGTTGGTTGTTAATGTTTTCTGTCGCTCTTGGAATGTTAAGATAATTGTTGTTGTTTAATGTTAATGTTCTCCGACTCTCTCGAAATGTTTAGATGTTTGTTGTTCGGCACTCACTCCTTTTTTGCTGATTACCCGGCGAGCTTCACACGTGATGTTTGCCCTTCTCAATCCAACGGGTGGAACCCGCTTCTGGGAAGCCAGTGAACCGATTGCAATCACGCACGAAGTCCAACCGAGTGGCTCGAAGGACCAATGTTTGGGTTGATGCCTTGTTGGGGTTGTTGATTGATACACAATGTTAGCTTGAACACTAAAGTGGCTTTAATTCACGAATAGTTAATGAGGAAATGTTGAAATGTTATGAATGCACCCGTCACGCGCGGTTCCGTAAAATGCACTGAAAATAAGTAATCGCGAGTGGCCGACTATACAGGCGTCAGCAAAAGGTGTTCGGTTCCCGAACACAATGATAACTATCTGAAGCAGTGAAGTAGGCATATTGCCGACCATATCCTGCCGGATTGATGAAAGTAGTCGGGTTGAAAAACGACGGCTCTGTTGTTAGATTGTAACGCGTTGTTATATTAGGGGTTGGAGGAAATCAACTAGGTAGGTACTCAAAGTTCTTTAAAAATATGGTTTAACATATTAAAGGTAAGTCCAACACCACAATTAGAGCAGTTTATGATTACCCTTTTACCCTTTGAGTATTGTATTATATAGATAGCCGGTCCTCCAGCCACATACCTAATGTTTAGAACTCCCTTTTAATCCATTAAAAGCAGCAGCGCTAAAATGGAAATTATTGATTTCAAAGCAAAGAAAGTTACATAAAGTAATTAGTATAAATGGAATATAAAATAGTGTTGATTTTATATTTCTTCGTCACTGGTTTAAAAAGGGTTAAGATATCACGTAAATGAGTAAAACGTTACAATAGAACTGTAAGAAAATTGTTTGCCTCCACTCTGTCCGCCTCGTTCTACCAACATCAGGCGATGTTTCTGTATGAAAATGTCGCTTTGAACCTTGCACAGATGGAAACGTTGCAGAGACTGAGTTAGATCTCAAGTTTCGCCGGGATACTAGAAATGCACGACAGCCAGCCATCAGATATCTACATATTTGCGCAAGATGTTTAATTGAACCGTCTCGCATAGACTGAGTCATTTCATACTCACACGAGCGTTTAGTAGCGATGTCCCCTTACGCGCAGGCACTACCGGCATAACCGCTAACGGCTGACGTAACTGCATGTCAATCTCGCTTTAAACCTTGCAGGTGGACTAAGTTGCAGAAACTGTATCAGCGGTATATTACCATCGAAGATTGATCAACAGGTAACTTCACGAGGGAATTTCAATTTCTCTGTAGGCAAGCTGCGCTGATTAGTGTACTTATGGCGCTCAGACTGGGCTGCGGCACCTACATTTGGCTGCGGCTCGTAGTCGCCGCGTCGTCGTTCGCCTCCTGCCTCCCCTCCGCGCACGCACCAGCCTTGCGCAGGCTGGCGGCCCGGAGCGCTCGCCTTATGCCGGCTCCGGGTGGCGGGGGCACGTCACCGCTGCGCGCGGGCGCGGGCTAAGTGTAGCGGGCAGCCAGCAGCGCAAGGGCTCACCTTCTCTACTCGCCTTGCTCTGGAGGTCGAACTCACAAAAATGCACGCAGTCGCCGTGTCGTCGTTTGCCTCCTGCTTCCCCTACGCGCGCGCGCCAGCCTTGCGCAGGCTGGTGGCCCGGAGCGCTAGCCGGGCTCCGGGCGGCGGGGGCGCGACACCGCTGCGCGCGGGCGCGGATTAACAGTTGCGGGGAGCCCTTTGCACTGTAAAACTGGGATTAGTTAAGGAATATCCACCGAGGGAAAAATCTTGCACGAGGTTACCATTACGCGATGGTCGTGAATGCATTGAGTATAGATTGAGTAGAGATCCACTCTTCCAACGTCAATATTTGGCAATTGATAAGAATCGATTTTATTATATTCCCCCTCGGAAGACATCTCGTTGATTGTATTACATACCTTATCCCTGTAGCCGGAATCTGCTTGGTGCTCAACAAGCCAAGACATGACCGTCGAAAATATCCCTTTTTGCGCCTCCTTCTGCTTGATCAAACCATGTGGTACTACCATGGGCGGTCACTACGTTCCCGCCAAGTATGATTGCCATCTAAGGACTTGGCGCACTCGAGTTCATTGAACTCCAGCGCAGAACAATAAAAGTTTGTATCTCATGCGAACGGCAAATACCTAATCTGATTGGATTGGATTTACTTATGATTTTCTCGGCGTGAGATTCGGATGAATGCAATGTTTGTACTTTCGAGGGTAGTTACAAATAGCTACTTATAAATATCACTCCTATATCAAAGGGAGTGATATTCCTAACAAATTCAATGTCAGAATTAAACATATCTTATTGCGAGATTGTGTTACGAGTTACTAAACATTGCATCACTCGATCTGTTTAGCATACGATCATGCATTGCCGAGATGTTACTAGCTGAAACTTGGAACGATTTTTCCAGATTACTTGTCCTTGAATTCTTTCTTACTCCCCCGAAGTCTTCTCCTCCGGCTGCTCCTCCACTCCAGAGACGTGGAAGTGGAACTGCTGTAGCGATCACTCCTCGATGATTCACTACGCGGGGCTATCTACCGCGGTTTTTATTAAACGGAACTATAACTATAACCGTAACAAAATTCCAAGGATATTTCGAAAAGTAACTTGGAATATTTTCAAATTTGTTAAACGCGTGCGCACGGAAAGAAATCCAAAACGCCAATGACCTGAAAATTGAGCGCGCACAATAACGCTGGCTGCAATTGCCATCCATTTCCATTTGTTCAAACGAAACCGTGTTTTGCATTAATGCATGGCATGTTTAAACCAGCACAGATTTCTTCCAATTGGATAAACCCATTTCTAGTACAAACTGTACCTTTAACAAAAGAATGGTTTACATTCAAGCTAGCTTTTGGATCCTCTGTAAATATTGTTTGTTTGTTCATTACAGCATACCGCACATTTAAACACCAGGTTTGGCTTGAACCCACGTCGAATTTCTTATACGAATTTCAAGAAATTTTGATGTACAGGAGTCATATACGTGGTTAAAATTCAAAAAGCTGTCGATGAAATACTTGATGTCGACAATTCTTCTTCTTTATTTTCCTTTTCAATGCAAACTCAAAGTTTGACTACGATGTATCACTTGACATATCTCCTTCACAATTTATGCATCCAACTTCAACTGAACTAGAATAAAAATTATCTGATATTAATGAACTGGAACAAAAATCACCAAATATCAAAGAGGGTATGTATGCAGTTGAAGATTTCTTGTGTAGTATGTGATATGGCATTGAATGTAAGTGTAAAAAAACATTAAGTAGAATGTTAAACCCAGTTTTAACTGATTTAATACATCCAAATCCACATTACATTACACATTTATAAATAGGAAAACAATATTTCAAAAGAAGAATATTACCGGTGTCTGCTTTTCCTTGTATATTTTTATTGGAGCCTGAAGTAGGCTGGTCATTTTCGTTACCGTTATTTAGAAACCTGGAACTCGCATTAAAATACTGTAAAAGTGTGTAAAATTAATCACATAGCGCCATTTTTTGATTTCAATCAACCATACCTTGGTAAACCCTACGACAAATATCAAACTAAAATAGCACAAATATAATGAATCAAATAAATCTTTATTATAGATTCTATCTTCGTATTTAACTAATAAATATTTACCTGTTAATATTTTATCTAAAGTTTTCAGCGTCGGCCTTACAGTGCTTTGGTTGACTGCTGAGTGTTCTAAGTTTTCTTTAGAAATGCGCCTGAAATTCAATGTGATGAGCGTTAACATATGTTTAGGTATCGGCATCAAAAGCTTGATTGGAAGGACTAAAGGCAACTTTCGAAATTGTTTTTAAGAACTCTATCTTATTATAACTTACAATACCTATTATACTCAATTGTTAATTTTATTATCCTTTTTCACACATTTTTTTTCGTTTTGTATGTAGTTTACTTTTTTACCTCGTCGATAATCACCTGAAATACATTTGTTAAAATTATTATTATTATTATTTTTCCGAATGTTACTTAGTTCACTGTTTTGTTTATGATCGATTGATTTAATAGAAAAACTGCTTATCGAAATTGGCGATCATCTGTAATAGATAGTTACTAGTGGTACTGTAAGAACAGTAGACCTTGCGAGCCCTTATGACCATTCAAAAATTTACACATTTCAGAGTTTTGAAACCAACCTATGTTGGAGAGAAAGTAGAAAAGACCCATCCCTTGCGTTTTCTTAATCCTAGAGCTATGGCGTTAATACTCCATGCCGGCAAAAAAAAAACTGACTCGCCAAAAAAATAAAAAGAACTAGATAATTATCAAACCTGCTCACAAAATTTCACGAGAATCAGCTGATAAATGCGATCTGTAGGCGAGAACAGACAGACAGAAGGACAATGCGACCTGTAGGCGAGAACAGACAGACAGACAGAAGGACAATGCGACCTGTAGGCGAGAACAGACAGACAGACAGAAGGACAATGCGACCTGTAGGCGAGAACAGACAGACGGACAGAAGGACAATGCGACCTGTAGGCGAGAACAGACAGACAGACAGAAGGACAATGCGACCTGTAGGCGAGAACAGACAAACAGACAGAAGGACAATGCGACCTGTAGGCGAGAACAGACAGACAGACAGAAGGACAATGCGACCTGTAGGCGAGAACAGACAGACAGAAGGACAATGCGACCTGTAGGCGAGAACAGACAGACAGAAGGATAATGCGACCTGTAGGCGAGAACAGACAGACAGAAGGACAATGCGACCTGTAGGCGAGAACAGACAGACAGACAGAAGGACAAATGCATTTTTGGCCAATCTCGAAACTGAACGCTTCGTCGCTCCGTCAGTTAAATTTTGCACCAATTTATTATCTAAATGTTACTTTTATTTCATCACTTTTTGCATGTGACCTATTAGTTGTATAGAATAATCTCTCAGAATAACAAGGAACTACATAATATTTTTTACTCCTGTATTGGGTCAAATTATTACGGTTATTACGGTGCGGTGGCGGCGGTGTTTTCTTTGACAAGAGCCGCCGCGCTGCTACAGTGGACACTTGGCATGTCATCGCGCTTTGCTTGGCAATGTCAGTTTATTAGTTATAGGAAGTTGTAGACCAATCAATTCACTGACCAAATCCAAGATGTATGACCTAATTTTTAACAAAATACATTGTTAGATCTACATTCTCACTGCCGTCAGACTCGCCAGCTACGAGCATATCACCATTCACGCCAAATTTTCTTTCTTATTAGAAGTATTATTATACTCGTAAGATTGTTGTATTGAACCTTTTGTATGTACACAACATTCTGCAGATTTTACTTTCCGGCAGCAGACATTAAGTTTTTCGATTTTTGTAAATAAAAAAGGTATAAATTAATAACCTGCAAGTTTCTTTTTAAGTGTTTTTGTGGTCAAGCAATTATATTTAGTCGAAAAAGAATTTATAAGGTAAAAGATACGAATATTACTCACCCATTTTTGCACGAAAACTCTTGTCAACCACATTCAATAATTTCTCTACTAACCTACACTGGAAAAACTCTGTTAATAAATCAATTGCACGGTATCAAGCGGGGAGTTGATAGTGAACGAGTGACCTTCCTATCCACCCCACCCCCCCGAACCCCGCCGCCGCCACCCCTGATGCGACAGAGTGCGATGCTGAATCTATGTAATTTGCGCTCGCGATTTCGATGTGTAGCCCATAGCGATGTACTGAAATCCTATACGTTCTACATAAGAAATGACTGCATTTTATAAATATATATATACTGACACGGACGGAGCCTAAATTCAATAAAAATGTTTTTACTTGAGAAATACTTAAGAAAATCGAATATAAAAATGGAACATTTTGGAGCTTAAAAACACAGATTTTTGAGTGCTTGTATTTCTTAAGTGTGTTGATTACACGAAATTTAAAGTTAAATCGGATTTATAGGTTAAACAAAAGATGACGTTCCTTAAAGTTTGATTTGATTTAATGCATTAGCGTACATATGAGAAGCTAAATATTTTAGTATGGCCGCGGAGTCTAGCCCTCTTCCCTTAATCCGTTGACTGTACGTGCATTATCATAACTATCAGTAATGCATTTTTGTAATGGTTGTTACGTTACCCGACATATCATGAACTGGAAACGTATTGAAATTAAATCAAAATACCTATTCGTTTTTAAAACAAATGTAGGAAGTGGAATTATTTTAAAACTCTCTCTCGTCTTTAATGATATTCGATTTGATCCTTCGCAAGTCAAGAACAGTCAAATAATCTTAAATAATCTTAATTACGGTGATTGTCACTTATGTTGCCTATGATGTTGATGATACATTTTATCTGGTAACTAACGCATCAAGAATTTACTTACCCGAGTCCACAATGTGTAAATATATTACCATCACACAAATACACAACACAACTAATCTCTGAGACATTATGCCGATCAATAAATGGCACAAGTTGAATCGTTCAACTCCCTCCTTATTTAATTAAATACCTGTGCAGTGCAGGGTTTTTCCTTGCCCGACTGGTCTTAAAAACGAGTTGTGTGTGAGATATCGGTAGGTAGATTTTCCCAGTTGATGTTTCATGATCAAGAAACTTCATTAACCTTCGAGGTCCTGCGAAGTTCATTGATCGACTCTGGCATTATTATACTATGTACATTATACTATCTATACCTAGTCTGGCCATAAGTTCTGTCCCAAGTTATAGAATTCGGATAAGTAATTTAAATATAGAATAACAGTTACTGCTCATATGTTTCCGTGTTGCTATTGTTATTGCTCTCTATTTATTTTTTGTGTTGTTATTTATAAGTTTTGTCTTATAGAGCGACATAGTCATAGTTATAAAATGTACTAAGCTCTTTAAATAAAGATTAAAAAAAAAACTGTTTCGCCGTGACCTAAATAGGGTTCGGTGTGGGGTTTGCGCGCACATCTCTCCAGAAGCCTCTGAGAAGGTTTCCATAGCGGAAAGAGGCCACCGCCGGCTTCAATGACGGTTTAACTTTCACGACGTCTCGTACGGGAGGGTCAATGAGCTTCATTTTTACAAGCAAGGCTTAAAATCAAAGGCAGATACAGATCACTCCGTCATTTTGGAGTCGGTTGTAAGCCACTGCTCTAAACTTGATTTTTCAAACAGCATTTGATATTCGCATAGCTGGTGAAAAGACAATTTGTCCGATTTTATTTCCGCCAAAGATTGGCCCTCAAGCAGCCCCAACCGACTATGGTAGGTCTTAGAGGAGAAAGCCTGCTCGAGGATCATCAATAACAGTAACTCAAGTCGTTAAAGCTTGACTTGGTGGCAGCAGCGGCTTCTATTATACCTCTGAAATCAGTGCGTGCTACGACCACCACTTGAAAAAGTGTTTACAAGCAAAAGAGGGGTAAATCTAATACTTTGTATGTTTATCTGATAACATAGGCTTTATTGAATATTATTGAATATACATATATATATATATATATATGTATGTACAAGGCATGATTTGGGACTTGATAATTTGGGGGGATAAATTAAAAGCCTGCCATCCCCCGAGTTGGGGGATGCAGAAATTTTTATTTATATGAACCATTTACCCAAGTTATTACACTTTTAGTATACAAAGTATGTTTCGAAACTTTAGAGACACAGCGTATGTTTCGAAGTCCATGTCCTTAAATTAAACAGTGGGTAAATTTAGACACACACACACGTGCATTTTTATGAATGTAGCGTTTAATACGGAGACAAGACCTCAAAATATACATTAAGGAAGTAAATCAGATAGGTGATGTAATTCGGCTATTACCTACGTATTTATAAATTGTCGAATTCCGAATAATTTTCCGTAAATGCTCTAAAACTCATATATTCTAGACTTGAAGTGATATCGACTCATGAGCATGATTGATCAGTTCCGAGATGAAGTCAAATAAATAAATCAACACCCTGCATGTTGAAATTAAAAACGTTTATCTGCCGTAGTATTTGCATAAAGGTCATTTCTATCATAATGGCCAATATTTAATTAAAATGGATTTGATAAAATGGAAAATTTTAATATATGTAACATAATAGTAGTTTATGTGACTGCTGCATAATGGAGGGCATTAAAACTCGAGAGTGGGGTTATGAAACGAGCCGAAGGCGAGTTTCATAATAATATCACTCGAGAGTTTTAATGCCTAATTATGTACAGTTACATACACTAGTTTATCTACACACATATCATAAGCTCTCTTTGATGTGTTCAGGAACGGCATGTTTGACCGGCATTGTGGTTCTGCAATGGTTTAGCTTGTTCTTTAGTACCAACTTCACGCAGACGGGCGTCGGCGTTCGAAATTTGAATGTCAGTACCAACTTCACAGACAAACTAGGGACGGCACGCGGGTGGGCGTCAGCGTTCGAAATTTGAATGCCATTATATGTAGAAAAACTACACATAATGACCATTATGTGTAGTTTTCCAGATACGAAACGAGTTTTTACCAAGTAGTTTAACATAATGCTGATCGTAACGTGCGGTTTTTGAACGCAGTAAAGAGGGTTCATGATACGTGTGTAGATAAACAGGATAAAATGCCTTTCTCTTCATTATATCAGTGAGCTACTGGGGGAGAAGAAGGAATCTTTTCTTCTTGTTAATTGTAATCTGTTTTATATAGGGAATCTAGACCAAAAATTATCACTTTTTTGCATAATACCTTAGATACCTACGTATAGTTTGAGAACATTTACGGAGTATACCTAAAAGTGTGTGAAAAGTGGGATTTGGGCACCCCCGTTTTGCTACGTGGAATATGCGGAGGGCGATGGATGAAAAGATTGATGAAGTGTGTGAGATGATGGATAGAAAGTGAATAGATGTGTCTTGTATGAACGAGACTAAAAGGAAAGGGTCAGTAACAACAATCCATGGCTCCTTATCAGCCTTCTGGTCTGGGGTTACAGAGGCCGAGGTAGGATGTAAAGAGGTAGGCATTGTCCTCTCCCAACGTATGTCGCAATGTGTTGGTGAGTATGAATGTGTAGATTCAAGACTCCTCTGGATAAGACTCAGGGTGGGGCTCATACGACAATTTGTGGTAGGCGTGTATGCCCCGGATATAGGTCTACTGAAAACGATTCGAGAGGAGTTTTGGGAAAATTTGCGAGAAGTGTTGTTGAAGTGCGAAGCAAACGAGAGGATTATAATGCTAGGGGATTTTAATACATGGGTAGGAGTGCAGCGAGATGGATATGATCAAGTCTTGGGTAAGTTTGGTAATAAACGAGTAAACGAGAATTGCTTAGGACTTTTCGAAGTGTGTCTGGAAAATAATCTTTCTGTGACAAACACTTTGTTTTGTTACAAAAAGATTCACAGGTACACTGGAATGGCAGAAACAGCAAGATCATGATCGATTTTGTAATAGTTGACGAAAGACTGAGAAACAAAGTTGTCGACACGTGAGTATTCGAGGTCAATTTTACGTCACACGAATGAGATATTCGTCTCAAATAAATGACTGTACACAAAATACATGTATTTTTAGATTGTCTCATTCGTGTGCCACAAAAATTCGTGAAATCGACCCATGGCGAGGCGCTAACATAGGGTTGGATTATTTTCTGGTAATTTTCCAGATAAATGTTCGGTTCAAACGTTGGCGACATCGCCCTCATATGCGGAAAACAAAGTTGGAACAACAGCGCCAACAACAGAGCCTTTAATGGTTTAAGGGTGTAGGTAGTAAGTATGTCCTTGAAAATACATTTTCTACATTTACACTTAGATTTATTTTCCTCCAATTTAGGGTTAGTCAGTGATGTACATAGGGAGGTTGCATGAATATTGTATCGTCTATGAGGAAACAATATCAAAGGAAATGGATTCCTAGCATATTGACATGGCAGTCTATTTCTGGACTTCTCCGTAAATGTCCTCAATCTATGCTATAACATTCAACATGTCCTCTAACTATGCTTTGTTTTCGGGAGATGTGTATATAGATAGGGACTTGATATTTTTGGGTGACTTTATTGGTACTTGAGACTTGACTTTACTGCCTGGTCTGGGGTTACAGAGGCCGAGGTAGGATGTTTAAAGATAGGAATTGTCCTCTAGCAACGTATGTCGCAGTGTGTTAGTGAGTATATATATGTAGATCCAAGATTCCTCTGGATAAGACTCAGGGTGGGGCTTATACGACTACTGAAAACGGTTCGAGGAGTTTTGGGAAAATTTGCGAGAAGTGATGTTGAAGTGCGAAGCGAACGTTATAATTATAATGCTGGGGCATTTTAATACATGGGTAGGAGTGCAGCGAGATGGATATGATCAAGTGTTGGGTAAGTTTGGTGATGAACACGTGAACGAGAATGGCTTAGGTCTTCCCGAAGAGTGTCTGGAAAATAATTTTTCTATGACAAACACTTTGTTCTGTCACAAAAAGATGTCACATGTATACTGGGGGTCGATGTCACGTCACACGAAATACACGACTTTTAGATTGTCTCATTCGTGTGACACAAAAATTCGTGAAATCTACCCGTGCCGAGGCGCTAACGTAGGGTTGGATAATTTTCGGGTAATTTGCCAGATAAAAACGTTGGCTACACCGCCCTCAAATGCCGACCACAGAGTTGGAACGAATAAAAGTAGAGAAATTGCAAGAATGTTTGAGCTGAATGGGGCATTCGTGGCTTAGAACGTCATGATGGTAATTTTGCTTCTGACTACATCGGTCTCGAAGATAATGACTACATATCGCCAATAACAGAGCCTTTAATGGTATAAGGATGTAGGTAGTAAGTAGGTATGTCCCTGAAAATACATTTTCTACATTTACAGTTGAATTTATTTTCCTCCAATTTAGGTGCAGTCAGTGATGAACATGGGGAGAGATATATTATATAATATTGTTTACAAAGTTATTGGTGCGGTTACTTTCACACTCCATGTACGTAACCAGGTGCATCCATAAGTTTGTATGTGGTATTGTTGTATGGGAGCCCCCTTAAATATTTATTTTATCCTGTTTTTTAGTATTTATTGTTATAGCGGCAACAGAAATACATAATCTGTGAAAATTTCAACTCTCTAGCTAGCTAGGTTCTTGAGATACAGCCTGGTGACAGACGGACGGACGGACGGACGGACGGACGGACAGACAGCGAAGTCTAAGTAATAGGGTTCCGTTCTTACCCGTTGGGTACGGAACCCTAAACAGAACAAACTTTGGCCGAAAACTTAAATTTTTCATGGATAGCCTCTACTTAAGCGATACAAATTTAAATTTCTTCTACTCCACCTTTTGTGGGGCAAAAACTTCTAATTACTGGATTACTAGGTACCTAGGCAAAGGGAAAGGTGAAGACCAACTAACTAGCCATGAACATCGAACATTTTTGTATGGTGCCTGCCTGGGTGGCATACTGGGATACTTGCGTACCCTAAAATTTCGCTTTTTCGTGTACACACCTATAAAACTTTTAATAGTGTAAACTAATGACTAAATTAGATATTCAAACTGAACTTTCTCAGAAATGTATAGCATTTCTGAGAAAGTTTTTTTTTTACTTTGAAAGTATTTACGACATTATTTCAAAAACATTTGTTGTTTGTTATTAAATTCTCTACCGATGGACAATTTCATATAGGTGTACACAGAAAAAGTTTAATTTTAGGGAATTTCAACCCCAGGTTCTAGGTATACCAGAAAGGATCGAAGTTCTGAGATTTTTTTTACTTCATTCTAAACAACAGTCACCGAGAATCATTTATGATAGCAAACGACAAAAATGTTTGAGTACACAACCCTTGGCGCTAATATCGCTTGCAGGCAGGCGCGACACGGCTTAGACTGCCACGGGATTATTTTTGGGGTTTCATATTTCAAAAGGAGAAAACCTTATAGGATCTATCACTCGTGCGTCTGTCTGTCTATCTGTCACAGTCCATTTGCTCAGTATGTACTGGACCGATTTGGTTGAAACTTGGTACACTAGTTGTACGTGGATATGCTCAGATTTGGCTGATGCGGCTGATGATACATAATTCCGATCACAAGATATAGGTAGACCCAACACATGTATATTTTTCACTTGCGAGCATTTCTTCGGCATAAAAACGTTGGCGACACCGCCCTCAAATGCCGACCACAGAGTTAGAACGAATAAAAGTAGAGAAATTGCAAGAATGTTAGAGCTGAATGGGGGTCTTGGCTTAGAAAGTCATGATGGTAATTTTGCTTCTGACTACATCGGTCTCGAAGATAATGACTACACATCGCCAATAACAGAGCCTTCAATGGTTTAAGGATGTAGGTAGTAAGTAGGTATGTCCCTGAAAATACATTTTCTACATTTACATTTGGATTTATTTTCCCCCAATTTAGGTGCAGTCAGTGATGAACATGGGGAGAGATTTCATGAAGATTGTATAGTCGATAGAGAAACAATGTCAAAGGAAATGGACTCCTAGCATGCTGGCAGATTATTTCTGGACTTCTCCGTAAATGTCCTCAAACTATGCTATAACTTTAAACATGTGCTCAATCTATGCTTTCTTTTCGGGAAATATGTATGTACATACAAGGCATGATTTGGGGCTTGAGATGGTTTTAGGGTGATAAATTCAGCATTACTTATATAAGTAGGTTTTTACAAAAAGGGGGTTACATTACACCCTATAATTTCTTATAGAAATTATATGGCTAACATCTGAAGTTAATAGTTAATAATAAATATGCCTATGAGAAGTTAAAATTTTGACGAGTCCGATACATGGCGCACATCCCTTTAATTAAAAATGCAAATACCTGGGACTCAATCTCTCCAATGTTCTTAGACATTCCCGCGCACCACCCTCCGATCAAAAAAGCCCAAAATATTCATTTAATTACGTTATTGGAATAATCGATACGCCAGTCTATGAAGGAAATCAATAAGTAACACTACATTTTTTAGACTGGTGTATTGGCGGGTCATTTACTCCACAAATGAATATTTTGGGGCTGAAAGAGTGGGCGCGCGGGAGTCCGAGGGGT
This sequence comes from Argyresthia goedartella, assembly GCA_949825045.1. Classification (NCBI taxonomy): domain Eukaryota; kingdom Metazoa; phylum Arthropoda; class Insecta; order Lepidoptera; family Argyresthiidae; genus Argyresthia; species Argyresthia goedartella. The sequence continues at coordinate 20,930,295 of OX463807.1, forward strand.
GCGCGGGAAGGGGTAAACGGCGCCAACGTGGGGAAAGGCCCTTAAAATGATCTTGATTTGAATTCGCTACATAATTTACATATTTATTTGAAGTTTATGTGCGTGCATTCAATCGGCTTCGAAAGAAAAAAAAAACATGTTTAAGTACTTAAAGATTTATTACGATATATAAAAACACACTGCATAAATTATATAATCTCAAAAATACTGACCTTTATTTTCATTATAAAACTAAAAACAAATACCTACTAGAACACGTCATAAAAGTTTAGGTAATGGGCGTCCCAAAACGTGACATCAAGCAGGCACCAGCTGATAGGCCTCATTGATCATACAGAGCGTAAAACAGTACCAAAAAAATCGCTATCCCACTTGGTTCAGTTTTATAGGCTTTTTAGAACTGAACTACAAGACTACTTAAAAAGACGTGATTTTTATAACTTTGACACAATTGACTAGTTTAACGGTGTTTATGATTATTATAATGGATCTTTGAGATCAAGACAAAGAAAAAACAAAGGTATTTGGGTAATTTGTTGTCACAGTATCCAGAATTGAGGTGCAGCATTGAACAGTATAATGCCTTTAAAATCTAAACAAACTGGGACAGCGATCTTTTGAAACTGTTTCAAGCTCTGTATGATCAGGCCTATCAGCTGGTGACGTCAGCCGCTTGACGTCACGTGTTGGGTGCGTGGGTGGACACCGCGATGCACCGTGTGTAACGGTCAAACTTAACTCATACTTTTTGGCAATGAGGTAAAGCTGAACTTAACAAATAGTCAACCCTAGGTAAATTTAGTTGAACACAAGTTAAATGATGTAAAATGAACACGCATAATAAAATAAGATGCAATTAAGAAAAACCGTAACAAATAGGTAGGTACTTTACGCCGAACACTATTGAGTACCTTGTGTTCGGTCGGCTTTACCTCACCGAATGTAAAGAGATTCAATGATGCAATGGGATTCTTGGATGGATGGGATGATAACGTGATTATGCCTGATAAAAATCGACCGAAATATCGGTTGCCCATATCAACGAACCGCGGTAAGAGTCCCGTTGCATCAAGTAATTTGTCGTGTCTTCATTTTACTAATACGCGTTGCCCTTAACCCAGAGCGCACCTCGGACACTCCATACAACGCTCGTAAAATAATCACCTATTATTCTAAATAACCAAATAACGCTTGTACACGTGCAAATGTGTGCGTGCCAATACAAAGTGGAAACGACGAGTCCGCCCGAGTCCTCTGATTCGACCTGGGTTAGGTGCGGTATCTGAATCAGCGTGGGGAAGGGAGTGGCCGTTCTGTACGTAGTACTATCTCTATCTATCTCTTCTGTGCCCAAAGGTAACATTTTGACATGAGAGGTAAATCGATTATTCTGAAATAACATGACAGACCGACCGACAGACATGTTTGGCAGACACATTATTATTTCAGAAGAATCGAGTTAAGTTAGGTACCTCTGGGTTAACGGCTTTGCGCAATAGGGCCATAATGAATACAAAAGTAAGAACATAATAAAAAACACTCGGTTTTACAGTTCCAATAACAGAATATCTCAGCAAATATTTTACGCAAAGTCATAGAAGAGATACACACACATTTGAATGCTTATGCGCTTTGAATGCGTATAGACGATTGACCAATCGCGAAGCTTGAAATACGCGCTTCAGTCTTCGCGATTGGTCAATCGCCTATACGCATTCTAAGCGTATACGCATTCAAATGTGTGAGAATAGCACTCCTGGGCGTCGATTCTCGCGCTTTCGTTATTAAGATATCAACAGCTATATCGAGTGATTCCCATACAACTCTCTCGATATATGTTGGGATATCCGTATGATATCGAATGCGCGAGAATAGGCCCCTTGATAATTGTTGGTAACTATTCGTAAAATTGACATACACATTAATTAAATAACTCACAAAATAAAAGTTGCACTTACGGCAAGGCTTAACTTACTTAAAGTTAAGTGAGATAAAGCTGAACTTAGCTTAACAAAAATAGTTACACCTACTCGTAGTCGAAGTTAGTATAGTTACGTGTTACAACACATACGTGAGGTTAGGCAGGCTGGACAAAAGTTTATCAATGTAAAATGAACACACTTATTAAAATAAAACATAGACTGTATCACGTGATTGATATGAAAGTAGCAATTACTATTGTTTGTTTGACTTACGATAGTTATACGCTTGCATGCGAGTTTTAGCTTTTCTCTGGTTGTCGATCCAGGTCTTAATTTGTTGCGGCGTTCTTCTAATCAAAGCTATATACTTATTTGACGCCTCAAAGCATTGATTTAATGACGGCAACTTAGAGCATTTGGTTGGATCACCAAAACAATTGGTGATTGCAGCTTTTTCCTCAACGTTCCATCTGATACGCTTTGTTTTGCCAAATGGGGAAGCTGAAAGAATAAATTTTATTATCATAAATGCAAAAGTTTGTGAGGGTGGATGGATCATGGATATTGGATGTCAATTACTCTTTCACAATATGACAACACCTCCAGGTATTTAAGAACACAGATAAGAAGACAAGCAAACATGTTATCGCAATTATGTTCTGTCAAGGAGGTATAAGTATTCAACCAGCTGTTGTTCCCCTTCGTTCCCACTAGTTACATCGAGTTAAAGATGGTAGATTAAAGATGGTAGTTGCGGGATTCTACAAATAAGTGTACAAAGGCGAGCTGATCCTTACTACTATTAGTAAGGATCAGCTCGCCTTTGTACACTATTTTGTACACTAATTTGCTGGAAGAGATCTATATCTCTTCCAGCAAATTTCACATTACTTCACTTTATGGTTTTTGACAGGTGTCACTATTTTTTACAGATGTCACTATTTTTGATAAGTGTCACTATTTTTGACAGGCTTTTTTTTGACAGATGTCACTTTTTCGACAGGTGTCATGGTTTTGACAGGTGTCACTATTTTTGACAGATGTCACTATTTTGACAGGTGTCTGTCTAAACCATGACACCTGTCAACAAAGTGACATCTGTCAAAAAAATTGAAAGCCCTTTCAAAAATCATATAATACTATTCCCAGTAGTTACATCAAAAGAGCGAATGGAACTAGTGGGAAAATATAGTCCCACTAGTTACTTAATGGAACAACTCGATGTAAATAGTGGGAACGAAGGGTTGTTTCGAGTGTGCGTTTGTAGCAATAGGTACTATGTATCGTAGTATGCTATACCTGTTACCTCACCCCGCACAGCGGCTAGCAATATGTATTAAGATTTTAAAAAGGTTGAAGCGTTTCGTAGTATAAGTACAGTAGTAGTACTAGAGGTGTCATCTGTCATGATGAGCACTATTAAATTCTACATATATCAAAATAGTGCTCGGCTACCTAGATTTTCCTTGACAGTATTAGTACGTAATTAAAACACTTACTGCTGCGGCGATGTGTAGATTCAGCTTCAGAGCAGGTTGAATCATCATTTTCCTTGGAATAATCATCAGAGTCTTTTTGTTCAAAAAAATCTGAAAGACGCTTTCGAGGTGTTTTAGTAGTTTTTTTTTGTTTGACAAGTTCCCTAGAGTCCCCTGCTGACCCGGAGTCTGAAAATGAATCGCTAGAAATAAAACTCCGCCTACGCCTTTGAGTTGTTTCTACAGGTTCGTATTCGCTTTTTTTTTCAGTCAGTGTAGCTAATTTCGCACTTGTAGTAGGTTCTTCATTATCTTCTACATCGTTACCCATGGCACTTTCTAACATTTTTGACACATTTGCCAAATCGCGTAATGGTACAGGGACTCTATAAACATTTTTATGGATATCTTTGTGATGTCCCATAAAATTTGCAAGATCAGTAACTTCTCGCTCTTCCATGCCTTGCATTGCTGTATGAGAAGCTACGTGTTTTCTAAGAGTAGTTCCTCGAAGAGTGCTAGGATTCATGGCACCACACTCCTCTGAAAATTTGCGCATAAGAGGGCAAGCACGTAAATATTTTTTTTTTGTTCATATCGTTTCCTGCTACTGCGAAGACATATTCGTTTTTTGAACTCACACCTGCTTTACTACGATTTCCCAAAATCGTTTGAATGCATTGTACAATGAACGTGTCTAGTAAAACTGGCACGATTCTACCAAGTTTTCCACGTATGGTAATCCTTATGAACTTTTTTGCATGATTTCGTGACTCTGGAGATATATTATATATATATCTATATATAAGTCAGAATTCTCATTGTTATCGATAGTTTCTTGATTATTATAATCTGATATTAACAGTCTTTCAATTTTTCCCGCACGGCGCCTGTTAAATGTTTGTAGCAACACTAATGTGCTCTCTGCCAAGGTATTATAATATTTTAAGTCGAATTTTTGTTCAAGGGCATCGTGGGCTTCTGACATCTTTTCTTTCAAGAAGGAGTATAGACATGAAATGTCGCTCTTTGTTGGAAGCACAACTTTTTTATCTTTTTTCTGTTTTTGTTGGTCTTCAGCAACTTTTCTATTTATCGTATTTGGAATGTCTTCCTCGAATAAAACCAGGAAATCCTCTGCAGCCTTTTTCGATATCACTTTTTCTGTCTTGATACACTCAGACATATACATTTTTAGGCATTTTTTAATTAATGTTCCTAATGTTGTTGCTACTGATGGTGCTTCAAACATTCTTTTGTCCTGGTTATAGCTTGCACATGATTTTATACTTTCTAATGCCGTGTCGAAATATTTCGGTTGAAACACTGAAGACAAATCTGTTATATCTTTCTCTCGTTCCTTCACAGCCGTTAAAAAGCGGCCTAACAGTCTTAGATTACTTCTAATCATGTCATGTTGGTGATCCAAAGTGTACTTGTCACACAATTTATTACCGAAGAGAATTATCAATTCATCATATTTTATAAGTCTTGTTATTGGGTCATCCCGTAACACTGGAAATACTTTTCGTCGAAGAGTTAAATTAGCTCGAGGATGTATGTATCCCGTTAGTTTTCTTCCCATTACCATCATCTGTTTAGATCCTTTTATATGATCTTGTAGGCAATTGCTGGAATGTAGCCTTAGCGTTCTTTTTGAAAAGAATCCTTTACAGTTTTTACAGCAGGCATAGTCTTCTGCAGAATTTTGAGCTTTCGTTTGTTGTCTGCATGTAATGAGTATTCCTGTGTTATGTTCAGGTTGAGTATTGTGAATATAATTTCCGTGTTTACGTATAGTTTCTATAATTTTTATTCTTTCTGAATTTCCTTTCGGCAATTTTATAAACTTTTGAACGTCTGCTTCGGAGGAATGAATAAGTTCCAGATGTCTTGCAAATTTGCTTTGAAGTTTTTTGCAAAATGGGCAAAAATATTTCTTTGTTGTTCTTTTATCTGACTTTTTCGACGGTGGAACCGTAATTAATCTGACGTCTACAGGCGGACAATTGTTATCAATTTCAGATTTTTGGGAAGTTTTTGAAACATCGTTATTATAAGTTATTGTAGACTGATCTGGTACGTAAGTCGAATCATTTGCGTTGGTTAATGTTGTGCTTGCATTGTCATCAGTTGAGTATTTAGTTGCATTACTTATAGCAACTTCCATTTCAGGTTCAAATAGAGGCACGTTATCACCGTAAGTATGTATGTCAGATTTCATTTCAGGGTCAACGGGAGGCTCGCCATCACCGTAAGTATGTATGTTAGATTCGATTTCAAGGTCAACGGGCACGCCTCCACTGTGAGTATGTATCTCAGCTTCCATTTCAGGGTCAACGGGAGGCACGCCATCACCGTAAGTATGAATTTCAGCTCCCATTTCAGGGTCAACGGGAGGCACGCCATCACCGTAAGTATGTATCTGAGCTTCTATTTTGGGATCAACGGGACGAACGCCATCCCCACGAACAAACATCTCAGCCCTTTCCTTTTTGAGGTTAAAATTCAAATCATACTTTTCAATAAACTGAGCTACAGGCAAATCTTCAACATCATGAAACGGCTCATAGTCTGCAGGCAATAGAATAGTGTTGAACGGTTTTTCATCTTTCTTTTCAGAACGTGTTTCCGACACGGCTTTATTTGATAATATTATAACATCGGAACTGTGTTGTGCTTTGTTAATATCAAGAATATCTGTGAGTTTTATTTTGCAAAGATGTGTCTTCTTTTTTTTCGCTTTTGTGGTCTTTTTTTCTAAGTTTTCTTTGATATCTGAAAGATGGAAAGTACAGTATAGTATATATGTAGCAGGTATTTAGGACCAAAGTGTACGATTATTAGGCAAATGGGGTCTCTGATTTATTAATTAAATCCTCGAAAACTAAGATGAATTTATTTTAAAGATGATTGTAATCTGGCGGTTTTTACAATATTACGGTGACAAATAGACACATCTACGAGTAGGCGCTAGCCACTCAAAGGTCACATCAAGATAAAGTTCAAAACCTATGAACAAATAGGCAATAGATTTGGGTCTTTCGGGGATTCTGAACGGCTGAGTGGCTAGGTAGTTCGTGGATGAAACATTAAACTTATCAGACTAGAAAAACTACCAATCTATCCGTAGAACCCGCTGCCTAGTTAGGTACCTACCTAGGTAAGGTCCTCGTACTGTCACAAAACGTCGAAATAAGACCTACTGAAACTTTTACAACTTCTTATCAATTCAAAGCTGCTTTATGTGAGTTTGTACACCGCTCCATGCAGACATAGCAGGCGGCTCCAGTTTAACACACTTTTTCTCACCCTAGGTTGCCCCTGCAGCAGGCATGTGTAGCCGGCTTAAAAGCCCCTACTGACATGCCTGTTCCTACGGCGATCTAGGAAGGGGGGCGGTCGGAGCAATATCGGAGCCGCTCTTCACACACGCCTGCAAGGAAGGAATCGCTACCCCTGCCGCAGGAAGAGCCATAAAAATTGCCTCTCCAGTTTAACATACCTACATTTACACACTAGGTTGCCCCTGCAGCAGGCATGTCAGTAACTGGCAAAATTGCAAAGCGCTCATCGCGAAGTACAAGTTAGACGGAGTTGTTTTTTGCGCATAAAAGGGTTTGCCTAACATCAGACGTGATCTTTTCACCATTTACAATACGCGAAGTATAGGTAGACCTACCTACCTATTACCTATACTTCGCGTATTGTAAATGGTAGAAAGATCACATCTGAAGTTAGGCATCCCCTTTTACGCGTAAAAAACAACTCCGGCTAACTTCAGACGTGATCTTTTTTTTTTACAATACGCGAACTACATTTGCTGCATCTAACTTGACTACATTGATGTCTGTCTGTGGATATATCATACTATATATAGCGTACACTTAACCTACAATAAGTACCTTTTTAATTCAACCTACCATTCGGCTATCAGAACTTTAGCCCAAAAGCTATAATATACCTACCTACCTAGGTTTGGACGAATAAATTAATAAATTGAACTTACCATGGGTTTTTAATACAACTGCACTATATTTTGATCCTTTGCAGTTTACTGTACATTTTCCGCCTTCGCTAATTTTAATGCGTTTTGTCGGCACTACTTGCCGCTCATTATTATCAAATTTGACCAAAGAAAACATGTTTCTGTAAAAAAACAATAGACATTCATTTGAATTATTAGGTAAGTAGGTACCTAGCCTACCTAGTTTCATACAAAACGATGTTGAGAATTATGTCCACCATTTAACTATTATTACTAGCGTAGTAATGCACGTAGTATTGATAGTTCATTGGTAACAATACAATTTTTCGGTTTGTTGATGCCCGTTTTCCATCATGTATTTTTATCTGATCTTTGTAGGTAATTTGATTGAAGCGTCCGTGGCCGAGCGGTATCCGCGCATCCGAAACGATCGTGCGGGTACAGACAGCAACATCTGGCCGAGACGGGTGTTGGATGGGTGCTATCTGGCATTTGTTTCGGGCGCTTCCGTGCTTCGGATGACACGTTAAGCTGTAGGTCCCGGCTACTATCACTACTCGGTATTAGTAGTCGTAAAGCTGTGTCAGAGACCCTAATAGGGCAGCTTCATAACTTCTGACAGTCGGGTTGGCCAATAGCCCGACACCGCTCCACCAAGCCGTACTGAGCCAGCGTGGTGGAATATGGCTCAATCATACTCGTATCCGGGTAAAGGCCTTTGACAAAAGACATAGATGTAAAGACATTCATGGGCTACATTTACATTTAACATTTACTTTGTAGGTAAATTGAGTTACTATAGGTATGCGGAATTAACGACCGACTGACTAAAACTGGCAAATAAGTCGACTACCTATTAAACGTTAAATCAATACATACATGTTGTACACCATTGAAAGACCATTAAATAGAGATATTATAAGCAAATTTATATATCTAAATCACTATTCGCTGTTTTATAATTGCAAAGTTGGATGAATAGGTACCTACTAGGTAGAGTTTCTAGTAGGTAGAATCTAATACTAGACTTTACTAAAACTACCTACACCTATAGTTAAAATAGTAAATGTAGCCCATTAATGTCCCCACCGAGGGGCACAGGCCTTTACCCGGACACGGCTAAGATTGAGCCATACTCCACCACGCTGGCTCAGTGCGGGTTGGTGGAGTGGAGAGGTTTTACGACTACTAATATTACCAAGTAGTAATAAGCCGGGACCTACAGTTTAACGTGCCATCCGAAACACGGAGCGTCCGATAATGTCAATCAATGGTATGAAATTAAAGGCTCTGCTCTACAAAAGGTGAAGTAGTTTTGTTTCCGATTTGCATTGCTTCAGAATAGGCTAGCCATGAAAAATGTCAGTTTCCGACATCGAGGAGTTCCTGCGTTAACCGCTATTTTGAATTGAAGGGGCCAAAATTTGATCTTTTATAAATAATGCTTCAACGTTGACTATATGACAAAAATGTCTATAAGAAGAATAAAGATGATAAAATTTCAATTATTTTTTGCATTTGTGCAAAACTATGCCAGCTAGAATGTTTTGTATGAGGCGCGGGAGAACCCCACATTCCCCACCTCCCCTCCCAACCCTGAGGGTTATAAAAATGCAAAAAATATTGAAATTTTATCATCTTTATTCTTCTCATAGACATTCTTGTAATAAAGTCAATCTATGAAGCATTATTTAAAAAAGAACAAATTTTGGCGGAAAACTTACATTTTTCATGGATAGCCTCTACTTAAGCGATACAAATTTAAATTTCTTCTACTCCACCTTTTTGTAGGGCAAAAACTTCTAATGACTGGATTACTAGGTACCTAGGCAAAGGGAAAGCTGAAGACTAACTAACTAGCCATGAACATCGAACATTTTTGTATGGTGCCTGGGTGGCATATTGGGGTACTTGCGTACCGTAAAATTTCGCTTTTTGTGTAAACAAATGACTAAATTACATATTCAAACTGAACTTTCTCAGAAACGCTATACTATTTACGACATTTTTTCAAAAACATTTGTTGTTTGTAATTAAATTCTCTACCGAGGGACAATTTCATATAGGTGTACACAGAAAAAGTGTAATTTTAGGGAATTTCAACCCCAGGTTCTAGGTATACCAGAAAGGATCGATGTTCTGAGATTTTTTTTACTTCATTCTAATCAACAGTCACCGAGAATCATTTATGATAGCAAACGACAAAAATGTTTGAGTACACAACCCTTGGCGCTAATATCGCTTGCAGGCAGGCGCGACACGGCTTAGGCTGCCACGGGATTATTTTTGGGGTTTCATATTTCAAAAGGAGAAAACCTTATAGGATCTATCACTCGTGCGTCTGTCTGTCTATCTCTCACAGTCCATTTGCTCAGTATGTACTGGACCGATTTGGTTGAAACTTGGTACACTAGTTGTACGTGGATATGCTCAGATTTGGCTGATGCGGCTGATGATACATAATTCCGATCACAAGATATCAACTAACGCGTTAGTTTATCAACTAAGGTTTTGACTATCTTACGGTGACATATATATTATATGGCCAGCTTTATAGAATCTCGGCATTCATGTGTGTGTTCGGTTATCGATCACAAATTCTAAATATAGCCGTGATATCACGAAAGAGAATTCTGCAGAAAGACACCATTGTTCATAATGTACATAAACGATAGAAATGTTTCACAAACAAGTTACTTAAATCAACTGTCAAGGCGTATAAAGCCTGATGATGATGGATGATTATGTTGACATAATCCAAGTCAATAAACGTAATTGTAATGTAATAATTCCAGGTTTGAAACTGATTGCCAACGTAACTTATGGCTACACGGCGGCAAACTTCAGTGGGCGTATGCCGTGCGTCGAAGTTGGCGACAGCGTGGTGGCTAAGGGCCGGGAAACCTTGGAGCGAGCCATCCGACTGGTGCAGGCCAATAAGGAATGGAATGTCAAGGTAATAAGGACCATATTACCCTGATGTTGCGGCTGCCTATACTGGTAGGGTACATATGTATGTACATATGTCATTGGGTGATTGCTATGGAGTTCAGGACACATATGGAGTACGACATTTGCTGTCGACATAGAAATCCACACCCGGATGTCCTAATAATTCTGAGATGCCAGGTGCCGATACTCTATCGGTGAAGATATCGAGATATACCTACTCTGTTTACCAGAAAGTCACAGACCATCGGGAATATGGGTTAGGGTTGAGGGCGCATATCCACTAATGATAATGACGTCTATTCCTTAAGCTTTAAAATTTTGGAATATATGGTGCTAGTTCGTAGCTGACCGCAACTGCAGAAGATGTGTCGCCTGAGTGTGTGAGCGAGACAACGAGCGTAGTTACCTAGCGAGTGAGCGTGCCAGCGACAGTTACATACGATGCTCGCTGTCTCGTTCACTCGCGGGGTAACTACTCTCGTTGTCTCGCTCAAATACTCACGCGACCCATCGTCTGCAGTTGCGGGCAATCGAAGCCTGCAGACTAGACCTAGGCCCGGTTGCACGACCGACAACTCAAGGCTTTGCTGACAGTCAAAGTCATGATGCCACAGACGGCGGTTAATGATAGCATCAATGATATTTATACCTTGGCAGGAAATGCTGGAATAAAATAAATTATGGCAACACTTGCAGGCTACTGCATGATTTTTCAAATTAAATATATTTTTGTCGATTAGAACATGCCCTATTCCGCTAATCTTATTAGAGATAAATTCGCCTTTGTACACTATTTTCATAAACCCATCATGAATCGTGACGACAATTCCCGGAGCTGTTTACTTCTCTCTCTCATGCCTCAGTGGTGCCATACATCCTGGATTCTATATGTTGCCGTCATTTATTTGCATTTTATTAGAGCAGCAGTTAGTGCATTCGGCCACTATCTATCCGACAGGTGGTATACGGCGACACGGACTCGCTGTTCGTGTTGGTGCCGGGCGGGTCCCGCGCCCGCGCCTGGCAGGTAGGGCGGGAGATCGCGGACGCGGTCACAGCCGACAACCCCGCACCCGTCAGACTCAAGCTGGAGAAGGTACGTGTCGGCTACAACTCACTGGGTAGAGAACAACAAGTCTATACCACTGGAAGCCCACCATTTACTGTGTGCGAATATTTCGAACGCGAGTTAACACAATAGTAGATTATACAACAGATGAAAAAAAAAAAAAAAAATTCGAGGCACGAAGTTGGATCCCTCCCAAGAGTAGCGAAGGATTCTAAAGCAGAATCCTGAGCGGGCCCGTACCTTCGTACGTGAACTTCTCGCTTCGTAAATATAAGCCTTTTCGAACTCGTGGGAAATGGGATACCTATAGGATACTTGTTATCCGACTGCACCAGAAGGAGGGTAAATGATAATTTCTAGTAACATGCAGTTGAAGTTGCGGGCATCAGCTAGTATTTGTGGAGTTATAAAATTGTACTCGAGTTCAGTGTTAACTCGTGTTCCATCGGCGGACTTAAGCGTCACAGTAACAAGCAAAACGAGAATCTCTTCCCAGATTAATGTTCCAATTCAATTAATTTCGCCGATGTCACGTGGCTTTAAAGAATTTACAGTATTTGGACAGATTCTCTCGAGAGCCTGGAAATTTTATCATTGTATCATACGACTTCGCCCGGGTTCACTGAAGCGAAGGGTGAGATGGGTTGATTGCGAGCGGCGTGTGTCAGCGTTTTGTGGCGCCACAATCAGCGAGCTGCGGCGTTTTGTGGCGACGACGTTTTGAGGTCCCTGTGTGCCGAGGCTAAGTCAGCGATGACCTTGAAATGACCAAAAGCCTAAAATTGTTGCCTAAAACAGTATGACAAAGTCAGTTTTGGTCCACATTGCAGGTGTACCAACCGTGTATACTGCAAACCAAGAAGCGATACGTGGGCTTCATGTACGAGACACCTGACCAGCAGGAGCCGGTGTACGAAGCTAAGGGCATAGAGACTGTACGGAGGGACGGCTGTCCCGCACAAGTTAAGGTACGAGCAATTCGATTGGAAATAGTGGATTGTTGTTTAACTGTTTAATTGGATTGAATAACTACTTTTAAGGCGAGAGTGTTTTTTGAATCCAGAGCGGAGCGAAGGATTCTAGAGTTGAATCCCGAGCGTAGTGAGTTAAAGTAGTTTCCACTCCTGAGTTGACACTCTACTTTTCATAGTGGATTGTTGTTTAACCTCTGGAATGTCCCTGTACAGCGAATCTCGTGGACCCTAACGCGTCCAAGGTTCTGGCGAAAATAAACTTTCAATCGACTTGCGTTAGGAATTTGATAAGTTTGTTAGGTTATTTTATTAGTTTCCTAACATGTTATGTACCATAATAAAGTTTATAAAATTACCTATCTTGTGATGTATAGTACTCACATGTGATAATAAAGTTGATAAGGCTTTTCATCGATTGTTTGCAGAATCCATTATTTGACACTGACACCTCTAATTATATTTCGTTCTTACGGGCCAAACACAAAACTTACACTATTTCCATTTTTCACATCACCACTATTAATTTCTACAGCGACAAGATGTATTATTTTATTACAAAACACAGTAATTACTTTACAATAAATAAATATTGACAAACATAAAATGTAAGTCTGCGGCCGACCTGCCCAAAATAGCGACATGGCTTGGTATTTTATTTATTTTGATCTAATTTGGCTGTCTCAATGTCAGTTCCAATCATATCACACGGTTGCCAACTAAACTATTCATAATCTAAGACTACTTCCGGGAACATTCTGAAACTTGGTGAATATTCATGAAACGTCGAAGTTTGCAATACTTTCTATGCGCTTATGCAGCGCACAGGACGCTAGCCGCCCAAAAAAGTTATGCGCTTATGTAGCGCATAGGACGTTTGACGGGTTAACTGTTTAATTGGATTGAATAACTACTTTTAAGGCGAGAGTGTTTTTTGAATCCAGAGCGGAGCGAAGGATTCTAGAGTTGAATCCCGAGCGTAGTGAGTTAAAGTAGTTTCCACTCCTGAGTTGACACTCTACTTTTCATCACCCTCTATGAGAAAATTAGTAAGTTAAGTTATGATAAGAATAATACTAGACAAGTTGTGAATAATAATAGTTTTTATTTACCTACAATTGGAAACAATAACATTAAAAATCGGAATTTTATACACCAAATACACATTACCCGAAATTGCTTTCTCTATGCAAGTGCTATGTTGGTCTTTGTGATAGTTTGCGAAAGGACCGTGGTAGGTGGTAGCTTACGCTACACCGTTTCCCGGCTAACAAAGAAAGACTCCAAAGGTGGCTAACAAGTTAGGGCAGTGAGTATCTAAGTCTGAGTAAAGAAGAACTTTCAAAATTACATGTATGTGAAAGGAATTTTGATAGCCGTTTTACAACGCCGAAATTTCAACCCTTGGAAAAATGTAAGAACTAGACTAGCCCGGGCTAGTCTAGTTCTTACATTTTTCCAAGGGTTGAAATTTTCGTATGCTTTCACCCATTTTTCACGGGTTTTAACAATATAATCAGGAATTATAAACTCACAATTCTCTTTATATACTTAAAGAATAAAAAGCATTTTTTAAAATAATTATCAGCAAACAAAATTGTAAACAAACAAAGGCGGAATGCATTTAGCGTGTTATTTTTTTTACAACATCGTTCAAAATCAATCTCATTGGTGATTGGAGCTATCAACTATTAGAATCTATGAAAGTGATTGATTATTAGAATGTATGGGAGTGATATTCAAAAAGAGTGCTGTGTTTGTCAATGAAATCGGAGTTCAAATTGCAAAAAAGTTGTTTTTGTCGACCTTTGAAGTCAGATTTCCCGAAAAGTGTGTCGTTTTAAAAATTAATAATTTACACATTTTTTTAAAAATAATACCCATCGATGGACTGCAGACAGAAATCATGATTTTTCGACAGTTAGTATGCACAAAATGTTACATGCCCTTTTGACCCCTAACAATGGACACTAATCACATCCCCAGATCCTGCAGCGCTCCCTCCACACGTTGTTCTCCACCGGCGACATGTCGCTCGTGAAGCGCGACGTGGTCGCTCTGCTGTCGCGGCTCGCGGGCGGCTCGCTGGCGCCGCCGGAGTTGTTCTTCACCCGCGAGTACCACGGCCCGACCGGCTACCGGCCCGGGGCCGCCGCGCCGCCTAATGAGATCGCAAGGTAGCCTAGATGTAGGTAGATGTAGATGTGCACTAGCTAGGCAACACTTTACCTAGAGAGTTGAAGACAATAGAGGAAATCTCTAGCATACATTAGCCACTAAATATGTCAAGCAAGCATAGGAGATCAAAAGTATGGTTATATCTTGCCGGAATTTAAAAAAAAAACAATAGGGTGTAATAGATAAGCACCACTTAAATATTACCCATCAAAAAATGCAGGCGCTACCTGGCAAAAAACTTGTATTAGCATTATTTCTTAATTATTCTGACACAGATGTTATTTGTATTACAGAACACTGGTTTAAGGAAAATATAATGTCTGTTAACATAAATAATTACGAAACTGTCAGTTGTTACAATAGAAAGACTACTGCTAGAGGTGGTCTTTTTATCTTAGTAAAAAATATTATGAAGGCGAAACAACGAAAAGATATTCTTGCACTTACTGTAGAAAGACAACACAATATTGGAGCGAACCTTTATTGGCAAGGCACGTTCCAACACAACATCACTCCTATCTGTGCGCGCCACCAAGGCATGACAAGATGTAAGCCATCTAAGCTCCCTGCTAACCTCTCTCTGAAGCTCTGACAGGGACATTTTGTACAAACGATACCTACAATTTACAAAAAACTGAATTTACAGAACCCTACAATAAATGTTCCACAAAACGGGACCCTAATTTGAACCCAAAACATCCGAGAAACAATTCAAATTAAGTGTCAATACAATTTTTGCAGCTATGAGAACAATACACGCCTTTGGGTGGGTCATAGCTATCTAATCACTTATTTCACAATAGAGCGCTAAATTCTTTGTATTTTGCTCTAATCCCTATATATATATAAATCCCACAACCTATTTGGCGTCCTTTTACTTTGCATTATTATGGCGTCCACCAGATGACGTTGACTTATTGAAACTTTTTGAATGTATACTGATACATTGAACCTATCTGACGACAGTAACCATCTTTTTTTAATTATAAACTCTAAAGTGTTGATATACAAATATATGTATATTGCCAATCACTATGCAACCAATCTCAACTCCCTTCCATAATAACATCAAAAGGACATCCGCCGTATATTTTAAAATAATTTTTACATTATCGACTATATCGTCCACGTGTTTATGCGACATTGCCAAACTTCCAATAACTGCAAGCATACAAATTTAAGCTTTACTACAAGAGACAACGGTCTGATTTGCTTGCAAAGCTTAGAATGCAAAAACAATCCCAGAAACATGTGTTCGACGGACAGAAACAGAATCCCATTAAAAGCACCATATCGAATGAAAGACTATGCGGGCAGTGTGGGGTGCTCTAGAAGACAGCAAGCTGGATATATATTACGAGCCGGGTAGACGGCGTAGGCGGATGAAGGAGCCAAAACAACAAAACAATATGAAAATAACATTATTTATTAATGTTATAAGATAACTGAACTGTTAAACCTAAACAGTGAAATAGAAAAATAAACGTAGGTATTATTTAAACAAGTCCCATACATGTTTTGAAAGATTTTTGGCTCCTATGTCCCTAAAAATTTAAAACATTTAAAAAATCTACCATATTCGGACGCAAAACCAAATACGGTGTGAAATTTTTATCCCATCTGGCATCCGTATTTGTGTCTCAAAAATATGCAGCCTGGAATTAACTTACACATATTTATTACTAAGTTAGTAACATTATTTTTATAACGGAACCACAACTAGTGCGCTACAAAACAAAACACAAAGATTATTATTTACTGAAATATTAAAACAAACACATATATGGGCGCCAAACTAAACACGATATCTACGATTTTGATATATCTGGCGTCCGCATATATGTATAAATCTTCTTAAAAAATAGTCATTCTAGAATTAATAAATTCACATTTGTTACAAAGTGACAGTAAACACAACAAAAGCATAATTAGGGCGCTACAAAACATTACAGAATGGTTATTTTTTACTGAAATAACAAAATAAAAACATATATGGATGCCAAACTAAATACAGTATGAATATTTTTTTAAATATCTGGCGTCCCAATATATATCTGTTGTTTCATTAATTCTGGGTAGGCATAAAGCTTATCATCGTTTTTGTTTACTCTTGACTTCATAAGTCTTCTTTAAATTCTTGCATAGCCTTGACAAATGATTACCACTACTCATTGAAATGTGAGGGTAGTTAACACATTTTAATACACAAGAGAGATTACGAGGATCAATAAATCCGGATCGTTCAGTAGCGCCTTCTATTACTTCTCACTTTTACCAAATTACCTTCCTTGCCACATTATCATACTTTTCCGTCACATTACCGTAAACGAATTAAGAAAATTAACAAAGAATGTCAAAACTATATCTGCTTTAAAAATATGTACAGTAAAGTAAGGTCGCATGAATTAAGAATTTTGCACTTTGACTCCTAGCTACTTGTGTCTTTCGCTCTCACGTAAATGATATCGTCTTCATGCTCACAATTGAATTGTGCGAGCGCCACTCCAATATAATTTACGCGTGAGCGAGAGAGACCAGTAGCTAGGGGTAGATGTACGAAATTCCTTCAGCTCGGCGACCGTACTTTAGTAGAGAATTTAGGATGTGATTCGGCTACTGTCGGATAAAATCAGAACAATTCGTGTTACAGAAACATTGTGGTAAATTATAATATTTTTTAAATTAAAAGTGCTGTTGACAATCAGCAGAAGTAATACAATGGTGTTTCTGACTCGTTCTCACCAAATTAAAGGAATACATATTAGACACTTTCCAAAGATAAAACGATGACTGAAATTAATTTTACCTCACAAAGAAAACAATGATAATCCACATACCATTTTTAATGAAAAAATGGCTTAAGAAAGCTGAGAAGAGTACGGGTGAACTATTAATTAATAATTTTATTCAGCTGACGATCTCCCATAGATAGATAGTAAGTTGCACAGGTATTTAAAATTTTGAACTATTTGAAAAATTAAATAAAAAATATTGTGGTCCAAAGGAGAATACAGCCCTGTCTAGTCGAAGAAATATAATTTCTTTATTTTAATTATATTTTCATAACGACAAATCTCATCACTGTGATATATTAGTTTTCCATTCCATTCCTTTTGTGCCATTTCCATGTCTTCCACTGATCCTGGCCGAATTTGCCTCTTGCCACCATTAACAAAAATGAATTGGATTGAAATTGTTATTATGATGTTTCAATGAAACCTACTATAACAATTACAAAATGATCATTATATAATGAGGTAACGCTTATTTTGACTTGATTCTCAACTTTGGCTTATCTTTTCTTTTATCCGCAAACATTGTAAACCTTAAAAAAACGGATTTCTGCGGAAAATCAAGATTTGATAGCTTAGGCATTGTTTCAAAATTTTATTTTCCAGGCTATTATTGTGGAAGTGTGTTTATTTTAGTACGACAATGCGCTAAGGCAGACAATTTAGTAAAAGTGAGAAGTAATGGAAGGCGAATGAATGATGCGGATTGATTGTTCCTCGAAATTCCCTAGAGCATTGAAATGTGTGAACGACCTTCACATTTCAATGAGCTGTAGCAGTAGTTATGTACGAGCTCATATTTGTTTTGACATATAAGTAATGTTCAAAATATAACTGATGAAATAGATAGTAATCAAAATGTAAGCTGCACAAAACTAAACGTTTAAGAGAGCTGCAAAAGTGACATAAGCTCTCAGTATAATTTAAAACTAAAGAGATTTAATATTCGTAGCATTAACAGACACTTTGATGATGTTATTTATCATTGCACTGAAACGAATGGATATTAATATGGACTTCATGTTATTAAACCAAATGTCATTTGAACAGTAATTCTGTTATAAGGCAAATAGAGAGTTACGTCAATTTAACTCCACCAAATACATAAATAAAGCTGGTGGGGGACGGTAGGAATTGCTGACGTATGAATCTGACGTAAAAGATGCTAATGGCGTGGTTGTAGACATCAAAAATGGGCACAAGGTAATCGGGACCTATCGCACACTCTCAATATGCAACGTTGACGATGAACGTTGGCTTCATCTCATCCGTAGACATTATACTTGAGTCGCTAAAGATAAACTCTTTCATCATATTTGCAGGGGAGAATTGTCAATTGTCAATTGAAAGACGGGCTGGTTTCCGCAACTCGACGACGAAAGCGCCTATTTTGCGTGTGGGTGGGAATGCGATATCATTCGAGCCAACCCAACTCCTCCAGGAACGCCAGCAGGCCCTTTACGTTACCGACTATCCCTGGAAGGTCCCTCGATTGACCGAGGTGTTTAGCCCTGTAGTCCGCTACTCCTGTGCACTCCATGAGGACGTGAGCAGCCGTTTCTTCTGCCTCCAAGCAGGCTCTGCAAAGGGGGCTGTCGGTTACACCTAGGACATATAGATGTTTATTAAAGAAACCATGGCCAGTAAGTGCTGCAGTCACCAGTCGCATGCGCGGCCTACTAAGTTGAAGCAAGGTCTTAGCAAGCCTAGCGCTAGGGGACGGCAAGGCCAGCTTAGCCTGTCTGCACTCCTCATGGTTTGACCAAAGAGTGGCATGATCATTCCTGGTCGACTCTCTCAGAAATGTGCGTACCATCTTGAAGGGAAGAGGGATGATAGGTTCGGGACCATACGCTGTCAAGCTAGATCCTTTACGCGCCAACTCATCCGCTGCATCGTTACCTCTTGACCTTGAAAGGTCCTTTTATCCATTGAAGGACTACGCGGTTATGTTGACATACCTCCATTAGTCGTTTGTGACACTCGTAGATTAGCCCTGAGTTAATAGTGTTGCTATTTAGGGCTTGTAAGACGGCCATGCTATCCGAGAGTATTCGAATGGAGGAATCTCTTACCTTTCTCGATGCTATGGCATTAGCGGCCGAGATGATGCCCATGCATTCAGCTTGAAAGACAGTATTATGGGCACCCAGTGGAATGGCTATCTTGATGTTTAGGTCCTCCGAGAAGGTGCCTGAACCAGTGCCTGCTTCAGTTTTTGAACCATCGGTGAAAATTCTGAGCTCTTTAACGTCGAGCCCCTCAACCCGATGGTCTTCATGTAACTGTATATTGTATTTTTTGTCGAAAACAAATTGTTTAGGGATTCTGTCACTGCAAGCCATAGAGATGGGATTTTTTTTGTAAACTTCCCCTAGGATGGCGGTGTGTGAGGTCCTGTTTTTCCTCCAAAGTCCTAAGGTGTTGAGTCTCACCGCATATGACGCGGCCTCCTGCTTAATGTACAGCTGGAGTGGCGGAAGACACAGCATGGCCTCCATTGCTGCTGCTGGAGTAGTTCTCATACTACCTGTGATAGCCATGCAGGCCAGCCTTTGGAAGCTTTGGAGTTTGCTTACCATTGTGGTTAGTTTGGTCCTGGTCCACCACACCACAGCTCCGTAGCAGACAAGAGGACGGATCACCGTCACGTACAGCCAAAGAATGATGTTGGGAGAAAGTCCCCACTTTTTCCCACCATTAGGGGACATAAATATCAACATAATGCCAGATGAAGACGATAGCCGCAAAATATAAAACCTGTGTCGCCTAGCCGAGCATGGACAGGGGCTGGAATAATCCAGCCAATACAAAACCAACTAGGATTTAAAACTGCCTCGATCACATATTTAAAAGGACTAGGTACGGGGCGGAATCCACGATATTTATTGACCAGCATTACCAATCATGATATTGCCATGGTTTTAAGCACACCAAATCATCGTGAGTATGAAATCGTCAAGAAAAAAAAATAAACTATGATGCAGTCAGAAATTACCTGGGACTGGAAGACTGGAAAGCAGTCATTAACACTGAAAGCCGTAGAGATTTTCACATTAATTCTCCAAACATAGATGTTGCGAAAAATACTTCATAGATAAATTAGCAGATCGAAACTCAACTTGAAGCCTTGAATCACGCCCGGTCTCCTAAGATAAGCTGCGCTTGGAACAAATAAAGGATATCATTAACAATTTACTCAGGGTCACTTACTAGAGGTACTAAAAACGATCTGTTACACCGACTCAAAACAACTCACGAAGCTAAAGAGCTAGAAGACAGCCAGGGCAATCCCAAACAGTTATGGAAACCTATCAGATAATATGCTTCCAAACGCCTTTGCAAAAGTATTCACTCTAACTGCTCGACATTAAAAATAGTGTCAAGGCCTTTCTCAACAAATACATTGCTAAAGTGGGTCAAAATCTCGACCACATGACCCTAAAC
Source organism: Argyresthia goedartella (assembly GCA_949825045.1). NCBI lineage: Eukaryota > Metazoa > Arthropoda > Insecta > Lepidoptera > Argyresthiidae > Argyresthia > Argyresthia goedartella. The sequence goes on from OX463807.1 coordinate 20,951,092, forward strand.
AATACTCTTTCTTTACTCTACAGATGATACAACGGTGATCCAACTCCTGACAACTTCAATAACTTGCTCATCTAGCCGATAAAATAGTAAAAGCGCTATCACAAATTTTCAACTTGAGTCTTGTGATTATTAATATGCAAATTCAAATTCTTAATAAAATTAATCCATATGATAGGATATCACAACCCAAAATATATCTTAAATTAAAAAAATCCACTGGCATATTTCTGGAAGCATGAAAAATAGCCAACGTGTTACTTTTTCATAAAGGTGGATCTAAAACCGATGTGAGGCACTAAATACCAATCTCGCTCCTGAACACAATGTCGAAGATGCTTGAGAAGTTGGTAAACAACCGCCTTATCGACTACCTAGAGAACCTAATGGAAAGGAGATAGTGTCTTAGGATCAAGCCCTGCTCAGAGACGAAGGACTCGGCTCCAGTGAGTTTCGGAGTCCCTCAAGGCAGCATCCTGAGTCCCAAGTCTTTCGTTATTTATATAAATAACCTTCTACATCTTCGCATCCTGGATGCCGAGATCTTTTGGTATGCCAACGACAAAGCCATTCTGTTCCATGGAAAATCCTGGAATAGTGTTTACAGAACAGCCGAGTCAGGGTTAAGACAGGTGGTGATAAAAAATAAAATTATGAAACTTTTGAGACACTCGGCGAACAAAATCCCACTTATTTCAATTTATACAGCTTTGTGTCAAACATGCCTAAATAACATGCATATGTAGTGGTGTATGTTGGATCTTCACCAGGGATAGCGCTTCACCATCTAGCGCGACACTATCTTTCGCGTCACTGCCAAGGCATAGTATAAGTAGCTGTATTATAACTCTGCAGAGGAGGGCTTGGAAAGCCAAACTGGTTGCGAATTAAGTACGTACGGGTTGCGTAATTTATAGGCACAAAGGTACAAGTAAAATTATCTTTTTTCTCTAGAGATCTCGAACCTTCTTTCGGAACGATGAAATAGTCCTTTTACGTCGATATTTATTTTTCTCCATCTTCTTTTTTTCAAGTTTTCTTAGCTTCCTTGAGATAACACTTCTGTTTTCATAATCTTTTCGTTTCGGCATGGCGAAGTTTTAACTTACTTTTTAGAAATCGAAAGATGCTTGCTGAGTGATCGAAACTGAAAACGTGAATGACGAACGACCGATGTCGGAGGCGCGGGAGGAAACGAAAAGAAAACACCAATACCCTCAAATACAGTGTTGAGTGACTACCGCTGGATGCGCTACTACATAGTATTATCTCTAACTTTAGGTTACTCAATTCTTCAGATGGAGCCTTCGTATAATAATGGTAGAACTTCACGTACGGGTACTTATTACCAGGACCATATTTGCACGCCGTTTCCCTGATTTTTCCTTTCCATCTACTTAACAGGATCCAAAATACCCATAATTTTGCCCACAAACCCTTTCAGGAAACAAAATAAGAGTTTGAAAGAGTTTGTGTTGTCGCTGAACTCAATTTGAAATCATTTTCTATTATTTTATTACGCATGTTTGAGCTGCAATAATTATATTACCTACTTTTTTCCCTGCCTTCTATGTAGCTATATAATAAACCGTCTTGTTTGTATAACTTTAAATGAATCATAAAGGATCCCATAGGACAGGCCCACCAGGTAGTTTGGGTTCCACCATTTACTATCTAATTATAAAACATCTTATTCATAATCAAATTTTAAGTTAAATGTTCCTAGGTTACTTAAATCTTTCACACATTAAATAGTGTCTAAAGGGAGAGGCAGATGGGCCTTAAAATACAGGTTTATTAAACTTAGTTTAAGGTTCCAATGTATCTTTCATCTGTATATTACTTTGGTGAATAAATTTCATTTTCATTTTCAGTATCTAAACATGTATTTCTTTATGTTTTTTCACAATTACTTCCAAGGCAAATAAATTATTATGAACGCAAACTTCGAAATCAACGAACACTTCAATCATATTAAACTGTGGACTATGTAGGTACGTAACTCCACACGCTCCGATAAAAAAATCAGTATGGACGAAATTTGGCAACGTCTCATCATGAAAGTGTTTCTTGCGACTCTAGCGCCACTGTAATTTGATGGGGAAAATAGCAGAACTATAGAAATGTACAGTCAAGGCATACTAAGGACTAAATGACGTCCGAGTAAAAAAAAAAATCTTAACATTTCTGTGATGTGCTTCAACAGTAGAAGCGATTTAGACCTATTGCCGATGTGACGTCCGTATACCGGACGCCGAAAGCAGGTGGACGCCACATCATATGCAAAAAAGGCCATAGTGGACGCCTAATAGATACCAAGATACATATATATATATATATATATATATCTTGGTTTTGAGCCTTATGAAGAGAGTTCAACTATATATATATGTATGTATTCTAGTCAAATCAAATCAACACAAACTTGAACCCTACGTTCATATTTGATGCATAAATAAAGTGATCAACGGTTTCAGTTGAACTCTCTTCATAAGGCTTCCAATCTCATATGGTTCAATCAATACTGAAATTTCACTCAAACCTTCATAACATATAATAACCCCACAATATCTTAATACTAAACTATCAGCTGTGAGATAGCTCTCAAACAAAACAGCTGCACTGCAGGGTAAATTAAAGTTTAAAGTTCAATGACATGATTATAGTAGGTACCGGAAATAGGCTCATCAAATCACTTGAAAGGTTCACTTTAAGGGCTTATTTTCTATCTTGTTACACTGTACATTTACTACTACAACAACAAGAAGTACATGGTCAAGACCGGTCAAACTACTGGCGGATTTAGAACAATTTTTACCTACCTGCCACGTCTATTTCAGTAGCGTGTCCGTGATTATTTTAAACCTTCAGAGGGCACCATTCATGAAAACAACCACGCTCTGCTACCAGATGTTAAAGAACTCCTCGGGGCGGGTCTCCTAGGCGGGCCCATAGACCTTGAAGATCTACTTCCCCGCCGTAAGAGTCTTTAACGACGGAGTTACGCCGTGCAATAACCCTACACACGGTACTAGCGCCCTTACTGCTGCCGGCTTCACCGAAGGCTTCCAACGTCGATTCTGGTGCACCCAGACTGATGATGATGAGGACGCCGTCCACAGCGCTTTCGACAGCGAGGTCGCTCAATACCGTCACTCAATAATATGATGATATAATATAATACGTGGCTCCCCAGCGGAGCTTCTCAACATGCGAATCGAGGCTTATCGGCCTGGAGGGCTACCGGCGCCGCTCTCCGATACAGGCCTTTCTTGCAACCCGAAATTGGGAATCTTCGTTCAGACCAGTGGCGGGGCCGAATCAAGGCTAACAAAAACTCGCGTATTGATGACGGGTCGCCTATAAATCCATTGGCACAAAACTAAAACTAATGTCACATCGTGATCGCACACGAGCCAAATTCAAGAGGTTATCAAACTTAATATGTCCAAGTGACATTTCCAATCGATTATAGACCAAAACGTAGGGTTGGTTCACAGTTAATTCTTTATTATTAAACGCTGTTATAACCAAGTGTAATTAATTCTCATTTTAAAATGTCAGGCAAGTTGCGACCAGTTTATACTAGGATTTTTAATTTGAAACCAGAAATGTAAACAAACAACTGTCATTTTCTAGAACAAAACCGTTGCCTTTGACGTTCATATTACACTTTTAGTACTGGAAAATGACAGTTCTTTGTTGACATTTCTTTGTTGACATTTCTGGCCTCAAATTAAAAATCCTAGTATAGTGTAAGACAGCAACACGTTAGAATTAGTAAATGATACGAAGTTTCTTGGAATAACCATTGATAGCAAATTGCAGTGTGGACCCCATATAGATAAATGTTTATTTATTTATTTATTTATTTATTTAATTAGGCACATCAACAGCACACATATATAAAATTAGACAATAGAAATATGGCGGTATTGTTCTTATATGAGTGCCTATTATAGATGTGCACAGCATTCACCATTTAAGTACTAAAATTTAACATTTTATTTTGTAAATAGGTAATTTAACTTAGAATGTAAGTATTACAATAATTACAATAATAAATAACAATTAATTAGAATTTGGAATTAATGTAGCTATATAATATTAATAATAATATTTAGGAATTATAAAGATCATTTTAGGTGCAAGTTAGTTTGCTCTTTCAGGATTTTATTCCTGAAGACAGGCAAGCGATCACGAAATATGTCTATGTCGGTTTCACTACAGGTGTTGTTATATTTGTCACACATTCTGGGTATCGGCGAGTGCTTGTAAATATTTGTCCTGTATAGAGGCGTATGGAAGGTGTTGGAGATACGTTTGCGTGGATAGTTATAGGGGACTGTCAGTCCAATCTGGCTCAGGATGTTGCTGACATCTAATTGATTATTACAGACCTTATGCAAAAATAGAAGGTCCTGTAGGTTTCGTCGGAAGTTCAAAGTGTCCATGCCGAAGTGGTCTAATCGTCGTTCGTAGGTTTCCCTGTGTGAGATTCCCGATTGGCTGTACGCTAGGTGTTTGGTAAATGCGTGCTGGATACGTTCTATTCTATCAGAGTGGACCGCGTACACGGGATTCCAGACAACGGAAGCGTACTCGAGGTGGCTTCGAACCAGAGCATTGTATAGGAGGATCTTGGTGGAGGCGAAACGGAAACCTTTGGAATTGCGCTTTATGAAGCCTAGCATTTTCGCGGCTTTTCGCACGGCGGTGCTGATGTGCGATGCAAATTTGAGGTTGGAATCCATCAGAACACCGAGGTCACGCATTTCTTTCACGGTTTGAAGTACGATGTCGTTGAGAGTGTACGAGGAAGCTATTGGCATTTTCTTGTTGGTGAAAGTGATGTGATAGCATTTTGTTGCGTTGAGAACCATACCATTATCACGACACCAGATCGCTATCTCGTTTAGGTCCTTTTGCAACAATTCCACGTCAGCCTCCGACACAATGGTCTTGTACAGTTTTAGATCGTCCGCAAACAAGGAATATTTACAGTGTGCGATACGGGACGTCAAGTCGTTGATGAAAATCAGAAAAAGTACGGGACCAAGATGAGAGCCCTGTGGGACTCCCGACTTCGCGTGGTATAGCTGCGACTCGTGTCCACTCACCGTCACTGTCTGAGGTCTCTGTGACAGATACGACCCAAACCAGTCCAGCAGTGACCCGTGAACACCAAGTGCTGCCAGCTTTCTTATGAGCAGCGAGTGGTTAACCTTGTCGAAAGCGCTGCTGAAGTCGGTATACACTGAGTCCACTTGGTGACCTTTGTCCATCTCATGGGATAAGTGATTGACATATGAGACCAGATTTGTTTCTACCGACCGTCCGCGCTTGAAGCCGTGCTGTTCAGGTGAGATAAACTTGTCGAAGTGATGTGTGAGAAGTGGGCAGATTAGGGATTCAAAGAGTTTTGAGAAGCACGATAGGATGGAAATGGGGCGGTAGTTTTTAATGTCACTTTCATCACCCTTTTTGTAGACAGGAACTATTCTACTTTTTTTCCATTCGTTGGGAAAGCAACCCTCCTTCAAGGAATGATTAAATATTACAGAGAGTGGGAAGCACAGGCCTGGTGCACAGAGTTTAACAAACACTGCGGGAATGTCATCGGGTCCTGCGCCTTTAAACACATCAAGGGTTCTGCATTTATTGAGTATGTCACGTTCGCTGATTTTGATTTTAGATAGGCCTATTTGGTTGTTTAAATGTAGGTCAGCGGTGTTCACTGGGTCGTGATCTGTATAGACTGACGAAAAGTGCCCAGCAAAGAGCTGTGCAATCTCGTTTCCACAGTTTGCCGATTCGTGGTCCTTATACATTGTCGCTGGTAGTGAGGAAAGGCCTTTTCGCTTGAACTTAATGAAACTCCAGAAGGCCTTGGGGTTATCCGGAATACTGGATTCTATATTGAACATGTACGTTTTCATGCAAGTGTCATACAGTTTATGACAGCGTTCTCGAGCGATCTCGAACTCTATTTTGTCACGGGGGTTCTTATATTTACGAAATTTCTGTCTTATTCGTTCTTTTTCAGCAATCAGTTTTATCAGCTGTTTGCTGAACCAGGGAGGATGTTTACCTGTTTTAAATTTCTGTTTTGGGACATATTTGTCAATGGCATTCTTCAAAGTACAGTAGAAGAGTGAGGTCATTTCATTGACGTTTCCACAATGACGGAATATGTCCTCCCACTTGGTGGACTTTAGATGCGACTTAAGCCCTTCGTAGTCGGCTTTGAAGAAGTTGTGTCGATGTCCAACGCTGGGTTTAAGGTGGGTAAGGCGTGATGAACTGATTTGAATCTCAAGGGGAGGGTGGTAGGAGTCTAGCTTGCTCAGGGTGTCAGAAGACCGGGCGACGGTCACATGGGGAACATTTGCCAGTACTAAATCGAGAATATTGTCATCCCTATTTCCGATGCAGTTAAACTGATACAGACTGTTCATTGTAATAAAGTCAATGAGTTGAAAGCCTAAGGTACTTTCGTACTTGGATGGGACCATGTGAACGTGGTGAAATGTTAGGAATGTCACACAAAACACGGATGTGGCTACATCTAGGCTAGTTTATTTTAGTTACATTCATAGTGTCTGGTGTATGGTATCTTGTTCTGGGGGAAAGCAGCGGATATTCAAACTAAGTATTTTTATTTTACAGAATCGGGCTGTTCGAACAATTTATAGCTTATTAGCTATTATAAATAGCTTTTTGAAGAAATTGACATACTAACTGCAGCTAGTCAATTTATTTTCGAAAATATAATGTATGTACGCAAGAACCTTACAACATTTTCCAAATTGAGCGATAGCTGTAATGTTAAATACGTCATATACTCGTACATCAACCCTGAAAAAATTAAAAATTATTGAACCACATTTATTCATTCTCATATATATATCATCTCATATAAGTGCTAAATCTTCATAATTTTGTTTGGCCCTATAAACTTCAGCTGAATTAAATTTGGTGAACATTTTTTGCTTGGCTCAACACAGCCTCCATTTTTTAGGCTGTACCACACTACTATTACGATCATCTAAAATTGTGAAAAAAATTAAAAAGAAAAAAGAAGGTTTCAAAGACATTTCGTATACAAAATAGCACGTTGCGACCCCACCGGTCCCACGTGACACTTCTCTAAGGGCGTATACATAAAGAAATCAGCTTACGCCGATCTACCAGTACTGACCTAAGCGAGCCAGAACCTGTCGGTGCCGTTCGGCGCCTATCCGTACCTACTGGTTTGCCAAATTGTACCTATTGTCTGCGCGGGTATCTAACTAGCGTAGGCGCCGCCGCCGCCGTATACCTACGCTAATTAGGTACCCGCAGTTCGGTTACCTGCTTTCTTTCTCTATCGCTTTCGAACTATCTGCTTTCTTTCTCTATCGCGACGCCCATCTTGTTTGACTGTCATAATCTGTCAGTTGATTGATCACTTTGTCTCCAGACTTCTGGGCGCCGAGTTCCATAGAAACACGAATAGCAATAATATGTCGATTGCTAGCCAGGGACTAAAATGCTATATTTGGCTTGTCGGCGACCCTCCTTTTGTTTATAGACTGACTCGAATCAATCAATGCTTACCCATTTGTAGTTAATTTTGCAAGTTTCAAGTGTATTTGAAACATCACCATTTAGTTAGAAGACGCACCCCACACTTCACCCTCCCTGCCGTCCAGTGGCGAAGGTACCCCAGGGGAGTCCTATTGCTAGTCATGTGAATCATCCTAATCGATTTCGTAAACCACGTCCAGGCCGCGGTCCTCCAACCATTGTCAATGAACACTCTAATAATATAGCAATTTTACCTGAAAATAAAATTGTTATTATAATTTTATTTTTAGGTAAAATTGCTATATTATACCTGACGTTACCTGGCTTTAAGCCTAATATTGAGTAGTGTTTGGTATCGACTGCTGAGTTAAAAACGCCAATGTGATATAACTAGGAGTTCATTTATGGAAACCTTATAGAAATTATGAAACAGAATGTGTATGCATCATCGTGTACGTGATGCAAAGATAGGCTGCCACACTAGCTCCTGTAATAGAATCAGCCACATCTAGCTATTCTTCTCAGAAGTGATACGAAAAGGTATTTAGATTAATTGAGTAACTTTATTATTAAAGTCAGATTACAGAGTTGTTCGCCAGTCTTTTGCAAAGACCAATCATATGTGGAAGCACATAATCAATGGTAGTGCATCCAGGAGGCGCACTCCCAATTCAAAATACAGCAATTGTAATTTGATTATACCTACTAACTATACCAAAACTGTAGGAAAATTGTTTGCCTCCACTCTGTCCGCCTCGTTCTACCCACGTCATGCGATGTTTCTGTATGAAAATGTCGCTTTGAACCTTGCGCAGGTGGACTAATTGATCAACAGGTCATCTTCACGCGGGACTTGTAATTTCTTTGTAGCCAAGCCGCGCTGATTGATGTTCTACGGCACACAGACTGGGGTCCGGCACCAACACGTCGCTGCGGCTCGTAGTCGCCGTATCGTCATTCGCCTCCTGCCTCCCCTCCGCGCACGCACCAGCCTTGCGCAGGCTGGGGGCCCGGAGCGCTCGCCGTATGCCGGCTCCGGGCGGCGGGGGCGCGTCACCGCTGCGCGCGGGCGCGGGCTAAGTGTAGCGGGCAGCCAGCAGCGCAAGGGCTAAACTTCTTTACTCGCCTTGCTCTGGAGGTCGAACTCACGAAAATGCGCGCAGTCGCCGTGTCGTCGTTTGTCTCCTACTTCCCCTCCGCGCGCGCGCCAGCCTTGCGCAGGCTGGCGGCCCGGAGCGCTAGCCGGGCTCCGGGCGGCGGGGGCGCGACACCGCTGCGCGCGGGCGCGGTCTAACTGTTGCGGGGAGCCCTTTGCACAAGGGCTTGTCTCCTCTATTTGCCTTGCTCTGGAGGTCACGAACTCACGAAAAATCTCCAGGTTTCTCCTTCCTCGGAAATAAAATCTGTAAAACTGGGATTAGTTATGGAATATCCACCGAGGGCGGAATCTTGCACGAGGTTACCATTACGCGACGGTCGTGAATGCATTGAGTATAGATTCGTGACGCTGCGGACGAGATCCACTCGTCCAACGTTAATAGTTCGCAATTGATAAGAATCGATTTTATTATATTCCCCCTCGGAAGACATCTCGTTGATTGTATTACATACCTTATCCCTGTATTCGGAATCTGCTTGGTGCTCAACAAGCCAAGACATGACCGTCGAAAATATCCCTTTTTGCGCCTCCGTCTGCTTGATCAACCACGTTCCCGCCAAGTATGATTGCCATCGAAGGACTTGGCGCACTCGAGTTAAATGAACCCCAGCACAGAACAATAAAAGTTTGTAACTCATGCGAACGGCAAATACCTAACCTGATTGGATTGGATTTACTTATGATTTTCTCGGCGTGAGATTCGGATGAGTGCAATGTTTGTATTTTCGAGTTGTGTAAGTTACTAAACATTGCATCACTCGATCTGTTCACCATACGATAATGCATTGCCGAGATGTTACTAGCTGAATCTTGGAAATATTTTTCCAGTTCACTTGTCCTTGAATTCTTTCTTACTCCCCCGATGTTTTCTCCTCCGGCTTCTCCTCCTCTCCGGAGACGAGGAAGCGGAACTGCTGTAGCGATCACTCCTCGACGATTCACTACGCGGGGCTATTTACCGCGATTTTTATTAAACGGATTATTTTTTGCTGTTACACTGAAAAAACAACAAGTATTTCCTACACAACGGACATGAGCAACAGTCCCCCGGCCCAAATGTTGATATATTCTGTACAAGCAGATTTCCTTGCGTTGACCAACTGACAACGATGTCCAGGTTGTGCCTATATGTAGAGGTGACCCACTCCACGCGGCACCCAGACACAGATAAACTTGGCGCGACTTGTATGTGCCAGTATATTTAAATATGTAAGCATGCAGACGGCTGATGTCGCGCGACCGGCGCTCTGCCCCCCGCACCGGCGCCCGCGTGTCATGGCTGGTGTGCGCCGGCGCTCCCGCCACGCCGCTCGTGCGACTCGCGCGCACGCCGGCGGAGCTCGCGCGCGACCCTGGGCTCCGAGCGTACGCCGCGTACTACGCGACCAGGGTGATCCTGCCGCCGCTGCATCGCTGCTTGTCGCTGCTGGGTGTCGATGTGTTCAAGTGGTGAGTTTAGTGATAGATAAGTGTGTTCCGCGAATGTTGCGGACGTGCGTGCGTCACGCCAGTCCGCGCTTACTGTAACACGAGGGTGATGATCGTGCAATATCATCAACATTCTAATTATTATCTTTTCTTAATCTTGGATGTTTTAACAACATCCAAGATAAAGTAACATAAACCATCTATCGACAGAAGCATAGACTGAAGAAAGCTTTTTCAATTGTTCATTTCAGCTGATCTCTTTGCGTTTTAGAAAAACAACTCCGCAAGACCCTTACTTCAACTAAAAGTTTTTTTAATCCAAATCGGTCCAGCCGTTTGCGAGTTTCGCCGTTACCACATTTAAGAAGAAGAAGATACAGTGGTGGTCATCATCATATAATCATCATATTCACATAAGCATTTAATTACAGTCACTGAATGCATATTAAAATAACTCTGCTATTCCTCTCTATATCTTTTATCAGACTATTATTGAAACTTTCAACAGAAGAAAAACTTGTGAAACCTGTCTGTTCCTAATCTTTTTTTCGGTTTATCCTAATTGCAGTATAAACCTAACAAAGATAACATGGCCATATAATTAAAGACACTCAATTAGCTTAGAAGAAATACAAAATATATTGTTATTATTGAAATTATCTGTATTCCACAAAATTGATAACTCATTTATAAAACATTCCGGTACGTATCAATATTTGGTCGCATGTCTGACAGAAATGTAAGCACGAAATCTCTCAGGCATGGGAGCGATCAATTTTGTACAAGCTTCTACCGGAATTTGCCCCCATTTATCTGTAGAAGCTGTGTAAAGTTGATCGACGTTTGATGTTCGCTTTGTCGCTACTGTCTTCCTCAGCTGGTACCACACATTTTCTATTAGATTTAAATCCAGACTGTACCGGGACCAATCCTAAACTGTCAAAGACTGGTTCCTTAACACATTCGCTTCCATATTTTTTTAGTGCATCGCGATTTTGAAATCCTATGTAAGTTCTTTTTTAGGTTCTCTGCCAGCCAGCATATATGAATTCTTTAACTAGTTTTGCATTGTTTCGTATCATTATCCTGGTGGTAATTCCAAATGACGAGTATATTTTTCTCGGCGGCATGGCTTGTTCTCATATATTCTTGTACTGGAATTTGTCTGTGTTGCTTTCTATTTTCCTGACAGGTTCAACACCACAAAAAACAGCTGAATACTCCTGAAAAACAGCCCCACACTTTGATATTTCCGCCCCTATGTTTGACTACATTCTTGGTATACTTTGAATCCATTTCTTTGCTCGGGGGTGCCTACATATTGTTTTCTTTCAGAATTAATCATATAAATTTTTGCTTCATCAGTAAAAAGCATGTGTTTGCACTCTTGTTCAGTCCAGTGTTCATATTTAGTGTTTTCGGTCGTGTTGAATTTCTTGAAATGTTTCATAGCATTCATAACCATGTCCTTAGACAGTTCATGTGGTTTCCTATTTTTCTGTGTGAACAACCTTTCTTATGAAAGTTCTAATAATCTTCCTAGAGGACGAATCGCAACTTTTGTTTTTTCCTGTATTGATTGGTTTAAATTTTAGTAAAAAAGACAGGTATTTGAAAATATCGACGTTTCATGAAAATACGCTACAAAACAATGAAATACATACGCGGCAAAACAATGAAATACATACGCGACAAAACAATGAAATACATACGCGGCAAAACAATGAAATACATACGCGACAAAGCAATGAAATACATACGCGGCAAAACAATGAAATAAATACGCGGCAAAACAATGAAATACATACGCGACAAAACAATGAAATACATACGCGGCAAAAAAAGTTTCTGTTACGTTCCCACAGTGAGCATTGTCTAAACTACTAACGAACACAATTATTTTTGTCGCACATTTTAAGAATACGACTTCGGTATGGTTTTATAACAATGACACTACATTTAATACCTATTTTAGCTAATGGTACCACCATAATTAAGTCTTTGGTGGTGAATAAGGGGGTGTCTTTAATTATGTGACCATCACTGTAGATATCCGGACATAGTTCAGTCAGACGTATCGAATACGCAACTGAACGTCTTACAGCATACTCCCGTCCCCAGGTGGCGCTCGCTCGGGCACTCCCGCGCACACGTCTGCACCGGCGGCGGGGGCATCGCGCGTTACCTGGGCAGCTTGCGGTGCGCGGCGTGCGACGCGCGCTGTGCGGGCTCGCTGTGCGGCGCGTGTGCAGGACAGCCGGCACGCGTAGCCGCGGTGCTGGCGGCCAGGCGCAGCGCGAGCGAGACGCGCGCCGTGCTTGCCGACCAGGTAACTAACACGCTATAGTATTTTTTTTACGATATATCGTGCGGTCTCGTCCCTAGTTAGTGGGATCCATGCGCGAGAACGTCATTTCATGGTTTATGCTTGCAACTTGTGTACATGGTTGGCAAGAGAAAGAGGTTCACACACTTCGCTCAGGCGCCAAGAAATTTGGCGTCAGATATATACTATATATATATATATATATATATATGTCGTAGTGTACGAATTGAGATATAGCTATAGCGTAAGGCAGTAGAGATAAGTACGGTGACACAAGCGATATTTGCATTCGCTTAGGTTAAGCCAATAATGGAGGTTAGGTGTGCATGCTATAAAAAGGGCGTGCGCGCCAGTCAGCGGGTTAGTCTATATCGAGCAGTCGTACGGAGCGCACCTCCTCCCACATTATTGAACTAGCCAGTCCCCGTGTCTATTATGGTTATTATGTATCTAGTACTCCCCGTGTTTATTGTGACTGTAACTAGTGCTCCCAGTGTCAAGTGTCATTATTCTGTGTCTAGTACATGATTCGTGCCCTAAAGTTAATAAACTGTGTTATATCCAAAACTGTTGCCTCCAATGCTCGAGTACCCATCACACCCATCCTCGGGAAAAACTTTTCATTCATCGACTTTTATTTCATAAATATCATCGATTTAATAATTGATATCAGTACGATTCGGAATCTTGCAACATTATTTCGAAATGTTGACCTGTCAAATCACTTCGATCAATCCCAGGATAAATTTTATGAATGAAAAAAGCTCCTGTTCGAACATTATTATTATTCCACAAAACCCCTGCAACTATCCCCTACGAAGGGAAATTGTTGACTTTTGTCACTTTTTAGGGTTCCCAAAGGATGCCATACGGCACCCTTTTGTTAAGCCTCCGCTGTCCGTCAGTCGGTTTTACAGCCATAGGTCAGGTCAGTCTTTAAATTTTCTGAGTCTCTAGATTTTAAACATCTTGTTGACCCAAAGCCACATTTTTTTTAAGCGGTTCAACGCCAATTTTCGAAAAAGTTTTTTTCTTATAGTTTTTTAGTCTGGATGAGGTCACCGGTTTCCTCTATGGCATTTAACGTGTTAAGGGAGGCTCCCAAAATGCTAAAGGTTGGCACGAACAAAAAAAATTACCTACGTTTCGTGCGGGGTATCGTTGTTTAGAGCTCGTTAAATAGATAAATACTATTTTTTTGTACTGGTAAACAAAGGAATTATAAGCTACCAAAGAAATCTATTGTTATAAAATTTTGTACTGAAAAATTGAACTATGACCTTAAAATGTGGTGATGTTTAATTTTACGAATATTTTACTAATATACCAATATATCGATAAATCTATTTTTTTCTTTGACTGCGTCATTTTTAGGATTCTGTAGAGAAACAAGGAACCCTTATAGTTTCGTCAAGTCTGTCTGTCCGTCCGTCCGTATGTCACAGCAACTTTATGCAGAAAATATTAGGTCTACTCAGTTGAAACTTGGTATGTAGATGTATTGTGTGAACCACTTTACGATTTTTATACAAAAAAATAATAATTAAATGGGGCTCCCCATTCATCGAACTGAAACCAAAAAATATGTTTTTCATCAAACCTATATGTGTGGGGGTGTCCATAAATAGGTCTTTAAAAATGACGTTATGTTCCTGAAACCATTTTTCGTCAAGTAAATCGTTAAAGAGACCCTTCCAGAGTGGAAAAATGTCCCCCCCCCCCTCTTTTTTCCAGATTTTAGTAAAAAATCTAAAAAATATATATGCTGTGTATCTCAATTCAACGAAAATTGGTTTGAACAAAATAAAATAAGCAGTTTTTAAGATATAAAACATTTATTAAAAACCGCAAAGATAACTTTGTCATTCATACAGTGAAAAACAAAGTTACAACACAAACATCCAGCCACATAATTACTTGCTACAACGGAATCCTTCATGGGCGAATCAGACTCGCACTTGACCACTTTTTAAGATTCTAGTCTACATTTGGTAAGGAACCCTAAATATGCGAAGTCCGACACGCATCTGGCCGATTTTTTACGTTGATTTCTATATTAAGTCGAATTTAAACAACTAATTAAAAATTCATTTTATACATAGGTGATGATGACACTAACTCAAACAACAATATTTTTATACATAGGTGATGGTGACACTAACTCAAACAACAATATTTTTATGCATAGGTGATGGTGACACTAACTCAAACAAAAATATTTTATACATAGATGATGATCTGATGATGACACTAACTCAAATAACAATATTTTTATACATAGTTGATGGTGACACTAACTCAAGCAACAATATTTTTATGCATAGGTGAAGGTGACACTAACTCAAAGGTGATGATGAAACTAACTCGAAACAACAATATTTCTATACATAGGTGATGGTGACACCACAAACAACAATATTTTTATACATAGGTGATGATGACACTAACTCAATCCACAATATTTTTATACATAGGTGAAGGTGACACTAACTCAAACAACAATATATTTATACAAAGGTGGTGATGACACTAACTCAAACAACAATATTTTTATGCATAGTTGATGATGATACTTACTCAAACAACAATATTTTTAAACAAAGGTGATGATGACACTAACTCAAACAATAATATTTTATACATAGGTGGTGATGACACTCACTCAAACAACAATATTCTTATACATAGGTGGTGATGACACTCACTCAAACAACAATATTCTTATACATAGGTGATGATGACACTAACTTAAACAAAAATATTTTTATGCATAGGAGATGATGACACTAACTCAAACAAAAATATTTTTATACATAGATGATGATGGCACTAACTCAAACAACAATATTTTTATGCACAGGTGATGGTGACACTAACTCAATATTATTATACATAGGTGATGATGAATCTCTTGTACACTTACAATAATTAAGGAAATCTTGTATTTATTAAAACACATTTTTCCATTAATAAATCCTCATAATTATATTCCGAGGTATGTTTAATTATGTAATTAGTAATTACATAATAAAACAATTACAAATATTGCCAGCGGGGCGAAACGCTAATGGGCGTAGCGTCAAGGCGTGTCAACTGTCATGAACATTATGTACTCAGAAATAAGAGCCGTGTTATGTTAAAAAGGCAATATTTTATGGATCTGACACGCCACTAGCTTTTTGCGGGGGATTAAAATTTAAAGATCGTTACTGCTGCAACTGACAGTTTGTCGCTTGAAAGTACAACTTGTGCCTTGCGCCTAGAGATTATTTTCCTTCAGGTTTACTTTGTCCACATTCCCATCTGAGTCCAATCCAAACCGATGACTTGAACCAGAAATTATAAAAATTTATTCGAATACCGATTAACAGTAAATAACTAAAACCGCAAAGTGCAAATTGGACTCGCACACCGGGGGTTCCGTACCATCAGACAATATTTTGCTATTATGACACCATGTTCGAATTCCCCATTAGATGGCGCAGTAACAGCGCGTAAACTTGGAGTTAAAAAATGCGTTTTTTTTTTTAGGAAAATGTATGTGGCAGTGATGGTGGGGGTAGACACCCTAGAGCTGAGGCGGAAGGTGTCCCTGTTGGTCCACTTTTATCTACTCCTCCATAAAAAAGTAGATTAACCGGTCGCACTAAAAAATTGTTGCCCTTAGCGCGCCGGCTCGGTACACGATGTTACGGTCGCGGTCGCTCTTCGCTGCGGGTGCTGTTCGTACAGAGCATGCTCGTCACGCACCCACTTTTCAGGCACACCTACTCAATGCCTGTGTCGCCCAGCACTCAGAGTTGGACGTTTTTCATATGCCCCTATTTATGTTTTTTAAGACTAAAACATATACACGTTTTTAAATAATTATTTTAAATTATATGTTAAAGTAAATAGTTTCTATGTTTGTCTGTATACTTTTGTTTGGTTTTGTTGTGTACTTTTGTTTTGTTTTGTTGTGTACTTTTGTTTTATTTTTCTGTGTTCTTTTCTAATTTTATCTCTGTACTTATGTTTTGTTTGTTCGTGACGGTCACACGTTTTGGTCGCAAGACTGTAAGTGTGACAGAGTCAGTAACTGTGAATAAATCTTTTAAATCTTTAAATACCTTGTTACGGCCCCCTCCACCTGAGAGGCTGAGAGGGGCTGCGGGAGGCCATTGGAAATGGCAGCCATCTTTATTCACTTCTCTCTTCGTGCTCGCACGGTGTGTGCGTTATCCTGAATATATTAATTTCATATCAGTTACCAGCGCCTTTTCATTTGCTACAATCATCAAGATAGACAGTTTACAACCTAATCAGACTACGCAGTTCTCCCCAATGAATACAGTCATAATCTTGTGAAGACAAGAACACGGGAGACAAAAATACATTTAGAAACATGAAAACCGAAGTTTTCAAACAACTATTGGAAGGACAAATCATGCTTCTCAGAGATAATGACAAATGCATCAAGCAATAATGAAAAATCATCTTGGAAAAAGACAGAAAAAACTGACAGCTCTCAAGAAAACCAAACAGAAGGCGAGTCAGCAGATAGAAACAATGGTACTGGAAATAAGGACAGCAAGAACTTGAACAATGCAACTGATAAGCTCGCCTTTGTACATATGTTTTCTTTGAATGTTACGTGTTTATTTATATCTGTGCAATAAAGAATAAATGAATTAATGAACTTTGAATGTCACGTGTTTGTTTATATCTATGCAATAAAGTATAAACTAATGAATGAACTGCTGCTCTCCAATCCCAGATCCCCGCATTCCACGTATCCTATATTGGCTTAGGCTGAAGAGTCGGTCGATTGAATTCTATGCCATCCTAACAGGTAGGTAACTCCCCCTCCTTTCAAAGTGTGTGTCCTTTGGTATGCCGGTCAGGACCAGACATCTTACGCCGTGACGTTACTCATGTTACAGACGTGCGCGTCATGCTGCGGCAGCCCCGCCCCAGCCGCAGCGTGCGTGAACCACGAGTGCTCCGCGTGGTGGCGGCGACGCGAGGCGCAGGCGGCAGTACGTGAGGTACAAGGCCTGATAGGACAACTGCCGGCCCAGAGCGTACACTGGTAGCAGATTATATGAAGTCCGAAGGTACAGCACAACACACGGAAAAGAAAGGACAGATCCTTAATTTTTCGCTCCACGGTATAACAGTGAACTTTTTCGCTCCATGGTATAACAGTGAAGTTCTTCGCTGCACGGTATAACAGTGAACTTTTTCGCTCCACGGTATAACAGTGAAGTTCTTCGCTGCACGGTATAACAGTGAACGTTTTCGCTCCACGGTATAACAGTGAAGTTCTTCGCTGCACGGTATAACAGTGAACGTTTTCGCTCCACGGTATAACAGTGAAGTTCTTCGCTGCACGGTATAACAGTGAACGTTTTCTATCCACGGTATAACAGTGAACTTTTTCGCTCCACGGTATAACAGTGAAGTTCTTCGCTGCACGGTATAACAGTGAACGTTTTCGCTCCACGGTATAACAGTGAAGTTCTTCGCTGCACGGTATAACAGTGAACGTTTTCGCTCCACGGTATAACAGTGAACTTTTTCGCTCCACGGTATAACAGTGAAGTTCTTCGCTGCACGGTATAACAGTGAACGTTTTCGCTCCACGGTATAACAGTGAAGTTCTTCGCTGCACGGTATAACAGTGAACGTTTTCGCTCCACGGTATAACAGTGAAGTTCTTCGCTGCACGGTATAACAGTGAACGTTTTCGCTCCACGGTATAACAGTGAAGTTCTTCGCTGCACGGTATAACAGTGAACGTTTTCGCTCCACGGTATAACAGTGAAGTTCTTCGCTGCACGGTATAACAGTGAACGTTTTCGCTCCACGGTATAACAGTGAACTTTTTCGCTCCACGGTATAACAGTGAAGTTCTTCGTTGCACGGTATAACAGTGAACGTTTTCTTTCTACGGTATAACAGTGAACTTTCTCCGCTCCACGTCAGTGAACGTTTTCGCTCCATGGTAACATTACATTTTCTCGCCATGGTATAAGAGAGAAAATGTTATGGTTCAGAGAGCTACCGTTGGTTTTAAAGCTCCCTTAGGCGAAGGCTCGAATTGTGTTAATATGTATACCGAGATACTGATAAATATAAATGTCTGTGATAAAATGAATGTAAAATGTAAGTATCTACAATAATAAACGCCAGAAATGTTCACTTTCGTTTTTTTATAATATTAGCCAATTTCTAAAGAGACCAATTTCTATAGGGGTTGTATTATAAAACTTACAAACACAAAATATCACAATTTGTAGAGAGCATTTCATGCAATTTCAATATCACAAAATCATTGTAAATATTCTTTATGCCTCGAGAAGAACTTTGCCATGCTGCCTATCGTAGGTCCAAAGCTGCAGTCGGTTATAAGCGATTTCTGAAATACAAAACAACATTCCTATAAAAAATCAGTGGGGTTATCAGAGAAAAAGTTTTCTTATTGGCCTGACACAGATCGAACGCGAGTAAGCAGTTAGCACTATTCTCAGATTAACTTTGACAACTCCATGTGTCAAAATTATTCAGAGAATAGAGGTCATCGCTGGCTTATACGATTCCGCTCCCACCCGGCAAAAAATGTTCATAAAAAATGGGCTTTAGTTTGTGCTCTGCTTGCCGCAAACGACGTTAACGGGAAGCAGAGCTACTCTCGCTGTTTGCTTAGTTATGTCAACAATGTAAAATATACCTTCAGAGCATAACCTAAAACCCATATTTGAAGGAATATTTTTTGCCGGGAGGGAGCGGCGTCATAGCGATGACCTTAGCCCTAACTCGCGTTCTATCTGTAGGGCCTAAGTCGTTCACACTCGCACCATTCCATGTGTTGCAGGGTCCGTTTGAAACAACAAATCTAATATTCTGAAACATACGTAGGCTCTATTTTAGCCGGGTCGGATAGAATCGTTGGCGTGGTAATATGGGCTTGTAATACAATAGCTTACCTGTACAAAGGAGGGCAGAGCGGCTACAGTGTGAGGTCTGGAATATCTCTCGTCCACGAGTAGCACGCACGCGTAGTCTGTGGCATGCCGCACCGCTCTGCCTGCGTATCGAAAATGGTAACCTCAACATTCATTATTATAAAGGCCTCGACAGACCAAAGCCGCCGGCCCGGCTGCATTGCCCGGCGGCATACTACCTTTGCCGGCGGCTTCTGCGGCCTGTCAATAGAGAATCTCGATCAAGATATTTATCAAATTTATTAATATGTTGAGACTTAAAACATAACGTCCCTCTTTTTCAAGTGTTATTTTATTTAGAAAAAATACGAATTTAAGTTAACGTCAAACAGCACTTGTTGAAAACACCCCATCAGAGGAAGTGACGTAATAGTTGTCAGTAAGGGTCAGATCTTGCCTCAGTCTCCTTTTCCTTTTCTATGCGAAAAAAGGAGAAGGATATTGACGCATAGGACTATCCACTACTAACACAAGCAACACGTCACTTCCGCTGTAGGTCCGTTTTCGCGTCGAATTGTCAACTGGCAGTTTTATCCCGCGATTTTTGGCATTCAATTATATTATTTTAACGTTATAATGCTCGTGATATACGTGAAGTAAAAATAAAATGATGACTGCCAGTGGGTATATAGAGTGGGTAGAGTGGGTAGCTAAGCGAGCGAGCATGAGCCACCGAGGAGCTATCTGTAGCGCGGCGGCATCTATCTGTAGAGGTCTTTATAATTTACTTTTCACACCTTTCATTCGGAAAAGTAAGTTTTGCTCAATGACTTGAGGGAGCAAAATGCTACTTTTCTGTTCAAGCTACTTTTTTAATTTATCTTTGCCATGTAGAATTTACGCAATGTGCCAATTGAACACAGATCTTAATAGGGAGCAAAATGCTACTTTTCTGTTCAAGCTACTTTTTTAATTTATCTTTGCCATGTAGAATTTACGCAATGTGCCAATTGAACACAGATCTTAATAAAATAATCGATTGTAATTTCATCGTAGTCGATTAAAAACGAACATGTTTCAAGTTTTAACTTTAACAACGTTATATGAAAACTTATTAATTTTCGTATGATTGATTTATGGTATTTAAAAAAAATGTCACAGGTATTTAAAAAAAATGTCACAATAAATTATATGTTTTACTGAAATCAAAACTATCGATGACTGTTGAAACCATTGTAATATTCGATTCGATTATTTAAACACATCGGTAAAAGTAGCACAGGAATATTTTATCTGTGGTGACCTTTCCCTAATCCTTCACAATCCGCCATTAAAAAAACAAAGTTTTGTTTACGTCGTTCGATTACTGTAAAAGCGGTGGAAGTATAATTCAAAGTATAGTTATTGAATTTTTTTAGAGCATTAATTTAAATTTGCTTTATAGTCGGTGTGAAAAGTTTTATGTGTCACTCAGGAGCAAAATTATTTTCGTCATGGGCGTTAACGCTTGAATCCTTCGTTACGCTCAGGATTCTAAAATCCCTCGCTACGCTCAGGATTCTATCGTAAAATCCTTCCCTTCGCTCTGGATTCAATGTACCGCCCTCGCCGTAAATACATCATTTTGCTCCCTTGTGACACAAATAACTATTTCCGACTTCTGAGCTAAAAATAATACCTTCGCCGCTTAATTTTGGGTTCTCAGGCGGAAAAATTATATCCCTAACTAAATGTACTATTTCACCTCTGCAATTCCAACAAGAGGCTTTTGCTGCGAGTAAACAGTGTGCAAAGTTGCATTTTGCTCACTCAGTAAGACAAAGTAGCTTTTTAATTTTTGAATGCCGCGGACATAGGCGAAATCGCAAACAGCCAACGGGCATCGAGTTGCAATTCGATGTTCTTTGGCTGTTTGCGATTTCGCCAATGTCACAGATATTTAACATAGATTTTTAACACGATTGCAGTATCTATGCTATTAAATTCTAAATAATCGAGCTTATTTTATTCTAGCTTATTCTTCTAGCCATTCTACTTGATAAATATTACAATTAGAGAAATATGCCCTAGTATAAATTAGTCGAAGTTTATCATGAAAAAATATACAATAAATGTTATTTGATTTTACAATGTTGTATTTTTTCATACTCTTATTTGTTATGTTCTCATTGCTGAGATGAAAAGTTGTATGTGCAGCACGAGTCCAAAGTTATTTGCATCTCGTGCCTTTTGAGTCCCTCGCTCAATCTAAGAATCGTTCTTCGCTCACTCGGGACTCAAACAAGCATTCGCAGCAAAAATCTAATTTGCTCTAATTTGCTCTCTTGTTGCACTAATATAACTATTTCACAACACCTGCTCGACAATGCCACATTATATGCCAAGCAAACCTTACGTAAAGCAAGTCATTATAACCCGCTCGTTAATAATGTGATTTTGCCTTCTTATCGTTCATATTGCAGTCTAATTTCGTGAAATACGCACGGCGCCAGCACAGCCCCCCGGCGGCGTAATTCCGTTTGCGTGTTCAATAGAAGGTGGCACTGCCTCGAAACCCGCACGGCGTTGGTAAGCTAATTTATTTTCCAATTCAAGGCAGGAGTCCTCCAACCGTGCACGGGTTTGCAAAGAGCATGCGCGCTGATAGCGTCTTTACTTTTCCGTGTTCAAAATAGTGATATTGCAAATGCGATAGTTTCGCTATCGATAGTTGACCTTGAAAAACAGGTCGATAGCGCGTTAGTCCTATCGAAAATATCGACATGCTGTGGATCGACATCGAAAATTAGGCGATACTATTGGATCTTTGTCAATTCTATTGATACTATCGAAGTACGATACTATCGATTGTATTGCGTCAAAAAAGTCGATACTGTCGATACTATCTATGATCTATCGGCGCGTTTCGATAGTATCGAACGTTTAGATTCAGTAACTATCGACGTGTTTTGACTGGAAATAAAACTAATAAATCTAATAAAAGAACTAATTAATGAATGAACTGCGAAATACTGCGAATGTATAAAAAAGATGGGATAGATGAACTTTGTAATTATTATCTATATTACCTTTTAGGAGCAAGCAATAGTATCGTAAAATGTTCGACTATCCATACGGCAAAACTATCGATATTGTCGATACTATCCATAGTATCGATACTATCGATAGAGTTTGTACTGTGGCTCAAGCAGGAATTAATCAGAGTGAAACAATATTCGAGTATCTTTATCAATCGAGAGTATCGAAAAGGGTCGATGGTTTCGATAGGAAAATCGATAGTATGATTGATTTTCAAGGCACGATAGTACCACGATACTATCGAAAGACCATTGCTATCGCAACATCACTAGCTCAATACGAGGCAGTCTTGCCTTCAAACACGCACGGATTTATTGGGCTTACTCCAATTACACAAGCGTGTTGAATGAATGTAGCCAAACTACAAGTATCGATCGCGTTTGCCGAGCAATGAAGTTTGGAGGCTGCGGCACGAACTAACCACGATTGCACGATAGAGGGAGCAACGAGTATATATAAAGATGCCAATATGATGTTATGCAAAGTGTGCTCGGGAAAGCTTTTTGACATAGAACCTCTTCAATGCGACTCTTGTAAAAGCATTTTTCACCATAATTTTGAAAATATAACGACAGCAAAGTACATGGCCGACTACGTCACCCAAAAAAATATTCACTTTTGTAATGAGTGCAGTGGGCTTCCAGTGGACTTCAGACGCATCTAGAACATCTAAACAGGAACATTGTTATGTGACGCAAAGAAAACCTAGTCGCAATATAGGGTGTGATGAGTCTGCCTTAAATTTATCATACATCAGCCTACCGACTACACTGGCCCACAATAATAGCCAGGACCTAGAAGTTGTGAAATGCGAAAATGAGAGACTGAAACTTGAAATATAATATATTTCAAGTTTCAGTCTCTCATTTTCGCATATATATATTATATAGCGCATGCTGAAATTTAAAAATTAAGCACTGCCAATTTTTCTCTACTAGGAGCAGCTGAGAAAGATCCAGGTTCTCAAATCCGTGGGTTTAGGAGATATGCACATGGGAAACACATCATCACCCATAAAACTGGTATCCCCCAAGTACCGCCGAATATGTAGTGGTTCATTAAAACCTGACATTCCCCGTACTTCACAGCGAGATCTCAAGAATAATGACATACAGCACATCGACGCAAACACAATTCTAGCACACAGAACTTACCCAATCGAACGAAACAAAAGTGCTAAATGTGACAACAGAATAATAACTGATCCAAAAGATGTTGATGTTTTTTTCAGATCATTTTAATTTAGGAGTCGGGAATGTTTTAGTGGACCCACATTTTGCTATATGTCTATTAGAAGAAAATGTTAATATGGTGGAAAATGATTTGGAATGTAGAGTGTTTACTCAGTGTGAGATACAAAAGCTAGTGCTCTCCATGGAAAATATAGCAATTTTACCTGAAAATAAAATTGTTATTATACATACTTACCTGGCTTTAAGCCTAATATTGTGAGTAGCATAATTGACTTCCTTTCCGGTGCGACGAATTTAGCCCTAAACAGCTCACTTCCTGTTTAAAACTCCTAAAATACATGTCATATCCGTTTGGAACCTCAGCAACATTGCGCGCGTAAAGTTTCAGAAATGGCGGCAATTGTAGCCAGCGTTATTGCGCGCGCTCAATTTTCAGGTCATTGGCAACTCAATAAAGCTGATCGTGTCGAAGAAAGTGTCACGATCATGCAATGCACAGTAATGTGCACAGCAGGCAGCGATTTACCTAGGCTTAAAGTGACTTCCTTTCCGGTGCGACGAATTTAGCCCTAAACAGCTCACTTCCTGTTTAAAACTCCTAAAATACATGTCATATCCGTTTGGAACCTCAGCAACATTGCGCGCGTAAAGTTTCAGAAATGGCGGCAATTGTAGCCAGCGTTATTGCGCGCGCTCAATTTTCAGGTCATTGGCAACTCAATAAAGCTGATCGTGTCGAAGAAAGTGTCACGATCATGCAATGCACAGTAATGTGCACAGCAGGCAGCGATTTACCTAGGCTTAAAGCCAGGTAAGTATGTATAATAACAATTTTATTTTCAGGTCAAATTGCTATATTATACCTGACGTTACCTGGCTTTAAGCCTAATATTGAGTAGTGTTTGGTATCGACTGCTGAGTTAAAAACGCCAATGTGATATGACTAGGAGTTCATTTATGGAAACCTTATATAAATTATGATACTGAATGTGTATGCATCATCGTGTACGTGATGCAAAGATAGGCTGCGCAAATGCAACTCAAAAATAAGGCAAATAGATATAAACAAACACAGACTAAGAAAGGTCTGATGAAGTCATCTTTTGAAGCCAGCCGAGTTTCGGGCTGGCTAGGTTAGACTTGGTTAGTTAGTTTCTGGCTATCAAGACTCATCTGATCTATATGAATCTAAGAATATGCAAAGCTTTACCTCCAGTAGGTTTTCCCTTTAGTCATCACTTACGTACAACCACCGAGCACCGAGATTGGTGCTCGGTGGTTGGCTGCTAGTTCGCCATTCTGTTCGACGACTACCAAGACTGCAGTTGTGAGGTCAGGATATCAGGTCGGTCGCCTGACCTACGAAACTCGGAGCTAGAGACGTAGGCGTGCCGAATCGAATACATGTGAAAATGAGTTATTATAATTTGTACCTTGCACAGACAGGGCCAATCTGATTTAAACACAAAACATTGATGAAATTAGTGATTAGCAGTAGGTATAATCAAATTACAATTGCTGTATTTTGAATTGGGAGTGCGCCTCCTGGATGCATTGCCACTGATTATGTACTTCCACATATGATTGGTCTTTGCAAAAGACTGGCGAACAACTCTGTAATCTGACTTTAATGACAAAGTTACTCAATTAATCTAAATACCTTTTCGTATCACTTCTGAGAAGAATAGCTAGATGTGGCTGATTCTATTACAGGAGCTAGTGTGGCTATCTGACTAAACTGAAGATGCTTCTACAGTGGGCAAGCATAGTGAAAAAGGCAAGTTTACGCGTAATAAGCATATTTGTAAATGCCTACAGTGATAAAGAAGTTTAGTATCCATCGTATTCAATTATCATTGATCAGATACCTAATACAAGTATCTGAACGCGTTTTCATTATTACCCGCAGCTGTGTAGACAACACTAACTGAAACCATGTTACCTAGGACTGGACCATAAAAGTCAAATATACATACTTCATTGGGATAATCCCGCATGGCCATAACATTCATTAAAATAATAATGTGTAATGGTTATAAAAGTTTTGAAAAACTGTCATTATGCTAGTTCACTGGT
The DNA here is from genome assembly GCA_949825045.1 of Argyresthia goedartella. Taxonomy (NCBI): domain Eukaryota; kingdom Metazoa; phylum Arthropoda; class Insecta; order Lepidoptera; family Argyresthiidae; genus Argyresthia; species Argyresthia goedartella. Next base: position 20,976,844 of record OX463807.1, read on the forward strand.
AGAAATACCAGGTTGGTGTCCTAACATAACATAGCGTCACGCCTTTTCCCATACGGGGCGGCAGAGGCACAATGGCGCCCACGCTCAATATGCTAATGTATTTCATGCTCAGTTCGATATTCAATACTCCATTGCTACTTTATAATTATTATTCCTTTACTATTAAGGTACTCTACGGAACAGCTGTAGAAATATTAAGGAACTCTGCTTGTGGGCTGTATGCCGCACCGGCCACATCCAAGACACATTATGGTTAGATTACCTCGATTTCGTCGACTTGGTTAAAGCTGCCTTTGCTGTTCGCTTGGGATATGTCGAAGTAAAGCGACTATTGAGAAACAACTAAATAAATAGTTGAGATGTGAAAAAATCACGATTTATATATAATCTCAAATTTATATTAATGTCCTGAGAGACTCGAGGACTGTCATCAGCTCCTTTTGGATAATATACTAAAAAGTGCATTCTTACAACCACTTACCTAGTAAATTATGAACTGCGCGGTCCAGTGACACGTAGGTCATTTGTGAGAAGTAATGTAGATAACTTCTCTATATGGCTCCGACAATATCCTGGTGGATAACTGTCTGAATAATATTAGCAGACTATATCTTTGGATAATGAATCTGAAAGGTGACTGCTACAATGATAATTGTCTGAAGCAGTGAAGTAGGCATATTCCCGACCATATACTGCCGGATTGATGAAAGTAGTCGGGTTGAAAAACGACGGCTCTGTTCGATTGTAACGCGTTGTTATATTAGGGGTTGGAGGAAATCAGCTAGGTAGGTACTCAAAGTTCTTTAACAATGTGGTTTAACTTATTAAAGGTAAGTCCAACACCACAATTAGAGCAGTTTATGATTACCCTTTTACCCTTTGAGTATTGTATTATATAGATAGCCGGTCCTCCAGCCACATACCTAATGTTTAGAACTCCCTTTTAATCCCTTTAAAGCAGCAGCGCTAAAATGGAAATTATTGATTTCAAAGTAAAGAAAGTTACATAAAGTAATTAGTATAAATGGAATATAAAATAGTGTTGATTTTATATTTCTTCGTCACTGGCTTAAAAAGGGTTAAGATATCACGAAAATGAGTAAAACGTTACAATAAAACTGTAGGAAAATTGTTTGCCTCCACTCTGTCCGCCTCGTTCTACCAACATCAGGCGATGTTTCTGTATGAAAATGTCGCTTTGAACCTTGCACAGATGGAAACGTTGCAGAGACTGAGTTAGATCTCAAGTTTCGCCGGGATACTAGAAATGCACGACAACCAGCCATCAGATATCTACATCTTTGCGCAAGATGTTTAATTGAACAGTCTCGCATAGACTGATTCATTTCATACTCACACGAGAGTTTAGTAGCGATGTCCCCTTACGCGCAGGCACTACCGGCATAACCGCGAACGGCTGACATAACTGCATGTCAATGTCGCTTTAAACCTTGCAGGTGGACTAAGTTGCAGAAACTGTATCAGCGGTATCTTACCATCGAAGATTGATCAACAGGTCACTTCACGCGGGATTTTCAATTTCTCTGTAGCCAAGCCGCGCTGATTGGTGTACTCATGGCGCTCAGACTGGGCTGCGGTACCAACACGTTAGACTTGGGTAACTCGAGAGTAAGATATAATATGATACACACATCGCTTGACGTCCATTATATCCTAGTTAGATCCCAGCGATATGAATCATATCTTACTCCCCAAACAAATCTCGCTCTCTCTGCCCAGGCTACACTAAACACAGTTGTGTGAGAACAAACCAACAAAACCAGACGTCTTCCAGTTTTAAAATGTCACTATTAGGCAAACAGCAACCTTATCACCTTAACATTTGGTCTACATTTGGTCCACATTTTGTTGGCAAATAAACAATTGACCAAACCAACCGCACGTATTTCAGTCTTAAATGTCACTTTTAGGCGAATAGCAACCTTATCACCTTAATCCTTGGTCCAAATTTGAGCCGGATACCTAGTAGTAGCGATAGCGAAGGCGAACACACACTAACCGCACCGGACGGATCGACGGCGCCGAAGGAATCGACCACGCTGCTCTCGCGCGTTGCTCTGTCGCACTCGCACGCCACGCATGACCGGATAAGCATGGACAGGTGTGCGTTCACCTGTACACGAGAGCGAGATTCGCGGAAACGAACACGTGGGTTTTTTCGGCTATCATCGGTTGGATTAAGATGAGCGAGAAAGAGTATGTGTTTGTCATACTATAATAGGCATAATGTTTCCAAAAGTTTGCTTATTGATTTGAATCTTATCGCATTGCAATAAGCTCGAAAAGCAATAAAAAATCTATGGGATATAACGTTCATAATAATGTATGAAGAAGCTATGGAGGCCTCAGTTCGCTGCCAAGGCAAAAGTGATCAAGGGATCGAAGCGGGCAATAAAAAGTGGTCTCTAGGTAAGTTGGTTAAGGCATAGTTCAAATGGTGAAATTAAAATGCAACTGTTGCAATTCGTTTGTTTATATATTTTGTATTGAGTAGGTTATTTTTCGAGACTCTTCCAACTCATCAACTCATTAAACAAATATAAGAGCCTTGTGAGATAAAAGAGTAAGAAATAAGTGGGAGTTGGAGCGTTATGAGAAGCCATAGATTTGAATGAGTGAGATATGATAGAGATATAATGTGTCACCGAATCAATAGATATGAGATATGATTACTCCCTATAAAGACACACTTTGCGCAAGTCTACAACACGTGGCTGCCGCTCGTAGTCGCCGCGTCGTCGTTCGCCTCCTGCCTCCCCTCCGCGCACGCACCAGCCTTGCGCAGGCTGGCGGCCCGGAGCCGGCTCCGGGCGGCGGGGGCGCGTCACCGCTGCGCGCGGGCGCGGGCTAAGTGTAGCAGGAGGTCGAACTCACGAAAATGCACGCAGTCGCCGTGTCGTCGTTTGTCTCCTGATTCCCCTCCGCGCGCGCGCCAGCCTTGCGCAGGCTGGCGGCCCGGAGCGCTAGCCGGGCTCCGGGCGGCGGGGGCGCGACACCGCTGCGCGCGGGCGCGGGCTTACCTTCTCTGTTTGCCTTGCTCTGGATGACAAACTCACGAAAAATCTCCAGGTTTCTCCTTCCTCGGACATAAAATCTGTAAAACTGGGATTAGTTATGGACTAGGTATCCACCGAGGGCAAAATCTTGCACGAGGTTACCATTACGCGATGGTCGTGAATGCATTGAGTATAGATTGAGTAGAGATCCACTCGTCCAACATCAATAGTTCGCAATTGATAAGAATCGATTTTATTATTTTCCCCCTCAGAAGACCTCTCGTTGATTGTATTACATACCTTATCCCTGTAGCCGGAATCTGCTTGGTGCTAAACAAGCCAAGACATGACCGTCGAAAATATCCCTTTTTGCGCCTCCTTCTGCTTGATCAAACCATGTGGTACTACCATGGGCGGTCACTACGTTCCCGCCAAGTATGATTGCCATCGAAGGACTTGGCGCACTCGAGTTCAATGAACCCCAGTACAGAAAAATAAAAGCTCAGCGTGTTTCTTCGTCACTGGAGATTCGGATGAATGCAATGTTTGTACTTTCGAGGGTAGTTACAAATAGCTACTTATAAATATCACTCCTATATCAAAGGGAGTGATATTCCTATCAAATTCAATGTCAGAATTAAACATATCTTATTGCGAGATTGTGTGAGTTACTAAACATTGCATCACTCGATCGGTTTAGCATACGATCATGCATTGCCGAGATGTTACTAGCTGAATCTTGGAACGATTTTTCCAGATTACTTGTCCTTGAATTCTTTCTTACTCCCCCGATGTCTTCTCCTCCGGCTGCTCCTCCTCTCCGGAGACGTGGAAGTGGAACTGCTGTAGCGATCACTCCTCGATGATTCACTACGCGGGGCTATTTACCGCGGTTTTTATTAAACGGATTATTTTTTGCTGTTACACTGAACAATTAACACTATAACCGTAACAAAATTCCAAGGATATTTCGAAAAGTAACTTGGAATATTTTCAAATTTGTTAAACGCGTGCGCACGCAAAGACATCCAAAACGCCAATGACCTGAAAATTGAGCGCGCGCAATAACGCTGGCTACAATTGCCGCCATTTCTGAAACTTTACGAGCGCAATGTTGCTGAGGTTCCAAACGGATATGACATGTATTTTAGGAGTTTTAAACAGGAAGTGAGCTGTTTAGGGCTAAATTCGTCGCACCGGAAAGGAAGTCAATTATGCTACTCTCAATATTAGGCTTAAAGCCAGGTAACGTCAGGTATAATAAGAAATCTTCGGGTTGGGATGAAACAACTATAAGCGTATTTAAGGACAACATAGATTTGCTAGGACTGATTTATGTGTTGACAAAGAGATTTTTCCGGAACAACTTAAGTTAGCAAAAGTAATACCAGTTCTCAAGAAGGGGTCTAAAACAGAAGCCAAAATGTACAGACCGATTTTCCTTCTTCCAACACTATCAAAAATATTTGAGAAACTACTGCAACATAGGCTTTGTACTCATTTTTCTTTGAACACAGTAATACACAATAGAAAGTTTGGTTACAGGAAGTGTGTTGGTACTTCAGAAGCGATAGAAACCTTGGTTGATGATACAGTCAGATATCTTTCCGAAAGGAAAAAGGTTGCGGCACTTTTCTTAGAATCTCAGCTCAGCGTTTGACACTGTTGATCACCGTATTCTGCTAGGCAAATTAGAACACTACGGTGTCCGGAAAGGCTTATTGAGCTTAATGGAAAGCTATTTAACAAATAGGAGCCAATATGTAGAAATCAAATGTACAGACCAAGGGATAGAAAAGATGGCAAGATCTAAAGTCAGCATAATAATCCGTGGGGTACCACAAGGGTCTATATTAGGGCCTACTCTCTTTACAATTTTCACCAATGATCTGATAGGCTACATCAAAAACAAAGTCCTTGACATAAACTTACTGCTGTTTTCCGACGACACAAATGCAATAATTAGTTCTGATGATATGAATGATCTCAACCGAAAAAGTACAGGCCACTATGTTAGCTTTCAATGCTTGGTTTATATCCAACAATCTTAAATTACATACAAATAAATCTAATGTGATGTTGTTCAAAGCTACAGCAGGAAATAATGATACACTACAGATTTCTATTAATGGAACCTCTATCGCACAAGTTGAGTTGAAGTTTTTAGGTGTTAGACTTGACCCATGTTTAAATTGGAAACCGGAACTAAACGCGATTAATAATAGCATAAGCTCGGCCTGCTATGCTCTTAGAAGTTTAAGGGAGGAAGTAGCACAGGAACATCTTTTAACCGTTTATTACGCCCTAGTAGAGTCCAGACTACGTTATAGCATAAAATTTTGGGGTAACAGCTACATGTACAACCTCTCAAAAGCGTTTGTCTTGCAAAAAAGGGCAATACGCACCATTTTAAGACTTCCACTATGGATATCTTGCAAGGATCATTTCGCTAGGCTGGGTGTGTTGACCGTTCCTTCTTTATACATATACGTATTATTAACCGATTTTTCCAAACAGATCACTAGGCTAGAAACTCCAGATGAGAAAGTTCGGAGGTTAAATACGAGGCGTAAAGATGTCCGCATCAATACTGTGACCCCCTCTTTCGTTGTGGAACATAGTGCTCGTTACCAAGCTGTTAGATTTTACAATGCGATGCCTTTAGGTTTGAAGATGATTGACACAACTGGTATTTTTAAAACTAAGCTGAAAAAATTCTTGCTCACGAAAGTCTGTATTCACTAGATGATTATTTTCTTCATTGACACCTTAATATAAGTTATTTATAAGTTAAAAGATTTGATTTTCTAATACAATATAAATTGTTTGAAGAATACATAAACTGAAACTGAAACTGGTTTTCTGGCCATTACGTAAGTAGCTAATAATTAGTAATTGGTTCGTAGTTGTTGTAAATCGGTCTTTCTATTTGTCACAAGGAGACAACTCTAAAGTTACACGGGCCGCGTCAGACGAGATAGAGTTACGCGACAGAGAGGCAACTTTTAGTTGAATAAGCGATGTCCGTGCGCCGCGCTGTGCACGATAAATGTACTTTATTAATCTGTGCAGTAAGTCAAAATGGAGTATTGCATAATTGGCTAAACATATGGGTAAAGGCGTGACGCTACGTAGAATATATGTATGTAAGCTACACACCTATACACTGGTTGACCTGCTTCATGCACAGGCTCTCGTAGTACTGCGAGCCGGCGCCCGCCCCGCCGCGCTCGAGGTGTGCCATGCGCGCGCGCAGCTCCGGTGACGTCACGCTGGGATACGGCATGCCCACGACCATCACGCAGCGGCCGAGCGAGTCGCTGCAAATTAATATAGTGGTGTAATAAGTCTGAAGCGTCTGCCTGTGTGTGTATCTGTCAGTCCATGGCATCCTAGCATCCAACGGATTTTGATACGGTTTTCTGTAAATGGCAGTAGACTTCCCTGCGAACGTTCTTAGCCATGTTTTAATTAAAATACATTCAGTTGTTCGAAGGAAACAAGTCAGAAAAATTAAGTGTTCATTTATTGTGCCGTGGTGTTTATTTTTATTAGTTTCGTTATTACACGACAAAGTGAACGTAATCTGTTAATGTCCCTACTGAGGAGCAATGTTTACTAGCTATTTACATAGAGCTACAGCGCCTCTGCGCGCTCTGTCTCCGATAGATGGATACATCAAGCTGCTCTTGCTGCTTGCTGTTGTTGCCTTTGCATGCAGCTCTATGTACAGTCCCGAACACGATGCGTCGAAACAACGACGACATAGAAACGCTGAACCAATATGTTACAGTTATTGTAGCATGCGGGTTCGCCTGTACATAATATAATTAGCAGAAAGCGCAACTTTGAAAGGTCGCGCTAAGGTACTTGTAGTGCAAGCTCGGTATTTTTGCCTTAATATATTTCGCTGGTACAGTCCATATAATTTATTTTATGTTTTATTTTTGAAGTTTATTTAGAAAATAAGATTTCAATAATATTCGACAAAACTAAACATGAACTTCTGCTATGTCAAAGTCCAAACTTATAGGTGTACAGACCGGTTAACTAAAGCTGGCACGTTCAACAAATTTACAAGTTGCGCTTGTGTAGTATCTGTGAATAAACGTAACGTTGTTGCACTGCAAGGCATCAAGAATAGTCTCTCTAGTCTGTCTCTCTCGCGCGTTCCAACTTATGAGTATGAAGGAGATAGTTATTGTATTGCTTTTGCTACTGCTTATATTTATTATTATTATAGTGTTTTTTTTTTGCATTCGTGTCACGTGTCAATCGACGCGCGTATTGATTATTTACCTATTTTGATGTTAGAATAAAATCATTCATTTTTAAACATACTGTATAGAGAAATTGCATAAGTGAGAGTACTGTGAATGTGCTAGCTTAGTTAACCGATCTGTCATAGTTTCTCCATGAAGTGTACCACAAGGTGTGCTGGATTGTAGCATAGGCTCACTTCGCCTAATGAGCCATATACCCTGCGCCCGCGCCTCTGAAGCTGGGTCCCTCGCTCAGCTTGCCGCCCACCACGCTGAGCAGCAGCACCGCCGCCGCGTACTGCTCAGCACCTGTACACATTTCCTGCCACACGAGGCGTCGGCGCGCTCACCTGAAGTTGAGTCCCTCGCTCAGCTTGCCGCCCACCACGCTGAGCAGCAGCACCGCCGCCGCGTACTGCTCAGCACCTGTACACATTTCCTGCCACACGAGGCGTCGGCGCGCTCACCTGAAGTTGAGTCCCTCGCTCAGCTTGCCGCCCACCACGCTGAGCAGCAGCACCGCCGCCGCGTACTGCTCACCACCTGTACACATTGCCTGCCACACGAGGCGTCGGCGCGCTCACCTGAAGTTGAGTCCCTCGCTCAGCTTGCCGCCCACCACGCTGAGCAGCTGCACCGCCGCCGCGTACTGCTCAGCACCTGTACACATTGCCTGCCACACGAGGCGCCGGCGCGCTCACCTGAAGTTGAGTCCCTCGCTCAGCTTGCCGCCCACCACGCTGAGCAGCTGCACCGCCGCCGCGTACTGCTCAGCACCTGTACACATTGCCTGCCACACGAGGCGCCGGCGCGCTCACCTGAAGTTGAGTCCCTCGCTCAGCTTGCCGCCCACCACGCTGAGCAGCTGCACCGCCGCCGCGTACTGCTCAGCACCTGTACACATTGCCTGCCACACGAGGCGCCGCGCGCTCACCTGAAGTTGAGTCCCTCGCTCAGCTTGCCGCCCACCACGCTGAGCAGCTGCACCGCCGCCGCGTACTGCTCAGCACCTGTACACATTGCCTGCCACACGAGGCGCCGGCGCGCTCACCTGAAGTTGAGTCCCTCGCTCAGCTTGCCGCCCACCACGCTGAGCAGCTGCACCGCCGCCGCGTACTGCTCAGCACCTGTACACATTGCCTGCCACACGAGGCGCCGGCGCGCTCACCTGAAGTTGAGTCCCTCGCTCAGCTTGCCGCCCACCACGCTGAGCAGCAGCGCGCCCGCGCCCTGCACCGCCGCCGCGTACCTGCTCAGCACCTGCCAGCAAACAAGCAACTCACAGCATCATCCATAGGCCTTTCCATCATGACACATTGCTTATTATTTTACCAGCAATACAAATGTAAATGTATAAGCACATACATTGTTTCTGCCCCCACACTAGTATCTGTTTTAAGGGTTCCGTACCCAAAGGGTAAAAACGGGACCCTATTACTAAGACTCCGCTATCCGCCTGTCTCGCTGTCTGTCTGTCCGTCTGTCGCCAGGCTGTATCTCATGAACCGTGATAGTTAGACAGTTTAAATTTTCCCAGATGATTTATTCCTTTTGCCGCTATAACAACAAATACTAAAAAACAGAATAAAATATATATGCAAGGGTATACAAGTGTGAAAGTAGCTGCACCAATAACTTTGTAAACAATATTTTGCTATGTAAAATCCAAACTATTCACTCCACACCATCCCTACCATTGTACGGTGGTACGGAACCCTTCGTGCTCGAGTCAGACTCACACTTCACCGCTTTTTCATTAGCTGAAGAAAAAAAATGCGGCTGTGATACCATTGTAAAATATATAATGGACTCAATAGTTTATTTTTTTCCGAAAATAAAAGACTCATATGACTAAAAACGTGACCGTGATTCTAGCAAGAAAGTACGATTTAGACAGATTCCGAGTATGCACATATTTAGTGTGTTGTTAGATATAAATGTGACCGAAATTTCAGAATTTGTTTGTACACGGGGGCTGAAATATTTCACAAAAACACTTCCTGCTAGAATCACGTTTCGAAACGTGATCCTAGCAAGAAAGTGTGAAATCGAAAGATTTCACTTATATGGTCATTTAGTGTGTCGTGAGTGGTAAATGTGACCGAAAACCCAATTTTGTGTGTCCACGGGTTTCAGTTTCCAATATGGAGTTTTTTGGTAATTCTTTAAAATACCTAAATGGCTTTATATCTCCCTAACAAAGCAACGCAGTCAAACGAGAGATACCTAACGATACATCTCACTTTACACTATCACTATACCGAATTGCAAAAGCCTATGATAAGCCGTTTTACCAAAATGACAACTTTTGTAAAGAATTTGGACCCCAAAATAAGCAGGATGTACTTTGTTTAAAGCAATATTATACCTGACGTTACCTGGCTTTAAGCCTAATATTGAGAGTAGCATACTTGACTTCCTTTCCGGTGCGACGAAATTAGCCCCAAACAGCTCACTTCCTGTTTAAAACTCCTAAAATACATGTCATATCCGTTTTGAACCTCAGCAACATTGCGCGCTCAATTTTCAGGTCATTGGCGTTTTGGATTTCTTTCCGTGCGCACGCGTTTAACAAAATTAAAAATATTCCTAGTTATTTTTCGAAATATCCTTGGAATTTTGTTACGGTTATAGTGTTAATTGTTCAGTGTAACAGCAATAAATAATCCGTTTAGTAAAAATCGCGGTAAATAGCCCCGCGTAGTGAATCATCGAGGAGTAATCGCTACAGCAGTTCCGCTTCCACGTCTCCGGAGAGGAGGAGCAGCCGGAGGAGAAGACATCGGGGGAGTAAGAAAGAATTCAAGGACAAGTGAACTGGAAAAATCTTTCCAAGATTTAGCTAGTAACATCTCGGCAATGCATTATCGTATGGTGAATAGATCGAATGATGCAATGTTTAGTAACTCACACAATCTCGCAATATGATGATATGTTTGTTTCTGACATTGAATTTGACAGGAATATCACGCCCTTTGATATAGGAGTGATATTAATAAGTAGCTAATTGTAACTACCCTCGAAAATACAAACATTGCACTCATCCGAATCTCACGTCGAGAAAATCATAAGTAAATCCAATCCAATCAGGGTAGGTATTTTCCGTTCGCATGAGTTACAAACTTTTATTGTTCTGTGCCGGGGTTCATTGAACTCGAGTGCGCCAAGTCCTTCGATGGCAATCATACTTGGCGGGAACGTGGTTTGATCAAGCAGAAGGAGGCGCAAAAAGGGATATTTTCGACGGTCATGTCTCGTATGTATGTATAGGTATGTAATACAATCAACGAGATGCCTTCCGAGGGGGAATATAATAAAATCGATTCTTAGCAATTGCGAACTATTGACGTTAGACGAGTGGACCTCGTCCTCGTCGATCTCGTCGTCACGAATCTATACTCAATGCATTCACGACCGTCGCGTAATGGCAACCTCGTGCAAGATTCCGCCCTCGGTGGATATTCCATAACTAATCCCAGTTTTACAGATTTTATGTCCGAGGAAGGAGAAATCTGGAGATTTTTCGTGAGTTTGACCTCCAGAGCAAGGCAAATAGAGGAGGCAAGCCCTTGCGCAAAGGGTTCCCCGCAACAGTTAGCCCGCGCCCGCGCGCAGCGGTGTCGCGCCCCCGCCGCCCGGAGCCCGGCTAGCGCTCCGGGCCGCCAGCCTGCGCAAGGCTGGCGCGCGCGCGGAGGGGAAGTAGGAGACAAACGACGACACGGCGACTGCGCGCATTTTCGTGAGTTCGACCTCCAGAGCAAGGCGAGTAAAGAAGTTGAGCCCTTGCGCTGCTGGCTGCCCGCTACACTTAGCCCGCGCCCGCGCGCAGCGGTGACGCGCCCCCGCCGCCCGGAGCCGGCATACGGCGAGCGCTCCGGGCCCCCAGCCTGCGCAAGGCTGGTGCGTGCGCGGAGGGGAGGCAGGAGGCGAAAGACGATACGGCGACTACGAGCCGCAGCGACGTGTTGGTGCCGGACCCCAGTCTGTGTGTCGTAGACCATCAATCAGCGCGGCTTGGCTACAAAGAAATTACAAGTCCCGCGTGAAGTTGATCAATATTTGATGGTAATATACCGCTGATACAGTTTCTGCAACTTAGTCCACCTGCGCAAGGTTTAAAGGGACATTGACATGCAGTTACGTCAGCCATTCGCGGTTATGCCGGTAGTGCCTGCGCATAAGGGGACATCACTACTAAACGCTCGTGTGAGTATGAAATGAATCAGTCTATGCGAGACGGTTCAATTAAACATCTTGCGCAAAGATGTAGATATCTGATGGCTGGTTGTCGTGTATTTCTAGTATCCCGACGAAACTTGAGATCTAGCTCAGTCTCTGCAACGTTTCCATTTGTACAAGGTTCAAAGCGACATTTTCATACAGAAACATCGCATGACGTGGGTAGAACGAGGCGGACAGAGTGGAGGCAAACAATTTTCCTACAGTTTTATTGTAACGTATTGCTCATTTACGTGATATCTTAACGCTTTTTAAGCCAGTGACGAAGAAATATAAAATCAACACTATTTTATATCCCATTTATACAAATTACTTTATGTAACTTTCTTTATTTTACAGGACACTAATATAAATTTGAGATCATGTTTTTTTTTTCACATCCACTATTTATTTGGTTGTTTCTCAATAGTCGCCTTACTTCGACATATCCCAAGCGAACAGCAGAGGCAGCTTTAACCAAATCGACGAAATAGACGCAATTTAAGCGTAATGTGTCTTGGATGTGGCTGGTACGGCATACAGCCCACAAGCAGAGTTCCTTAATATTTCTACAGCTGTTCCGTGGAGTAGGTACTCCACATAGTAGAGGAATAATAATTACATATAAAGTGAGTAGCAATGGAGCATTGAATATCGGACTGAGCATGATATACATTAGCGTGCATTAGTATATTGAGCGTGGGCGCCATCGTGCCTGTACAGTCAACTGTACAAAGGTTATTTTATATTTTTTGCATACATAAGCGTGTCATCGTTTTCTTGTTAAGTTTTTATATTCATTATTTTTAGTGCAATAAACGTCTTCATCGTTAGCGGTTGTTCCCTCATTTCAACTAGCACTCAACACTCACTGATATCATTATAGCTGTAGAACCCTACAGTTTTTGGTCCTTCGAGCCATTGCGACTTGGTACCGTCTGTTTCCTTTGAAGTGTGTTAGCAATCGGTTGGTCAGCCTCCCACCAGCGGGAACCACTGGCTAATTGAGAAGGTGCTTCAATCACACCAAAAGGTTGCGGATGTGCTAGGTCGTACGGACCATCGGCAGTGCCATATATCTGCATACGAGGTGGTTCGTCAGCATCTGTCGACATCTACAGTCAACAGCGCCACATTCATCGGGTAGCCACAGCACTCAGCTGGACTATCGAAGATATCAATCATTCAATCAGTTCGAGGAAGTCGCAGCAGATCAACTGGGCTTCAAGAACCTCGGGGAACTTCATCACCGAGCATCAATAAAGATCTATCGACTTGTACACACAGTCCATAGCGTCACGTTCATCGGGTAGGCACAGCATTCAGCTGGACTATCGAAAATATCATTAATTCACTCAGTTCGAGAAAGTCGCAGCCGCTCAACTGGGCTTCAGGAACCTCGGTGTCATATCAGCACTGAGCATCATTCAAGAGTTCTGTTCATAGAATACACTCATTCAATCAATCATCATGGCCGAAACTCTACTCAAGCGTCAACAGGAGATTCTTCAAGAGATTGAACGTGTCTATATCAACTTTTCCAAGGACAGCGCGACTCGAAAAAACGCTGAATACCTCAAGAAGCGTGTGGATACATTAGATCTACTTTGGCGAGAGTTTGACGGCAATCATGCAAGTCTGCAATCGTGCGAAGATAAAACAGGCGAATACTTTTCACGTAACATTTACGCTGAATGGAAGGCCTACTACGAGAAGACCAGACTTACGATAACATCATTCAAGCGACCGGTGGATTCAAAACCGGTGAGGTTTCATCTGCCGACTCCCGTGGAAACCGGAGAATTGGAACAACTTATCAGTCAGCAAGGTACTAATTTCCGTGCCTTTGAGCGCCACATGAACAGGATCGAGGCCAGCCACTTGGAAGAAAAATGGGAGATCGAGGATGAGCTGAAAACCCTGCATCATCTCTGGAAGAACATCGATATTCTCCACCTGCAGATAGACAATATTCTTCAAGGTAGCGACGGGGAGTATGAAAACGACTTTATAACCATCGAAAGTCAGTACACAGCGATTAAGAAGAAACTAAACAGGAGTTTGAGCTCTACAGATCATCTTCGTCACTCTACACCTAAGATTGACATACCTGTCTTTCTAGGAACTTACACTCAATGGCCAACATTTTATGATCTATTCACGGAAACGATACATAACAACAAGTATCTCACAAGCGCTCAGAAGATGCAGCATCTCAAGACTAAGGTCAAAGGGGAAGCTGAGCGCATAATTCAGCACTTAAACATAACAGCGGAAAATTACGGCACTGCTTGGAACCTCTTGACTGGTCGCTACAACAATCCTCAGGTTCTATTTACAAGCCATATAGAACTTTTTCTCAATCAACCAGTCATTCAGAAGGCGACGTCGTACGAGTTAAAGAGATTGTATGATACAACAATGGAAAGCATTCATGCCATTCATAACTTGGGTATCGATACTTCAACCTGGGACCCTCTTCTTGTGCATATCATCTCGAAAAAGTTGGATGCAGACACCTACGTCGATTACAAGGAGTCTCGTGCGTCACCCAGGACTATGCCAGTCTTCGACGATTTCATGTCATTTATCGAGCGGAAATTCATGGCCCTCGAACCAATTCAACAGAAGGCTAAGGATCCTGCATCATTGGTTTCTAAGCAACCGACTCATCAACCTTCGAAGTACAACTACAACAACTTCAAACGGAATAATTTTTCCCCGAGAGGTTATCAAGCTGCTACAACATCATACGGAAAGAAATGTCCGATGTGTGACGGAACCCACCATTTGTACCAGTGTACACAATTCCTTAACCAGCCAGTCGACGCAGTAATGAATACGATTGCGAAACTTCACGTATGCCAAAACTGCCTATACAAGCACGACAACAGAGAGGGGTACTTCGCCACAAGAAGAAGACCATTCCGTGAAGTTTGACCTACCTAAGAATATTGTTATTTAAGTTTACATAATTTTATACATTCATCTTATATTCTTTTAGTTCTAACTTATCATGATTTGTAATTTTATAAGTTTATATCTGTGTTCATCTCGTTCTCGGCAGCATGTACAGTCAACTGTACAAAGGTTATTTTATATTTTTTGCATACATAAGCGTGTCATCGTTTTCTTGTTAAGTTTTTATATTCATTATTTTTAGTGCAATAAACGTCTTCATCGTTAGCGGTTGTTCCCTCATTTCAACTAGCACTCAACACTCACTGATATCATTATAGCTGTAGAACCCTACAGTGCCTCTGCCGCCCCGTATGGGAAAAGACATGACGCTATGTTATGTTAGGACACCAACCTGGTATTTCTACCAGTGAACTAGCTTAATGACAGTATTGCAAAACTTTTATAACCATCTACCTACATTATTAATTTAATGTATGTTATGACCACGCCGAATTATTCCACTGAAGTATGTACATGTATGACTTTTATGGTTCAGTCCTAGGTAACATGGTTTCAGTAAAGTTATCTACACAGCTGCAGGTAATAAGGAAAACGCGTTCAGATACTTGTATTAGGTATCTGATCAATGATAATTGAATATGATAGATACTAAACTTCTTTATCACTATAGACAAATATGCTTATTACGCGTAAACATCTCTCTTTCTCTATGCTTGCCCACTGTAGAAGCATCTTCAGTTGAGTCAGATAGCCACACTAGGTCCTGTAATAGAATCAGCCACATCTAGCTATTCTTCTCAGAATTGATACGAAAAGGTACTTAGATTAATTGAGTAACTTTATTATTAAAGTCAGATTACAGACTTGTTCGCCAGTCTTTTGCAAAGACCAGTCATATGTGGAAGCACATAATCAATGGTAGTGCATCCAGGAGGCGCACTCCCAATTCAAAATACAGCAATTGTAATTTGATTATAACTACTGCTTATCACTAATTTCATCAATGTTTTATGTTAAAATCAGATTGGCCCTGTCTGTGCAAGGTACAAATTATAATAACTAATTTTCACATGTATTCGATTCGGCATTCCGACGTCTCTAGCTCCGAGTTTCGTAGGTCAGGCGACCGACCTGATATCCTGACCTCACAACTGCAGTCTTGGTAGTCGTCGAGGTTAATGGCGAGCTAGCAGCCAACCACCGAGCACCAATCTCGGTGAACTTGTACGTAAGTGCTGTCTGAAGGGAAAACCTACTGGAGGTAATAAAGCTTTGCATATTCTTAGATTCATATAGATCAGATGAGTCTTAATAGCCAGAAACTAAGTCTAACCTAGCCAGCCCGAAACTCGGCTGGCTTCAAAAGATGACTTCATCAGACCTTTCTTAAGTTTGTGTTTGTTTCCATCTATTGGCCTTATTTTTGAGTTGCATTTGCGCAGCCTATCTTTGCATCACGTACACGATGATGCATACACATTCAGTATCATAATTTATATAAGGTTTCCATAAATGAACTCCTAGTCATATCACATTGGCGTTTTTAACTCAGCAGTCGATACCAAACACTACTCAATATTAGGCTTAAAGCCAGGTAACGTCAGGTATAATATAGCAATTTTAACTGAAAATAAAATTGTTATTATACATACTTTCCTGGCTTTAAGCCTAGGTAAATCGCTGCCTGTTGTGCACATTACTGTGCATTGCATGATCGTGACACATACTTAGACACGATCAGCTCTTTATTGAGTTGCCAATAACCTGAAAATTGAGCGTGCGCATTAACGCTGGCTTCAATTGCCGCCATTTCTGAAACTTTACGCGCGCAATGTTGCTGAGGTTCAAAACGGATATGACATGTATTTTAGGAGTTTTAAACAGGAAGTGAGCTGTTTGGGGCTAATTTCGTCGCACCGGAAAGGAAGTCAAGTATGCTACTCTCAATATTAGGCTTAAAGCCAGGTAAGTATGTATAATAACAATTTTATTTTCAGGTAAAATTGCTATATTTTTTCCCACTAGCATTTAGTGTGTCGCAGATAGTGTGTAAATATTAACTTTTAAAACCAAAAAGTCGTAGAAATACAGTTGTTTTTTGAAAATTGAAATTTCGATAATAATACGACCAAATTAAAGTCATGGTCTAAAAGCGTCCGTGCAGTACTTGAGACATACCATCCTCATTGTGTAGGGTTATATGAGGTACAATGATGTGGAAAACTTGTTAGTGGGTAAATGATAAGGAGATCCGCCAATAACTTCCCAAAATGAAACTCAGCTAAGTAGCTAAGTACATGTCTACCTAAACATTATGGTAATAAATAATAAGAGTGTATTGTTTAATTTAACCGCTTCTTGGAATGAAAACTAAAAAAGTATTCTGCCCGCAGCCCAAATTGATTGTTTGTTTTGCAACTTGCAAAATACCAGCGGGCATGGATTAGCACTTATACACATACATAGCGTCAAGCCATTCCCAGACGTGGTGGCAGCGGCACAATTTTGCCCACGTTCAGCCAGTTATTCAATACTCCATTTTTGTGACAGGGGGCTAGCCCATCGCCGCAGCTGTGGAGTAATGAAGGTTTCCTTACGATGTTTTCCAATACCGTTAGAACGTCCGTCTGTATATTGTACTTGAGATAAATTAATTGTCACATTGTTACTTGGTCAGGAATCGAAATATGCATCTCCTACACCACGGAGCCATAATATTGATACTTATTTTTTTATTATTTCGTCATAAGCTTGAATTACAAGACAACTCTTGAAATAAAAAATAAATTTAAAAAAAACAATTACTATCACTATAGGTACCTATGGAAAGAGAGCTAATTTAAGATCCCTAGATACATATCATATCAGTGTCGTATGATGTCAATAACTTTTTAACCGCATTTTTCAGGTTTTGTTTACATAATTTTCGCTACAAAAGTGACCTATTTTGCATTAATATTTCGAAATCGCCTTAGCTCCGGCTACTAGATGGCTGCGGTAATGAAAAATACTGTAGAGTCTAGCCACAAGACTGCCTAGGAAGTGATGCCCTGATCTGGATTTTCTATTCCAAAACGAAACGCAACAAAAAACATTAACGAAACTCTAGAAGAAACGGAATGAACGAAAACAAATGATGACACATGTCGCAAATGGCGTAGTTTTTTTTAAGTTCTGTTACATCGATTTTGCGTGACATTTTAGACCACAGAATGTTTCACACCACCATTTTAGTCTTCAATTGCCCATTTGTACGTTTCGTTATCGCTTTTTATCTGAATTAAGATTAGAAACAATTTTTAATAAAATTTTCGATAAATTTGCATTACCTTGCCTACCAGATTTACCCCCTTTACCCCTCTCGTCTTGCCAAACGATTCTAGACCCAACCCAGGCCATTTAATGAAGTTAGTTGATATTTATTTATTTTGAGGGTATGTTTATTTTCCGTGCTTTTTTGTTTTTGCCGTGTTGTTAAATGTTACAAAATCCTTTGCAATTCCCACTTTTCCTACGGTTTTACCTGACCTACCTTTAGTTTGCGATTTTTTTTGGCACAATTTGTAAGTGTTATATTTGAATTAATTATATTGTTATATTGAATTAATAGATAGCCTTTTTGTCTTTTCGTATAATACAGGCGATTTTTTTCTAAAAACTTCGAGTTCGATGCTAGCAAAGGTCACGTTGCCACAGAAAGATTAAAATAGAACTGTCCATTTCCAGAATCAACGTAGCTCGAGGCGCGAGAGTGTCGCTATGTATGTGTTTGAGTCATTATAACATGAGAAGGTGTATGAACGATCTCAAATAGTTCCACAGAAAACCAAAGTTTTCTAAATATCTTACTGTTTCATGTTTGGCAAACTTTGACATCTTATTTCTCCTAAGGCTGCAAGTGGCTGCACGAGTTCTTTTTTTTTTCATTAATGATAGATGAAAAACTACTGCCAAGATTTTAATTGTAGAAAAGAAATAATCTGTAATTTTACTATTTTTTTTTTTACTACTAGAATACTATTTTTTTAGGTATTTACTTAACTTTCGTAACGTATGCACTTAACGTTCACATGAAACTACCAAACTGCTGAAAATAAGAAAAATATCGTAATTTTCTCCATACATTATTTTTTGCAACATTTTTTACTCGATAACCTGTTAGTTTATTCAATATCTGTCCTACGAAAAATAAAAAAGGTCGAAATTCCGACTTAAAAAATTGAGTAGCCTATGTCTATGAACTTAAAAGCTATGTTGTATAGATTGAAAACAACAAACAATTAGGCGAGCCTTATATAGTGCTTCCGACAACTTTCGTGATTTCTGGATAATGTTTCGATCGATGGATTTGATCGATTTCGACACACAAAGGTGGTGGTGAAAGTGTTAATTTGAACTACGGGCAGAATGCTATTTCTGTGTCCAACAACCGGGTAATAATAACTATTTACACACATTGATCTAGCCCCAAACTAGGATTCCCTGTATCTTGGGTACTAGTCAACGATACACATACTTATGGCCTTTGCCAACATAAACTAGACAACTGTAAAATAGTAACTTTTGCAGATGACACAGCATTGGTCTTTCATGGGGATTTGTGGGACCTAGCTCGTAGTCATGCAGAGACGGGGCTTGCTATTATTTCATCCTGGCTCAAAAACAATCTCCTCACTCTTAATATATCTAAGTCACAATATTTAACCTTCTCTATCATTAATAGAGGGCAACCACCCCCCGACTTTGAGATCAAAGTGCATAGTTGCAAAGATTACAGTAACATTAATTGCCAATGCCATGCCATGGCAAAAAGCAACACCATAAAATATCTTGGAGTCATCATTGACGATAACCTGACTTGGAAGCCCCACATTAAAATGCTAGCAGGTCGATTGAGAAAGCTAATCTGGATCTTCAAAAAACTCAGACATGTAGCACCACCCTACCTTTTGAAGACCGTTTACTATACGCTTGCACAATCCGTTTTAACGTACTGTATTCCAGCATGGGGTGGGGCCTGTAAAACACACTTGTTCGAACTGGAACGAGCACAAAGATCGCTGCTAAAGTTTTCCACTTTCAAGCCATACAGCTTCCCTAGTGCTGACCTGTACAAGTACTGTGAGCTCCTCACAGTCCGACAATTATACATACACCAAACAACACTAAGACGCCACACAAATCTAAATTATAATCCCTCCAAAATATCCAGCCGTAGAACTGAATTCGTTTGCATAACACCTAACTTTCAAACCGAATTTGCTGGAAGGCAGTTACAACATACAAGCACCTAGTCTATACAATAAAATGAATAAAATTCTTAACATCTACCCCCTAAGCTACCAAGAAGTAAAAATCAAGTTACGAAAGTTCCTTCTAAAATTAAAATACAGTGAAACCGAAGATCTTCTGATAAGAATAATGTCACTTATAGCTAACCGATATTTACTACTCACCTGAATAAGATCAACCATAAATCAACACTTTACTACCTATAAAACCCTTCAGACACTTACATATTAAAGATAAAAGATAAATACTTACCTACTTATTGTAAAATCATTCAGCTAAACGAAACTAATCTAAACCTTGCAATGAAATTCTTATTTGTCAGGACTCACAATATCATTTACATAAATATTGAAAAGTGTTAACAGAATAAATTGCACTAAATTATTGTATAATTTTAATATATTTTGTTAATGTATTAATTAGTGAGGCAACTTCCCAGAGACAACTTTTGGTGATAACCACTTGACTCTCGTCATACAGGTTCCTAAGAATCTAGTTCAAGAGTCAACAAGTATGAACCAGATATCACCATAAGTAGCCTTTATTGATTAAGTTTTATTGTCTAATGTAATTAGTTATAAGTTGGCTCAATAAATACTATTTTCATTTTCATTTTCATTATATAGATAAATATTATACTTAGATAGATAAACAACCATGACTAGAGTACAAACATCCGTTCTCATCAAACAAATATTTGCCTCCACCGGGACTCGAACCTGGGACCCTTGGCTTCGCAGGCAGGGTCATTGCCGACTCGGCCAGTCGGGTCGTCAGGGTAAGCTAAACACTATTCTATTCTATACCTACCTTAGAATAGAATAGATTCTTTATTGGGTAGGCTGCACTTATTAGGTTAACTTAGTAAGATTAATTTACCCACTGTCTGACACTGAAAATAATCTTCGCACTTTTTCACATCACTGTACATTTTACATAATTGCGTAACTCTGCAAAATGATGATGGCATGTCTCAAGTACTGCACGGACGCTTTTGGACCATGACTTTAATTTGGTCGTATTATTGTCGAAATTTCAATTTTCAAAAAAGAACTGTATTACTACGACTTTTTGGTTTTAAAAGTTATTAATAACATACTAACTGCGACACACTAAATGCTAGTGGTAAAAATTTGGCTGTAAACAAAGTACATCCTGCTTATTTTGGGGTCCAAATATTTGCGTCCAAATTCTTTACAAAAGTTGTTATTTTGGTAAAACGGCTTATCCTTGGCTTTTGCAATTCGGTATAGTGATAGTATAGAGTGATATCTCTCGTTTGACTGTGCGTTGCTTTGTTAGGGAGATATAAAGCCATTTAGGTATGTTAAAGAATTACCAAAAACTCCATATTGGAAACTGAAACCCGTGGACACACAAAATTGGGTTTTCGGTCACATTTACCACTCACGACACACTAAATGCCCATATAAGTGAAATCTTTCGATTTCACACTTTCTTGCTAGGATCACGTTTCGAAACGTGATTCTAGCAGGAAGTGTTTTTGTGAAATATTTCAGCCCCCGTGTACAAACAAATTCTGAAATTTCGGTCACATTTATATCTAACAACACACTGAATATGTGCATACTCAGAATCTGTCTAAATCGTACTTTCTTGCTAGAATCACGGTCACCTAAAAACTATATCTATTCCAAAGACATAATGTTTCATAACTTATCCAAGTAGAGAATTTATAAAAAAACAACATAGTATACATAAGGGTGCTTAGCGAGCTTCACTCGGATCACAGACCGGTCTTATCATCTCGGCAGGCCATTCGACCGACCGACTGAAACCAGGACCGTCATTAACAACCGAAAATTCAAACAAGCTCTCAGCAAACCGTACCTAAGAATTAATATCACATCAGAAATTGTCAATAGAGCCCAACTAGAAGCAAAAATCTATGATATAGGCAGCTGTCTCAACGGAGCACTAACCGGCGACGCCTCTAGTAAGGTCCAGGTAAAGGCCAACCAACGCTTCGAACTCCCAGAGGACCAGAGACTGCTGCTTGCAGCACGGAATGCGGCACAGAGAGACTACGACAAATGTCCTTCAGATAACCGCAAATAACGAATGCGACACCTCCAACGAGAGGTTACTAGATGCATGCGAGAGTTCAGACGCACTCGCATGAATGACTTTGTCTCCAGCATAGCCCCAAGTCACACTGCCATTTTTAAATTCAGTATATACCTCAAATCCGACGAGATTGCTCCCATGCCACCCCTAAAAGAGGTTGACCAACCCGCACGCCTTTGACGACGACGAAAAGGCCGAATATCTTGCCGAAAGCCTAGAAGCCATTGGGCTTGCACTCCCTCCTCACAACCAATAGAAACCGATCACCATGGTCAACTCTGAAGTTGACACAAAAGCTATCTATCTATCCCCCATTGACTCCCTTCCCGATGTCACCCTTGAGGAAGTGCTGAAAGTAATCAAGGAAATAAAACCCAAGAAAGCCCCGGGGCTTGGTAAAATCAAGCGTCGCCGTTGCATCGTAGAAGCCGGAGCTAAAGCAATTTCGACATAATAATGCGAATCTAGTATCTAAAACAAATCACTGATTATTAGGTTATGGTTAGGTTAGGTGGCTACCCCATTAAATCCCAATTACATGATTACATCATCCTTCGTCTGTGACAGTACCGGGAACCAACAATTAACAATGGACTATCGTAACGTGATAACGTTACAATGAAAGGTTGGGTAGGCAAGGCCAATGATTTTTCCGGTTTTTGACGAATGAATCGATAGAAAATTGCACACGTTCGTATAACATGTGACGCCGACAATAGAGACTTGATGAGTCTGTAGTCGGTTTCGAAATCTTTTTTTAACTTTCTCGACTGGAGGAATGGTTTGTTCTCAAAAAAACATTGGAATTTATCAATAAATCAAGGTGAGATTGCTGACCTGTCGAAGTATCGCAACCCGTCCCAACTACCCTCGGTTTTTGAGAGATTGTCATAGAATGTTTCTTTCCGTCTTTCTCGACAATTGTTCTGGACCTACTGGGCAGACTACGTGTCGAGTGTAAGACTAATTGCGTATGACTTGCACAGAGAGGAAGCAATTTTACATATTCTTCGGGGGAAATCACCAAACTTTGCGATGCGATCTTCACAGTAATAGGAACGCGCAGAGGAGGTGTTCTTCCTGACTGACATTATAATCTATGTAGTGTAAGATTAGCTTGCTCCGGGCCCCGGAGACCTTCTCTAACAGGTACCTTCTGTATACTCGGAGCTATATTGGGATATAGCCCACGTTGGGCGATTATAGCGACACGTTGGGACGTGTCCCGTGGCCGTGTAGGCAGACGGGAATCCAAACCCCGTCTCCCTACATCATCACAGTATGCGCGTGGGTGAGCTTCAGATCCACACATCTTAGTCCGCTGTATATTTAAGTTAGACAAGAGGACAGAAGACAGAGGAAATACCTTCATGTAATAGAATCATTGCTACACATGAGGACGTGCATACATAATAAGAATACAGAATAAGAATTAGAAGACAGATTTGTTTGTCAAGAATTTGACAAGAACCCTTTAAGAAACGTTCAGTACCTCCTCTCTTGTAAAACTTAGCGTTCATTTAAAAAGTACCAATGCCTTTTTACAACTATCCAACTTAGAATGTTTACCTAGGTTAATACTGACCCTTTGAACGATATAGAACAGGTTTCTTTCACAACTTAAGTTTGGTTACTATACAAAATGTCCGAGTTGGTTACAAAATGTCCGAGTTTTGGTTACAAAGTGTCCGAGTCATAGAAATTGTGAAGTAACTACGTCCCAGGTTAAAATCAATTAAACAGATAAACATTGTCGAGAAACTGTTGTTTAAATTGTCACTTTTCTTTTTAAGTAATTTCTGATAACTAGATTTACCAGTGGCGCCCTCTTTAAGGTAAGCACACTTATTTCACTAGTATAATCGACCTGTAAAGCACACGAACGCCACATATACCACGCCTAGTCGGTCAGAAAACATTAATTAACGAATCTCGTGTCATCGAATTGAAAAATATTAATTTCCGAGTTATCTCGTTACAATATATGTTAACTTCGCTCTATTACCTACATATCCCCATAAATATATGGACTGCATTAATTTTGACAGTGGTTTAGTTTTTCATTTTCTTATTAATTTTTATTTATTTATTCAGAAAACACTACAACAATGCTTACACTAATCATTGACATAACCTTTTCACCTTTCTAATACAAATTAAGTATTAGAAAGCTGAACATTTTATGTCAATGATTATTGTTGTTGTGTCTTTCTGAATAAATAAATAAAAATAAATATGAAAGCTCTATTTTAACATATTTGACAGAAAAACTATATAAACTGAAAACTATGTACCTGATCAACCTCCGCAGCGGACTTAGGCTCACGAAATATCTGTTTCTTCTTACTAATAAAGTCTAGTATATTATTCTTCTTCAAATGTTCGTACACAATCTGCTCGTAGGTGTATGAAGTGAGGAAACATATGACGCCCCCAGGAACTATGTTGCACACGTTGCGTAGTATCCTGCCGACCTCGTCCAACTGAAATACGTGAAGGAAGTAATAAGTTAACGGGAGAACTAGTGAATCCATTGTAGGCGTGCCCACCGCCGTGACACGGGCGGCGTCGGACAAAGGCCACGTTTCCACGGTACGTCCTTTTGTGTAACAAATCCCTCAATTTCGATTAGGTAGAACATGCCGGGCTAACGTGGCCTTTGTCAGATTCATGTCATGCACGCTACGTCACCTAGGTAGGCACGGCGCCAAATGTTCTATTCCAGCTACGACTTGGCAAGTAAAATTATGACTGACTATGTCATTACCATTTCATCTTGTCTGTTTCTTCATTCGGATGAATTACATAACATATCTTTAATACGCAAGTTTCCTCACAATAAAGTCCTCCTTTCCTTTCGATATCAATTAAACCAGCTGCTTAGTTTCTCCTCTCATACATAAAGTTGACACAGACTCACTAACCAGCGAAGCCGTATAAACGACGACTTATGGCATTCATTCCTGTATTGTTTTAACTAGCTCTATATTAATTTTATAAACTTTTACGTTACGACTCGTCCTATTGAGCGCTGGTGCTGTGCACTCCCACCTTATACCAGTAAAAGTTTTTCAAGAAGTCGTCTCCTTTACCATTTTCGTAGCCATCTCTTCTATATACCTAAGACTGGTATGTATGTGTTCCTGGAGGCTTCAGAAATACGAAACTGCCGGTCCTAAGAGGAGAAAAAAGGGGACACGCATAGCTGTACGTCACAAAGATGGCGAACGATCTTCCCTTTGAAGCTCGATTGCAGTACAAAACCCTTAAGGATCTGATATAATTTCTCAAAAATAGGGCTGATATGCTAGAAATGGTTACAAGTTAGCTCTCCATCCAGTTCAATTGCAAAAGTGCGTCAAGATCAAGCAAAGAAACCTACACCGAAAGTTAACAGCTTCCTTGTAACGATAAACCACAAGTTTTTTAAACCTACCCGGCGTTTGTAAAATGTGCGGACATTTCTAAAATTGTCTGATCCAGAAAAACATAAACTTGTGGAAAGCAAGAATCTTTGCAAAAACTGTTTCGGTGCAGGTCACTCTGCTACAAATTGTTACAGATGTAGTGAATAATCCTTTCCTTTCGTATTTTCTCGGAAATGTTCGTTTTTGTCTTACTACTTCACTCGCACTCAGTACCCATCGAGACAACGTAGGGAACGGTCGCAATGCAAGAGGATCTATATAGAGTAGTTAATACCACAGAAATATTTTGTTGATATTTATGTTAGATTGTGTGATAAACTTCATGGACTCGTGTATTAATGCAGGCCACCTATATATATATATATATTTTCGACTTTACATTTCACTCTTGTCTGTCATTTTTGTAAATAATAAACATTGATTTTATTCGATCCACATTAACAATTTATAACAGACATGCCGAAAGCACTATGAAAAGGGAAACGTTTAGATCGGCAAGCCTGCGAAGTTATTTTCAATATTTATTTATATTTCTTAACTGAAAATGATAAATTCAAACATACCAACTATACTGCTTACTTTTGTAAAGTCCAAAAACGAGTTTCGGAGGCCAGTGGAATTTCTCAACGAACAGTAAATAAAATATTGCAAAAAGAATACATAAATCAATCCACCTCCAATAGTCCGAAGTCGGCAAAGTTGGGTAGACCAAATAAATTATTTTGTCTAGGTCTTGACGATTTTGACTACAACGATATACGCCGATTAGTGTATAATTTCCATTTGATATACAAACACGTACCTACAATTAAAGCCCTGAAGTCCAAGTTATCCGAAGCCATAAATTTTAAGGGATGTGACTTTACGCTAAGAAAAATTCTTAGAAAAATGGGATTTCGGTATAAAAAAGTTGAAAACAACAGAAAATTACTTATCGAGAAAGCTGATGTTCGTTTAAAAAGAGTAAAGTTTTTAGCCGCGATAAAAAAGTACAGATTGCAAGGGAGAGAGATTGTTTATATGGATGAAACATACATCCATACCTCACATTTGGCAGGTAAAAGCTGGGCTGACTCGTCAGAAAACGGAGTGAAACAGTTAATTTCTAAAGGACAACGTCTTATAATAGTGCACGCTGGTAGTAGAAAGGGGTTTATACCTAGGGCATTGTTAATGTATCAGTCTACTGATAAAACAGGTGACTATCACAACGCGATGAACAATGAAAACTATGAAAAATGGCTTCGTAATCAACTCATTCCAAACTTAGCTCCACATTCGGTACTAGTAGTAGATAATGCTGCATATCATAATAAGTACGTAGAAAAACTTCCTAATTCAAATACCAGGAAGCAAGACATGATTGATTGGCTATCCAAACATAACGTTCCGATTGATCCGTCATTAACAAAACTTGAAATATATGAAATTATTTGCAAGTACAAACAAGACTTTGTAGAATACTCTATAGATAAACTTATGAACGAATATGGACACAGCGTACTAAGATTGCCACCATATCATCCTGATTTCAATCCGATTGAAAACATATGGTCTCAAATAAAGGGATACGTATCCAAAAGAAACATCAGTATGAATATGACTACTGTGAAACAATTGGTACAGGAAAAGGTTAATATGATTGGTTCCGTTGTTTGGGCCAAAGTATGTGACCACGCCATCAAATGCGAAAACGAGTACCGAAAACACGAACCTGAGTTGGAAAATTATATGGCTAGTTTTGTAATCACCGTTCATGAAAACTCTGACGATGATACACCAGAAAATAGTTCTGATTCTGACTGTGATATGGAAGTTGGAAGTATTGTTTCGCATCACACTGTCCACCCCGCTCCTCCTCCTCTTATCCCGCTGTCATAATCGAAGTCGTTCATCCAATCAGAAAATCATATTTATTTATATTAATTTCTCTGCTGGTTTGTTTTGTTTTATGTTGAGGTGTCTTTTTTGTTATGTCATAGTATTTTTAATTAATTACAAAAAATTATTGATATAAAAAAGGTGTGTAAAATTCTACTGTAGTTTTGACTTATAGTTAGACTTTTGGGGTTCCAATCCTTATAGAATCATTAGATCATCCCAACCGGAATTTGGTTTTTATCAGTGCGTTTTATTGAAATAAAACGTAGATAGAATCGTGGTGGTGTTAACATCTCAGTGTAATATACGTCAAACGGGCAATTTGACATTTGACATTGATAAATAAAGTATGCGATTTATTTGATACCTACACGTAATTTAATAATACAGTAATTCATAGACACATCGGCACCATTCGGGTGTTATCGTTGTTCCGAGTTTTGCCGATAGGAAAGGATTATTCACTACATCTGTACTATGGCCCGTGCCGCCAATGTAACCAAAAAATAACAGCGTATTACACGGTGAATGTAGCAAGAACAGCGCTGTTCCTGCTCAGTCATCATCTATGGAAAATAATCCTACATTAACTACTACCACGTTGCATGCTTCGTCTAAGGTGCGCAGACTCTGAGGCAAACAACAATTGTTCTAGTAGGATGAATTGATATTGACGGTTGAATTTAACCATAATGCCTACCCTTTAAAGTTCTAGATAACTGCAATGAAGATTCCCATGATTTTTCCAGACTAGTCTTAGCCGAAGATACTAAGTCTTGGGTATGAATTTTGATATTAAGGCGTAGAGTATGTGTTTTTTGGGCGCCTTAAGGTATGTGTATAGTAACACATTCTGTGATTTTTTATTCCTTTGGTTATTGTTTTCCCCTGTAGGATGTCGTGTATTTTACTACGTCTGAGGTGGTTTTTGGCGTTCGCGTGCATGTCGCTCAAGATCATGCGTTCATATTTTCTTAGTCTTGAGAGCTTTCGTGGGGGCTGCCACTTTTAGTCCATATGTACGGTGAAGTAACTATTTTGTATATTAAGCCAGCTATTTTTCAGTCCATGATTTTGAAGTCTGATAAGTCACCAGATTCCACAGCTTCTTTTGCACAAGAGTCAGCTATTTCATTACCCGAAATACCACTGTGAGCTGGAATCCAAGCAGGAATAATGTTAATACCCCGAGAGAGGCATCTGACAGAGCATCACGAATCTTTAGTATAGGAAGGGACGTTTTGATTTAAATGGGTTAGCAGAAATTGCGTAAAGAGAGCTTAAGGAGTCCGAGAAAATTAAAGTGTTATCCAACGAATAGGATTCCGCATACAAGATGGCTTCAGGGATTGCCGTCGCCTCCCCTCCTCTCGTCTTCTCGGTATTCACTAACTCCATCTCTGACGTTCTTACCTTTTCTGATCATCTCTACGCAGATGACTGACAAATATATCGGCACTTCTCTCCGTGTGATGTGAATCTGACTATAGAGGCGTTGAATGCTGATCTCTGATAATTGAAAACACTTGCCGTACACTCACTCAGGTACCGTTTTGTCTCTCTTTACTTCGCAGAAGCGGAAGCAAAGTTGAAGACGTAACATTCTGCCACATTCAACAAAAACACACACTTAACACCTTCATTGTGCAATAAACTCCCTAGTGTTTGCTAGTATTCCACCAAGTTTTCAGCGAGCGGGAGGAACAGCGAGACAATGCTACAACCAGGGCCTTATATAATGAGGTCATGAGCCAAACTGGCATACCAACTATTGACCTAACAGCTTGTGATACCTCCTGCACCATGAAGAATTCAAGTGCCATGAAAATGAACAGTGCAAATAAGATAAGAAAATATGTTAAAACTAGGAAATATATCCAGAAAGTACAAAGACTTGTAAAACAAAACCGTAAGAGCATGGAAAGTATACCAGTGCACAGACAAAAAATTAAATTAGTTGCTGAGGTGTCTGAGTGTCAGAAGGAACTACTTACCAGCAAAATAGAACATGAGCTAGCCATGGCTGAACTACAAACTCGGTTCGAAAATCTGCATTATGAGTTAGTGGACATCACATGCATGTACTCAACAGTACAAACTCAGTATGATGAATGCATCTCATCAATGAATGAGTTGATTGCACTAAGCAAAAGCAATCTTGAGAGCTTTGAGTCCTTGTGTCAGACAAACATGGAAGACTCTGAACAAGGATTGTCTCTGCCAGCCCTGCCACCACCACAAGACCTGCCGGGGAAAGCAGCCCCTTTACAGCCGAGCCCCCAGCAGCGGAAGAGAACTGAAACAGCCAGCGGGCAGGCTTGCTTGTCATCGCCAAGCAGCATGCCCATCACACCGGCCTCTATATTGCGGGATCCAGCACAGCCACATGTAGTCAAGTCATGTGGTCCATCAGTAGCATCAAATGGAACCACGGGCCATAGCAACACATCAACCTGTGATGCCTTAGATGGACATTGGCGATCAACACCCACCAGCAATTCAGTTGAAAATGGTGCCTTCAAGTCAATAGTGTACTCAGATAAATAAGGTGTAGGTTTAGGTATCAAGCTGCAGAATAACTTACGGCAGCATGTAGAAAACATTTGTATGCCTGATGCATCTTACAAGCAGATAGTAAACTGCATGCTTAATAGGGAGTATGACAGTAATTCAACTATTGTATTAATAAATGGGGAACACCACAGGAGTTCAACAAGACGATTTGATTAATTACTTTGAATCTATAGTATCTCTCCGGGCAAGGAAAATTATTCTGTGTGGTTTTCCCTATTCCAAAGCTCTGACAGAGGCACAAAATGACCGGATTTCTAGACTCAACCAGCTTATGTATAACTTGACCTTTGGTCATCGGGACCGAGTATTATATTTTGATACGAATAAGTTTATTCGAAATTTTATACTGAGCGACAGATTGTCAAATTATTGGCATACATTATTTATGACCCTGTTATTGTTGAGAAAATAACTTGGGTGCCAGTAGGAAATGACGAGTGTAGAAATAATCATACTAAACCTTTGTATGTTAAGAGTTATGTGACATGCACCCCTATTGGGAATTCACCTGTTAATCATACTTTGCATGCAACTTTGGAATCTGTTCCAAGTAATTTAAATTAGTTCATAAGACATTAGAGGAAATCTCTAGCACACAAGAGCCACTAAATATGTCAAAATGTAAGCCCCAGTTAAATATTGCCCATCAAAACATCCAGGGGCTACCTGAAAAAGAACTTGTATTAGAATTATTTCTAAAAAATTCTGATATTGATATTATTTGTGTTACAGAACACTGGTTGAAGGAAAATATGACGTCTTTTAACATAAATAATTACAAAATTGTCAGTTCAGAAAGAATGCTGATAGAGTTCTTGGTTCTTTAATCTTAGTGAAAAATAATATTAAGGTGAAACAACGCAAAGATATTCTTGCACTTACTGTTGAATGACAAATAGAGGTATCCTGTGTTGAGCTGGATAGCCATATTATTGTTTGTGTCTACAGGCCACCGAGGGATGAAAAAGGCTATGGCAATTTCGAAATATTTGAGAAAAATATGGAGGAAGCCCTCACAAAACTATGTAATAACAGAAAAAAGTTGATTATTTGTGGCGATCTTAATGTAGATTTGCTTGTAGGAACAACAATAAAACAAAGATTAATAACTTTATTCAAATCGTTTAACTTATGTCATGTATTTTTAGAGCCAACTAGATTTACCAGCCAAACTTGCTTAGATAACGTATTTTGTGACTGTGCATTCACAAGTAAACGTGTAATTAACTGCTTACCTTCCGATCACAGTGGTCAAACAGTTTCATTCCCAATTGCTATTAAGGATAAGAATGGTCCATCATTTTATAGGCCTATTACATCCCATAGACTAGAGATACATATACGAAAAACTTAGATATAAATTTGCAAGTACCGGATTTTAATGAACAGAACCCAAACAAAATCTACTCAGACTTCTTCAACATTATTCAGACAAAATTCAATAAAGTTTTTATATTAAAGAAAGTCAGTGGCTACAACGGTAAATCTAAATTTGATGACTGGGCAACGTTTGGAATTCGTAAAAGTAGAGTTATCTTGTATGACTTTTATGATCAAATAACCTATAACTATGATCGAAAATTTTATGACTATGTTAAAAAATATTCCAAAACTTTCAAGTTGGTTTGTAGAACTGCAAAAACTTTACACATTAATAGAAAAATTAAAAATTCAAATAATACAATGAAAACAGTTTGGCAAATAATAAACCGTGAAACTGGCAAAGTTATACCAAGGGACAATGATTTCTGCCTGAAGATAGGTGATGATGTTGTAAATCCAGCGATGATGTTGTTCGAACTTTTGAAACATTCTTCACCAATGTACCCCTACTCACAACAGATCGTCTAAATTCATCTCCATATGAAGCAGAGACTTTATTAAAAAATAACACTAGCGTCAGTAAGGTATATTTGAAATTTCATCATGTATTGTCATTGTCAAAACATTGTCAAAACGTTTAAATTACTTAACTTAAAAATACGGAAGACCTGTGGGGTATATCAGTCAAAGTCATTGGTTCAGTAATTCTAGTTTTAGCCCCACACTTAGCTTATATTCAATAAATGTGTTGACGATGGGGCTTTCCCAAACCTTATGAAACATAGTAAACTGATACCTCTGTTCAAATCGGGAGATAAGGGTGATCCTTCAAATTTCGGACCAATATCTGTTCTTCCAACACTAAGTAAAATATTTGAAAAGATTATACTCAATCAAATGCTCTCACACTTCAAAACAACTCCAAGCCAAACAATACGGTTTCACTAGGGGTAAATCGACTACGGATGCAGATATTACCCTTATATCTCATATTTATTCTGCATTGGAGGCCGCACAGGATGCTATCGGAGTTTTTTGCGACCTGTCGAAGGCGTTTGATTGTGTTGATCATAATACGCTATTAATTAAATTAAATCATTACGGAGTTCGAAATAAAGCGTTGGATCTACTAAGATCATACCTAAGCAATAGAATTCAAAAGGCAGAAGTTGGAGTTGGCAAATCTGATGGATCGGGTGTAAAAATTGGCGTTCCACAAGGTTCCATCTTAGGTCCTTTCTTATTCCTGGTATATATTAACGATCTGCCTTTCATGGTAGAGAAATTAACTGACATAGTGTTATTTGCTGATGATACTTCAATGGTCTTCAAAATTGAAAGACAAAAAGGAGAATTTGAAGATGTTAATGGTGTATTGTCTTTAACCTTGAATTGGTTCACAGTTTATAA
This sequence comes from Argyresthia goedartella, assembly GCA_949825045.1. Classification (NCBI taxonomy): domain Eukaryota; kingdom Metazoa; phylum Arthropoda; class Insecta; order Lepidoptera; family Argyresthiidae; genus Argyresthia; species Argyresthia goedartella. The sequence continues at coordinate 21,009,259 of OX463807.1, forward strand.
TGTATTGTTAAACGCTGGTAAAACCAAGTGTATCAAATTCTCACTTCCAAATGTCAGGCAAGTTGAGACCATACTGGTGGCTTCCGATCCGCCTTCGTCGTGATATGCACATTCTCTCCTATCTGTTCGACATTTTGCGAATTCCCCGCTATCCCACATGTCTTCGAGAACGTTTCGGATTTTTTTTCCTCCAGGGTTAGCAACCGGAGATCCCACACGATGTCTCTCCTTTCTACTCCTCGGAATAACACTGCCGCTTACAAACACTCGTTTAGGTTAAGGGCGATCCGACTGTGGAACGCACTTCCCTGCGCTATTAGAGATAGTCCCTCAATTTTCACTTTTAAGACAAGATTGAAAGAGCATTTCCTTTCTCTTTCGTGATAGGTACTTTTATATATGTATCTATAAGTAGTATATGTTTGATATATATTTTATTTTTTGGTTTTGTATTTTATTTAGCATATATCATTTATTACATTATTATGTTTTAGTTGTAAACAAAGTTTTATTGCGCACTAGGACTCTCCTGTTGCACAATTTTTCCTGTCCTGCTTAGGTTTGCTGGTAGAAATCTCTCTTTAGAGATAAACTCGCTTTTGCTCAAAAATGATTTGTTAACTTACTATTAAGATTTCTGAGCAATGAAAAATGTGAATACGAATATGAGTATTCAAACTATTTTAATTTAGCGGGATATTCAAACGGGGAGCGGATATTCAAACTATTTATATTTTACAGAAAAGAGCTATTCGAGCAATTTATAATTTAAAACGAACACACTCCTTAAGAGAGCTTTTTAAAGAAATTGACGTACTAACTGTAGCTAGTCAATTTATTTTCGAAAATATAATGTATGTACGCAAGTACCTTACAACATTTCCAAACTAAGCGATAGCTGTAATGTTAACCAAAGAAATACTCACAGACTATGGGCGCCCCGGTTTAGACTCGTGAAGGTTCTTTCAAGGCTCAGTGCATTCTCTACTACAATAAGATACCACTGGAGATTTTGAAATTGCCATTTGAGCAATTTAAAAAGCATGTTAATGCGACTTGGTCGAAAAATGGATATTACAATGTTCAAGATTACTTAAATGACGGGACGGAGTTAATCTAGCTCAACACAGACCATGCTGTTAATAATTGTGTTATTATTTATTCAGCACATCCAAATCAATCATAATAATTAAATTTTGAATATTTGTATTAGTTAAGCATAAGCAATTTTTAAAAGAGATCTAAAAATCAATCTGTGGGAGTTTCTACCCCTTCTCTCCCACAGTGGTCCAATGTAGAGAAGAGGCAAAAAATTACGTTTGCTTAGTATATGTAAATATCTACAGTAATAAAGAACTGACTGGAGTGCACTGGGTTTCTAGTCTATCGGCAAGACATTGTGCCTTTTTGTCGTCATCAAAGGCTGCGGGTTGGTTATCCCGTTTTTTGGCATGGGAACAATCTCGTCGGATTTGAGGTATATACTGAATTATAAAATGGCAGTGTGACTTGGGTCTATGCTGGAGACAAAGTCGTTCATGCGACTGCCTCTGAGCTCTCGTATGCATCTGGTAACCTCTCGTTGGAGGCGACGCATTTGTTTCCTGTGATTGTCTGAAGGACAGTTATCATAATTTCTCTGTGCCGCATTCTTTGCACTAAGCAGCAGTCTCAAGTCCTCTGGGAGTTCGAAGCTATGGTTGGCCTGCACCGGGACCCCGCTAGAAGCGCCGGTTAGTGCTCCGTTGAGACTGTTGCCTATGTCAAAGATTTTGGCTTCTAGTTGGGCTTTATTGTCAATTTCTGATGCGATATTTAATCTTAGGTAGGGTTTGCTGAGAACTTGTTTGAATTTCCGGTTGTTAATGACGGTCCTGGTTTCAGTCGGTCGGTCGAATGGCCTGCCGATATGGTATAAGACCGGTCTATGATCCGAGTGAAGCGTGCTAAATATACTTATGTCCCTGACTGGGAGGCTAATGTTATGAAAATGCAGTCGGAGAGAATGTCAGGTCTGTGGTCACTTATGTAGGGGTAATGGGTCGGGGCCTAGGGAGCTATGACTTCGCAGTCATCGAGGGATTCGAGAAGTCTGTGTATGGTCCGTCCGTTGGTAATTGTCGCGTTACAGTTCCGATAACTGTACTAACTAGTTCTAAGAGGGCTTTGATATCATTAGCTATCATCTTGTCTCCGGCCAGCAGATAGACTGATGCTATATGTCTGTGGGATCGTAACCTGAGATTGCAATGCGGATGGCATGCAGGTGGGAGGGGTTGCCGCGTCCTTCCCACAGATGGAGGTGGCATGATTGCCTGCGCATTTCACGGAAAGGGGAGGGGCAAAGCATCTACTTTGGGCATGACCGTAAAGTTGACAGTTATAGCACTGTGTAATAATCTTATTTGTTTGGGGGTTTTCCACCAGTTCCCTGCCTAGCGTTGGAGCTTATAAATCGGGCGGCGTACTCTCCGGTGGTGGGGGACCGAGGTGTTGCGACGATGGCGTGATGGCGTGTCTTCGTGCGCTGTGCGTTGTACAGGGCTCGCTGCGGAGCATTGGGGAGCGCTTCATGGTGGGAGCAAGCCGGCACGTGTAAGCCGGTGACCTTGGCCGGCAGCGGCGTTGGCGGCCATTTGTGATGGGCTTAGAGTCTGCCCACTACAATATATATCTCTATATATACATATATATAATATTAGGTCCTTACATATGAAATTGGCGTTTTGTATGGAGAAATTGAAGTTAACTCAATTTTCAGTACAAGCATTTTGTATTTTTTTTAGGAATGACAGATCCTAATTTTATAAACGAGAATGAACGAGAACGTGTATGAATGAGACAACATTAAGCTAACAGAAAATTTTATATAATTTGTGAAAAGTGTCAGCTGTAAAAAAATATTACGAATATTATCATGAAAATGGATGACATTTAGGAGGCACTGATTTTGAAGATATCATTTTAGTTATCAAACTGAAAATTAAAAGAAAATTTAATAAGTAGATGAAAAATATTGAAATAAATTTTAAAACAATAAAAAAAACTGGAAATAGCTATTGGATTACTCGAAATATGAACTCCTGAATCTGTAAGAAAAATTCGCCAATTTCATAGGTAAGCACCCAATAATATATATATATATATTCATAACTTTAATACTCGTAGTCAAAGATTTACGGCTATCTCAAGTCAAGTCAAGAATGAGGCGGTAATGTCTTCACGGAATTGGTAATTATTGGTCTTTTACTGCAACACAATGATGTTCATATTTTTGGAAATTCATAAAAACGTACCTACTAACTTTTTGTAAAGACTTTAATCACGCTTAGGTTTCTCTTTATTGAAAAATACCGGTAAATAACAACATGTTTATGAAAAAATACTCATTTTCCTCGATATTTTAACAACCAAGAATTTGAATTAGTATGGTTTCAGTAAACAATCATAAACAATCTAATAACCTTGTAAATGACATATCAAACAACGAAATTTATGCAATAAAACTCGAGAATTGAAAAAAAATTGTAAAGGTCGGCCACCATCTTTATGACGTCATAGCTATCCTAGCTCGTCCCCACTTCCTCCTCTTAAGACCGGCAGTTTCGTGATCTTCAGACCACGATGAAAATATACATACCAGTTTTAGGTATATGGAAGATATGATATGGCTAAGAACGCCGAAAAGGGCAAATTGCAGGTAGAAAGCCTTCAGCATATACCGAGGCCATGGCTCACAGTTAATTCTTAGTAGGACAACTGTAAACACAAAGGGGTTGTTGTTTAGTCCGTATACCACACGAGCTGATGCCCGCTCAATGTGGGGACCCGGACATAGCAGGGAGGTCTAACTCCTGGGCATGGGTAATTACATTTTTTCCCCTCCAACAAAAAAAATATAATAATAATATGGCTATGAAAAATCTCAAATTGCTTGTTTGCCTCTACTAATATGGCTTTGAGATGTATATGTAGAGCGTTAGAATGTTGGGTGAACTTTTAATTCGCGATTGATTAGTTAAAATGCTCCACGTGTTAGTTGGGTCACCGTCATCACACACTGAATCAAGTAACGCGCTGCACACTTAATGTCACTTACCAGTGGCTTCGAATTCCGCCTTTCATAGGTGAAGTTAAGCGTGTTCCCGGCCGGCCCGCGCGACAGACACGCGGCCAGCACGTGGTCTGCCGGCACCACGTGTCCGCACCGCAGCACCCTCACCCGTCCCGCAGTCCCCGCAGTCCCAGCACTCCCAGCAGTCCCGCCGCAGAGGAGAGCGGTGAACTCGCTGATGGGCTCCATGGTGCCGCCTGCTACTATCACCTGCAAGAGTTTATTTTGTTAGTGCACGAGTTTTTAGTGCTAGGACAGTCGGCTTTGAACCGATGCCTGCTCTTAAAGTCGGTTTTGGGGGTCTTTTGTAGACTTTTATTCTCTCATACACAGTAAAGCTATAAATAAAAAAATAAAACACAATAAATGAACCTCAAGTCTAAAATTTGGCTGACTTGTTTCCTTGAAACTGATAACATTCGAACCACTGATCCAATTCTAATAAAACATGGCTAAGAACCATCGCAGGGAAGACTACCATTTACAGAAACCCGCATTAGAATCCGTCCACCTGTTTGAGCACTAGAGTGGAACAAACAGATACACAGACAGACAGACAGCCGCTTCGAACTTATAAACCCCTCCTTTTTCGACGGGGGCTTAATAAGGCGTAAAGGGCAGAAAAACGGACCTCCCGTCAGATGGTAGCTTGACACTTCCGGGATTAACTGGGCACCAACGGACGAGATTTCCCCCGAAACGGTTCGAGTTTTGAACTCAAGCGGCGCCTCGAGGTTGGGTGCAAGTGAGGCTAAATAAAACTGTTAGGCTAAGCGTAAGCTAAGTGGTCGAGGCTGTGCATCCCAAGCGGGAGGCTCAGGGTTCGAATACCGGCTGGGGAGGAAGCAAAAAAAAACTAGGTCTTGGATGAATGTTTGTCAAGTCGCTGTTTCTGGTGCCTGTATGCAAATGCATAATCAAGATTATTAATGCAAGCCAGATGTGTGTCTGTTTAAAGAGATGTCGCTAGGTTCTATGGTTCTTTGTTTAGAAATACTGTTTGTTTAAATACTGAGTCGCAGGCGACGCAGAAACGTAAAGTACAGGTTTTGAATCGTAGGGCAGGCGAGGCAGACACAGGCCGCGAGCGCATGCTGTGACGCACGCACAGATGACCTAGGTAGTACAAATCTCTAGTCCGCGTCGCACGCGCCACGCAGCTGTCGGTACGTTCACTCAGAGCAGATAGCTCTGCCCTGCGCTGCGTGGACCTGCGTTACCTGCGTCCCAAGATACGCTCAGGATGGATAACACGTATTTGTACAGTTCCCGTCACGTAAAATGAACGCTGGATTACATGCTAAATATATTGCCGTTCTTAAAAGATACTGAAACAAAAATGGATAGAACGTTCATAATACGACAAGAATACGTCGAAAAATATCAAGCTTTGCGGCCGGCAAATACAAAAATCGACAGGTTTTTCATACAATACTATGACGGAAAACGTACCCAGCAAACAATGAGAATCAACAAAATAGGTGCGATCCCAAAAAGGTTGCTACATTCTTGAATGTATCAAACCCCGAACAGAACACAGGACATTGCTTCCGTAGAAGCAATTCCACCCTTTTAGCAAATTCAGGTGCGGATCTTACAGAACTGAAACGCCAGGAAGGAAGGAGGTTGGATGTCCAGTACAGTAGCAAAAAGTTATATCGAAGATTCGATCGAAAACAAAGCCAAAAGATGCAGCCGAACAGTTAAGAGTATAAATCTAAAGCCGTCTATTGTTGACTCTTGCACGCCACTATCTGCGGGGCGCACTTCAACATCGAAAGGAGAACCTTGTGAAGCAGCTACATCACAGCTTTCTCAGCAACACCAATCAGTAAGTACGGAGACTTTTCCAAATACCCAAGTCTTATCTGATATGACCATTTCAAAACGAAACAAGAATATAACACTAAAGGAGATGTGTACTTTTTCCAAGAGAGTTGGTACTTTATTCGAAATAGTCATGAACCAAGTTAAAACCGTAATTATATGAAAGAATATAATTTAAAGGTTCTAAATACATATCGTGATCATTTTTTAAAACCGCCGTTTTTTTGTTACTGTGATTTTAAAATAATTATTATTTTAAATAAAACAGCCACCCAGAACAATAATTTATTATGGCAACACTGTTCTGTCACGTCATTGTCAAGAACCCCCTGTTCCGAGTCACGCCACAATCATCTACGAAGCCGTTCCGATTTAGCTTTGGCGATACAAAACGATGGCATCGTAGACGCTGTAATCGATTATTGTGTGACTCGGAACATGGGGAAAGTGTCAAAAATGACAATTGAATGAATTACAGTTTTTTTTTTGCTGCAAAGTTAAGCAAAGGATGCAGGTTATAAATCCTACCCATACAAATCATTTTTTCAAAATTAATAAAGAATGGCGGTTTTAATAAAATAAATAATTTCGTAGGCTTTATTTATACTCGTTTCCCTACCGGAAAAACCGCATATGATTATGGTTCAAAAATCAGTACCGAAAAAATACATCTCCTTTCCAAATATGTTCTAATTTCAAAATACATTTCTTATACAAGGTGTTCGGCAGAACGTTTTTCACAGAAAAATGGGGGGTAGGTGGGGTCATTTGCTATCTCCTCAGCCCAAAAGATTTGGCCTAGGCCCAAATATTTTTTTTATATGATTATTTTTAATTTTTTTAGAATTTTGTCACTTTCATACCTTTAAACTCCTAAGAACTTTTTTTTTATGAGTAGACCTTATTTTGTTTCTTTTTATTATAATTTCAATGATTGGTAGGTCCTGTTAAAATTAATATTTGTTGCAGGTTATTGCTAGAAAGAAAGTAAAAAAAAAACAAACATGAAAAAAGAGTTTTTCTTTTTTTTTAAGCTTGACTTCGTGTTGAATTTAAAAAAAAACTAAAAGTGATGGAAGACTTCTGATTTTTTTAAAACATCTCTAAAGTGTGAGCTTTCTAGCAGTATGACGTTTGTTTTGATATCTGTGTCCTAACCAGAGTTATTCATTGTTATGTACCTAGACGCACCATTTCAACGAAATTCTATTTATGTGGAAAGTTAAAGGTTTTGCGATATTTATCAATGCAATAGACAAAATAATGAAACGGCTATTACTTAAATGTTACACAAAGCAAAAAATAATTATTTTCATTCTTGCATAGTCACAAGGGCTTCACTCTCTAAAGGAAGCGCCCGACGCGGCGTTGACGCCGGCGGCGCGTAGCTTCACAAAGGAGGTAACAATGATAATGTTTCACTCTAGCTCACTCATGTCATATCTTCTCTCTCTTTCGGAGCATCGCTGGCGGCTACCCAACTTTTCAGCCAATTTTAGTCGAGACTTAGCTGCCTCTACGATCTGACGTTCTCTCTGCGCTTGCGCTTGTTTTTGTTGAATTCGTTTTGTTATTGTTATCAATCATTAAGTGAAGTTTTTGTTATTCTTGATAAGTTCGTTTGCTAGTGCAATGGCTCAATTTACCAACGAGGAATATGCAGACATGTTATTAGCGTATGGCAGCGCTAACAGCAATTCACACGAAGCCCGTAGAATTTATCAGGAACGTTATCCCAACCGACGAGTACCCAGTTATCCGACGTTTGCGAATACCTACAGGCGTTTACGGGAAACCGGCCACTTACAGTTTCAAGAGCCGAGGGTCAACCTCAGAGCACACAATGTTGCCATTGATGAGCAAATTCTTGCCGAGTTTGATGCGGACCCTACCAAAAGTGTTAGACAGGTAGCTGCAATGCTTGGCCTAGGAATATGGAAAGTGTGGTCTGTTCTCCGGCACGATGAAAGGCATCCTTTCCACTACACACCAGTCCAGGGTATGTACCTAGATACACTTGACTTTATGATTTTGTTTCCTGATTGATTAATCAATAATCAGTCTCGTATGTAATTTCATCATTTCAATCTGTTCAAATACGAAAGTTAATGTGTGTTAGACTGCATTCGAGTAACAATAAGGTAGTCACTAGTAGTGAATTCAATTCTTGTTTTGTTTGTTCCAGGTCTTGAAGATACTGATTTTGGGAGACGTATCAACTTTTGCCGTTTTTTGCTGCATACCGATGTGGACGATGTAAACTTTTTAAGGAGAATTCTTTGGACCGACGAATCCAAATTTGACAGGGAAGGAATAGTTAACTATCACAACTTACATCACTGGGAAAAAAAAGGAGCAAACCCCCGCGTAAAGAGACAAAGGAAGTTTCAAAGAAGATTCAGTGTAAATGTTTGGGCAGGAGTGATCGGCAATAGGTTAATAGGGCCATTTTATTTGCCAGACATCCTCGATGGGCCTAACTATTTACAATTTTTAACGAATGATTTACCCGAATTATTAGAAGAAGTTTTCCAAGAAGATGCTGCCATTGTCTTTCAGCATGACGGCTGTCCAGCCCATTGGAGCTTAGATGCAAGGGATTGGCTTAATAATGCTTTCCCTAACGCATGGATTGGTCGGCATCCAGCTCCAATTCCCTGGCCCCCTCGATCGCCAGACATCACGCCTCTCGACTTTTACGTCTGGGGAAGAGCCAAGGATTTGGTTTACACCACTGAAGTTCTCAGTCAGGAAGATTTAATAAATCGTATTGATGCTGCGTTCGAGACGATGAAACAGGAAATGCTTCTGCGAACAACAACAGTTGAAATTAGAAACAGATGCAGAGCTTGTATAGCGAATAACGGACGTCAATTTGAACAAGATTTGCACTAAACGTTAAAAATGTTGTTTTTTTCTTATGTTTTAAAATAAAGATTACGAAATTTAATTAATCGTTTCATTATTTTCACGTTTGCATTGATCCATTTCGTAAAATCTTAACTTCCCACATAAGTGGAATTTCGTTGAAATGGTGCGTCTAGGTACATAACAATGAATAACTCTGGTTAGGACACAGATATCAAAACAAACGTCATACTGCTAGAAAGCTCACACTTTAGAGATGTTTTAAAAAAATCAGAAGTCTTCCATCACTTTTAGTTTTTTTTTAAATTCAACACGAAGTCAAGCTTAAAAAAAAAGAAAAACTCTTTTTTCATGTTTGTTTTTTTTTTACTTTCTTTCTAGCAATAACCTGCAACAAATATTAATTTTAACAGGACCTACCAATTATTGAGATTATAATAAAAAGAAACAAAATAAGGTCTACTCATAAAAAAAAAGTTCTTAGGAGTTTAAAGTTATGAAAGTGACAAAATTCTAAAAAAATTAAAAATAATCATATAAAAAAAATATTTGGGCCTAGGCCAAATCTTTTGGGCTGAGGAGATAGCAAATGACCCCACCTACCCCCCATTTTTCTGTGAAAAACGTTCTGCCGAACACCCTGTATTATACCTACTTTATTTCTGATTATATAATAAAATGTGATAAATATAAACTAAACCTCTATTTATTTTCTCGCAGCCAATGGTAAAAAGTAGAGTACACAACTCGTGAAAAAAATATTTTTATCTCGGACCTTGCATACCTCGCTCCGCACAGGATTTCAGGATCTACTTATCTTCTTTAATCTTTCGCTAGTCTCGGGATCCAACTTCGTGCCTCGAATTAAATTTCCTTTTTTTTTGTTTACTTGTTATAATAATCTACTATTATTTTGTTTTTTAGTATTTGTTGTTATAGCGGCAACAGAAATACTGTGAAAATTTCAACTGTCTAACTATCACGGTTCATGAGATACAGCCTGGTGACAGACGAACGGGCGGACGGACTCACAGCGGAGTCTTAGTTAGAACCCTAAAACCTAATTGAGCGAATGACCTTGAACATCGGAATTACCAGAAAAGAGCGAAAAAAATACTGAATTACTCGACATTTACTAAATGGTTTAGGCAGGCTTATTGGCTAAATAAAGACTGTCTGGGCGAAGTGCGCTGGGTCAGGGTAGATGTTCGCGTTAAGTTTAACATGTAAGCACAACAAAATCCAACGCTCATTTTGTATTTGATATTCCGCTAATTAAGATTTTCAAGTTGATGTTTTGAGATTTCCAGTCGCCTGATTTTGCCTGTCAAAATCAATTCAGTATTTTTGACAGGCAAAATCAGTATTTTGGTCAATCAAAAACTGGATTTTCGGTCATACGTTTAAACTACCCATATAATATGAGCATAATAACCGAGCGACACTCCTTCACGACGTCACCGAGCCGCTCCGATGCGTCCAGCAGCAAGTACGTGAGCCGTCCCGCCTCCCCGCGCCGCACCACCACACGCCCGGCCGCGCCGCGTCCACACAGAGCCGACACCAGCTCCAGCACGGCGTACAGGCAGCTGCCGGCTGATAGCGCCGGCGACTCCTGCGGCGTAGTACAATAACAATGAGGAAGTTGACGAGGTGTCTGTTCTAATAAATATAGAGATGCAATACACAAGTATCAATCGCACGAAACGCTAAAAAAAATGTATGCGATTTGACATTTCGAGACGTAACTTTGACGTCTCGTAATTTCAAATCGTATACATTTCCGACGAACTGTGTAGCGTTGCTGTTTGAGGCTCTGCCTCCCAAGCGAGAGGTCCGGGCTTTGAATCTGGCTGGATGGGGAAAAAGAATAAAATGCTCAAGTCTTGGATGTTTATTCGCGTGTGAGGTCGCTGTTTCTGGTTCCCACGACACAGGGTATCCTAGTGTGGGGCCAGAAGCAACAGGCCTGTAAGTTTATGTTCTTGGCGTTTAGTGTGATGGTTATTTGCGTTCTGCATGTTGTGCACGGGCCCAGGTGCCCAGGCGTAGAATGAGCGTGCAAATGCAAGGGGTATAAAAAGAACAAGATGCAAGACAAGTTCACATCACAACTCGAATTAATTTAGTCCGGCCGACTGGACCGGGCGATGGCTGTCCTGCGCACCAGATCTGCACCCCGAAACTCCGCAATTAGTGCGTAGAATCTATCCACTATGCTCTATCTATGAGCAAATTGGCCATTGTACTCCAATTTGCTCTACGAGTTTTAGCGAGAGAGCAAACTGAACTATTTTCTCCAATTTGCTATACTAGTTCTAACGATAGAGCAAAATGAACTGTTTTTCTCCAATATGCTATACTAGTTCTAACGATAGAGCAAATTGAACTGTTTTTCTCCAATTTGCTATACTAATTCTAACGATAGAGCAAAATGTACTGTTTTTCTCCAATTTGCTATACTAGTTCTAACGATAGAGCAAATTTAACTGCTTTTCTCCAATTTGCTATACTAGTTCTAACGATAGAGAAATTGAACTGTTTTTCTCCAATTTGCTATACTAGTTCTAACGATAGAGCAAATTGAACTGTTTTTCTCCAATTTTCTATACTAATTCTAACGATAGAGCAAATTGAACTATTTTTCTCCAATTTGCTATACTAGTTCTAACGATAGAGCAAATTAAACTGTTTTTCTCCAATTTGCTATACTAGTTCTAACGATAGAGCAAATTGAACTGTTTTTCTCCAATTTGCTATACTAATTCTAACGATAGAGAAAATTGAACTGTTTTTCTCCAATTTGCTATACTAGTTCTAACGACAGAGCAAATTGAACTGTTTTCTCCAATTTGCTATACTAATTCTAACGATAGAGCAAATTGAACTGTTTTTCTCCAATTTGCTATACTAGTTCTAACGATAGAGCATATTGAACTGTTTTTCTCCAATTTGCTATACTAGTTCTAACGATAGAGCAAATTGAACTGTTTTTCTCCATTTTGCTATATTAGTTCTAACGATAGAGCAAATTGAACTGTTTTCCTCCAATTTGCTATACTAGTTCTAACGATAGAGCAAATTGAACTGTTATCCTCCAATTTGCTATACTAGTTCTAACTATAGAGCAAATTGAACTGTTTTCCTCCAATTTGCTCTACTAGTTCTAACGATAGAGCAAATTGAACTGTTTCCTCCAATTTTCTATACTAGTTCTAACGATAGAGCAAATTGAACTGTTTTCCTCCAATTTGCTCTACTAGTTCTAACGATAGAGCAAATTGAACTGTTTTTCTCCAATTTGCTATACTAGTTCTAACGATAGAGCAAATTGAACTGTTTTTCTCCAATTTGCTATGCTAGTTCTAACGATAGAGCAAATTGAACTGTGTTCCTCCAATTTGCTATACTAGTTCTAACGATAGAGCAAATTGAACTGTTTTCCTCCAATTTGCTATACTAGTTCTAACGATAGAGCAAATTGGAGGAAACTGTTCGATTTGCCCTACTAGTTGGAAAGCTAGAGCAAAGCCAACATTTACTCTCCAATTTGCTCTACAATTTTTTTTGGCAAAATATATAATGATCAAAAAAATAATTTCCTACCCAAAATGGATAAATGAACACCAAAAGTTGCAAAAAAAATCACGGAAAAATACTGCGGCAGCTTAGGTGAAGGGTAAAGCTAGAGCAAAGCCAACTTTTACTCTCCAATTTGCTCCACAATTTTTTTTGGCAACAAATATAATGATCACCAAAAAAAAAATTTCCTACCCAAAATGGATAAATGAACACCAAAAGTTGCAAAAAAATTCACGGCAAAATACTGCGGCAGCTTAGGTGAAGGGTAAAGGGGGTGAGCGAAGCAAAGCCCCCTTTATCCTTCGTGTTAGGTTGAACATGTAAGAACAACAAAAAAATACTTAAAACATAAACTTAAGTACACAAAACATAAAAAGAAGTTTAGTGATCATTTATCCAAACACAATTTGGTGGACATTTATCCATTCTGGCAGTCATTTCGAATTTATTGGTAGTAAAATAGGTGCGTTTTTGGTAATCGTTTAAACACAAGCCTTTTTTTTTATTTGTATTAAAATGGTACAGTCATAAATTAAAATTAAAGTAAATCCCGCACTTTGACACCAAGGTCAGTTACAGAACTAACTGTAAAATAGGTTTGCATCGGCAACCTTTTTTGATAAAATATGACTGGCCACTTTCTCTTTAAACTAAAATCTAAATCAAAATCTTTAAACTACACATTAATAGAAAAATACAAAATTCGAATAATAGAATGAAAACAGTTTGCAAATCATAAACCGTGAAACTGGCAAAGTTATACCAAGGGACAGTGATTTCTGCTTAAAGGTAGGTGATGATGTTGTCCAAATCAAATCCAACGCTGAGGTAGCTTTGAGCTATTGAAACAGTCTTCACCAATGTACCTTTACTCATAACAGAGCGTCTTAATTAATCTCCATATAAAGCAGAGACTTTGTTAAAAACTGCACTAGCATCAGTAATGTAGATTTTAATTTTCATCATGTAGATCCCCAGGATATTGTCAAAACGTAAAAATTACTTAACTTAAAAAATACTGAAGACCTGTGGGGTATATCAGTCAAAGTTATTGGTTCAATAATACTAGTTATAGCCCCACACCTAGCTTATGGATGGACGATGGATCTTTCAGACCTCATGAAACACAGTAAACTGATACCTCTGTTTAAGTCGGGAGACAAGGGTGATACTTCAAATTTCAGACAAATATCTGTTCTTCCAACACTAAGTAAAATATTTGAAAAGATTATACTCAATAAATGCTTTCACACCTCAACCGTACAAAACAACTCCCCGCCAAAAATACGGTTTCACTAGGGGTAAATCGACTACGGATGCAGGTATTACAAATAAATTATAAATATTGATTGCATGTAAACCCTACGCAATCACTACTCCACACACACACGAACACACCACACAACTCACGCACAAATACAGTATGTTGGACTAAGATTCAATTTATAAAATAGAGTTACACGCCGAAATATATATATTATATAAGTAGTGTCACCTATCATTATTATAAGTTTGGTGTTACAAAATAGACAGCCGTAATTGGACTTATTTTTAATTTAATTTTAAACTGTGTAAATTATTTGTAAATGCTGTGGCTGTCAGATAAATAAACCTCATAAACCTTATAAACCTTATTACCCTTATATCTATAGACATATAGACAATATGGATTTTGTCCCAAATCGAACTCCCTATCAGCTGCAGTTGATCTAACAACTACTATTAAATTGCATATAGATAAAAAAAAATAGCCCTGGATTTATTAATTGACTTAAAGAAGGCTTTTGATACTGTCAGTCATGAAATACTTCTGCTAAAACTTACTGATATTGGAATCAAAGGTAGTGCCATAAATATGCACAACAAAGTGGCCGTCGGATGATTTCATTCGGTGTGCCGCAGGGATCAATTTTAGGATAGCTTTTGTTCCTCATTTATATAAACAGTATAAAAGACGACCCGAATGGCCGAGTCGGCAGTGACCCTGCCCACGAATCCAAAGGTCCCGGGTTCGAGTCCCGGTGGGGGCAAATATTTGTTTGATGAGAATGGATGTTTGTACCCTAGTTTTGGTTGTTTATCTATCTTAGTATAATATTTCTCTATATAAGTATGTGTATCGTTATCTAGTACCCAAGGTACAGGGAATCCTAGTTTGGGGCTAGTTCAATGTGTGTCAATTGTGTCCAAGGTATTATTATTATTATTATTACATAGGCCTAACAGGCGATATAACACTTTATGCAGATGACACATGCCTATTTCGCTTTGGAAATGATATTTATATGATCATTGAAAGAGCACAAGACCTAAATATATTACACAAGTGGCTGCAAGACAACTTACTTACAATTAACACAACCAAAACGAAGTACATAATTTTCTCTGCTAAAAATAAACCTATACCAGAACACAAATCTAAAACCATTAACCAAATAACAATAGAAAAAACCACTGAAGAAAAATATTTGGTACTTATCCTAGACAAACAAGTTACATGGAAGCCACACATTGAAAAAGAAAATGTAAACTTACATCTTTAACAGGAGCATTGCGTGGGATAGCTCGCTGTCTGCCCAAGCGAGTCCGATATACTATCTAAAATTCGTTAGTAAGACCCCACATAGACTATTTAATAGAGGTATGGGGCTCTGCGTCATACACTGCAAATTGCACAAAATAAACTCATCAAACGCTTTTTTGATATGACTTTCTAACAAACACGAATAAAATATACACTGAAACAAAACTGGTTAATATATATAACCCAAATATACAAATACAATACATGTATACTAAACTGTAAAATTTTCCTACTTACAATAATAATTATGTTAACGTAAACACACCCTTTCCGAACAGCAACATCTGTTATCGGAACTATGCATATATTTTTTGGACTACCCTGTTTAATTTTTCTTTTGCGCCGTTACGTTTTGATATTATTTAGTTTAGTAACTAGTGTTTCTCAAGTAAGTAAATTTGTATTCTTTTTGAGAAATAAATATCTTAAACCATAACCATCTCATATTTATTCTGCATGGGAAGCCGCACAGGATGCTATCAGTGTTTTTTACGATCTGTCGAAGCCATTTGATTGTGTTGATCATGATACGCTACTAATGAAATTAAATCATTACGGATTTAGAAATCAATCGTTGGATCTACTAAGACCCAAGCAATAGAATTCAACAGGCAGAAGTCAGCGGCATTAAATCTGATCGATCGGGAGTAAACATTGGCGTTCCACAAGGTTACATATTAGGCCCTTTCTTATTCCTGGTATATATTAACGATCTGCCTTTCATGGTGGAGAAATCGATGTTTGCTGTTGTTACTTCACTGTTCTTCAAAATTGAAAGACAAAAAGAAGAATTTGATGATGTTAATGAAGTATTGTCTTTAATCTTGAATTGGTTCACATTTAATAATTTTATCTACACACGTATCATAAACCCTCTTCACTGCGTCCAAAAACCACACGTTAAAAACTCATTTCTTATCTGAATATTGATCATTATGACCATAATGTACCAAAATTTGTCAAATTATGACATTCAAATTTCGAACGCCGAGGCCCGCCTGCGTGCCGCCCCTAGTTTGTCTGTGAAGTTGGTACTACAGAACATGCTAAACAACTGCAGAGCAATTATCAATGCCACAATACCGGTCGAACGTGCGATTCCTGAACACATCAAAGAGAGCTTATGATATGTGTGTAGATAAACTAGTGTATGTAACTGTACATATTTAGGCATTAAAACTCTCGAGTGATATACTCTCAGGTATTAATGCCCTCCAGTCACATAAACTCCTATATTGTTATATGCTGGTAATACCAAATGTATCAAATTCTCCCTTCCAAATTCAGGCAAGCTGAGACCAGTTTAGTGTTAGACAGCAACACCTTAGAATTAGTAAATGACACGAAGATTCTTGGAATAACCATTGATGTATGTTCGCAAGAGCCTTACAACATTTTCCAAACTTAGCGATAGCTGTAATGTTAACCTAAGAAATAATCACCGACTACTTGCGCCCCGGTTTAGACTCGAGAAGGTTAGCAATTCTTTCAAGGGTCAGTGCATTCTCTACTACAACAAGATACTTCTGGAGATCTTGAAATTACCATTTGAGCAATTTAAAAACGACTGTTAAAGCGACTTTGTCGAAAAAAGGATATTATAATGTTCAAGATTACTTAAATGACGGGACTGTATTGGGGTAAATCAGGCTTAGATTTAGTAATTATTTATTGCTGCTTATTTATTATAATAATTTATATTGTTATATTTATATTAGTTAAGCACAAGCTATTTTTAAAAGAGATCTAAAAAACAATTTGTAGGTGTTTCTACGCCCTACTTCTCCCACAGTGGTCCAATGTAGAAAAATGGCAATAAACGACAATTGTTAAGTATATGTAAATAAAATATCTACAGTAATAAAGAGATTTGGTTGGTTGATTGATGACATCAAATTGAGAGCTTCCTGGTTCAATAATTGTTTTCCATCATGTGACAGTTCTTGTTATGTATTCACGTAGTATCTTATTATATGTAGTATTCACACGGAAATATAGAGTATATGGGTAGGTATATATTGTATATAATTAAATAATTTGACGAAAACAAAGTAATTTCATCAAAGGTCGTGGAAGGGTGATGTTTCATGCAGGGCACCAATATTCAATAAATAGAGCCTACGCAGATAAATCTGTACTTTGGAGATGAGCCAGATCTTTAATTGTGTCGGATATTTAAAAATTAAAGTATGTCAGAAATCTTAGATAACTCGTACTATTTCTTTAAAGCTTCAATTTAAATGATCATCATAATGATTTTTCTTACCAAAATAGATAAATGATTACCAAAACTTGTAGCAAATATCAGGGCAAAATACTGCGGTACCTTATTTTTTTATTTACTGAGGTTAAAGGGCGTGAGCGAAATGAAGCCCACTTTATCCTTCGTGTTAGGATGACCATGTAAGAACAACAAAAAATACTTAAAACCTAAACTTAAGTACACAAAACATAAAAATAATAATTGCTAAATTTTTAAAGTATATCATGAAACACAATTTGGTGATTATTTATCCATTTTATTTTATTTCGAATTTGTTGTTAGTTAAATAGTTGCGTTTTCCGTAATCGTTTAAGCACAAGCCTTTAAATACAAAGCCATCTAAACATTTAAACATCAGCCTCTTCTCTCGCCGACTATGTTAAATGTATATATGTGTTACTGTTTTTTCAGAATATCATAATAAATATCAAAAAATATAGTGGCCACTGTAATGCTGATACTGGGAAGAATGAAATAGACCGGTGAATTATTCAATGCAAGGAAAATATATCCTCACCCGACATTATACAATATATGTATATATCAATACAGTTCCAGAAATTTATAACAAGGTGCCTAAGCACCTTGAAAGATTATAGGATTAGACAAAATTGGTAAAATTCCATCATATAATTCTATAAAAAGTACTTAACAAAAAAAATGAAGCCGGTATGTCAAAAAAATATTTTTATAAAACAAGGCTAATGTTACTGTACCTGAGCGATATACTTCATTTTTATTAGAAGATTATAACTATGACGGCCTTAGAGTAATAGTACTTTGCCAGCCTGTGATGAGAGAACACATCGCATCATTGAAAAACTTTTTTGGTGATGGAAATAAAAAAAAATGTTTTAAACCATTTAAGCAAATATATACTATTCACGCAGACTGTGACAACACAGAGTCTGAAACAACTGTTTTTCCGGTTACATATGCAGTATAGTATAGTATAGTCTTCAATGACCAACCTGTCATATTATTTTTTTAGTTTTATTTGAAATTATTAAATCTCAAATACCCAAATGGCAATCAACAAAATTTACTGCAGATTGTGAGAAGGCTACTGAAATCGTTCTAGTCAGTGAATTTCCAGAAATTTAAGTATCAGGATGTTATATCCAATTCACAAACTGTATATGGAAAATGGGCAAAAATTTAATTTGACCCAAAGCAAATGGACAAGAAAAATAGTAGCATTGTGCAGCGTGTTACCGTTGCTTCCAAGAAGTTTGATTAGAGATGGATGGGATTACATACAAGAGCGAATGTTAACGTAAGAGGATGGTAAAACCAATGGCTGGCGATGGGTGGCGATGGGTTGGCATCTTAAATTAAGTAATGCATGTAAAAAACGAAAACGAAATAGCAATTGCTGCACGTTTTGCGGAGTGATGCAAATGTCAATTTAATAAAAATTATTCAAATAAAAAAACGCAAATACGAAAGTGTTTTAAATTATAATATGATTATCGAATTTCAGACGCAAGTGATGTATGATGAATTAACACCAGGTCAATTCTTAGAAATATTGAAATAAAAATCAATTGGAGAGGAAATGTTGGATTTGCTGTAGCTTTCCAACTAGTAGCGCAAATCTACTGAACTGTTTTCCTCCAATTTGCTCTATCGTTAGAACTAGTATAGCAAATTGGAGGAAAACAGTTCAGTTTGCTCTATCGTTAGAACTAGTATAGCAAATTGGAGGAAAACAGTTCAGTTTGCTCTATCGTCAGAACTAGTATAGCAAATTGGAGGAAAATAGTTCAATTTGCTCTATCGTTAGAACTAGTATAGGAAATTGGAGGAAAACAGTTCAATTTGCTCTAGCGCCAGTTTAATTTGCTCTATCGCTAAAACTCGAAGAGCAAATTGGAGGAAATTGTCCAATTTGCTCTATTAGTAGATACAATTTGTAGAGCATAGTGGATAGATTCTGTGCGTCACACACACACACGCACGCACGTACGCACGCACGCACGCACTCACACACACACACGCACGCACTCACACACAAACACACACACATACGACGCGTTGCGATTGCGAGATTAGCCTCACATTCAAAACCCTCAAGGTTCAGTTAGCACACATCCTAAACAACCAGAAACATCTATACAGCCAAAGTGTTAAAATCATGTCGATATCCATGTTTGACATCATTTTTGCTGCCAGCAACTCGAACACCTGCCAGCAACTCGAACATCTGCCAACAACTCGGACATCTGCCAGCAACTCGAACATCTGCCAGTAACTCGAACATTGGGATTCTCCAACGAGTCCAAAAAAAAGTGCTTCGCAACATTTCTTCTGCATCTGGTTCCCAAGATATAGTGACGTACATTAATATCTGGAGATGCCCACCGTAAACAAAGAAATCGAAAGCAGAGTGAAAAAACACAAATGTAGTCTTGAACACCATGCACACCAACTTACCCAAGATCTGCCGAAAACAGAGGGCGTAGTTGTACGGCTGAGGAGAGCAAACAAACTGCTAATCGCATAAAACTCTGAACGAGGCCGCAACACTAGATGAAGGCCTCTACGTGCCATACAAGACAGATCAGTGATCAGATAAAGTGATATATGACCTGCTGCAGATGCTAGCTAACGCAAAAGAAAAAGAAAAATGAAAAATTATTTGCTATTTGTACTTGTGCATGCTTTTTAGTTCAAGCCGAATCATTTGACTTGACAGCAGGACAGTTTACTGACTTTTTGTGGGTCAGAAAGAGAGGTATGTAGCCGTTGCAGTAGTTGACAATTCCAAATTAAAAACGGACGCCTTCGCCTATTCACGGACGCCTGTCACTGTCCCGAATAAAACGTAACTTAATACTTGTGCAGAAGAAACAACATTCACCAATCATCAATCGATATTTATCCTAGAGTGCTTAATGTTCGTCTAGAAAAACTATCACACACGTTTTACAGAACAAAACACAATTCACACAAGAAATGTACGTAATAAAAACCATATAGTATAGTCAATAGTCAAAGTACTTTATTACTGTAGATATTTACATATACTTAGCAAACGTCATTTTTTGCCTCTTCTCTACATTGGACCACTGTGGGAGAAGTAGGGCGTAGAAACTCCCACAGATTTATTTTTAGATCTCTTTTAAAAATAGGTTGTGCTTAACTAATACAAATATGAAAAATTTTATTGTTATGATTAATAAGCAGGAATAAATAATTACAAAATTATTAACAGCAAGGTCTGTGTTGAGCCAGATTAACCCCATACAGTCCTGTCATTTAAGTAATCTTGAACATTGTAATATCCCTTTTTCGACAAAGTCGCTTTAACATGCTTTTTAAATTGCTCAAATGGCAATTTCAAAATCTCCAGAGGTATCTTATTGTAGTAGAGAATGCACTGACCCTTGAAAGAATTGCTAACCTTCGCGAGTCTAAAACGGGGCGCACATAGTCTGTGATTATTTCTTAGTCTGTGATTATTTCTTAGCTGTCGCTAAGTTTGGAAAATGTTGTAAGGTTCTTGCGTACATACATTATATTTTCGAAAATAAATTGACTAGCTACTGTTAGTATGTCAATTTCTTTAAAAAGCTCTCTTAAGTACTTCCTTCTGCTAAATGCGTGCTATATAAAAATCGCGTTTTCTATGTCGCGTAAAAATATTGAATTCAAAGTATATAATAGCAAAGCAAAGCAAAGCAACGCATTTGGTAATACTAAACTTTGTATTTACATTTTTTTAAAACGGTAGGTAACTAAAATTTAAAAAATTAAAATGTACTATGGATATTAATAATAATGACAAAGAACTGATTTGATTACTCAACAAATCCGTGTCGAAGTTAATGGACTGGATTGAGTTTTCTTGCCGTTTCTTTCTCGTCTTCACGTGGGCTAAGGCCCACAGTGTGTGTGTGAATTTTGTGAAGCGGTGTAGTATCGCAGTATTAATATAAATAGTGTCATCAAATAAAACTATAATAAAATACTTATACTGATACTGATTTAAGTTGTAAATATGTCCACTACTCTAAATATGTTTAGATTAAATTTAGATTTAAGGTGTTATATAATAGGGTTAATATTTGCACAGCCAGTACTACTGGGTACCATCATTTGAAACACTGTAAATAATATAAAACCTAGTTATACCTCGCGCCACGAATTAAGAGCGCTGGGCGACGTTGCGGTAAGTGACTACTGCGCATTCAAGGCCACCGCTCATAACTCGTGGCGCGAGGTATACAAACAATGGTGAACAAATAAACATTTTTGTATTTGTCTTTTGTCAATGCTGCACAGATATTTAACCACGTTAATATGCCTTACCTGATCCACTGGTATCTCCTCCTTTGCCACCTCTACTTCATCAGTCTTCTTCTTCGACATGCCCTTCACGAACTGTTCGAAAGCAGTATTCTTCTTCACAGCTTTGGTCTTGTCCATTTCCTCTTGCAAACTCTGCTGAGAGTACCGCATAGAGAACCCGTGTAGTTTAGGGGCCAGACGGGATTTCTTGCAGAATTCCACTAGAGGTCGCAGGTTCATATGGTCGATCTCGGCTTTGATTACAAATTCTTCCAGTGTGAGTATGCTAGCATCTTCCGTTTCGGTACCCTTAGCAGGTTTGGATAACATGCCTGAAATTTAAATGATGATAAAGCATCTACCACGACAAAGTTTAATCTATAGGCTGTTAGTTCTGTAGTTTTTTTTTAATGAGTGAGGCCAGTCCGTTAAATCGTGATCTATGCCAATGTAAGTTCTATTTCTTCAACATGATTGTATTATTTTTCAGTGAAGCTATATTTATTGAAAAGATAACAATCACCACTTTACATACAGGCAAACATTGTTTCTGGCCCCACACTGTGGAAACAGAAATAGCGACTTGGGTTCTGTGATAGCGACGACGTCACAAACATGCAAACATCCAACACCTGCACGGGCAGCATGTCGAGCGCGGGGGGTGGGACATTTATTTTTTATTATTATTTAATGTAGGTACTACAAATAGTATATATGTGTAATAATGTAGGTACTACAAATAGTTGATGACAAAATTCACAGCTTCAATACAATTGTCCTGGGACTTTATGACAAACATGCTCCCATTAAAAAAGTTAGAGTGAAGCACCTGCCTGCTCCCTGGCTAAACGATGATATCAAGCGACTTATGACCAAGAGAGATCGGGCTAAGTGCAGGTACAAAAAGGATCCGACAGATGACAATTTTCTCACCTACAAATCGCTTCGAAATCATTGCAATCGTCTCTGTCGCGACGCCAAACGCCGCCACATCTTTGAGTGTATCGAAAGGTACACTCCTGCTCAGGTGTGGAAATTTCTCAGGACACTTGGTATTGGCAAGTCCCAGGCCCAGGACACGCATTCAGGTAATGTCGATCTCAACGCTCTTAATCAATTTCTCTCCGCACCGCCCGTTGTGATGGACTCTACCGTCAAGCAAGCCACTCTTCGGAGCCTGCGTTCTAGGTCACTTCCCAACACCACTCCCTTCAACATGAGATATGTCGGAGTTGACACAGTTAAAAGGGCATTGTTGGCGATTAGCTCCAAAGCAGTCGGACATGACAACATCTGCCTAAAAATGATCTTCACTATCCTAGATGACCTGCTTCCGCCCATAACGCACATTTTAAATTTTTCCCTTTCAAACTGCTCCTTCCCTACTGCTTGGAAACATGCACTAGTTATCCCTCTCCCTAAATCATCCAATCCCACCTGCTTCAAAGAATATCGCCCGATTTCCATCTTGCCGATCCTATCAAAAGTCCTCGAATCCATTGTCCATACCCAGTTCTCCCAATATCTATCCTCTAACAACCTATTAAATCCTTTTCAATCAGGCTTCAGACCGGGTCACAGCACAGTTACGGCTCTACTTAAAGTGACGGATGATATTCAGGTTGCCATGGATCAGAAGCAGCTTTCGTTGCTTACCCTGCTCGACTTCAGCAGTGCCTTTAACTGTGTTGACATTGACATTCTCGTTGAACTTCTCAAATCTCTTAATCTCTCTTCCCATTCTATCAGCTGGTTCGACTCATACCTTCGTGACCGTAAACAGCGTATCAAATCGGAGACGACTTGCACGGATTGGTGTGACCTCACCTCCGGTGTCCCCCAAGGTGGCATTCTCTCTCCTCTTCTATTTTCTATATTTATTAACTCCATCTCCGATGCCCTCTCATCTTCTTATCATCTTTACGCGGATGACTTACAAATCTATCGCCACTTCTCTCCCGATGATGTAAACTCCGCTGTGGAGGCGTTAAACGCTGACTTAGAGGGTATTAGAGGATGGGCCTCGTCATTTGGGCTACTGGTTAACCCAAACAAGTCCCAGGCCATGATTATAGGTACCAGACACTCACTATGTTTGTTGAAGCAACAGTCTGTCCCTCCTGTATCTTATAACGGTACCGTAATCATGTATAGCGACACAGCGAAAAACCTGGGTGTTGTTTTCGATAACCAGTTAAACTGGTCAACGCATATCAGCGAGGTCAGCAGGCGAGTTTACGCTACCTTTCACTCTCTCAGGAGACTTCAGAACTTTCTTCCTCGTCAGACCAAAATTATTCTCGCCCAGTCTCTTTTACTTCCCCTCATTGACTATGCTGATGTTTGCTGGGTAAGCGCAAATGAAGAGCAACTGAACAAACTCGAACGACTTCAAAACCTCGGGATTCGGTTCATCTTCGGACTGCGAAAATATGATCACGTTTCTCAACATCGCAGGGAGTTGAATTGGCTTCCGATTCGTCTTCGACGGGACTCTCATATCCTATGCCTGCTCTACAATATTTTGTGGAACCCTCGGTACCCTAACTTCCTGCGTGATCGCTTCGAATTTCTTTCTTCATGCAGGCCTCGGAGAACTCACATGGCTACTATGCTTAAAGCCCCACAACGCTCCAATGCAACCTTCGAGCACGGGTTTAGAATTCGCGCTATACGGCTGTGGAATGAACTTCCCTGCACCATCAGGGACAGTCCATCACTGAATATCTTTAAGAACCGACTAAAGAAGCACTATCTTTCACTTTCTATTTAGCTATATAATGTATTAGTATTAGTATATTTGTAAGATATTTATTGATATGCTGTATTTATGTAACTGTGTATGTAGTCTATATTTCTTATCAATAGGGTTTTATGTATGTGTAATATGTATTATATTAGAATATAGTCTTAATTGTACGCGCAATTCTTTCCCTTACCTATCATCTCCGTCTCCTATCCAACATGGTTTGCTGGAAGAAATCTCTTTTTAGAGATAAGCTCGCCTTTGTACATGTTTTTTCTATCATAAGTTATCTGTATGTCTGTTTTGTTTAGTACAATAAAGAAATTACGAAATTACGAATATGTCGCAGTTAGTTGGTTAAATCAGACATTTAACTAACTCTCTATATAGACCGTTAATTAAATACCGACGTTTAACCAAGTCACTACAATTCCGTCAGACAAGAAAGAGAACGAAACGTTTAACGAGTTGTCTAAACGGTACTAGTCAACAAGACATACAATATAAATATTTTTATGTGTACTTAGTTTATGTTTTAAGTATTTTTTGTTGTTCTTACATGTTCAACCTAACACGAAGGATAAAGGGGGCTTCGCTTCGCTCACCTCCTTTACCCTTAACCTAAGCTACCGCAATGTTTTGCCGTGATATAAGCTGAGCAAATCAGCTGTTGTCGCGACGCCATCTTGTTTTCCAACACGCCGGCTTTCGGTTAGACAGATTGTTAAACGTTTTCAACGATGCTTTATTTAAATCAAAATGCCTGTGTGTGACTTGGTTAAACGACGGTATTTAATTAACGGTCTAAAGCTGTCTAAATAGTTAGTTAAGTGTCTGATTTAACCAACCAACTGCGACATATATACAAATACACAATGCAAAAAATCCCATTACACTGGCAGCGTTGCCGCGATCCTCTGGACCAGAAAAGCCCCAGAGCCATAGTTTAATCAGAATTAGTGCGGTTGTCAAAACCTCGGACCCTCAAAGGACGACTCCCAATGTTTTTGTCCTTGTTACTACTTAAATATTGCAGGAAAAAGAAATATATATTTCTCTATAGACCATATGGTCTAAATAGAGGGGGCACAATTTCTTTCAAAACCACATACTTACAAACTTATTAATTACCTGATTACATACATACACACATGGAGCATGAAAGTAGCCGCACCAATAACTTTGTAATTAACATTTTGCTATATTAAATCCAACCTATTTACTCCATACTCACTTCATATAGCACTACCCTCTTCGTGCGTGAGTACGACTCGCACTTGATTTGATGAATTTTTGCGCCTGTAGGCCTAATACAAATTTTATTGGAGAAGTTTTGTCGAATATTTAAAAAAACAGTCAAGTTCGGGTCTGACTCACACACGAAGGGTTCCGTTCCATTTAACAAGAAAACTTAAGTTCTAAAAAAACAAGAAAAAAAATCTTGGATTTAAACCCAGAACATACAGATTGCGCAATTGATATCAAACCAATTGCGCCATCACAATATTTCAATAAATCACGAAATTTAAGATCATATTTTGAATGATATTGATGTATAATCTAAGTCTGGTGGCACTTTAGTGTAGCCTTATAAATCACTGACGCCACCTAGGACATTATAACGTACCTACACCAAATAGGCAGTCGTCTCAAACAGGGCTAGCGCCATCTGTGCCTGGGCGGAAATTTTACCTTTCTTCCGGAGTACGACTTTTTGTTCGGGATGCTAGTCTTCTTGTATTATTAGTCTGTGGTAGTTGCTTGGGTATTCTTAACTATAACAATTTGCTAGGGTATTCTTAAGTTTAATTCCTAAGTTCTATTTCGTCAATATGTTTTATGAAAAAACTAGTGCCCTTGTTATTGGTATTTTCAATATTATTGTTGGATTGAATGTTCATGTCAATTAGAAAATTTTGTTAAAGAAGTTTGCTATATGCTATCACTTACTGTTTTGTCGTTGTATTTCATACTATTTATGTTTTCATACTCTTTTTGATTTTGCGTCATACCTTTTATTATTCCCCATGAGACTGGTTTGCACTCTTTCTGCCTGTGATATGCATTTCTTTAGTAGTCTAGTATAAATTGTATCGTAATTTGTTTTGTTCTGTTTTGTTGCTATAATTTTTGTGTCGTAAATTTCTCTTTGTTTACAGCTTACAGCTTACTTTTAAATCTCGAGATATCCATTTATGTTAAGTTAGTGCATTTATTTCGGAAAACACAAATCATAAAATAAATTCAACAATTCCTGAAAATTTTGAACCACTAAATTAGTAACTTGCTGCTCATAGACTTCGCTAAATGATAGTTGGGATATTGCGTGACGGAATTACCTCAGATTATCGTCACTAAAGCCTCTTTTAATAATTTTCCAAGAGAAGTTCTGATACTACGGGAGCTGGGTTTATTTTCTTCCCCCCCAGCCGGGATTTGAACCTCGGACCTCGCGCTTAGGAAGCGCAGCGTCTACCGCAACACCAGAGAGGTCGTCTGGTTGTGAAATTGACACATATTTAACTTGAAAAATCGGTCAAGTGCGGGTCGGACTGGCACGCGACGGGTTCCGTATCATCATAGAAGACAACTTTAGGGCAAACAAATAATAAAAATAAAACTAAAAAAGTTTATGTCCGAACTAGGTTTCGAACCTATCACCGGGTGGTTTCGAAATAGGTCTACAGATAGCGGATCCGACGTCAAACCAATTGTGCCACAGAAATGACTAATA
Organism: Argyresthia goedartella; assembly: GCA_949825045.1. Taxonomy (NCBI): domain Eukaryota; kingdom Metazoa; phylum Arthropoda; class Insecta; order Lepidoptera; family Argyresthiidae; genus Argyresthia; species Argyresthia goedartella. The sequence continues at coordinate 21,036,270 of OX463807.1, forward strand.
GATGACACGAAACTATCGAATAGACAGACAGGCAGACGGACAGCGGAGGCTTAGTAATAGGTTCCCATTTGGCACTCTTGGGGTACGGAACCCTAAGAATTGAGTATTATCTGGCTGTCTGCCACCTCGTATGGGAAAGACGGAGAAAAGATTTAAGTTGTTTGAAGTTGAACTGCGCAACTTGAGCAACACAAGTATATAACAAACCACACAACTCCACAACTCACCAAGCAGTTTGCCAATAACAAAGCTCATCTGATTCACAACTCACCAAGCAGTTTGCCAACAACAAAGCTCATCTGATTCACAACTCACCAATCAGTTTGCCAACAACAAAGCTCATCTGATTCACAACTCACCAAGCAGTTTGCCAACAACAAAGCTCATCTGATTCACAACTCACCAAGCAGTTTGCCAACAACAAAGCTCATCTGATTCACAACTCACCAAGCAGTTTGCCAACAACAAAGCTCATCTGATTCACAACTCACCAAGCAGTTTGCCAACAACAAAGCTCATCTGATTCAACTTGAGCAACACAAGTATATAACAAACCACACAACTCCACAACTCACCAAGCAGTTTGCCAACAACAAAGCTCATCTGATTCAACGCCAGCAGGTTCCTGCTCGCCAGCCTCGCTCTGTACTTGTGTATGTAGTAGTTCAGATACGTGCGCACAGTCTGTAGCTGCGCGTGTGTGAGTGGCGCGGCGTGCGCAGACTCCAGGGCAGCGGCGAGGCCGTGTGCTTCGTCCAGAATGAGTACGTTGTTGCGCAGGAGCAGCGACATGCCGGACCGCGCGCCTGCGCTGACCACACCCGCGTGGCTTATTAGGACTACCTGAATTTTTAAAGATGCAAAATAACACCAACCATTACTCTCTAGGCAGACGCCGAAATTCGCTTGTTATACCATAGGTGTTCTGCATCTATGAACCACTCAGTCGCTTCTAACTAATTCTAACTGTCATACATATTGGGGCGTCTACTTCTATGTGAGTTTTGAGGAAAATCTCAAGAGTCAAAGGTGATTATTGAATTATAGTATGCCTACTGAACCTCTCGCCCGAGACTGACAGCTTTGTCCCAAAGTTCTCTGGAGCCCACCTGTGCATCTTCCAACGCCATCCTAGAAGCGTAGTACGGGCATGCTTTTAGTTCCTTTCCATTCTTCACTATATCCTCCATGTCCATAATGTCAACAAGTAGTCTCTCCTTCAGTTGGTTGATGTTACTATGGTTGTAATAAGGACAGGAACCACAGGACTTGGTTTTGGTTTTCTTGAGAACTTTCCCGTTTTCCCCAACAGATGTAGGTATGTTTTTTGATTTCTGCATGTCAAGGCATCTGAAAAATATCGGATAGTATTTAATCGCACATCAAAAAAATATCGGCTAGTATTTAATTGCACATGAAAAATATTGATTTGCACAGCAAACAAGGATAAACAAAAACACTTTTTATGTTTTAAATATTTTATGTGTACTTAAGTTAATGTTTCAAGTTTTTTGTTGTTCTTACATGTTCAACCTTACACGAAGGATAAAAGGGGCTTCACCTAAGCTACCGCAGTATTTTGCCTTGATATTGCTGTGCAAATCAGTATTTTTGTGTGCAGTTTAATATTTCCCAAAAATATTTAACTAGTTAAAAAGTCTTGGTTATTGGTAGCACATTTTAGTTTGCAGTTCCTTACTTGTACGTATACAGCTAGTAGTAGTACTAATACTTGTAATATATAACTAAGATGTGAAGTATATAAAACAATTTGACTAAAGCATCTATTATTACATAATATTGAAATAAGATATTCGTCTGTATCTGCCTTTTATAATACTCTGTAATTTTGCGTAATCAATGAAAGGGAATGATAAAAAAAAAAATTACTTGTGCAACATGATGCACGAGAAGTTCAAGATCAGCTTATCAGAATGCTCAAAGGAGCTGGATTGAATTTACGAAAATGGTCCAGCAACAGCTCCATTCTGTTACAAGATCTATCAGAGGACCAAATAAACCCGACACACACAAATTTCCCCTCCTCCACCTGACGCTTTGCCCCTCTAACCATAAAATGTGTCCCCGTAAACGGTTTTTGATTGGTTAATCACTGTACATATTGTGAGGGGATAGCCCATTTCCGTTAAATTATCCCCATGATACCCTATCCGAAAATTTATGGGTTTCGAGTAATTTAGGTTCTCACCTTTTTTTTACAATATTTGTCATAAATTAATTAATTACAAAAAAAACTACTTTGGGTACCTTTTGTGGGGGGACAGGAATGTACGGCCCAGTAATGCCCGGCCCCGGAATGCCCGACCCCGGAATCGTGGGATTTGGGACGCCAATTCCGGGGCGGTACATTCCAAGCCGCACATTACTGGGCCGTGCATTCCGAAGCCGTGCACTGCCTGTTCGACCCCGGAATGCCCGGCCCCGGAATTGTGGGACGTCTCTCATCGGCTGGAAATACTGGCTTCTGATTGGTCGAACATTTTCGATTTAACTTAGACGAATCTAAGGCCATGGTCATAGTAGTGAGGTTTTTTTGTAAGCAAGTTTAACATTCACTTGACACATAGCATAACCTAATATTATTCATATTTAGTGAGTTTAAAATAAAAACAAAATCAATTCTGCTATTTGTTAAAAAAAATAACACCGTGAAGACTGAGTTTAAGTGCATTATATTTATTGAGTCAAATTTGGCTAGAGTAGGTTATTGTAACTAAATTTCAATTGGGTTATAGGTTAGGTTGGATCTTAGAAGAAGCATAACCGAAGCGTAGCGAGCCGGAGCGGAGCGAAGCGTATGCAAATAAAAAAAAACATATCATGATATTAATAGATTTTTTGAGATAGAGACACTATGAACACACCCTAATCTCAGATGTAGCAGTTGTCTATGGTACTCGGGACGCCAATTCCGGGGTCGAGCCCTATTTTATACGGCCACGGAATGCTCGGCCCAGGAATGCCCGACCCCGGAATCGAGGGCTTTCGGGACGCCAATTCCGGGGCCGGACATTCCTGTGCCGGACAATACTGGGCCGGGCATTACAGAGACTCCCGGTCAGAGTGTCGATAAGGGGGCGGAAGCCCCTTTTATCAGTTATCACTATCACATATCCAACATGGTAAATTGTTTTCCATTAGCAAAACTCATCGTAGGCTTTGATGTTAACAAGCCGTGATTTGTTGGGTAGCAAGTATTCTATCATATCGGCCGCCCTCTCGTTCATAAAGTCAGGTGTTAACCCATCTTCTTTATCACTTGAATGCATTTTCAATCGATTTAATAAGTAACACTAAACTTTGTGTTCGTACAACCACAGCAGTAGCACAGTATTCAAAATAGCGCCAATTTATTAATGACAGCAAAGAACACAAAACAGTTATTATTCTAATGCTAAACTCACTGCCGAATGTCATGACGACTAATCAAATCTCGAGCAGTTATTTGCACAGGAGTTTGTATATGTCTAGTATTCTTTGCATTAGGAATTTGTATCGAGTATTTTTTGCGCAAGGAATAAGCAAATATAGTTTTGAGATGTAGGTCGAATATATTGGTGTGTTCTAAATTCAAACAACAAATTAGTGAGTAAGAGCCTGCGCGCACTAGCGATTTTAGTTGGCCGATAGTTGAATCATAGATAAAAATGTATAATAGGAAATAGATGGGCATCTTGACATTTTTCAGTGGTACGTAGACAGTGCTGCTGACGGCGGACCGGCATGGAACAAAAATTAGCGCGAAAAGCGAAAAGGAAGCTTTGAATGTTTGTTTTTTTTTCAACTAGTTTCTATGTTACACTAACATGATATTTGTAAGAAAGTTTTTTGTATTTTTTCAGTATAACTAGAGTACCACGTTTATAAGTTCCTTATCTTAACATAACCGTTATGAAACTTATAAACATGGTACTCTAGTTATAGGTACTGATATTAATTAAAAACTTTCTTACAAATATCATCTCAGTATAACTTTGTAGCACCACATTACTAAAAAACTGTCTAGTTAATAAAACAATTTGGTTTGGATATATACAAGATGTATTTGTTTAATACATTGTGAAGGTTACACATTTACACATTTTTTAAATCGCAGTCCTGACAAAATAAATTTAATTTCCTCTTTTGCAAGCTAATACATAACCAAAACTGATATGGTCTCTAACATTCTAAACTTTATGCACAAAATTCTCATGTAAATATTATTGATAACTACTAGTTAAGTAAATATATCATTTTTATACCCATCTAAGGTTGTATCATGTGAAACTAAAGTAAAATATTTAAGATCAAATTGCAAACCATGTTATGCAAATAAAATCTAAATTTCTGTGTTTTAATATGATATCTCATACAATTGGTGCCGATGTCATCTGACATTTTGTTTGGACTACTGATATTTTTTTGCAAAACTTGCAGGACAAAATTTGGTAATTGTCATGAGTAGAATAACCTTGTTCACAGTATACTGGCAGCATATATGAATACTATGGAAGTAACTTTACAGCGGTAATTAATTAAGTTTACAAACAAAATAATTAAAACAATACAGTCGATCAAACTGCAAGTGCAACTCCCGTTTGCCTTAGCCTTTTTTGTTGTCCACATATTTTTTTGCGGCTAATTTCATCTCACCGTGAATTTCATTTGTACTGACAATCACCTTATTGGTAAGGATTTTGTTGATTTCTCTGCACCAATTTGTAACAAAAAATTCTATTTACTTTTTTTATTATATATTCGGTTAGTGCATTTTTGTGATCTTTACAATTTATAAAGGTGAAATCAATGTTAGTCAAAACTACAATCTCTAGGTAATTAGTAAAGCCTTTTAGGTTACATTACGTTTCTAAAATGTTTTGCACAACATTCTCAATTTGAACGAAGAAGTAAAAAAAATGCCTGTTTGGGTCAATACCCCAACAGGCATTTTTTTGACTTCTTCGATTGAAGCCAGGTTTATTCTTTGTTAGACTATTCCTTATGCCTTTCATGAGATGAGGTGGATCATAAATGGGGAAGATTTTCTCTTCATTTATTTCGAAGAACCCTCCTTTGTATTCTTCTTCCCTTCTTAGATATTTTTCTTTCGTGTCGCGTATTAAGGAATTGATTGCAGCTACATTAGTCGCCCCTTGGTCGCATACTGTGGCTACTACCTTGAGGCCTGTCTCCTGCAATTTTTTAATGCAGCCTTGTGTGATCTTTTTCATATCTAACGACGATGTTCAGCTTTGGCAGTATGTATAAGCAATGGGCTGTTTATATTTTTTAATAACGCCTCTAACCATTATAACTAGAGCATGGTCACAAAAGGTCTTTTTCCTCTCTACTCCGCTGTCGCTTAAACCATTTATAAAATCTTTTTTCCTGTCCAGGTTGACACTTGGGGTTATCACCATCTCATCAAAAACTAGAGTGCAGTACCTGTGCGCTCTAGGCATTTTTGCGACTTTCCGTTTTAACTGGTCAAATGTTGTGTCTTGAATGCCTGGTTTTAGATCTACTTGCGCCAGGAGTTTTTGCAGTGTTTATCTTTTTGGTAAAATACACATTGGACTCAAAAGTCGGTATGCTTTTGGGCTGGGCTTATATAGCGATATTACCAAAATTTTTTGATCCAGTGTGAATCGTCTGCCTTTTCCTTTTTTTTTCAGATTGCGTTATTTGCATTTCAAAAATCAATTTCGCTGGTCTGGTCATTTTCTGGCTCAAGATATTATATGCTGTAGAAGAGCTTATTTTTTCAGCAAGTTTCAATCTTCTATTAAATGACCTATTTAGGTTATCTTTTTTATGCAACATCCTTTTCAATTTACAGATTGACTTCATAAGTTGCCTCTCCTGCACAGGAGAGGCAACTTGTTGCCTTGAATCTTCGGTTAATTCCTGAAATTAAATGAAAACAAGAACGGTTATATCATTGTTTTATTTTTTGGGTTCCTTGAAATTAGTCAAATTAATTATTATTATTATTGTAAAAAAATACCTTTATTGTTTCCAGCTGCGGTTTGATGAATATCAGAAGTGTTTACTTGTACAACATCCTTAGGGGTATCTAAGCTCCTTCCTGAAAAATGGTGATAGTAACTTACTTAGATAGAAACTCGGTTTATTTATCATTCAATTGCATATTTTTAGGAGCGCCCCAGGTACTTCAATAAAATAAAATAGCTGTTTAACCTGTTAGATGTAATGTTGGTACAGCACTTCTAACAAGTCTGTTTTTGCTGCCATGGTAATTATCTTCAAAATGCCTGTGGCACACTTTTCTGTCCGAGAAAATATACGAGTCTTCAAAACCGACTAATCCTGCTGTTGCCTTCCAAGTTTTAAAACGGTCGCCATCATTGGATGGATTAGGAAAATAATGCATCGGGACACCTTGAACAGAAATAATGTTGTTGTTAAGAACCTGAGTCCAGGAAAAATCAGTGGTGACGCTGAATTCAGTGGGTTCAATTTGTTACTACGTTACTATATGTTGCATGTACAAACCGTCAGAGTTGCTGGTTGTGCAACCAGGCATGCAACATTTATTCCTAGACATAATTAGAGACCTGTCTTTATTAATAAAAGTATTTGCGCTGCACTGCACTGCACGGGTAGTCCTATCACAAAACTACCGCCGCCTTATCTAAACCCCAACCGAAAGTCCTGTTTTTAATCAAAACGCTGAACTGGAGGAACAAACTGCTCAACACCAAATAATAAAATTGAAATGAAAAATTTTAAATCGCCAAACAAAACTTTCAAACTTTTTCCGTTTTTTCTCGTTGTCTAATACATGAAACAAAGCAGGAACAAAAAACAGAATTACTACTAAATTATCCTAAACTTTTATTACCCAACGATATCTTGTTCAAAACATAGTTAGCTATAACAAATAAATAATCATGAATAAACTGTGATAAACTTCAGATTAGAGATCTATTAAATACAACATAAACATTAAAAAAACGTATATAATATTTTCTACCCTAGAAAATAATAATTGTATAGTGGCAAGACCACGTTGTGCCAATGACATGTTAGTCCTATGCCTAGCCGGTAGATAGCGCGACCGAACTTTTTTGACAACCATACTCTAAGATACCCCAGCATGAGTTGAATTGCAATCGTACAACGATTATGATCAAACTGTCGCTCGATAGTTTAGTCGCGTGGTGTTGCGCGCACTACACGATTGAATTCGGCCGACGACCATTTGTAGTCGGGCAGGCAGACTGTAAATGATTGCGAAATCAGTAATAATATGTGCAATTTTAGCAAGGAGAAGAAAAATAAAAAGAGGAAAATCTAATCATTTTTGGGTTCATCCATTGAATAGTGATAGATTAATACATGGAAAAATTTATACCCGCCATCATAAACTATTAAATATTCCGAAAAAAAATTTCGACTATTATAGAATGAGTGTACAAAGTTTTGAAGAGTTTGTATCTATTGTCGGGCCACTAATAAATAAAGAAGATACAAGGCTATGCCTTGCTGTTCCTGTGGAGGAGAGACTAAGCGTGACGTTAAGGTAAGTAACGAAACAGTTTGCATAGTTGTTTCATTTATTATCTTTTAATAGAAAATTACAAATTTTGCTACAAACAACACTTAGTAATAAGTAATGACCATCATCAAGTAATTATCATTTATTTCCTTTTTTTAGTCTCTGGAATGACCTGGTTGTGGACTATGGACTGAATTTTGATAGGCGACTGTGACGTATCTCTGGAATGACCTGGTTGTGGACTTTGGACTGAATTTAGATAGGCTTGTGACTGTGACGTGTCTCTGGAATGACCTGGTTGTGGACTTTGGACTGAATTTTGATAGGCGACTGTGACGTATCTCTGGAATGACCTGGTTGTGGACTTTGGACTGAATTTAGATAGGCTTGTGACTGTGACGTGTCTCTGGAATGACCTGGTTGTGGACTTTGGACTGAATTTTGATAGGCTTGTGACTGTGACGTATCTCTGGAATGACCTGGTTGTGGACTTTGGACTGGATTTAGACTTGTCTGCATATTATGTGGAACTGTAAGGAAGGATTGTTGTAAATTAAAATTCTGTTGCCTCATGTTTCTGATTTGTTTGAAAACTGTCAAAATTTGTATGTTTGCTTCCAACTTCTCATCTGCAGATAGTTATCTTAACGAAGGAGCAATAGACATGGCAAAGTTATAATCTTCATCATTATTCGCTTCAGCATTCGTCAATGCATTCAATAATGCTTCGTCAACTTCCGAGTTTGGTTTTATTGTGGTTTTATTTATTTTTCTCTTTCTTGGCGTGGTTGTTCTGACAATAGCGTTATCCTCCGTATCATTATCTTCGGCATCTGTAGTCGTTGTCAAATCAATATTGCTTTCTGTGGGCCTCGATTGAACAAACGGCAAAATAAATAGTAAATGTTGGAAGTAAACGTACTCGCGTCTGTTCTTGGCAGCTTGACCAGATTTTACATTTTTCTGTGCATTAAGTTCCCTTTTGAAACAAGTTCTCAAATTTAACCATTTTTTTTTGTACTTCATGACCTGAAACAAATAAAGAAATAATGTTGTTATTATTATTATTTACAGATATTTAGCCACAGGAAGCAGTTTTCGCGTATTATCCGATGATTACCTTCTTGGCGGTACTACAATAAGAGAAATCGTACTGGATACATGTGAACAGCTTTGGACCGCTCTTCAACCCTTTTACATGGCTAACAAACAAAAATAGACTGGATTCAAATTGCAGATGAATTTTATCAGCGAACAAATTTCTCAAACGTGATAGGATTGATGGCAAACATATCCGAATGGTTAAACCACAGCATTCCGGATCTTCATTTTACAATTATAAAAAGTTTTTTTCCTGCGTATTAATGGCTTGGACTGACGCAGACTATAAATTTGTATCTATTGATGTGGGAGCGTTTGGTACCTCAAGCGATTCAGACATATTTAAATCATCTAATATGGGTATACGACTAATAGCGAATCGAATGGATATTCCAGACGGAAGACATCTTGATAATGACGAAAACGGAACGGTTATCCCATTTTATGTGGTTGGTGATGAAGCGTTGGGACTTTCAAGCAAAATTTTACGGCCATATGCAAAAAGAAATTTGAACTATACGAAACGAGTTTTCAATTACCGACACACTAGAGCGCGTCGGATTGTAGAATGTACATTTGGAATTTTAGCCAATAAATGGCGTGTGTTTCACCGGCCAATTTATGTAAATATAGATTTCTGTGTACAACTAATAAAAGCGTGTTGTATCTTACACAATTACGTTCGAGTTAAAGATGGAATCCGAATTCAAGATACGTTTTATGAGTGTCCCTTGTCTAACTTTAGAACAAGGAATAACATGAGTGGTGTTACTAATAACATGAGTGGGTTGAATGTTCGACAATATCTATCATCATACTTTGTTACTCCACAGGGCAGTGTGCCATTTCAATATGATAAAGTGTAAATATCATATACGACATAACCTAATTATAATGTGTCTAAACATTAACATACCAAATACAATTTGATTACTTATCTTGTTTTCTTCTTTCTTCACTAGTGAGTTCCAACCAGTTTGGTACAACTGCCTCGCAAACTTCTTCCCATAATGTTTTTTTTTTCAAATTGACTTCAGCATATTGGCTAAGAGATTTTTTATACAAAGCCGGCCGCCTCTCTACTTCTTCGATTAATTTCGTAATTTCCGAACTTGTTATCAATGATGACATTGTGTACCTGTCAACTATCTCCCGCACTACGAATATTGATTCGACTGTCGACTGACAAGTGCGCGCACGCACATACTGCGTCATACTGACTGTGCGATCGACCGATAGTCGAGCGACAGTTTAGTTGAATGTAATGCGCGCACTCGCATGCAACTTCATGCACATATGTAATCGGCCGATAGTTGTTCGATAGTTTGATCGTATAGGGATCAGGCAGTCGGATGCGATAGTTTGGTCGTACGACTGTCTGTCTTCAAGTGCGCGCACTGCCATATAACTCTATATAATCTATCGGTATCGATCAAACTATCGACCAACTAAAATCGCTAGTGCGCGCAGGCTCTAAAAGGGCTTTTTATTCACTGTTTTCGGGGAATAAAATAAGCTTTTTAGAGGGTGAATGGTATAATAGTAGAATATACAACAAGTGAAAAAAAAAAGGAAATTTAATTCGAGGCACGAAGTTGGATCCCGAGAGTAGCGAAGGATTCTAATGGAGAATACTGAGCGGAGCAAGGGATACAAGGTCCGAGATAAAAATATTTTTTCACGAGTTGTGTACTGTACTTTTTACTATTGATTGTATCTAGAAAATAAAAAGGTTAAAAGTTTATACTTATCAAATTTTATTATATAATCGGAAATAAAGTAGCAATAACATTAGAAATGTATTGTGAGATAAGAACAACTTTAGAAATTTAGTTTTATGTTCTTGTTGGTTTTTAAATGGACGTATTAGACAAGACTTTGGTATTTGGCAAAGTCTCCGTATTTACTGATTAGTGTTGCTGAGAAAGCTGTGATGTAGCTGCTTCACAAGGTTCTCCTTTCGATATTGAAGTGCGCCCCGGAGATAGTGGCGTGCAAGAGTCAACAATAGACGGCTTTAGATTTATACTCTCAACTATTCGGCTGAGTCTTTTGGCTTTGTTTTCGATCGAATCTTCGATATAACTTTCTGCTACTGTACTGGACATCCAACCTCCGTGGCGTTTCAGTTCTGTAAGATCCGCACCTGAATTTGCTAAAAGGGTGGCAGAGCGTCTACGGAAGGATGTCCTGTGTATTGTTCGGGGTTTAATAGATTCAAGAATGTGGCATTCGTTTTTGGCATCGCACCCATTTTGTTGATTCACATTGGTTGCCGAGTACATTTTCTGTCATAGTATTGTATGAAAATCCTGTCGATTTTTGTATTTGGCGGCCGCAAAGCTTGATATTTTTCGACGATCTTTACGTATTCTTGTCGTATTACGAACGTTCTATCAATTTTTGTTTTAGTATCTTTTAAAACGACCAATAATAAACTTTCCGAGTGTTTTTGGATGTCGTTTATAGTTATCTTCAATAATGCAATACTGCGACAGGCCCCATTCACAACGAAAATTAGCACAACCAGTGAACAATAATTTAAAATGTATAGGTATCTACAGAATAACTTTTAAATTACAGTGAGTTTGTACTTAAATAGGTAGGAACTAAGTACCTACTAACTTTTATGGCCAGAAAGCTGTGGTCAGGCGCATCATTTACAAAACGCGCAATGTTTTCGGAGGTGAGCACTCTAGATTTCTTTGGCTTATGACCCTCGGATAGCCGGTTTAAGTACCTATGCCAGCAACTTTGAGTAGTTTGATATATCGATGTTGTTTTTGATCCTTGCTGTGGATTGAATATAGGTGCCACGTGGATTCCACAGTGTCGACGGCTATTTAGTCTTGGATAATTCGTTTAAATAGTTTAGATAAACGGTCTCTGACAAGGTTTTGGCGCCATTTGTGGTTTTCCAGTCGCAGAACAAATTGTGTTTTCACGTAAATCTCCCGAGATTTTGGCGGCAACAAATTATGTACGTTAATTGCTGCTTTCGTGCGATGATTCATTTTCATCATTGGAAGAACTAATTTTACTAGGTAGCTTATATATTTTCCAATGAAACACACGATAAGTAACAGAAAAGAACCAAATTCAATCTAAAATTGGCGGGTTGTCAATGGAACTAGCTCTATTCAGTCTGCCAGTAGCAGTTAGGTTCAGCGCGTTTATTTTAGTAGGTACATAATTCGTATATTGAAGCTTGTTCCAAATTCAAATGACATTTAATCTCTAGTGAGTAAAAGAGCGTTTTATTCACTGTTATCGATAAAAAAATGCTCTTTTTCGAGGGGCAATGGTATACAGTACATTTCCCACGAGTTCGCAAAGGCTTATATTTACGAACCGAGAAGTTAGTAAAAAGCTTTTTCGAACACGTAAGGAATTAATTTGTCCGCCTGAGGACCCAAAATCAAGCGGCGAAGGTGCCATTTTTAGCTCAGAAGAAAAAAGTTATTTAATAATTGAATGGCATTTTTTCTTTGCTTATGTTATATGACCTTGCTTCTTACCAAATTTAGCTTAGCAGAACCCCAAAATTGCCTAAAGGGATGCCCCTTTCTCACAGAACCCCTTTCATTTTAACAGCCTAAAAAATAAGTTGAAATTGACTTTGCAGTGCTTGTGCGCCAAAACTATTGTCTTCACAAAAAGAGGTTATGACAAGATTTTCACTAGATTATTTTATCGTATATACACGGTTACAGGTTAAGTCGACCTAGATCCGTTAAGGGCGTGTAGTACCCATCTTTTCTGACTGATTTCACTATGAAACACCCTACCCCAAACCTAACCATTTTCGAGATAATCGACTTTTATTTTTTTTAGAAAAATTGTCGATTTTTTTGCCATTAAATATGATATTTTGAAATTGGTGCGCCTTATTATTATTATTATTTATTTATTGTATGCAGTTTAAGATGCTCTATGAACTTAGTAACCATAATCCTACTTAAGTTAACTAAATACGTTGTTCTGGACGATTGAAAGTTCAAAAAGTTAATAAAAAAATTGTCAATTTACCTTTCTTTAAGAATTATCTAAAAAAAAGGTATAGCAGACGTTTGGCAGATGTGTCTAAAAATATCTAAGTTTTATCAACTATCCAACAAGGTATAACACTGTAGGGTTTTATTTATCTCGTAGGAAAAAAATTAGTTTCATAGGCGATAGTGGACGTAAAAATAATTACGCTTATTGAGCCTAATTTATTATTTGGCCCTAGAATGTAAAGCGAAACAGTAGGTAAGTTTGTACAAAATAACATTTATTAACTTCCTAGATTAAAGTTCGTGTTCAACATGTCCTCCTCTGTTTTGTACACATCTTCGCATTCTTCTGAGAACCAAGTTTTTACTAAACCAGTAGTCAATGTTCTTCTAATTTCGTTTGCCGCGTTGATTATCCTGACTTTCAATTTTTTGACAGACTCAATTGCACAAGCACAAATCAGAGAGCAATTTACAGTTACAAGCAAAGTAGTCACAAATCAGAAACAGTCCAGAAACACAGCCAAGTCGAGTAAGAAACAGACATCAAAAAGTCTACTATACTAAGTCTACTATGAACGACATTATTGGTCATTCACGATTCGAAGGATTTAAACACGCAATTGGCCATTAAGTTATGGCTTGGCCATTTGCGTTCTTGGTACTTTGCGCCGAAAGGAACGGATCACATAAGCAGACTAACAACGAACCAAACACAAATAACAGTGGCGCGTAAATTGACAGTCAGATGAAACAAACTGCATTCTACAGTCAAAGAGATCCATTTAAAAATTTTGTAATTACTTTTTAAATATCGTTTATGTAAGTGGCCTGTTCCGGAAACTTTCAGTGTGACCTATGTACTTAATCAAATAAGAATAAGTGAGGTTACATTCAAAGAGACAGATACATACAGGTTAAAACACAGTAAATTATTTGATTAGACCTTACTTTCTATCCAATAATTTAAATGGGGAGAACTATGAAAACTTCCTGAGAGGAGACCTCAACGATTTGATGGATGATTTGCCACTGAACCTAATCAGGGACATGTGGTTCCAGCATGATGGCTGCCCTGCATATTTCCGAAGAAGTGTCAGAGAACGGCTGGACACAAATTATGCCCATAAATGGATAGGACGAGGTGGGCCTTTACCGTGGCCAGCCAGAAGTCCGGACTTTACCCCCATGGATTTTTATGTGTGGGGGCACATGAAGTCTCGTCTACAGCGAGCCCAATCCAATTGCGTCGTCGAAAAATTTAAAGTCAGGATAATCAACACGGCAAACGAAATTAGAAGAACATTGACTACTGGTGTAGTAAAAACAGGGCTTCGCAGAAGAATGCGAAGATGTGTACAAAACAGAGGAGGACATGTTGAACACGAACTTTAATCTAGGAAGTTAATAAATGTTATTTTGTACAAACTTACCTATTGTTTTGCTTTACTTTCTAGGGCCAAAGAATAAATTAGGCTCAATAAGCGTAATTATTTTTACGTCCACTATCGCCTATGAAACTAAGTTTTTTCCTACGAGATAAATAAAACCCTAGAGTGTTATACCTTGTTGGATAGCTAATGAAACGTGGATATTTTTAGGCGTATCTGCCAAACGTCTGCTGTTCATTTTCTTTTAGATATTCCTTAAAGAAAGGTAAATTGTCAATTTTTTTATTAACTTTTTGAACTTTCAATCGTCCAGAACAATGTATTTAGTTAACTTAAGTAGGATATTGGTTACTAAGTTCATAGAGTATCTTAAATTGCATGTACAAAATAAATAATAATAATAAGGCGCACCAATTTCAAAATATCATATTTAATGGCAAAAAAAATCAGCAATTTTTCTAAAAAATATAAAAGCCGATTATCTCGAAAATGGTTAGGTTTGGGGTAGGGTGTTTCATAGTGAAATCAGTCAGAAAAGGTGGGTACTACACGCCCTTAACGGATCTAGGTCGACTTAACCTGTAACCGTGTATATAATAGTTTTCCCAAAAAAGTGTTAAATCCATTGACAGATCGGGGATTGAGTGCAGGGAGGGGGAGAGTTGTGCGATTTTAAGACCATACCCAAAGGCATCATGTGACACAAGTTTAAAATTTTTATTAATTAGTTTGTCTGAAAATAGTTAGTATATTACCTTTCATTGATAAGGTTGGCATTCTTCAGTTTGATAACATCAGGATTTATACAATAGTGTTGTCGGGAAGCCATTGTGACTACTCTGGTTTTGTCTTTAAATACTGTCCGCTTGATTTCACCAACAAACTGTGTCAGTTGACTGTGGGTCCGACTGCTGATGAAGATCTGAAGATAATATTAGCACATTTTTGTTATTGCTGCACAAACCTTTCAATTATGTTTGGCTGGTGGGTAGGTCCAGGTATGTATTAATATCTGGAAATGTGTTTAAAATTTAAACAAATTAAATAAAAAATATAAAACTCCATGGTTTTGTGACATAAATGTTATTCTGTTTAATAAATATATAATAGATTCCTATTTTTGTTGAACTGAAAGGATGATGATAAAGTCTGTATGCTCACCTTTGTCTCATCATTATCATTATCCTCCTTTGTCTCCTCCTCCTCAGACTCGTGTTCCTCATCAACACATTCTTCAAGAATGAGATCTACATCTTCAGTTTGTTCTTCCTCTGAAAAATTATTGTCCCTATTTTCTACATCTTCTGCATTCTTTTTATGACACTTGTAAGGAAAGTGTTCTTGTTTCTTATTCAATAAGTTGGATTTTTCCTTGGCCACACTCACTTTCATTTTTTCAAAATATTGACTCCTTTTGTTTATTTTTTCTAGTTTCATAGTGAGTATAGATAATTGTTGATTTTTCTTGATCTTTTCATATTCCTCTTGAAGCCAGTCATCAGTATCTGAAATTAAGTAAATATTTCAGATATGTTGGATGTTATGGTATGGCATATACAAGATGAGTACATACCTAGTTGTTCTTGGGTTGGAGTGTAGATAAGGGGGCGCCAAGGAAAAAAAAACTACTGCCCCCTTATCGACACTCTGACCCAAACATTAGAGAGGCATATGAGAAATTATCTACAGAAAGACTGTATTACTTGATTGTGATGAAGTCTCCAGTTTCAGCTGGCTAATTTCGTTTTCTAAAGCTTCCACAGCATTAATGTTACTGTCTTGAAGCCACTGCAATACTCCACAGCAAATGCTCAAAGATTTACCCTGGAAATTATGAAATGACAGAATACAAACAGAAATACATACTTTATTTACCAAAAAAAAGCAAAAGGACAGTTGGTAATAGATAGCATTCAAAGAATTGATGCAATAAAAAAGTTGGGTAGTTTGTCCCTTTGGTTTGGCAGCTTGCTTGTGAAACGCACACTAGGCGAACCTGTATCGTGCCCTTCTTGAGAGGAGCGATTGCCACACAGAGCGCAAGAGTATTGAGTTAATTTCACCATGGAAGTTTCGGTGCACTTACAGTTCCAGTAGGACTCTCGAATATGCCCAGCTTGCCGCTGTCGACGGTAGAATAAAGAGCTTTCATGAATTCTTCTTGAATATCATAGGGTTTGAAGGGAAAAGGAAAAACAGGCTCCATGATTCACTTTAACGTTAACTTTAACACGGAAACAACGCTTTAACTATCAAGTTAATTAGCAATTGCTACACACATACAACATTGTTACACTATCATTTTTATTAAAATAAAACTGGATTCTCGATCATAAATCTTAATTCAAAAAGAAACAAAAAGCAGGCCAAAAACAGCACGGACCTCTCTTTTTGGCGCCTCCCTCACCCACCATTGTTTGTTTTTGTTTTTACTTTTTTTAACAAATTGTTGCCAGTTTTTTTTGATTTTTTGAATTGAACATGGCAGTCTGTCAAATCCCCTCACTGTTCTATCTCAGCGCGTTCCGAGTCGCAAACTTAATCAAATATATCTTAGGCAATATATTTGCGGAGGAATGCTTTGAAAGCGATGAAGTCCATGGCTCACAGTAAAGTCTTAGACAGATAACTGTAAATACAAAGGGTTTGTTTTTAGTCCGTATACCACACGAGCTGATGCTCGCTCAGTGGAAACCCGGACATAACAGGGAGGTGTGACTCCTGGGCTTGGGTAATTCCATTTTTTTCCCTAAAACAAAAAAATATTAATGAAAGCGATGAAGAAAGAAGCTGACAAAAAACATAACCAATAAAACATGTCCGTTATGATAGCGTACATATGGTGAATTCACGGTTCGTATTTATGCCCATAAACAGAGCATAAATAGTGTAAAAGATAAAAAAGTGCCTCAATAGTTGAAATAGTAATGATTTGGAATAGACTAAATAAAACTGTGTTTTTCAAGTGAATAATAAGGTCTGTTCTATCAGTGTGATTTTTTATAAAACAAACAGTATATATCTAAAACAAATTAACTACATAAAAATCTGAACTTAACATATTATTATATTACTAGTGACTCTTTGAGCTGGAGAGTTCGTGAACGACACAGAAGTGTTTTTTTATTATTTTCCACTGCCTCACACCCCCGACCCCTTGAAATTTATCGGATGAACAAATGGAATTATAATAAAAACAAATAACTTGACTGTATTTTCTTTGAATACCACATACAAACTTCTGAATGCACCTGGTTATATACAATAAGTTTGTAAACTACTTTTTGCGACCTAAAATCCAACCTGCTAAATGTTTACTAAAATTATATAACCTATGTTACCTCTCAACATGTCGCTGAAACGTGACACTGTTCGCGAGCCACGCTGTGCAGGATGAATTGCACTTTATGCGCTACAGCAGGAGTCGCTATTTAGTTGAAGCTTTTTACGAAGAGTTCATCTGTTCCTCTCCTTATCCATCTGTGGTGTGAACGATTGCAGGCTTGACCACACCCTAATACTGGGGGTGTGTTTAACTTCTGTACTTCCCAAGCGAGAGTTCCCAGATGTTAACATGTTTGAGACTTCGCTATTTCTGGCTCCCACGACTCGTGTGGGGCTATATAAATGTTATGTTAGATTACAGTGCCACCCCTAGCAATAATTTATTATGTTAATTAAATATATACTAGTATGGGTTTGATTAACCCCCTAGCGCCCAAAGGCCTTTTAAAAATCCTTCTATCAGTTGGCGGTAGAAGCCAAGGGTTTCGTTCCATTTATTCATCTAGACGCCCGGGGGCCTTTTAATAAGCCCTCATTTTTTATTGCTCATACACTTTACAAATACACGTAGAATAATAAAAACTAGTTTTCGAATGAAATTGACAAGTCTGTAATTGTCAATGGACAATCACGGGTGCCAACAGAATCAAACTTCATCTGTCATTTTTTATGTTCCTTGTTTGAAGATGGAGACAAGTCGTGAAGGTGGTAAGTAAATCCAAGCTATTCTTTGAAATCTTTGCTTTATTTAATAAAATGTTTTATTAAAAAATGGTTGTCGGTAAAATCGGTTTACGGATGAAAATTTTACGTGATAACGTCATAAGCAACGCTCAGGCCGATCAGATTTCTGTCTCTTGTTCCGCGCTCTCGCTTGCACGCACGGCTTATTTAATTAATTATTCTATTTATGTAGTGTCTCAGTAAAAGTGCACTTTTTAATTTTAAAATAAAAACACGTATTTTTTTAGAGAGTTGTGATATTTTGATTGGTTTGTAAAGAATGGAAATTGATAATGGAATGGAATGGAAAACGATTGAGAATGGAAAAAAATATCCGGCAAATGGCCCACCGGCTCTGATGACAAGCCAATTACTCTTTTTATGAAATTTTCCATGACTTTTTCACAGAGATGGCTGTATCTATCGATGACGCGTTGGATCTCGGATTTGAACTCAGTCGCATGATCTTGGTGGCCAGTTGAAATCAGAATTTCTTGAGATTATTTGTTCTGGAAACCGTTGCTGCAATAAATCAATTATTTCATGCCCGGTGTGGCAGGTGGCGCCGTCTTGCTAAAACCACATGTCGTCCAGATCCATGCTATCTAGTTGAGGCCACAAGAACTTTTTTGTTTTTTTTCAATACATTTATTTATCACAAAACTTAAGACTATTACAATTTATTTTCTGCCAAACTGCGTAACAGTTTGTTGGCAGACGCTCTTAGTTCAATAACTATTTACTGACATTTATAATCTATAAATACAACTATACTACTGATACTGATAACATAGCCTGTAGGCTTACATATTTTTTATTTAAGTATAATATATGTATATATATTATACTTAAATAGATATATATATATACTTATTTAATATTTGGTTTAGGTTTATGATATTTTTGGTGTTAAGTGCATTCGCAATTTAGAAAGATATTTTTCAATTTAAATTTTAGTGTGGTGTTACAAAATTTATCAACAGATCTCAATAGTGAGATATTGTTAAATATTTTAGGGGTTAAGTATATTCTTGTCCTTTGTCCGTAGTAATTATTTGCCTTTGGCTGGATAAATTTTCTATTAACGGCTGATCTTGTAAAATAGCGGTGGTTTACCAGGGTCTTATGGTCATCGGAGTAATATGTCTCAATAGCAATCAGATAGTTAACCTTACAATGAACCGGAAGTATTCGGCATGGCATGAGGCAAACAGTTTGTCATAGTCTCCATCACAACCTCTTTTGTTTTCTTATCAGCTAAATATTTTATTAATCTTATTTGTAGTTGTTTTATTTTATCTAAATATGTTTTAAAAGTGAGGCCATAGCAACTCAAACCATAAACATTGTATCTGCAAGGGCGTAATACACGATATACAGGTTGTGTCTATTTAATATATTGCTAAGATGATAGATCTTGCCTAGAACTGATCGTAGTCTGTTACATATTTCATTTATGTGTGGTTTCCAATTAAAGTTACTATCTATCAATAGGCCGAGGTATTTGAACTGGTTAACAGTTTCTAACTTTCACATTGGCAGTTTTGATAGTCAGCGTGCAAATATTCGTACATGTGGCCAATAATGTTAACTGTTGAGTTACTCGCTTTTGCTATCTTATTGTATTTAGTTTTATTTATATTTAATATTATACCGTTATCGTGGGCCCATTTTGTAATCATATCAAAGTCTGCTTGTATATTATTTTGTATTGTACCCAAGTTCCTTCCGGAGCACAACAAACACATGTCGTCAGCGTACATAAAGACACATTTTTTAACAACGTTAGTTACGCTATTTACATGCATGATGTATCCGACTGGACCGTACACTGAGCCAGTTGGCAGGCCTAGGTCGCCGCGCACCTCGGACCCCACTGCCCCGCCCACCGCTGTCTGTGAGGTAGTTACGGAACCACTGGTTCGTAGGACCACTGATTCCGCACTCCTCCATTGCTTGTAATAATTGTCAGTGGTCAAGGGTGTCAAACGCCTTTTTAAAATCTATAAAAACAGCCAGCACCTGTTGACCACTGTTAAGGCTGGTGTTGACAAGTCGGTGAACCGGGCCAGTGCGGTGGCCGTGCCGCGCCCGCGCCTGAAGCCGTGCTGCGAGTCCGATATTATACCGTGTTGTTCAAGAAATGAGCTTACCTGACCTACGACAACCTTCCCCATGATCTTATTGACCACTGATAAGATAGCTATTGGTCTATAATTGGTATATTCCATGTGACTCCCCTGCTTATAGATGGGTCTTATCAGTGCTCTCTTCAGTTCATTGGGATACATGCTATTAGATATACATAAATTAATAAACTTTGCTAAGATTTTACTTATATCGATTTTGACATATTTTAATTCCTGTAACGAATGCTGTTCACAGTCAAAGGCTCATCACGCCGACTGACCAAAATCCGCAATAGACAGTTGCTCGTCGTGGGTGCACTTGTCTCTCATGGATACTGTCCAGAATTTATTTATTTATTTATCAGTTGTTTCACAGCAGTCATAAAAAATCGGTGATGGAAAACATCCTTAGGAAACATTCCTTACTCTATGGCTGCGGCGATGGGCTAGCCCCCTGCCACGCAAAATTGAGTATTGAATAACTGGCTTAAAGTGGGCACAATTGTGGCTTTGCCACCCCGTATGGGAAAAGGCGTGACGCTATGTTATGTGTTGTTAATAATAGTAATCTCATTCCACATATGAAGACAGTTGCTCCGGACATCGTATTCTTCCTCTGGCAGACAGACGAATGAAGTTAGATGTAATGTTCCTGTACGACATACTTATGTCGCGAGTCGACTGCCCCGCGCTGGTGCGCCCGGTGGCGTACTGCACGCCGCTGCGGCACACGCGCCACACGCCGTCGCTGCGTGTGCCAGCGCGACGCACAAACTACGCCGCCAACGAGCCGCTCACCAGGATCACACGTACTTACAATAACACCTTCCAGCACATCGACCCGTTCAATAACTCCAGGGCCTCCTTCAGAAACTGCATTCTCAAACACTTTACACAACCGGAACAATAAACTAAGCAACATATTATATTATTATACAGAAATATATTTATTGCATATCTGTTTATATATATATATATATATATATATATATATATATATATATATGTATATTAACATTATATACTTATATAAACATAAATATGTAAATGTAATAGAATGAAATGAATGATGAATGGATTATCTGTTTTGTAACGCTGTTGATTACCTGAATAAATAAATAAGTAATGAAAATTGTGGAATGTCAATCAAGAAACAAAACCAAAAAAATAAAAAATAAACATATACCTACTCTAGTTTGATGTTGGCGGTACGGTTTGTCTACACAAACCGTACCGCAAACATCAATCTACATTGACTTTAGTATTTTTATGTATCCTTCTTCTTCTAAAGCTGAGCCATTGCCTTGGTATGTTTCCTGATAATGTGATGTCATTAAAAAACAATTGTAGACTCAATGTCGTCTCTCAATCTCGATAAGATTTTCTTCGTAGAATTTTATTGTTTGGTTTTTTAAGCTATCCTTTTCCGAAGCATTTCTAGCTTTTAGTCCAGTTATAGCAAATCTGATTTGATCTGGGAATCATAGGTATTTGATTCGATGCATAAATTTGCGTTGATATTTCTATGGTGGTGTCTTCATCTTCACAAAGTTTCAAGTAAAACATTGTTGCTGCGTCTATTATATTTTATCTGTTCGAAGCAATTTCTCGTTTTTTGTTTCTAAGACATGGAAGCAACTGTTTTCTTAAATTTCGCTTTGTTGAATATCCTTTTGTGGCCATTATTGTCTCTATATATTGCAGGTTGTGCATGTTAATGTCTTTCCGGATATTTGCTCGAGCTTCCTTTCTATATTGTTTTAAACTTAGTTTTGCCTTTTGCGTTTTTTGTTGTCTGTGTTTGAGGTTTTTTCTGGTTGCGATGAGTTTCTTAGTTTTTATTGTATTTTTAGAGACCTGTTTCCAACTCTTTTGAAAATCTGATTGTATTTGCTGGATACATTTCTCAAAAATGTCGTTTGTTTGATTGTTCTCGTGTTGCTTGAATTTCAATTCTTCAAATAATACTTAAATTTTGAGTGTAAAATTGAGATACGTAGAGTTCGGTTTTAGACGCACATTTTTTGGGAGCTTCAAATCCAGTGACCTATTACCATTCTGTGATTATCCATGGCAAATCTGCTTAAGATTTGTACAAAGTAGACTATTTGATTTTGTTTTGGCCATCTGGCGAGAGCCACGTCCACTATCCGCTTCCCTTCGGATTCGCTTCGTGATTTGAATTGAGCTTTGGTTTTTTTCTTATTGTTTTCCTGACAAAAGATCATTAGATCTAAATCTTTTCTTTGACCTATAATACTGTTAAAGTCGCCTAAAATTATTATCTCTTCCTTTTTATTTGTTTTCATGGCGTAGGTAAACGTCTGTAGAAATCTTCCATTCTTTGTTGAATTTTCTGTCTGATGTGGGGGCATATATTTGTATAATTCTTATTTTTCGTTTATTTATGCTTAAAAGTGCCACATAGTCTTCTACGAAGTTTATCATCGATGAGTGGACATAAAGCCTACTCCTGCCTGTCCTTTGACACTATCGGTGCGGAACATTATTATTTATATTTTTCAGTTGTAATTTCTGTGTTTCTGCTGACTTCCAATAGGCCAATTATTTGGCACTAAATCTTATTTAAGGCCATATAAGCTTTACCCATCGGTCTTCTCCTAATAACGTTCTTACATTTATGGTTCCAACATATATTTTTTTCATGCAGAGTTTGTTGCTAAAGTGATAGCACTTTGCAGCAGAGGAGTTAAAAAACTCGTCTGCTTTGGATTTGGCTTTGCCTCTATCTCTGTTTTGGCGTGTATCTTTCTAAAGTGGCTATTTTTTGGTTGCACTATTTTCTTTACTTGCTTGTTGCGCTACCTTGGTATTTTTATTTGGTGGAGTATATAATTTTAGATAGGGAGATGGTTCTTTACTAGGTTTTTCGTTGGTTTTCTTTGTATTGTCTGTTCCATAGGCTTTGATGCTTCTTTGTTTGTAAACCCATAATAGTGCAAGTAGACGGCGACCTTTTCTATTTATGAATGCTATATCAAAAAATAGTGCGTGCGTCAAATAGTGCCTCAACCAGTCCCAAAACCTTATGGGTATTCGCTGTAGAACTAATTATTTTGCAAAAATTGTATTAATTAATTGTAAAAATAATAAAAATTAATTAACCAGTTTTTAACTTAAATAATAAAACAGACGTAAAAAAAAAGTTGTTTTTTTGTTTCAATTACGGACCACGAACTGTTTTGAATGATGCTACGTAGTTTGGAAGATTCATACTAGATGGCGCTAATGTTATATGCCTGAAATATACAATTGTAGGTGTAACTTCTTGAAAGCTAATTTAACTTTCCACCGCCACACTGTGGGCTGAAATTCGCGTTTCATAAACATTCAAATATATTTTTAAGTGACTTTTTTGCTTGGATTCTATTGAGAATACCTACTTTATGCCACTTATAATACACGTTCAGGTTTATTATCGTAAACAGCGCACTCAGAATCTTTTTCGGAAAACATTGTATGGAGTCGGCATAATAAATGATATCTCCATAATCGCACAATTGCGCCTTATATCCTCTTAGTTTATTAACATATATAAGTTATTTTGGACTTTTTGGCTTTAGTTTTCGTTTTAACTAATATCAAGCTTAACATGGGTGTATGTATATAGACTGGACATTTACTCAAATTAATTGTGTGCTGTATTAGATAGTGAAATTCGCTTAAAAACCATAAAATCTTTATTCTTTATACTTATATTTGTATCATAGAAACATTTACACATAACGACTTAAATTTAATGAACAACTAAGTAGTACAAATGATGAGCTAACAAAGTAATTAACTTACGACGATGAAGTAAATATTAATATTTAACAATGCACAAACTACCTACTGACTTTTTGAATATCTTGGGATAATTAGGCTTAAAATTCGTTGTAACTGGTAAAATGTGTCAAATATAAAAAAATAAACATCATAAGACTCATTTTCTGGATATAAGTTCTAGCAATACCCTAAAACTGAATTTTAGTAGTTGTGCAATGCCGTTATTCATAAAACCAATGACATCTCATTAAAATCAACAATATGATGAAATTTTTCACAACAAAAATGTATTATAAAATTAAATAAAACAATGAATATATTAATTTAAAATATTGCCTATACTGAATCACTATCTTCAGAGTCGAACTCAGAGTCAGAGTTTATTTCAGCAATATCTCTAAACTCGAATTCAGGTGTTTGAAGATTCAGCCAATCCAATGTTTCAGCAAACAAATGTTTCTTTTTCTTTGCATCCATCGTTGGCCGTACTGCTGAAATAAGCGGATCGGACGAAAGAAGAAGGAAATTCAAAATATCTTCATTGGAACTCACTCTACTCTCCTTATGTGAGTGATGTTGTCTGAATCTTCTGAAGTCCTTGTTCCTCGCTTCTGAAGCCTCTTCAGATAATCTCCCAATAGGTACTATTGCGTTAGATGCTATAATTTCGGCTCCACGAAGCAGTATCGTGTTCACTGTTGATGACATCTAGTACCAATTGTATAATTCCATATTTGTTTTTTTAGCTTAACCTAATTAACAATAAATGTATAATCGAAATAAAATAAATAATCCGCAAAGTGCATCGTCAATTAAAATAATCTAAGTAACTAATAATATAAAACTAGACACGCCTAAAAACTGAATACAACAAAAAAACACAATACTAAACAAATAAACCGCCCCAGGACATGCCCGACCCAAAGGTACCCATCACGCTGGCAGCATTACCGCGCTGCACGGCGAGTGAGATCCTTTGGATCAGGAACGCTCCGGAACGATTGTCAAAACCTCGGTCCCTCAGGCGTCGCCCAATGTCCTTGTCAAATATCCTGCCCTGAGCACCCCAAATACCCGTGGTCTCGACGGCCAAGGGAACAAACAAGTAGCTCCCCATCAGCTGTGCGTATTTTAGGCATTTCTGCCGCGCCGCCAACTCCGCTGCAGCCCCAGGTGTCGCCATGATGGAGCCAATGTGGGATGCCGCGAACGTGCACACACAAGTAGCATCCCACAATAGGCAACGACCTCTCTCCCACGGTATCAAGGTGAGACCGTCCGGATGCTTCCCGTCGCTGCGACTCAAACCCGGTGGTTCAAGAACTTATGGAATGTCAGCAGAGACGAGAGCCCTCCGGACGATGTCGTTGATCGAGTGGTGGCGAGAGAGTCTCCCTGCACTTCTGGCACAGTTAGCCCATGACGCCCCCGCGAATCTACCAACGCGCCGCAAACACAGTGGTGCGGTTCGCAGATATCGCAACCCAGACGAAGCGCCACGGCTACACGCAGAGAGTTGTCGTCCAGAAGGGTTCCTAAATGCGGAGACGGCAACGCATGCAGCCAAGCACCTGACTCCGGCTGGGAGACTGCTCGCAGACGAGCAAGTTCCGCTCCCGAGCTCTGCGCTAACAGCCCGTCAAGGGACACCTTGCACAGCTCCTCGTCCCAGGGGCGCTGCACGTCGGGCTTCTCCGGAATATCTCCTCCCGGACAACAGGCCCGCCACCGCTGAAGAGCTTTGTCCGCAAAAGGAATGCTAAAACCATCACCGTTAACCTTTAAAATGCGAGTGACTAGTTCAGGCACCCCATGCGAAGAGGCCAAGAAAGCTGGGAGCTCCGTGTCATGTAGGCGACGAACGCCGAGACCACCAAACCGTATTGGAAGAGCCGCTTCATCCCATTGGGAGGGAGACATTTTCACATTCAAAATCATCTTCAACAGACTCATCAATTTGTCATCATAAGAATCTGCCTCCCCCCTACACAGCCAAACCGGAGCGGTTCACAAAGTGTATGTTAGCCTTGGCAGGGACAGACAACTCCGTTGAATTGTTAAAGCCACATGAGCGGAAAGCTCCTTAAGGTAGAATTTTGTCCCAACCAAGGACTTTAACTTACCCCTTAAAACCCCCGGCACACCTTCCGGAAAAATGGGCGCGCCCAATAGAGTAAAACTTGTTTTATCTAGGACCTTCACCCCTGGCATCAAAATATCCAACTCCGCTCTGGAATCTTGGGCCAGATTCCCAGAGCAAGCGAATAACTCGCATTTTTCTGAGTTGAGGTGAAGGCCCAACTCCCTCAGACCACTGATAATAGCCTTCAACGCGTCCACGACTACCTCGGGAGGTCCCCCGATGGTGCCATTATCCAGGTACCAAATATTCAACGGGGTGTTCACTGATTGTACAACGTCGTGGTCCGTGGATCGCTAAGCTAAACAACAGTGGCCCTAAGGGGTCACCCTGTTGCGCGCCCACCCGAGACTCCACCAGGTTTGACCAAAGAATAAGTTACTTACACCCGAGTAACATTGGTGGAGAAACGGATATAGGGTCGGAACCGATTCATTGACCTTACACAACATGACGTCACGCTCAACCGAATTAAAAGCGTTCTATAGGTCAACCTAATTCTACATTCTTTCAGCAGTTATGAACGCATATTCTTTAAATTTCGAAACATTAATGGATTCACCTGAAGTAACAACTTGCAAAATTACAGCAAATCTTCGGATCAGATCTTCATCTACTCTAGTGATAGCCACAGTGTTTTCAGGAAATTAAAAGAATCGTCGTGCAGTGTTGCCGTCGTTAGTTATTTACCTTGTTTTACGACATCGATTAATAGGTTGAGTTCCATTTTGAACCTGACAAGTCAGGTATCCAAGGATAGTTTTCTTACTTGCACCCACCGCGGCTTTCTCACTTTCTTTTCTAGCAGACCACTTCTTAATATCTAATTTATATGCGATATGCAAAAGACATTCCATCATATTTATTCACGCATGTAGTAAAGAAAGTATGAGCTTTATCAAGTCATCTTCTATAGATTTCTTTATAACTTCTTCCAGGTTGTTCAACTACGAAGGTTTCGCCAAACAAATGTAGCACGCTGCATTCGATCTTACGCTATGAGAGAGGTATTTTTTTATTTTAACCTCAACCATGATGAGCATTAGCTTATGACTCGACGATATTGCTATCACAATCAGATGGTTGGAGAGCTGATATCTCAGCTTTGACTCTTTCATTTTCTTCCTTCACCACTGTTAAACTTTCTTTAACAAAGGTGAACGCTGATGATACGCTGCTGAGCAAGGTTTCGGGTTCTCCCAAACTGTGATGTCTTCACACGTCATCTTCAGTGGTGATAACGAAGTCATGAAGATAATAGGTTCATCTTTTGTAGAATCCATCTTCGGATGCTCCGTCGAACCCGAATTTTGAAATTAAAATGAGTTCTTTTTATTTTGTATAGGTACTTTCTGGCAAAGACAGAATTATTCTTTGAGCTGTCAGATCTAGCAAAGCTTGCAGTAAAAAAAAATCTGAGGAATCTGTCACCGTAATTGAATTTTTCGGTTCAGGTGGAAAGCACACATTTTCCTCTTTTTGCACGCAGTAATACGAAGAGTACAATTCTTTAAGGTCTTACCGAATTGCTGATTTTCACAACTGATTGCCATTTTGACAATATCAGAGATATAAGTAAACCAAGTGCTTTTTGGGGTGAAAATATTTCTTTACTGGTTGGTTTTGTAATTAAATCTTGAAGATTTTTTAATGATTTTGGGTGCATCACCATTTTTGCCTTCATCTTTCAATTTAGAAACCGTAGCTGTGTCGGTCGACTATGTTAGTCATATTTTCACGTAATGTTAAGATAAGTTGACGACCGTCACAGATAAGGTATATTTATATTCATCACGCACTATGTCTATGTATACGTCATTAATAACATGTACCAACCTAGTATATAAGCTAGGATTTCGTATAATAAATTAGTCTAGTCTAGTCTAGTCTAGTATTTTGCGCGCATCTCAAGCCTTTTACTTTACTCCCGAAGATGTCGCTCTCCTTATAATTGCCTCTGGCAAAGTAGCAAATACGAGCTCATTGGAATCTTTGTCAATCAGGTCTCCACTCCGCCTCTTTTTCCGTTTCGTTCCTAAGTCTTCAAAAGGTTTACGATTTGAGATAATTTTTTTCGTCATTGTTCCAATTGATGATGTAGATGGCTACAAAAGAGAACCAGTAGCGCTTAATGAGGACTCTAAAATAGTAAACGTTAGAACTAGGTAATGGCTCCAAAAGGGGCACTATAGGACTTTCCTCATGCTGAGAAATCGATTTTATATTTTCTTTTAAGCCGAGGCCAATCAATATCAGCCTCAAGCCAACTTTCGTAGTCAGTTCGGAATCTCTCATATTTCCATAGTTATAATAGTTAACATAAATTATTACTGTCCCGTTCTGGTTTTACACTCATATCCACAATGCAAAATTAAAAACAGCCAATGACGTCGATCGCAGCTTTTGGAACAAATTTTTATTTTAAATTAGCTAGAAATTCTCCTATTTAAATAAAATAAATGTGTTCCATAAAAAAATATTTATTTCATGTATCATTCGCACCAAGAGTCTCAAACATAATATTCACTAATTATAAAGATACGAATAATTTTACGTCTTTGTGTACCATTAATTATTAAATCTCAGTACCTATAATCACATTTTTTAATTTTAATTTTTCTTTTGCGGTGAAAAGTAAGATTATTAAGAAAGGGCTGGCAATCAAATTAACATAAAAAAGGTAATACTACGAGACAGTTTCAGTGCAGTACCTACGGTAAATATAGTTGGCTAGCGGGCTGTGCTGACACCAATAGGTAATTTTGTTTTCAGTGTGTTATTTGAAACAAACCTGAATGTTTGGAGTGAGACCGGTTGCACCGCCGGAAACAAATTTTGAGGTCGGTAAATAGATTTTTAATACATTTTATTAATGAGCCTACCCTATAAAAAGTCCTGTGCACGCCACTGGTATGGTATCGTTATTTCGTTTTGGAATCACTAGACTTTTTAGATTTTTAGAGACGTTTTTGATGTGGCGTCTCGTGGGCACCATTTTGCTTTCCATCCTGGCGCACAGCTGAAATTCGCGTTTCATAGACATTCAAAGTATTTTTTTAAGTGACGTTTATTTTGCTTGGATGCGATTGAGAATACCTATTTTATGCCTTACATAATGAACGTTCAGGTTAATAATCGTAAACAGCGCACTCAGAATTTTATTCGGATTTTTTTTATGGAGTCTGCACAATAAATGATGATATCACAATAATCGCACAATTTCGCCCTATATCCTGTTAGGTTATTAATATATAAATAGTTTTAGATTTTATGACAAACTTCATGCAAATTTTAAAAAAAACATAAAAAAAAAAACATATTTTTTTTGTTTATACATATATCGTTTTTAACTAATATCAAGCGTTACATGGGTGTATATAGACTGGAAATTTAAGAAAATTAATTGTATGCAATATTAGAAAGTAAAATTCGCTTAAAAAATCATTAGCTGAAATCTGATTTTAGGTAATTATCTCATGATCCTCAAAATCCCCAATAAAATTAAGGAAATTATAGTTTGTTAATGACATTTTAACTAGCTACGGACTTTTTGAATACCTATATGTATTAAATAATTGGGTTCTCATTAGTTAGCAAATAAGAGGGTAGGTAAATAACTTGTTCGGGCACAGACATAAAGTCGATTACAATAAATAGAAGCGCATTAAAAGAAATCATTAAGTATTCTTCAATCATCATGGCAAGCATCGTAATAAACTTGGATTTGTTCGTTAATTTTAAAAACGCTGACAAACTCAGTGACTATAATTTTTTGTTTCAAACCGTGCTATCTCGTTTAAACAACATTGTATCTGAAGAAGATTGTGTGACTTTAAAAAAAAATTGCCGGAGATTCACTAGGGCTGCACAAAAATGATATGAATCAACATATTATGGAAATATGAGAGATTCCGTTAACATAAATTATTTCATATTGCACATGTGACAGAACTTATGACCTGACTATGTATATTCATAGCTCTGTCCCATTCCATTTTTACATTCCGTTTCTCCTGGGGTTACGCAAATGTTCCGCTCTCCTGGTCTCCTCTATTTTGTGATTATTTTGGACCTGTGTGGCTTCTTTACTCTCTGGCTATCAAAATGGGTATCGGCGACTGATGCCATGAAAAAATAAAAACAAACTCTTTTCAATGACATCTCGTGACTACTACTTCTACTACTAATACTACTTCATTTTAGTTGGCGAAAAATCCCCTATTCCTCCAATTTTGCAGGTCCGTATACAGTGTCTTCCATCGTTAATACTATTCATTACATGTAAACGTACCTACCTATAGATCGGTTTTCATGTTATAAAAAGTCTTAGGAAACCTAAAGACGGAAAATTATCTAAGGATTTAACAACCAAAGCACTTCTATTCATGTCTGAACTTTCAATATGGTTAGAATTTAACTTGTCTTTTTATATTCTACAGAGAATTCCCATATTGTTT
Source organism: Argyresthia goedartella (assembly GCA_949825045.1). Lineage (NCBI taxonomy): Eukaryota > Metazoa > Arthropoda > Insecta > Lepidoptera > Argyresthiidae > Argyresthia > Argyresthia goedartella. The sequence goes on from OX463807.1 coordinate 21,066,805, forward strand.
TGGGTTTGGTTGAGTCATTATTTGACGCACTATTTTTTGATATTCATAAATGGAAACGGTCGCCTTCCACTTGCACTATTATGTGTACGCTATCTAATCGCTGGCTCGTGAGTTGTAAAAATATAGAGTTCGATATCTCTATTCCTATAAGACAGTCGTTGTGTTTGTACAATGAGCGCAGTGTTTATGCACTACTTTTGTGTATTAAAATCGTATCTTGGATGTTTGCAGTTTTTTCAATCGGTGTGGGGTACGCTAGCGCTATCGTTTCCATTTGTGTATGCTACACAAAGAATGGTCACTATTTCTTAAACTGTTGAGGCACAATTTTTTCCCTTTTGCTCTCACTCCTCATGCACTATTTATGCTCTACTTATAGCCATCAACGCGAACCGTGAATTCACCATGTGTACTGTACGCTACTTCAACGGACACTGTATAAGGGCATATAAACGAATTGTGTACCCTTCCTTAACGGATACAGTTTAGGATGTGACGGATGCCTTTCTGAATGGAAAATGCCATCATGAGCGTGAATAGTTTGATGGTAGTTTTAGTGCTGTTAGTTGCAATTCGGAACGCGCTGTCTGACTTTTTGTCCGTCTCGTCATCCGTCGTTCATACGTACGAACACAGAAGAATATATAGGTATATATTCTTCTGTGTTCATCTGTTCATCTGTGGTGTTCATTTGTGCTGTTGACATGTCAAGCAGGGAGATGAGACTTTCTTTTTAGTATTTTATTTCCAAAGAAACAACAGCATACGTTGAAAAAATACTTACAGAGATCAAGCTCGTTTTCAAATATTCGATCATAAACATCGCTATGTCGCACAAGTAAGTCTTATTTCTAATTGCCATATATACCTACCATTCCTGTGATTCGTGTAATCTATTCTACCTATTGGGTCACAAGGTTGTAGTTGCTCTATTTTAAATTAATTTACTTGTTTCCCAGTGTTAAAATACTGCCTGGTGCGACAGTGTGTGAAGACTGTACATTGGAAGGTGACATCACCATCGGTGGGGGAACGGTGATCCACCCTCGTGTGACCATAGTTGCAGAGGGTGGTCCCATTATTATTGCAGAGTACTGCATCATTGAAGAATATGCCACTATCATTCATAAGTAAGTTGGACACAGAAAAATAAGGGACCAGTGTGGCATCTCTCACAGAAATGCTAAACAAGTGCCAATATTGTGCATGCATTCTGATATCTCCCCTGAATTACCTATGTCTATAGAGTTAATTGAGACATTAGACATTCCTTATCCCTTTTTAGGGGTCCGTACCTCAAAAGGTAAAAAAGGAACCCTTACAGGATCACTTGCATGTCCACAAGAACCATAAAAGATAGAGTCTTGGACATCTTTTGCAAAAATACTTATCCTGATAACCGCAACAAAATTCAAGTCTAATAAGAAAAAAATATTGCTTACAAAAGTCACAAGTCATGTAGGGTAAGGGGTTGAAAAGGGCTCTTTATACACATATATTTATTAGATAATCAAAAAAGTGCAAAAATTACCATTCCCCCCCCTATCACTGGAACTATGGAGTCTAAAATTATGAAAGAAATATACACACACCGGCACAATTAGCGGAACAGAAAAACAGGGAGAAAAAAGAGGGAATTTAGAACAATGAATGTAATTTTTAAACAATATATTATTTAAAATGAAGCAACAATTAAATTAACATGTTTTGACATTCATTTGTAACACCATACTTAAAGTTTAATTAAAATAAAAATTAAATTAAACAAAATGCATTTTTCTTCGATTTTTTTATTATAGAGAAACAGCAGAAAATTCAAGATTTTCCAAAGGTTAACAACAATTTCAATGACTGTTCAATATCGAGTGTTTCCTCCTCATGCTCTGATGAGGGTTTCCATCCGTCTGGGCATGCTGCGGATGATGTTATCAATGGTTTCTTGGGGCAACCTCTGCCATTCTTCAAGTAATGCGTTTCGCAACTCATTGAGATTATTGGGAGGTGGCATTGTTGACTTTACACTCCTCTTTAGCAAGTCCCAGACATGTTCTATAGGGTTCATATCGGGGGACCGTGCTGGCCACTCCATCACCGTTATACCAACATGGTTTAGGTATGTCTGTACTAGCGAGCGAGCACTGGAGCCCGAGCATTATCCTGCATTAGAACGAAGTTGTTACCAATAAAGGGGGCAAATGGCACAACATGTTCTTCTAAAATCTCCCTGACATACCGATCAGCATTCAGATTCCCGCCATCGACCACTACTAACTCCGTACGAGCTCCTAAACATATTCCTCCCCAGACCATAATTGAACCGCCGCCATATGCCACTGTATTTTAAAAATTAGACTGGATAAACCTTTCTCCTTTGCGTCTCCGTACTCGCTGCCTTCCATCAATTTGATTTAACATAACTCTGCATTCATCAGTAAAAAGAACCTGTCCCCAGTCGTCGAAGTCCCAATCACGATGTTCACGACCAAAGTGTAGACGGTTTGTGCGATGATGTCTCCCAAGTTTTGGGCCTTTGGCGGGCACATACGAGCCTTTACCCACTTCTTCGAATCTTCTACGAACTGTCCGCTCACTCATCCTCACTGCTCGTACCTCTTCCAATATACGGGGTGACTTTAAAACCCCTAGCTATAGTAAAATTTTGGAATCAGAATCACTAGTAGAAAACAAAAAAGCATTTTTTTCGTTTTTTTTTTTTCATATTTGATTGATAGGAAATAGCTCCCATATTCGAATTTAAAGACAACCTACGCGCTCAGGGCGGCGTTGTGTGACTCGCGGTGTCTAATCCGCCCACCGCACCCCGCACCCGCCCGGCTCACCCCCGCAATGCCTTTACGTGCGCCGCCGCCGCCAGCCAGACTGCCCGCCCGACGCCAGTCCAGTCGCCTGCGCAACCTTATCGCGGTTTGACGTGCGCACGCTACAAATTCCCCTCGCCGCGCGGGTACTTTTATCTTTGAGTCCGTGTCCGTCTGATGCGCTCATACAAGATGTACTCTAATCGTGAATATTACGAGATGGTGCGTGTGTACATCCAAACTGGAGAAAACCTGTACGAAGCCAGAAGATTGTACGAGACGCAGAGCATCCCTCGGCTCCAAGCACAAGGACTACCTAACGCCACTGTCCCCCACCGTCAAACCATCTTAGCGGCAAACCAACGGCTACTGGATTATGGCCAGTTCACAGTGCCAAGCCATGCTTATGGTGGAGACGCGCCGCGTTTGGCTGTGGAGGTAGAAGACGCTATCTTGGAGTACTTTCAGCGCAACCCTCGAAACAGTACGCGAGACGCAGCTCATCGTTTCGGAATCAGCCAGTATTCTGTGTGGAAGTTGCTGAACTCTACTGGACAGCATCCATACCACTTTCAAAAAGTGCAGCAATTAAATGAAGATGATGCGCCACGTCGTCGCAATTTTTGCGAATGGCTGGTACAAAATCAGAACAAGCACATCCTATGGACAGACGAGGCGATGTTCACTCGTGTAGGGCTCTACAACCAGCACAATCAACATTGGTGGTCATACAGTAACCCAAAATGTATACGAGAACATCATCACCAAGTGCGCTTCAGTGTGAATGTGTGGGCCGGCATCGTGGAAGATAAAGTCATTGGGCCGTACTTCATCGAAGGCCGCCTGACCGTGGGCACGTATCTAGATATGCTGCGAGGCGTAATAGCAAACTTCTTAGAGGACGTGCCGCTCGCGGTTACGACGTGCTGCTCGTGTTATCAACACTGGGCGGGCGGTAAATATGACAACAACACTATTCGGGACTAGTAGGAATACTTTGACGGTTGATTACTTAATATTTTACTATGAAAGCAGACGAAAGTAAAAAAACATGCATTTTGTACTTTTATCAAGGAGTACGCTCTTTTGATATAGCTAGAGGTTTTACAGTCACCCGGTATTTCGAGCCTGCACCGCCGTTAGTCTCGTGTTCCGTCGGACTTGAAGTTGGAGAAAACGGTCATCCCTCCTTGAAGTACACCTTTTCCGGCCTTGTCCTCTCCTTCTCACTAGAGTATTCGTCAATCTGTATCGTTGGATGCTACGATGAATCGTTGATAACGATCGACGAAGGCTTCTGGCAATCGATCTGTAGGTTTGACCATTTCTCCTCATTTGATCTGCCCTAATGATTTCTGATGGCGTTAAATCAGGCATACTTAGATGCTCGTAAATTATCAATATGCGAAAAAACTCAAAAGCCTCAAAAAACTGCAATTCAAAGCTTTTCAAATGGAATGCAACGAACCTTCTAAAAACGGACAAGCGGTCGAAAAAAATGAATCAATGAAAATTAAAACAAAAGAATGAAAAAATTGGCAGTCGCTTAGTATTCCATTTTTAAATTAAAACCCAAATTTAAAAAAAGCTTGTTTAGCCGGCCAGTAACGCGCAAAAATGCGTAAGTACTCCCTTTTTTTTCTGTTCCGCTAATTGTGCCGGTGTGTGTAGAACTTAAGCCAAAGATTACAGGAAAACCTAACCAGAATTGCCAAGGTTTTTTATCTATCTGTAAACTACATACAAACTTATAAATGCACCTGGTTATGTAAATGAAGTATGAAAGTAGCAGTAGTAGTACGGAACCCTTCCTGCGCGAGTCTGGGTTGCAGACTTCCACTTGGCGGTTTTTTACATCATAATTATATTTTATTTTCAGAAAGAGTGACAAACAGGAAGACCCTCCAAAGCCCCTGTTCATTGGAGCACACAATGTGTTTGAAGTCGGCTGTCGGTTAGAAGCTCCTTGTGGTCACATTGGGGAGAGCAATGTCTTTGAGTGCAAATCTTTTGTTGGTGTTGACATCAAAGTTGGAAGCGGCTGTGTCATAGGTACTTAATTCCTTTATATCCTGACATCCCTAAGCAGGGACATGGAATGGGAAAGTTTTCCATTTGATCACCTTATAAATGTTCAAATCACTGTTTCAAGTTTGTCAAAAGTAAGTAAATCCTCATATGTATGTATGAATCCTTTGTTTGAATCTTTTTCTAATAATCATTATGCTTGAGTAAAGAAGCACTGTATTCAAATAGCATTTACCACTCAAACTGCCCCTCACCAGTTATTCCATTGATCCGAGGATTGGCATGCGGACATGTGTTTTGTTAAAGATTTATTTATATCATTATTTTTCTCTTAAAATCCATTCACTACCACCACCATAAAACACTTAATAATTCCAGGAGCCTCCTGCCAACTGACAGCCCCCCAAACATTGCCAGACAACACTGTCATATGGGGATCAGAACACCACACCAGGGAAGCGTTGGAGAAGCAGCCATCACAGATCTTACAACTTGACTTCCTGAGCAAGGTGATGCCTAACTACCATCGTCTGAGAAAGCCCAACATACACAAAAGGCAACCTTCTAAGCAACCACAGGAGTCTCCTAAGCCTTAAGAGTTTAAGAGTTTAACTGATGCTGATTGATGATGATTTTATTAACAGGTGATTTTATTTATAAGAGTATACCAATATAAAACTGTAAAATGATCAAGCTTAGCACTATAGATTAGTCAACTAATTATTGTAGATGGAAAAGTCGAAAAGCTGAGAGCTGGACTTCGAAACATTGTTTGGACTAGTTATGAGACGACCATACTAAAAGTCCTGACCCCTCTGAGGTGAGCCCTAGATAGGGGGTCACAAAGAATCTCGTTTTTTGTTTTTTTTTTTTGCTGATATTTCGAAAACGACGCGATAGGAAATTTTTTATTACTACATATATAAAGCTGATAAAATGATCTACAACTTTGACTCTTTGAAGATATGAAAAAAAGAAGTTTTTTACCTCACTTTCTTTTTCATATATTGTTATTGATTAAAAAAAAACGTTCAACTGAGGAATAGTGCCCCAAATAAATAGATACCTATAGAGTTAAATTGCTCTTCAAAAATATATGCCTATACATATGTATACATGTGGTAGTTCGTCATCTACCATTGAAAACTTCGGGGCTCATTGTCCTAGACAACAATTGGGAAAAGGTTGTAGAAATTTTTATCAGCTTTCATTAATTAGTACAACAATTATTTTTATGCATCGTCGCTCGCTTTCTTGTTATAGTAAAATGCCAAAAAACGGACCTTTGTGCCTGGGGCCACTGATACTTTACTAGGCTAAGGGTCAGGACTCGTCCAAACAAAGTTCCTAAGTCATACTTTCTGCTTTCGACTTTTCCATCTAGACACCAAAAGTTAGCACTAATTTTCTTACGATTGCGATTGAGTGAGATTTTTAGGGGTCGCGATTTTGAATTTTATGCCATGGTAATAAAATTCAAAACCTATAACGGCATTTTGAGTACCCAACGTCAATCGAGGGTCTACTACTACTAATAGTAGCTGGTAAAGTTGACTACTCGTAACGGGTAAAGGCAGTGTGGTGCGAAGACTGGATTTGAAATCTTCCGTTGTCTGCTATGCATCATGTTACGGAATTATTTACTGAAAGCTAATAGTAGTTTATGTGACTGCTACATAATGGAGGGCATTAATACTCGAGATTGGGTTTATGAAACGAGCAGTCGGGCGTCGGCGTTCGAAATTTGAATGTCATAATATGTAGAAAAACTACACATTATGGAATTTTTCAGATAAGAAATGAGTTTTTACCAAGTAGTTTAACATTATGCTGATCGTAACGTGCGGTTTTTGTACGCAGTAAAGAGGGTTTATGATACGTGTGTAGATAAACTACTATTGTGTGTAATTTTTCTGAATATTATGACATTCAAATTTCGAACGCCGACGCCCGCCTGCGTGCCGCCGTCTGTTCCTGAACACATCAATGATATGTGTGTAGATAAACTAGTGTATGTAACTGTACATAATTAGGCATTAAAAATCTCGAGTGATATTATTATGAAACTCGCCTTCGGCTAGTTTCATAAACCCACTCTCGAGTATTAATGCCCTCCATTATGTAGCAGTCACATAAACTACTAATTGGTTTTGAAGGTGTTTATTTTATTTTTACAATATACTAATTTAGATTAAGTGATTAAAAGTCATTATTATTAAAGCTAATCTTTCATTTTAATCAGTACCTATCTAAGACCTTATTCTAAGCTCAAACCATATAAAAAAGTAATAGTCTGTGGATTGTTTTATTAGCATTTAACATACGTCTATTATTACTTTTTGGGCCAAACGGGACGCTATTGCTAAGCCTCCGCTGTCCGTCAGCAGCAGGCTGTTTGTATTGGAATTTTCACTAAAGTTATATTTCGGTTACTGCTACAGCACTAAACTACTGAACTGAACCCAATAAAAAAGAAATAAAGAGCTTAATCTGACTTTTTACAATGCAATCGCAGCACAGCAGTGTTGTGTCGATAATGGGGCGAAAGCGACGTGTTTTTTAAGTTTATTCGTGTACGCTTGTACGGAATCCTTCGTGTGCATCTCCGACTCGCACTTGGCCGGTTTTTGATTGAGATACGGATAATAAACCACGACCACATGGCGCGGCAATGCCACAAGGTTCATTTCGGATCCTATGGCACAGAATACTTAAGAGCCTATGGCAACTAATCTCAAAAGCTCATTGCAGATGGCGCTCGTGTAGTTGGAAGCTGTAAAATTCTATTAACTTCTTAGAAGTCTTTGTAGGTAAATATCTCACGTAACTCTTGTTGTGTTTTATGATTTGTGTGCAATAAATAAATTATGAATTATATATGGCATTCCTGTGCAATTCGTACGATTCTTAATTTGTACGACGGTTCTGACAGTTTTAGTTCGTTCAATATATATTTTTGACTATTTCGTACAGTAACTAATTCGTGCAATTCCTAATTTGTACAACCATTACGTATTAAAACCTCCTATGAAGGTATGTGCTCCTAGTACTTAGATTTAAATTGGTTGTAAAATTGTTACTCAATCTAGGTACATACGCAAAAAGAGTTCGGAGCTTTTTGAGGTCAAGGCCTTCCATGTAACTTTTTACAAGTTCCTGCTCTTCTGGTATTTCAAACTATGAACTTAGGCTCGGCACAAACTGGCCACCGACCACAGCCACTCGTGGCCAGTGACAGCGACTTAACACACTTTTACACACATCCCCACGTTCGGGAATGCTTGAAATGGCGTTTTAAAAAAAACTCGAAAACTATTTATTTCCGACGGTTCGCGTATTTTGAAATCATCTTTAAATCCACTTATGATGCATAGAAAAAATAAGCAAAAGCATCTAAAACGGTCGTCTTCTAAAAGCTAGAAATATTTTTTCACACCTTTCATTCGGAAAAGTAAGTTTTGCTCCACGATGAGAGGGAGCAAAATGCTACTTTTCTGTTCAAGCTACTTTTTTAATTTGTTCATTGGCATGTAGCGTTTACGCAATGTACCTATTGAACACAGATTAAAATAATCGAATGTAATTATGAAATTACATTACATTTATTAAAAACGAACATGTTTCAAGTTTTAACTTTAACAACGTTATATGAAAATTTATGAATTTTTCGTGATATTAAAAAAAAGTCACAATAAATTATTTGTTTTACTGAAATCAAAAATATCGATGACTGTTATTATGATATAATGAATATTGATATCCGAAACCATTATAATATTCGATTCGATTATTTTTACACATTAATAAAAGTACACAGGAATATTTTATCGGTGACCTTTCCCTAATCCTTCACAATCCACCATTATAAAAAAAAATGTTTACGTTCTTCGATTACTGTAAAAGTGGTGAAAGTATAATTCAAAATATATTTTTTTTAGAGCATTTAATTTCAATTTCCTCATAGTCGGTGTGAAAAGTTGTATGTGTCACTCAGGAGCAAAATTATTTTCGTCATGGGCGTTAACGCTTGAATCCTTCGTTACGCTCAGGATTCTAACTTCTAGAATCCTTCTCTCCACTCTGGATTCAATGTACCGCCCTCGCCGTAAATACATCATTTTGCTCCCTTGTGACACAAATAACTATTTCCGTCAATCGTATCGCCTATACCAAAAAATTGTTCCACTTTGGCAACCCCGCAAGAAACGGTAAGTTTGTGCGCCGCCCGCCCGCGCTGTAATTGCTTTTGCCATAGAGACGTGTGCTTTAAGAGTTTTTTCACACCTTTCATTCGGAAAAGTAAGTTTTGCTCCACGACCAGAGGGAGCAAAATGCTACTTTTCTGTTCAAGCTACTTTTTAATTTGTTCATTGGCATGCAGCTTTTACGCAATGTGCCAATTGAACACAGATTAAAATAATAGAATGTAATTATGAAATAACATTACAATTGACAACGATGACGTAGTCGATTACTAACGAACATGGTTGAAGTTTTAACTTTAACAACGTTATATCAAAATTTATGAATTTTTCGTAATAAAAAAAAAATATGTTACAATAAATTATATGTTTTACTGAAATCAAAACTATCGATGACTGTTATTGTGATATAATGAATATTGATATCCAAAACCATTGTAATATTCGATTCGATTATTTTTACACAATAGTAAAAGTACATAGGAATATTTTATCTGTGGTGACCTTTCCCTAATCCTTCACAATCCATCATTATATAAAAAAAAATGTTTACGTTGTTCGATTACTGTAAAAGTGGTAAAAGTATATTTCAAAGTATAGTTATTTAATTTTTTTAGAGCAATTTAAATTTTCCTCATAGTCGGTGTGAAAAGTTGAATGTGTCACCCAGGAGCAAAATTATTTTCGTCATGGGCGTTAACGCTTGAATCCTTCGTTACGCTCAGCATTCTAACTTAGAATCCCTCGGTTCGCTCAGGATTTTATCGTAGAATCCTTCCCTTCACTCTGGATTCAAAGCATGGAAGCAAAGGCGGAGGTGCCATTTCAGGCGCACGCCATGTTATCGTAGTTAAGGATCTCTAACTATACAATTTTTAATTTGAGGCCAGAAATGTAAACAAACAACTGTCATTTTCTAGATCAAAACCTTTGACATTCCTATTATACTTTTGTACTGGAAAATGACAGTTGTTTGTTTACATTTCTGGCCTCAAATTAAAAATTGCAGTGTAGCATCCAATTTATTATTATATATATATTATCATTGGGTTTATAATGAAGATAAAAAATGTTGTATATTACATCATTTCATTTATTCGCTCAACTTATTGACAATTTTGAAAATCACAGTTACTTACTTTCGACACTTCTGTTTTGTAATTAAGATATCCATTAATCATTACAATATTACAACATATCAGTTGTCGGCTATGTATATGGGAAATGGGTACAAAATGGTATTTAGTTATCTCTATTGGCCACAATACATTAAAATGTATATTATTGAGTAATCATTATCATTTATTATAAGATAACATATAGATCGACACATTTAGAAAATGAAAAATTTCATTGAAATCAATGTTGGTGATCCACAAATGGCAAATATAATACTAATGGACAAAATACAATACAATAGGTATAGAGTTCTGAATGATTTTGGACAATATGAACAAGTGAGCAAGTATTGGGCGAACAGTTGTCAGGGCGAAACCTGGCCAGGTCAGAGACCACACCAGGACAGACCAGTCGCACTCCAGACATCTTCACAAAGCGAAACAACACATCAAACCACTAGGAGAAAATACTATACAAAATTATCAAAGTAATGATATTGTAATAAGAAAAAGCAAGTGTAATTTAGAAACTAAAAAAGAAATCACAAAAGATATTGGAACAATTTTCATATATATAAAACAAAATCATAAATGGCGTCTCCCTCAATGCCACTTACAAATACTTAGAAAATATTAAAATGGTGGGATCGTACAACGAACTTCAAATGAGAATAAGATCATTCATTACTCAAACATTGAGTATAATCTCACAAGTAATAGTCTCCATAGCAGAGGACTTATTTACACCTACGAAAACTTATGAAATATGTGATGCATCACTACCGTCACTTCGTTAGTAAGTCGATTGTAATCTACAAGATAATTTATTGCTTGGTTACCTCGGCAGTGCTCAGACACAGTCTGAATCAACAAACACTAGTACTGATCATCTTATTATCATTTGAAACGCGTCGCAGCTCGTTTATTTACAATACCAACAATTTCAATAAGACTAATCACTCGAGTCGCCTACAGCTATTAGTTATTACGAGATATGGGACCATGGCTCTCTCTCTATCTCTCTCTCTACACGCTTTGCACAAGGCATATCAACATATGACAAATACGCTCGAAGACTAGTTCTGATACAGTATTGTCAGAGAACGCGTACGCATACGAGACTTCATCACGTCACGCGAATACATTACATCTCTACTTCATACAATATACAGTGCTACATACCGAAACTTCTACGACTCTCCGATAAAGGTATCACAAATGGTTTCAAGTGAAAGTTCATTTAAAAATATTATAGTAATCAATATTCCATAAATACCAATACCATACAAGTAAGCCAATGAGTTTCATAACAATTAATGCATTAAAATTTACGACATGGATAGTTAAAGACATGAGCTCTGTTCCGATACATATCTATCAATAATAATTTACAAATTACAATACAACACATCTGTAAAATATGTTCACAGAAACGACATACATACTATTACTCGAAGCTCCAGACACTCATCTTAGTCCTGGACTGCGGTGGCGCGAGAGTTACTTGCGAAGCTCTGCAAGCTCTGCTGTTCTACCAATACATACATCATGAATTCATGACATGCTAAGCTAACCACATCGAACTGTTCTTGCTACAGAATTATTATTTATATTAATATATTGGTAAAACAGAGGTACAAACATTTTGACGCAAAGAAAGCGAGCGACTCGATTGAGCTGACCATTATAAGGCACACTACAGCTATTTACGCTTACAGTGTCGATACGAACATGTTCGTGACCATCCCAAGGCTTCAGTGCGTCAAAAAAACCGAGACAAATCACGCGACAAACTTTGGTACGCCGAAAGGTGTCTCAATTAAGTCGTGGCACAAAATATCTCAGTCAATTAGTCCATACACTAGACGTCTCGCGTGTGAGCGAGAGAGCAACTCCACAGAGTAATTGAGCAAGCTATAGAGCAGTATCTCGTCGCGCCGTCGTCTCCCAGTACACTCTACAGCTTAGTACCGCGACTCGTTCGCCCGCGGGGAATTATAACAAACATTAGGATCGAATATCGCTTTGAGATCAATCATAGTAAAACGAAGGGGGTCGGATCCGGCATCCGGGATCCGCAACACTCCGGCCGTCGGTGGCGCGGCGTGTCTTTGGTATGGTAGTGTGCGGCCTCTCGCCTCTCGCCTCTCGCCTCGAATGCGAGCACTTCTCGAAAACGCTGCGACACGGAACATGACTCCACTTTGAGACGACTGAACAGCGAAACGTCTCAAATTAATGTCGCATAATGACTCGGCCAGTAAACGGTGTAGCGGTAAAACATTTGAAATAGTAAAAGCTAGAATGGTGTTATTTAAAACGAACACCAACGGTAGACACGAAGTGCCGTTGGAGAGGGGTAGAACCTAACTCTGCTCTCTATACTTTTAATACGTATCGCTGTTCATACCTTCCATAATTGAGTCATTTCCGCCCAGCACTCTCGACCTGTGGGCGAAGTGCGAGTTTTCAATAAAATTTACTTTACTATCGCGTTGCCGTAAAACGCCAGTTTTGTACAGCAAGGTCACGTGACTAACGGGCTTGCAGCTTACTGGTCAACTGGTAAACAGTACTGACATTTTGCGGCAGCGCGATAGTGAAGTAAATTTTATTGAAAACTCACACTTCTCCCACTGTCATCTAGATAGATCGCGGCTACGCCTGTCGGTCGCGCTTGCCAGTGGCGCAATGTTCTAGAATACTCTGCAGTTGCGGCTGGCGCAGTGTAGAATGTTCCAGAGAGTTCCCTACGCCGCGCCTGCAGTCACACTCGGCGCGGCGTACTCCTCTTGCGCTCGGCACCAGTAGACGCGTGGTGCGCAGTACTCTAGAATGTTCTAGAATGTCCCGAGGCACCTACGCTTGCTTGACGCGCTTGCGTGGCGGACCGATGGGCGGGATCTGCTGCTGCTGCGTGGCAAGCGCGCGGAACGCCTCGGCGATGAGGTGCGGGTGCGACGAGATCATGTTCTTCCAGCCGGCCGTGTCCATCACGTCGGTGGCGTGCGACCTGCGCGAGCAGACATATACCACATCAACATTGCTTACATAATTATACTGTGTCATCACACCGCTGGCCCCGCGCGACGACCGGCGCCTACAGCGACGCGGGCTGCTATTGTTTGCACGCCACACGCGCATGTGCCGAAGCGCTGGAGGTTGGATCGGCAGCCCGCAGCTGATTCCATTGCTAGTGGCGTAACATTGTTATCTATTCGATTATAAGACGTGTTACTCGAGTTCACTGGATCGAAATCGATTCTAGATGGGCAGCACTAAGAGACCCTATAATACTGTGAACTTTTATTTACGTGTGTTGTTGCGTGTTTTCTTCTGCTGAATTAACAATGAAGAAAGTACTTTATATACCTGCTTTTACAAGTCATTGTTTGATTACGTAGGATTACGGTCTGAAAACATATGAAAGCTTCAAATTTATAGTTTTCAATCGTAAACATAAATCATATACTAAAGGGAATAAAATATTTACAAAAAGTTTTCTTTACGTGATTTACTTATATCTAACACGTGATATTCGTTTAAATGTACATGTTCATATAACACCTAACTATATTTTTTTATGAAACTTGTGTTAAAATGAAATAAATAGCCTAGATTTTATGTAGAAACTGTCACAGTGCAAAACGATAACGTGTTATTCCCAGTTGACAATTACCACCACTCAGCAGCGCTTTGGGAGCCGGTTATCGCGCGGGCCCAGCGCTGCGGCACGAGCGAGTGGAAGCCCGCATCGCCCCAGTGGATAAATATCCAAGAAATCAAGATCTGTTTTTTTTCCCCTTTTGGGAGGCAGTGACTCGAACCGCAAATCCACAGAGGTCATCAACAGACAATGTCTTTTAGAACGGGACGGGCGCGAAGTCTACTTCAGTCTTTTACTAATAAATTACGACAAATGACTCGTATATGTAATGACACAAGGTTCATTTCCTATTGAAGACGCGCGCCATGATATCGTAGTTTATCATAGATGCAACAAATGCAATAGTAGACGTCACGGGCAAGAATTGATTGAATTGATCAATCAATTAATCCCAAGCGAGTTCTATTAGGAGATATGAGGCAGGACAACACATGGTTTGATCATGATTTGATTTGCTGGGAGAAATCTCTTGTTAGAGTTAAGCTCGCGTTTGTACATGTTTTTTTATTATAAGTTATCTATCTGTAAGTATGTCTGTTTAGTGAGTGCAATAAAGAAATTACGAATCTCTCTCTCTTTGGTTATATTATTCTAATACAATTTAGTGAGCAGGTTCAATAAATATATGGATTTTTTGTCGATTCGGATTTAGAAAAAAATTCAAAATGGGGTTGAATTGAACCATTTCAAAAAATGATCTGCATGACATTAAAAAAATGGTCTGCAGATCACAGAGACCCTAGTATAGTATGATATAACTCACGTATTGATAAAGTCAATGGTCTGCGCCTTGAGCTGGTCGGCGGAGTGCAGGTCGGCCAGTATGAGCGTGTCAGCCGCCGTCTCCACGCTGAGGCTGAGGCAGAGCGCCTCCTCGCACATCACCTTTAGCCGCTCCAGCGCGTACTGCGGATACCAAATAGCCTGTTAGAGAGGTTGCCTGTCACGGGTTCCTTAACGGTGACGGGTGACGATATCCGACCGAGGGAATAATGGAGGTCGTGGAACGACCTGGAAATCAATATGACACTGTGTTGGATTTGCTGTGGATTTGAGTTACTGAATACGGCCTCTGGATAGGCTCCCGGCACGTTATGGGGTTACAAATGAATCACAGAATAAGAAAAGCTCGAAATACACGGCTGCCAACAACGGTATCCATCAAAGGTCATCTTGGAGAAGCGAGTACGGCCACACGGTATTTAGCAAGCTTCCAGCCAACAGTGTTTGAACGAACCTGTGCAGAGGACGTATCTACTCTCGCGTACCGTACATTCACTACAATGACGTCATGGCATGTACAGTATAAAATGGCGTATATAAAATATTCCATGATTTTTTTCGGAGTAGAGTATATGAATGACTCAGATGACAAGTCCCAAAGGTCGGGCATGTCTCTATACAACTCGAGAAGTTCCATAATCACTCTATTTCTTTACACTCTGCAGAAGCGCGACTGTTGTTCGCGGGGCTGACAGAAAGCGACTACACTTCATCTAGCCAACGCTGCTGCCAGCTTGCTGGCAACGGATGTCTCCATCCATGCCAAGGGTGTTTAAAGGTCATATGAAATTTGGAAATCCTTTGCAGGCAGCCATTGCTGGCAGCCGTGTATTTCAGGCATATAAGTAAAGCAAGTTTTAGCAGAGAAATTCAGAGAGATGAATTGTCAATATCTATACAATTTGGACACCGTTTGTCGCTCCCTATCTAAATAAGGTGCGATTGACGGCGTGTATCGAGCTAAAATGTAGTTGTTGGCCACTTTCAAGAAAGGCTGTGGCTAGACAGGACATATACGGTTAGGTTTCTAGATCGTCCGCCATCTGGTCATGCAAGCGAAGCATCTCGTGGTCCACGACGGTGATTTCGAGGCTCCTCCGTCTCGTGCTCGAACATCGGTAGGGTTCTGGTTTCGGCCTTCAAGGACAAACACTCCCTGTGTTTATCGGCCTGTGTAGAGGGTTTGTATTTCGGCCATCTGAAACCGTACCTTATCAGCGGCGGCTAGCAAATCGTCCGCCATCTTGTCGAGGTTGGCCGCTCGCCCTGTGTAGATGAAGCGCAGCATTTCCCGCAGCACCTCGTGGTCCACGTCGGTGATGTCGACGCGGTTGCGCTTGCGCTCCTCCATCTCGTGCTCGAACATCGCCGCGAATACGGGACTGCGCGCTGGAAACGTGAGACGGACTCATTGAAAACGTGCGTGATTGTTTATTTTGTTACGAGTGTTTATTCTTTATTGCACATCAATCATTTAGGTGATACTAAAAATATGCAAACATATAACTACTAATATGAATTCATCGGATGAGCTCAACATCAGATATCAAGTGCTCATGAAACTAGCTAGCTATGATTTTTCCTCATCGAACAACGACAAATGGGTCACTATTCACCAACAGCGACTGTCTGCAGAGCCCTAGTGATTGATCTGGTGTACCCGACCGGTGATTATACACTACTGTGTCTAGTCACGATGAGATTGAGTTCCACTACCATGGTACGAAATAAGATATTAAGGCTGCTGGGCACCACCCCAGCGGAACTTCACCTACAGCTTACTTTTAGGGTAATATGCATTAAAATGTTAAAAAAAAACCCTCTTCACCGATCTTTAGAGGACTAACAAAGCAACATAACTTAATATTTGTGAACCGATTAAATAAATAAGTAAATTCAAATCCGGTGCCAAATTGTAAAAAATATATTTTGAAAATAGCCAATTTGTGATAACTTCGGAAGACTTTTCTATCAATCAAAAATAATCAAATTACTTTTATACATTCTCAAATCCCTGCTGAACTGAAGATCAACGGGCGAGTATAAAGAAGCAACTGCCTTAAACTCTTATATTGCGTCACTTGAAATTTACAAAAGGCTGTTATGGCATACTGCGGCGTCGGCCCAGCCCACTATTCACAGGGAGATGCGGCTTCGTAAGGCTTGTAAGTGCGAGCGAGATAGGCAGAGAGATGATATAGGGCCCCAAGAGTCAGTTGTTGGCGACAAAGTTATAACTCAAAACAACCGAATGTGGAAAAGTGACAGTTTTCCAACACTCTGACATCATTTTGACATACAATGCGACGAATTCGCTGTGGATTGCAGTTGCAGGGGGCAGGAGAGTAAACGGGACAAGATAGAAGCTAATACAGACCTGCTAATATAGCTTTATGCGCCTGAAACTCCCGACCGCCGACCGCCAGCGTGACGTCAGAGAACCTCTCATTGTCGAATAAGGCCCCCAAGTCATCAGACAACCGGCACTCCGGTACTTTGAACTGCACCACGTTGCTCTGCCCGCTGATGTTGATACTGTCCGCGACAACTGACACCTCGCAGAATATCGTGAGTTTGTCTTCAGGTAGCAGGCCGTTGGCTTCGTCTAGCAGGAAGTCTCTGGAAGTTGGGAGAAGAGACGGTTAGGCTGGTTTCCATCGATTGCGTTATATTTCAGTGCGTTACATGCTCGCCTATAATAGTTTATGTTGCAGATGTCGAAACGACTTCATATTTAACTTAACTGTGAATAGATTATTTGGAATTGTCATAAGATCAAAGCTAAGACGTCATGATACTCGTGATGTTCAACGTGAAGATCGGACGGTAATGTAAAACACCTACGCTCAATAAACTCGAGGAAGTGTACGTAATAATAAGGCGCATAGTGATTTATTTGTTGATTATGCTTTATAATTTTACTCTTCTTTAGAGTTTGAGATCTCTTCTCCAACAGTGGTCCAATGTACAGAAGAGGCAAAAAAATACGTTTACTAAGAATATGTTAATATCTACAGTAATAAAGAAATACGTGTGCTAAGTATATGTAAATATCTACAGTAATAAAGACTTGACTTGAGTTGAATGTCTAAAACATAGCTTATTGCAAAATGGGTCATGTGATGGCAATCGACCGGATGGTACCTACATACATACGCACCCGGTGACATTGCATGTAGTCAGCGGCGGATGGTACCTACATACATACGCACCCGGTGACATTGCATGTAGTCAGCGGCGGATGGTACCTACATACATACGCACCCGGTGACATTGCATGTAGTCAGCGGAGGTGCAAAGTTTAAATATTGAATAATTTAAAGCGTCTGTATTTGTGTCAAGTGTACTCAGTCCTGACTGAAAGTGAGCGATATAGGAATTATGTATACCTCCGAATTTTCCATTAAAAATTGTAGTGTCAGAAAAGTATAATTGTATTTATATTTTTGTATTGTATTACAATCTCCCCTATGACGCGTAACGCTCAGATCCGACAGGGTACTGCCTAGGTTATATCATAATACTCTAGAAACGATGATGAGCAAATTAATATTCTTTAATTTCTAAAGTTATATCATCATTTATCAATAAAACCATAACATATGGTAGACATGTAATGTCATAAATGTAGGACTAACCACCAGGATTTTCATAGGTTTCAGAGCCATCCTATCCTACAAATGCCGAAATGCTACATGTACCTACGAAATCACAGTCATAGAAGCAATCTACATATAATGGCCTACAAAATCAAAAAAATATTTTCCCTTGACACGGTTTTCTAATTTAACTGATCGTTAAGTCTTATTTCAAGTTCAAACATAAACATAAACATTTACATACAGGCACATACATTGCTTCTGGCCCCACACTAGGATGCCCTGTGTCGTGGTAACCAGAAACAGCGACGTCACACACATACAAACATCCAAGACCTGTGTTTTTTTTCTTTAAACCCAGCCGCGGATCGAACCCGGGACCTCGCGCATGGTAGGCAGCGCCACAGAGGTCGTCAAATGGTACAAATATTAAACAATTGATAGGTACCTAAATGTGTTCAGTAAACACACACAACGCATATAATGCACATATACATACCCACCCACGTAAGGGTAAACAGGTGTATAGAACGGTAAACTCACAACATAAACAAGGGCATTACATATTTTAATAGATTAATTTTGAGCATTGAAGTCAAAGCTAACAAACTTCTCATTTCAAGTTCCAATGACAGCGATTCCGTTTTGCGACTCTTTCAAAATTATATAACAGGACTTAAAGTCCTCTCCTTGCTCCTTTTCGGTTGTTGCTTATTTAGGTATTTACCACAAGTGAAATTCGTAAGAACTTGGAGGATAAATCCACCAAACTCGTGTGTGTTGATGCTTTGTCTATCATGTCATGAACTCTCAACTTTATATCCAACACAAATACTGAATAGCAATCTAGTCCGCGACGAAATAGGAGTCACAAGAAGGCGGCTTTGGTAACACAAGTATATTACCTATATGCCACCTATGGCCCAGATATTTAATGCGCGCCGAAATCCTTCCATTTCCGAGTCTCGAACACTCAGAGCGTAATGGATTCCGCAAGTTGGGTAACCCACATACGCGTTACGGTTCCCAGGGTGGTAAAAACCGCGCTGGATATGCCAATCTATTACAAATATGACCTTCTTTCTTATCTGCCTGTGCCACCAACAATTTCGCTACGGGAAAACCGAGCAAAATTTGAAATTTGCTCATAGCAACTTAAAAAGACTGATTTTACGACAGGTATTGTAATTAGGTGGGTAAGCAATTTCGTATATATTTATTGCACATAAAACAACATAAGATATAATAAACAGAAAGGACATCTACAAAGGCATGCTTATCTCTAAATAGAGATCTCTTCCAGCAAACCCAAGGTTGATAAGAATAATTTAATATACAGGATAGACCTATGTGCTCTGATAAGATACATACATATATTACTGAACTATTGAACTAACTGCTAGATACACTACATACACAAGTACATAAATATTATATAAAAATATAAATACACCTAAATAAACTAATATATACAAAGCTCAAATCTAGGATAGAGAAAGATAATGCTCCTTCAAACGATTCTTAAAGACGGGCAGAGATGGACTATCTCTGATAGTGCAGGGAAGCGAGTTCCAGAGAGTGATCGCCATTCAATGAATATTGCAATATTGCAAGACATTGTGGAGACAAGGGGCGTCCATAAATTACTTGAGGTGAGTGTAAATAGACAAGTCTTATTTCGAATGGGTGAATATGTACTTTTTACTTTATTTAGGGGGGGAGGTCAAGCCAAATCTCACGTATGGGGGGGTCTCGGCAAGTCTCGCGTAGTTTTTCTCTCAAATCAGTAAAATTCCGAGTTTTTTTTTATTAAATATAAGTAAATAATGCTTTCTTGACTAAAATATGTCAAAAGCTACGTCTATCTAATCAATCCTAAAACTACTATTTATAAAAAAAAATGAAGCAATTGAGTTATATTATAATTAGGAATTACGAATTTATTTACAAATTATATTTTTTTGGAAAATCTCACGTGACATTGATAGGAGGGGGCGAGCCAAATCTCAATAAATCTCACCATGGGGTCAGAAAATCGTCAAAAACGACTCACGTATTAATGGGCGCCTCCTTAGTAAATTTAGTATGTTGGTCTTTGACTTTGTTAAAAAGCACTAGCGCCAATAATGTATATTTTAAATTTGATCGTTTATATCCCCATGACGTTGTCAAAGTCAAAACACTAAGATTACTTAACTTAAAAATTACTGAAAACCTTTGGGGTATGTCAGTCAAAGTCAATGGTTCAGTAATTCTAGTTATTGCCCCATACTTAGCTTAAATATATTCAATAAATGTGTATAGACGATGAGAGACGATGGAGCTTTACCAGACCTCATGAAACACATAACTGATACCTCTGTTCAAGTCAGGAGACAAGGGTCACAATACGGTTTCACTAGGGTTAAATCGAATAAGGATGCAGGCGTTACATTACATTTTCTCTGCATGGGAGGCCGCACATTTTATCATTATTTGTTCATGGCACGCTAATAATGAAATTAAATCATTACAGAGTTATAAATAAAGCGTTGGATCATCTACTGAGATCATACTTAAGCAATATAATATAAGTCAAAAGGCGTTAAGTCTGATGCATTGGGTGTAAAAATACTAATACGCTCCACAAGGTTCCATATTGGGCCCTTTCTTCTTCCTGTTATATTCATATTCTTTACTGCACAGAAATCATAATGGTAAGATCACGAGCAAAGGCGAGCTTATCTCTAAAGATAGATTTCTACCAGCAAACCCAACAGCAAAACAGGAAAAGATGTGCAACAGGAAAGTCTTAGTGCGCAATAGAACTATATGCCTCCAATGATTTACCAAACTAAAACTTTAATATATAATAAAATAAATTATGTTTATACTACATAAAATACAATAGCACGAAATACGAACGACATAAAAGTTCCTATCACGAAAGAGAATGGAAACACTCTTTCAATGTTTTCTTAAAAGTGAAAACTGAGGGAATATCTCTAACAGCGCCCGGAAGTGCGTTCCACAGACGGATTGCACTTAACCTAAACGAGTGTTTGTAAGCGGCAGTGTTATGCCGAGGAGTTGAAAGGAGAGACATCGTGTGGGATCTCCGGTTGCTATCCCTGGGGAAAAGAAACTCGAAACGTTCTCGAAGATATATGGGGTATCGGGGATTTTGCAAAATATTGAACAGATAGGAGAGCATGTGCATATCATGACGAAGACGGATCGGAAGCCACCCCAACTCCTTGCGATACTTTGAGACATGGTCATACTTGCGCAGCCCAAAGACAAACCGAATCCCGAGGTTTTGAAGTCGTTCGAGTTTGTTCAGTTGTTCTTCGTTCGCACTGATCCAGCCAACATCCGCGTAAACTATTAAAGGTAGTAGGAGGGACTGAGCATGCGTGATTTTAGTCTGCCGCGGCAGGAAGTACTGCAATCTCCGTAGGGAGTGAAATGACGCAAAGACACGTCTGCTGACTCAGAAACATACAATTTGTCAAAAACAACCAATTTTTAAAAGGGATCTAAAAATCTGTTTGTGGGAGTTTCTTCGCCCTGATTCTCCCACAGTGGTCCAATGTAGAGAAGAGGCAAACATGACGTTCACTTAAAATAAAAAGTCTTAAAGCTTGATGTTCTGCGCTGACTAAATATATCTATGCCTGTGTTATGTTGTAGTGTGCACAAATGAGCCCTCTGAAGCGTCATGCTATGAGTATGAGACGAGACCTCCGGACCTCATTAGCGTGAGTCCGGGAGTAGAGCTGTAAAGCGGCTGTGTGTTGCTCAGAGTTGCTCTCAAACCTAATATTAGTTCCGTACTACCTAGCGCCTTTGCCCATTGAACATATTTGAGATGTAACTCGAGCGAATAAAAATAAATGAAATAATTACCTTAATATATTTTTATTAGATTTAGACAAAGTAAGATTAGATTTAGACAAAGTATTCCTTATGCATTAATCGCGGAAGAAGAGTTTATTGATGCTATCCCAATCAAAATAGATCTCGAGTGGAAATATGAAAACATGATTGTGTCAGGTTACCGGTGAAAAAAATGTGTTTGGTGAAGGCTGGGCACCCCGACAGCGGAACTTAGAATTTCTCCTTCAGCGTACTTTTAGGAGAATAAGAACTCAAATGTCAAAAACGCTCTTAGCAGATGTATGGAGGATAAGCAGAGCAACACAAATTAATATTTTATAACGTTTAATAAATAATAAGTACCTACAATCAAATCCGGTGCGAATTGTAAAACAAATATAGCGAAAAACTGTTTTTGTGATAACTTATCATTATCACAAAACATTTTTACACTATTTTTTTTTACTTTTTGCTTCAAAAGTTCTATTTTGTGTAACTTGAGATTTACAAAAAGCTGTTTTGGGCTACAGCGGCGCCTTAATTAAATGTGCAACGTTAATTTAAACTAACCTTTTCACGTTACATTGTAACTACTATCCTCCACCTTCACAGCAGTTTCTGAACCGAGCGTCTGATTGTATAATAATAATAATAATAATAATAATACCTTGGACACTATTTACACACATTGATCTAGCCCCAAACTAGGATTCCCTGTATCTTGGGTACTAGACAACGATACACATACTTATATAGATAAATATTATACTTAGATAGATAAACAACCATGAATAGGGTACAAACATCCGTTCTCATCAAACAAATATTTGCCCCCACCGGGACTCGAACCCGGGACCCTTGGCTTCGTAGGCAGGGTCACTGCCGACTCGGCCATTCGGGTCGTTGGTTTTTGCGTCTATCATTTCCAACGAACTTTTAGCTTGATGTTTTAAATGTCCGGCTCAAAGTTTATTTTTCCTGTACACTATTGACACAACACAATAGAACACAAGTGACATACCTTCTGATAAACTTTTTGAATCCCCAGTCCTTGCCCTGTACGAATCTATATGCGCGCTGTGACTCCATCGCTTTTGTCTCTTCCCGTTTCGCGTTCAATATCGAGAATTTGAATTTCGCACGCACTTCTGATTTATTACACGACACTAATAAGAGATATAGGGATAAGTAGTCTTTGCTCTCTTCGTCGAGTCCTTTAGGGTTCACGCGGAGACACCATTTTAACTTATCACTGGCACCCGCGGAGAAAGTCGATGATTTTAGCACTTCACCCATCTCTTCTCTACAAAAACTAAAATTGTTTATAGTCCACATGTAACTGAATTTCACCACTTTGACCTGGAACAAGAGAAAGGGTATGGTTAAACACACACCAATAGGCGAATCATTGATGGATAAGAGGATTGTATAACTACCGGTATATTTACAACTGCATTCTGAACACTTGTTTGTTCCAAGACCTTACTTGTTGTCAGATAAAAATACATAAAATATAACAATAATAGCACGAATGAGATTATGGCAATCATTGAACAGAAAGCTCGTTATTCTATTTACTAAATAATAGAGAGATCATAAATCTTTCGGTGGCCGTCTGTAGCAAGTCGTCTAAGACGACCTCTACTGGGCAATATATCTTTGTAACGGATAGAAAAACTATAAAGAGTTTCGACGACAGGCCGTTTTGCTTTTGTCGCTAATTGCCTCGATGACAGGAGGCCGGGACACGTACCCCAAGCCGCCCCGCCGGACCGACGCTAGCCCGCTTCTACAGAGTTTAACGACTACACTTTATGGCAAATAAAGTCTCACAAAAATGTGTATCGCTGAAGGTCTATTCGTGATTCAAGGCCGACGTGTCCTCTTTGTAGACGTTTACGAGGTTGTTACAGTTAAACATTGTTGTAGTGCCATCAAGGTTTGTGTGAACTGTTCACTTACTAAATGGTTAATATTGACACAGCGTTGGTTGGTAGAGCGATTCCAGACAATTAATTAACGCCACACCGATGCAATTGAAAATCCGCTATGAGCCGAGGTAATCCTATCAAGCGCCGGACGATCGCATGGAAATAAACCACGGAATATCTTTACTTAATGTTTCCATGACTGAGCTCTGTTTCAATGGACGCAAAAACATGGTGGGGTCATTTAGGGGCCCCGTCTCGTGTGTTCCGGTGGTGGGTCAGGTGTGGTGGAGCTAGACGTCGGCGGCGGCGGCGGCGGGCTGGTCGTTGCCCCGCGAGTCCGTTGCTCGCTGCTAGCGGTGCCGGTGCTGAGCTGGCGACGACGACGCTGGGGTCTTCGTCCGGTCGGCGACCCGCGCCAAGGCCGCCCGCATCATCCCCGGACGGCGGCCACCGACGCTTAGATAACGACTTCGCGGATTCCGACGCGCCCCAACTCCGGCCATATTAGGCGGTTTATTATGGCCGGAGCCGCAATATCGTCGCGTTACCAGATTAAACCTAATCGCATTTCAGCTCCCTTATCGCTGTCTCAAAACTCAAATCTACAGTAACCTACGAAGACTACTACTTAACCTATTCCTACTAATCACCTTATACTACACGCTTCGCCCTCTTTTAGACAGTAGTGAATATCTCTTATCTGCAAAGAGTAAACAGTCAGTGGGTAATTATTGTAAAACTATTTACTGAATAAATTATATGTTATACAATTTCTGAGTCGAGACTCGGACTCTTTCCCTTAATCGGATTACTGCTTAGGTTTAAAGTGACATGGCACATTGGTTCTGGCTCGGCACAAGCGTAAAGCTATGTATCAACCCTGTGGGGGCAGAAGGAAAAAGGTAAAGTTCCAGCCAGGATTGAGACTGGGTGGTTTTTCTGGGTACATTTCCAGTTTAACCAGTACCGTATTTTCCTGAAAGTTATTTGAGTACCGTAAACTATGCTGCAAGCTACAAGATAATTCAGTTAAGCATGCCAATTTTCCTGAAATAGCTTTGTTCAGTTTAGTCGGTCTACGTGACGTGACGATAGTTCAGCGAGTTACGCGTGCTAGCGTTGCTGTGTGGAGTAGAATGAGATTAGTAGATTATTGCTGTTGGCAGGCAGTCTATCTACGAGCGGCATTGTGGACACTAGATTGCGACGGCCATACTGGACCACACATATACACAACTATACAGACGAGATTGGAATATTTTTGGATTCTATCACCAATTCTAAATGTTTGTGAACGCACTGAAAATAAAAATATATTTCTTGGAAAATGACGCTCACTAGTTTCCATTATTATGCATGCATATTTATGAAGCGCATTGATTGAAGCGCGTCACCGTGTAGTCGTCACGTGGCCTCACTGAGGGGGAGGGGGAGGAGACTGCACGTGCGAGGCAAGAAGGTCACGCTCGGCGACCTCTTACTTCGCTCATGACAAAACCGACTTCCGCGTTCACTACATCTGCATAATGAAATTAAACATAAACTATGATTTACGGAGCTGAAGTGACATTACTAGAACAAATACCAGTAAACAGTACAATGCGGGTTGGTGTTTGTAAACCCGAGATAGTTGTAGGTTGTCGGGCTAATTGATAGTTAGATCATTTAATTCCATCGACAAATGCAAAATGTAATTAATTTAATTACTATCGATTGTGGTCAGTGTATTGGCATGACAGGTAATTTGTATGAAATGTTGTCCGTTGTTATTTTGGTCAGATTACATCAAGAAATCCCTCTACCAAGGATGGATACTGTTGTAGTAGAGAAACAAGTATGAATGTTTGGACAAAAAGTGACAAGCAGTCACGTTCGTCATTAAAATTTGTCGATAGAAAGCAAGAGATATAAAATTTACAATACAATAACCTCATCGGTTAATATATAGCCCGTTATTAACGGAACGGATGCCCGAAATTGAAAGACATCGGAGCGTAGACCTTAATAAGTATATACGTATACGTGCAGAACAGATGGAACACAATAACACCGTTACGTGTTGTACTACATATATTTTTTGGACAAAAAGCAGTCAATATAACACCGTTACGTGTTGTACTTAATATATTTTTTGGGCAAAAAGCAGTCAAAAAAGGTAATTCCGGGTCGTCAGCTATGTTGTAACGGTCGCTCCAATTGTTCCGAAGACTGATTGGTAGCAAAAGGAAATGTTTAATCAGATGCGGTTGGTGGTTCGTAGCTATCATCGCAACGCCCGCCCAGACTAATTAAGAACATGTAAAAGCTATAAATTCAATAATTCAAGGCTGAAGATCTATTCGTGCATCAAGCATTACCTTTAAACCCGAAATGCGCTTCATGGGTATACCATATCCACATTTATCACCGTTCGACCGACACTCACAGCTAGGGTTGCCAACCGTACTTTAATATAAAGTATCTTACGTTATTTTTAGCCTTCGTACTTTATACTTTTGAATAGCAATAAAGTACGCGAAAATACTTTATTTCAACATTGCGTTAAATTAATGCGTAAAATGAAACGTAAATTGACAGAGGCAGAGCCAAAAGGAGTTAGCAGTTGTAAAGTCAATCAAGAGATGGCGCTACGTGCGCACAATAATAGAGATTCTCATAAACTGAGAACGCAGCCATAATAATTATATGCGTGCGAGGGAAACCGAAAACTGAAGATTGTTGGTGTTACTTTTACGTAATTTAATTTGAAAAAAAAAACGATTAATTTTTTACCCAGAACTATGGACAGTGAAAGTAGTGATAGTGTGGTTGGTCCTGAAAATCCTCCTAAGAAAGCCAAATTAACTAAAACCAAAAGGATTCAAAAATACAAATATGACTGGGAGAAAACCTATACTTGGGTAAAAAATTATCCTGATATATATTGTAGCGCTGTAAAAGCTCTAGAAGGTAATTCTGTAACAATAGTAGATGTTTTCAGCATAATGGATCATCTAAGAACAGAATTATTGCAAAGAAAGAATGATAAATATTTTGGCTATGCTACAAAACGTAAATTAAAGCCCATTGAAGAATCATCTCCTGACCTGTTTAATACAATTAATAGAAATTTATCATTGTTCATTGAAAAATGTTTGATATATTTAGAAAAGTGGTTTGATTTTAGCAATGATAACTGGCTTAATAGCCAGTGCTAATGCACTAAAGAACATACCTTTAAAGACTAATATTGAATTTAATCATCTAGAACAAGTAATAGAAGGAAAACTAAATTTGTAAAGGCTGAATATAAACATGGACAGCTTATATTCGGAAATAGTTATTTTAATAGTAGTTTATGTGACTGCTGCATAATGGAGGGCATTATGCCTAATTATGTACAGTTACATACACTAGTTTATCTACACACATATCATAAGCTCTCTTTGATGTGTTCAGGAACCGCATGTTTGACCGGCATTGTGGTTCTGCAATTGTTTAGCTTGTTCTTTAGTACCAACTTCACGCAGACGGGCGTCGGCGTTCGAAATTTGAATGTCAGTACCAACTTCACAGACAAACTAGGGACGGCACGCGGGTGGGCGTCGGCGTTCGAAATTTGAATGTCATTATATGTAGAAAAACTACACATAACGACCATAATGTGTAGTTTTCCAGATACGAAACGAGTTTTTACCAAGTAGTTTAAGATAATGCTGATCGTAACGTGCGGTTTTTGAACGCAGTAAAGAGGGTTTATGATACGTGTGTAGATAAAAGAACTTTATGTTAAATTGCAAGATGATGCAGAATTTTCTGAAAAATGGCAAGTTATACTCAAAAAATGTCCTGATGTTTTTTTTATTAAAGAAAAAATTTATGTTGTATACTCTCTGTGCCGGCCACTTCAGCTTTCACTGAGAGTTTTCAGTGATGAATGCAAAGTGGCGGGAAGAGAGGAATATGGTATCTTTAAAATTAATTAAAAATGAATTGATTATATATCTAAATCTTGATTTAGACTTTAGTTCATCTTACAGTGCATTCAAAAAGAACCAATCACTGGTAAATTGCGCAAAAAGCACTAAAAAATATGTGTTTAAACATTTAAATAAATAATACTTTATTTTATGACACTGTACTTTTTATTTACTATCTCTAAATAAAAAAATACGGTATTTCTTGTAAAAAAAGTAAGCAACCCTACTCACAGCAAAGCTACCCCCGCCAAAGTTACAAAACCCGTGAAGTGGAACTAAGCATATATTTGATTTACGTAATTCGTGGTAAGAATGTAAGACGTTGATAAAAAATGTATTTGCAAAAGTCATGTGGAAACTCAACTTCCCCCTGAGCTAAGGTTAAGCTCAGATTTTGTATGGCACGTGACGTCATCGCATAGACGTACGAGAGCACTTCCTGGTTGAGTTTACAGCATGCGCAAACGCCACGCGCACGTTTTCAAGTTCACCGATAACGGCTTAGTTAAACAAAATTATCGCCTCATAATTGTGGGCGTCGTGATGAGTCGTATATTATTTACGACGTAGACCGAGGTTTTGGTGTATTACTACTTAGCCGAGCTGCGCCGCTCTGTTCTTTAGTCGGTCGGGCATTGGGAATTCTATTTGGCTTGTGTTTAAACGATTACCAAAAACGCACCTATTTTACTACCAATAAATTCGAAATGACTGCAAAAATGGATAAATATCCACCAAATTGTGTTTGGATAAATGATGACCAAACTTCTTTTTATGTTTTGTGTACCTACTTAAGTTTACGTTTTAAGTATTTTTTGTTGTTCTTACATGTTCAACTTAACACGAAGGATAAAGGGGGCTTCGCCTCGCTCACCCCCTTTACCCTTTACCTAAACTACCGCAGTATTTTGCCCTCCCTGATTTTTTTTGCAACTTTTGGTGTCCATTTATCCATTTTGGGTAGGAAAAAAATATTCTGGTGATCATTATATTTTTTGCCATTCTATTTTGCCTTCGAATCGAACCAACACCTTCTCATGATATCCCTATACCGGAGTTATGAGTCGCTTTGAAGATAAATCGACGATTCTGTAAACTAAATTCTAACCTCGTATTTATAGTGTTCTGCGTCAATTGCTTTACGTCAATTGTACAACTGAACTAGTTTAGACGCCCCAGGCAGAATGACGTAGGAGGCGGTAGATGGATTGTCGTTTTCCAATGAGTTGCTTGCAAATAGGTGAGTGAAGTCGCGAAACGCGCAACCAGTTGATAGTCATGTCATCGTTCTTAATATGATAAATAAGCTACTTAACTCGGATTAGGTGTCGGTAATTGTGATGATTATGAGTAATATACTTATAAGAACCAGGTGTATGGGCATCATACAAATATGTATAACACAAGACGTGACACAAGTATTTTGTGATAGATCCATAGCGTTTCCGGTGGATAGCAACAGTCGCGAAAAAAGTCGAGCGGATCACGAAAACGACACAAAAAAGTCAACTAACGGAACATGGAAAAGCTATGACAAGAAGATGTTTGAATAAACAAGGTCGCTGCTCACAAAGCGTTGAGATTTTTTTGCTACAGCGCGGTGAGTGCTGAATGAAGATAGAAAAAAAAACTGTCTCACTCTGGTGATTTGAGATTTCCAGGTTCTGAATTATGCTATAATGGCATCATTTAGAACCTGAAAGTTGATGGACAAGATTACCGTCACCAGCTGCCGAATTAGCTGTCACTCAGAGATTCATAACTAGGTTGCTGGTTCAAAGACTAATTCTCATCGTGTTCACCCTGCCTGGCTTTACCTGGAGCTTTTCGTCGCCGAATGTCTGTTTTATAACTAAGCAGCAAAGGGTGGAGTTAAAAGTATGGGATTTGGAAGCACAGACTGTTTGTACAATGTTTGAAGCCTTATGATAATGATGGTATGTGTTGCTCACCTGTGTAAAGCACCAGTTCTCTGCGACGGGCGTGTTCCCGTCGTGCAGCGGGCTCGGCACGCGGCTCACGGCCATGCCGCCGGCGCCGTTCGAAGAGACCCGCGCGGACTGCGGCGCGGGCGCTCCGCCCCCGGAACCGCCGCCACCGCACTCGCTGCCGGGACCGTGCCTGTAGACAACACAGACAACTGTTAGTCAACCTCGCCTCCATGATTTTGTTGTGAAACACCACACTGCTAGTCTTTCTCCGAGGGATACTGATGAGGGACCAGAGACAAACAATATGCCATGTGTATGTTGAACATGCTGCGAATTTGCTCATGGTATTCTGGTACATGCATGGGTTAGTTTAGAGATTGAAAATTTATGTGACGGATTTATGTGACTTTTCCCAATACGGGGTGACAGAGGCACATTTATGCTGACTTTTAGTCAGTTATTCAATACTCCATTTTGCGTGACACGCGGCTAACCTATCGCCGCAACTATGTAGTAATGCATGTTTCCTAGATAAATTACTTCTCATTGGTCAGCACCGGGAATCGAACCTCCACCTCCTGCGTGAGAAGCAAGTGTGAAACCCTCTAGACCACGGATCCCTCAGCTTAATAATAAAACTATAACGTGCCAGAATGCAGTAATGGAGACGCATATTAAGATTTGATTGGAGACTTAACACTGGGCGGAGATATTGTCCATAATTACGTTATGAGTGCGTAGGAGGGAGGACACGTGTACCCTAGATTTTTATCCGATCTCTATTAGTACGCGGATGACCTGTTGGCCAAACGATCAGCATGCCCGCAACTTCTCATGGAATTCGATGCAAGGCGAAAATGTAGCAACGTCGTCCAATCAGCAAACGCAGTTTCACTCTCCAAATCTGGGCCACGAGCACAATACCAACACATTTACGCACTGTATACTATAATACTGAATATAGTGATCGCGGCTCTCTCGACGAACAATGGCCGAGCGGCGCTTGAAGAGTTAACGTTGATTTTTGGGTTTCGGTGCCGTCAAAACGTCGAGTTGGAAATCTCCAAAGTGGAACACATACAATGAGATATGACGGTCCTGCGCGACTTTCACGAGCGGGGGGCCGATTACAAAATCCGCGTTAGAATCTGTGTCAGTTTCATCACAACAGTGCACGCATCCGCTCACCGGCCGCGCGCGCTCCTTCGCAATGAGACCGCGCCACCAGCGCCGCTGCCGGCACCTCGTATGAGGACAAAGTACACGTAGCTCAATAGACACACATCGGGTACTTCCCAGACATACAAACACTTTCACTAAAGGATTCCGCTTTCGTCAGAAAAGTAATAGCTGAAATATTTTCTGACGAAAGAGGAATCCTACGAAAGAGACCCTTATAATACTAACGCATGTGGGTTACATCCTCTTCGGCGAGAATAGATCAAGGATCAATGTAGTTACCGTTCGGAGATAGTTTTCCGTCCCTAGCCAGATATACTCGGTATACTGTAGTAAACAGCACTCAATGCTCTACATTTCACGGACTTCGCAAATGGTTCAGTACAATGACGCAAAGTTCCCTATGACGTGGGCAACAATACTGAACAACACCCGTGTTCAGTAAGTTTCCACGTCAAGTGCAACGAATGTGCACGTGAAGGGGATCAGATTTGCATTACACGCCCACTGCTCGACTACTTCAGGGTGACTCACTCACTCGAACGCAACCTAATTTCGAACCGACACGACAACATTCAGAACTTCGGAGTTTCCAAACACAGAACTAAAGGTGTCGGTAAACTTGTCTCTATTCTATTCTAAATATAATGGTCTAAAATCCTGCGTTCTATAGAGAGTATGCGTCTTAACACGTTTTAATTACAATAAATTAAATGTCCTGTGGATTAATAAATAGCATTGCCCTTATCGAGTTAAAACAGAAATGACGAACAATGGTTATTGTTGGAGTCGTGTACGTACAGACATGTCACCGCATTCCACTGTCCTGATAAGAGCAGAGCCCTGAACGACATCCCTGAACCAAAATCAGAGAACAATAGAGCAGTCGTCAAGCTACGCGTCCCACGAGCCAGACCAAATGATTACTGTAGAGCAAACGCTCATAGGTATGAAAAGCTGTTGACGAAATGCTACAAGATGGTCAAAACAAATGTCATCGTAATGCTACATATTGAAGCCGCAAAATTATGTCAAACGAATAAAAAAGTATTACAGCACCGTACAAAAGTAGGCTAAGTGAATTAATCGGTGCGACCCAGAAACTGACAAGCCCGCTCACGGAGAGAGGTCTTACTTGAGACTCTTTATTGCTGTTTGCCATATTGCTGCGTAAACTGTGCGTAATTAACCTGATAGGTATAGCTTAGGCAGTGAGAAATTAACAAAAGTTGCAGATACTTTTCTAAACAAAACGTTTAAAAGGTGACTGTAGTGAAATTACCACAAACACGTTGTGGAGAGATGGCGTTAACTGCAAAGCCTAAATTATTGTTTTGAAATTGAAAGGAAGCACAAAGAAAATGAGCCTTATGTGTTACATATGACCCTAACGTGTCGGCTTGACCTCCCAGCAGTTGCAGGTGACCCTATCGTTCCGGCCCGACCTGGCAACCACTTTGCGGGCTGCCTATGTCACAACAAGGCTGACATAAAAAAACGATGCTATCGAACAATGTACCAAACACGCGCAGTGGGTGACCCGCTAATCATGCAGAGGACGCCGCCGGTCAGCCGTGACGAGGCAGCTGCGAGATGAACCAAGTCCTTTATAGCGTGATAATGCTTCAAATGAGAGTTGGGCCCTACAGTGTCTCCCGCAACTAGATCGTAACGCCCCGGCGAGGCCGCGCTCCCAAATAGCCTCGATGACAATATCGGATGGGCCACGCCGCCGTGCCGGATTAACTCCGATAAGATATTGCATACACAGCGCTGCGATGCGACCGAGGACGATCAACAATTTTCCAGTGTGACAAATGTTCGTAACCGACCTAGATTACATTTAACTGGACCGCTCCTACAGCGTTTGACAATAGATGAATCATGATATCACTTGACCTGTAAACGCTGATAAAAATGAAGAGCGTTTTGTAGTGAAATTGGAACAGGCTAGCGCTGCAATATGATGGCACTTATGAGTTTACCTCTGACGGTGAATACGAGCTATTTATCAAAGGAAATGGTAAGATACACCGGCTTGCGGTAGACCACCCACTGGCAGGGAAGGGACCACCAGGCTGTTGAAAGGTAAATAAAAAAATAAAAGGCAGTGCGTATCGTAAACCATGGCGGTTTTCTTGCGACTGATTGATTATCGCCAGTATAGCATCTAAAAGCCAAGTTGTAGTAGCCAAATGGAAAGGAATACATATCCATGATTTAAATGTTATTCGGTTATAATGTAGCTAAAGGGGGTAGAGTGGAATCGGTTAAGAAAGGTCGCCCAAGCAAACCCGCAGCCACAGGTAGAAAAGAGGTAGGTAAGTAAAAATTAAGCAAACGAGACAACTTTTTTACGGTTTAAATATGGTTTAGACATAAATAGAGGACACAAAGAATTGGTTACCTTAGTTAAAAATATGGGCTTAAGTCGCAAAATATGTTTAACAATCACACAACACTACTACTTGTTATGAAGATCACGCCGTAAAGAGAAATAATCGCTACCATAAATGCATACTATTAAGAATAAAACATAATAGTTACATTATTTGCGACAAAAACAACAAAAACTACCTAAAGATACCGAGAACTAAATATCTGACAGTTCTTGCCTTGTATATAGCTCATAGATTTTCAAAACGTATAAAAATTCGATACAATTAAACTTGCCACCTACAGAATGGCATACAATCGAACTAAATGATTACGGCCGCTTTCAAAAATACGCGGAGTGCGGTCGAAATGTCAACAACCTATGAAAGCTTGGGCAATACCCAGTGTCGTATCGTCGGTGTCGGTAGAGGCGGCTCTCTGCAGTACGCGCTATCATTGGTCTCTCGTGGGCTTATTATAGATGTCACCCGACCTGCTCGTGCCATCCTCTTCTATATTTACGACCTCGGGCTTCGGAGACAAAGCTGAGATGACTTTTGAAATTATGTCTCAACTGCGGTCCATTTCAGCAGAAGAATGGCAGGATGGGGCCTCGTTCAGGGTCAAAATATTACATCAAAGACACAGGAAAACTATGACTTAATTGGAGGTTCCTGGCCATAGCCATGCTGGCAAGGCTGTCAGCTAGTATTAAATTTGCAATCATTAATTTAAAAAAAATGTCCGAGACAATAGAATCGGTATAAGGAAAGGGCGTCATTGTCCAATTGTCTCTATCCTTATACATGGTGAACAACATAAAGACAACACATTTTTATACGGTGATGCGACTTTGCATCGTACAGAGCAGGCCCAGGCTTGCTGAACATTGCCCTCTTTACGACTTTGACTGGGGCTCTGAGTCAGACGACCTGTGCGCGACCGCGGCCCGACCCGAACAAAAGGTTCCTCGACAGGACCCATCTGAAGGACGGATTGTTTAAAGTACGTACAATGCAAATGGCAACGGCACAGCTAAGCTATATCGGTCACGAAACTACAACCAGAAGCCAACGCCTCTTTGCGGTCTCCGCCCCTCCTCGCTATTAAACCGATTACAATGAGACTAAAACGCCAATACACTCCTGTTTTATATTACATACAAAGAGTATACGATGCACTCAATAAAATAGCAGCAAACAACAAAGACAATTAACCGAGTTTTATGTATCACCACACTCGTCGTGTGCATGTAAAAATAAAACAGGCGTTTGATGAGGCGACGTGAGAAATGCAGCATCTCGATAAAAGTTTAGAGGATTTTTTATTTGCTTTAAGATTCACTGAAATACAGGAAACGTTCAATGAATTTCTAGCATTTAGGAATGATGACCACAAACTGACACTGACAAGGTTATCTTGGATGCGACAGTAAATACAGGAATAACTTGTACTTGCGACTTTGCGCTTGTCAATAGATCATTAAAGTGCTAGCAGGGTCATCAACAGAGACTAAATTGAACGAGCAAACATACACACAATTGACTAAGCATGCGATGAGGTAGTTTATGCCAAAATAAAGATGATAATTAAGTATTATTCCCTGCAGCTGAGACGCGACGAAGCTCGGTCGGTAGTTGAAGTATGAGTGAGTCTGTAGAGGTGTCATTAGAGTTGAACAGCTTCATGAGTTTTGTTCCAGACCACTACTTGCTGTTAATAACCACCATATTCATATAAGGTGACAGAACGAAAGTTAACATTGAATAAATAGACAAAGGTATTTAAAAACTCATAATGACCTAACCCTGGCAAGGGTAAGGGTCTGCCCAGTTTTGGTACAATGTCAAACCATAGAGTAGAAGTTGGGATACATTACGGACTAGTACGCCCGACAAATTGAATTGTCTGGGGATGACGTCTGACAAAGTTAAATAGTAACTCAAGGCTGCTTTGACCGTCACAACCGCTCGCTTCAGGGAGCCTTTTCATCAGTTACCTACCAGTTACATAATTATAAAACATATGACAAAAAAATAAACTATTACGCAGCTAATAAAACTTTCAATAACAATGACGCTGATCGGAAAACGTCTGGCACAAAGGAACTATATTCATTTGAATATGTGATGTGCGCAAGTTAAAATCAAAGGTCTGCACAGCACAGGGCAGCGTGCAGTCAAGGGCGAACAAAATGCATTTGCAGGGGCTCATCGGTGTAAGTAAAGGGACTACAAACGAGTTCTGAAGGTAACCCTCTACAAAGTTGGAACTTCCATCGTGAAATATGTTAAAATGATTACCCCATCAGAGGCACCACGTAGGATAGAAAGGGATGGGTGTAAGTGGATGTGCTAGCGTGTTTATGGGGATCCGTTGATGGTGAGAATGACGGACGGTATTAAAGCTTGTGGTTTCGAATTAAAGAGCATTTTTCATACGCTACATTGGTTTTGCAAGTCGACAAAAGTATACGAATTAGAAACAAATAAAGAGAACAAAACCATAAAAAAGTTGCAAAACATACACAAATACAATTTCATGGGGACGACGCAGTATTGCTACATGCTGCAAGCATCGTCTGCACACATCTATTAGTAGTTGGATGATCACATGATATTTAAATTATGCTTATACGTACCTAAATGGTAAGTACATATAGTGTAGAATTCAAACAATGATACGGTATACAGATTACAGAACTAAGTAGATAGAGTCGAATGCGGAAGTTGGTTGGTACTCGAACTTACACCTCTATTCGACCGTGATGCGCGCAACTAGACAGTAGACGACCAAGGTGACCGCCACTTTGCACGTGACAAGAGCAAATTATATTCGACAATCACGGGCAATCCGACATCATATATTTAACGGGGCATCATAATATGTAAATAAAATTGTTTATAAAGAAAGTCAATATTAACTTGACCCATTTTACTAGAGATGTATAGTAGGGATGCAACGATACGCCTTTTTGCCGATACGATACCGATACCGATACGCTTATAAAAATATCGCCGATACGGATACCGATACGCCTATTTAATAAAAAAAATGAAGGTAAAATAGATAAAACACAAGTCAAGTCATTATTTTTATTAGGTAATACAAAAATATACACAGGTTGATGCAGTTTTAGTAATTAAAATTAACATTAATCAGATTTTTGTTTAAAAAACAAAGTATTCTTAAGTTTGACGGAGAAAGGCGATTTCGCAAGTCTGTTTGAATGAGACCTGAGGTGGAAAATAGTCTCTCAGATGCGACAGAACTCATTTGGAAACTAAAATACTTCTGCGCCATTTTTTCAAGTTTGGGTATAAGACGTCATTGCGCCAGAAAGCGAAAGGATCTGCATCTCTCGCTATATTAGGAGACCTTAGGTATCTCTCGACTTCTTCTTTGAGAGAATTACAGCTCAGAGTAGACAGGGGCTCATCTTCCTCGGACTCTCTGATAATATTCTCACAAACGCTCCAAAGCCCGCCACGCGTAGGCATCTCAGAACTTACAGTACTACATGTAGGTGTGACCGTGTCTGATGCTAGATTAAGCTCAAGTAAGTGAACAAGGCGCGTTTTTGCCGTATTAATAGTAGACTGTAATTGAAATATTCGTGCTTTGTAACGAGGATCAAGCATTGTGGCTAAGCAATACGTTTCTTCTTTTTCCAAATCATAAAACTTTTCATTAAGAGCCAATAACAAGTCAGCTGCTAATTTTTGCGATGAATTTTCCCTTTCTGTCGACGGACTTCTTAAGTTTTGTAATAATTTTCGAAGACTGTTAATTAACGGAATGGCGTCAGATAACGTAGCAGTGGCTTTGCTTATTGACTTTGTAGCCTCTTCGAAGTATCGCAAAATGTTCACCACTTTCTCCATCATTACCTATTCTTCAGTCGTAAGTTCTACTTTGCATTTTACACGAGGCAGACAAGCTTGTACTGCAACTCGTTGTTCCAGTAAACGCCTTAATGCCACTAGTGTCGAGTCCCAGCGTGTAGATATGTCCTGGATAAGGACATGATTGGGAATATTATGTGCATTCTGCATTTCTTTTAAAACCTTACTGCTGCTTGTGGAATGACTGAAATGTCCAATGATAGACCTTGCTTTGGTAATCATTTCATTCACTTTGTCATTAAAGAGGCCGGCTTTGATAACCAGTTGCAATGAGTGAGCCAAACATTTGACAGGTACAACATCGTAGGTTTTTTGAACTTCTCTAATAGCGATGTCGATATATCGGCAAACCCGAAATATCGCCGATGTATCGGTATCGGTATCGTATCGGTTGCATCTCTAATTTCTAAAAGTTATAACACATCAAACTTGTGGATCCACATGAAGAGGCACCATCCAAGTGAATTGCACACCGCTTCAACGTCGAAAACGACTACCCAGAAAACAAAGTCTGACGATGACAATGGCCCACAACCTAAGAAACAAGCCACTCTGGAGGAGATTATCGACAAGAAATTACTTTATAGCGACGACGATATTCGGGCAAAAGATATTACTCGCACTATTGCAGAGGAAATATGTGTAGACATGGAGCCGTTTGATCTGGTGAACAAAATAGGATTCCAAAGATTAATAAAAAAGCTAAGGCCAAATTATAAAATGGTTTCGCGGCCCCATGTTACTGAAAAACTCATACCAGAAATTTATCAGCGAGTTAAAGCTAAAGTACTAGAGCTGTTAAAAGAGCTGCCGCATATTGTGATAACATCTGACATATGGACAAGTGACTCTTCTTCGCAATCTAATGATTTTATTAGCGTGACAGCTCATGAAATCAATGCAAATTTTGAATACAAAAATTACTGCCTTGAGGTTATGCCATTCGATGGAGCTCAGCATTCAGGTATAAACATAGCAAGTAATCTTAACAAGGCTTTTCAAGATTGGAGTATACAAGACCGAGTTCGAGCAGTAGTTACCGACAACGCCGCAAATATGGTTGTCGCTATTAGAGAAGTTCAAAAAACCTACGATGTTGTACCTGTCAAATGTTTGGCTCACTCATTGCAACTGGTTATCAAAGCCGGCCTCTTTAATGATGACAAAGTGAATGAAATGATTACCAAAGCAAGGTCTATCATTGGACATTTCAGTCATTCCACAAGCAGCAGTAAGGTTTTAAAAGAAATGCAGAATGCACATAATATTCCCAATCATGTCCTTATCCAGGACATATCTACACGCTGGGACTCGACACTAGTGGCATTAAGGCGTTTACTGGAACAACGAGTTGCAGTACAAGCTTGTCTGCCTCGTGTAAAATGCAAAGTAGAACTTACGACTGAAGAATAGGTAATGATGGAGAAAGTGGTGAACATTTTGCGATACTTCGAAGAGGCTACAAAGTCAATAAGCAAAGCCACTGCTACGTTATCTGACGCCATTCCGTTAATTAACAGTCTTCGAAAATTATTACAAAACTTAAGAAGTCCGTCGACAGAAAGGGAAAATTCATCGCAAAAATTAGCAGCTGACTTGTTATTGGCTCTTAATGAAAAGTTTTATGATTTGGAAAAAGAAGAAACGTATTGCTTAGCCACAATGCTTGATCCTCGTTACAAAGCACGAATATTTCAATTACAGTCTACTATTAATACGGCAAAAACGCGCCTTGTTCACTTACTTGAGCTTAATCTAGCATCAGACACGGTCACACCTACATGTAGTACTGTAAGTTCTGAGATGCCTACGCGTGGCGGGCTTTGGAGCGTTTGTGAGAATATTATCAGAGAGTCCGAGGAAGATGAGCCCCTGTCTACTCTGAGCTGTAATTCTCTCAAAGAAGAAGTCGAGAGATACCTAAGGTCTCCTAATATAGCGAGAGATGCAGATCCTTTCGCTTTCTGGCGCAATGACGTCTTATACCCAAACTTGAAAAAATGGCGCAGAAGTATTTTAGTTTCCAAATGAGTTCTGTCGCATCTGAGAGACTATTTTCCACCTCAGGTCTCATTCAAACAGACTTGCGAAATCGCCTTTCTCCGTCAAACTTAAGAATACTTTGTTTTTTAAACAAAAATCTGATTAATGTTAATTTTAATTACTAAAACTGCATCAACCTGTGTATATTTTTGTATTACCTAATAAAAATAATGACTTGACTTGTGTTTTATCTATTTTACCTTCATTTTTTTTATTAAATAGGCGTATCGGTATCCGTATCGGCGATATTTTTATAAGCGTATCGGTATCGGTATCGTATCGGCAAAAAGGCGTATCGTTGCATCCCTATTAGAAATGATGCCACGGGACACTTTTTCTTTACAATACAAACATATTGCTTTGGATTTATCAATTGTCGAAATTTCAAAATGATTCCATATAGTAGAACTTTTGAGCTTTGAAGTTGACATGCCTACTAATTTACTTTATCTGACTCAAACGACTAGTTATAGTTAATAATATACCACGCGCGACAACAGTTAACCTAGCGAAATATGACAATAATATAATATTATGTGCGAGGCGGGCGATACAAAACACTGAATAGAGCGCGGGGTTTCCCCGGGCATAGTTCGTTCGTGCCTCGTTTGCAACGAAAAAGACGAAACAACGCGCGCGTTTACATTGTATTGCATGTTTAACGTGCCTCGTTTGCAACGAATTATACAAGAAAAAACGCGCGTTTACATTACATTTTTAAAGCGCGAAATTTTAAATGTATCGTTGTATCGGCCATAAAAATATCGCCGATGCCGATATATCGGCAAACCCGAAATATCGCCGATGTATCGGTATCGGTATCGTATCGGTTGCATCCCTAATGTATAGTATATACAAGCCCAGTTAGTGAAATGAAAAGCCTCTTCCTTTAACCCGCACTGCATAGTTCTACTAACTTACATAATTATTGTATCGATATAATTGAGGAATAGTATACAGTGTACACAAAATACACCATCACCGATGTCAATGTAGATAATTGACAAGGTTGGACCTATGTGTGTGATGGAGGACTGCGTAAAGCCTTGGAACGCAAAATTAGGACAACAAAATTAAGGTTGCCACATTCGTCCACAACAGGCGACCCAAAAAATCTTAATTCACTAAAACAAGCGGATGACGCACACAATGTAGTAAATTGATATACCTAATGTACTATTGCAAACTGCTTGTCAGCTACAGTTGTTGTTATAGATAGGTATGACTTTATCAGCAGATGTGACATTGAGGATAATTTAATCAATAAAATATGAATGCCTACTATGTATCGGAGTGGTATTATACTTCCTTGTTTGAGTTAATCATATTTGTATTTGAATACAAACATGAATTTTTTTATTTGATTTGAATCACGTTTTATATTAACCGACTTCAAATAAATGACATAATAAAGTAAAATTAAACACCCAATTGCGTTACACTAAAAAGCACAAAACAAGCAGGAACCCACTGTATTATATTTACTAATTGGTCCCGCCTGCATTGAACCTTAATTTATTACAGTACATTTTTATCGAATCTCATTATTTAAGTTAAATCTTATCTGCAGCTTTTGTGCTTTTTAGTGTACCGCAGTCGGGTTTCTTATTTATTTATTTATAATTACGTCATTTAATTCTCAAATATCTCTAAATGCTTAGTTTAAAACTAAGGTGAATAACGCATTCACAGCTTATGAAAGATTAGTTTATATTTCCGTGCATGCCTTTAGTTTTGATACCCCTCTCGAGGGTCTTGAAAAAAGTATTTTTTCCCGCAGATTAAAGCGCATGAAATCCGCCATAATTATTGGTTAAGTACACCATAAACCCTATGTATATCATCAACCCTCTATAATGCGTTAAAAACTGCAAATTACGACCAGTTAAATATAAACAGTTTTGTTAACACATTTTTTATCTGTGAAAACGAAATTATTGCTTCATAATAACATCAAATAAGATGTTCTTATAACATTTAAATTTCGAACATCTCTGAAAATCAAAGCAATTTGATTTGACCTCAATTCTAATATCAGTCGAGATGAAGTTCTTTTCGGAATTAAATGTCAATGCCGCAATGCCGGTCTTAACATGCGGTTCCTGAACACATGGGTGTATGTGTGTTTAAACATAAACATTTACATACAGGCACATACATTGCTTCTGGCCCACACTAGGATACCCTGTGTCGTGGGAACCAGAAACAGGTTCGTCATACACATATAAACATCCAAGACCTGGGGATTGTTTTTTTTTTACCCCCGCCGGGGATCGAACCCGGGACCTCTCGCATGGTAGGCAGAGCCACAACCGCTTCGCCACAGAGGTCGTTTATATGTATGCTTGTATATATGTATGTTTGTCCACACATTTCTTTGAAACTATGAGTCGGGTTGTGACCATCTTTATATTGGCTTACATTTACTCCAAAAGTAGTTTTTAAGATATGGACTATTACGTGTAATTATATAGGTGAGCAACGAAGGGATAAAAGAAAACTAAGGAACAATGCAAGTTACAACAAAATCAGTGCAGTAGTTTTCAAATTATGAAAAACATGACTGAAAAGCACAGCAGGAAAACATGACAAATTGGCGTTTGTTAACCTGTTCAGACCGAGAATCTCATGCCATTTAAAAAAAAACCTATAGCGGGATAATGACACCTTCTAGCGTCACCAGGGCTTTCTGAAGTTGTGGAATAATAGGAGTGCAACAAAGACTTAGGGGTATCAAAAGACTGACAGGAGCCCATTAAAGACAATTTTCAGGCATTTCCATAAAACAAAAAATTACGAAATATCAAGGAACTAAAAAAATTCATTAAGGTAGGTGCTTACGTAA
Organism: Argyresthia goedartella; assembly: GCA_949825045.1. NCBI lineage: Eukaryota > Metazoa > Arthropoda > Insecta > Lepidoptera > Argyresthiidae > Argyresthia > Argyresthia goedartella. The sequence continues at coordinate 21,109,048 of OX463807.1, forward strand.
TAGAAAAAATTACCACCATCAGGTACATGGCCTGGCACCGACTCCAAGAAAACTCGACCACTGTTTGAATTGGTTTTGGTGGTTACTTTAGTGTACATATGTGTATTTTTTGATCTCTTACTATTAGGTTAATTTGAAATCGACTTTATTGTTACTTTTTATCATTAACATCATCATCGTTCCTTACCATACAATCAGGGTTTTAATATTGAAGGTTATTTCATGGTCGAATACGAGTAACAGTGCACGTGGTCCACCCCAGTAGACCTTCTAACTTTCGGTTGTCAGCGTGTGAGTTATATAGATAATAGACTTTCGGCCCATTGATGCAATTTCACAGATCAGCCTCGTGATTAGGAGCCTCATACGTATCAGGAAGCAATGACGTCAACTCAAGGTCAGGGTTACATAAAGTTCGCAGAGTAGAGTATAAAGGCCATGTATAGCACCTATGAATGCCAATTATAATAAGTCCGAATAAATTGCTGCACAAGGTAGCGTAGCCGTCTTGATATCTCGCTTCCTGGGCAGTGAAGCCGTCTCTATTTTTGGTCTCTCTCGCACCGATGGTTATGGAGTTGTATGGAGGAAGTGTGAAGGAGATATCAAGTTACTAACCTACATAGTTGTCTGCGATTGTTTAACCTCGTGTGGAAGGGAGCGAGGGATCGGCTCGACAGAAGGAACAAACAGATTGACGGTGAGGTTAGTACAGCTGACGTCACCAGCAAGACACAACGGTCACTGTAACATGTGACGTTGGCGCACGCCCATGCCCACGTGATCTTGTCAACTAACAAACATACAATACACCTATCAGTATCTACAATGTGTTGAGTGCTCTCTACAATAATATATACAGGAAAAGGCTAAGCTCATACTGTCGTATTCATAATAGACCAGGGGCTCCTAAACGATTACGTTATGTAGTTAATGTGACTGCTACATAATGGAGGGCATCAATACTCGAGAGTGGGTTTATGAAACGAGCCGAAGGCGAGTTTCATAATAATATCACTCGGAGAGTTTTAATACCTAATTATGTACAGTTACTCCAGTTTATCTACACACATATCATAAGCTCTCTTTAATGTGTTCAGGAACCGCATGTTCGACCGGCATGGTGGCATTGATAATTCCTTTGCACTTTTTTACCCTGTTCAGTAGTACCAACTTCACAAACAAAGGAGGGGCGGCACGCAGTCGGGCGTCAGCGTTCGAAATTTGAATGTCATAATATGTAGAAAAATTACACATTATGGTCATAATGTGTAATTTCTCAGATAAGAAATGAGTTTTTACCAAGTAGTTTAACATTATGCTGACCGTAACGTGCGGTTTTTGTACGCAGTAAAGAGGGTTTATGATACGTGTGTAGATAAATAATATTTTATCTCTTTTGCATCATGCGCGCGGCGACACTCAGCCTCGGCATGCTCCGTGTGCGGCGAGCCATAGGCTCAGTACTGGAGGAGCGCCGCTGTAGGAATACGGCAGTAAAACACACTACACTTACCCTTCAGCTTCAAGACTAGGCATACTAAATAGAGTTAATAACAAAATGTGTTACGTACTTCCAAGGTGATCTGGCAGTTTGTTGGTTATACCTAGAAAAAGGAAATAGTAATATTCATTTCTTTGGTAATAAAACTTTGCAGCGAACAAGATGTACAAGTATCGAGTCGAAGGCCGGGGTGGATCACAGCAAAATGATTATAACATAGCCAGTACCAATATACCTATGACCGAGCGAGGATAAGCCTCGACACGGAAGCGAACGAGCAAGGCCGGGGACATAAGAAACACAGCATTTACAACAACTAGGTATACATGCTTTACATTTTACATGGCTCAAATTCATCTTGGTGGTGTCGTGGGTATCGTACTTACATAATCATTATGTAGTTCCCAAAGAGATTTACACGTAATTTACATGTTACGAGGTAGCTGTCTCGACTCAACGCTAAGATCAAAGCAGAAGGCGCCGTGTGGTGGGATATGATAACAAATATTTTGCATCGTTTCCACTGACGAGAGAAGAGATACATTTTAAAATAAGTGAAGTCTATCGCGGTGTTTAACATGAAAATACAAAGAGCTGTGTTTATACTGAATGATCATTATGCAATACACCGTGTGATACATCTGATGGGATGCAATCTGGGTACATTGAAGGAAATTATTAAGATCATTATTGTCGTCATCGCAGCGAGCAACGGCGACTCAGGTATTGGAAAGCAAAGACATTGATTTCGAAGTTAAGTAGTTACAAAGACGCTATCTAACTAGGCCAGATTGGTTTATAATTATAACTCAAACAAGAAACTGTGCCACCTCGGTTCTACTGCATCGCGTCCTACATTATTGTTTTACAATGAATATGCAACTAGAACCTTAATAAATAAATCTGATCAGCATATCTATTTTGAAGGTAGTGAGAAGTCGGATGGATAACCCAATATTTATTCCATGGTCCTTATGACCCAGTCGTTTGTTCAGGATTTTAAGGCCAGATAGTACTGGCCTTTAGCTGCGTTGTTAAGTAGGCTACCGAAATGATTGGCGAGACCCTGACTCTAGCCTAATATAAATTGCGTGACCCTACTTCCTCGAACCGAGGGTCGTCACTATCAATTATACTTTTGACGCATGAATTTTTATGGCCATGATTAGTGTTTTAGTGAACCGGGAACAGGATAAAACTTTCAGGGAAAAACTATATGTATTTATTTATTTAGTTACGTACCGATCGACATTAAATGCAGGTTCGGTAGGAAACTGAAAGCGTAGCAAAGACATACTAATTGGTTGAACCTTGACGACTAATATAAACTATGACTGCTTCCTAGAAACGAGCTTCAAATTCACATGCAAAGTTTCGCAGAACGGCTGACAGTTTGGAAACATACGTGATTAATGGAATGATCGCCGGATTAGACGATATTGTCATCCAAGGAGCAGCGATACATCATTCGACGTTCCGAGTTTATAAACAAAGGCTATTATTTTGCGATGGGCAGCTATCAGTGCATTATTTACATTATGAATTGACCCTGGCCTAACTGGGCTTTATGTGGGTGTGGGTACACTTGTAGAAACTGCATTGGATGTAGAAGGCGGCAGTATAGCCGGCGTGCACGAGGAGCTGGCATCGAGAGCGCGACCCGATTTGCGCGCGAGAAAGCATCGTCGAAACGCGGTGGAGGCCGCGAGCCGCGCGCGAGGCGGACGCGCGGTCTTCGCATGCGAAGCGACGCTCTGTTGTAGTTGTTGCTTCTTAGCAACTTAACATAACAACCTTGTTAGCAACTAGTTTTATTATTACATTTGGAAAATTATTCATCGAAGATATCGCCATCTGCGGCAAATAAGCCGAAATCAGTCAGCCATAACCATTATTCAGCAAATTCAACTAACTGAAATAAATCACCTGAAACTGATAAAGATTTCGGAAAAAAAAGTGTGAGAATTGTAAAAGTACAAAATGCTAATTTTGATTTGCTACTTAATTCCGTGAGACTAGACTGGAAATCATTTGACAATCTATCACCATATTTATTACCTACATATATTGGTAAAAAAAACGGCCAAGTGACGAAGGGTTCCTTACCATTATCTAGAAAAAAAAAACAATTTTGTTGTATGGGGGCTCCCTTAAATATAAATTTTATTAATTGTTTTTAAAGTGAATAATATAACTCAATATTCTGTGAATATTTCAAGCGTCTGCCTGTTGCCGTTATCGATATCGAGCAATAAAATCACGTTTGTTGCATGGGAGCCCCTTAAATATTTATTTAATTCTGTTTTTTAGTATTTGTTGTTATAGCGGCAACAGAAATATATCATCTGTGAGAATTTCAACTATCACGGTTCATGGGATACAGCCTGGTGATAGACGGACAGACATACGAACGAACAACGGAGGCTTAGCAAACAGGTCCCGTTTGGCACCCTTCGGGTACGGAACCCTGGAATGTCGTCGTAATGATTGCGAAGCAGTTCTGTCTCTAAACTCTAAGGTTACCCAATAGCTATCGACTAAACATTCATAGACAAACTTCCATATTCCCCCACGCGAAATATCGAAGTCAAGGTCCTGTCGGAGTAACATTTAACTAAATTTGTTTAAAGCTACATAAAATGTGTTCACCTACACGTACAAAGCCTTGGATGTGGCGCCCCTGTTCTACTTTCCTACATCTAACAATGAGTAAATCACAAGACGTCGGGATGCGATCAATTGCAGACTGTTGAAACTGAGATCTAATCTTGATTATCCTATGGAAGTTCTTGGATTCTGTGAATCATTGCGTTTAGTAGCATCTGTTTCGCCCGTGGAGATGTTCATAGATAACGGTATCATCAAAACTGTCTTGTACCGAAACGAATTGGTGGGGTTATATTTGACGCTGTAATTCGCTTGACCCAGATGCACGGGATCGGCGTTTCGAAAAAATAAACCTAAATAAGAGGTTGAGCGATTGTGTGTCGCGCGCGATGCGTGTGTGCTCTCGTATCATTGGCGGCGTCAGCCAGTTTCGGGTCAGGTCACTGTAAGGGGCACAAGGTAAAAGATGGTGCATTGAGAGCGACCTCACGCCCAATAGCACTCTGTGGCCGCGTCGCGCTTCCTACTGCCGACAATGCCATCCGCCGCCGCAACTACCGAAGGTGACAGCAACAGAGGTCGATCACCATTTGATTAATACCCGGCACTGGCCAGTGGCTACTCATAGTGGCCTGCCTAGCCTCTATCGAGATGAAGCACTGAAGCATGACCTTTTTTCTTCTTCTTCGGTATTACGGTTATTACGGTGGCAATTACAAGAGCCAGTAGATCGTGAACAGATCAACGGAACCGAGGTAATGCGATTGGCGCCAATAATGCTACTTGGAAGGCATGGTAATAAGACAAGTTGAAAGTAATGAAGTTGAATGTGAATGAGGCGACCTCAGCTGGACAACTTTTATATTTATTGTGGTCGGGGCCGTCGTCGCCGCCCCACCGCCCCGCCGTCCTAATAGTACATTATGGAGTTACAATACCTTATGGAAGCGCAAACTACGCGAAGTTGGTCAGGAATAGCATATCTATTTACATATCTACTTCATGCGATCCATTTTGTTGTCCCCAATTCGCAAAAGTAGAGTCTGTGCAAAGAGTAAAATTCGGTGCAGGATAGTCGGTTTTTATCCATAGCGGAAGGCTGTGACCCCAAATCATGAATTTTCGGAAAGGAAACAAACAGTGAGCCGTTCACGGGTCAGCCACCACGAGGGCTGCGGGCGGCCGCGGCTGGCGAAGGGCGCGGGGCGCAGGGCCGAGGGGAGAGGAGTGGAGGAGGGGAGGCGAAGGGCCCTTGCGGGGAGAACCCTGACACAGATCCGAACTCATCAGTGGGCCCGCGAAGGCCTCGAGATTTTGGCTGCTTAGGTACCAACATCGATTCCTCGAGGCAACACGCGTTACGCACAAAATGGGTCAACGCGTCGAGCTTGCCTACCGCCACTGAGAGGAGTACGCGGGTGTCCCCGTTCCGAATAGCTTCTCCGGCAAATTAGCGCCTCACGCCACCCAGCTTCTAACTCGGCCACAGATAAAATTATAACTCGTTAGAAATGAATATTGTTATCAATATTGGGATGCCCTTTTTCAATTTCGACGCTATTTAACCTGAGCTGAATTTTCTATGTGTTTGAAAGTTACAGTGCGTGAATGGTTATTATGATATGTATTACTTTATATTAGATACCAAAATGGAAATGATAATGATATTAAGAGAGCTCGGCTTGATTACAGTTTCGTAAGTCTTTTGGTTTTACAAATAAACTTATTGAGAACTTTACTAATCACTTTGTAATGCAATTAAATTACTAATCGCAGTCATTGGGTGATGATGGCGTCGTCGTTGTAGACAAGACGACAGAATCATTTTGTAATAATAACTAATAACGGTGGCAATTTACTAAATATTTTTACTACAATTAACTAAATATATACAATTAACATTAACTATTAAGTAGAATGACTTTAGATACAAAAATGTCTTTAAAGTGCTATTGTGAAAATCAGAACGAAACATAACCGAACCTAACCTGACCTCTGATGAAAAAAATATAGCCCAATGTAAGAAAGAGGACAGCAGCAGACTTATTGAGACCACTCGTCCAACCTTTAAAGATCTGTCTCACGAACCACTCTTGTATCTAGAGAACACCTATGGGTAAGGACACAGATGTTTATAGGAGCGTGTCGACCTACAGATCAAAACACTATAAAGCCTTGTCTAACAGAAACATTGAATCAAATAGCCATGAACAACTGTGGGTATTTTATAATCTTTGATTCGGTAGATGTATTAATTTAGTTTAGACAATCAAACCTTGGCCTATAAATATATGTAAAGGTAGGTCACATGAACAATAGTAATAGTACAAAACCTACTGTGTCATATCAACAAAAGCCATGACATTTCGTGAATGGAAAAGGCGGCTTACGAACGAAAAGAAACCAAGATCTCTAGATGATACGCGAGGTGAAACTATAATTGAGATTATGGCATAAAGTGAAGGTACAGAGAGTTAAAGAAACGCACTTTCCATCGGTACAAAGACGCGAAATTCAAATTATGAAGTTTCACCAACGGAACGGCCATGGTGGAGCAATAAACATCCACAGAGAGCCACTCTCACTGAAAAGTTTCTCTGTTAAATTCTGGATAGAAAAACCACTTTTATATTTTAGTAAACGAAGGGCCGATTTTTCAATACCCAGCTAAACACGCAGTTAAAAAAAATGTCAGAAAAAATAAAAAGAGTCTTTAATAGTCATGACAATATTATTCATGATTCTGTAAAATTGGTACCACGATGTTTAAAAAATAATTTCCATTTTTCTTAATAATTCTTGATAAACATTATCTCAAGTTATCTGAACAGACAGTCTGCTACAAGACTTCAACGTTCAGCTTCAGCAGTTCATATATATGAAAAAAATATCTTTAATCTACAATGTACATGAGTCGGTTGGCAAGGAAAGAATGCGCACGATCCTAACCTTGGCCTTGCTAATCGAATACGTCATGATAAAGTTGTTGTAAAATTATATATACGCAGAAGTTGATAAAATTCTTTTAAACATATATGTTATGTTTGATGTGGTGTTTACAAGAACGATTAATATGTTTTTTTTATTCGGTCTTTTTAGGTAGGAGTATCAGTACTTGGAATATAATGAATTACTGGACTATTGACAAAACTGAAATATGTACTGAAATTTTTATATTTCTTTCAAGACGTGAGTAATTAGAATATGAAGGGGTATTCGCACAGAGTATTTCATTTCATACTATTGATGTATCCGTGGCAACACCTGTTGGCAGAGGAAGGCAAGTTTTATGTTTTCAATATGTACGAACTGCTACAGTTTGGGTTTCATTATTTGAGCTTAGCACGGTTTCGTTCCACATAACATAACGGACAGGTCTGTTTGACTGGGCGTTATCGCAACCAAAATACGACATCGCCGCCGCCAAAACCCACTTTAGTTATCGCATTCCACTGTCAACGAAACAGGAGCATGGGCCCATTCGCAATCTCTTTGTGAAGGCGCACTCGCCCTGGGCTAAATTGATACACGGTGCTTGCGAAACCGCCACGAGTAGGCTCCGACTCCGACCAGCTTGCACAATTACTTCTCGACATATTCCGCTAACAGATAGTTTCCCAAAAATATCCTGGAAATATCTAGACTTTCATATATCCATAGTTGCAATGAATAACTGGCTAAAGGTAGGCACAACTGCGCCTCTGGCACCCCGTATGGAAAAAGTTGACGCTATGTTTGTGTTCTTTATCCTATGGACAAAATAGGTGGCTTTTGTCTTAGTGGATAATTATAAAGGAGCAACTGCAGCAGCAAATTGGAAAATAGGAACTAGAGTTCTTGTGCTAGATTCAGCTCCGTGAAATGCAGTGGATTAAATTCCATTCTGCGAAAAGCTACATTTACAAATAAGTAAAGTTGAGACCGCGCGGGCCAGACGGTTTAGGCTGTGGGCAACATTTTAAATTGCAGCATTTCTCTAACTTTGTTACGACCAAGTTCATATTTCATGTGGAAACTTGTTAGAAGATGATGATATTTGGAGCCAAAGATACAGAGGAGTAATAATGCAAAGGCCTGTAGCTAGGTTCACTAACTCTGAAGGCGTCTACCATCCTTCAACATTTATATATTGAAGGATGGTAGACGCTTTCAGAGGACGTTTGGATTGCGATTATAATCTGGAGGGTTTCAATGAACTAAATCTTTCACTAAATTTACTGCCGTAAGCTGGGAATGGTTTCAAGAAACCATTCCCAGCTTACGGCAGTAAAATCACAAAAACCAGACACGTATCTGAATTTCAGAGTGTTGTTGTATGCAATAAGAGTAAGTAGGGGACGACCCAAAGCTCGCAGGCGACTTGAGGCGAGGCGCTCCTTGCAGTCTCCCTGGAGGTCAACGACCCTCGGAAGGCGCATCCTCTCGAATCCTTATATTTCTGCTCACTCCGATATAGTATCTAATCTACCTGGGTATACAGTTCGCTTCGCTACTTAAAGATCAGACTCTCTAAATTGTAAACAGGAGGGGTCATAGAACGTTCAACGTAAGACGTTTAAATGAAATCTATAAGTCCAATTCAAACAATTAGAAGTTGGAAGTCAACCCGATGAATAGTTTGATGAATGTAGGCAATGAACCGGATATGTAAAGATTTTATTTTCAAATTAATTTATAAAATCCATAAGAGCGATGAATGATCCGAAGCTCCAAGCTGCGGATGAAGCCGAAGCAAAAAGGAAAGGCATGAAAAAAGGCGGCTGGATTCCGTGATCACTTTCCGGCCTCGGTTGCTTTGCTTGCTACCTGCTTCGAACAGTTGCCTCGCCTCTCCAACTCTCAATCAATTTCAAACAATCCAATGTTTAGGGTCAGGTAAGGTTTAAGGCAAAGTTTTTATACAATCATATGTAGGAACTTAAAAACCTATAAACATATACATGTGGATCATTATGTAATAAAATGAGGAGATTGTGTTTCTTTGTGGTATTAATCAAACTTAATCTCGTATGGATTGATGTTTCAGCTTAACCTCTCAAAAACCGAGGGTAGTTGGGACGGGTCGCGTTTTTGAACCTTATGCCATGGTAATAAAATTTAAACGGAACGCCTATGACGGCAAAGTGGCGTTATCTAACGCCGGTGGTATTCAAGAGGTTAATAATGATAATGAAACAACAATCTAAAATTATTATGTAAAGGTTAAGGAGATCCTCAAAATTGTAGAGGCACTAAAAACTTTGTTGCTATGAGACATTTTCGGCTAAACATACTTCATTTACAGTAAAAATGGGGTCCCATTCCGTGTTTGGGGTTACCTCGACGAACGAGGGTGCGAAGGGATAGAGGAAACATCGACAAAGCATCAACTGTATACATTTAGAGTGATTTTAGGGGAAACGACAACAGTCATTGTCGATATCAGAATGAATTCCGTGCATCAAATGGATAAATTGTCTATCTTATTGCAGTGCGTAATTGCTGTTACTGCTACTTTACATGATATGCCTACAATAATAATATCTACATTATTATTTGTTACTATTTCAAGCTTCACAACAATGACATTCACAATTTCTGTATGCATGTAATGTGAAACTTTCGGCTGCTGTATCAATAGATATGAAAACAATTACCCGACAACATACTTACTAGGAATAAGAAATGTTTGTCTTGTCTAGATTTATGTATTCCTACACAAAGTTGGTGGTTTCCTTGAAAACAAGTGCAACTGATGCTGATAGCCTTTAATGAGATCACTTGAATACCTAGGTAGGACTTTTTATAATCTTGCTGGCCAGCGCACAGTTCCGCGTTGGCCACAGCATCAATAATAGCTCACCTGGCTAAGGCCATTATTCGCTCGTACAATCCAATTTTCCAAAAAGTTGGCACCACTGTGGTAACACAAAAACCACCACGAGTTAAGGTGTTCAATATTGAATGAGGTTCACGTAAGCAAGTACACCGGTTCGCCAGCATGTATCACGTTTGACAGTTTCACTTCACCACATGGTTGGAGTGGTTGAGCGCGGATTCGGTACGGACGTGCGCAGCGCTCAACGGCTGACGGGCGACTGGCTGTGTGGTGTGGTGGTGGCGTGGAGGCGGGAGGGTGCCGGGTGCTCCTCTCGCGGCCGGCGGCAGCGGCGGCGGAGAGCGGGGTCAGCGAGGGCGGAGCGCCCGCCCGCGACCGGCACCCGAGGGACAGCTGCGCAGGTCGCGGGTGCCCTTTCTCCTCTCTGTCTGACTCTTTTGTCACGGGTGAAAGCCTTACGATTTTAACTAAAGCGCAAATAGCCATGAATCACCCTATCAGTTGACGTTAAACCACAATAAATTCAAACAAGTGAAGAATACTGTGAATATGAATTAACCGTCGCTGCACAATATATTACAAATCTACGAGTAAAGTAGTCAAGTAGGTTATTGAATTGATTATTCGGAGTGATATTCATAAAGCCGTCAGGTTACACGAAATACCTAACTTTATTCGACCTTTGAAAAGTAGGAAGGTGATACAAGAGGACGACGGTGATAACAAAATATTTACGCTAGGTATCGAAGAGAATGGGATTGAAAATGATAATGGCAGTGGCTCTATGTACGTACCACTATGCTATGGATGATTCATAATGACCATTGATAATTCTATACACGTGCGTGACTATTGAAGTAAGTTACAGAGCGACCATAGAACTTTTGTAATTCCAAAAGTTATGTTGTCCCTCAATCCGTTTTAAGAAAAATCGAGTGAGCATTCATATCCTATCTCATTCGCAGTCGCCAGCAGAGCAAAGTCAAGTGAGCAATAAAAAGGCTGCAACACGTCCATGCCCGATGCAGCAATGCATCGCAGCGAGGTTCAGTGCACGACGAGCGATGTTGTTGCCCCCAGGCAGAGCCCTGAGGCACCCCGACAGTCACTGCTCCTCTCCTCGGTGGCCGTGCCCACTCGATCGTCCGCCTACAGAATAATAAAGACAATACCGAGTATGGAACACTTACTTGAAAGCGGTGGAAGTAAGACAGACGGAGGGCTCTGTAACTCCGAACCGAGCTCACTTCGTATGGATAGATGAAGTATTTTCAGAAGACGTCCATAAAACTTTTCTCTTTGGAATATGGAAGACGGTTTTTAGGTTATATTTCAGTTTTGATTGGGTAACTGACACGGATATCTCTATACAATGCTATACTCAGGTACCGACAACCTATGTGCAATTAGTTTAATTATTCACAACTTTCTCGATGCGACCAACTAATAAGGAGACAACAAGATTACAATTTCTGGAAATTCCTCGTCCATCAACTATCGCATCGCCATAAGAATCATTTATATTTGAACAACAATCGATAAACACAACTATTTTCACGAAGTAGTAATTAACTTATTGACTAAAATTAACTTATGAATTAGCTTTCTGCTATGTCTCCAACGAATCCTAATTCATCATTATTCTACAGATGTGGAATTCGGCAACTATTCGGTATTCGGCATATTCAGACACTTTTCTATGATTCGGTATTCGGCCGAATATTGCAGAATATTCGACCGAATACCGAATAGTAAATCATGAAAAAAGTTATAATCGTGCTAAATAAAATTGAACAAGTATGAACGAAACACGTCCGAAAATGATTGCCACGAAAGTAACTAAAATGACAACAAAGAACAAATTACAAGCCATTTAAATGGTGACATGTTTACAATCTGACAGACAAATTAAGAAAGAATCTTGACAAGATTAGCTCGCAAATAAAATATATAGGGGTTTTCAACGAATCGGTCACCAGCGACATATTATACTATCACATTATAATGTGCCTATTTGCGCCGAATGTTTGGCGATGTGGTGAAGAACGTGGCCGAATACTCTGCATTCGGTATTCTGCCAAATCACTATTCGTAGCATGTCTACATTACATGTTCCTAACTTAGATATCATTTCCGCAAATCGGACTCGCCCACGAAAAAATCATAAAAGTATGTCATAAGTCTTTTGTATGGTAATTTAAAAAAACGGTAAAGTGAATATCGGACTTCGTAAAACCGATAGACAGGGTTCCGTAGTAAATTTAGAATATAAGCCAAAAAATGTATTAGGAAGGTACTCACTTCACATACACCTTATACACACATACACTTAGCCAAAATATCACTATCATTCTACACCAGCTAATAATTACTGTTTTTTCATAGTGTTTGTATGAATGACAAAGTTATATTTGCGGTTTTTAATAAAAGTTTTATATCTTAAAAACTGCTTATTTTAATTTGTTTGAGGAAAAATGGTTTTCAGGAACCTCAACGTCATTTTTAAAGACCTATCTATAGACACCCCACACATTATAAGTTTGATGAAAAAAAAAAGTTGGTTTCAGTTCCATGTATTTTTCATTCATCAATTTTTGTATCAATATAGTAAAGCGGTTCACAGAATACATCTACATACCAAGTTTCAACGGTGTAGTCCTGACAGTTTCGGATTAAAGTTGCTGTGACATACGGATGGAAGACCTGACGAAACTATAAGGGTTCCTAGTTTCTCTACGGAACCCTAAAAATGCATGAAAAAGAAATTCATTTTTTGCAATGATAGGGGTGAGACAGTATAAAGTTCATATAGGATAGAAAAAGACCGCCTTATTCAGCTATTCAACTGTAGCTGGCAATTTTTTTTTGTGTTTAGTCATTATTATTACATTATCAGTGTTATTTATCTACTCTCAATCATTAAAACATGATAGCAACAATAGCCAAGATCAATCTCATCTATATATTCGTCTACAGAGTAAAAACAGTTTTGCAGAAACTAATCGAATAATTTATGACTAAAGCTGTTGAACGGTAGTGTTTTTACGTCATTTGGTATTTTATTATAAACTATTGCTGAACTGATTTTTAGATATAGTACTGTTTTCGAAGTGTGATTGAAGAAAGGCTAGTCAGGGTTTCTTGTGTTCCTCGACAAATATTATTTAAAATTCACGAAAAGCTCAGGATTTGAGTTAACAAATTTACTGACTTCAAGTACATAAAGACAGGGTACTGATAATGTTACGGAGCCATACCACACATTTTTTGTGCAATGAAGACTGTTAGTTTCGTTACCGTTAGCCAAATTATAAGACAATATCTTGTGACATATTATGAGATAAGACATAGCCATGATATGAAATGAGAGGATATTTTTTTGGTTGTTATGTGCAAACGACTTAGTACAAAAACAAATATATTTATCTTATTATTATTACATATTTTTTTGATGTGTACTTAACAATCCAAATGTCGATCAATTACAATACATGAAAATGTCACACTATCAGTCGCTCTAGAATTTGTATATTATGATTATGAGTTATATTTAATGTCATGTCTCTATTATATATAATAGTCAAAGTTAATAAAATTTACATACGTTGTTTTATTTAAATTAACTCGCAAATTTTTAAACAATTGACAATAGAAGTAATAGTCTTTTCAATGTCCAATTCTTGAAATGAAATGTCATCAGTAATTACACGAGATACATGTATAATCGGCGAATAGCATGCTGCTTTGATTAGTTACTTTCGGCAGATCATTTATGTAAAGTAAGGAAAGAAGAGGTCCAAGAACACTGCCGTGTGGTACGCCAAATTGAAGTCCTCATAGTTCATTTCGGGTTGCTGTAGCCGCTACAGAAATACACATTCTGTGAATTGTCAACTCAACTTATTACGATTCGTGAGATACCCGCTGACGGTCAGACGGACGGACCGACGGGCACACAGACGGACAGCGGAGGAATAATACAAGACACGTGTTTTTTTGCGTTTATTCCTGTACGTTGGTACGGAACCCTTCGTGTGTAAGTCCGAATCGCAAGTGACTGATTTTTGAAATTATCTTCTCATCCTAATGGTACCTGTTAAGAAAGCGATTGCTACAAAAGTGCTCAATAATCAGGGGATTATTCTTAAACAAAGCGTAATTTCAGTTTACATGTAACACTTTTTAGTGACTATTTGATACTGGCAGTACCGCCCGACCTTTATCATCACTGTCCACTATTATTATGAAAACAATAAACTTTTCGGTTACTAAGTCATAATGTTTTCTGCAGTTGAAAGTATATCAAAGAATAAATTAAAATGCCTATAAGAAACATAGGGTTGGCTTCCATATCTTTATTGCCGATAATATTTGATCCTCTTCAACCCTATTTGATATATGCACGTTATAAAGGCTCGCACTGTATAGCTATCCCTCACATCTCGCGACAAAACCCTCCCCGCGATCGGCTGCAGAACTGTCCTGGACCATTATAGTTTGAAATGCACTTATCAATCCTTGTTAATTCAAACTATGCATGCGCTGAGTCAGATCCTTGTCAACAGAGAACAAGACAAAAGTAAACCAACCAACAATACCTGCATTGTTGGTTTGATTAATATATTGCCAGACTGAGCAGTCGCTTCGCTCATTCATAATGCGTGCATCGTGCATTGGCTGCAGTCACGAGGGTATACCAAAGTCAGCGAGTCCCCGAGCATTGACGTCCCAGGTACAAGCCGATCGACCTTGGCGCGCCTTCGGGGTAACCTTACGTCCCGAGCCGAAGGGTGCAGAGCGTTCAGCATTGAATTCCTGTGCCTGCCTGTAGGCGCACTTGCTAACCTAAATGTAATTATCGAATAATTCAGTCGTAATTAACTCTTACAATAGGACGGGGCGATCTTAAATGTTTGCCATGTTTTTGCACACAGAATTTCGTTTATGAGAATGATGAATGGTTTTGTTTGATGTTTGACATTGAAATATTGAAAAGGACTTGCTAAAATAGGCAGCCTAAGTTGAGACACCTAAAGGGGTTATTCATTGAGAAAAGTGTGATATAAATGAACTGTGTAGGAGGTAGGAATAATTACGTGACGAAAAAGAATGCGAATCGAAATTTCAGTGATTCTTATGTACGATGACATAAGCTTTATTTTATCTGAAATTCCGAACACTTTTTCACTCTGGTAATGATTTCTGCTTGAGCCATCGTTTATTTATATTGTTTCAACCTTTTCATAACCTTTATCAGACGAGTATGTCTGATAAAGGTTATGAAAAGGTATTTTCTAAAGTATTCACTAAAAGATTACAGAGGTTTGGAAGCTGATGAGACGATGACAATTAAGAGTGAAATATTTCAACAATGTTACAAGGAAAATAAACTTATTATCATCTAATGAATTAATATGAACCCACGTGTCAAGAACCAATTATGGTTGAATTGCGGCACGTGTTTCGCTCGATTCCATGTAACAATTTATGAAGCTACACGGAATTACCTCTCAAGGATATAGTTGTCAAAGTAAACACACAAACACACGTAAAGTTAGTAAGAAAATTAAAAGCCTGTTGTAAAATTTAAAATCTGTCAAGTACGGGTCGGACTCCCACAATTAAAGACAAAAAAATAATAAAATAAAAAAACATAAAAACATGTAAATGTAGTTCATTATTTGTTGCTGCAGTGGTAACAGAAATACACATTCTGTGAAATTTTTAATTCTCTAGCTATTACGGTTCATGAGATACAGTTGGCTGAGAGACGGACGGACGGACAGACAGACGGACAGCAGAGGCTTAGTAATAGGGTCCCATTTGGCACCCTTCGGGTACGGAACCCTAAAAACGATGTACATAATCCGTTAATTGTATCTGCAGCAAGGAAATGCCTGCGGAATGGAATTTCACTGAACTAATTATGGCTACCACATCGTCGACCCATGAATGTCGCGTGTGAATTCGCCGCCAGGGGCGCTGGTGTAGCGGGAGGTTTCTCGTTACAAAACGAACTAAACTGTCAAAATTTAACCTTTAGTTTTAGGTTCCCGTATCATAAAAGGAAAAATATAACCTTTATAGGATCACTACGCTGTCCGTATGTCTGTCTGCCTGTTTGTCAAGACCTTTTTTCCCCAGGAACGCGAGGAGCTATTAAGTTGATATTAATATCGATTACTGGTCTCAAGTTGTAAAGTAATAAAATTTTTGGTCAACGCAATCAAACGATACCCGCCGTTTATCTCACAATTTCGCTGAATTTGCTTGTTTCTCGCAAGGTTTATCGCAAAAACCTATGCGATACTTCCCGCTGACCTAGGGGGTCATGCAATTTGGCACGAAGCTAGGTCTTGTAGCACAAATAAATGATAAAACATCTGAAAACCGTAAACTTACCCTCGGTCAATTCCAACTCGCACTTGGCCGGTTTTTATGTTATTTGAAATTGGTTAAATTTTGACAGCTACTTCAGGGTTGGTATCATCTTGTTTAAAACTTATGACATTCAAATTTCAAACGCCGACGCCCGCCTGCGTGCCGCCCCTAGTTTGTCTGTGAAGTTGGACTACTGACCAAGCTAAACAAGTGCTAAACATAGCTTCACGCCTTTTTCTACAGGGAGTGGCAGAGGCACAGTTGTGCCCACGTTGAGCCAGTTATTCAAAAGTTTCAATACTCCATTTTGTGTAACAGACGATCAAATCAAATTGCTTTGTTTTTCTGAGACGTTTGAAATTTGAATATAATACGATCATATAATTCGATGTTATTTCGTTCGTTCGTAGATTATGATTTCTGCTTTGTTTTTGAGAGATGTTCGAAATATGAATGAAATTACAGAACATCGAATTCGCTGTTAAAATGCAGCAATAATAAAATTTTCACAGAAAAGAAACGTGTCCTAACAAAACAGTTTATCTTTAACGTGGCGTAATTTGCGGTTTTTGAAAGCATTATAGAAGTTTTATGATGTGTGTAAAGATAAAAAATATAAAAAAGGTTATAATTAAAAAGGTAATAAATATTATGACACCTAGTACGGCCATAAGTTCTGTGCCAAGTTTTAGAATTCCGATAATTTAAATATAGAGTGACAGTTATTGCTCATTCGGTCTTCTGGAAAATGCTTACTTGATCGCATCTCTCTCAGCTGGGGTGAGAATCGAGTCGCAATAATCGCGCTTTACAACTGTAACAAAATACCAGTCGACATTTTCAATTTATTAAAGTCTGTCGATATCATATCAAAGTATACTGTAAAGTAAAGTGCAATCTACAATGTGGGTCCCATAGAGTCACTGCGTTGTAAATTTAAGGAAATTAACATTTTGACAGTGCCGTGTCAGTATATTTATGAAAACCTAATGTACGTCCACAAAAATGCGACGACAGGCACAATGTCAACACTAGAAATAGGAATAAACTAGCTATACCTACTACTAGGCTCCATAAGGTTAATGTATCTTTTAAAGGGCAATGTATTCGCTTTTACAACAAAATACCGACTGAGTTACAAGAATTGTCTGTAAATAAATTTAAAAATGTTGTTAAAAATCACTTATGTAGAAAAGGTGACTACAAAATATCAGATTATGTAGAAGACAAGAAAGCTTGGGAAGGTGTTTGCTCCAATTCTGTAAAAAATAACGTATAAAGCTGGAGGTTTCTAGTCGCCTCTTTGCCTCCGGCATCTAAAACATTGAGGTGACGGAATTCAAATTGAGTACTATATTTCCCTGTATCTTATACATGTGTTAGTTTAAGATTTGACATTCTTCAAATGTTACCGATGTGTTTCTTATGGAAATAAACTCTTTTTGAATTTTGAATACGACTGTACTATAAAAAGGTTCACTGGGATCTCCTCTGTCGATCACTTACACAAAAAAGGCCGTTCACGAGTTTTCAGGATCGTAGTAGCGATCAAAAGCCGATGCCGAGTGAATTCGTCGAAATCCTTTCTTCAAACGGAAAATCACGTCTAGAGAAATGAAAACATCAGCAAGGATCATGTTACGCATCAACAGCTAACACCTAAAGCTCGGTCCTTATCGTCGAAGTAGACATTGCTTGAAAGTAGTTCTGCGCAGATTAGAGCAACCGGAGCCAAGAACTAGTGGTGGCAGCAGCACGCGAAGTTTGGATATCGGCTATTATTATTTTTTTATGAAAAGATATCACTCTTAAAGAAAAGTTTTAGTGGGGGTCTCCTACGAGGGGTCACTGAGCTTCATTTTTGCAAGCAAAGCAATGGCGGAAAGAGATCAGTCCGTCGGTTTGTTGACAAGCTACTGATTTAAACTGCATTTTCCAACAGCATTTGATATTCCAACAATCTGTGTTTTGTTGGAATATCAAATGATGTTGGAAATGCTCGCACACAAAGCGTGAACACGGAACGCTGGTATTTGCCAGATTTGATTGCCGCCGAAGATTGGCCCTCAGGCAGCTCCAATATTAACCCATCGGACTACCGACTATGTGAAGTTTTAGAGGTGATGGCCAGCTTTAGGCTCTTAAAAAAATCAAGCGTTCCCCAACTAACACACTAGTGGAAATGGCAGCTTATATTGTAACTTTTGGTTGCACATCAGTGATATAAGGGTTCTCACAGCAGTAAAAAGTTATATAACAGCATCCACAGGCGTCTGAAACTACAAAAATCACCAAAAGTGCTAAACGTTGAACCTCGTACTACCCTGGGCTTTACAATAGTTCGGCCTAAATCTTCTTTAATACTAAAACCTTTAAGAAGAAATTAAGTATAACATTTTGTCACTTAAAGCTGCGTATGAGTTCCTACTAGAGTTGTTATGTGCCATTGAACTATATAAAGGAATGTATTGAAGACTCTATAAATCAACTGCTTAGAGGTAATAATAACCACTATTATTTTACTGTAAATTTCATAATAGTAGTAATTATACCACCTATGTTCACTTAAGTGCGAAGATAGCAAATACTATAACCTAAAACTTATTAAAAGCTCTATAAAAGAAGCAATGGCTGGCATAAGTGATGCAACAGAATTATCGTGTTCCTTTAGACAGCCTAAATTTAATCGTCATTTACTTATAATCGTCACGCATCCTTGTAATTAAATAAAAAAATGGATTCTAAACAATGGAAATTGCTAAAGAGAAGCGGCGGTTATCGTAGAAAAGTATGTAAAGTTTATGAAAATATAAAAAACAATTCAATCATAACAAAACAATCCGATAAAACTTCTGATCAACAAATTTTCAGGTAATTTATTTATTTTACTTAATTGATAATTACTCCGTTTTCATCAATATGTACATCATTAATCATTAATAATAAAATAATGTCTTATTTAAGGAATACAATAGAAAAAACTCATATTGATGAATCAAGTCCATGTTCAATAAATACGGGCGAGGGTTCCGTAGGCGTAATAAATTCGCCTGTAAAATCGGTTTTTGAAGACAGGTCAGTTAGTTATGGTTACTACAATCATAATTTGCATTAAGATTATCTTTTAATAACATATTTCCGTGGCTTTTTTAATGTATATTGCAGATACAATTTTGCTGACTCCGACACTGACAATGAGCAAATTTCTGAATACATTGAGAAGCATGGAAAGAAATGTGATTTTCGTGACGAGTTTCACAATACACAATTATTTATTGCACAGAACATTAGAATAAAACATTTTACAAGAAATTTAAACGCAAAGGCGGGCTTATCTCTCAACAGAGATTTCTTCCAGCAAACCTATCAGGTTATACATATAAACTGAAAATTTCGAAGAAATCCACAGATCTGTTCGAGGATTAGATTGTCTAAGTCACTGGAAAGGGTCTGAGTTTAGAACATCTTTTCACTATTTGGGTATAGTGATTTTGCCAAAGGTTTTAAAACAAGAAGCTATGCAAAATTTCCTCACGTTGTATTGTGCAATAACAATATACTCGGCAGAGATACATTTTAATTTATTATCATTGGCGCAAGAGCTTTTAAATTTCTTTGTAACCAATTTAAAAAAAAAAACGGTTTAGAGTACTTTACTAGTAATGTTCATAACTTAATACATATTGTAGATGAGGTTAAACAATTTGGGAAATTAGATAACTTTAATGCATATAAATTTGGAAACAAATTATATTTTATTAAGATTTGCTTAGACAAGGAAACAAACTACTTGTACAGGTAGCCAGCCAGGTAGGCGAGTTCGACACTATTGATTATGAACGGAATTCCATCCTATCCAATGCAGATTATTCATATGTAAAGAAAAACTATAAAAACCATAGGATCGATTTGCATTTCCAGGATTTCATGCTATCAACAAAAAAAGAAGATAAATATTTTTTAAAACAAAAAGAAATAATGGAGATTAGCAGTTTTAATATTCAAGAAAAACAGATAAGAATTTATTGCCAAAAAATTTTAACATATGCAAAATGTTTTTGATCTTCCTATTTATTCCTCATATCTTAATATTTTTCAGACCTCAGAGAATTTAGGATTAATAACAGAATTGGTTTATTCTCCTTGTGACGTCAAATTAGTAGTCACCATCTACGAATCTGAATTATATTTTGTTCCCTTTTGTTACCTATCTATTGTATAATAAAACATTATTATCTATTAACCATTCTTTTATTGGGCAAAACGAGCTGTTTTGTATCTTATGTTTACTAATAGGTTCTATATTTCACAAGCAGAAACTAACTTTATAAATCTTAATTATATAATCATAATAAACCTCGATGTAGGAACCAATACGCGATAAAAATCTAACAAAAATAAACAGAGGAGAAACCAAATAAAAACTAAAACCTAATTTAAGTGAAAGGTATCTTTTGAAAAAGCAATTAGGCAATAAGCATCAAAGTATAGGTTTATACCTAACTACGCAATTTAAACATAATGTTATGTTATATTTACTATTAGGTACTATCTTTTACTAGTAGAAAATATCTTTATGAATCTTAATTACTTAATCTTAATAAATCTTAATGCACGAACCAATACACGATAAAAATCTAATAAAAATAAACAAAGGAGAAGGCTCAAAATGCCAAAAAAAACACCCAGGCCCGGCGCAAACGAAACTGAACTCAAATAATAGGTATAATTAAGTTTTTAAATAATCCATGGTAGACATGATCGAAATCGATGGCTAAGTGCGTAAAATTGCTATTTGAGTTTTTACAGGCATCATGTGTACTAATATTTTAATAGAACTAACAATAATTTTACTAGAAATTTCGCGCACCTAGCCATCGATTTCGATAATGTCTCCCATGGATGGATAATTTTATCACTCAAATATATCTATTATTTTAAGTTTTGTTTGCGCCGGGCCTGGGTGTTTTTTGAGCATTATCTTTTTAACACAAACTTAAAATTCTTAGAAAACAACAAAAACCTATTTTTTGTAAACAAGTTCACAAAGACACGGGTGATACGGGTCAACTTAAAATTAATTTCTGTAGAATGTCGTCGTTATATGGCTTAATTGATCATTAGTTTTCGTAGTATCGTTGCTTGATATATTTTCTTTATTTTTGTCACTGGTCTCGTTATACAGATTAGTGCTATTTTTAGCTTCCAACGCATTATTATTTTCATTTTCTTTTGAATCCACGTTCCGTTTTGGTCTCTTATGACTGTTTCTAGATGATGATGCCCTTTGCAGTTTTGAGCTCTTCCGTTTTGTTAAATTTTTCAGAATCGATTTGAAGAATGTCTCATTAGCGGCAATAGTATAACTTCTGTCACATTCATAATTGAGTACAAAACATAGACCCACAACATTTTTAAACAGCATTAGGCTTATTTTTGTGCCTTCGCCTCTCGCACTTCCCGACCAAGAGCATTGTGTTAAAAATATCTGTTGAAGAAAACGTCCACAAGTAGATAAGCGCAATTTGAGGCCATTCCTGGTGGACAAACGATGCTGTATTTTGCCTTTAATTCTGCTTTCATGTCGTCGTCAGTAAGCAGATCTTCAAAATTAGAAAGTACGGCTAAATTGGTTTAAAGCAGAATGCTTTATTTTCCAAATTTAACGTCACAACCGCTGAGGATTGTTTCGTTATCATGTGTTCAAATTTCACAGAAAATTCAGTGTTTTGGTTTCCTATGATTATATTTTGATTTTTTAACATTTCTTGTTGAGTTTTGTATATCTCCAATTGATTCGTTGTAATATTTATGAGTTCCGAAGTTTCGATAACTTGTCCTTGCGTTACTTCACCTTCAATATCTAATGTAGCAGGTTCATTGCCATCGTTTGAAAACGCGGGTAGAATATTTTGTTCTGATAAAACAGATAGCTCTTGGCTTGTTACCTGAAATAAATAAAATTTGAATGTAAGAAGCTACTTAAATAGTTCATTGAAACAGGCAAAACCTTTAAAAGGCGTCATTTAGTATATAGTAGAATAAGTAAAAGGAAGAAATAATGTTTTAGAAAAAAAAAACAACCTACCATTATTACGATATTTAGAATATAAATAATAATGAATTTATCGCTGTTTTGAGACTAAAAGAAACAGTCGCACACTCGCGCGCAACATGTTCACAGGCTTTGGTGTAGGGATACCCTACACTGAATCAAACTACAGTATAATATTTTAATGGTGAAATTCTTTTACTATCCTCGTTTAGAGATCATAAACGATTTAGCGTTATGTTGTGTAAAATATCTCCAAAAAATAAAAAGGTAAAAAGTGTGAACCTGGTTTAGCATTGTATTAAATTCATGGATTTGTCGCACTGGCACTGCCCCTCCCACTGTTGGTAAGGCCGCCGGCATCGCTGCCGCTGCCGAGTCCTCATCAAGTTCTTTTGTGGAACGATCTAGCATTTCTCCAAGTATTTGTTCGGCTATTTCGTAAGTTTGTGTATTTTCTCTTTTGACAACGCATCCAATTACAGACCATTCGGGTTTAGGGAGTCTAAAATTTTAGTTTTTTTTTGTTTTTTTTTTTGTTTAACTAACGATTTAAGGGGGCTTTTTAAGGGTTTAACAAAGATCACGGATCTCTAAAACATTGATTCAAAGAAGAGGTAAAAAAACACACAATAACACCTGAAGTAACAATACATCAGAAATAGCAGCTCTTTTGACAATATAAGCTGCATTAGAGAAATAAATATCACTTAAAGATTTAAAAAGGTTAAAATTATCACTATTACTCACATAAGATAATTATTTAAGCTTAATCTACGGGTTAAGGCTGCACTTTAAAAGACGCCATTTATTATTTTGAAATAAAATGTTAATATCCTAAAAAAAAGGTGATTATAATATAATAATTCTTTTCTGATAATTTAGGACCACTATCAACATTTTCGTGGGCCAATTAGCATATATAATCGTATGGTTTATATAAACAACATGAAACTGATATTATTTTGTTTAGTCAATAAATAAATTTTATGTTTTTATTTGGAATACTGATTAATTTATGGAGGCCTGACAAAACTACTTAAAAATATCCTAAACATACACAGTAAACGTAAATGCGTTGAGAAATTACGTGTACATAAGAACTATAAAAGGCATAGTCACATTACTTACTTTAGAATATTGTTTACTGATGGCCGACGAATTTATCCACCATAACATCCAGAGAGTGCAGGGAAATGTATGCTTGTCACAAACACAACCCAATAAAATCACTTGATGGCAAACCATTCATTCAATGAATATTTAGTTCGTTCAAAGGGAAGCGCCAGGGGGGCTTTATAATGGCGCTAATATTTTCTTGCAGTTTTTGTAGCAGCTCTGTGCCACCATTAAAGAGTTGATATAGAACTAAGGGTTGCATAAAATTGTGCCCAAATTGCCGCATAGCTGCTGCAGAAAGTATGTAGTAGATTCTCTAGCGCTTAAGTCTATCACCTTGAGTTACAAAAAGATAGGCTCCAATGCTGTTAAGCAGCCAAATGAGTTAGCTGGGTCGTTAAAGCGTGACTTGGTAGCAGCAGCGGCTACTAACCAATGCGTGCTACGACATAGGTATGGCCCGACCGATTGTATTTTACTCTGATAAAATACGATATAACGAATATTATTGAATATATTTTGGTTATTTTTTCTCTTCAAATATGATTTTCTGAACTTATGGCTAGACAAGGTATTACCCTTTCCTTTCTCAGATAGGGTGGTAGTGGCATATCATGGTCATGTAAAACAAGCATCACTATTTTTGACAGGTGTCACTATATTTGACAGGAGTAAGTAAATAAATAGCGGTCAAGTGCGAGTCGGGCTCGCGCGAAGGGTTCCGTACCACCTCACAATCAGTAGTTTTAGAGATTAGACAGGGGGGGATATGATTATTCGCGGGCCATTTTTTATCGCTGCTCAATAACGCCGGCTATAAAACTCTCAACTGACTCATTGACAGAGAACGCACAGCCTAAACCTTATATCGATTGTACATATTCGAATTTCGATTATGTATTACTGTACTGTACACAATGTACTTACTGTACTGCACAAACGTCATTAGAGCCAGGTGTGTCTTTAGCACGCCCGGGTAGTAGCAGTCAAACTTGCATAAATAACGTTTTTTGTGATTGTGCGTGCCTTCACAAGTAAAAAGGCAATTATCATCCGATCACAGCGGTCAAACAGTTTCATTCGAAATTGCTAGTTGGGATAAGACTGACCTATCATTTTATAGGCCCGTAACATCCCATAGACTAGAAACGTATACGAAAAACTTAGACATCAATTTGCTAGTACCGGATTTTAATGAACAGAACCCGAAGAAAATTTACTCTCACTTCCTTAACATCAAACAGAATTGAATAAAGTTTTTAAACGGATGTTTGAGTGGTCAAAGAAAGTCAGTGACAACAACTTTTGGAATTAGTAAAAGTAGAGTTATCTTGTATGAACTGATAGAAAATTTCATAAATATGTAAAAAAGTATTCCAAAACTTTCAAGTTGGTTTGTAGAACTACAAAAGCTTTACACATTGCTAGAAAAATACAAAATTCAAACGATAGAATGAAAACGGTTTGGCAAATAATAAACCGTGAAACTCATAAAGTTATACCGAGGGAGACAATGATTTTTGCTTCAAGATGATGTTATTAAATCCAACGCAAAGATAGTTCGTGCTTTCGACACATTCTTCACCAATGTACTCACGTCAGAGAGTCTAAACTTATCATCACCATATGAATCACTTTATATGAAGATGATAAGATTATATCCCCAGGACATTGTCGAAACGTTTAGATTGCTCAACTTAAAAAATAAAGAATACCTGTGGGGAATATCAGTAAAGTCATTGGTTCAGTAATTCTGGTTGTATCCACAACCTTAGCTTATACAACGTGTCATCCAATAAACGGATAATGAGAAACTAATTTGTTCAGAATCATGAGCAGAGTCGATTTCACTGACTTTAAATATCGGTCATATTATTGAATAAAAAAAAGTTATTGTTTTTGCTCTGTCTCTTTATAGCTAAGCTAACTTAGGCGCGAACGTCCAGTTTAACTGACCCCTGCCCAGACTCTATTCACACAGGTGGCCGCCCACCATAATGAAACCTGATTTCGTTTTATTTACTAAGCAAAACGAAAGGATAATTTTAGTAGGTACCCTTACTTTCGTCATCCGTATGGAAAAAAGCCTGTGCGTCGCGTAGTAAACATCGAGTGAGCGAGAGCAAATCACGGAAGGGGAAGGGCTAGGGGTGAGGGGTGCGGGGATATCTCTTTGTTTGTTTTGTTTAGTCTGTCGGCGCACTGGTGCGCGAGCGCATATGTAGCGCGTACCACGCAAGTTCATTTCAATCCCGAGAGTATTGTACTTGCACAATGTAATGGCAGTATCAATTAAGCTGTGTTGGTGTACTTTGAACGGTTCGTGGTACGAGTGTCACAGCTACTACTAGGGTACTTTCACACAAACACAGCCCGTAGGTACAGTACCTACATTTGGAGTGCATCCAACGCGCGAGCGAATGGTAGGTACAAGTAAGTACAATACGTCGGAAATTATGTGGTCCGTTTCAAACAAGCCGAGCCAAGTTTTTGTTGCTCTGAGCGAGCGGGGACTCTCTTCCACTCATAGGGTAAGAGGGTGGGGAGAGTGAGAGAGAGGTACCGCACGCTCAGAGCCAAATAAACTTGGCGCGAACTGTACGGTTAGTGAGGGCGGGGGCGGGGAATTGGAAGTGCATAGATTTTTGCGATTTTTGTGGTTAGTAGACTAGGTATTTCAGACCAATATCTGCACTTCAAGAGCTAAGTAAAATATTTGAAATGATCACGGTTTCACTATGGGTAAATCGACTACGGATGCAGGCATCACACTTATATCTCATATGTTCTCTGCATGGGAGGCCGTACTGGATGCTATCGGCGTTTTTTACAATCTGTCGAATCTAGTCGAGTATAATGTGAACCCTGAATTTGTGAACCCTCAAAGCCGCATGTTACCCGTTACGCGAAATCCTTGCAAAATATTTAAGAAACATTAGAAGTTGAATGAGCACATTACGTAAAATCCACAAGAGTTGAGAAACAGTTGGTAATTTCACAAATTAATTATGAATAAACTTTTGTATCCCCCACTCGAGTCCTTGTGAAATCTGGATAGAAACCTTAGAAATCACCCACTGTTGAGTAAAGGCCTCTTAGAAAAACGATTACAAGAAAAAAACAAGTTGGGGCTGTTGCTTTACATCAAAATACCTTCCTCGAAGTAATTATTCCAAAATCGTTATTAGGGCGTTTTTCCAGAAACTGGGAAATTCAGTCTCAGGCGTTTGTATATTGTCTATCAAAATACAAATTATTATATATTTTATTGCTAAATTCAAAAGACATAAATTTTACCTCATCTATCTGTGCTCAGTGAAATAAGTCAGTTTAATTTAGCTTTATTACATCAAAATGGAAACAGTTCGAAAACAGTCGCCTGGTGTCTTTCGGATGGTTTTGCTGACTTAAACTTGAATAATGGAGGGCATTAAAACCCGAGAGTGGGTTTATGAAACGAACCGAAGGCGAGTTTCATAATAATATCACTCGAGAGTTTTAATGCCTAATTATGTACAGTTACATACACTAGTTTATCTACACACATATCATAAGCTCTCTTTGATGTGTTCAGGAACCGCATGTTTGACCGGCATTGTGGTTCTGCAATTGTATAGCTTGTTCTTTAGTACCAACTTCACGCAGACGGGCGTCGGCGTTCGAAATTTGAATGTCAGTACCAACTTCACAGACAAACTAGGGACGGCACGCGGGTGGGCGTCTGCGTTCGAAATTTGAATGTCATTATATGTAGAAAAACTATACATAATGACCATAATGTGTGGTTTTCCAGATACGAAACGAGTTTTTACCAACTAGTTTAACATAATGCTGATCGTAACGTGCGGTTTTTGAACGCAGTAAAGAGGGTTTATGATACGTGTGTAGATAAAATATTTTTATAATGAAGTTTATGAGCCAAAAAATAATAATTGAGAAGTGGCTCCGCTTTTTGTGAACAGTTTCCCTGGCCACATCTAAACTACTGTACTATATTCTCTCTGGCTTAAAATGTTGGGCAAATACGCGTATCAATACGCAAATGACAATAAATTACTAAAATTAGAATTAGGAGTCAATTAGAGCTCAAAAATATTGAATAGTATATATGATGCACCATATTATGGGCTGTCCTTTGTGGTAAATTTATCAGGAGAATCGAAAAGATATACTTACAAGGGTAAAACATTTACAAGATACACTCACAAGAATCAAATCCAAATGAGAGACTTTTAAAGAACTCCCAACATTCCAATACTCGTGTTCTCCCTTTCTCTTCGGCAGAATGGGAATGGGTGCATTCGACCCCGGTGATGCCGAAATCGTGAACTTGGTCAGGAGATAAATAAACGCTACAAATGAAGAGTGAGCGTTTACTTAGAAAAGAAATGAGCACATACTTAGTCTCGACCGCTCCACACTTTCCACGATCAACTTTCTCGCTCACAATACATGGTGACCTTTCTATAGCATCCACTCGAAATAAGGGTCATTTAGAAATATCTATTGAATGCGACCGCAACAACAGAAGCCCAGCATTGGAATATTTTATTGAAAACTTCTTCTGGTAACTTGTACTTCTTGCTCCTACGAGTACTAGGCGGATAAAATATTTTATTGAATGGAGATGATACCAAATATTTTTTTCATAACCAGTCGTGTTTTGACAAAATTATCTTTAAAATGCGCCTTAAATAATTTCTGACGATAATTATCAATTAAATACGCAACTATTCGTAAATCAGATAACTGAAAGCAGTTTTCTTTGCATTAATTTCAAATTCCTATGAATAATTCAGCTGAAATCTTAAGTCTACTTCCAAAGAGCAGTTCCTATGATGAGATGAGCATAAAATATACATTTGACAATAAAAAGATCGAACCTAAAATTATAAATGATTTCGCTCAGTCGCACTCATAACTCGCTAACTGCTTGGTAAGCCGAGTGTTACTCTCTCGAGATATCAAGTGGGAAAGCTCCAATCATCTGAGGTCGGAGAAAACCCTTTACCAACGAACGTCGGACGGAGCTGTCACGATGCTTTTATAACTTTCAAAATCTCCCTACATGCAGCTCCGCGGCCTGTGAAAGCGCCAGATTGTTTTATTGATTGAAAGTTTAAAATTACAATCTTGTTTACATGAACTAGTGACTTAATACAGACGTTTATGACCGGCTGGAGAATTCGTGACATTAAATGGGAAGGATAATAATATGACACTTGAGTGGCATGGGCATGGTCTATGTAAAGACCTAGGAGAGGGATTTAGGCTAGTTTTCTAATCAGATAAGAAACGGAGCAGCAGTGAAAGTGCATCTTGCGCGTGCGCCGGCTGTTGTTGCGCTCTCGCGTCGCATTCAGAGCATTTTTCAATAAATTACTAAAATTAGAATTAGGAGTCAATTAGAGCTCAAAAATATTGAATAGTATATATGATGCACCATATTATGGGCTGTCCTTTGTGGTAAATTTATCAGGAGAATCGAAAAGATATACTTACAAGGGTAAAACATTTACAAGATACACTCACAAGAATCAAATCCAAATGAGAGACTTTTAAAGAACTCCCAACATTCCAATACTCGTGTTCTCCCTTTCTCTTCGGCAGAATGGGAATGGGTGCATTCGACCCCGGTGATGCCGAAATCGTGAACTTGGTCAGGAGATAAATAAACGCTACAAATGAAGAGTGAGCGTTTACTTAGAAAAGAAATGAGCACATACTTAGTCTCGACCGCTCCACACTTTCCACGATCAACTTTCTCGCTCACAATACATGGTGACCTTTCTATAGCATCCACTCGAAATAAGGGTCATTTAGAAATATCTATTGAATGCGACCGCAACAACAGAAGCCCAGCATTGGAATATTTTATTGAAAACTTCTTCTGGTAACTTGTACTTCTTGCTCCTACGAGTACTAGGCGGATAAAATATTTTATTGAATGGAGATGATACCAAATATTTTTTTCATAACCAGTCGTGTTTTGACAAAATTATCTTTAAAATGCGCCTTAAATAATTTCTGACGATAATTATCAAATAAATACGCAACTATTCGTAAATCAGATAACTGAAAGCAGTTTTCTTTGCATTAATTTCAAATTCCTATGAATAATTCAGCTGAAATCTTAAGTCTACTTCCAAAGAGCAGTTCCTATGATGAGATGAGCATAAAATATACATTTGACAATAAAAAGATCGAACCTAAAATTATAAATGATTTCGCTCAGTCGCACTCATAACTCGCTAACTGCTTGGTAAGCCGAGTGTTACTCTCTCGAGATATCAAGTGGGAAAGCTCCAATCATCTGAGGTCGGAGAAAACCCTTTACCAACGAACGTCGGACGGAGCTGTCACGATGCTTTTATAACTTTCAAAATCTCCCTTCATGCAGCTCCGCGGCCTGTGAAAGCGCCAGATTGTTTTATTGATTGAAAGTTTAAAATTACAATCTTGTTTACATGAACTAGTGACTTAATACAGACGTTTATGACCGGCTGGAGAATTCGTGACATTAAATGGGAAGGATAATAATATGACACTTGAGTGGCATGGGCATGGTCTATGTAAAGACCTAGGAGAGGGATTTAGGCTAGTTTTCTAATCGGATAAGAAACGGAGCAGCAGTGAAAGTGCATCTTGCGCGTGCGCCGGCTGTTGTTGCGCTCTCGCGTCGCATTCAGAGCATTTTTCAATAAATTACTAAAATTAGAATTAGGAGTCAATTAGAGCTCAAAAATATTGAATAGTATATATGATGCACCATATTATGGGCTGTCCTTTGTGGTAAATTTATCAGGAGAATCGAAAAGATATACTTACAAGGGTAAAACATTTACAAGATACACTCACAAGAATCAAATCCAAATGAGAGACTTTTAAAGAACTCCCAACATTCCAATACTCGTGTTCTCCCTTTCTCTCCGGCAGAATGGGAATGGGTGCATTCGACCCCGGTGATGCCGAAATCGTGAACTTGGTCAGGAGATAAATAAACGCTACAAATGAAGAGTGAGCGTTTACTTAGAAAAGAAATGAGCACATACTTAGTCTCGACCGCTCCACACTTTCCACGATCAACTTTCTCGCTCACAATACATGGTGACCTTTCTATAGCATCCACTCGAAATAAGGGTCATTTAGAAATATCTATTGAATGCGACCGCAACAACAGAAGCCCAGCATTGGAATATTTTATTGAAAACTTCTTCTGGTAACTTGTACTTCTTGCTCCTACGAGTACTAGGCGGATAAAATATTTTATTGAATGGAGATGATACCAAATATTTTTTTCATAACCAGTCGTGTTTTGACAAAATTATCTTTAAAATGCGCCTTAAATAATTTCTGACGATAATTATCAAATAAATACGCAACTATTCGTAAATCAGATAACTGAAAGCAGTTTTCTTTGCATTAATTTCAAATTCCTATGAATAATTCAGCTGAAATCTTAAGTCTACTTCCAAAGAGCAGTTCCTATGATGAGATGAGCATAAAATATACATTTGACAATAAAAAGATCGAACCTAAAATTATAAATGATTTCGCTCAGTCGCACTCATAACTCGCTAACTGCTTGGTAAGCCGAGTGTTACTCTCTCGAGATATCAAGTGGGAAAGCTCCAATCATCTGAGGTCGGAGAAAACCCTTTACCAACGAACGTCGGACGGAGCTGTCACGATGCTTTTATAACTTTCAAAATCTCCCTACATGCAGCTCCGCGGCCTGTGAAAGCGCCAGATTGTTTTATTGATTGAAAGTTTAAAATTACAATCTTGTTTACATGAACTAGTGACTTAATACAGACGTTTATGACCGGCTGGAGAATTCGTGACATTAAATGGGAAGGATAATAATATGACACTTGAGTGGCATGGGCATGGTCTATGTAAAGACCTAGGAGAGGGATTTAGGCTAGTTTTCTAATCGGATAAGAAACGGAGCAGCAGTGAAAGTGCATCTTGCGCGTGCGCCGGCTGTTGTTGCGCTCTCGCGTCGCATTCAGAGCATTTTTCAGCGGCGCAGAGAGAGGGAGAGAAACGCAAGAAAGCGCCAGCAAACGGGCGAGTAAAATTTGAAAGCGCTACACAATAGCGCGTTGTCGAAATTGGAAAGTTGAGCAGTGCGCGTCTATTGCGTAAGAGCGCTATTACGGGCGGGCGTGACGCTGGCTGACGAAAGGTAAGTGACGCCACCGGTAGGAAAGTGCATCGGCCTGCCCCCCCCCCCCCCCCCCCCCAGCGCACCGTGCACGTGCTACGCTGCGCTGCAAGCGTTTCCTGCAGCAGGGGACTTTCTACCGGGAAGTGGGTATGATGCCGCCCGCGCGATGGAAACTATTGAGAAACTCTACTCTCACGCGGCGAGCTCCACAACACAACGCTGCCGCGAGATGCATCTGATTGAGCAATGCACTGAGCGGTGTCTGCCATGCGCTTGCTTGCTTATGCAACGACAACACCCTCTCCCCATGAATCTGACCTAACAGCGCAGCGCAGCGCAGCGCCGGGTGCGCTTATGCAAGGAATCGAATGGTGGGGACTTTCAATAGGCAAAGTGGGTTACACGTTGTAGCGCGGTACCGAAACACAAAGAAGAGAGACGGATGCCTAAATTAATACAGAAACTGGCACATTCATTACATTTTCCTGTTAATTGTATGTGACGCGGTGTATTAGGTTAAGTTTAATGATTATCAATTTACATCGTTACGGATTGGGAGTTGTGATCCATAATTCGTGTCTAGTGGCGAGGCAATAAATATGTTCCGTCCGGCCGGATTGACATTGGGAAATTATAAATATCCACATGGCCCTTATTATCTTATACCCTGTCAAATTACTCCTCACTAACCTCCTTGTTTTAAAACCAATGCAGCAGACCCGCCGTTAAGCCACGTGTAAGTCTGCTGATAAATCCTGATACGACTGAAATCGGAGCATACAATCGAAACATGAGTATTAAGTGTAAATAAACTATCAACAATCATGGGGAACATCACACGTTCGGGTTTAATGGTCGCCAGTTTACGGAGACCACGTTTCAGTGGTCGTTAGGGAATTACGAGCATCGAAATAAACTAAATTATGTCTTGAATTTTCGCAAAGTGAGCGAATACCTACTAGAAGTCCTACCGAGACGAATGTGGCTAGTCGCCCGATGCATTAACAGTGAAACTTTAGAAAGGCTAAGAGAGTTTGCACCAATTCATTAGCGAGCTAGCTGAGCTGACTTCTCTCCAGTCGCTTACGGTTTCTAAATATCTAATCGCGACTGCTAACGTTATTGTCTTCAAATGAGATGCGACGCTCTGGTGTGATGATAAGTGTTTGTTAGTTGTGATAAATAATTTAATCACTTTCTATTCAATTCACATTTCTAGTACATAGGTGCACCACAATGCTGGCTCAGATCGACTTTTAGTTCCTATAGTTTTTGACCCATGATTTTAGAAAGACTTTTATTGTTCTTGATGATTATATGTTGCAGAGTCTACAAAGGTTTATTAATAAGATACTCGTTTATTGCAGGATGTTGTGGAATGAAACCGGTGACGGATTCGTGTCCTTTTTGACCGGGACACATTCAATTGTATACCAATACGAGCTCACTCACCTGATATGACAGCCCTAATATGAGACTGTTAATTATTATGTTCCTGAGCTACAAAAGTACGCTCTTGTCATCGACTCATTTGTACTTAATTTTATAGGAACCTTAACGTGTTGCCTGAAGAATACGCCCCAATATTTCCGTTCCTACTTTCTACGTACTCAGTGAAAGTCTCATCAAAAACCGACCAACAGCACATACACAGCTAACTTGCCAGGCAGAATGAAGGTAAATCGACATTTCTAATTTAAATTGAAAATTTTAATACTGAAAGAGTATCGCAGATCTTTGAACATACCGTTTATCATAAGAGCCTATGTTGGAGTTAGAGAATTAACATTTAATTAATTTGTCTGCGTGTGAAAATGCTTGTAAACCGTCTTTTTTTCTAACAAAACGAAACTTGTACGAGAAATAAGAGTTTTATTCCTCAAATTTTCAAAACGATTGCCTTGTACAAATATCAAAAGAATTGGCCAACAAGTGAAAGAGTTTTAAAGTATTGAGGTCTTGAGGCGGGAGCAGCCGCCGAAGGAGTTCATGGTTGAACAAAACATGTACAAAGTTTTCAAACATTCCGCTCACCGCATTATCTGTCATTTACTACCACAATAGAGCTTAAAATGGTATGGCACACCCTCGCCAGATCCCAATTGTAGGATTGAGGACGCTCGCGAAGATGGCAACGAAAACGTCCGTATGCACCACTCAATAAAGACGACTTTCATTCGACTGTTCGCGACATTCATAAAGTAGGTTGAGAGAACACATCTAGGTACTATACGACCCAAGATTCATTAGTCATCGGCTTAAAAGTAGCTGATGATGTTTGATAATGATTCATGGGTGGAGGATATAGGTATGACTATTGCGTGGTCAAGCGCATGGTGGTTGAGGCAATGAATGGTGTTACTCGTTTAACGTGGATGTTACATAAGGCTAGGTCGTTCTGATGCCGCCTGCCTTTAGTGCGTGTTGTGTTGCTGACCCGCTCGGTGGGAGAACAATGCAGAGATTAGGCAACGAAACGCCATTCTAGATCTGGGCTCTCATTGTAGAAAGTGGAACGCTAACTATAAATTGAAACTTTCGAAGTTTCATAAGCTCTGTGTGTCGGTCAATTAGGGTGCACTATTGTAAGCTCATCCTCGCTCGTGTTACATGACACTCAGTTCCAGAAACGATCTTTAAATTTTAAAGACGACCTCAAAACCCTATTCTTTCATTAAATCGTTGCACAAAACAAAATTCGATGACATTTTAAGTTTATTTGATGCCAATTCCGATTATGGGGTATACTGAACTCTAGCCCTCTAGGGCTGGAAAAGTAATGTGAAGATGGTTGGCGATATGTAATATCAGTTACATTACAAATATTATCACAAGACTAAATACATCATTGTAGTATGTTGATCAGCCTAGCATCCCTGTCATCCTACCTAGTCTCACACAAGATGTCGAGTATTAGTTTGTTGTGCAAAGGAAAAAGATAATCATAGAAAGAGATAATAAATTGATAGATCAGCCAAGCACTCCACCTATTAACGTTTTATAAAGACAACAAATCGAAACTAACACGTTCGATATCGTGCCAGGTGCTCGCTGTAATGGAAGAAACAGACCAGCAATAAATATGTGTATCACACTATTTCCTGGCGCATAATCCCGGAAAAGCGCCCGACAGACATTTAGTTACTTTCTATAGAGAGTAGGCGAGCGGTTAGTTACGATATCTTGTGTGATATAACTGCTTGCCGGAGCTTGGCACTGGACAAATCGTGCTCGTTTTGCGACCCATCGATTTCACGCCCCATTCGCCTTTCGCAACACCGCTCACAGCTTCTGATGATTTTCTAAGCTAATTCCTGAGACCTTATTTGTCTGAAAGAGAAAGGTGACTGATGATTGCGAGTGGGTACCTACTTCGTTTTCATAACAATAACGAAACATATTCAACTAAGACTCAATCACGTTGGCATTAGAAACTTGCAAAACTAGCTGCTGCGGGATATGAATATCTGGAATGGAAATCTGCTGCAGCTGACGCTGTCGAAGTATTGGGTGGAACATGAAAGAGTGTATAAATACGTTTAGCAACTCATAAGCGTGGTGGTGGCGCGGGTACTTTCGATTTGAAATCGGCTCGCACAATCGGCTGTATCGAGGCAGAAGCGAGCCGGAGAATACGGTGGCTGGCGGAACGCATTCCGATCTAAAGTTTCTAATCACATTTGCGAAGGAAACCTATGTCCGCCAATACCACCACACCACCAGTCTCCAGAAAGCGCACCCACTCATATTGCTCCTGTTCCCTGATATATTACAGCGAAAGGAGGGCTTACTGATTACTAATAGCCGCGCGTTCTTTTTGTACCAAAATGAACGCAAGTTTGTTAGGTTGGAAAAATAATTCGAAAACTGCACGGAGCCTGGAGAATACGTAGAAAGTCGGGTGCGGATCTAGTTCTAAAAAAAGACCAAAAACACTTGCATCGTGGTTAGTTTGAATTCAGGCAATCATTTAAGATACTTTCCATTTTTATATTTATAAATGTTATATTTGCTGTGGCATGAAAAGTGTTACTTTCACGAGAAGTATCTATATTATAGGAAATAATAGGTGCTGCTGAGTGACGGATCAATGGTCGGATGCTTTACTTTTTATAAACTTTTATTTAGTTTCACCTGGCCCAGCTCGGTCTGTCTGTAATGGAATCTTCTAGTTAAATTTGAACCACTTCCCGGTTTGCAATTGAGCTGAAATTTTGCAAGTTTATGTAAATCGGATGACAATGTAATATTTTATGACTGATCTGATGATGGAGCCGGAAGGTGGGGATGTAATAAAACTGAGCAACCCCGTGGAGTTTAGGCTCGTTTGATTCGTTATGAGAAGTAATGTGATCCTGGATGATATCGAGAGTGTGAGATGGAGACGGAAGGTGGCCATGGGAACTCTGTAATAAAACGACTCAACCCCTGTGATCCTGGATGATATCGAGAGTGTGAGATGGAGTCGGAAGGTGGCCATGGGAACTCTGTAATAAAACGACTCAACCCCTGTGATCCTGGATGATATCGAGAGTGTGAGATGGAGTCGGAAGGTGGCCATGGGAACTCTGTAATAAAACGACTCAACCCCTGTGATCCTGGATGATATCGAGAGTGTGAGATGGAGTCGGAAGGTGGCCTGGCCATGGGAACTCTGTAATAAAACGACTCAACCCCTGTGATCCTCGATGATATCGAGAGTGTGAGATGGAGTCGGAAGGTGGCCATGGGAACTCTGTAATAAAACGACTCAACCCCCGTGATCCTGGATGATATCGAGAGTGTGAGATGGAGTCGGAAGGTGGCCATGGGAACTCTGTAATAAAACGACTCAACCCCTGTGATCCTGGATGATATCGAGAGTGTGAGATGGAGTCGGAAGGTGGCCATGGGAACTCTGTAATAAAACGACTCAACCCCTGTGATCCTGGATGATATCGAGAGTGTGAGATGGAGTCGGAAGGTGGCCTGGCCATGGGAACTCTGTAATAAAACGACTCAACCCCTGTGATCCTAGATGATATCGAGAGTGTGAGATGGAGTCGGAAGGTGGCCATGGGAACTCTGTAATAAAACGACTCAACCCCTGTGATCCTAGATGATATCGAGAGTGTCAGATGGAGTCGGAAGGTGGCCATGGGAACTCTGTAATAAAACGACTCAACCCCTGTGATCCTGGATGATATCGAGAGTGTGAGATGGAGTCGGAAGGTGGCCATGGGAACTCTGTAATAAAACGACTCAACCCCTGTGATCCTGGATGATATCGAGAGTGTGAGATGGAGTCGGAAGGTGGCCTGGCCATGTGAACTCTGTAATAAAACGACTCAACCCCTGTGATCCTGGATGATATCGAGAGTGTGAGATGGAGTCGGAAGGTGGCCATGGGAACTCTGTAATAAAACGACTCAACCCCTGTGATCCTGGATGATATCGAGAGTGTGAGATGGAGTCGGAAGGTGGCCATGGGAACTCTGTAATAAAACGACTCAACCCCTGTGATCCTGGATGATATCGAGAGTGTGAGATGGAGTCGGAAGGTGGCCATGGGAACTCTGTAATAAAACGACTCAACCCCATCGAGTTGGGGCGTATTTGTTTCGTCTTGACAATTACTGTGATCCTGCTTTTTTTTCTCTTAAATATGAGACTGTGATACTCAGCTTTATTTCATATATTTAAGTTCTATTTTGCAACTAGTCAGAGCTAATATAAAAAATAGTAATTTATTACGCTTTCAATTGAATGTAGTCTTCGTTTATATCATTTCCTAAGTACCTATAAAAATATCATACGTATTACTCAAAAAGGCACTGTGAGACACCGGCATAACAAAAGAAAAACTGACTATTAAATGAAAACATTTACTACCTATATTAGAATAATCAAATCAATAATTATTGCTCCGTAGTTAATAATCAATTGATAGATTTAAACAAGAGCAATAAAATGTAAACGTAGGCTAATACAATTAACTGTACCTACAAATAAAATTAGCCGCTAATGAATTTTCGGACAATTCAACAAACACATTTCTATCCAGAATTTCATTCGAGCTAACCGAATAAATGAGCTACAATGAGTACAGTACATAAACATAACATTAAGCAGCGAATGACATAATTCCGGTGGAGAATCGCCGATTGAGCTGGGCAGCGGATTGCGGAGCGAATGGGGTAGCTGTGGCATAGCAGGATATGGTAGCTTATCTCTACTCAGTGAACCAGCGGCAGCCGTGTAGAAAGAGCGGCGAGCGGCGGCGATTTCACAAGTTTCACTGCGCGCACCTACCTTCCATTTGCGTACATAGCACATGATCTCATTCAAGCCGATTTCATTCGAGAGATATAACCAGAAAGATAATGCAGAGAAAACAATCCCGTCATGTTGTGTGCGGCCTATACATATGCATCTTGCACATCTTATATGCAGAAGACAGACGAAGCGGACTCGTAACAGCATAGCTATTAATATATCCTGTCGTTCTTATCAACGAAGCCCACGGACTAGTGGGGAATACTTTCGATATTTGCAATCAGCAGTCACGATCAAGTTAGGAAGCCCGTATCATACAGGACAGATAAAAAAACAGATCGCGGACCAACTCAAGCATACGTATTCAATATTATACAAAGTAAATATTATTAAAGTAAGCGGAATTTCACTGCAGCAGCAGCCAGCACCGTGCGCCAGATTTCATAAGCGTTCTCTCTACACCCTGATCTAGGTTAGGTGGCCGACATGAGCGTCAGCGAAGGCGTATCGAGCGCGTCCGATGTTAACCTACATTAGAGGTAGAGGCATGACACACAAACCGCCCCAGCGAGCAGTTGAGCTCGAATGCTCAGGCCCGTAAAATATCGTGACCCAGAGAGGGCTGCTACCGAGACCCACATTTCGCTCCAAAGTTTGGCAGATAAGGGCCATACGACAGCCCCGATCCCGCTTGCAGCGCTAAATAGAACATGTGACGCTGGGGTATTAAAGATTGTAACTTAGTAGTTTATTCATTGCTCGCGTGATCTCGTGGACACGAGCTGGGAACAAACGAGCCAGGCAAGGAATTTGTATAAAGCTTGTAAAAATTAATCAACTTAAAAAAATGGCACCAACTACGAGTATTCATTCAGGCGGGACATGTTGATATGACTCAACTATTAGTACAAATGGTTGATTTGGTAAGAGAAGGACAGTGATTAATGACATAATCATGAACATTATTTGCAGTGCTATATTTCCTATTTAAAACTGCAAAAGTTTGAAATTTTCCTTAGTTAAAAAGAAAACTGTCAAGTATGATGTAAGGTAAAAATAAATTGTTACACTATTGTTCCCGCTCTCCTAATGATGAGGTATAAAGTAATGTAAAGGGTCGAAAGGAAGGAAGTGGTTTAAACTTCAAGAGCTGAGCAACCTCCTTTGTTCCGGTGTGGTATTTCCTGATGCGCCTAATAAAACATGGACTTACGCATATTACCGAAGTGTTGCCAGACTACAACACTGAGATGGGATTTATTGGTTTGCGCGCGTAGTCAAATAACCTGCACTGAGAGACAACCTCCTCTGGTAGCGCTGACAGTGTCAGGTGTCAGTAACGTGCCAGACTTCAGAGTTGGAAAGAATAATTGTAGTTTTATATCGACATTTTACTTCAATATAACGGAACTTTCTTTCATATTGTTATTTATTTTTTTTCATTATGATTTCTAGACGTCATCTTCATAACTTTTGTTTTTATATTGTTTTAGCAATGGATGCGAAACACCTGCTCGTTGTAAATTTATACAAGCAATAATTATTTAAGAAGCTAAAACATTTAGATATCAATGTAAGGTTCACAACGCGGGCTATTAAGCGATTCAAAGCATGAACTCGCTAAAGATTTTGATAATATCCCAACGATCAATGAGTCGTACATTACGAAATAATCTTGGATGAAGGCCTACAAAAAATAAAAAATTCTCGGACTAAACGATGCCCAGAAACAGCTAGAGTGAAAAAATGCAAGGACTTGATAGCTTGGCATAAGGGCGATGAGATATTTTTTTCCGATGAAAAGATGTTCCAATTGCAAGACAGTCACAAACAACAATACGGTCGTGTTGATCGTGCTTCATCGAGGGACATGCTATATTCCAGTGGACAAAGTAGCCGTACAACGGTTTCAAAGTGTGTCATGTCATGTCAGCTGTCATGGTATGGAGTGCGATATCGCCTATGCGCAAGTTACCCTGTTGTTCATTGATCGGGGAGACAAGATCAATCAATATTCAGAACGTGCTGCAGGCTCATGCTAAAAAATGTCCGAAAATTGTAAGGAAACGACTATTATTGCTTTCAGCGAGACCCAGCTAAACTTACCCGGGACTGTTTTCGAAACGAACTGATTTGACGGATTTTATACCTTGGCAAGAATGGTTTGTATCTTCACCGGACTTGAATCCATTGGCGTTTTCGGTATGGGGATATATATTTCACAAGATTGGGAGCACATAGAGCATGAATTAAATTCATTCTAGCATCGGCTGGTCAAGATATGGGATGACATACCCGATAAGGTAGTGCGTGCCGCGTGCAATTCATTCTATAGTAAAATGCGTAACGTCGTGCAAGCTAAAGGTAAGCGATTTGAGGTAATTAATTAATATAGTATGCTTAAAATAAGGCATGTATTTAAACGCTAAACAAATAATCCCCGATTTTTTATAAAGCATGTATTTAAACATACTTACCTAAAACCATTATACTAAGTGATTATCTGATGTCTGAATGTGAATCTAACAATTATTTTATTGACTACAAAAACTTAGACCCAGCTTAACTTGAACCAATCACCTATTATATTAGTATTTTGGGCCCATAAGTTTTGATAATGAAAACACCATTTAATCAAGCATTTTTATCTAATCAATCAATCAAAAAATCATCTAAATGCAAACATAATAACAACAAATAACGTTAAACCAGATTTTTAAACATATTTTTTGCAACTGCAATATAAAAAAATTAAATTAAATCTGGTAGTATTTAATTGCACAGATTTGAACATCAAATATGTACTATTTGCACAGCAAACACACGTATGTTTCCTCAGCTCGTACATGTTCGAACATTTTATATTTCTTTTGCTCTTTACATTTCCCAATTAAATCTAATTAAAGCTTAAAATTTTTCATTGTATGATGAAGGCAGATCTTGCTTTAGCAGGTCTTCTGCGTTTTCGCTTTCGCCCATAGGGTGCTAAATGTTTTAATGAAAATAATATACAAAACATTATATTATTTTCATTAAAACATTTAGCTATAGTAGTAAGCTTTTTAGGTGCAAGAATGATAAAATTGTTAATTACATATAATTTGGTAAAGTAAACATTAAGTAGTGTGGTGCAGCAAAAGTAACGAATTTTAGAAATTCCGTTATTTGGATGGAGCATTTTGAGTGCAAGTCAGTATTGAGTCAGTCAATCGGAGTGAGAGTCAGATTGGAGATGGAACTATCGCCCCTAAGGCGTGAGGTCCATCCCCAGATAAACAGTCAGATAACTTTATTTGACATTTCACACGTACAAATTCTGTCAGATTCATCAGATAAACAGGCAGATATTATCTGAAGGTGGAAAAATCGGCCAGAATATTTTTGTATTGAAAACGGAATCTGTTTCCGAAAAGCCAGATATTTGTTGTTATAAAT
Source organism: Argyresthia goedartella (assembly GCA_949825045.1). Taxonomy (NCBI): domain Eukaryota; kingdom Metazoa; phylum Arthropoda; class Insecta; order Lepidoptera; family Argyresthiidae; genus Argyresthia; species Argyresthia goedartella. Next base: position 21,150,392 of record OX463807.1, read on the forward strand.
TATGTATAAGAAAGATTAGCTTGATTTGATAGGATAGGTTTAGGAGGATTTTGTTGGTGGTGCTTGTTTTTTTAATGAAATGGTTTATTTTTAGAGTAGTCAGTTTTTTGGTATACAGTAGGTTAATCACTGAAGATAATTCGTTTGCACATTTTTATTTTGAGCAACAGTTAAATATTCCCCTTAAAATAAAAACATGTTCAATATTGAAATATAAAGTTTGTCTTCTAATGTTTTCACTGAGATGAGATTTATTGGCTTGCGCGCGTAGTCAAATAACTTCCACTGTGAGACAACCTCATCTGGCTCAGGGATTCAAATCGACGTAACATATGTACTTATATGTACGTTTGACCTAGCATAGTGTCTATCCTACCTAGTTTATCAATTGCAGGTATTGATCTCTCGCTTCGCGCGTTACGCAATCCCGCACATACCAACTGACCAAGTGATAGGTACCTCAATGCAGGACTGCGCCCGATTCCCTCGGGTTGAACGACCGGCCTTTGTCGCTGCCACTCATACTACCCACAAATCGATAACCTGATTTGCAGAGCACCACTTGTCATGAGTCACATGGCCGAACCACCGATTGACAATAACTAAACGATAATGCTATCTGCCTGCCTGGCACATCTGCTTTAGATGGCCCTTAGGCCTGAATAATCCCGACCACTATGTTAAAACAGTTCCCAGGAAAACCCAACGGTAAAGACAGAGTCCGAGGGTTATCTTTCTTATTTGATGGACTTGTTGTTAAGATTGTTACTACTTTTGTGCTTGCGTGACAGGCACCACATATCAAACATCATCAAGTACATGATGAGAAAGTGAGAATCGATGAGGTTATCTTCTATCACGCAGAAATATCAATAAGCAAGCGAGCGAGTGCATGCATAGCATACTGGATGCCTAAACCTGACCCACAGATTCCAAAAGAGAAGATTGAGTAAATAATGGGAAATTCAGTTCTTACTGAATCCAGATACCTACCCTGCTAAATGCATTTGATTTTTGATAGCGGTCGCCGTTTGCAGGTGTTTTACATGTGGTTTAAATTACTTCACGTCAGCTACATTAGGTATTCACTATTCAGTTTCTGTCGTAAGAGTTATCATGTCGCTAAACCCACTCTAACTGCAATTTCCATATTTTGACTATTCTGTATACTCGTTCTGCTGGCTGTGTTAGGAAATACTAACATCATGGCTAGGTATTCAAGAGTAACAGTAACAGATTTTAACGTCCGGTAGCTCGCTTGGTTGTATACAAAAGCTCATACAAAGGTAGAGTTGCTAAACAATATTATAAATAAGTGATTCGACCGATTTCGGTCGCGGCGACCGCTTCATGAGCTAATTAGTGAAGCAGTCATCTGCGCAGGAGTATTTTTAGTGAATATGCGGTCGCGCAGTCTCAGATGCCCTCTCTCGTCCTCATCCCCCGTATCCCAGTGGAGCGGAAACCGCTACGACTGGCGGAGGGTTCGGATGCAGTCTCTAACGGCAACAATAGTAGTGTACGTAATATAATTAAGAATAACTTCAACAAAAAACAAAACAAAACGATCATAACATCACGCCTTTTACCATACGGGGTGGAAAAGGACGATTCCAATATAAAAAAAAAAAACACCTCACTGTGCTGGTTCTATGTCTTCCTTCACTCTAAAATTGACAATTTGGCTATAGTATTTGTACCTGATCCATACCTACCAGTATTGCAATACTAAGTTCAGAAGTGGTTCGGAGGCAATCAAAATTTTCCAAATATAGAGCAACTAGCAGGTGCCAGTCCATACAAACATTAACCTCGCCTCTCCCCCTCCCTCCGCCTTTTCAACTTGTGGGGGGCAGAATCTTGAAAATCTCTTACTGTGCTAATCGCCTACATCCTACATTGTTCAACTTCCTATCTGCCAAATTATCAGATTCATAGGTCGAGAGGTCGAATAGGTTATGATTTTCATACAAACAAAGTCCCCCTTTTTTTCCTTAAGGGGGCGAATTTCGATAAAAGCTTTAAACTGACGTCTCATATCTATAAACTACCTACCTGCCAAGTTAAACAGCTTCATGTTCATGCCCCTATCCCCCCGTCAAGGGAAGGAAATATGGAAAAACACTTGCTTGGTTGACGTCTCAAATCTATAAACTACCGACCTGCAAAATTTCGGCTTTATAAGTCTTTTATTTTCTGTTAGATGCTCGGCGTTTGCTCTTTTTGGTAGAACATTATCATTGAGAATGTAAAGTTTTGAGAACGTCTAATTTAATCAATTCTACGAATACGAATCTAATTTAAATCAAATTCTTCTTCAAAGTTAAGACTTTGAAGAAGAATTTGATATAAATTAGATTTAGACGTATAATATGTAGGAGGTAGGTATTTGCCCTTTGTCAGAAGTGTTTGAGAACATCTTAACGTTGAATAAGAATTGATTTCGAATTAGACGTATAATATGTTGGAAGTAGGTATTTGCACTTTGTCAGAAGTGTTTGATAGAAAAATTTAGAGTAATCTTCAGAGATTATTAGTAACTCAACAAAATTAAACACCCTTTAATAGGGTTGATTTATTTAATAGTAGACACATATCATGTAAGAGCATCAACTGCTAAAGGAGGTCGTATCATGTATAAATCTTTGATATTTTATAGCAATTAAAATTAGGTAAATTATTTTAACTTTGCCGTTCGACACTTCTCAGCTTTAAAAAAATTGTAAATCAAGTAACTGTTTTCAGATTTTTCCTTTAGTATACTCTTCATGATACACCGCTGTGCCGCATTTCAAGTTTCCAGGACATCTTGATCACTTTCAGCGGTTGAGTGGTAAAGTTATAGTAATCGTACTGTAATAAACTTGAGAATATGGATAGCCAGTCAGTGATAGGCAGATAAATTAAAGTTCTCATTAAACGCTCGCTTAAGACGCTCTATCAACCATATCAATACGAAGAGTACAGGACATACGATCCTATCTTGTATCAAGGTGCAAAGAGTTTGTTACTTAATGATTCTATATGTCTAAAACCGCGTTATCTCTATAGGTAAAAATAATTACACAGCGTATTCAGGACACGATTTGGATGAAGGGCGGCGCGGCCTAGAAAATGTGGAGATTCCATTTATCATTGGCCCAAAAAACCTTGAGACAAAACTTATTCAAGGCCCAGGGCACAGCCCAGGATTGGGAACTTGGGAGGGGGTCCTGCGGGGGGAACGGGGCGGGGGGGGGGGGCTGCCAACAAGGCCGGCGTTGCCCAATCATTTTCACGTAAAAATGGGGTTGCGACCTCTTTAGATGTAAGTGAATTGCGCTTATGGAAACCATCTAAAAATATTCTATAATCGTTGGTAATTAGATAATTGAAGGCCGTGATTTTATTATGTTTAAACAAAGAAGGACATTGGCGGATGGATGAGAAGAGAATAAAATACGGATGGACGTAAAATCATTGGCTTTACTATGTATATTATAATTGATAATAATAAGGCAATTACTCATCCTAGTTTATTAGGGATAGAACGTAAAATTGCATAAGCAAATAAAAAGTATCATTCACTGGAAGGAATATAAATTCCAATATAGAAAAGTGGCAAAAAAAAAAAGTCCTACAGTAATGAAGAAATTTTGACTTTGGCTTTGATGAGATTAGGCAATAAATGAAGAGAATAAGCATTTGCCATTTATATAATTTCAAAGATGGTTAAAAGAAAGGATATACGTAATAGAGAGGATTTCATGAGTGACTCGAGCGCGGCTGATTAAAATACAGATACTGTTCAGCTTGATCCTTGGCTTTTAGTATAACGATTAGTTGAGAGATATTCTAAATCTGAAAGTTTCAAAAATGGAATAATGATGGCAACCATTTGAAAGAATTAAAGTTAAATTAAACCCACTTCCCGGTTTATCAATAAACTGAAATTTTGCAGAATTTTCGATACTGCATTTTTGCATTTACAAACCACCACAAGCATAACGTTCGCATCGTCAGTCTTTTGAATGTAGGCGGCGCTTCTTTCAGGTTCACTTAACGTCCCTTCTGAATATCGGACGCGCTCGAATAATTTCAATTCGAATATATTGGCTACATTATAGTGTAGCATTTTGTAAAATTTCTATTATACATATGTAGTATAGTATAGAGCCTATATATACTTATATATCTGTCCCTTATTTTCCTACGACATTGTGTCGTAGAAATGCTACTATAAAAGCAGCCATAGGCTGTGCAGTTGCAAATGAATGGTGTTATTGTTAACAATTAAGTGCCGGCAAAACCATCGTGTATGAGCATTTTCTTATTATGCCGACAGTTAACTTGTCAGCTAACCGACGTTTTACTTTACATTTTATGACCTGTGAAACTGGCCTTGAATCAATATCTCATAGATAACTAGTTTTGGTCCCAGGTTCCCGGGAACGGGAATTCCCGGGAATGAAGTCAATTTTGGCGATTCCCGACAAGTGCTCTAAAAAACAATAAAGCTTGGTCAACACAAACACAACATTAAGGAACAATAACATGGTACAGATTTCGGAAGTCTTTTTTTTTTGCATTGTTTGTGATTTCTCAGATTTTAATAAAAAGATTAGAAATATTTTGACCAATATCGATTTGAATGTGTGTCTGATCTAATCCAATCGCGAAGTGTTGATGGTGTGCTGACACAGCATGATTAGGACTATTTTATTCGTTATTCATTTTGAACCGTACAGAGCTAAATCGACACAAGAGATGGCCATATCAACTCAGAGAGAAAGATTTTCCATGTTGGTAGCTGATCGCATCAGTATAGTATTATTTCAATAACAATCATTAACATATTTGAGAATAATAATAAAAAAGTAGTGCGATAAGGTACCTAACTTGAAAAACATTCTACACATTTATTTGAAACTACTTCTGTGATAAATAAATAAATGACTGTTTTAAACAAATTTTATGAATTCCGGATTTTCCGGATCTTATGAAAAAAGTCCGGGAAAACCGAAACCCTAGAATCAACCGACTTTGGTTGATTTGATTATCGATTGAAATTAAACCTAGTGCATCTAATGACTCGAGTATGTTAGACTGTGTGAAAGAAGGCGGGGCAGGCACTGGCTATGACTAGAAGATAGGACAACAGACACGCCAGGGTATTGACAGTACTTACTTAGGTCTAGGGGGGTCTCATTCAGAGGGGGTTTGGGTACGTTTGGCTGGCCGACCCGGAGTTCGGGATTTCACTTAGGTTTCCGCTTGCTTGGCTCGCAGTCGCATCGCGAGATGTCAGAGTAAAAGAAGCGAAGTGATTTGGCGCAATCTAGCCTGCACAGGCGGGTTACCGATTCTGTAGGTGTTTAGCGATTCTTGAACATAGCGCAGGTGCAAGCTACATTGCACTTTATTGCCGCACTGCGAGAGCAGCTGTTTATTTAAGTGTCTTTGAGGAGTGATCTTTCTGTACGTAGTTCTATTAAGTATTCTGTGCTTTTAGGTCAGTCTGGGGGTATTGACAGTAGGTATTATAACCGCATGGTCGCCGCAATGTCAGAGCTAGGGAGCATGCCACATTCACCCCCGATTTAATTGGTAATGAGGCAGTCGCATCTTATTGTAGAATGCATACCCTACATATTAATTTTATTCCTTAAACGTAAAGCTGGGCACTCACGGGGATTTGGACTGATGAAAATGAACTGGTGAAATTGAACTGACGACAATTGAATGATATCCAATACAAAAAAGGATAATCAATTTCTCACCGCGTCAGTTGAAAAAATGGATTCGGATTCTTATGAGAAAGTCTACTTATTGCGGAAACTTATTCTATCATCTAATCACCAGAAACCAACCAAACCAAACTATGGACGAAAGAATGGTTAAAAAACGGAAACTTATTCTAACATCTAATCACCAGAAACCAACCAAACCAAACTATGGACGAAAGAATGGTTAAAAAACGGAAACTTATTCTATCATCTAATCACCAGAAACCAACCAAACCAAACTATGGACGAAAGAATGGTTAAAAAACGGAAACTTATTCTATCATCTAATCACCAGAAACCAACCAAACCAAACTATGGACGAAAGAATAGTTAAAAAACGGAAACTTATTCTATCATCTAATCACCAGAAACCAACCGAACCAAACTATGGACGAAATAATGGTTAAAAAACGGAAACTTATTCTATCATCTAATCACCAGAAACCAACCGAACCAAACTATGGACGAAATAATGGTTAAAAAATTGTCATGCCGTTTGGGCTGTAGCGCGTGCTACGAAATGGTCACACATATTACATAGACAAAGTACAAACACTCGAAAAACATTTCGCTCCTTCAGGTGCAGTCGGGTAAAAAGATATATCAATTATCTCATATTAATTTGTTAAATGAGTTATCGCTGAAACTATTTGAGAATGAATAGAATAGAACAGAAAGCTCATTTATTCCACTGTAACTCAATAGACGAATCTACTTAATCCATCGTAACTGCACGTCCAGCCGCCATCGCGTCGAAACCACAGAGTAACTTATATATAATACTGGTCGAAACTCCGACTGATGGATGTAGTGATGTGCCTAACCGATTAATCGATTATCAAAATAATCGACCATGATCGATTACATAAATTATTATCGATTATGAAAAATAATCGATTGTTTTTTTCCCTAAACGAATCAACCCGTCATAGAATATTTTATCACACACATGCACACACTGTTAATTACTTTTATTTCAAAAATTATTTTGTAAACGCATCGCATAAATAACAATATAAATGAACGCAGCGCAATCATACTAAAAAAATATAACAGTAGAGTTGTTAGACTGACTCATTTCACCTACCTAGTAACTAGTTGATAGTTAATATTTATGAAGATGTTAAGTCAGCATTAGATATAGCACGCAAGTTACCCAATCATCTACACAGCGAAAGTGTCAAAATGATGTAAATTTCTGGTTATTTGGGATGTGTAGAAGTTTTTGAGTATCCTGTGTGATATTTACATAACTGATGCTGACCGCACATACCTATTGCAGTTAAGACTAATAAATATGATTGAAATGATATGTCAATATATCTTTTTTTATGTATTTTCCAATGGCTTATGTTTAAACGATTACCAAAAATGCACCTATTTTACCACCAATAAATTCGAAATGACTGCTAGAATGGATAAATATCCACCAAATTGTGTTTGGATAAATGATCACCAAACTTCTTTTTATGTTTTGTGTACTTAAGTTTATGTTTTAGGTATTTTTTGTTGTTCTTACATGTTCAACCTAACACGAAGGATAAAGGGGGCTTCGCTTCGCTCACCCCATTTACCCTTCACCTAAGCTACCGCAGTATTTTTCCCTGATATTTTTTGCAACTTTTGGTGTTCATTTATCCATTTTGGGTAGGAAAAAATATATTTTGGTGATCATAATATTTGTTGCCTTTTCCAATTTAAAAACTACCTATATGCTCACAACAATCTTTTTTAGGTCCTTTGAGTGATAATAAAATGTACATAGTAAAATTGTGCAGTCAATAGTGGAAACACTTTACCGTAGGTCTTTTGGCAGGTCTCTGCTAGTGAGTCGACCTGCTTAAAATAATCGATTAAATTAATTGAATGAAATGAATACGGACTTCAAACATCCGAGAATCGATTGTGTCTTATTTATTTTTTGTCGTGACGAATCAAAATAAACGTCATATAGGGAGGCAGTTGCTCACGTCCGAAGGAAATACTTGGAACTTATAGCTCTTCACGTCCTCCCGGGTAGTGCTCAGGAGCAACAAATAAACAGTAAAATTCCAGGTTCTCCCTGTCCAAATACAGCGAAATCTAGAAAAACACGTGACATTGGCGAAATTAACCTAGATTTTACATCGCCATTAATTAAGAAATAATAATAATAACGTCAAATAACCTATCTAACGTAGGAAATGTATGGCGACCTGTTTAAAAACCGACATATTTGTGTGTTTGTCTAACAGAAAAATGAAATAATAGACCTTACAAGTAAAATGCACTGCTTTTTTCATTTAAACTACTGCTGTCGTCGTCATCGCTGCTGTCCGCACTAAGAGATATTATGATCTCGTTTTGCATATTGTCTACGTGTATATCTCGTTCGAAATCTTTTGTATTATTGACTTCGTTTTCTCCACAACCTTCTTCCAGTCATCTACTGTTGTTCCTGCACACAAATCCCATCATTTTTGCCGTACTAAATGGTGGCTGCGTATTGTGTCGAGCTGCATGACCCTTTATATTAGATTAGACCGAAAGAGCTCTATGGCATTATATTGGCAGTGGTAGGGCTGCAATCTTATTACTTCGTGCCCCGTACTCATTCATCGACTTCTTCGGGAGATTTAGTGATTGTAAATAGTAAAATTTAATTATTTTGTCATCATAAGCAATTAAGTATTGCATTTTTGACTGAAAAAGATTAAGCAACTTTTCAGTTCTAACATTAGTTGCATTAAGGCGATCTGTCAAAAGACCTATAGTAAAGAGTTTTTACTATAGGAACATTTCATACATATTCAGGCATAGATATTCTCTTCCAATATATTCTCCTCAACTTTGTTGTTTGTTTGTAGAGTCCTACGTGAAGACCCTAGAATCATATATTTTAAATCGGAAATGATAAATAAATGCCATCTCGATATTATGAAACAAATGTTCAGTTTCTGAATATTACATATAACTTACAGGCCTTGTTTTTCAAGGATCGATTAATAATCAATTATTGCTCGGATGCCATATTCGATTCATCGATCATCAAAATAATCGAATATGCACATTAATAGATGGAAGGAAATGGACTGAGTAGGAATGTCGATTTTAAATAATTTAATCGAAGATCTAAGAACGATGGGACCTGAAAAATCGATTTTGGATCGATCCAGAATCGTGGACTCGGTTTTTTGCGGTTGCATGGCACTTACTAACGTATCACATAGAAATTAAAAAATACATAAGATTTTCGGACCAACGAATTGTGTCATTATTTGCAAGCACCATAAAAATATAAAATGTGACCCTGTAGAGAATCAGACCGAAAACAAAAATAACAAAACGAGAGCTGTAGCTTTAAAATACTTATCTATAGTTGGCACGTCCGCACCTTCAGAGTGTCTGTTTACACTGGCGGGAAACATTATGTTATGTATGACCGAGTCCCGGAACAGACTCACCGGGGAATGGTTGCAGATTATTATTTTTGAAAAGCCTCACATTTGAAGATTGGTTATTAGAGTAATTACTATTTATTTATTTAGAGTAATAATTATTACTCTAACTTTCAATATTGAAATACGCCATACATTTGAAGTTGTATTAACCATATCTCTGAGTCTAAACTAAATCATTTCAACAAATATGTTATTTGTGTTTGCAATAAAACATTTTTTATTTTATTTATTAGAAAGCAACTAACTTTAACTTTACAATAAACAGAAGAACATGAATAAAAATTAACGAATTCTTTAGTATGTGAATTTTTGCTCCGATTTTGAAATGTTTTTTTTTTGGGATCGATTTTTCCACGCCGATTCAAATGGATCTTTTTTAAAAACATTGGACATCCCTAGATTACAGTTATATTACGGTGCGCCCGTTAAATCCGTGGGTTGTTGTCAGTTAACATTTTCAATACAAGGTTTCACATTCACATTCACACTCACGGTCAGTTTTTGTCGTCATTTGTCTGTGCGGCTACCCTATTGGAAAGGGGGACAAACTATTGCGACTAAAATAAAACGAAATAAAAAATGGGTGGCGCCATCTAGTGGGAAATTAAGAAATTATGGCATTCTTCAATAAAATAATGTATGCCTTAATTTTAATGGCATAAATGCCTTTGAATTGCCTTTAAAACATAAAAACAAACATTTATATGTATACAGGTACATAAATTGCTTCTGGCCCCACACTAGGATACCCTTCATCGTGGGAGCATGTATTGTTTTTCTTCCTCCCCAGCCGTGATTCGCACCCAGGACCTATCGCTTGGGAGGCAGAGCCTCGAACCACAACTCCACAGAGGCTGTTGTTGTTATTCAAGATAATAGTAGTTTATGTGACTGCTACATAATGGAGGGCATTAATACTCGAGAGTGGGTTTATGTTGGTGGGTTTATGTGGGTGGGGGTTCATAATAATATCACTCGAGAGTTTTAATGCCTAATTATGTACAGTTACATACACTAGTTTATCTACACACATATCATAAGCTCTCTTTGATGTGTTCAGGAACTGCATGTTTGACCGGCATTGTGGCTCTGCAGTTGTTTAGCTTGTTCTGTAGCACCAACTTCGGGCGTCGGCGTTCGAAATTTGAATGTTAGTACCAACTTCACAGACAAACTAGGGGTGGCATGGAGGCGGGCGTCGGCGTTCGAAATTAGAATGTCATTATATGTAGAAAAATTACACATAATGACCATAATGTGTAGTTTTCATGGATACTACACCGTAGGATACGCCGACGATTTGGTAATCCTCATCACAGGTAAATTTGCGAGCACAGTATGCAACCTTAAACAAACAGCTCTTCGCATCGTGGAGCGCTGGTGTTTAGAATATGACCTGGCGGTTAACCCAACAAAAACGGTAATGGTCATGTTCACTAACAATAGGGCTCTTGGTAGGTATACCCTACCTAAGCTCTTTGGAACGGAACTCCAGCTAGCAACTGAGGTGAAGTACCTGGGCATAACCTTGGACAGCAAGCTCAACTGGAGTAGCCACATCGACAACAAACTAAAGAAGGCGAGTATTGCTTTCTGGCAGTGTCGGAGAATGGTGGGGAAAAAGTGGGGACTTTCTCCCAACATCATTCTTTGGCTGTACGTAACGGTGATCCGTCCTCTTGTCTGCTACGGAGCTGTGGTGTGGTGGACCAGGACCAAACTAACCACAATGGTAAGCAAACTCCAAAGCTTCCAAAGGCTGGCCTGCATGGCTATCACAGGTAGTATGAGAACTACTCCAACAGCAGCAATGGAGGCCATGCTGTGTCTTCCGCCACTCCAGCTATATATTAAGCAGGAGGCCGCGTCATCTGCGGTGAGACTCAACACCTTAGGACTTTGGAGGAAAAACAGGACCTCACACACCGCCATCCTAGGGGAAGTTTACAAAAAATTTCCCATCTCTATGGCTTGCAGTGACAGAATCCCTAAACAATTTGTTTTTGACAAAAAATACAATATACAGTTACATGAAGACCATCGGGTTGAGGGGCTCGACGTTAAAGAGCTCAGAATTTTTACCGATGGTTCAAAAACTGTAGCAGGCACTGGTTCAGGCACCTTCTCGGAGGACCTAAACATCAAGATGGCCATTCCACTGGGTGCCCATAATACTGTCTTTCAAGCTGAATGCATGGGCATCATCTCGGCCGCTAATGCCATAGCATCGAGAAAGGTAAGAGATTCCTCCATTCGAATCCTCTCGGATAGCATGGCCGTCCTACAAGCCCTAAATAGCAACACTATTAACTCAGGGCTAATCTACGAGTGTCACAAACGACTAATGGAGGTATGTCAACACAACCGCGTAATCCTTCAATGGATAAAAGGACACAGCGGATCAAGAGGTAACGATGCAGCGGATGAGTTGGCGCGTAAAGGATCTAGCTTGACAGCGTATGGTCCCGAACCTATCATCCCTCTTCCCTTCAAGATGGTACGCTCATTTCTGAGAGAGTCGACCAGGAATGATCATGCCACTCTTTGGACAAACCATGAGGAGTGCAGGCAGGCTAAGCTTTCCTTGCCGTCCCCTAGCGCTAGGCTGGCTAAGACCTTGCTTCGACTTAGTAGGCCGCGCATGCGACTGGTAACTGCAGCACTTACTGGCCATGGTTTCTTTAACAAACATCTATATGTCCTAGGTGTTACCGACAGCCCCCTTTGCAGAGCCTGCTTGGAGGCAGAAGAAACGGCTGCTCACGTCCTCATGGAGTGCACAGGAGTAGCGGACTACAGGGCTAAACACCTCGGTCAATCGAGGGACCTTCCAGGGATAGTCGGTAACGTAAAGGGCCTACTGGCGTTCCTGGAGGAGTTGGGTTGGCTCGAATGATGTCGCATTCCCACCCACACGCAAAATAGGCGCTTTCGTCGTCGAGTTGCGGAAACCAGCCCGTCTTACAATTGACAATTGACAATTGTGTAGTTTTCCAGATACGAAATGAGTTTTTACCAAGTAGTTTAACATAATGCTGATCATAACGTGCGGTTTTTGAACGCAGTAAAGAGGGTTTATGATATGTGTGTACATAAAAAAATATTTTATCCTTAAAATAACTTAACTTGTGAGATCTAAAATGGATGTTGCAGTAATTATATAATAGAAGAAGTTGCTTCTGAAAATCATACTACACTGGTCAGCAAATAAACCGAGCCACCCGCTACCTAGGAACTCTGATTCGATTTTCTCAAAAAGTATAAAACTTACAACTATCAAAGTTATACCTACAAAAAGTGCGTTTCATGGTGATTAAAATGACTACAAATTAATTCGAAAGTACCGTCAACTCACATTGTAATCAAGCAACAAACACAATGCTAACGATTTGCTCTGTTTTCACCAGAGTTTGAAATTAGCGTTCTTTTTCTCTACAATGAGGGTAGTCGGATATTTCTTATCATTTCTTTAGTTTTTGCCCATCGTTTGCTCAGACGCGTGTGTTTTTGCTACTTTTTTCGATTAATAATGGATACAACACCTCAGGAAGCAGCTCAAGCTGTAGCATTACTTCAAGCAGGCATTGCGCAACGTGAAGTCGCTCGAAGGCTTCGAATCAGCAGATCTTCGGTGCAACGAGTTTACAGACGATACCTAGAGACTGGAGCATTCGATCGCCGTCCAGGTACGGGCAGACCTAGGGCTACATCAGCAGCAGATGATCGTTATATCCACCTTACTGTTCTGCGAAATCGCCACCTCAACGCAATTCAAGTCCAACAAAGTCTGCGTGACGAACGCCAAGTGGTCATAAGTTCAGATACCGTCAGAAGGAGACTTGCTGAACGGAACCTGACCCCAAAAAGAGCTGCAACAGGCCCAGCATTAACGGTAGCACTGGCCAGCTCGAAGCCCGGACTTGAATCCGATAGAACACTTATGGGATGAGCTGAAACGTCGGGTTCGAGCCCGGGTACCTGCTCCAACAAGGCTTCCAGAGCTGCGAATCGCAATTGAAGAGGAGTGGAATACAATTCCTCAAGATTTTATCGTCAGGCTTGTAAGGTCGATGAATACAAGGATGCTGGCAGTTATCCGAGCAAGGGGAGGGAATACGGAATATTGATCAAAAACTTTTTTTTGATTTTATCTTTGTTTTTGGCTTTAATTTTTTTTTCACTTTATCATTACTAACGATTGTCACGACTGGAAAACGACTCTTCTTGTAAAATCCTTAATAAACACTGAAATATTGATTAAACCCAATGAGTTTCCTTTCATTTTAATCACCATGAAACGCACTTTCTGTAGGTACAACTTTGATAATTGTAGGTTTTTTAGTTTTTGAGAAAATCGAATTAGAGTGCCTAGGTAGCGGGTGGCTCAGTTTATTTGCTGTCCAGTGTATTTACGTTTCTGTAAACTCTATTGTGATTGCAATTGCATAGATTTGTATTGTATACCTACTGTAAACCTACAAAGCTTTTTCAGAACATTAAAGTTTTGATAATTGTAAAGACAGAACAAAGAAAGAATGTTATTTTTGAAATGATCTTTTCTTTTAATATTTTAAGAAAATTAGTTTTCGGAATTATGAAGTTATTTTAAATGTAATATAATAGAACTTTATTAACATTTTGAGAGGTGTTCCTGTCGAGAGAACCTAAATGATGACCCCCGACCCGGCCGACCAACAACTGCAGTAACTCATGAAAAAGTCATCAGGGTGGAGTGGCTATTGTAGGTAAATTTCGACTGTTGTAAATAGTTCCTCACAGATAGGTAATGTGTGTATAAGTCAATGAGATAGCTTAATTAAGTTCTATAAACATAAACATTTACATACAGGCACATACATTGCTTCTGGCCCCACACTAGGATACCCTATGTCGTGGGTACCAGAAACAGCGACGTCACACACATATAAACATCCAAGACCTGGGCTATTTTTTTTTCTTTACCCTCAGCCAGGGATTTAACCCAGGACCTCTCGCATGGTAGAGAGCCACAAAGAAAGATGGAGAATTATAACAAGTCAAGCTATGGTGCACAACTAAAATAAAGATGTTAACATCCACCATTGGGTTGTTATAGGCTGAAATGACAGAAATTACTGTCTTGGGATGAGCCTCACCACACTATCCATTATCATTCACCACCTATGATTTATATGGTGCACTTGTAAGGAGTTCATAGATCAAATTTTGGATACAAAAACTTTATCATTGGCTTATTCTTGTAGATTTTTGAAAATATCGCTATTATATATGCCCTTACAAAATATTCAAAAAGACCAGCTACTGGTCTAAAAACTTTGGCAATTCAAAATACTTATCATTTTAGATCTACAAGCTGAACCCACTCCTAGCAAAATCACGGTTGGAGTGTAGATAAGGGGGCGCCAAGGAAAAAAAAACTTAGAAAGCTTCCGCCCCCTTATCGACACTCTGACCAAAATCACAGATGCCTATCAAGTACTGGAGGTGAAGGACTCGGGTCGAGCCAAAAAGATCATCAAACCAGTCTACAGTGCTGCTGCTAGAATAAATTGACCATCCAATCCCTTCAGAGAAATCAAAAAATATTTCCACTTTTCTACACATTAGGCACGCGTTCACTACGTTCGGCAAGAGGGATAAAATAGATTTATTTGTGGCTGGTAGAGGCTGGTAGAGCAGTGGTGTGCCCAAAATACTCATGTAATATCAAGGACAAATCATTTTTTACTTTGACTGTTTTACAAGTAGATACTCACCGAGGTGTCTCGTATGCCACAAGTTTAATTCCTAGCAAAAAACACAATACCTACACGGATGACATTGAAAGTATTTTCACACAAAGTCACAAATGTAATAAAATTGCTAAGAAATAAAAACAAAAGCGTAAAAAAGCACAGCAAGGCAGAACGTTAGACTTTTTCTCGTAAGACTAGTTACTTACGTCCAATACAATTGGCAATATTTTTGCTATCCTTCTTCCTTTTTGTCACTCTTTTGAGCTGGATTGTAAGTAAAGATAGTAAGGTCAACTTTAGATTCTAGATTGCTGTTAAAGTCCATAATCTAAAAGGAAGAACGACCATTTCCGAGAAGAGTAAAACATTAAACTATGGTCAATATTTTTGCAATGTAAATGGCTGTTAGGTGTTTTCGTAAGATATGTTTTTGCGAATTCCTACCAAGGATTTTCTACCATTTATTTATATTGATGTAGAATAAATTAACTGTCTATAGCTCTGGGACCACAGAACACAATTAAATCACAGTCAGCGACTGGGACGCATGGACCTGTGTCCTTTGTGGCAGCGAATACATGGTAAATTCACGGTACGTTTTTATGCACTTAAAGAGATCATAAATAGTCCACAGTGAATATAGTAGTAAAAATAGTGCCTCAATGATCGACTTTGACATTTCAACGGGTCGCAATTTTGAACTTTATGCGATGGTAATAGAAATCAACACCTATAACGGCATTTTGGGTACCAAGGGTACCCAAAGTCAATCAAGGGGTTAGTTAAAAAAATAATGAACATTCTATGTGTACGCTACGCTACGCTACTGTAACGGTAAAGCGCTAGCGTACCCAACACTGTTTGCAAATCTGCAAACATCCAAGATACGAATTTAACATACAAAATAGTGCGCTCACTGTACAGATACACAACGATTGCTCTCCTAGGATTGGAAATATCGAACTCTACATTGTAACAACTCACGAGCCGGTGTTTAGATAGCGTACACATAATAGTGCAACTTGAACGCGACCTTTTGCATTTATGAATGCTATATCAAAAAAAGTGCGTCAAATAGTGCCTCAACCATTCCCAAAACATTATGGGAATTCGCTGTAGAACATAATAAAAAAATAAGTTAAACCATACAAAAAGTACAGACATGAATAGAATGCTTTGGGTGTTCATTTTCTTAGTTAATTTTCCATCTTTACAACACTTTATAGATGGGAAAATAACTAAGGCTCGTTAACATGTGGATAAAATGTGAAGTTCGATATCTCCATTCCTTTGAGAGCAATCGCTCTGTGTAACTTTGGATAGTGAGCACACTACATATATATGCACTTTTTTTGTTTATTAAATGCGTATCTTGGATTTTTACCGTTTTTGCAAACGGTGTTGGGTACGCTAGAGCTATCGTTACGGTAGCACAAAGATTTGTCATTAATTCTTAAACTAATGAGGCACTTTACTTTTAGGCTATTTATGGGCATAAAAACGAACCGTGGATTCACCATCTGTACGCTACGGACACATGAACCTTTACTACTGTCCTGTCGTCGTGTGTCGTGTCGGTGTCGGGCCGTGTCGGTCCAGTAAAGAATGTATCTCTCTGTCGGTGTCGTCGGGCCGTTGGCCCGGTGAAGAAGCGCTCATTTTAAATTCAGTTAACTCGTGTTAACAATAAGCCGTTGACAATAAATCCATCCATTCACAAACAAGATAAACGTCGGCGGTCGGCCGTTCTGCCGTTTCGTGCGTTTTGTTTTGACTTGCTTGACAGACAATTTTATTTTATCAAACAAACAAAATAAACAGGTTCTACTTTACGGTTTTCACCCATACCTAATTTTGAATATTTATTGCTGCACATTACATTACGATGAGTAATTTATCACAAACTGATGGTTTGTATTTTCATATATATCAGTACATAGTCCCCGAGATTTCCTAATTTAGCTTACAAACAGCCTTTCTTTTCTAACCCCAAATCCTTTTCTTAAGTTGTTTCGTGTTTGTTTGTAGAAAATTATTGGTCATAACTAGATGGTATGACACGTATTCCATTACATTTACACCAATATAGGGCTAATGCGTAAAATTTCCGTTTATATTCTTAACATCAACATAATAATGCTTCACTTTTTCAGAACATGATGAAGGACACACACTAAGAAAGAGTGACAGGCAAAGATGTAAACCCAAGAAGTTTGGAGAAATCTCAGCCGATTCATCTTGGCAAAGAAAACAAGGAAACCATGATTTCACTGCCGAGGAAGAGGAAGTCACCGACAATGAAGATGAAGCTTGTCTGCAGAAGCCAACTGGTGAGATTGATCTATTTTAATTATCTGTGTGTGTGTGTGTGTTATCCCTACATATTGTCTATTTAGGAAAAAAAACTGCACACCCTTTCCTTCATACTGACTCAATCTGACTGGTCAGTGTCAATAAGGGGGCGGATTTAATTTGGCAGGAATAAACTTATCAGGTGACCAGACTATCTCATCCATTTGGATGCATGTGCTGCCCGAGTCAACATTTTCGAAAGACTGAAAAAATAGAGAGCATGGCCGCTTTAGAAGTTAATATTTTCCTGTGCTCTTTACTTATTATGTACTTGCTGATTTTGTATCTGAGGTATATAATTCGTAAAATTTTTTACTTATTAAGGGGAAAATGTGAAGAAATCAGTGATCGATTATGTGGCCTCAAACTGACATATGAAAATGCAATAATTTTAGTTTGCGGCCAGCTAGTCCGATAACTCACATGAGAATCAAATATATGATTCTTCTGTATTTTTCCTTTGATATAAGGTTGTCGGCTAGCCTTTAGAAAGCCCGCCGTTTCATATTCCTTTGCTGATTTTTTCTACGCTTTATTAGTGGATTTATAGATGATATCAAAATGTGTAAGCCGTCAGAAATAATTAGTTTTCGAGCTTTTTTCAAATTGCCATTTCAAGCATTCAGGACCATGGGGATATGGGAGTATTAGGGTGGGGAAACGAGGAATTTGTCGTTTTTTTTACGTTAGATGTCGTAGAAAGTTCATTGTCCTTGACCTTTGACTTGACCATTTGTGTACATTGTGCTTATTGCGCACAAAATTCTCAGTTTTTTCATTTCGGAATATAAAATCCGAATCAGGGCACCCCCACTACCTAGGCAGTCCTTCCTAGGCAGTCTTGTGGCTAGACTGGTTTTTTATGAGCCGGAGGTGGGGCCGCACTGCGGCGAACCAAGTGAGACGGAGCGGCCGAGGCTGTGAAGTCAAACGTTGGTGCGGTGGCATCGCCGCAGCCCCGTAATAGCCGCAGCTATTCGAAATAATAATGCGATATAGGTCGATATAATTTTTCTCAAGAATTGTGTATTACTTTTTTATGGGAGTGGTGTCGGGGGGATTTTTTTTTACCGAAAAATGTACAAAAGGTATTTCAAGGTCAAGGTCAATGAACTGTGAACGATATTTAGCATCACAAAGCGGCAAAATTTCTGAGAATTTTCTGCGAAATATACACGGAATGTCAAAGTCAAGGTCAATGACCTCGAGGGTCAATTAACTTTGAACGACCTTGAGCTTAGAAAATGGCAAAACTGATTTTTTTGCGAAATATACACATACGATATATACGTTGGCTAGACTTTAGAAAACGGGCGGTTTGCTAGGTCTTTCGTGATTTTTTGGTAGATCATTTGGGTCACTTTAAACACGGTCTCAAAGTTTCAGGAGTCGGGGTCAGAGTGTCGATAAGGGGGCGGAATCTACACTCCAACCCTATTTTTGCGTCACAAGCTGGTTTCTTTGCGTTTTTAGACTTGTGCTTATTTCAATGTGTTCTTTTAGATTGACTGAGATTCAGTTTTTAGTAACGGAGCGCAGAAAGCCAAATTCATTCATTCATTGCTTGCTTTTTCTATTTTAATTATGTTTTACGGCCCTGGAATCTGCTGCCTTATGGCGTAACTCTCTGAAGTTCATAGCGTGTGTCTATGGTCATCTCATGCTCATACAATTTCATCGATTGCGGGGTATCACCGAAGGCTTCTAGGCTTCATTCAATGAGCTTGGGTTTAACCTCCATTATGATGCTACTCGCGTGATACCAATTTGACAGATGAAGCTGGTGCAAGGTGTCAAACGTAAAAGTCTATATGAAGTTCATAGCTCAGACGACTTACGCCATAAGGCTGCTGGTCCTTTTAGGCCTTCATTGCTTGCATTCGCGTCAGTGAACATAGCTCTTACGTTTGAGTCGCTTTGAACACCAACCTACTTTAGCTAAAGTAGGTACTTTGGCTAAAGTAGATTATTGTAGCTAAAATACAATTGGGTTATAGATTAGGTTGGAACTTCGAAGAAGCAACCCCGGAGCGTTTTGGCTATAGTAGGTTCTTGTGGCTAAATTTCAATCGGGTTATAGGTTAGGTTAGAACGTTGAAGAAGCTTAACCGGAGCGGAGCGGAGCGAAGCGTATGCAAACAAAAGCGACTGGCTAGAGTTGGTTATTGTGGCTACTTTTCATTCGGGTTATAGGTTAGGTTAGAACGTTGAAGAAGCTAAGCCGGAGCGGTGCGGAGCGAAGCATTTGCTAAGTAGCCACAATAACCTACTCTAGCCAGTTGTTTTTGTTCGTAAATATCGAAATATCAAGAAAAGAGAACATTCGCGAAACTTGGTAACTACTAGAAAACGGAATCGCGTCATGAACGCGGCTATTTTGGTTGGTTATTTTTCGCCGACAAATGTACATTAATGACTATAATATTGACAACATGTCATTATATTGACTATATATGGTCTTATTGACATTTCACCACGTCAATTTTTACGTTTCGTTCACAGAAATTGTCCAATTTTTACGTTTTGTTTACATAATTTTCCAATTTTCATCTTTTTTTTTAAACTACGCATTTCCTCACTTAAGGAATCGCACTTTGTCCGGAAAAGTGACTACCTGCTATCGATTGCACACCTCATTATAATCAAATTAAGGGGGACCGATTCTAAAACCAAGCCTTTCTATTGGGTTATAGGTTAGGTTGGAACTTAGAGGAAGCAACCCTGGAACGTAGCGGGGCGGAGCGTAGCGGAGCGGAGCGGGGCGGGATGGAACGTATGCAAATAAACGCCAAATTTGGCTAGAGTATGTTATTGTAGCTAAAACTAGGCAAAATCGTCGTTCCCCACCCTAATACTACCTCATCCCAACCGTCCCGAATGTTAGCAATTGGCGTTTTGAAAAAAAAAATAAAAACTTGAAAACTAATGATTTCCGACACTTCGCGTTTTTTAATATCGTCTCTAAATGCACCTATAATGAATGCATAGGAAAAATCGGCCAAAGCATCTGAAACCGCCCGTTTTCTAAAGTGCTTCCAACAAATTATTTCTGATGGTTTGTTAATTTTGAAATCATCTATAAATCATCTCAAACGGCCGGCTTTCTAAAGTTCTTCCTCATTGTCCACCTTTGCCTCCTACCTACCTCATTTCATTAACATTTGGAGTTTTTATTATTCCTTCACTATTAGTTTATGGCCGCCAGTATATTATTAAAGCCTCTGAAAAATGTCTATGTGGTTGCAATATAACTGGTTGTTAGTAGGAGGGGGACAGTTTGCGGCTCAAAGGTAAAGTTGTGAATTCATCTATGATAAAATGAAACAATCAAAGAAATTATTTAAAAACAAGTTAAAATGGTGTCAACATAACAATGAACGCATCAAAATGGACATAATTGCTACAAGTCATGAGGCCAATGTTTTTTTTTTTTTTTGGAAGCAAACTAACAAGCTGAGTCCTAGGTCGAGCATGCCTGTGGTCGTGGACCGTCTGACCAATAACGGGGACATAGCAAATATGTTTAGAAAACATTTTGCTGTGGTGCCTGAATCCGCGTCAGCCGCAGCCTCGGTAGTGTCCGGCGCTCACCCCCGACGGTCGGTCGAGAGTGAATGCACTCGCTTCACCATTATAGAAGTAGAGAGGGCCATCCGTGCTATGAAGCGAGAAAAGTCGCCGGGACATGACGGTCTGAGCGTCGAGCACTTGAGGTATGCTGGTGCACATCTGCCCATAGTTCTGAAGATGTTTATTAAAGCCAGTGTTGGACACTCCTACCTGCCTGAAATGAGCTTATATGTATGTTTAGGTACTGGTATGGAAATCAAAGTAACGCGGTCAAGTGGGCCGGTTCTTTGAGTGATGAATACGGGCTGAGCTGTGGAGTGAGGCAGGGGGGCCTGACGTCTCCTAAGCTGTTCAATCTGTACATGAACAAACTGATCGAGGGGCTGTGCGACACCAAGGTCCGATGTTCAGTCCATGGCATCATGGTCAACAACATAAGCTATGCTGACGACATAGTGGTGCTGAGCCCCTCAATCAGAGCCCTCAGGCGGTTACTAGAGATCTGTGAGTCGTACACCGGGTCGCATGGCCTTAGGTACAATGCAAAAAAAGTGAAATGCTCATTTTCAAGGCTGGCACCAAATCACCATCTTTTGTACCACCAGACCGGCTGTGTGGAATCCCCCTGGCCAGAGTTTCGGAATTTAAGTACCTAGGGCATGTGGTCACGGAGACACTCACAGATGATCTGGACATGGAGAGAGCCCGCAGGTTTGCACGGTGAACTAAAGAAGTGAAACTTACACGGTTTAGAGCCTACTGTCAATCCTTCTACACCTGCAGTCTGTGGGTTCGGTATGCGCAGAGGGCCTACAGCTCCCTGCGTGTCCAATACAATAACGCGCTGAGGATTGTGTTGGGGCTGCCGCGATACTGTAGCGCGTCGACGACGACGGTGATGGATGTGTGATAGATATAATTATGAGAGAATGACGAATGAGTGTGTGGACTTAACTTACTTAGATCTGGTTTTCTGTGCTACCAATAGTTATTTTTTGTTTTGTGTCATTAATTCAATTAATTTTTCATTTTACCGTGTTTAATTATGGATGTACAGGGTGTCCGCCGGCAGATTTTACACTTTGAATAATAATAAAAATTCAAATATTAAAGTATTCAAAGTTATTTATTATAATACAGTAGAATGATGCGGGTTTCATTTTTTTTAAATCACTTCTCTTAAATGTCGTCCATTTTGGCGACACATTCTTCCAATCTTGTCCTCATGTCCCTGAAAACTCGCTTGCAGAAATCGAGAAACTTCGTCTCTCACTCGATCTGCTTTTTCCGGAGTCGAAACAGAAGTTGAAGGACCAGGCTTTGTAATATTTTTGGCTGATCCTGTTTGCCTGCACTTCTTTACCCATGACCATATCAACTGGTTCGACGGGCCATCCTTTATTCTTCGAATATCGTAGTGCGAACAAAAACGACGCTTCGCCACATTCACTGAATTATTGTTTGCGAAATATGCCTCCACAGCAAAATCGCGATGCGCTCCGGTCCACTGACTGGCTACTAAATAACCCGCAACTTTTGCGCACCGAATGATACCCAGCTCCCCCGTCTACCGCATTTCTAGGCGTCGCAGGATGATTTGAAGTGTAAAATCTGCCGGCGGACACACTGTATATCTGAAATAAATAATAATAATAATTATTATTATTATATTATCTACAAAAAATATATTTTCATAGTAACTCTTTCACTTACCCTCGGGAAGCATCATTTTGTGAAGTGGAACTGATGATGAAGACCACAGATGGCCACTGGAACTGCTCAATACTAGGTATCCCAGAGGTTGCGATATGATTATTTTACTTTATATTCTATACAAGGTGACATTTAATTAGATGACCATATTTTAGGGATTGATAGTTACCGTCATTATAAACAACTTTCCCCTCGAAACATATTGTTGCAGACGAAAAAAAAAATGGGTCCCCAATAGTAACTTGTAATCAGATGATCGGGTCAATGTACTGAGGGCAAATATTTTTTCCCTTTACAACCATATATTTCTTGGGGAAAGTTGTTCATAATGATGGGTACTATCATTCCCCAAAATATGGTCGGCTAATTAAATGTCACCTTGTGTAATGTATGCTCGTCATAATGCATGGTGAAGCATAGGTGATGGTGACGTACCAGGAGACTTTATAAACGATGGAGAATCTAGGTAACTCTTCAAATGATAAGGATTTTATACTAACTCGTGCATTTGCTCTTGGGAAGCATGACTTCATGAAGCGAAGTGGAACTGATGATGAAAACTACAGGTGGCCACTGGAACTGCACATTTATAGGTATTTAATGGGTTGGGATACGATTGCAAAAATAGTTGCTAATCAAATAGGGTTTGATTTAGATCTTTTATTTTTTACTTTTTGTTTAATTATACATAAGTGACACAATCTGAAGTTCAAACCCCATTTGATTAGCAACCATTTAAGCAATCGTATCCCAACCCATTAAATACGTAGAAACTGAACCACCTTCAAGGTAGTGTTCTGTACTTGGCACCTAAAGAGGGTTTCATACCCGAACCGTACCTAAGATGGGGACTCTATTACAAAGAACCCATTGTCTGTGCATCCGTCTGTCTGTTCATATACCGTCTGCCGGGCAATAACACGTAAGTAGGAGAAAAATTAAATTTTCACTGAGGGTATATCTCTATGACAAACATTAAAAAACCACGCGATTAAAAAAAACGTGTTCTCCATGAAAGAGCCTAGACTAGATTGTTTCGTTTTTTTCTTGTATGAAGGTACAGAGAACCGATTCTAATTTGACCGTAACGTGGTGTCCCCGGTAGGTGTACTCCACGGTATATTATCATTTTTTATTCAGTCAAAATTGAGTCGGACTACGCACACAAATGGTTACCTGCCAACATAACACACATGAAAATACGAAAAAATCACGTCTCTTGTATGTAGTCCTTTTTCTCTCTCACTAATCGGTCGCCAACTAGCATAGTGACCCTACTAGAGAGATGTGTGTAGAAATGTGAAACATTAGTGTGGTAAGTTGAGGCACATGAGTAATTTTCATTTTATGATGCTACTCAATATTTTTCAGCTTTATTCAATAATGATGATGTGGAAGGACAGAACATGTTCAAGTTCAAATCTCGTCACACCAGGCAGGACTTGCAGAATGTGGTCAAATCAACAATACTCAACTCCCCGAAGGTCCCCAATTCTCCGCTGAGGACTCCAAGGAAGAGTTTGCTCCAGAAACAGTCTGTGGCTACCCCAAAACATGTCAAGGATATTATGAAAAAAAGGAAGTAATTTTTTACTACTTATCATTATATTTTTTTACTACTTATTTACCTGGCCTTACCTACCTGGCTTTCAATTGCTACTATATACAGGGTGGAATTTTGTGACACCACCTGGAGGGCAAGTACTCTAAATAATGGAGGTAGCAAATTTCCCTCAAAGGAAACATTCCTTTATTTTTGAAAAGAAACAAAACTGCATTCAAAGATTTTGAAAAATACGCTTGCCACAACCAGGAATCGAACCGGCTAAAATTCGAAAAAACATCACCTATGGCGTCAATCGACAGGGTCAATCATAAGGATCACATCTCTGTAACAAACATAGTAAATTAAATGAAAGGAAAACATGAAATCTTAAAACTTATTTTATTATTAACCTAAGAACATGTAAAAGCTAACTAATTAGTTGTTCGAAATGGGCTCCCTCTCGTTGAAGTAGCCTTTAATAGCGTGTTGTGGTGAATATTGTATAAATATAAAATTGTACTGTAAACCTCAGCCCTCAAGTCGTTCACAGTTGCATAGGATTTTAGGTAAACTTTATTTTTTACATATTCCCATAAAAAAAAAAAACCAGAGGGGTGAGGTTTTGTGATCTTGCAGGCCATCGGATTGTGCCGTTTGTACCGATCCAGGTCCTGAAATTGTTATTAAGATAGGCTGCGGTGATTCTGCTGTTATGGGCTGGAGCACCATCTTGCTGTAATATTACACGGTTTCGCTCATCCTCGGGTAAAACATTCAACTCGTTTTGTAAGAGGTCCAGTATTTCAAGGTATTTGACCGAGTTTAGATGCCCTTCATAAATGTGGATTAACACAACCATATTTCTCAGTATACCGCACCAAACGTTGAAAGAAAATCTTACTTGACTGTTAGTTTCATGAACACGAACAGGATTGAAAACGAACAGGATTTACTCTAGACTAATAATGGTTATTGCGGCGGTTGTACATGCCATTATTACTAAAGTTGGTTTCGTCAGACCACACAATGTAACTCAAAAAATTCGGGTTACGGGCAACTTCTGTTAGCACGGTTTGACAAAATTGTAGTCGTCTCTCAGGATGTCCAGGATGTAATTTTTGAAAGACTCGACCACGATAACATTCCCACTTATACTTTTTCAAGACTTTAAGCACCTGAGTATGGGTGGTTCCAATTTCTTCGGCAGCTTCTCTGCTTGAAGCCTTTGGATATGCTTCAAAATATGTCAACACACTTACATCAAAATCGGAATTTTCGCGCTCGAGCAGCTGTGGACGATGACTTTTGTAACTACCAAATTCTTTTAAATTTTGTACCATTCGCCCCAAGACGAATCGAGTTGGTACTTGTCGGTCCCGATATCTCTCTCCGTACCAACGTAAAGCTAAATTGACATCTTGGCGATTTAAAAAAAAAGCTTGCATTAAATCAAATTGTTCTTGATAAGCCATTTTGACGATTAGTAATGCTGCAGATAACAAACAATTTGACAACAATCAAATGTGAATAGCAAAAGACTATCGCGACGTCGTATTTTCCCTGTTCCATTTTCAAATTTATAATTTTTATTTATGCCACACGCAAAAAAAATAGGTCTCATCCAAAAGAGTCTGCATTACAAACACGCGTAAAGATGATATTGTGAACAACACAAGGTACCTATCTGATGGATCCTTGAGTAAAAGTGACTTATCCTGTCTTTCATGGTTTTCCTTTCATTTAATTTACTATGTTTGTTAGAGAGATGGGATCCTTATGATTGACCCTGTCGATTGACGCCATAAAAGTACAGGTGATGTTTTTTTCGAATTTTAGCCGGTTCGATTCCTGGTTGTGGAAGCGTATATTTCAAAATCTTTGAATGTAGTTTTGTTTCTTTTCAAAAATAAAGGAATGTTTCCTTTGAGGGAAATTTGCTACCTCCATTATTTAGAGTACTTGCCCTCCAGGTGGTGTGACAAAATTCCACCCTGTATATTGTCTATCCTGTTCAATATAATTAATACAATTTATTACAAGTGCCCATGAATATCTACTACATACCTGCAAGTAAGAATCCAGTCTCCATCTATGTTCTATTGTTTCTTAAACCTAATATCTCGTGCAATGTTTACTGAATTTCTGATCCAACTGATCCAAGGGAAAGGCCACTCATATCCAAGATTAATTCTAGTTTGTTTTTATTTACAGGAATAATAAAGGAAGTTGATAGTGATAGTTCCGACGGTGACTTCTCAGCAAGCAGTAGTGACTTTGTACCAGATGGGAGTGAAAATGAGGTTACCACTTCGATTTATTAACTCAGGCCAAACCAGGCCAACTGAGCTTTAGTGGGATGATTCAGCCTATCTTGTGGAAAATCCCTGACCAACTAAACGGGGTCCAAAAATAGCATAACCCTCTGTGAAGAGCAATATTTGGCTTTTCCTGATTACAAGAATTAGAAACAAGTTTACGGAACATATGTATATGTACTTTGAATCAGATGTTGGTGACATTGTTTCTGAATTCCAGAGTGAGTCATCCCACGCCACCTCTGCCTCCGAGGCTGATGAAGACGAACAAGTTATCAAACTGCAGGCAAAAGTGCAACCAAAGAAGAGTAACAGAACAAGGCCTAAAGACTCTGAATACATTGTCACGCCAGATAACTATTTTATGATGCATTCCAGTAAGAAGGTATTGTGGTATTACAATAGTTTGGCTACATGTTGTTTAAGTATAAGTTGAAGTATTAATACCTACTTGGAGCTGTACTTAATAAGGGAAAATATTAAACTGCACAACAAAATTACTGATTTGCACAGCAAATATCAGGGCAAAATGCTGCGATAGGTTAGGTGAAGGGTAAAAGGGGTGAGCGAAGGGAATCCCCTTTATCCTTCGTGTTAGGTTGAACATGCAAGAACAACAAAAAATACTTAAAATATAAACTTGACTATGTACTATCGAACCATCTGAATCATGACCCACCATAAGCTTATTTTGCTAAACCCCTTAAATGCAAGTAGGTCGAAATTCGCTTGAAGGTTTATTTCCTTGGTAACGAACTTGTTATCATTTGATTAGACACTGACATTTTGATAGATCTTACAAGTTTGAAAGTTTCAAACGAATTATCAGGCAAAAGGGTCATGATTCAGTTGGTTCGATTGTACACATAAAATATTTAAAACATAAAAAAATGTTTTTGTTGTGCAAATCAGTATTTTTGATGTGCGATTCATAATATTAGCCCTTAACAAAGAGGGACAACATCGAGAAAACCAACAAATCAATCTTCAGTAAGGGGGTTGTAGTGTAGCCTGCAGCTGGCCCACTTGAGCGGGGCCTTTGTGCATGGCCCCTTCGCCTGCTCGTCTAATTCAGCTGGACTAACTCCTGCGCCAGCTGGTAGGAAGTCTGGGTGCTAGCTTTCATGCCCCGCTGTTGCCCTGGTCTTCTTGATGGCCTTTTACTCCTGGACTGTCTTTGTGTTTCTCACCTAGCTTGTTGAGTACTTTGTGGCGTTCTAGTATGCGTTTTGATTTTTTTAATGGTTTCTTTAGTGCGCACAGTCCGTTTTAGAGGTTACCTACCTCCCCTCTGTGTTCTCTTTTTCATGAATTGCCCCGTGGAGGAGGCTGAGTGTTTCCACTTGAAAAACTGTTGTTTCCTTTCTGAAGCTCAGCTGATGGCGTGATCTCATGCAAGTCTGATGGCTACACACGTTATTATCTGGAACTGCATATCGTGTCCGTTTCGATTGCATGGCCAATTTATCCAAACCTAAAATGAAATGCACCAAAAAATTGTCCGAATTTGTCGAATTCTAAGCATGCAAAGCAAAAATTTGTCGGAGCAGTAATAAAAATGTTATAAGCTTTTTTAATTGGCAGCGCGAAAGAAATTGCGCGGCCATGGAGTGGATCATGGATGACAATGATGGCTAGAGATCTAATTCCTTTTGTCAATTATAGAGTCAATTTATCGATAATAATATGCACTACCGAAGTTTTGGCCTCGAAATCTTCCACTTACGCTTTTGTTATTCTTGATTGTTTCCGAAATCCAATACTGCAGATATTTAAAACCGGTCCTAGGTTTTGTCGGTACTAACGACAGCATCAAATATCAATATTATTCAGTAATCAAAAGAAAAGACTTCAAACCAATGGGTTCGTGGCCGCGACAATAAAAACGCAACTTTGTGCGCTGTTACTTAATGCCGTAATTGTAATACCTAGGCACTAAGTATTAAATAAGTTTTTTCTTGGTCAACTTAATCTCATAATCAATCGCGAATCACTAGTTTTATACGTAAAACAGTTCATAATGCGAGTAATATCAAAACTAATTTTATATCTCACAACGTTTGAGTAGAATAACCATTATTTCATAGCATTAGTGGTAAACCCATAATTTCAATTAGACTATAAAATTGAAAAGTATCTATAATCTATTCAAAACGTCAACAAAACAAATTTATGATGTGACTGTTGTCAAATTCCTATGAAACTCCTTAGGCATCAATAAGCATTAATAATAATAAGTTTATCAAGTGTTGTGATTATTCATGTTTTTGTTGAAAAACCTCTTCCCCAAATTTGTACAACTTGGTTGTTTTTTTAGTAAAGTAAAGAATAGACTAATCGAAATTATGGTTAACCTACTCTAACGTTGTATGAGAAAATATAAATTTTGATTCTCCCATTTTAAACTGTTTTACGGACAAAACTCTATCGACCTTACTACAAAAAATAATAAAAACGCAGTATTATCACTTGTTTAGCTAAATCATCATGTATCAGTAAAAAAATGTTAAGCAAGCTTCTAAATTTCGTTATCACAAATAAGTGTTGAGTATCTTACTAAAGAACGGCTAAATTATTCAGTTGATTTCGTTCGTTCATCAATTAGCATAAAAGGACTGAATTTCCAAGGCCATACAACACAACATGAAAAAATATAAAAAAAACTTCATCAGTTCCATTTTACGCGAATAACATAAGAATTAATACCCAATTTGATGGATATTTTTATGCTTAATTTAATTCCACACTTAGTAATAGAACATGGTTAGATAAATTAGTAGTAAATCCTTATTTTTGTGTATAAAAAACGTTAATTTTAGTACTTTTATCAAACGACTAATAAATAAGCAACCCAACGGAACGACACACGAAACTGTCACTGAAAGTTCGTCAGACAATTTTTTGTTTTGTTTGGGGTATAATTATTTATCCCTTGCTCAGGAAAGGAAATTCTTGGATCCTACTGCCCGCCCTGCACTTACCCTGGGTAGTGATGACGAGCAACAAAACAACACCTAATTTTCCAGGATTTCGAAACGGAAAAGGTAAAAAATCATCATCATAATCGTTGTCAGCACACATTAACCCACTTCTGGGCATAGGCCTCTTGGTTAGTGAGTCAAGTCGATCAGAGTGTCAATAAGGTGGCGCCCCCTTATCGACACACTGACCGTCAAGTCTCTTCTATAGCGCCAGTCTCCAAAGTTCTCTGCCAACCTCATGCAGAGAGATATTGACTTGATAATGTTACGAGCGTGGGGTTCGTATTTGATAGAAAAGCACGAATTATCCATTGAATAAAACACTCACTTTATTACCCAAATTACGCACTTACAATTCACACGAACTGTACTTAAAATCCACTAATTAAAACACACACACTATTTCACTATTCACACGAAGAGTCTTTCTCTCCGATTATCCTTGTACTAGCACTCGATCGCAGTTAAAATGTAACTAACTCGTGCTTGGTGATCTTCTCACACCCCTTCCAGGGTGCGGGGTTGCGGTCCCGGGGCAATGGCCCCCTTCCGCGGAGTCTTCCGCTGGCCGTGACTACGGCCAGGTCATTGGGTGGCTGAGGTGTTCTTCTTCGGGTTGTGTGGCCTCAATCCAGGGGTGCTGCCGGCTCGGCAACCAGGTCTCGGGGTAGGCGGCGACGGTCAGGCGGGCGCGCGTGGTATGGCGCCAGGTCTCGCACGAGCGGGTGTTGAGAGCCGTCCGCTCGTGCGAACATGTTCGTTGCCAGCCTCTGGACGAACTTGTCCAGTGTCTCCAATCCTAGGTCCCTTGCGATCGTTGCGTTTCTCACGTAGCGAGGCGCGCCGACGATGGTACGCAAGGAGAGGTTTTCTTGGGCCCGGAGTCTCTTCTTGTTGGACTCCGAGCAGAGGGCGTACCATGCCGGCGAGGCATACGTGAGGCGGGACCTGATGTACGTTTTATAGATCCCGAGCTTCGACCGCAGGGGGAGGCCGGAGTCCAGGAGTGGACGAAGTTTTGCCCGTGCAGCCCGGACCTGGTTTACGACGTTGTCGACGTGGGTCTTCATCGTGAGCCGGCGGTCTATGGTGACCCCCAGATACTTCACTTGGTGCAGCCACCCAATGTCCTTCCCTTGGAGTTGGAGTGGTGGTGGCAGGTTGCTCTGGCCGGTGATCATCGCCTGCGTCTTCCCGACGTTGACGGAGAGCCTCCATTTGGCCAGCCATTTAGGCAGGGTGTCCAGCGTGCGTTGCATTTTGACGGCGGCGTGGGGTGCTTTGTAGGACGACGCATAGTATGCTGCGTCGTCAGCGAAGAGGGCCAGCTGTACACCAGGGCCAACTGGGATGTCATCCGTGTATCGGGAGTAGCAGGCGGGTGAAAGACAGGAACCTTGTGGGACGCCGGCTTCGATGGGGCGGGCTTCTGACACGGCGTCTTCCACCACCACTCTGTAGTGGCGACTCCGTAGGAACGAGGCCACGACGCGGGTGATTCGTCGTGGAGCTGGGGACGTCGACAGCTTGTACAGCAACCCCTCGTGCCATACTCTGTCGAACGCCTTCTCCATGTCCAGGAGTACTGCGACGGTGTATTCTTTCTTATTCCGACAGACCGTCATGTCGTTCAGTACCCTGGTGAGCTGGAGCGTCGTCGAATGCTCTGGCCTGAAGCCGAACTGTTCCGGGCGAGCTTGGATATGTGGCAGCAGTCTTCCTAGCAGCAGCTTCTCGAACACCTTTGACATGGTGCTCAGGAGGGTGATGGGCCGATAGCTCTCGGGCTTCTTGACATTCTTGCCCGGCTTGGGGAGCATTATGACCAGGCCTTCCTTCCATGTAGTAGGGAAGTGCCCCGTGCGCATGATGCCGTTAAACAGGCGCGTCATAGCCGCCACAGTCGGTAGCGGCAAGTTGCGCAGCGCCATGTTGGTGATTTGGTCTGCGCCCGGGGCTTTCCTGGGCTTGGTGCGCCTGATCGTTCGCAGGACTTGGCCGGGCGAGAAGAAGATGGGGTCCTCTTCAGGAGCTATCGGCGTCGCGAAGTAGTGCCGCAGGTGTTCCTCCACTGCTGCTACGTGTTCGGCGTCGTCGGTGGGGTTCGGCTTGAACTGCCTCTCCAGGCATTCGGCGAAAATTTCAGCTCGGTCTTTTGCTCTGAATCTCGGGAAGCCGTCGCTGCCCAGCAGCGGTCGAACAGGAGCCGGGGTGGCCGACAGCTGCCGGCATAAGCGATGCACGGAGGGGACGTGATCGCCTACGGACTCGATGTGGCGTTCCCAAGATTCTTCGGCGTGGTCGGCAAGGCATCTTTTGGTGGTGGCCGTCATGGCGTTGAGGCGGGACTTCAGAGTTGGGCACCGGGTTTGTTGCCATAGCTTCCGGAGACGGCGCTGTTCGCAGATCAGTGCCTGAATCTTCGCCGGGAGGGGTTGGGGTTTCCTCCGGCTAGAGACGGTGTGCGAGGATGTGTCGAGCGCGTCCTGGATCTTGCTAGTCAACTCTGAAGTCAGTGCTTCGACGTCTTCTGGCTGTGTGGCTGTCCGGGTGGTGGGGTTTTCGGCGAGTGCGGCCGAGAAGGAGGCCCAGTTGTACCGTCGACGGGGCGCTGGTGGCGAGACTCTTGTTGGCAAATCCGCAAAGACGAGGAGAATGGGTCTGTGATCCGAGGGAAGGTCTGGCAGGACTTCCTGGCTTGGCTGGGTCCGGATTCCTTTGTAGACTACGATGTCGATGATGTCCCCAGAGCCGTCCGGGTTGTAGTGAGTCGGCTCGTAGGGTCCGATGACATCGTAGTCGTGGCTCACGGAGTCGGCGAGGAGTGCGCGTCCGGCGGCGCACACTTTCGAGGAGTTCCAGTGTGGGTGCTTGGCGTTGAGGTCTCCGGCGATGAGAGTCGGTTGCGGCGACTCCAGCAGTCCCCGGAGCTCCCTGGGATTGAGTCTCTCACCGGGGGGGTGATAGGCGGCATAGAGTCGCACAACGTTGCCGGCGACCTGTACTTCGACGCCAAGGACGTAGATTGTAGTGTGCTCCTCGAAGTCGATGGGTTGGTGGACGATACTCCTTTTAACCAGGATAGCCAGACCTCTGTAGGCAATCCCCTGCGGGGATCGCTCGTCCTTGCGGTAGGTTGTGTAGCCGGGGAGGGTGAGCTTCATCTTCACGGTGAGGTGGGTTTCGCTAACCAGCATGACGTCGACTCGGTACTCTCGCAGGAAGGTTTTCAGCAGCTGCTTCTTTCCTTTGAGTGACTGGGCGTTCCAGTGCACAATCCTTAAGGAGTCAGCCATCAGGGCAGATGTTCGGCGATACTCCTTAGGACTGCGGGATCTTGGAGTGCTTTGATGAGTGCTGCGACAAGATCCCTCGGCGGTTCGTTCTCTGGTGGAGGTGGTGGTGCTGCGGCTCTTTTCTCCTCAGCCGCTCTCGGCACTTCGTTCTTCTGTCCCCCCCGCTTCCGTTTGCGCTTGGGTAGGGGCGCGCCTGGCGCGGTGGCCGGGTTGGCCTCCGCCATGAGTGATGAGGGCGCCGACTCCTGCACAGTTGGGGGTTTGGGGGGGGGCGGCTGCGTCTTGGGGCCACCGGTGCGGGCCGCTGGACCGGCCTTCTTGTTTCGGCTCTCTTGCCGGAATACAGGGCACGACGTGTTGTTTGCCGTGTGCGGGCCTCCGCAGTTGGCACACGTCGGCGGCATCTCTCTAGGCCGGTCGCAGTCCGCGGCGGGGTGCGGTCCTCCGCAACGCACGCAGGCCTGGGGGCGGTGGCAGTTGTGGCTGCTATGCCTGAACTTCTGGCATCGGTGGCATTGAGCTGGTCCTTTCTTCCCGCGCCACGCCTCGATCTTCACGCCGGGAATAAAAAGTAGCTCGTCTGTATCGTACAGACTGGCTGTTATACCCGGCGTCTTCTTCAGCTGCGCGTGGAAAATGCAGCCCGGTCTGCCCTTCCGTGCCCGAATCTGTTTGACAAAGCTGGCCTCGTAGCCGCGCTCTGCCAGCGCGGAAGTGATCTCCGCGGGCTCAGTGTTTGCCGGCAGCCCCCGGATGGCAATCTTCAGGCTCCTTTCGGCGGGAAGCGAGTAGGAGTACCAGTGCACCCCTGTGGTCTTCTCCAACGTCGAGAGGTACGACTGGACGCACCGGTATTCCTCGTCATCTGCAGGCGAAAATCGCACACCCTTTTGGTAGGGGCGCGCGTTCGGGGCCCTCTTCAGCCGCTGCTGGATTTCGCGGAAGTGGTGGACCCAGTTCGGGAGGGTCTCCACCACTATAGGCGGGTAGCGCGGCTTGGAGGGCGGTTTCGTGACGGCCACGCCCGTAGCGGGGGCACCGGGTGGCGGCGGGGCGCCTGCGGTAGGCGACGCGGCAGGGGGCGCACTAGCGGGCACAGCGGGGGGTGCGGCGGGTGGCGGGCGGCGGGCGACGGCGGGCGGCGCGGCGGGGGGCGCGCTAACTAACTCGTGCCGGCCGTCGGCGCCTTTTATATCCCGCGGAGCCGCTCTGGACACATTGTCCACACATATCGCGAATATTCTAGTAAGGACCAGCGTGCGGGCCGAGAACATTCGAGACCATATATGTCTCTCTCTAATGGTGCACTCTCTCTGTCACTCCCTTCTCGAATGTTCCGAGTATAGCTATCTCTTTCTAGTAGTTCTATCTCTGTCACACACTTCTCGAATGTTCCGAGTATAGCTATCTCTTTCTAGTAGTGCTATCTCTGTCACTCCTACCGGATATTTCGCCATATAACGATTTGTGCTTCAGAGGCCCATAAGGGGTCCTGAAAACGCCTGAAAACGGGTTTTCAGGTTATGGCGTCATCTGATAGAGGGTGCCCTGAAACGGACTGAAAACATGTTTCAGGCGCCTGAAAACGACGGCAACTTGGGTGAAATTCCGATCTTTAGATATGTGATAGAGTAACTTCTGAAACGGCCTGAAATGACTTTTCAGCCTGCTGAAAACGCCTCTAAAGCACTGAAATTGACGTTCAAAGTTTTTGACCTAACCTACCGGCGTAACACTACCCCCTCCTAAGACATGCTGGTCCCGAGCATCATTATTTCCGTGGTATCTGGCCAGCCGGTCAACATGAACAATCTTGCTCGGACTACGAGGATTCCGCTGGATTCGATACGTGACGTCGTTTATTTTGGTGACCACCTTGTAAGGCCCTTCCCAATTCGGAGATAGTTTCGGGGACTTTCCTACTCGTCGCATAGGGTTATGTAGCCACACCAACGAACCTTCCTCAAAACCCACTTGATAAGACTTCCGATCATATCGGGTTTTCATCTTTATGCTAGCGTGGAGCCCGTGTTCACGTACCAGGCTGTGAACATCATCAATCCGATCCCGCAAATCACTTGCATATTCCGTGATGGTCCTTGGTGTATCGGGCGGACGTCCAGTCAGGAGATCTGCAGGCAGACGGAGTTCTCTTCCAAAATTTGCATACGATGGAGTAACCGCCGTACTTTCGTGTGTTGCCGACCTATAAGACAACAGGAAGAGGGGGATATGCCGATCCCAATCTTTTTGATGGCTCTCAACGACCTTGGCTAGATGTCTCTCCAGTGTCTGGTTAAATCTCTCAACCATTCCATCTGACTGTGGATGATACGCCGTAGTCCTCGTCTTATGAATTCCCATTATGCGACAAGTCTCCTGAAAGACCGCAGACTCGAAGTTTCTTCCTTGATCACTGTGGATTTCGAGTGGTACCCCAAACCGGCAGAATACTTCGTTCACTAACTTTTCAGCTATGGTTACCGCTTCTTGATTAGGAATGGCAAATACTTCAGGCCACTTCGTGAAGTAATCCATCACGACAAGAATGTACTTGTTTCCGGAGTCCGATGCTGGGAATGGTCCTGCGACATCTAATGCAACCCTTTCCCAAGGGGCTCCCACGTTGTACAACTTGAGTGTTCCTCGGCTACGGGTATGCGGTCCCTTGACTGATGCACAGTTAGTGCATCGTTTACACCAATTTTCAACATCTTCTCGGCAGTGAATCCAATAAAAGCGTTGCCGAATTTTCATTAGGGTCCTTTTTACTCCAAGGTGTCCACCGGATGTTCCATCGTGAAAGCTTCTCAAAACATCTTTCACCCTGTTCTTTGGGACAACGACTTGCAGGTGAGCATCCTTCCCATTTGTTGATTCCCATTTTCTACATAGAACGCCATTATGCATAACCAAGCTATCCCATTGTTCCCAGTAGCTTTTTGTTACCGCACTCATAGCAGCTACATCACACCATCTTGTTTTCGGTGCGCCAGCATTAATCAAATCAAAAATGGGTCTCACGTCAGGGTCCTCTTGTTGCGCTTGCTGCATGATTTCATCACTCCACTCGTCGCTAACCGTATCAGTTCTTATCATTCGAACACATTCCTTGCCTTCTTGTCTTGAGCAATGTTTACAGTTGTCCGCACAAGGTCTACGTGATAGGGCGTCAGCATTTCCATGTGATTTCCCACTACGGTGTTCGATGATGAAATCATACTCCTGCAGTTGTTCAATCCATCTCGCCACTTGTCCCTCGGGGTTTTTAAATTCTAGCAACCACTTTAAAGCAGCATGGTCAGTTCTGATACGAAACTTTCTTCCCAGCAGGTATTTGCTGAAATGTTGTAACGTCTTGACAACTGCTAGCAATTCCCTCCGAGTTACACAGTAATTCCTCTCTGGTTTTGACAATGACTTACTGAAATATGCAATCACAACTTCGTTATCTCCTTTCTTTTGCGACAAGACACCTCCAATTCCAGTATTACTAGCATCTGTATCCACAATGAAATCCTCGTCCGGGTCTGGATACCCCAATATTGGCGTTTCACAAAGTCTTCCTTTAAGCTCGTTGAAACTTGACTCACATTGTTCGTTCCAGTCAAATGATCGCTTTTCTTCCGTTAGTTGATGCAAAGGCTTTGCTATATCCGAGAAGTTCTTCACAAAACGTCTGTAGTATGAACAAAGCCCCAAAAAGGCACGTACTGCAGTCTTGTCTTTTGGCGTCGGCCAATCCTTCACGGCGCTAATCTTCTCAGGATCTGTCTGGATGCCGTCCTTCGAAATCACGTGTCCCAAGTAATTCACTTTACGTTTGAAAAACGAGCATTTCTTCGGACTGAGTTTCAGATTTACCCCTCGTAGTTTGCCAAGCACCTGCTCCAATTTATTCAAGTGGTCGTTGAAGTCTCTACCAACGATAATGATGTCATCCAAATAGACCAAGCAAGTTTCTCCTAGAAGTCCAGCTAATATTTGTTCCATTTATCTCTCAAATGTGGCTGGTGCATTACACAGTCCAAATGGCATAACATTGAACTGCCAGAGTCCCTTGCCAGTAGAGAAGGCCGTTTTCTCCTTATCCTTGTCCTTGATTTCGACTTGCCAATAGCCACTTTTCAGATCCAACATTGAAAACCATTTAATTCCGTTCAATGTGTCTAAAGTGTCGTCGATTCGTGGAAGTGGATAACTGTCCTTCTTGGTTACATCATTAAGTCGACGGTAGTCAATACAGAATCTCATGGTGCCGTCCTTCTTCTTAACCAAAACTACGGGAGAACACCACGGGCTTGTTGAAGGTTCAATAACGCCGCTTCTTTGCATTTCCTCGATCATGCCCTCAACCTCCTTCTCCCGAGCTACTGGAACTCTCCGAGGGCGCTGTCGGATAGGCATAGTTTCCCCAGTGTCGATCTCATGCTGAACCACTCCAGTTCTTCCAATGTCATCATCATGCGAAGAAAAGACGTTGCGATATCGTAGCAGTAAGCTACGCGCCTTAAGGAATTCCTCCTCGGTAAGGTGCTCCCTGGAGTCATTTAGTAATTTTTCAACATCCATTGAAGGCTTAACATGCCCAGGTTTCACGTTTACCTCAGATTCCCGGCAGCCTCTTATCCAAGAAATTTCTTGGCATGATCCGACCAGCATTCCTTTATTGAGGACGCATTCCGTGTTGCTTGGATTAAGGATCCTTAAAAATGCTGTAGATGCCGTGGTTACCATTGTACGGGCTGTTATCCACGGTTTATCAGCATCCAACCTCTCCACCACCACACAGCGGTGAGATTGCGGCCTTGTGGAGTTCGGCAATTTCACTGGAACTAAAACCTGTGACCTTGGTTGAAGAATGGTTCTCGTGGTACAGTAAACATTTCCATTTACTCCACCTTGTATAGGAATCTCATCAACTCCAAACTTTAGAACTCCAACCTTCAAGTCGATTTTACAGTCATGTCTCCTCATAAAATCCAATCCAATAATGCAGTCGTCGATGATGTTAGCAACGATCATTTTATGCCAGTATTCTTTTTCACCTATTTTCACAGCTAACTCTCGTTCTCGTTGGACGGAAATGTACTGGCCGGTAGCAGTTTGCAGCTGGAGATGCCTAGGTCGGACTAGATGATCTCTGGTCAGGTGTCTCAGTAGCCGAGAGCTGATCACAGTCCGAGAAGCTC
The DNA here is from genome assembly GCA_949825045.1 of Argyresthia goedartella. Lineage (NCBI taxonomy): Eukaryota > Metazoa > Arthropoda > Insecta > Lepidoptera > Argyresthiidae > Argyresthia > Argyresthia goedartella. The sequence goes on from OX463807.1 coordinate 21,188,297, forward strand.
CGGTGTCTATGGTAAGGAGACATGGTATTCCACAGATTTCTCCATTGACAACCAGACTATTCCCTTCGTTTGCCTGTGAGATCATAATTGGGACATTTCGACCGCCAGCCAGCACTCGTCCCATAGTCCTGGCTTTTATTCGTTTCCCTGTTGGGGCTCTGACTCCACAGAGCCTATTTTCCTCGCCATTGGAGCGGGGTCTCTGTCCCTCCTAGTCCTTTTTGGACAGCCTGACTGCAGGTGACCACGTTCTCCACAATGGTAGCAACGTGGCCCAAATTCGCGGCGGGAATCTACTGGCTTCGTAGTCGACACTTCTCGCACCCTGAAAGGCCTGGATGAATCCTGTCGTACAGCTTCCACCTCGAGAGCGTGGGTTACTGCATCCTTTAGGCTGCCATGATGTCCCAATCGCACGGCTGCCCTCACTTCCAGATCCCGGATCCCATCGATGAAGGCCTGCACCAGCATACTGTCCACAAAGGATGCTGACGTACGTTGATAGGCCTTCCTAACCAACTTCTCGATTTCCAGGGCCCACTGTTGTAAGGACTCGTTACGTCCTTGTGTCCTGTCCTTTAACTGAGCTCGGTACACGTGCTCCAGGTGACTGTCACCATATCGTGCCTCCAAGGCTTCTAGAAGGCGGTCGTACGTCCGGTCGTTTCCTAGAGCCTCTAGTATGGTAAGAGCCTCGTCGCGCAGCGCCAACGTCAGTGCTGTCCTGGCTTGCTCCTTACTCCAACCATTAGCCTGGGAAACAGACTCGATATGCAGCTTATAGGCAGTCCACGATGAGCTACCGTCAAAGGGAGGCACTTTGAACCTGCCGCCTCCGGACACCGATGCGTCGGGTACATAGGTACTTGGACCATTAGCCACTTAGATCTCAAGTTTTTGGAGACGGCTCTCACAGGTCTCAATTTTTTTATCGACATCATGGACTCGACTCTAGTTTTTCATCCATATCGGCCAGTTTTTCCTGGACCTCAAACAACTCTCTCTTCCATTCGGTCGTGGACTCATGTACCTCACGAAGCATTCGTGCCTGTTCCTCCTGTTTTCGCGACTGTTCCTTTAGCTCTCTCGCTTGTTCCTTTAGGAGGACGAAGATAACGTTGAGGTCTACTCCTTGTGCAGCTGGAGCAGGTGATTCCGACGTACCAGGCGTCGAGTCTCCAGACCCAGACGTTTGGCTTCGCGTCGTCACTCCTTTTGGCTCGGTTTCTCGTGGCATTAACGGCATTTTCTATCCCACCCTTCTGACACCAAATGTTACGAGCGTGGGGTTCGTATTTGATAGAAAAGCACGAATTAATCCACTGAATAAAACACTCACTTTATTACCCAAATTACGCACTACAATTCACACGAACTGTACTTAAAATCCACTAATTAAAACACACACACTATTTCACTATTCACAGGAAGAGTCTTTCTCTCCGATTATCCTTGTACTAGCACTCGATCGCAGTTAAAATGTAACTAACTCGTGCCGGCCGTCGGCGCCTTTTATATCCCGCGGAGCCGCTCTGGACACATTGTCCACACATATCGCGAATATTCTAGTTAGGACCAGCGTGCGGGCCGAGAACATTCGAGACCATATATGTCTCTCTAATGGTGCACTCTCTCTGTCACTCCCTTCTCGAATGTTCCGAGTATAGCTATCTCTTTCTAGTAGTTCTATCTCTGTCACACACTTCTCGAATGTTCCGAGTATAGCTATCTCTTTCTAGTAGTGCTATCTCTGTCACTCCTACCGGATATTTCGCCATATAACGATTTGTGCTTCAGAGGCCCATAAGGGGTCCTGAGAACGCCTGAAAACGGGTTTTCAGGTTATGGCGTCATCTGATAGAGGGTGCCCTGAAACGGACTGAAAACATGTTTCAGGCGCCTGAAAACGACGGCAACTTGGGTGAAATTCCGATTTTTAGATATGTGATAGAGTAACTTCTGAAACGGCCTGAAATGACTTTTAAGCCTGCTGAAAACGCCTCTAAAGCACTGAAATTGACGTTCAAAGTTTTTGACCTAACCTACCGGCGTAACAATAATATCGTCGTACAATGCCCACTGGATGGCCATTTCTCTCCTCTTGTACAGTGGTGTTACCTATTTCTATGATCCACTGTCCATCATCCCCTCTAACCAAGTGTTTCGCCCACTTCTACCTTATAAATGAATTGAAATCTTGTCTTTCCAGCACCAGCAAAGCCGCCATACATACTTGAATCAAGCACACTTACAAATTGCACCCCATAGTACAACAGTAGTGATGAAATTTGTGGTAGCCTACTGGGAGAAAGCTCCCAGCAGCCTACCACAAATTTCATCATTGGATTAAATATAGTTTAGGCAGGGACGGACAGTCGTGCACACTTTTAGATAGTCAAGTCCATTTTGCATGACAGGGGGATAGCCCATCGCCGCCAATATGGAGGTTTCCTCACGATATCCTATAGAGATATGAAGGTTTCTTCACTATACAATTTGGACTTTAATGGAATAAATCCGCTTTCTCGTAAATAAAACCAACACAGCAGAGCAGCTGATCAATAAATAATTCCGCCATCTTGACAGACAAGACACTCACTAAACAAGCTTTCTCGGTTGCCTGAATTGATTACATATAGAAGCCATGCCTAATACAACGCTAAAAGCATTTTTGTGGTAACGATTTTTGTAATGTGTTAATGGTTAAAGTTTTTTGTGGTAAGACGGTGTGTCATTCAAATGAGATTAAGTTGACTAAGAAAATTACATCTTTTACTCTTACTGCCTAGGTTAGTGCAGTTACGGCAGTAACAGCGCACAAAGTAGCGTTGCGTTCACACTGCCACGAGCCCATTGGTTTGAAGTGAGGTCAGAGGGGTGCCCCATGTGCGCATTTATTTCATTTTAAAACAATACGCCACTCGACCTGGAGTAGGTCAAAGGGTTGCCCCTTGACCGCGGCCACCTGCTCATAGAACAGGCAGCTGACCTTCCGAAAGGAGGGCCATTCGCTATCCGCAACCTGCGACGCACTTGGTCCCATGGGGATGGGGTCTTTCTAGATCACCATGGTTCGTACCCTCCGTCGTGCCTCGCGGTCATCCTGTGGGCGTGCCGGGGGATATCGCCAAGTGTGGCTCCGTCAAGCACAAAACTGACACTGCATATCTCCGTATCTGCGCCAATGGGCTAGCTCCCTGTCACTCAAAAAGGACTATCGAATACTGGCTAAACGTGGTCACAACTGCGCCTCTGCCACCTCGTATGGTATTACCGTGATATGTATACGTTGTACTTGTTGTAAATCTGTAGTTTGTTTTTAAAAGATAATTAAAAGGGTGTGCAGTGCGTGTGCATGACCTGACTTGCTAAAAGTAGTAAATGATATGGCAAAGGGCCTTGAAAGCAGGCTAAAGCAGTGGACAATTTGCTTCATTGCATTGCAAATATACTGCTATCTCTTCTCGTAAAAATACAGGCTGAAATTTAATTAGCTGGTTATATTTTTGGGGAATGATAGTACCCACCACTATGAACAACTTTAAAGAAAATGTTTTATACATTAACCTGATCAGCTTTGTTACCACGGAAGACCCAAAATATTTTTTCGTTTGCGACAATGATTCTTGGGGAAAGTTGTTCAAATGGGTTAGTACCCATGTAGTTCATTACCCACCCAAAATATGATCAGCTAATTAAATGTCACTTGTATATAATCGAGTCGTCCGGTTGTCGCGTGTGAGAGTAGACGTGCGTGTGGTGTAATTAGAAACCAGTGCCATTTATTCCCATATCTGAATTGTGATTGGTTTAACTATTTAAATTTCAATTTTCTCTTACTCCTGCGTCTATTAAACGGAGTGACTCCACCCTCGGGGCGGCCCTAGAGTGGGATAGCTATCGATTTGTGCGTCTCGAAAAAATCCAGACTGTGTGATTGGACTTACTGTGTCACCTGAGGATCGAACCCGTGCCCCCGCTCATTGCTGTTCCCGCGCACTAACCGCCGCGCCAAATCAAGTTAGTCGAGCTCGACGAAATACTGCATCGCTTACCGACCGGCTGTGCGTAGCTGCTACGAACTCGCGCGTCATCATCGCACACACTGCTACGTGTGCTACGCTGCAAGTGCTACGCCCGCTGCTACGTATTCTTTACAATGAGTGTACAACGCTCTCCGCCGCCAAGTCCAAATATGAAAGGTTTGCTAGAAAAATCTGCCTCCGATTCTAATTTGGCTGCTTCCGAGGGCAAGGAAATAAATGTAACACTAAGAAACAAACGCCCTAGATTACAAGAAGAAGGAAGTCCACCGAAATCTAGTGGATTTGAAGAATTTAAGTCTGATCTTTTGGGTTTGCTTACCTCATGGAAGACCGAGCAGGATCAACGACTGTCTACTTGGAAAGATGAGCAAAACGCTACCCTGACAATTCTTGTAAAGGACATGTCTGATTTGAAACTACGGTGTGAACAGATTCAGAACTCGAACTCAGAAATTGAAAAAGGTATGGACTTCATAAACAAAAGCTATGAGGAGATGAAAACGAAGATTACAAGTTTAGAGACTGAAAAGAAGAACAATGATGAAAAACTATGTAACCTGGAAAAACAAATTCAGGATATGCGTTTTCAAACTCGCCCTGCTACGATAGAACTTCGAAACGTGCCTGTAAAACAGCAGGAAAATATCCAGGATCTTGTGAAGGTGGTCTCGGACATTGGCAATGCAATGAAACTAGATATAAAAGCTTCGGACCTTCGTGATATCTACCGCCTGCCGGGAAAAGGCTCAACAAGACCTATCATAGCTGAGTTTGCCTCAGTTCCTACCAGGAATGAATTTTTAGGGACAGTTCGGCGATTTAATAAAGATAAACCAGTGAGTGAAAAGCTTAACACCACAACCATTAAAATGCCAGGGGAAAAGAAAGCTATTTATGCAGACGAATACCTCACTCCTGCCTTGAAAAAACTTCTGTTTGAAGCACGCAAGATTGCAAAAACCCACAACTATTCTTGCTGGCACTCATATGGCCGAATCCTGATGCGAAGGGAGCCTGACGGACAGCCCATTCATATTATTACAGAAAAATCCTTAGATTTTTTAGGCAAACAACAATAGACATAGGCTCTGTTATAAAACTATATTTTTATGCATGCTTAACTTTTATTATTATGATACTTTATTTTGCAACACATACTATCTATCATGAAACCGCTATTTTATACAATAACTATTCCCGTGTAACTGCTAACTTCCAAAATCAAACGATCAAACTATGTCATATGCAATTAACAAGTTGTCATCTTAAACACCATAACCGTAACTCCAGACTTCACCGAGACTCTTTTTTCTCTTTGTGGCTAAGCGGATTTGTTACGAGCTCCTTTTTATTTATAAATGGCTAATCTTAATGACATTACAAATGAGTCTCACAAAACAATTTGAGGACTCAAAACTGTGAACCTGCAATTTGCAAAAGTTTTATTACGGACCCAAATAATAAACTAAAGATAATTCACTTTAATATAAGGAGTATTAATATGAATTTTTATCAATTTTGCACCATGTTACACACCACTCAAGTAAGCTTGACTTTTTATTATCCTCTCAGAATGCTGGCTCAAAAACTTAGGACAAATACCTGTCTTACCTGGCTATTCTTCAAGTGCCACTAAAAACAACCCAATCCAAAATGATGGAGTGGTTGCTTACATAAGAGACTCTATAGGCTATTCAGTATCTGAACCCCATTTTATTGATGCAAACTGTTTAGTTATAAAAATAGGAAACACAACAATTATTGGTATCTACCGCTCTCCATCGTACAAAAATCTTGAAAATTTCTATAACAGTCTTGAAAATCTCTCAACCACTTTTAGTACAAATGAAAACGTATTTCTGATAGGAGATATTAATGTTGACATAAAGCCCGAGAATATCGACCCTAACTCTAGTAATTATCTCATACATACTGCTGCATTGGGTCTCTGGCCAGCCCATTTAAGCCCGACCAGAGGAGACAACTGCTTAGATCATGCATTAATAAAAACACTTGCTCCAGTTAATGTAATTATTCTTCACAGTCAGATAACCGATCATCTCCCAGTGATTGTTTGCTTAGAATCATCAATCACTAAGCTAAAAGCTCTAAAAACTGTTACTCGTCTAGACTATAGTTCTATTAAGAATGAAATTGACGTCACTAAATTTAATTCAGTGACGAGCGAGACGGATCCCAATGAAGCTACTGACCTGCTCGTCTCCTTAATCCAAAATATAATTCTAAAACACTCCACCACGGTTAAACTAGCAAAAAAAGATAGAATTTTGAAGCCGTGGATGTCACCGGGTCTCTTTCGCTGCATTCGAAATAGAGACAAAATGCATGCAAAACTTAAAAAGACTCCCGATAACCAAATTCTTAAATTAAGTTACACAAGGTATCGAAACTTTTGCAATGGTCTACTTAGAAAGTTAAAACGAGCGTATGAAAAATCTGAATTACAAAACTCTAAAAACAATCCTAAGGCCACTTGGAGAGTTATTAAATCTATTTCAAATAAAAGTTTACAGCAAAGATCTCCCACGGAGTTACTTCAAATAACTGGTGATGCAAAGTCCTCGCTTAATAGCGTAAATAATTTCTTTGCCAACGTAGGGAAAACATTGGCCCAAAATGTTCCCGCCTGCCGGGGCATCTACTTGACTTGTCAGTGGACGCCCACCCTAACTCTCCTCGGAATTCACTTGCAATTTTACCTGTTGACGATGGTCAAATTGAAAAGTTGATAGCTGGCTTAAGAGGCGATTGTGCCACTGGGTGGGATAATATACCAGCAAAAATCATAAAACAATCTCGTAGCTCTTTAACTCCCCCCATCACACATATCTGCAATTTAGCTATAAACTCAGGTGTTTTTCCTAAAGCACTTAAAAAAGCCATTGTTACTCCGGTCTATAAGGGTGGAGATAGAGGCAGTGTCTCAAATTACAGACCAATCTCAGTCCTCAGCTCCTTGTCAAAAATTTTGGAGCGAATCCTCAATAACTGTCTTCTTAGTTATCTGTCTAAAAATCACATCATTGCTGAAAACCAATATGGTTTTAGGGCAGGAATATCGACTGAAGATGCAGTAACCTCTTTTACTGAGACCCTGACCATCAAAATGGACAATAAACTAAAATGCTTTTGCATTTTCCTCGACTTATCAAAGGCATTTGACACTGTCTCTATCCCCAAACTTATCAAAAAACTAGAGATTGCTGGAGTCCGCGGTCTTGCTCTAAAAATTTTCAGCGACTATCTTACGGATCGAACGCAATGCGTGAAGATTGATGGCCTTACTAGCAATCAGATAGCTATTGACTTTGGTGTTCCTCAGGGCAGCATTTTGGGACCTACTCTGTTTTTGATCTACATAGATGCCCTCTGCCGCCTACGTGTATCAAACTGTGATATATTTGCGTATGCGGATGATACAGCTTTGCTTGTACGCGACCAAACCTGGGACAAGGCAAAACAGGGTGCTGAGTTTTGTCTACGAATAGTGATGGAATGGCTATCTATTAATCTGCTTACGCTAAATGTGGATAAGACAAATATTGTTCAATTTTCCCTTCCCAATACCACAAGTCCCCATCCTGAAACAAGGTTGGTGAAAGCTCACACATGTGTACCAGACTCAATAAGTTGCGACTGCCACCACCTAAGCGTGGTTAGTAAGGTTAAATATCTTGGTGTCTACATTGACGAAAAATTGAGCTGGAGGAGTCATATTGAAGTCATGTGGGGCCGTCTTAGGCGGATGATATATATTTTTAGCGAACTAAGGCACTCTGCGGATAGGGAAACATTACTTCTTGTATATCGTAGCCTTGCCGAATCTATCATCACTTATTGTATTCCTGCCTGGGGTGGAGCCTGCCAAACTATCTTAATACAACTAGAAAGAGCTCAAAGATCTATACTTAAAGTAATGCACTTCAAACGACGAGATTATCCAACTGCCAGGCTCTACTCCGAGTCTGGTGTTCTCTCCGTAAGGCAACTCTACATACTTCGATCGGTGCTCCGAAAACACTCCCTGACGCCTTTTGATCCAAAAATCCTTCAAAAAAGGTCTGGAACCTCCGTCTGTCCCGAAATTCGTTGCCGCACTGCCTTTGCAAGTCGCCAGTTTACGGCACAAAGCGCCTTTATATACAATAGGATTAATAAAATATCCCCTATCTACAATTTGAGTCACCGTGAGGTTAAACTTGCAGTTTTAAAATTGTTACCATCTCTTGATTATTCTAAGACTGAACAACTTCTTAAGGTACTTAGTTGACTAAAATTATTGTTAAAGTTAGCAATGTCTTATAAGTTAATTTCTAAAATATTCAAATTATCGTTTAAACCTAGTAACTGTAAAAGCAAATGTGAGTCAAAATTAAATAAACCCAATATTATTATTTTTTTCTAATTACCTACATTGTTATTATTGTTGATAAATTGTAACAACCGGAAGACCCAAAATCCCTAAGATACAGGTTCATTACCTAGTTTAGGGGTTTGAAGTCGAAATTATATCGATGAGACCATGTACAACAATTTCACTATAATATTTAAGTAAAAAGTTGTTAGAAAGTACGAATAAACTTTATTTATTATATTATTATTATAAATATAATCTAAATTAGTGCTAACAGTATCCTATTCCCAACTTTCAGATAGTAACATCTGATCACACACTGGAAAGGCTTAAGAACTTCAATCTAAACGAAAATATGGAACAGCAAGACGAAATACAAATCTCCGACGAACACAGAAAGAGAATCACGGAGTTAAACCAATCATATGAGCAACTCTTTGACAGATGGCTCTACGTACTAAGCGAACAATTCAATATAGTTCTCTACGGAGTGGGCTCCAAACGGTCGATTCTACACCATTTCCAAAGATTGAAGCTGCAAGAGTTTCCGTGCATAGTCATCAATGGATTCTTTCCCAGCCTCACAATGAAGAGCATACTGGAGTCAATCGTAGTCGATCTTTTGGAGTGCAGCCATGTCCCTTCGAATATCAGTGACGTGGTCAGTCTAATAGACTCGCAGTTGGCGGAGAATGGAATAGACTTGTTTCTTATAGTGCACAATATCGACGGAAGTATGCTAAGGAATGCTAAAGCGCAGGCGATGCTGGCCAGTCTATCTCAGATCAAGAATGTGCATACGCTGGCGACGATCGACCATATAAATGCTCCTCTCTGTAAGTTCACTACTTTTTTATACTCCCTGTAAAAAGTTAAGACCTACGCAAAAGGAAATTGCTTGTGTGATAATAATATGTGATGTTCCATTCCCCAGGTGAAGGTATTTCGATCGGTATGGAGTTATATTATACCCCGGTAATCTGTACCTTCTAAATAAGCTAACTATATAAAAAAGATTGACCTTCTAAGATGTGTAGTTACGGAGATAAACCTTTGAAAATTTTGACCATAATCATAAAATCATATTAAACGTGTCATAGGTTCTATCATAGGGTATTTTTATGACAAATAAAGTCAAAGGTTTCCCAATTTAGTCCAAGAATAAGGAAAAAATATTACATTATTTTCGCACCATTTCATAAACCAGAAAAGTCGATACCGCCCTAAGGTACCTAAGACCTGTCTAAAGTCAACGACACGTACAGATGCCGGCAAACTTATTGAGCATCGTCCTTGCCTGCGCCAGCGAGATAAATGCGTCTGTTTGGTGGTGAATGAGATGGCGAGAGATTTCCCCCACTACGTCTAATTATGCTCAATAATTTTCCCGGTATATGTCACCGGAAAATAATACGATCCGCAAGTTTATAAATTTCCTAGGAAATTTATAAACTTCCTTCTAGATTATATTAGGCTAGGTTAGGTTATGTTAGTATGTTTATAAACTTGCGGAAAAATTTTTAGGAAATTTATAAACTTGCGGATCGTATTATTTTCCGGTGACATATACATATATATATCGAGGTATATCAAGTTTGTAAGAAGTGGAGCTTAAAGACCCAAGCATCTTTAGGGAAGAATGCGTGAAGATATGTTTACTTATCTACTTACTAAACCTAGACTTCTCCCATAGTACGCCAGCGTTTGCAATCTTGTCTCTTCCAGATAACACCGACCACCTTTTTCGAATCTATCAGTCCTTCCTTCCAGTGTTTATAATATATAACTGTACTAAACGACCTACACAACTAGGCGCATGACAGGACTGCGGTTGCGGCGCCTGTACCCCTCCTGCAATCCGTATGTTACATGAGTACCTGTACCTACATGTACTATGTATTGTATGTATGCACGATATGGTATGAATCACGGCTCCGGTGTTCCCTTCGTTATTCCAATGAACGCTTAGCTGTCATACGCCCAGTTGTGTTGGTCGCGAAGTTTAAATTATAGTATACTTCCCTGCAATGGTTGTTAGCTATGATTTATCAAAGCTTAACAAGGACAGAAGTCAACCAAATTTTAGACTTAACCCCAGGCGACAAAAAATATGAGTGTTATAGGTTTGAGTCGTCTATATGTCTGTGTGTGTGTCTATCTGTGGCACCCTAGCGTTCAAATGCGTGGACGGATATGGGTGATGCTGCAAGTCAGAAAGAATGTATTACTGAGACACAAATTGACTTCCACATTTTTAACCCCCAACGACCAGGTGAGGTGTTATTAAAGTTTGAAGCCTCTAAATCTGTAGGTGGGTGTCTGTATATCTGTCCGTGGAACCCTGGCGGTCAATTAGGTGGTAGTATTTTGATGCAGTTTTCAGTAAACGATGGTAGCAGATTTCCCTGTGAAAAACTTAGATGTTTTATTAAAATCGGTTCAGTAGTTCGAAAGTTCTCAGCTTAATACGGAATAGCGGTCTAACAGACTGATTTTAATGCAATTTTTATAGTTGGTAGTAGACTTAACTGCGATGGTTCGTCGATATATTTTATTAAAATCATTTCAGAGGTTCAAAATTATCAACCTAAATAGGAAACAAGTGTGCCGCATTTAAGCAGTAAGGTTCCATTAACGTGTCGGTGTGTTTTAAATATGTAATTATTCGTGGGAAGTAAGTAAAACCTCTAACAATACTTTTTCCCTAATTCCAGTATGGGAGCATAGCAAGCTTAGCAAGTTTCGCTTCACATGGTGGGACGCGACCACGTTCCTGCCGTACACTCAGGAGACGTCCTTCGAGAACTCTCTGCTCTCACACCGCTCCGGCTCGCTGCAGCTCGCCTCCTTGCGCAGTGTTTACCTCTCGCTCACACACAACGCTAAGGGGATCTTCAACATTATTATAAAGCATCAGCTGGAGCATGATAAGCTGCCAAACTATCAAGGTGAGATTGTGTTTATACCTGCCTGTCTGCACCAGGAGGGTAATGTTATTCGAGCGTATGTATGTATGTAGGACTATTTCAATAAATGTATTTTAATAAATGGCGTTTCTTTGGATTCGTCTCAGTTGTGGGAGTGACAGATTATATAATTGTATTGAAAAGTCAATAGGTTAGATTTTTTTATAGCAAAATGTAGTTTACAACGTAATTGGTACTTTCACACTTCACATACATAACAAGGTGCATTCATAAGTTTGCATGTGGTATAGGAAGAAAATACACTATGGTTATTTGTTTTTATAATGATTCCACTTGTTAAAAAAAGTGTCCCTTCTCAGAAAAAAGAGAAATCTATTTGCAGCACTTGGAACAATAATCATCCTGTCAGGAAACTCACTGTTGGATATTAGGGCTTATCATAGGGTACACAACATCTAAATTGGTGTATTTATATCTCAGTCTATCTGTCGGCTATCCTCATTGTTGATAGTAATTCCCGGGCAGTCCATGGTTCATGGTTAAGGCCCAAGATCACACAAAACCACAAAAAAATAACTTTTTTTTTGTGCAACAAGAGAGCAAAGTTGATTTTTGCTACAAGTGCTCAAAGGCACGAGATGCAAATAACTTTGGACTCGTGCTGCACATACAACTTTACATCTCAGCAATGAGAATTGTCAAACTTTAAATTTTATCAATTAGCTTAGCAGAAGACGACAGCCAGAACCGGGCCTTAAGCAAAAAGCGAGCAACTTCTTACTTTCTTTCTTTATATACAGTATAATTCGATTATAAATCACGCCTTGTTAGAAAGAGAGGGTGTGATTCATAGGTACTTGTAATGGCGTGATGACGTGTCATGAGTTCGTTCATGAGCTTCTTGGCTAAACCTTCTTCTGACCTAACTACTATATCATAATATGGATAACAATAATACATACATAACAATATTACATACATAACAATATTAAGCTTCAATTATACGCAGTTTGTGCGTCAACCTGTTAGTACGAACAATAGCCCCTCGAGTTTCGTTATAACCGGATTTTACTGTTCAATAGCTTAGCATATTTTGTTGAACGTGACCTCAGGATCCTTTTGCGGATTGGCTATGGTTGATTGGAATACAGCCGTGAGTAGTAGGCGTTTCTTTACAAAAAAAATCAGCGTTACCCTTAACCGTTGATTTTTTCTCCTCGCAGGTCTCCCCTTCCGCACGCTGTACTCTATGTCCCGCGAGCAGTTCCTGGTGTCGTCGGTGGCGGCGCTGCGCGCGCAGCTCACGGAGTTCCTCGACCACCGCCTGGTGCGTTCACGCCGGTCGCACGCACACGACGCGAGCGAGGCGCTGCTCATACCGGTCGAGAATGCGCTGCTCAGACACTTCTTGGAACAGCAAGACGCTTGATGCCGTGTCACCGATGATGAGGGCTGTGTGCTTGTTATGTAGGAGCATGATCTTTAATTTCCTAAATATTTTTTTAGTAATAATTTCTTAATTTATTTAATAATCAAAATAAGCAATGGTGCTCAGACCGTGCATCTGAAATAAAAGGCAAATATTGTCAAGTAATGTTTTTATTTTACAATCCCGGAAATAAAAAATCTTATTAGGATTATATATAGATATATATATATATATATATATATATATCAACAGGCCAAGATGTAAATTACTTAAACTTAATGACTTACATATTACAATAAAATTATTAACTAAAACTCTCTTCAACAAATTGTGGCACATTCACCAAGATGCATCAACCAAACATTTCATATTGAATTATAATAAAGTGCATTCATATACTTTAAATTTAAAAAGATGTAGAAAAATACTTTTTTTGTGAACAAAGGTATGTATGTATACTAAAGTTGATCTATGTGCTGAAATATGCATACTTATCATTTAGATATTGTACGCCCCACAAGCTAGACTACGCTTTGCCCATTGGGTTTGATAATGATTTCAAAATTGACACTCAAGTCGTGTTCATCAGTGAGATAACGAAATGTTAAGAGAAACAAAATCTACATGTTTCGTACTTGGTTCAATTTAACTGAAAATTTTGAGGGGGAACAATTTCACGTTTACGCCCAAGGGAATGTTGTGAATGAATGACCTGAGAATGTCTTGAAGGCATCTGATTTCTAAACTTACTTTGTACTTAGAATTTCTGATTGACATGCTCAGTTCATTTTGAAATACCAAATAAAGCAAGAGCCCCTGATGAATAATTTCACATGTCAAACATACACAATGTTTCCTTGTATCTGTTCAGAATGTTAAAATTTTATCACCGAGATTGCACTAAGTTTCTTAGTTTACGAGAGCTGCATTGGTTTAAAACTAATGTAATGCACTTTCATTGAGAGATTAAAAATAAGTATGTCACTAAAATAAAAAGAAAGTATCATTACATACATATACAATTTAATAAAACAGTAACTTCGCGGACAACAAACTACAGGTTCCACACAATAGACATCTACATGAATCAATATTTTAATTAATGAGAGAAAATATTTAATTATTAAATTGTAACATTAGACAAGCAACGGGCCTCAGCTGTCAATCTCACAAATGAAAACTTGTGTCGGGACGAGTGTTCAATAGACGCTCCCAGACAGTGTGAGCTATACTGTGTTCGAATCGCATCAGAATAGCTGCCGTCTCCCGTCGGTGTCCTGCAGAGCACCTAGCAGCGCCGGCAGTCAGGTATTGTGTTGTGGTGGTGTTGTGATAATGTTTATTGTCCGATGCATCGGAGCGCCGAACACTTACAATGTATGAACTCCACATAAGGCATCACTCAGTTCTCCTCTTCGTCGAGTTTCCGCTTCTTCCCCCGAGTGCTTTCCTCGGGCCCGTCCGCGTTATCCGCGGCGTCTGCGGCATCCGCGCCATCTGTTGAGCCGGAGACACGACAGTTATAACAAGCCAAAGGTTTCTTGGCGCCTGAGCGAGGCCGTCACCTCTCTCAATCCCACGCGGCCCTACCTCCTCCAGGCGTATAGTCAATGTTAGTGCATATGGCACCTTCAGAGAGTACGTTATTGGGCACCACCGCGGTTGCTGACGATCTACTGATCGATTCAGTTACCAACTAACCGCCTTATTCATAAAACTTGTCAAACATATTATAGCTAAAATGTGCTCTTTTTCTCACAAACACAAATTTCAAAGTGACAGATAAAGACACACGAATTATAACGGCATTATAGTTAAAATAGGTTTATGAGACGTTTATGAATAAGGCGGTAAAAGTTTTAGTTTAAGTACGTAAAGCAGGGTTCGAAAGAACAATCATAGTTATCGTGGTAACAACAGTTGGAAATTTATCAATTGATAATAACATAAAATTGCGCTCGCGAATATGAACCAAATCCGAACGCAGGAATATTCCCGCACTCACATGTATCTGAGAAAGCACGAAGTGTCAACTTGCCAAGGGGATTCCCCCTTACACAGTCAACAACCCTATTGCTTTTGTTATTGAAAAAATATAAAAATAATGTCTAACACTGGTTATAACTATATTGAGAATTTTGAAACCTGATGTAAAAGTTAACTATTTATTATTAACGAATGGTTACATTTATTGCATTTGAGTCGTGCGTGAGTTACCGTCGGGACTTTAAAACCCCCCACTGCTGACGTGATCGTGAGTAATGGTAATGGTACAAAAGTAGTTAGTTACTCACCCGTGGTCTTGTTGTTGGTTTCTGCATCTGTATCTTCATCATCCTCATCCTCGTCCACATCGCTGCCTTCGTACATTGAGCTGGCAGAACTCTCCTCCTCTGTTGATTATTTATTAAGTGATATTTGAAGTCTGATCCAAGTTATTGGCCCATTAACAACCTTACCGAGAAGAGCGAGAGAAATCGGTACATTCATAGTCCACCTGACTCAAGATTAAGTGAAATAAATAAATTATTTGTATTAAAATAACTATCATTGAAAGATAGATTGAAGAATGAAGTTATAAGGGAATGCTGTGGATTGAAAGAAGACATAGTGACAAGGATAGAGAAAGGCCGGCTTAGATGGCTTGGTCACGTTGAAAGGGTGAATGAAAGGAGATTGAGGAAACAGATTTAAAAAGCGGGTGTGAAATTTATTTACAGATTATAAAGCGGCGGAGCCGTCGGACGGGGACGCCGAAGAAGGTCCTATAAATACCAAATCGGCGATTTGTTAGTGAAGCAAATACGAAGTACCCGTAACCAGCGAGCTTGCATGGAGAAACTTATGAATGTTGAGGAAGCAAGAGATGTATGCCAGGATCGTAGCAGGTGGAGGTCTTTGGTTTCTGCCTACCCCTCTTCCGGGAAATAGTATGTATTTATGTATGTATGTATGTAAAATATCTTACCTAGATTCTCATTGTAGACTGCACTGAGCGACACATCTTCATCATCATCTGGAAATATAAACAAATATTATATTAAGTTATTTAAATGACAAACTAAACAAGGTTTTAATTGTCATATCCCAAAGCAGCATACGTTTCGGATTTAAGGACCTCAGACGCTCACAATTTGGGATGCTTACTTTTCAATAAACAGTGCATGCTGAACAGTAGACCATATACAGTGTATAACATCAGGGGCAGGGAGGTCTTATTTTGGGTTGACCTTTCCGTTAGACTATCATCGTCATTTAAGACCAGGGAACCAAAGTCCAAATCTGTAAACCCAGTATGCATTTCAATTCCCTAAGCCACAGTTATCATAATGAACTGTATTATATGTTACAGATACACACCAAACTTGTGAAATATGGTAAAGCCCTCTTTACATATAATTTCATGTTTTTATTTAAGGTGGCCACAACCTGTAGTAGAAATATATCTCATTTAGAAGAAGAGAATAGTACTGTAAAGTACCAGATCAGCATTTCCTGATGGCCCAAACAAGTTTGTAGAAAATCCAACAGCCCCAGTATTATATTTTACTGACCGTCATCATCCTCTTCCTCACTGTCATTGTTTCCGTTTAAGTCATCTTCCTCTTCACTGTCGTCAGCCTCTGCATCATCTTGGTCAAACCTGTAAATCAGAAAACCATGACTTATTGTTTGTAAATTACAATGAGCAAAATAAGTACCTGAAATCTCACCAAAAACTATAAATATAAATAGCGTCACGCCTTTTCCCATAAAGGGTGGCAAAGGCACCGCTGTTTGCGGGCCAAGTCATACTTTTTAACCAAGATGGAGCTTGTAAAGTTACAGCATGTTTTGCAGTTGGGGTTTGTAGAGTTAGAGAGTTACTTGGCTCTTCAAGAGATTAGATAACTTTTTACGAGTGAAAGGTTTTGCTTTGAGTGGTAGTTCAGTTATGTGAATATTAATATGAACACTACATACCCATCTAAATACTTCAGTGTTGGATGTATTTGGAACACCTTATTTCTGTAGTCTTCAACAGAGGTGACTTCATTGTTGAATAGATCCAAATTTTTCAAGTTTGGAAATTCCTGCAACGGCTTCAGACTTTCCAGATCTTTAAATTTGTTCCCAGAGAGGTTCAAATGTGTCAGTTTCTTGCATCCATTGAGGAAATTAAGTCCGCTGGATATTCTATTGTCAGAGAGTTCCAGTTTCCTCAGTTTTGGTAATTTCGGGAATCCTTTCAGAGATGTAAGTCCAACATTGTTGAGGCTCAGTATCTCCAGATCAGTATACTCGTCTGTGAGACCGAGTATAGTGGTGCTTCTGCAGTTATCCAAGTTCAATTCCCTCACCTGAAATATCAAGAATGAACTTCGAAAAAAAGGATACTACTGGCGCCCTCTATTGGCAAGGTAAGCTGCGAGAGAAAACTTTCGTGCGATTTATTTAATTGCAACTTTCATGTTGATGTTGCAATGAAATTAAGGAAATAATTATTCCCTTACACTGTTTCAACAGTACAATAGATATCCAGATTAAGTTAGATGATTATTAGAACTACAAATTATTAAAAGAGAAGAATTTTTAGAGTATTAGCTACATATGTATATCTTTACCTTGGAATGTCTGTATGTATAGTATAGGTGCAAGCAAATGTCAGCAGGCGAAGATTATTTACAATACAAAATCTGGTAAAATTCGCGATAGATTTAATCGAACTATAAGTAAATCGAAGATTCGATAACCTAGGTGAAACGAAATAAAAAGTGATATAACTGGCTTGCTGAAATTCCGAGAGAAAGTCATTATGTAGAACGTAGAAGTCTCAAAGCCAACCAAAAACGAAACGTCAAGTGTGTTGTTAGTTGTCAAATCATTTGCGTAGTTAGAAAATACGGCAAAAATGTGATTATTTCGCGAATATAGCCTTTTATTTAGGAAACTAACATCTTAGTTAAGCAGTTTCTAGTATGCAATCAAGTTTCCGTGAACTTATCGACCGTAAATATGAGATTGTTTTATTTAGGCAATGGCGGATGACACGAATCATCGCAACGCAATAAAAATGGCCGATGTATGGTAAGGCATGCGTCAGATACGATTTTACGGTTATAGTTATAGCTAATTCATGGATGAAATAAAATGTTATAACACCGTAATTAATTATTCTACCTATATTCATCAATATTTAGCCAGGATTTGTAACGTAATCTCACCTCGTCTCTATAGGTGAAAGGGCGCGAAATTGGATAAGTAGAAGTTCTGCTCACACAGTGAAGTTACAGGATCTTCACATAAATATGATGTAAAGCATATAAACCCCCAAATTTCTACAAAACAATGCTATTTATCTACTGATCCCACATTGAAAGCTGCAGAAAAATTCAAATTGATTTAGGACTGACATTGACAATACCAATCAATGAACCTACAATTTTGTTATTACATTGAAGGTTTATAAAAGATTCCTTCCAGACAAAATCAAAAAACCTATAAAAGAAGGGCACTTGACCACGCATGAAAATAATGTTTCTAAAAGTTCCTCTTTCCTAAAAGTTGTAGCACCTAACCTCAATATGGTATTATTTACAAAAGAATGCTAGTGGCATAAAGAAACGGCAAATCCTTTAGTGAATAGTCATTCATTAGATACATTCAGGAACAATACATTACTTATCTTAGGAAGTAATTTTCAGTAGATATAGCAATATTTGGGTGAAATGTAACAGAATCTGTAATGGCTAATTTCTCTATTGTAACAACGCCACATATCCACTTGGGCAACGGATTTCTCTTGCATCGTGTAACGGGTGATTGGGATATAAATGAATGTGATTTGATGGTATAATAGTTATTCTAGCTATATTTTTACCCTTGAGTACCTGTAAAATACCGTATCGACAAAACATTCCAACATATCGGAAAACATTATTACCTGCTCAGGCTTTCTTCCCCTTAGCTCCAAGTCGACTCTTTTTTCCATCGTTGACTTGCAGCAGAATTACACTTTACAACAACTTCTTTTATGAGCTGTACTAGTAATTATCAAGGAATAAAATCGCCAAGCTTGGGTTTCAAAACAGACAGAAGGAGACTTAGTACACGCGAGTGACGTCGCGACAGTGGCGCCGTCTGGTGACAATCCGAGGCGTTACACCGGAAACGGTGCTCTTGTTAGGATTTGTTCCTTCTTTTTATTGAGGATTTATGAAAGTAAACATGTACATTGCTAATTAGTATTTTAATTTAATTAAAAAAATAATATCACACATAAATAACAGTAAGGTAATGCTTACGAGTTAATAAGTAATGTGTTTCTCAGAAAATAATGAATGTTGATGTTGGTATTACTGCCTACTTAACTTATGTTGGCAACATGGCGAACACAAGGCGGGATATTACAAAAGTTGTTATTCTAGATTGTTGTTTGTTGACCAAGGTCAGTTCGGCATGTATTCATTATCCTATGTATTTTAGGAACATTCAATTCAAGTTAATGTATGTTATTATTAAAATTTTGAATAAAAATAATGTTATTTTTTATTTCTAACATACTTATCTAATTGTCGGTGAAGTAAAACAGCCCGCTTGTCTTGAGTAACCTAGGTATTCTCGTACCTAAAGCCCGAGGTATATTATAATATAATTGTGTCTACTATACTATCACATAAGCTTCGGGCTCTAGAGTAGGCTTCGGTTATGAATGACTAAATTAATTAATTACGTAGGTAATTAAAAACGTTAGTACTGAAATGAACTCTATGATTGGATAGTTTCAGGCCCGAATCTACGACTTTTTGTAACCCTGCGTTAGTTTTAGTACCATTGCCTAGTTCTATGATGGAACTACTGCGAATGGATATTCGCACTAGTTCCATTCATGCGTAGAAACCAATTGATGGTACTAATGCGAATTTTGTTTGGCATTTGTTCCATTCATGCGTAGAAACCCAATGATGGAACTACCGCGAATACTAAAATTCCTACATTACCTACCTTATTTCCATTGCCTAGTTCCATGATGGAACTACCGCGAATTTTATTTTCGCACTAGTTGCATACACGCGTGATAAACCCAGCGATGGAACTACTGCGAATACTAAAATTTGCTTTCTCTCTAGTAACATTAAATGAAATGAAATCGAAAATTTTAAGAAATTAATTATATAATTAATAATTTATTATGAAAGTGATGTTCGTACGAATGTATAGAGTTTTATTGCGAACTAGGACTGTCCTGTTTCATAAACTCTCCTGTCATGCCTAGGTTTGCTGGAAGAAATCTCTTTTTAGAGATAAGCTCGCCTTTGCTTGTAACATTTCTTGTAACTGTCTGTTTCTTTATATTATCTGTGCAACAAAGAATAAGAATATGAATGTGAAATTATAGATGTTAATTTTTTTGCTGCGTTAGAACTTAAAAATAAAACAAGGACTAAATACTAAAATTGCTGATTCCCGAGGTTACACTGTACGCTGAGCCGCATATACTATGTGTATTGTAGCGAGCAGTTAGTTCAATAGTTTAGTAATTGTAAGTGTCTTTATCAGAGCACATAGGTCTATCCTTTACATTCAATTGTTCCTACCAACCTTGGGTTTGCTGGAAGAGATCACTATTTAGAGATAAGCATGCCTATTTAGATGTACTTTCTGTTTTATTTACAATAATGTATGTCGTTTTATGTGCAATAAATATATACAAAAAATCACGAAATATACGAAATGCGAAATACCTACTATAAATATATATATATATATATATATATATATATATATATATATATTGGATACACCTTTTGAATATCTACTATGGAATTAACATCATCATCCTCATTTGAAAATATGTAATAAAATACCTATTCGAACCATATTATTAATTAATAAATCTTTCCTGCTTCCTATCCTACTATTATTATAAACACGAAAGTTTGTGAGTATCTATGGATGATTGTTACTCTTTTACGCAAAAACTACTGAATGGATTTTAATAAAATTTTATAATAATGTAGCTTATACATCAAAATAAAGTATAGGCTATAATTTTTAAAGATATTGTGTGAATTGTCCAAAATATACTGATAAGTGTCAAGTAGGTAGAAAAAAATCTGCCATAAATACAATAAAAATTATACCTTGATAATTGATAATGCACATTTGGATGTAACAAATTGATCATTTACAAAATAAATACTTTTATTGGTTCTGGTATTAAAAGTAGATAAACTTTGTCTTTCACATTGCAACATTTGGATAACTTAATAGTTACAACGATGTGATTTTGTTTTTGCATGACGATGTGATTTTGTTTTAAAGCGTCGAGCACAGTCGTTACCATCCTTACTGGAAGCCAGTCAGGGCATTTTCAACCCCCCTTAACTTCGCTGTGGACTGACTGATTCACTCACCGATCATCAAAATTCTAAGGTACTTCTAGCACACCTACAAGCTTGAAGTTTTGAACCTGGATTCGTGAAGTCATTACGGCGCTCTAACGTTATTTAATTCCCGCGAGGTGCAAACTTGGCTTGATCGGATAGAACATTAGCCTC
Source organism: Argyresthia goedartella (assembly GCA_949825045.1). Classification (NCBI taxonomy): domain Eukaryota; kingdom Metazoa; phylum Arthropoda; class Insecta; order Lepidoptera; family Argyresthiidae; genus Argyresthia; species Argyresthia goedartella. The sequence continues at coordinate 21,209,614 of OX463807.1, forward strand.
GAGATGTATCGCGTGAGAGTGTACAGCGGCGATAACGGCCAACGATTTTATTACCTACTAATTTTTGCGCCACTGTGACGCTTAAGATAGTGTATTGTACCATATTATTTATTTTCAATCAAATTTTGGGTCGTGCGAAGCTCACCGGGTCAGCTAGTAAATCAATATTGTAACTGAAAGGAAATGCGCAACTCAACAGTTAACAGTGAATCAACAAGTAATAAATTTATCAATAACATTAAGTACTTAGGGTGTAACGGAAAGGGGTAGTCATATTTTAGGGGGCTGTTAATTAGGGACATCATTCATAAGAAAGACGCCAGACTTGATTTCAATAATTATCGACCCATATCTCAAAGTGTTCTAGAGGATTATAGCAAAAAGGTTACACACATTCCTTACTGTTCAAAAAAACCTAGCTAGGGAACAATTCGGATTCCGGTGAGGCGTATCCACAGTAGATGCTATATTTAATATGACTTTTAGGAGACTTTAGCAGTGGTCCTGAACAGTAGAGAGAATGTAATGACAGTTCTTGCTGTCAACCATACATACAGTGGGAGAGAGGTTCAACTCATATTTGAAAGGAGGAAAACAAAGTGTGCTGTTACCAATATTGAACCAATCAAGAACTCAAATAAATGCAGAATCAGAAACTACTGGTATTAATAAGGGCGTTCCACAAGGTAGCATATTGGTGCCCTAACTTATCCTACTCTATGTGAACCATCTCCCAAACTGGATAGAAGATAAAATCATAATGTTCGCAGACGACGTATCTATCTTTTTTAATTTCAACGAGATGAAGAGAGTTACATGGCAAACCGTATATCTAAATCTAAAAATAGTGTTAAACGCTGATTCAAGCAACTCAAACTTAGTACAAATGTCAGCAAAACCAACATCGTACATTTCAGGGACAATAACACTCAGGTAATGGATGGTCTTAACCCTTAAACGGGCACACCATGTTTTACGCGTTGTTTAAACTTTAAAATGCGAAATACACTGTCTATTAGGTATGGAAAAGAAAAATAATTTGAATATTTTCAGTTTTTATTTTATTTTAATTTTTTTTTCACATGTACCTTAGAAATGACATTGCCCGATTATGCAGTACTATGGATTCTCAACAACTGTCACATAAAACGGTTAAAGATAATAAAAATACTCATAGAAAACAATACTTAACGTAACAATAACATAATTTAATCACAGTTTGAGATCTTTTAATTATTTAGGAACCATTAACCTCAGACTTTCATTATAAATGCAAAATAATCAGACATGAAGAGAAACAAAATTAAAATATTATGCTTAAAAAACGAAAAAAAAAAAACAATTATTCTTTCTTTAACAAAATCAACACATTCTTCTCAAAAAACAAACTAAAACAAATTATTCTTTCTTTAACAAAATTAAATAATAATAATAATTCTTAATGTTTTTGAACCATCGTAAGGGAAAAAATCGTAGACCATCCCCGAGGACCCAGCTCGAACCAGAAATTTAAATCCCCATTTGTGTGGTTTTTTGGGATTATACTGTTTCCTGTGACCTGCTTTTTTACCTTTATATGGAATGACCATCTCATCTACAGCAAATGCTCTTTCCTCCTCTATTTTGAGACATTGCTTACGTACATGCTCTATCACAGGAGACACTTTGTGGTAGCTATCACTCTGGTTGACATTTGTGTTATCGCAAAAATGAAGATATAGCTTGATACATTTGTATCGTTTCAGGGACAAAGCAGATGCAATGGGCTTAAATCTAAGTTCATTGCTCCAGTAGTCATCGATCGATGGTATTTTCACGATGCCCATGATAATCTCAATACCAAGTAGCGTCTCTACTTCATTTTTTGACACGCATATAGATTTACCGGTATTCTGTACAGAATACAGGTTAGTCATTTCCACAATGAAAGTTAGTAAATCGTCAGTAAACAATTTTTTTAAATATGCCACCGGACGTATCACTTCATGCTGCTCAAGAAAGCTAGTGCCTGAATCCACAACGACGGCACCAGTATATTTCGTTTTCTTGAATGAAAACTGTAGCCACATAGCAGGGTGGTTGATCAGAACGTCGGGTAGCAACGAGTGGCGACGATTCTGATGTTATTGGCTGTCGCTTCCTTACTGCTGGTGAAAGCGGCGTCTTTGCAGAACTCGACGATGATTCCGGCACAGGACTTGGTTGTAGATCGGAAATGGTACTCGTAGCTAAGAGTGACGGCGACGACTATGTAGTTACTGGTTGTCGCGTCCATACTGCTGGTGCGGGCGGCGTCTTTATAGAACTCGACGATGATTCCGGCACAGGACTTGGTGGTAGATCAGAACTAGTACGCGTAGCTACGAGTGACGACGAGTGTGTAGTTGATGGCTGTCGCGTCCTTACTGCTGGTGCAAGTGGTTCTAGATCAAGGTCATCAGAGTCGCTCAAATTTTGCAGTAGATCATAAAGACCAGGAGAAACTGATCTTGGCGGTGAAGACACTGGTGAGGATCCACTATTTTTATGAGAGAAAAACTCACGCGCTCCTATTATCCTTTCTGCGTCATCGTCAGACTCCAAATCTGAATCCTCTGACTCTAAAGGAGGTACAAGAGTCAGAATTTTCTTTGACCTCCATCCTTTTCCCGCCATATCACTGAAAAAAAAATACATTTATGATATATTTAGAAAACAATTATTAAAGCGTTCCAATATCGGGCATTGTCCGTTTTTTGTGACAGATATGAAAAACACAACATAAAAGGGTTATCAGGCAATGTCCGTTTTTTGGGACAAACATTAATATTACTAATTTTAGGGTTTACGGGCAATGTCCGTTTATTGAGACACGTAGGTATACACGCGAATCAAGTTGAAATCACAAGTACTTTTTACAAAATAACTACTGTTTAATGTTCTTTAACTGTTAATAAAACATATTTAATCGCGACAGTGTCGTAAAATGGAGTGATACTTACATTTTCGATTTTCAAATGAAGAGCGCAAAAGCTCTCCGCCGTTACGCTTATTCAACTGGTCGCTGCTTGTCACGCGTCGCGTGCGCAACTCTTCTCACCGCGTTAGTAGGAAAGAGATAGCCTAACAGACGCCCCGTCACACTCAAAGCGCGCCAGATTTCGTTATAATTTGAATTCTGGTCATTTTATTGACATGTCTTATAAAACGGACAAAATCTGTTTAAGGGTTAAGGTGGATCAGCTCTAAAGGTGGATTTTGATGGTCAAAATTGCTCTTTAGCATGGCATCCCAAACTCCTGGGTATCTGTAGAGATGAAAATATAGGCTGGAAGAAACTAATTCAGTGCGTAGAAAACAAGTTGAGTAGCAGAGGTTTAGCAAGAATTGGGAGTTGCTCTACGTTTTCGTCCAGTCTAGGTCGCTGTACGGCTTGGCAATATCGTAGACATAGAAAAACATTTCCTCCTGCAAAAGAGATGTGTGCGGATAATTGACGGACTCAAATCAAAAAAGATCTTATTTAGAGATTCCTTAGTAAAACTGAAAATCCACACAATCACAGCTCTGTATGTAATAGAACTCTGCAAACAAAAAGGTAAGGCATGAGGTTTCCAATGAGACCCCTTAGAGTCAGAGATCGGCTCAACAAGCGACATAAGGGCGATCTGAAGGTGCCGGCCTCTAAAACTGTTGCATACTCACGATGCACAAAGATGGTTGCCAATAGTTGCCTTCCCCTCTGTACTGTCAAACCCAAAAATGCAAAATGGCCGCTTCTGTCACGGGGTCGCACGCGAACTCCGCGCGCTAACGTCCCGTTTCATTAAAATGACGATATCTCTATTTTTTCTATGGGAGCTCTCTAAGAAAGTTATATCGTTGGAATGGCTTTTAAATAAGCTACCGGATAAAAAAGAATAGTCCAGTTTTGCCTAGCAATATATTTTAATTTTAATTTTAAATCTAATATTTTTTTTTTTTCCAATTATTGTAGAAAAAAATGAAAAATGAAAAAATTTAGCATGTTTGTAGTTTATTTACATCTAAATACGTTATCGCACATAAATAAATAACAATAACATGCCTCCCCATACAATAATCCTGGAAAGCAATCACCACAACCACACCACCACTCAATAAGCGCTGGCACGTGACTGACGGCGCGATATTTCATTGCCTCGATCAACCACTAATGCTTGCTTTAGAGTAAAAACAAAGGATGTTATGCCTTTCTCCTTCTTTCGGCCACGTTTAGTGGAAGTTTGAGCAAGATAGACAAACGCTTTGATTAAATAACGGTCCTTATTTACCGCCTTTTACGCATCGGTCAAAATGTGTCCGCGTGACAGACTGGGGTATTTTGCATCGGTCAAAATGTGTCCGCGTGACAGTCTAGCGGATAAGAGTATACTTATAATAAGCTCCCCGACATTGCCTGACACAACTTTTTTTTAATAAACTCACACAGCATTTAATAAAAGTCTGTCCTTATGATTTGAATGAATTTTATAATTATAAATTTTAATACTGTATGACGTTTTGAATTGCTAATTAGATGCGGCAGATTATTTAGTTTTAAAAATCACTTGATTGTTATTTTATTATTATTATTATTACTACGAAATTATTTTATTGTTTATTGTGTGACATGTGTACTCTTTCCGTTATATGACATTGATTCATAATTATTATATCTGTAAGACCTTGTAACAAGACAGTTATGGCAATAGATATACTGAAAACAGATTTGATCAGAGCAACTTTAATTTTCACCTCTCCATGCATGTTGGGCCGGGGCGATCGGTTGTTATGTATTTTATTTCCTAATTTATGTAAGCAGTTGGGTTTTTTGAGAGGCAGGGGGAGGGGGAAGGAATGATTATGGGAGGGACGGGGATGGGGTCTCAAATATTTTATCTTTACTTCCAATTATATCGCGAACGTCACACGTTAGGTTAAATATTACCAAACACTTTTTTTTTGTTTCTGAAGCGTGGGATAGTGATAGGCTCGCTTTTCTCGCCTTAGCGTATAGTATTTATTCGTAATTTTGTTCTAAAAAGCAGGAAATAAATGAGCTTATTAAAAAAAACTAAAATATCCCGACTGTGGTACACTAAAAAGCAAAAACCAAATAGATTTGACTTGACGAAAATATTGAGATTCGAGTAAATTATTATAGTAAAATTGTTAAATTAAATTAAAATTAAATGCAGGCGGGACTATATCCGTCTTGTGAGTATCATCCCTAAGAATACGGTGAAGTTAACAATGAAACTTAACTTGCTGTCTTCTGACATTGACGTAATGTAACGCAACGTAAGTAGTTAAAATGATACATATTTAAATATAAAATTGCACGAACAAATAAGTTTCGTAAGTTTTTACATGTGGCACAGGGTACACAGCCATAGGGCCTCGACTATTCATAAACGCAATTTTAATTTTGTTCCACGAGCGACGATTGTCAAAGTAGTACCAAAAAAAATAATTTCGAAATTCTTATTTAGCATAACGTTTGAACAATATTGTTCGATTCCAAATCGATATTCGATCGATGGTTTCTGAACGGCCTTTTTGAATTTGACGTTGCTGCCAACCTAGCAGTTTTTGACAACTGACAGACGAAAGCCCTCGCAAAGTAAACGCGTTTTGGTTAGGGTATTGAAATAAAATCGCAGGCCATCTGGAATGTATTCGGGTTTCCCTCAGGATTGTCTATATAGCTGAGTGTGTTGTGGTTCCCCGAACCAGATAAAGTTCGCATTTACGTGGCCGATTGGTTTTTACCACGTAACATAACCTGTGTTGGAACACTGTGCTCATTGAAGCTGGCCCGCCAGTCATAGGAGGTTGGCTGAAGAACCTGTCTACCAAGAAGAGCCTAGGGTGCACCCGGGCCTTGCAGAGAGACAGGAGGTTGACGGGACCGAAGCACAGACCAGGTTAGATCGACCCCAATTACTTCAGCTCGGTGAATCGCCGACGTTCACACTTCTTGGCAACTGATCGTTACGCTACCTCGTAGCTGATGGGCCCCTACGAGGTCATTAGGTGCTGAGAAGCCTGAACATTTTGGTAGCTAGAGCGTGGCTTCCTGAGATTTGCAGCCGTCAAGGGCTCCAGGAAGGCACGATTTGGGACTATCAATCTGTAGGTATAGGCGGTTATTAGGTAACTTGGTTGTGTTCCTATATCCACATTGATTGGTAGTATTGTAAGCTATAGGTCTATTGCTGGTAGTAGATAGACAGATATTGAATTGAATTACCAGTTAGTCAATCTATTAGTGGTCTAGTAATGCTATTGAATGATTGTTTTGGTTAACATAGGTAGTTACATCTATTGATAGCAGGCTATTACATTGTTTTCAGTTTATAGCAATTTATAACTTGAACTAATATTGACTATCTGTGTGTGTTATAATGATAAAGGGAAACTAAATTGTATTTACAGAATTTATATAGATATAAAACTCGGTTCCTATTGTTTAAGGAAAACAACATTGTTTAAGTTGTGGTTTAGGGTTCCCTCGTTTGGGTTGTAGACTGGAGGGTCCAATAAAATTGAGTTACTGCAAATTGTGAGTAAGTATCGTTCCGATCATGTCGTTATCTGAAATCCAGAAGGGTGTTTCTAAGGAGCTCAGATGGTTTTCCTCCGCACACGGTCTGATAGACCGTTTAGATAGGCATGATGTGGTATTGGAGCGGTCTATGGACGTTAAGGAACGTTACAATAGGGTGCTTGAATTGTCCGCGCAGGCGGAATCAGTTGATGGTTGCGCACCTGACAGGCTGTCACGGTTGCTAGGGGATGTCGACCAATGTATGGAGATGGCAGCTGCTATCACGCAGAAGGCTGCGGACATACGTAGACAGCGCGAGTCCAGCCATGGTGGTGACATTGAAGCACCTCTGCCGCTTCAGGGTTCGGGGACCAGGTTACCTGCCATAACTATGCCTACTTTTGACGGAGTGTCCGGTGAATGGATGAGCTTCATCAATCTGTTCGACAGTTTGGTGCACATGCGATCGGACATTACCAAGTCTGTCAAGATGGCTCAGCTGGTGGCAGCATTGAGGGGTGAGCCTAGGGAGCTGGTCGCTCATTTGACAGTTACGGAGGGTAACTATGAAACGGCCAGGCAATTGTTGGTCAGACGTTACCATAACAAACGGAGGTTGGCCGATGCCCAACTGAACCGTTTGTTTAGTATCCCGGTTGTGAACAAGGTCGGGGCCATACAAACGGAGGTTTTGAACCCATTGTTGTCCGTCACCAAGGCTCTAGAGAATCTTGGACTTCCGGTTGGTGAATGGTCGTACCTACTGTTGTACAATGTACTTTCCCGCCTACCCGCTGACGTGCAGACTCGTTTCGAACAGTCTCACGGGAGGTCGGCCGAGGACCTGCCCGCCTTCTCCGACTTGGTCGGATTCTTGGAAGAGGAGGCTCGACGGGCAGAGAATTTGGGGTTGACGGTCACCCATCCTTCGGAGCCACAGAGAGCTGCCGGGAGCGCTGTGAGTAGGGGCCCTCCGACGAGGAAGGACCGCACCAACCGGCAGTCGTATGGGACTGTGAGTGAATTGACCCCACATGGTGAGACCTGCCCATGTTGTAGGCAGATTGGCCATGCTGTGGCCAATTGCAATAAGTTCGGGGAACTTAGGGTTCAGGGACGGCGCCGGATGGCCAAGCAGCGGAGCTGGTGTTTCCTGTGCCTCGGGCCACACATGGCTAGGGACTGCACGCGCACAAAAATGTGCGGATATTGTGGTGGGGCCCACAACAATCTGTTGTGCATGAACCGGTCCGGCCAACAGCCTCCACAGGGCCGTATCCAGGGTGACACGGCATGGGGCCCTGAGAATTCGTTTGCGACTCGGAGCGCAACTCAGGGGCCAACGTCCCCACGTCCACAGGGCCGTACCCAGGGTGACACGGCATGGGGCCCTGAGAATTCGTTTGCGACTCGGAGCGCAACTCAGGGGCCAACGTCCCCACGTGCACAGGGCAGTACTAGGGTGCAGGGCCGCACTCAGGACCATTACATGGGGGGCCCTGAGTTTTCGGTTGCGACTCAGCATCCGACCCAGCGGGACATTGGGTGTGTTGAGCAGGCCGTAACGGGCGGGTGGCATGGGACACCTTCGAGCTATGCGGGTGCGGTTCGGACGCCGCCTCAGTTGTCGCCCCGCTCGTCGCCTCGTCCTCGTCGGTCACATGTGATGTCCCCCCCGCTCATGGAGCGGCCACGGTTGAATTCACGCCCACCCCCCTTTACGGGGAATCGAAGGTTGGGAATGGAACCGGCGCGTGGGCCATTTGTACAATGGGACCCTCTGGCGTATAGCTGCATACCTGATCGGTTACAAGCACAGTGGGGCCCCGGGGGTCCTCGCTAGGAATTTGCGGCCCAACCATTGGTTGCCCCCCAACCGGAGACGGTGGTGTTACCGATCGCCTCTGTGCTTGTTTGGGATTTGGCGGGCAACCCAACATACGTTCGCGCCCTATTAGATTCTGGAGCTCAGGGCTGCATTGTATCGAATGATTTAGCAAAATGGTTGGGCCTCAAGGTAAATAGGTATAATAAATCAATACGGGGCGTGGGGAATGTTACGGTTACGAATGTAGTTGGTCAATCGGTGATCACGTTCTCTCCACGTTATGACATTTTGACAAAAACATCCGTGCAAGCTTTAGTAATGACGCATGTCATGGGCAGACACCCCTTGGTGAAGTTGAATCCGGCCGTTCGATTCCTGACATCAGGACTCAAGTTGGCGGATCCCGATTTTGACACTCCAGCCCCGGTCGACCTGCTACTGGGAGCAGACGTTCTGGGTAGGTTTCTGTTGTCGGATCGGCGAGTTCTTCAGCCGGACGGGTTGATTGCTGTGGATACTAAGTTTGGTCACGTGATCATGGGTCCGGCATTGCCAATGGTTAGGCCTGCCGAGTCAGATGGCATACTTATTGGCTCAGCGTTGTCAGACGTTATCCAACGTTTCTGGGAGATAGAGGAACCTCCCACCGTTCGTCGAGTCGACGCAGACGAAGAAGAGTGCGAGTTGTTTTACCAGAATAGTACTGGTCGCCTTCGTTCTGGTCGTTTTGTAACTCGACTGCCTTTCAGGGCCGATCGACCGCCACTAGGAGAATCTAGGAAGATGGCTGAGACGAGATTGATGTCGATGGAGCGTAGGATGACAAGGGAAGCCGTATTTAAACAAAAATATGTTGATTTCATGAGGGAGTATGAGTCGTTAGGACACATGTCGGTATCGGGTGTGGACTGGAGATCTGAGGATCATTGTTTCCTTCCACACCATGCCGTCCTACGAACCCCTACCGGCAAGATTCGAGTTGTTTTTGATGGGTCAGCACGTTTTTGAGAATCCTGACAACCCTAACATGTTGTCAGTGCTTGGAATTCAGTACCGGCCCGTCCATGATGAGTTTACCTATCGGGTGGTTTTAGAAACACCGAAGGCCTGGACGAAGCGGTCAGTACTGTCAACGATTGCGAGAACGTTCGACCCGAATGGATGGATTTCTCCAGTCACCTTTGCTCTCAAATGTTTTATGCAAAGGCTATGGGCGGCTCAGTTGACCTGGGACACCCACCTCTCAGGTGATTTGTTGACTGATTGGACGCGAATGTTCACCTCGCTATCGGACATAAATAATGTATCGCTGCCGAGGAAATTGATCCCTGCTGGGGATTACAGGGCAACCCTTCACGGGTTTTGTGATGCCTCTGAACGAGGGTTTGCGGCAGCGGTTTATTTGCGAACCGTCACCTCCACCGGGGAGGTCGACGTGCGTTTGGTTTTGGCAAAAAGCAAGGTAGCGCCTATTCGGACAAGGATGACGATTCCAAAACTGGAACTGTCCGGGGCTGCTCTTTTGACCAAACTTTTGAATCACACTCTAACAGTGTTGCGTGGGTCAGTGGTTTTAGAGGATACGGTGTACGCTTGGACGGACAGCCAGATTGTTTTGTGCTGGCTGAAGGCTTCGGTCCATAACTTAGAGGTTTTTGTTGCGAACCGTGTCTCCCAGATTGTGTCGTCTGAGGTCCCAATGACCTGGAGACATGTACCAGGAGAATTGAACCCGTCTGATTGTGCATCCAGGGGATGTCGGGCTCCTGAACTCGTTAGACACCATTTGTGGTGGGGACCACCCTGGCTTGCCAAGAGAGAATCGGACTGGCCCCACAGCCATGTAGTAGTATCTTCGGATCATGGCCCCAGAGCGGCCGTGCATGTTACCCAGAAGGCTGAGGATCCTGACGCCGGGTTTCTGCTGGACCGGTATAGCTCACTTGACAAGTTGATAAACGTGTCCACTTGGATTAGGAGATTCGCTCGAAATTGTCGTACTCCTCGCGATCAGCGAACGTTGAACCCTATTCTGACTCCGGCAGAGCGAAACGAGTCGCTATTGAATTTGGTCCGGTTGGTACAGTCCTCGAAGTTTGGGGCAGAATTGGAGATTATACGAAGTGGACGTTCGAAATTGAAGGGAGCCGTCGCGCGTCTCAACCCCTTTGTTGATTCGACCGGGTTACTTCGGGTAGGAGGAAGATTGCGCAATGCGAATCTGTCGTATTCGGCTCGTCACCCACTTCTGCTCCCCAAGGGGGGACAGTTAGTTGAATTGCTGGTGACTGATCGTCATATTAAAAACGCGCATGCCGGCTGTAACGCGTTGTTGGCTACGCTCCAGCGGGAGTTTTGGATCTTATCTGCCCGCCGTATCATACGGAACATCGTGTTTCGGTGCATGCCTTGTTATCGACTTAAGGCTGCCACGATGCAACCTCTCATGGGGGACTTGCCCCCTGATCGTGTGAATGAGGTCAGACCGTTTTCAGGTGTTGGTACGGATTTTGCGGGACCGTTTATGGTGAAGAGTTCACGATTGCGTACCGCTAGGCAATACAAGGCGTACCTATGTGTGTTTGTTTGTTTATCCACCAAGGCGGTACATCTCGAGCTCGTTGCTGATCTCTCGACAGAGGCTTTCATTGCTTGTTTGGATAGGTTTGTTTCTCGAAGGGGACTTCCAACTTTGATCCGCTCTGATAACGGCACTAACTACATCGGTGCGGAACGATACTTACGAGAGATAGTCAACTTTTTGAATGTAAATAAAGTGGATATTTGAACGGCCCTCTCCCGTCGGGGTATACAGTGGACCTTCAGCCCACCGATTTGCCCCCACTGGGGTGGGATTTTTGAGGCCGTAGTTAAGTCAGCTAAGACGCACTTGGGGCGTATAGTAGGTCAGACCGCGCTGACTTTTGAGGAGCTCGCGACATTGTTTTGTAAGATCGAGGCCGTTCTCAATTCGCGACCGTTGTGTCCGCTCAGCTCGGATCCAAATGACCTGGAGGCTCTGACCCCAGGCAATTTCTTGATAGGACAGCCACTTAACGCGTTGCCCGAGCACCCCTTCGAGGGAGTGAAATTGTATCGGTTGTCAAGGTATCAGATGTTGCAGCAGTTTACTCAGAATTTCTGGAAGCGTTGGTCGCTCGAGTATCTGCATATCTTACAACAGCGCCTTAAGTGGACTGACAAAACTAGCCCCCCTAGTGTTGGTGACCTCGTTCTGGTTAAGGATGCTTACCTACCGCCACTACGTTGGCGCAGGGGGCGCATTGTTAACTTGTTCCCTGGCAAGGACGGGACCCCCCGGTCTGCAGAGGTTCTAGTAGGAGGCTCGGTTCTAAAACGAGCGGTAGCAACGTTGTCTCGGCTGCCCGTAGATTAGGGGACAGGTGGGTGCCTGTCCGGGCGGGTGATTGTTCGATTCCAAATCGATATTCGATCGATGGTTTCTGAACGGCCTTTTTGAATTTGACGTTGCTGCCAACCTAGCAGTTTTTGACAACTGACAGACGAAAGCCCTCGCAAAGTAAACGCGTTTTGGTTAGGGTATTGAAATAAAATCGCAGGCCATCTGGAATGTATTCGGGTTTCCCTCAGGATTGTCTATATAGCTGAGTGTGTTGTGGTTCCCCGAACCAGATAAAGTTCGCATTTACGTGGCCGATTGGTTTTTACCACGTAACATAACCTGTGTTGGAACACTGTGCTCATTGAAGCTGGCCCGCCAGTCATAGGAGGTTGGCTGAAGAACCTGTCTACCAAGAAGAGCCTAGGGTGCACCCGGGCCTTGCAGAGAGACAGGAGGTTGACGGGACCGAAGCACAGACCAGGTTAGATCGACCCCAATTACTTCAGCTCGGTGAATCGCCGACGTTCACACTTCTTGGCAACTGATCGTTACGCTACCTCGTAGCTGATGGGCCCCTACGAGGTCATTAGGTGCTGAGAAGCCTGAACAAATATAGGTACAGAAAGTTTTAACATCAAACATTTACAAAAATATTAGTGAAGGTTGATGTCCGGCAGCTTGCTTGCGAAGCGCGCACTAGGAGAACATGTATCGCGCGCATCATATTGTACCGGTTGCCATAAACAATACAGCAGACCCGCGATCGCTTTTTAAGAATTTTATTTGTGTGTTAAAATTTAAAGTAAGGTTAAAGTTAGTGTTTTAATTTGTTAGTGAATAATAATAATATTATGTGTTGTGTTGTATATTATATATTAATTATATTTTTGTGTGTTTTGTTATTTAACAATACTTTTTGCAAATATAATTTAGTTTCAATTTGTATGAATTTATTATACCTATACTCTAACTATGTAATCACTACATAGTATAAAATAAAGTCGCCTCCCGCTTCCTGCCCCTATATATGCTTAAATCTTTAAAACAACGCAACGTATTTTATTGCGGTTTTCTTTAATAGATAGAGTGATTCAATAGAAAGGTTTTTATGTATAATACATGCATAATATAGTAGAGAGACACAGATAATTGCTAAATGTCGTAAATAAACACATTATTTTGCGCTTACATTGCAAACGCTGGCTGAACCCTACGAGATAGATCAAAATAATGTACTACAGTAATGTAGACCTTAAAAAGGTCTACAAAAAAGTCTGCGATGGTATATGTCTACCTCTAAGGGATAACCCACAGTAACCATTGGTATCCTTTACTTTTTACGCTTATTTACGAAGCGATTTTAAGCGATACAGCATTAATCCTTATCCAAATAAGTATCTTAAACATATTGTGCATTTAATATAGATCAATATGGTACTTTGAAGCATGTAATTTAAATGAATATATTCGAAGATATTACAGATTCTAAATGCATACGTAGAGGTTGCGGCGCGTCGGTGGTAGGTACCGGCTGGGTGGCCGGCGGCGGCGCGTACCTATAAATAGCGCGTCGTAAGCCGCGCTCCGCCCATACCGGTGCCATATTCTTTGACGTAGCGAAAGCTTTTGACAAAGTTTGGCACAATGGTTTATTTATAAACTTTACCAACTCAACCTCCCCGATAGGCTTGTACTCATTATCAAAGACTACCTCACTGAGCGCAGTTTTTGCTATCGAGTAGAAAAATCGCGTTCTAGGCCCCACCCCATAGCCGCCGGAGTCCCGCAAGGCTCAGTTCTCTCCCCCACCCTCTTTTCACTTTACGTCCAAGACGTCCCCCGCACGCCATACGTCGAGCTAGCCCTTTACGCTGACGATACGGCTCTCTATTACACCAGTAGGAAGAGGGCGCGCGTTTGTCAAGTACTCCAGAAAGCAGTAACCGACCTCGGTGAATGGGCTCTCAAATGGAGAATAGAGATGAACCCCGAGAAAAGCGCAGCCGTGCTTTTCTCAAGGGGTAAAACTCGAGCTGACCGCGCGTCCTCTTCACTACCCGAAATTACCCTCTTTGACCGCCCTATCCCATGGGAAAATAAAGTAAAGTATTTAGGCGTGACATTAGACTCCCGAGTAAACTTCAAATCCCACATTAAAACGGTCCGCGACAAAGCAGCCTTCTACATGAGTAGGCTTCACCCGCTCATGAGAAGTAAAAGCAATCTTCCATTGCGCTGCAAAATAACTCTATTTAAAAGTTGCATCCGTCCGGTCTTCACGTATGCAAGTCCAGTCTTTGCACACTGCTCCCACTCCCTTAAGCCCCTTCAGGTTTTACAAAATCGCTTCATGCGAAAAGCCGTAGGTGCCCCGTGGTACATGCGAAACGTAGACCTCCATAGTGACTTTAGACTCCCCATAGTAAAGCAATATATGAAAGAAGCGTCCGAACGCTTCTTCATTAATGCATCTAGCCACCCAAACCCGCTTATATTACAAGCATCCCTTTATGATCCGACCCCAGGTATAAATAAGAAACACCTTTTCAAAAGGCGCCCCAAAGACGTCCTCCTAGAACCGGAGGACGATATCACGAAAGCTCTTAAAGCCCAACCACCCCCCGCCCCTCAGGCACGTCAACTTGACGAAGGCTGTGTTCCCGAAGCACTACAGCGTCTCAGATACCAAATTTGGATTGAAAGAGATCGCCGTCTTGATTTGACGAACACACAATCTCCCCCTGCCCCTTTAAACCTCCCGGACTGAGGTCAGAGCCCCCCTAAATGACCCAAATATAAAGTAGTTTAGGATTAGGATAGGTCTCAAAAATTATATATAACCACTTCTTAGAGGCGGGGGCTATCTGCCCCCCTAACATGCCGCTATCATGCCCGTTGACTATGAGCTGATGCCCGCTCATAAAATCGGGTAAGCAGGCAAACTCCTCCCATATATATCATATACACATATATATCGCCCAAAAGGGAAAATTGCAGGTAGAAAGCCTTCAGCATATACCGAGGCCATGGCTCACAGTTAATTCTTACTAAGACAACTACTAAAAACAAAGGGGTTGTTTTTAGTCCGTATATCACACGAGCTGATGCCCGCTCAATATGTGGGGACCCGGACATAGCAGGGAGGTCTGACTCCTGGGCATGGGTAATTCCATTTTTTCCCCCTCCAACAAAAAAAAAAAACGCTCCGCCCATAGTAATTTATGATACAGCAGCGATCGCACGCGTTTATCGGAGCTCTCTAGCGAGTAAAATTACAATTATTACTTAATAAAAACGTGCTTTTCAGCGCGACAATTTTGTTAATACTTTAGTCGGTATTAAGGTTAATTTTTAAACCGCACTTATAGTAAGTACATTAGGTTAGGGCAGACATTAGGGTAAATATTTTTATTATAAAAATCGTAGTTTATGGTACGGTATTCAAGTTTAAAAAATAAATAAATAGAAAAGGTATCGTTTGTTTTTGATAAATAATTGTTGATTATCTTTTGTTACGAATAGCAAGTAAAATATTAATACTAATTACCATATTATTAGTATGTCCTGCAGTAAAAATATTGTTCATAATCATACGTGTACTTAGGTTAGATAGGATTAGATAAAACTTCAAATTAGAGTTAAGGATATTTAGTATTAGGGCAAGTTTTTTTAAGTATCGAAAATACGTTTAAAAATAACTTAATAGAATAGGTATCTTTTGTTGTTCATAATTGATGAATAACTTTTGTTTTTGGTCGAGCGAATAGTAAGTAAAATATTTTGTTATTAGTATATACTGCGTTAATTTTGTACAGAAATTAGAAAGTCATGTCTGAAAGACGTCGTCGTTCGAACCTGGGTCGTAGTACAGTGAATGCCAGAAGAGCACGTTCAGCAAGAGATAAAGAATCGTCCACAGAACGCGATCGCCTCAGCCAGCTTCGGGATATATATAGAGCTGAGAGAGAAAGAGAATCGACGTCGTAGTCGTCAGAGGTCTCCGGACTCCGCCGAGCCAGGAGGTTCTCCCTGACCTCCCATCGGACCACAGGCCAGTACTTCTCGTCCTGGCGGACCTGCCCACCCGGGTCTCTCCGCCAGCATCACGCCGACGCTACCAGTGGGGCGCCTTCACCGCCGCCCTCGACCAGTCTTCGACCACATGTCCAGTCAACCAGCCGGAAGACGTTGACCGCCTGGCATCGCTGCTAACAACCCAGATCCGAGACGCGCTCGACCTATCATCGCACACCGTAGCTCGCGGGGGGAAGCCCAATCCTCTTCCTGCTGAGCTACGCGCACTCATCCGCGATAAGCGCGCTCTCCGGAAGCAGTGGCAGCAAACGCGCTGCCCAACGATGAAGACCAGGCTCAACGCCATGACGGCAGAGCTGAAGCGCCGACTTGATCTCCACGCCGAAGAATCTTGGGAACGCCACGTCGAGTCCATGGGCGACCACGTCCCCTCCGTGCATCGCCTATGCCGGGATTTGTCGACTACTCCAACTCCCGTCCGACCAATCCTGGGCAGCGACGGCCTACCAAGATTTCGAGCCCAAGACCGTGCGGAGATCTTCGCCGAATGCCTCGAGAAGCAGTTCAAGCCGAACCCTACGGATGATGTGGAACACGTCGCAGCAGTCGAGAGACACCTGCGAGAGTACTTCGCCTCGCCGATAGCTCCCGAAGAGGACCCAACCGTCGTCACGCCCGGCCAGATCATGCGTGCATTCAGACGTACCAAGCCCAGGAAAGCCCCGGGCGCAGACCGCATACCTAACATGGCGCTGTTACATTTGCCGCCACGTACTGTGGCGGCCGTTACGCGCCTGTTTAACGGTATCTTGCGCACGGGCCACTTCCCAACCCAATGGAAGGAGGGCTTGGTCATCATGTTGCCCAAGCCGGGCAAGGACTCCAAGCTGCCTGAGAGCTATCGGCCGATAACTCTACTGAGTACCATCTCAAAGGTGTTTGAGAAACTCCTGCTGGCGAAGCTACTGCCCCACATCCAGCCGCGCCCAGAACAGTTCGGCTTCAGGCCCGAGCATTCTACGACGCTTCAGCTCACCAGAGTACTGAATGACATGACGGTTTGTTTAAACAAGAAGGAATACACTGTCGCAGTACTCCTGGACATGGAGAAGGCGTTTGACAGAGTATGGCACGAGGGGTTGCTGTACAAATTGTCGACGTCTCCAGCCCCAAGAAGACTGGTCCAGATCATCGCCTCCTTCCTGAAGAATCGCCGCTTCCGAGTGATGGTGGAAGACGCCGTCTCCGAGGAACACCCCGTTGCAGCCGGCGTCCCTCAGGGGTCCTGCCTGTCTCCAGCCTGTTACTCCCAATATACGGACGACATCCCCGTCGGGCCGGGTGCCCAGCTGGCACTCTTCGCCGACGACGCTGCCTACTACGCGTCGTCGATCCAGGCACGGCACGCTGCCGTCAAACTGCAGCGCACCCTGGACATCTTGCCCGACTGGCTCGCCAAGTGGCGGTTGTCCGTCAACGTTGGGAAGACGCAGGCGCTCATCACAGGCCAGTCCCCCCTTCCACCACCACTCCAGCTCCAAGGACAGGACATCGCGTGGTCTCCGCAGGTGAAGTACCTGGGAGTGACCATCGATCGCCGGCTCACCATGAAGCAACATGTCGACAACGTCGTCAACCAGGTCAAGGTGGCACGCGCCAAGCTGCGTCCACTTCTCGACTCCAGCCTCCCTCTGAGGGCGAAGCTCGGGATCTACAAGTGCTACGTGAGATCCCGCCTCACCTACGCGGCCCCGGCATGGTACGCCCTGTGCTCGGAGACGAACAAACGGAGACTCCGAGCCCAAGAGAACCTCTCTTTGCGTACCATCGTCGACGCCCCCCGCTACGTGAGGAATGCGACGATCCAGAGGGACCTCAGATGGGAACCAGTGGACCAGTTTGTCCAGAGGCTGGCGAAGGGCATGTTCGCGCGTGCGGATAGCTCACATCATCCGCACATCCGCGACATGGCGCCGTACCACGCGCGCCCGCCCGACCGCCGCCGCCTGCCACGCGACCTGGTTGCCTAGCCGGCGATCATCCAAAGGAACACCCCTCGTGAGAACATCTCCACCGCCCGCGAGGGCCCCCCGATGACCTGTCCATAGGAGTGGACAGAGGCGCTTCTTCAGGAAGAGATCCGATGATCTGACCCTGACTCCCCACGCCCCAGAATGGGCGCGTGAGAAGATTACTTGAAGAAGAGAATCCTCAATAGAGCGTGAAGCTCGCCGCAGCCAGGATCGGGATAGACATAGAGTTCGGAGAGCCAAAGAATCGTCTGTAGAGCATGAGGCTCGCCTCAGCCAGGATAGGGATAGATATCGAATACAGAAAGCTAGAGAATTGTCCGCACAGACACATAGTAACACCGAACAAAATGAATAACCGAGCAGCCACATATCTTCATGGGTAATTAAAGAAAATTCTGCCATGAATTACGAACCTTCGATTCCCTACAAGGACAATCGTGTAGTATCAATAGGTACCATGTCAGTAGTGTGTGAACATTGCTTGGCATTAAAATTCAAGGATGAATCGAAAGGCATGTGTTGCTTACAAGGAAAAGTAAAATTAGAAGAAATTTTTCCTCCACCTGAACCACTTCACTCTCTTCTTGCGGGTGATCATCCGAAATCCAAACAATTCATGCGCAATATACGCCGTTATAATAACGCATTTCAAATGACCTCTTTGTCGTTGAGCGTGGCTTTATGCCTACATTTAAAATTCAAGGGCAAGTGTATCACTTAGCTGGGAGCTTGCTACCACTTCGACCCGATGATCACAAATTTCTGCAAATTTATTTTATTGCAGATCCAGATACACAAGCATCAGCGCGGTGTTCAAGTGTCGCACAACCAATTGATAGAGATTTGATCAGATCTCTCCAAGATATGTTACATTCTCATAACCGCTACATACAGTCTTTTAAAACTGCGATCGAGAGTGTTCCAGTAGATACTCCTGACTTTAATGTCGTAATCCATGCAAATAAAGTCCCTGTTGGAGAACACAGAGGACGATATAATGCGCCTTCCATGAGTGAAGTTGCAGTGGTGATAACTGGACAGCAATTTGACAAAAGAGATATTGTGTTGCAGAGACGTAATGATAATTTGAAAAAAAAATCAGAGTTACACAGATCTTATGACAGCTTACAATATCCTTTGATGCTATGTCGTGGAGAAGATGGTTATACCATCAATGTTTCTCAAGTTGACCCAATCAGTGGTGCAGCTCTGCATAAAACAGTGTCATGTATGAACTACTATTGCTACCGTATAATGACAAGACGTAACAATTTCAACCCTTTGCTTAGGTATGGAATGTTAACAAACCAATACTTGGTCGATCAATATGCGAAAATTGAATCTGAGAGATTAGTCTACATCCGCAATAATCAAACTAAATTGAGAGCAGAAAATTACGTTCACCTTCAGGATGCTTTACAGGCGAATGAACACAGCAACGGCATTGGACAGTTGGTTATACTACCTTCATCATTCACAGGTGGACCTCGATATTTACACGAAAAATCACAGGACGCAATGACTTACGTCAGATATTACGGTAAACCTGATTTATTCATAACTGCAACATGTAACCCTAATTGGCCAGAAATCAGAGAAAATATTAAAACCAATTTAACTCCACAAGACAGATACGATATAGTTAACAGAGTCTTCCATTTAAAAGTACAGAAACTCATGCACCTCTTTAACAAGTCTCATATATTCGGTCCGCCGCGCTGTCATATGTATACTATAGAATGGCAGAAACGTGGTTTGCCACATGTACATCTGCTGGTGTGGTTAGTGAACAAAATTAGACCAAATCAAATTGACAGCATTATTTCAGCTGAATTACCGGTTAAAGAAGAAGATCCTGTCTTGTTCGAAATCGTAAAGAAACACATGGTACACGGCCCTTGCGGGACTTTAAACCCTAATTCTCCGTGTATGCGAGATTCCAAATGCAGCAAAAAATTTCCGAAGTCGTTCCAAACTCAAAGTAGCGATGACGGATATCCCAAATATCGTCGACGATCACCAGAACAGGGTGGGCAAAGTGCCACCGTCCTAAACCATGATATTGATAACCGATGGATCGTTCCCTATAACCCGCTACTTTTGAAAATTTTTGATGCCCACATCAACGTAGAGTTGTGCAGTTCAATAAAGTCAATCCAATATGTTACTAACTATATTAATAAAGGTAGCGATCAAGCCACTTTCAGCATACAATCACCAAATGAAGTGGAAACATATCAGTCTGGACGTTACATCTGCAGCTCTGAAGCAGTATGGAGGATTTTATCATTCGAAGTGCACGACCGTGCTCCCACTATTGTCCACCTTGCAGTTCATTTAGAAAATGGACAAAGAGTATATTTCACTGAGAACAATATACAAGAAGTTGTTAATAACCCGCGGGACACAACATTAACAGCATTCTTGAAGTTATGTGCTCAAGATGATTTCGCGAAAACACTGACATATGACAGAGTTCCAAGTTACTATACATGGAACCAGAGTTCTAAAACCTTTCAACGGCGAAAACAAGGTACTGCGGTCGATGGTTTCCCTGGAGTAAAAAAAACGGATGCTTTTGGCAGAGTCTACGTGATTCATCCCAACAACAGCGAATGCTTTTATCTGAGAATGTTACTGCATGATGTCAAAGGTCCGACATCCTTTGCACATCTGAGAACTGTACACGGTGTTATTTATAATACTTATCAAATAGCATGCAAAGCTATGGGGCTCTTGGAAGACGATTCTCATTGGGAAAACACATTATCAGAAGCAGCTATTTGCAGTTCAGCTCCGTCATTAAGATATTTATTTGCCATCATAGTAGCATTTTGTCAAGTAACTGATTCTGTTACTCTATAGAATAAATTTCAAGAAAATATGGCCAGTGATATTCTAATTCAGTGCCGACGGCGAGAGTTAGTTTCAGATGATGTACAATATGATCAAAACATAGTTGACGAAGCATTATTTGAATTGAACAAAGTAGTGCAAATACTTTCGGGTAAATCGATCAAGGATTTTGGGCTGCCGATGCCAGCTAATACTTCTAACTCAGATTTAACTAATAGTGCCGAATACACCAGAGAAACATCATACGATCAATCGAGACTTTTACAAAATATAGCTCAAGATGAGCCACGATTAAACACCGACCAGAAAAAAGTATTAACGACATTACTATCATCAATTGATAACAACGAAGGAAAAATATTTTTCCTTGATGCCCCAGGTGGTACGGGAAAAACATTTTTAATCAATTTGCTTTTAACAAAAGTGAGATCTACCGGAAAAATTGCATTAGCTGTCGCGTCATCCGGCATTGCCGCTACGCTATTAGAAGGAGGCCGAACCGCACACTCTACATTCAAGCTCCCGCTGAAAATCGCCACCGATGATAATAGCAGCGTCTGTAGTGTTTCTAAACAGAGCAATACAGGAAAATTGATGTGTAACTGCTCATTGATAGTCTGGGACGAAGCCACAATATCAAACAAGACGTCTGTGGAAGCACTGGATAGGACAATGCGCGATTTGCGCAGCAAAAATTCACTTATGGGTGGATGTACAATTCTGTTCTCTGGAGACTTTCGTCAAATCCTACCAGTTGTGACTCGAGGAACACGTGCTGACGAAATAAACGCTTCCCTGAAAAGATCCAACCTTTGGCCACACGTCAATAAATTAGAGCTTAAAACTAACATGAGGGTTTCATTGTCTTCACGTGAGAACAGGCTTTTTTCAGAGATGCTGCTAAAAGTTGGCAATGGAGAGTTAACACAAAGTAATGGAAGGATTGACCTAGAAAACCTTTGTGTTTTGATAGACAACATCCAAGAATTGGTCAACAATGTCTATCCCGACATGGATAACCTAAGTTGTAAGACTATATCTTGGTTTAACGAAAGAGCGATTCTGTCACCAACTAACGAACAAGTAGACAAGGTAAATAACTTGATTCTTTCCAAGATTGATGCGCCGACGCAAATATACTACTCGGTCGATACTGTACTCGATTTGGAAGAAGCTGTTCATTTTCCTACAGAATTTTTTAATTCTTTAAACCCGTCTGGACTCCCTCCTCATAAAATGGTATTGAAATTAGGTTGTCCTGTTATTTTATTAAGAAACCTGAATCCACCTAAACTTTGTAATGGCACGCGTTTGCTGGTAAAATCACTAAAAACTTTCTTATTAGAGTGCACAATACTAACCGGATGTGGTACTGGAGAAGATGTATTGATTCCCCGAATTCCTTTAATACCATCGGATTTACCGTTCCAATTTAAACGCCTACAATTTCCGGTAAAGATATCTTTTGCAATGACCATTAACAAATCGCAGGGTCAAACTTTCAAAGTTGCAGGCTTAGATTTGAGCGTTGAGTGTTTTTCACATGGCCAATTATATGTCGCTCTTTCAAGAGTTACCTCGAAAGAAAACATGTTTGTATTGTCTAATGACAAACAAGCTGTGAACGTTGTATATAGAGACATTCTGTAGTATAAAGTATCAGTATTGCACCCGTGCGAAGCCGGGGAGGGTCGCTAGTAATATGTAAAATAATGCCATTCGTTAGATGTTCAGCAGCGTCGTAAGTGTAGTTAACCATTGAGTGTCTCGGTGTTTGACCTCTCAAATAGAAAGTTGTTTAATATCACACGACTTTGTTATTTTACTGTAGACGAAAGCGTGGAGATATCTTCTGAATCTAGGTTGTTTTAACTGGAATGGTGGGGGCATGGTATTGTCAAAATGACATCATAGCATCAATGTACAGCGCCATCTAGTCCTCCATAGTACGAACCACCTCACCCACAACTATACCCTAAATCAATACCTTTAGAGGTGGTTCGACTAATAAAGGCTAGATGGCGCTAATTAACCATATCTTATAAATTCCGTTCAACTCGATTTAACCACCATTCTCGCATTAGAGCCCGAGCTGCGAATACCTTGTACAAACCGAATTAAATATCTTCAGATAAAACTAAACACCTATTATTTGGGGCACCCATTTTCATGGTGACCCCGACGTTCGAAATAACGCAGTGAAGAAATTGGACGGAAGAAACCTGCAAATACGCCGCCGCGCCGCCCGCGACAAGGACAAAGGCGCGAGCACATGGTCGCAGCCATCTTGCGTATTGCCGCGTTATTGCCGCGTATTCGTTTCAACAGCCGTCTGAAATTCGTTCCTGCATTAGAACAAGTAAAAGCGACCACGAGGCGTCGAAGAAAGTGATCCTGCAAGGCGAAACCCCAGGAAAACACACTAAGACATCACCACGTGCGTCCCGCGTGTGCCCCCCAACATCTGAAGACCAGCAGCCGAGAATCAAATCACCGAGCAGCCGAAACCCAACGGACGTACAAGGAGCAGCATATCCGAAGCCCGGTGGAGCGTCCAGCCGAGACTGGACTCGAGACCCGTCGGAAGCCGAGGAGCCGCCCCTGCTGTTGGACGAAAGGCGCGCCAGAGACGAGAGACATAAAAACATAAGTATCTACCGATCACGTGAGTTGGCACAAAATTTCCCCCCCATTTATTTTATCTATACACCGTTATTAGTAGGTAAATTATTGGTAAATTTCGACATTTCCATATGATGATATCAAGGAACGCGATAGTGTCTGTATGACGCACAAACGAGACTCTGAGGAAATTCGTCGTTAATCTACCTATCAAACAATATCTATCTATATCTATCTATCTAAATATTCCCATTAGCTAAAATGCCCAATAACGACGTGGCAACCGTAGAGAAATCTAAACCTGAGAGCATATCAGAACTAATAAGAAAGCGAGGGATTATAAAGGGGAAAATGACCCTATTTGTCAAATTTATAGCATCCATAAAACCCGAAACGATGACTGCCGAACAAATAATCGAGCTTGGGCTGCGCACAGACAAAATGCAACTCGAGTTTTTACAGTTTGATAAAATACAAAGTAATATCGAAACCCTCTGCTCAGATATTGACAAGCAGTTACTCGAAAGAGACTCCTTCGAATCTCAGTATTATCAATACATAGCTAAAGCCAAAGGCACTTTAAATCAAAAAGCGACAGACCAGACCGACTTACAAGAACCTACACATCATTGCAAACATAGCTCAGATGCTAGCGATTCCATTAGGTACCCAGATATTAGCCTACCCTCATTTAATGGAGACATTACACAGTGGATCGAATTCCGAGATACTTTCGACGCACTTATAAATCAGGGTAACCTGAAGCCCATACAAAAATATAAATATTTGAGAAGTTGTCTAAAGGGCAGTGCTTTGGAAGTTATAGGAGCGCTGGAATATTCGGAGGAAGGGTACAGCATAGCATGGCAATTACTTTGCGAACGCTATAATAACCCAAAAGTATTGGTCTACAATCATTTGCGAGCGCTTTTCGGCATCGATAGCGTACAATCGAATCCAATGGCACTAAGGGGCATGGGTGATAACATATCGAAACACCTTAGAACCCTAAGAAGCTTAAATATAGCAACCGAAAACTGGGATATATTGATAATTTTCTTTTTATCTAGCAAACTAGAAAAGTCACTACAACTAAAATGGGAAGAAAAATCCAACTCACGTGAACTTCCTACATTACAGGATTTCAAGACTTTTTTGAGGTCCCGAGCTGACCTTTTGGAGTCGATGAACAGCAACCAAGCTGTTGAAAATACAAACCGGAATTCGAGTAATACAACTGAAAAGGCGATGATAACCACGTCCCGCAACAATCCGGAAGCTAACAAGGTAACAAAACCACCTACTACCCAGCATAATCACTGCCCTTTTTGCAAGGGCACCCACTACCTAAATCAGTGTACACAGTTCCTAGCCCTTAGCCCTATAGCTCGCAGCCGAGCTGCGAAGAGGTTACGACTCTGCACTAACTGCCTGAGATCGAATCACGCGGTGCCGAACTGCCGAGCCAGCAAGTGTACCAAGTGTTCAGGTAAACATCATACTTTGTTACACATACCTACTATACCTACTCCAGCGAACGAGCAATCTATTTATAATCCCGAGCGATTACCTACACAACCGAACACATCTCGTCCTACCTATAATCCCGAGCGATTACCTACACAACCGAGCGTATCTCGTCCTATGACGCTATACACCCCACAACAACAATCTACATCCGAAAATCAATCTATAAACTTGCATATTAAGCAAATCAACACGTCAAATGACAATGCTTGTTCACAGCCGATGCAAAACAAGCATGTTTTCTTATCTACAGCTGTAGTAAACATAACCGATCACGAAAACAAACAACAAAGCATGAGAATCCTATTGGATTCCGGCTCGCAATCGTGCTACATAACAGAAAGGGCACACAAAAAACTAAACCTACCTGTACACAACACAGATACCGATGTCATGGGTATCAGCAACACAATAATAAACGTTAAACACTATTGTAACGTTATTATTCACTCTAGAACCGAACCATTTTCTGTGGATCTATCTTGCTATATTGTACCTACAATCTGCAACCTACCTAACTATGATATAGGAAATCTTATCATACCTAAACGATTCCGACTGGCTGATGATGGATTCAATTCAGCCGGCGAAATCGACATGATACTGGGCGCCGAAAAATTCTATGACCTATTGTGCGTAAACCGACACGAATTAGGAACTAACTTACCGACTTTGCAAAAAACCAAATTGGGCTGGATCGTGACTGGCTCGACGACGGGGCCAGTACGCCAGCAAACTAGATGTCATTTCATTCAACAACAAATGAGAAGCATTTTCGAAACTGAGGAAAATTCCACACTTTCCAATGATGATATCACGGAGTGCGAAAGTGTCTTTATGACGCATAATCGAGATTCTGAGGGAAAGTTTGTCGTAAAAATACCTCTAAAAGAACCTGCTTCAAGTTTAGGTAGATCAAGACACATTGCCTATAAGAGATTTCTGTCATTAGAAAACAAATTTAGTAAAAATTCAGAATATAAAAAACAATACGTCCAATTCATGAGAGATTTCCAACAAGCGGGCCGCATGAAAGAGATGGAATACTCCAATGTAGGACCCCAAGTCTACTTACCGCATCACGCGGTAATTAATATCGAAAAATTATCAACCCCAGTGAGGGTTGTCTTTGACGCATCATGTCCAACAGACACTGGAAAATCGCTTAACGATATTCAATATAAGGGTACGATATTTCAAGATAGCCTAATCAATATACTAGTAAGATTTAGAACTTACAAATTTGTAGTAAATGCAGATATACAGAAAATGTTTTGCCAGGTCAATATTGATCAATCACAACAAAACCTACAAAATATACTATGGAGGGAAAACTCAACCGATCCTCTACGTACCTACACATTAACTACTCTCAGTTTTGGCTTGAAGGCGGCCCCCTACATAGCCACGAGATGCCTACTGCAGCTAGCAACCGAATTCGAAGGTAAATACCCTACAGCAGCCGAAGCAATAAAAGGTTCATTCTACTACGATGACTGGATCTATGGAGGCGACGACGAAGCAGCGCTAATCGAGACAGCAACGCAAGTAGCGGCCATCCTGCGTACAGCCTGCTTCAATCTACGAAAATGGAAGTCGAACTCAAAAACCATATTAAAAAAGGTATGTAACACCGACTCAACAAATCCGACCGAGAGCGGAAATAACACACACAAACTATTAGGTATCACATGGTGCAGCCACACAGATTGTTTACAATTCTCATTCAAAGAACAACCAATGCCAGATCGACTTACGAAAAGAAAGGTCCTGTCTATAATTTCAGCTATCTATGATCCTACGGGCTTAATTAGTCCCGTTTTAGTGACAGCTAAATGTTTTATTAAAAAACTATGGCAGGATAAAACTTCATGGGACGAAACCCTATCGCCCGCTTTAACAAGAGAATGGATATCTTACTATAGGAGTCTATTTTCTTTAAACAATCTATCCATACCGAGACGCACAATCATAAACAATTACGTAACACTAGAACTGCATGGGTTTGCAGATAGTTCAAAAACATGTTACGGAATTGCAATCTATTTACGTTCCATTGATAATTTAGGTAATATACAGGTGCATTTGTTATGCACAAAGTCTAGAATTGCTAGAGAGGAAACAATACCCCGCTTAGAATTACGCGCAGCGGTATTGTTATCACAAGTAATGGAATCACAAGGCAATAA
This sequence comes from Argyresthia goedartella, assembly GCA_949825045.1. Classification (NCBI taxonomy): domain Eukaryota; kingdom Metazoa; phylum Arthropoda; class Insecta; order Lepidoptera; family Argyresthiidae; genus Argyresthia; species Argyresthia goedartella. The sequence continues at coordinate 21,236,618 of OX463807.1, forward strand.
CCTTGCCAAACGAGTCAGTAAAATATACCTATGGTCTGACTCACAGGTGGTATTGGCGTGGATAAAAACACCGCCACCTAAACTAGGTACTTTCATCAGTAACAGAGTAGCGGAAATTCAGAGATTAACCAAGATCGAAGACTGGCATTGGGTGTGTTCGGCTGAAAATCCAGCTGACATTATATCGAGAGGAATTCAACCTCATATATTAAGAAAAAGCAATCTGTGGTGGTCGGGTCCCGCCTGGCTATCTGGTCAAACGGCGCAGTGGCCTCTGCACAATCAAACTAACACACAAATACAAACAAAGGACACAGAACAAACTATATCCTTAGTTAACCCAACAAACATCGAGAATAATTTCATAGATAAATTGTTTCATAAATATTCAAACGACAAAAAATTATCGCGAGTGTTTGCCTATACTCTGCGATTCATCAATAACCTACAAAATCCTTGTAATAAAATAAGCGGACCGCTGTCCGTTCAAGAATTAAATGATTCGATGCATAAACTAATTATGCGCGCACAAATAACATCACTACCTATTGAATACAAACTTTTAAGTCAGAATAAATCAATACCAACGTCATCAAATATTAAATGCCTTAACCCGTTTTTTGAAGATGGCCTGTTGAAAGTTGGAGGAAGGTTAAACCTATCAAACATTCCCGAAACTAAAAAACATCCTATAATTTTGCATCCAAAACACATACTCACTGAAACTATAATGAGAAACATGCATATCAAACTCTTCCATTGTGGTCCACAGCTACTGCTAGCATGCATGAGAGAGCAGTACTGGCCATTAAATGGAAAAGGTCTGGCTAACAAAATTGTACACAAATGCGTTACATGTTTCAAAGCAAAACCACTCATACACGTACCCATTATGGGTCAACTACCTACAATAAGAACTACTCCTTCACCGCCATTCCACACAACATTTTGTGATTATGCTGGGCCCTATTCAATTCGAGATAGAAGGGGGCGTGGTTTCAAGTCTTACAAATGTTGGATAGCTATGTTTGTTTGCTCATCGACAAGGGCAGTTCACATTGAGTTGGTTTCAGGTTTAGAATCACAAGCCTTTATTGCCGCCTTCCGGCGATTCATATGCAGAAGAGGTAAACCAAGTCAAATGGTAAGTGACAACTCGACCACACCATGAAGCTGCAATTGGCAGCTGTAAGCTTCATCTTAAGAGGGTATTAAGTCAAGCCTTATTAACTTTTGAAGAATTCTCTACGGTTCTTACTCAAATTGAGGCAATATTAAACTCGCGCCCATTGTGTCCCATACCTAATGCTAATAATGATGATTTTCCCATTCTTACGCCAGCTCACTTTCTGATCGGTAGATCGTACACGTCTCTGGCGGACTACGAATACCAAGATGTATCAAGGAATAAGTTAAATCACTTCCAACAACTCCAACAGATACAACAGGACTTCTGGAAGCGGTGGTCTCGAGAGTACCTGGGTCTCCTACAGCAGAGGTGCAAGTGGAGGAGCACAAAGGGACCTAACCTCACCGTCGGCTCAATCGTGCTGGTGAAGGACGATCGCTTACCACCCTGCCAGTGGAAGTTGGGACGCATCGCGAAGACACAAGACGGTCAAGATGGCGAAACGAGGGTCGCCGTCATCCAAACAACAAAAGGCCTTATCAAACGAGCCTTCAATAATATTTGCCCCTTACCTATTTCTCTGTCAGATACCGACTATTAGTTCTAAGTAATCAGTGTAGGTAGACAGGGACTATATAATTAATTAATCACTTTATTACACAAACAAGTGAAATGTAACCTAATTAACTACTGCCTACTTAATAAAAAAATACTTCTCTTGTGTTTTCTTCATAAGATCTAGAATCTTTCTAGGTAGGTAACTAAAACAGAACGCTAGGAGTATACATAAATCTATTAATAAATTAGCTAGTCACATTCATAAATTACAGTTATATTTGTATACCTAGTAGAGTTTAGGCGCTCTGGAGTATGTCAAAATGACATCATAGCATCAATGTACAGCGCCATCTAGTCCTCCATAGTACGAACCACCTCACCCACAACTATACCCTAAATCAATACCTTTAGAGGTGGTTCGACTAATAAAGGCTAGATGGCGCTAATTAACCATATCTTATAAATTCCGTTCAACTCGATTTAACCACCATTCTCGCATTAGAGCCCGAGCTGCGAATACCTTGTACAAACCGAATTAAATATCTTCAGATAAAACTAAACACCTATTATTTGGGGCACCCATTTTCAGGTATGTTCGTTTTGTTAGAAAGGCGTCGTGATTTGGTGATGTGATTAATGCCTGGTGGGTTATGATGGTAGCCCTCAACAGGTAAACTTTCCTGACACTCAAAAGCTGACAGTCGTCATACAAGTTGCCGGTGGGATATCTGCGAGGTTTCCAAAGCTATGACACTCGCCCAAACGAGTCATGCCTTTTTTTGCTGCTTGGAAAGTCCCACTGCACTTCCTTTCCTGAAAAATTAAGCCCAGTATCGTCCGCGTAGCAAAATAGTTTAGCACCCCCAAGCTGGACTGAAGCTATATCACTTAAGTAGACAAGAAACAGCGATGAACCAACGATGCTTCCCTGGGGTACTCCGCAGCTTTTGTAGTTTCAGGACTTTTCAGTCCATCTATTTTAACAAATTATTTCCTGTGGGTGAGGTATGTTTCGAACCATTTAAGGGCTATCCTCTTACACCAAATTATTCTAGTTTCTTAAGGAGGATGGGGATAGACACTGTTTAGACCTTCGCAAGGTCTAAAAAGACACCTACACAGGCCCTCCCCTCATCCAAAATACGCGAGACTAGGTCCGTAAGGTCTCCTACAGCGTCCTCCGCAGACATTCCCTTGCGAAAACGGTATTGGTTAGTCGGTAACAATTCTATTTGTTCTATACATTTCATAAGACGACTGTTGACTATTTTCTCTAGTATTTTCGATAGAGTAGAGAGTAAGGAAATAGGACGGTAATTTTCTGGATTGTTTTTCGCGTCATCTTTGTGAATAGGAGTAAAGTAAAGTAAAGCAAAGTAATGTTTATTTGCATGAACATGGTGTACATCAGGTATTATTATAATGATAATTAAATATTGAACGCTATGTTCTGCCATGCAGATGTGCAAATTTTGTGATGACACAAATTAAATGATAAATTATCTAAAATGTCTACTTATTACAATTATTTCAATATTAATATAACAGTAATTCCCTAGGTAAGAATTTATTATTTGTAGCATATTAATTAATGGTAGAGTAGTTACATATGTCCTCTAATCTAAGAAAGCCTGTATTTTGTAGTAGGATTTTTCGACTAAGAAATAGGTAGCCTATTATATATTAATGGCGCCATACTAAAAATGCTTTTGTGAAATAAAGCAGTAGAGCGCTGAGGAGCACTTAACTCTATATCTCTTTTGCCATTCATTGTCTTAAATAAGTTCCAATTAGTTTTTACAGATATAGCAGTTTCATATATATAGTCAGGTCATAAGTTCTGTCACATGTGCAATATGAAATAATTTGGACATGTTTATTATTTATGTAAACATTTATATAGCAAAATGAACTTAAGAAAACATAGATTCTTATGGTAATAAAGTTTATTCAAAATGACCCCCGCGATTTTGAATACAGGCCTTTATTCTGCGCGGCCAGTCGTCTATCGCAGCACGAACGAGGTCCATGTCAATATCGGCGGCTGCCTTAATCAAGGATGCCTTGAGTGACTCCAAATCAGGATGAGGCTTTGAGCAGGCCTTTTCCTCCAAGTGTTGCCATATCTTGTAATCTAACGGACTCAAATCTGGACTGGAGGAGGGCCAGTTTTCGTGCCGGATGAAGTCGATTTCACGCGCCGCCAGCCAGTCTTGTGTGCTTTTCGCTCTATGAGCTGGCGCAGAATCTTGTTGGAATACCCAGTGCCTGTTATTAAACATGGTATGAGAAACAGGTTCCACAAGGTTCTTGAGGACTGTATTTTGATACACAACTGCATTCGTTTTTACGCCTTTCTCACAAAAATGTACCTCAGTTAAGCCCCAATAAGAGACTCCCAACCAAACCATGAGCGAGGATGGAAAATGACCTCGTTGGACACGCGGAATACGGTTGCTAACTTCTTCACTGCTGTGTGCGTACACCTTATCATTTTGTTTGTTGTAGCTCTCTTCCACGGTGAAAATTTTTTCATCCGAAAAAAGAATTTCCCGATGCTTTTTTCCCGCGTACCGCTTCAACAAAGCGCGGCATCTCTTCAGTCTCAGGTCCATTAAACGAGCGTCCAAACGATGTCCTGTTTTTCTTCGATATGCCCTAAGCCCTAACTCTTCATTTAACTCCCTTTTCACCGTGGTCCTGCTTAACCCCATCTGAAGGGCCAACAGTTTCTCCTTACGTATGGGATTTCTTTGAATTCGCGCCTTCACAGCTTTTATCACTGCTGGAGTCCTAACAGAGCGAGGGCGACCACTTCTTGACCTGTCATCTACACTAGAGTCTTCATTGTATCGTTTTATGGTACGATAAACGAATCTTTTGGTTATATTCAAATTTTTCAGTAAGTCGAAAATCTGAATTGGCGCGTAACCGCAACGATGCAACGCAATAACTGCGACACGGTCTTCTTTAAGTGTCCACTCCATATTTTAAAATGAGGAAAATTCTAAAAAGAACACATTTTTATTTTCATGAAAAATTCGAAATTCGAATTCAATAAACTTTTTTGTGGCCAGCGTTCTAAATTCAAAAGTTTTTATTGTGTGACAGAACTTATGACCTGACTGTGTATGTATAGTGATGGCAATGTCAGAATACCTAATACTTTAAAGTAAGGCATACAGCTGTCTGTTGGTTTTAACTTACAAATTGCCCTTAGACACCGTTTTTGTGCTCTAAATGCCTTTTCTTTGTCGGTTGAGTTCCCCCAGAAAATAATGCAATAAAGAGTGATAAACAGTTAGCAAAGCCGAATGCCCAGTCACTTTGGCAAGCATATATAGGGTGTCCCAAAACTCACGTGCCACAGCGATAACGAAGGTAGACCTGCCTCGGGCTCATCGAATAAGCACAACTTGACCTTTGTATAAGTTTCATGTAATTTGAGATATTGACGGTTTAAAGTTTTTCATGAAAATCCCCATTTTTACATTGTTAGGGCATGCCATTACTTGCCTATCCCTTTCTTTAACATGTTCTTTATTTCTAAGCTATTGCTATAAGATACTTAAGACGACCTAAGTATTATTTTGTCGATAACTACTGTAAAACACGAGATAACTATGAATTAGTCAAAGCTTAAATCTTTTGCACAAACTGACCAACCCTTTGACCGCTTGTACTGAAAAAAATATTCTTGACACGGAATGAGATAATACCTTTAAAAACTTGCGTATGTTATGCCAATTCGGAAATGTCAATATACTTGTAACAAGAAATAGCATTAAATGGGAGTTCACGCCACATTTAGTCATCAATCCGGAGCTCCGCCTAGTAGGAAAAAGGTAAACAAGAACCACCGATTATCAAATTAGAGTATGCAAAATGGAGAAGATGATACGATTGTTAAAGCTAAACAAACAAACAAAAAAATATAGCGTCACACCTTTTCCCAAACGGGTTGGCAGAAGCACGACTGTGCCCACTTTTAGCCAGTGATTCAATACTCCATTTTGCGTGACAGGGGGATAGCCCACCGCCGCAGCTATGAAGTAATGAAGGTTTCCTCACGATAAGTCCGTATAACGTACGTAAAAAGTTAACTAGTGAAACCGATTCCAGAGCCCTCAGGTTTGATCTCATTGGTCGGATTTCAAATTGATTTTTGAATTACACACACTAGTGGCACACTGGTTAGATTAGGTCCCGTAACTTTACGTTACGTTGAATTATTTTGAATTATTATGATATGGTGGAAGTTAGATCATACTTATTTTCTTTATCAAACTGGCTGCCGGTTTTATTTTCTTCTTGACGCAATTTTTTTTACTTAAACTGTCTTTATAACAACTTAAACTAACATTGGACTACCGACATATCTTTTTTGGGATTTAAAGGGGTTTTGTAGAACTTCGGATCAGTTATGGCAAATCGGAATACTTCGCAATATTCTCACAGCGAGTACGCCGATATGCACTTTATTTATGGTGGGACAAGGCAAGTTTCCACGAGAGGGATTGAGAGCTTCAAGAGCTACACGACTGTACGCGGAAAGGTTTCCGGATCGCAGACGTCGTCAATGCGTTTCGTGAAGGCAGACTGCCAGGAACGAGTGGCAACGTCGGAGGAAGACCGAGAACTGTTGATGACGTTGTCTTATACGAAATACGAACGGAGCCTGGCACTTCAGTGTGTATAATCCTCTGTCCAACTGTCCAATTTTAAAGCGACACAAATACCACCCGTATCACATTCAGCGCGTTCAAGCACTTCGTCCAAGTGATCACGCTCAACGAGTTGTATTTTGCCGTAGTATGCTTCGAAAAATGAGAAAAAATCCAAACTTCTTCAGCGAGGTGTTATGGAGTGACGAATTGTCCTGCAAAAGGAATGGGTACCTAAATATGCACAACACTCATAGCTGGCAGGTATCAAACCCTCATGAAACAAGTGAAGACCGTTCACAGTATCAGTTCAAAATTAACCTGTAGACAGGAATTTTCAATGGACAAATCATCGGACCAATTGAGTTACCGGCTATCCTCACTGGTTAAGAGTACTTGCAATTTTTGCAAACGATCTGCCGGCCTTACTTGAGGATACGCCGCTAACAATGCGTCAAAAACCGTGACCACCTAAATGAGACCTATCCTAACAGATGGATAGGTCGATTAATACCAATTTTGTGGCCACCGCGTTCCCCTGACCTAAACCCGTTAGTTTTTTTTTATTGGGGGTGTTTGAAAGACAAAGTGTATGCAAAGCCGATTCAATCGGAACAAGAATTGCGACGACGTGTTTTCGACGCAGCTCAAGACATATCAACAATAAGCATGAGACGATTGAGCAGACACTTCAAAATTAGATGTCTCCTATGCTTAAGGGTTGGAGCAAGCCATTTTGAGCATCTGTGGCTTATAAGTTTTGCCGAAGATAAGGGATATTTCGTTTTAATAATTTTTAAAGTTGAAGTTTATTTTTACCTGTTGTAAATGCTTTTAAGTTTAATAAATCAATTTATGATTATTTTTATCTTAAAGCGAGTAGTGCAAAGTAACTTTATGCAGCGTAACATAACATAACGTGATCAAACCAAAGATAACTAATCTCACTTATCTTACCCAAACCTCACCTGAGGTAAGGTTAGGTTAGGTTGTGACAAAGAAATTAGATTAGTTTAGGAATGTATGCCGTCTTTGGTTATCAATTTAGAAAATGCCAATATCCCATTTGTTACCTGGCGGATATTTCACCTGTTTGACGCCTTTGGAATAGGTCACATCTCATCTGTTTGACGCCTGCGGAATAGGTCACATTTTTCAAGATGATAAATTTATCTATCTCGCTTGCTCACAAAGCTTACAAACTTTAATAATGAAAAAGAAAATGAGATTCAGTGTTCTTGTTAACCTTTTTCATACTAGGCGGAGCTCCGGATTGATGACTAAATGTGGCGTGGGAGTTCACGCCACATTTAGTCATCAATCCGGAGCATTTAGTCATCAATCCGGAGAATTTAATGCTACTTCTTGATACAAGTAAACTACTATTTTCGAATTGACATAACATACGCAAGTTTTTAAAGGTATTATCTCATTCCGTTTTTTTTTTTTCCAAGTTTTTTTTTTCAGGACAAGCGGTCAAAAGGGTGGTCAAAGTTTGTGGAAAAGATTAAAGCTTTAACTAATTCATCATTATCTCGTATTTTACATTAGTTATCGACAAAATAATACTTAGGTCGTCTTAAGTATCTTATAGCAACAGCTTAGAAATAAAGAACATGTAAAAGAAAGGGATAAGCAAGTAATGGCATGCCCTAACAATGTAAAAAATGGGGATTTTCATGAAAAACTATAAACCGTCAATATCTCGAATTATATGAAACTTTCACTGAGATCAAGTTGGGCTTATTCGATGTGCCTAAGGCAGGTCTACCTTCGGTGTCGCTGTGGCGCGTGAGTTTTGGGACGCTCGTATAGAGCATAAGCATAAGAAATCTGACTTAATTTTTTGCAAACATGCTCTATACAAATAGAGTTTCCATTTCAAGTTACATTTATTTCGTCAATTTTCCTATGATTATAGTGAATGTCAAGCTTATTTGTTATTTTATTGTAATTATTTTTAATATTGTATTATATAATGGTATTATATTCGTTTTATCAAGATTAATTATCAATTTATTATGTCCCAGCCGTTCAATAATATTTTTTAGAGTATTATTAATTTCAGATGCATATGTATTTTTATCTGTCAATCTGCAATCAAAATAATACCATTTGGTGAACTACTGAAGTGGGGATATCATTGATGTAAATGAGGAATAGTAATGGTCCTAATACGCTACCTTGTGGTACGCCATATTTTACAGTTCTCGGGCCTGATGTATATTGCTTTTCGGTTTTTGTTTTATGGCATATTCTGGAAATCTGTGACAACTGTGTTCTGTTACTCAAGTAGCTTTTAATAAGTTCAAGCACCCTCGGACACCGCATATTTCTAGTTTGTTTATAGCAGGGTTGACGAAGTCAAATGCTTTCGTCATGTACATGTATGCATTAAGAAATCGTATATGGCTAAGTCAATTGTCTTACTTTTCTGAAACCCTTTTGTTCTTTCGCAAATAGATATTTCCTCTCAAAATACTGATAGAGACTGCTATAAATAACTATTTCAAAAACTTTTGACATTATAGGGATGAGCGCAACTGGCCTATAGAAACACATGTCTTCGCGGTCCTGTTTCTTGAAAAGCGGTCTAATGATTGACGTTTTTAGCTTATCGGGAAATATGCCTTGCTGGATCGTAGGTTAATTATACTGCTTAAAACCGGCGCTATTAAATCCGCCACATATTGAATCACTTTTGTGCATAGGTCGATATATTCAGTACTGTTAATAGTGTTTTTAGATTTTTTATTATAGGGTGTGATTGGCATCAGAAATATGAGTTGGGGTTGAGAGACACCTTAAGGGGGGTTTTCGTGGCATTCGTTGACGTTGTTGTGATATCTGATCAATGTAGAAATTCTTAAATGACTGTGCTATTTCGTGTGGATCAGTGACAAGTTGATCGTAAATTTTTATTTGTTTTATGTAATTTTTAGATTTAGTGTTATTATTTTTATAGTTATTTATTATTTTCCATGTCTTAATATTCATGTACTCATTCTGGAATTTTTGCGTTAATTTCACAGTTTTTTTGAGTCTAATTGAATAGGTTTTGTTTATTTTGTTGGTTGGGATGTAGTCTAGATTTCCATAATAACTCTCTCTTCTTTTTTTACACAGTCCCTTTGATATCCATTGTGGCCGCTTGTTGCTTGAGATCCTTACCTTGATTTTAGGAAAACTCAAATCATACAAAGATTAAAAATATTATGGAACTCATTAAATGCCTCATTAGCGTCGTTTGAATGGAATATCTCACTGAAACTCAGACTTGAAATATGCTCTTTGAACTTATTTAGATATTCTGTGCTGTAGTCTTGGCTATAGATTGGACATGCTGCGACTGTTTCCATTTACGAGTTATCGACTACCTATTAAATGTTTTATTTTTAGGTGTTAAACCAGTTCAAGCACTTTCTTTTCGCTGATTATAGCGATGAAACAGGAATTATTAGAATGGTTGTGTTTTCTTCTGCGGAGGGTAAAGGGCAGCAGCATCGGCAGTAACTCCAGAAATAGTAACATTGTATTATGTGTTTGCGTTTATGACACATCAAACGACAAAGGCATACTGTATTATTTTTTATTTAATCCGATCATTCACACCATTCCGTGCTGGAATGGCTGGCAGGCACCCCAGCGAGGTTAATGTCGATTTTGAAAAAGCTGCAATAAAAGATGCCTTACAAGCACGACCTAGTCGGGACAAGCTCCAATTCGTCTTAAGCTGCAAACACACACACTCCCCATGGCTACCTAGTCGAGTAGTAAGTATCCCACCAAAAACATAAATGTGAAAATGGGAGCCAAGTTCAATATTAACATTATTAACAAAAGATTTGAGATCTAAATGAATGCCAAATTCTGTACCTATGATAATCCTGAAGTTTAATGATATAAGAAAATAATCCAATTGTCTATAATCTATGTCAATCTATCGATAAATCAATTGAATATGATGCTTTATTATTGATGTTCGCTATTTAAAATAATAATTATAATTATATGATTTCTTAAATTTAAACAGCTTAACGTTACACAAAGAAGATAACTTAACATAAATTGAAGTTAGTCTATAGATGTCTTGTGTTGTGCGTGACGCTATCAAAGACGGTAGAGCAAAAGTGGGAATTGTACCGATTTTATTCCTACTGATGATATGTCTTAATTTAACACGACCAATCAGGATGAACCTAATATTCAAGAGCTGATAAACTTAAAAGACGAGTAATTTTTCCTTAATTGTTGATTTTAAATATTTTAATTATAGTTAAATTTGTATTAACGCATACTATACTTTTTTACAAAATACTTGAAAATTCTATCCTCTTTGTATTTATGTGTCTATTCAACGCATCCAAATCCAACACTGCTCCGCAGCAAACGGCCGGCAGCCGCGCTTGTTAGCGCGAGCACCCGTTGTCTCCCGATTGAATTACTCGCTGTTGACACATGTCATTCGTTTCCGTAATCACTAGAATGCTAAAACAACAACAAATAAATCAAAAACTATAGGAGCGTGGAATATCCGAACATTTTATATAATGACCGTAACGTGTGCCTAGAAAGAAAAACTGCTCTGATTGCGCGGGAATTGTCCCGCTATAACATTGACTGACTTAGCCGCGATAAGTGAGACCCATCTCAGTGACAGTGGAGAGTAATGTGAACAGTTCGGTGGTTATACCTAGTTCTGGATCGGGAAACCCATTGGTGAGAATAATAATAATACCTTGGACACTATTTACACACATTGATCTAGCCCCAAACTAGGATTCCCTGTATCTTGGGTACTAGACAACGATACAAATACTTATATAGATAAATATTATACTTAGGTAGATAAAAAACCATGACTAGGGTACAAAAGTACGTTCTCATCAAACAAATATTTGCCCCCAATGGAACTCGAACCCGGGACCTTTGGCTTCGTAGGCAGGGTCACTGCCGACTCGGCCATTCGGGTCGTCAGAAGGCAGCAAGTGGGGTGAGGTTTGCGATTCACAACAATATAGTAAGATCGCTACAGGAATTGCCACAGGGTATCAATAATCGTGTCTGACGTCTTCAACTCCCATCGAAAAAATACATCCATAGTAAACGCACCCACCCTCACATCTATAGGTGAAGATAAGACTACATTCACACACCATGACCTTTGATGCATTCTTAGGAAAATACCGTCACAGAATAAAATAATTTAAATAGATAGATAGAAGGCGTGGAGTCGGGAACTGTTATATGGTGTGGCCAGCCAAATATAAAACCTCGTGGATGCACCCAAGAACCGTGGGACGTAACTATCTTGGTTTTCATATTTATTTATTTATTTATTTATTTATTTATTCACGTTACACAGGAATTAAAACGAAATATTAATTAATTAGAAAAAGAAAATTTGAAATGCCAAAAATGCGAAAACCTATCTATACGAATAATAAAGTAATGTAAAGTAATAATAAGTTAAAACTTAGTTCAAACTGGTGTGACAATATGGTGAACTGCTGATTGAATGGTGTATGAGGGTATGTGTGTGTGTGGGAAATAGTATCATTTTTCTGTACGTAGCATTTTGGTAGCCATTAAAGTAATGTGTTCGTAATGGGGTACGAAAGTAAGTTTGCTATCCAAAATAACGCACAGGTCTCTGATTTGTGTGACCCTCCCTATCTGCTGATTGTTTAAAACATAATTAAATTGTAGGTCAGATCGCTTTCTGGAGAACTTGGGGGACTGGCATTTCTTAGGGGTAAGATCCAGGCTGTTTCGATGGCAATAATCACAGAGCCTGTGCAGTCATTGAGACAGTCTGTCACGTCCCCGACAGGCATAAACACTTTGGTGTCGTCGACGTACGTGAGAAATCGGGCGAATCTAAAGCATGTCGCGATATCGTACAGGCAGACGTTGAAGAGAAGCGGACCAAGATGTGAGCCTTGTGGCACACCTGAAGGGATGGGAGCGAAGCGGGAATGATGAGGACCAATACGGACAGCCTGACTACGATTTCTGAGATAGGACTCAAACCATCTGAGGACATCGTCGTGCACACTAATTTCAGAAAGTTTAAACAGAATCACATCATGTCTTAGCCTGTCGAAGCGTTTAGAGTAGTCGGTGTACACGACATCCACCTGATAACCATTGTCACGACACAGTCGAACGTTTCCGCATGAACCCGTACTGTTCCGGTGGAATGCTGCGTGCTACAATTGGGTAGATTTGGTCATGGACAATAAGTTCGAAAAGCTTGCTAAATACTGGCTTCCTCTCCGTTGTTAGAGGTACGTGAGCGAAACGATGTACGCTCCGGTAGCCCATTATCACGCCTCATGTCCTTAGCGTAACGCCAGAACCTTTTAGGATCGTGCGTGATGGCAGCGCTGCATTGCACAATGTAATTATTCCAGCAACGTCTTTGCTTATTTTTGTGGCGAAAGAGAAAAAAGTGTTTTTTTTTCTTTGCTAATTTTTAAAAGTGTTCTGGAATCAAATGGGGTAATTATCGGGGGTATTATAAACGAAGGGCCCATAATCATTAATAACATTATTGAGCGTCGAATAGAAAGAGTCGACCGCCTGGTCTAGGTGTTTATCTTCAAAAAGGGCAAACCAATCCACGCTAGAGGGCTCCCGTAATATCTCAAAATAGTTTCCCTTTTTAAACCTAAACATTTTCCTCGGCGGATGGCGCATGTAATTGATACCGAAGTTCACCAAATCAACTTCCAATGCAGGGTGATGCGGCATGTCCTCACGTGTGAGGAGTTCGGGCGCGCGGACTACATCTACTTCAGTATCGCTAAAGACAAGAACAAGCTGCCTCTTATTACCGTTGAGTATGCTGCTGTACTGAGTCCATCCAGCAAGGGAGATGCTGTCGATCAGTTTCTGCTGATAAGAATTGGCAGCACCGCAAGGTTCTATACTGAAGCCAGATGACTTTTGGCGCCAGGTCACATCCGGGAGATTAAAATCCTCAACCAATAAATAGTGGTCGTCAGAAATAGAATTATAGATGTAATGTGACAACTTCTCTAGTAATGTGTCGTGCTTGGTGCCAGATCCGGGAAGATACGTCCAGATAATATGCAGGCTGCGAAAGGCACGCAGGGCCCGTGCTTCTATAGTGACATGGACTACCTCGAATGTCTCATGCCCGGGCGGCGCCGGCGCACGGTAAGCGGCGAACTCTCGCCGCGTGAGCAACATCACCCCTCCGCCCACCATACCCCCCACGCGCCGTGACTCCCCACACGGACTCCGGTCGAGACGGTGGACATCGTACCGAGGATCACCATCTTCCAACCAACTTCACCATCTAAAACTTCGTCAACAAGATTGGTTTCGCAGATAGCTACTATGTCATAATTGTGGTTCAATAGTCCCTGGATGAAATGAGTAGTTTTGCCCCTAATGCTTCGGAAGTTCTGTGAATAAACCTTTAGAGGGCCCATTTCGAGTAACAATTAACTTCGAAATAAATAAGTTGATCGAACGCAATTCAGAGATATTCGACTTCGTCAAACAAATTAACGTGAATCGGAACGTGTGTGGTCTGTTGTGAGTGTAGTGTGATAATGTTAATTGAGGGTACATGCAAGAAACATAGGAGATTGAAATTGCAATACGCCGACATTGAAAGTGATAGCAAAAAATTTTTTTTACATGTGGGCAGTTATACGGATAATTTTGATCGAAGAGTGGTTCTCAAACTTAAGAATCTAGGTTTTGGCGAGTTCTCAATGCGGCTAGTGACTGTAAGCTGTCTATTCTGATAGCCGGGTAGTTGTCGCCCTGTCTTAAGAAGATCTGGGCGTTTCGCGTCAAATAATGCATAAACCCCAGTTCTTTGGTTTTTTCTCGCGTGTTCTGAACTTGTTCTCAGCGGTGAGATGCTCGTTCACGTGGACCCGGTGAACCTCTCCGGCGAGACCGATCTCCTGGGTGTTGACTCCACGATGCTTGCGGATGGCGGTCAGGAACTCATCCTTACGCTTTATTGAGGTCAGCTTGAATGTAATCGGTCGTGTCAGGCCGATGGTGTTCCTAGTGGCGATCCGAACAGCGGACTGGATGTCAGCATTTGACATGGTAAGGCCCACTGCCGTCGCAATCGACGTCACGATGTTAATGGTAGCTTCGGATTTCCGTTCAGGTACGCCAAGTATTTCGAGATTGCCCATCCGACTTTTTTGACTGTCGACTTTAGTTTCTTTACGGATTCAGTCAGGACGGAGGCATCCTTTCTGCATGTGTCCAGATCGTTCTTAAGTCCTTCCAGTATTGCAAAGCGGGCCTCTAATTTGTCCAGTCTATCAGATGTGAAGTCCGAAGTAACTGCTAGTTCTTACACTCTGTTAGAAACAAATTCGACATTTTCAGTAAGGTTGGAAATTAACTTCAAAGTGTTATCGACCTTGTTCTCCAAAGCAATTTGGTAACCTTTTATTAGTTCATATTAGTCCCTACAGATTGCGGTTTGGTAATTCGCAGTGGCAGTGATTTTTATTACTGTAGATATTTACAGGTATTTAATTTTTATTGCTTTATTTTGTTACAGGTATTTTATTCTAACACTTGTGAGTCAAAATCTAAAATTTCTTTAATATTGTAGATATTTATATGTTTTTTGCCTCTTCTGTACTTGGACCACTGTGGTAGAAGCAGGGCGAAGAAACTCCCAGATAGTATTTTTTAGATCTCTTTTAAAATTGGTTATTTTTAACTACTACAAATTTTATGATATTAATATTAGGAATAAATTATTACAAAATTATTAACAGCGAGTCAGATTAAACCATAAAGTCTTGTCATTCATGTAATCTTGAACTGAGGCATATCCCTTTTTATTTAAGACAAAGTCGTTTTTGCGTGGTTTTTTAATTTGTAAAAACATATTCCCTCGGTACATAGACCCGTTCAGCTGATAACAAGTTACTATGGGAGACCCAAAGTTTTTTTTCGTTTGCGATATGTTTGCACATGTTTCTTGGAGAAAGTTGTTCATAATGATGGGTGCTATCATTCCCCAAAATATGATCAGCTAATTAAAAGTCACCCTGTATAATTGAGTTACATTTAAATGCCCTGTATAGGTATTAGGGATGGGCCGAAATTCGGTACGCATTCGGTTTGACCGAATTTCGGCAGCTTGAACAGAACTTCGGCATTCAGCCGAAATTCGGTTTAAATGCCGAATATTTGGTACAAAAAAAAGTAAAATACTCACTTGAATTATGACTGAAATTAATAGAATTCTATTTTACTTATCATAATAATCGTAAAATAAAATTAGGCCTTTATTCATTGTCATTTATTTTGAAATTAAATTAGTTTTACATTTCTTTCTAAACTAAACAAAATAAACTTGATATTTTTAACAAAGTAGTATGCCTAACAACTGCGTAATTTAAATGCGTAACTATAAATGAACAAAAAAACATTTCTAGCGGCAATCAGTAATTTAATTAAGTCGCGACTTAAATTAATTACTGATTGCCTAATTTATTAAATCACATTTTAGTTCAAAAATTAAGAAATTAGAATCTTCTCGTATTTGGAATTTACTAGAGGCAGGTCATGGTGTAAAAACTCCAAAGATTCGGCGTCATCTGGCAGAAGCCGATTACGTTTTTGTTCGTATACGTTGCCTGCCTCTGAGAAAAGTCGCTCAGAATATACAGAGCTTCCAGGAGACGACAAAAATATTCTAGCCAAAGAACATTTATATGATTTGTCGAAATTAATAGATTCACCCCGCCGCATTCCGGCAGCAGTAAAGTTGGCCCAAGTACAAGAAACAAAAAGTCCAATAACATCAGAGCTAGACAGATATCTCAAAGATGTTCTGCTGCCCAAAGACTTACGTCCATATGACTGGTGGACCAAGAATAGGGACAAGTTCCCTAACATGAGAACTTGTCCCTATTCTTGGTCCACCAGTCATATGGACGTAGTCATTTGGCTAGCTGAATCAGGCCCGATCAAGCTGATGTAAACAAACAAGCGTCGTCATATTGCAGGAAACAAACATTCCAAATGAGTTATTAATACCTTAGAGATGGGTCCAATGTGGTTTTAACCGAATACTAAACTCGGCCGAACATTCGGTTAAAATAAAAAATCGGCCGAAGTTCGGTTTAATTTCGCCGCGATTTCTCGAGAGCGACACGTCATGACTTGTTTACGCATTTACATGATTTGTCGAAATTAATAGATTCACCCCGCCCGCATTCCGGCAGCAGTAAAGTTGCCACAAGTACAAGAAACAAAAATACTATTTCACATGGCTAACAAGTCGAGTAATGGGCAACCCATTTGATTAATGAGCAAGCCACTTGATATGCTATGACTGGCGGTGAAATTTGACCCGGAATTTTCACATGCTAGCAAGTCGAGTAAAAAGCAACCCACCTAATATGTTATGATGAGTGGCGACTTTACCCGCGTAAACTCGGCCCTCCCATGGTCCGCGGCACAAGGGGCGGGGGGTACGCAGGCTACAAATGGCATTGCCGCCACGGCGATATTTCTTATGATTAGTAAAATCTTCGTGTTAATATTTAGGAAATTATATAATAACAGATATATATGTTTAATAATATGTAAGTGTTAGGTGTAAAAATATGTTATTAAAAATAAAAGACTTTAACACTGTCATATCTGTATAAATTTTATTTAATGTAATTAAGGATATATATATGTATAGGGAACTGCTGAGTCATCTTCAAAATCTTCAGGCCGCATTTTCTTTCCCGTTTTCCTAAATTGACCCTCTTAACCTATCAATTAACTTCTGCATTGCCTGCGTATTGATCGCTTACAACTACTCCCGGACCATTCCAGGAGGTGCTTTGTACGGGCTTTGCAATAGCCAGTTATCTGGCGAGGTGTCAACGTGCGAGCTTAGCCTCTCGCCCCAGCAACTCTGCTCGACCACACCCGCAGCTAAGCGATCTCTATATTTACCATCTTCTCCATACCTAAGAACAAGTACTAGCGTCATCGACCAAACAAAAACACTACCCAAAATTTATTTAGTTCATTTAAATAGTAACTTTGAAGTTTATTTTCTTTATACCAAGTTCAGGGGAAAAAAAGTACTTCGAGAGGACGGTAGTTCTGTATGGTTCTGTATTGGATTTGTCGGAGTAGGGGATGGAATGTGTGGAGGGAATGGCTAACCTGGCGCTCGGGACGGATGAGGAGGTGCTGCTATCAGACAATGATGGCGTCTCCTTCTCCACCGTGTACATTTTTAAGCAAACCTCGACCACAGCGAAACCGTAACGGCTCAGGCTTGGAAGTGGTTGAAGGTTAACCACACAGTCTTGGGACTGATCCAGGAGCTGTGGATCAATCTACGCAATATATGCGGACTCAGAAATCTTGGAGGTTAGTTGTTTGCGGATACGAGCTCGCATAATCCCCGGGCCTGTATCTACACCTCTAGGAATATACATGTGCAACCTCTAACTAGTTTCTGTACCAGAGACGTGTGTGCCCCAAGGCTGCACAAGGCCCAAAACTCCAGCCTTCCAGAGATGATTGTCGCCTCCATCTACATACTAGAGGCGGATGCTCCGCCCCCGCATGACATGATGAGGCTGGTGACACACTGCGAAGAATACCAACATTCGTCACCAGACGATGGAGAACAATCATTGATCTATTACTTGCAACCAAAGAAGCGTCGAGAGCCATCTCAAACCGTACCTTTTGTAAGATATTTGTGGAATAATATTTTGCGGATCTTTAATTTTCTGAAACTGTCTTGTAATCCATATTTTAAGAATCTTTATTCATTTGAATACCTATCATTTTATTTGGTGAAATAAATAATTAAATTCAAATTATGAGAATTTTTATACTACTTCATTTATTACAACTGTCACACTCCCAAAAGCAAACTCTTTCATTCTATAACAACTCTCTCTCTTCTATAACATCCTTATTCCACAAACTACGGTGCTTACTCCATCAGCCGCCGCCTGCCACGCACTTATAACATGTTTTTTTTCTGGATTGGACATATTTCACCACGGCGATTGATGTGTGAAATAAACTGTTAATCTAATCTATTAAGTTTGAATTGAAAGCATTCATTTATTTAACAATCTCGTGTCATGATGGCCATGGAAATAAATGCTGACTTTTTAATCAATTTAACCCTTTCAATTCTTTGCTGGCCGGAAATGGAAAAAACTGACATAACAATTAAGGACAATTTTATGTTGTTGCCCCACAAATGCACAAAATAGAATCTTCAGTAATCTTGGTGACGTCTGTCAAAAAAGTTCCTTTTTAGGTTTTCTGCGTCTCAGCAGGATAAAAGTGAATTGGCCATGCATTTTTGTGATATATATATTTTTTGAAATTTTATTTTGAAAATACAGACCATTTTAAGAAACGATTTTAAATATTTTTGTGTTTTATTCATTGCTTCTATTTAAAAAACGAAGCTCATATTTTACCCGCCAGAAGTAAACCTGACGTCACCAAGAGACGTAATGGGATAAATTTCTTTGCCTACCACAAAAAAGTGGAAAAAAGGAGTCGTCGAGTCAACCAAAGAGTGCCAAATATATGAGTGAAGTCAACTGTCAAACAAACATCACGTCACTTAGGTCAGTCCTAACCTGACTAATATGAAATTATTGATTATTAATGTGATTAAAAAATTCTAATTGTTTTTTATAATGGGAAGCAAATAGTGTTTCATCCCATCGTGTTCAAACAGCAGTGATAACCCGGATTTGTTAACAAACCAATTCTAGAACATCTGCGAGAAGAATGGGTCGTCAACTGAACTCAGAATATTTCTAGAATTATTCGCAGTTTTGTTTGGGCTATTGGGAAAAAATTGTAATGATTGCTTGTGGGCTGATAAATTTGCAGGATGATATAATAAAAATACACCAAATTTCAAGAATATGTATGGTTTATTTATACAAAACATATAAGTACTAGAAATATTATTCACAAATTTTAATTTGTGCAGCTGACCATAGCTGACTCATCTTTGATACTACCAGAAGTACCACCGGTAGTACCATGGGTAGATAGATAGACGATGAGGTGGGACGCCTGCTGGACACGGGTGGATAATCGGTCCTCTTTGAGACAATTCCAAATAGTTGAGCACCGGTTACTGTTGATTCAGCCGACTTCCCTCCCCAAACTCCTTGTTCTTGAACTGCTGATATAGGCAATCTGGGTTCTGGCCCAATAAATCTCTGGTCTGCACCGCACCAGTTCGATATAACGCGGGTCCGTTTTTTAAGCCAAAATAAAAGTAGCCGGGAATGGTTGCATCCACCTTAGAATAAAAATTATACGTATTATTATGTTGCAAGAAAATATTTGAACAATAATATATAAAATTACATACCTATTACCACAACAAACAAGTTAAGTTCTACAATATGCTTAATTCTCAAACCCCAAGTTTGTTTTGAGGCATCGCGATTTTGAACCTTATGTCATGGTATTAAAATTCAAAACCTGTAACGGTAAAATGGAATCATATGATGCCTTGGGTCGTCGAGAGGAAGAGCATATTATAGTTTGAATATCAAATGCGTTAGACATTATCAAGAAAACTTCAATCGTTTGTCACGGCAAAACATATGCAATTATGCAGTAGATAGAAATTCCCACTTGCAGAAGCTGGACAATTACAACAGTTAGACTCCAGGATATCAGTATCTTACTTAAATGAAGGCTTTGGCTCCTCTGAATTCAGCAATGTTGTGGTTGCTGGAATTCGATGTTATCATAATTTTAGTAACTTGAGGTTCTTGTCGTAACGAATGAAAACGAAACGATAAAATATCAAAACAAAACTATGCATATAACAATATAACCTACAATCACGAGAGGTCACTTATAGATCACAGACTTTACAGGGAATAGTTTGACGTTTCATATTTTTTTTTGTAGGTAAGACGGAGGTAAGGCATTATTTTATACATCATATGAAGATGTCATAGAGGGTTACATAAAAATGATTATGTTTTATTATAAAATATTAAATTAAAAATTAAAAAAACCCCCGACACAAAAACCTAACTTCCCTTTAAAAAGTAAACAATAATAAAAGGAACTCAATCTTAAAGTACCTAAGTATGTATTAATAAATAAAAAAAAAAATACGTCGCGTTGGGGGACCGCTCGTAATTATTTATTATCTACGATTTTTTTTTTCATAAGTATCACATGCCTAACTAGTCTTTTACCCAAGACTTATTATTATTTTTTAATGTTAAAGTAAATTGATGTTAAAGTACATAACTATAACTCGGAAAATCGGAATATTGTGGCGCGGGCGGCTTGCGGGAGGGGAGTAAAGTGGGCGGAGCGTTAGGTCGTCGAGTTTCGTTACCCAAGTGGGCAGACACGCGAGGGCAGACGTCGTTGACAGTCGTATCCTAAACGCAATATTTTGAAGATAACTTTCGTTTCTTAATTTTGTTTTTAAATTCATCTATGTTGATTAGTTAGGTTAGATTATTTGTAATTAAATTGTTAGGTTTGGAGCGGTGCCCCAACGCGACGTATTTTTTTATTTTATTTATTAATACATACTTAGGTACTTTAAGATTGAGTTCCTTTTATTATTGTTTACTTTTTAAAGGGAAGTTAGGTTTTTGTGTCGGGGGTTTTTTAAATTTTTAATTTAATA
Source organism: Argyresthia goedartella (assembly GCA_949825045.1). Taxonomy (NCBI): domain Eukaryota; kingdom Metazoa; phylum Arthropoda; class Insecta; order Lepidoptera; family Argyresthiidae; genus Argyresthia; species Argyresthia goedartella. The sequence goes on from OX463807.1 coordinate 21,257,661, forward strand.
CTTTTTATAGGTACATACTTATTATAATGTAGATTTTGTTAAGTTGTAAATACATAGCTTCTTATCGAACATTTTCTAATTTATATTTAAGGTAAAGATTACATTTAAGGTCAAGCACATTCGCTTTTATTTTACTTATAATTACATTTTTTTTTTACATATATCTCTTCCAGGCAACTGATATTATTAAATATTATTGACTTTGTAAAGTGCATGTAATGCTATTAAATTTTCGACCCTACTTGGGTATATTTGCTGACATTCGGATTTCCATCCCCATTTTCTCCCCCTCCCCACATTTATTTACAGATATTGGGTATTTTCCCCACTTTTACCCCCAGAGCTTTTTCATAGCGAATCCAATTTTCATTGAACATATTATTCTGTAATATGGACGTGATGCGCTTTCATTTGAGACCCCACTCGAGTATATTTGCAGACATTCGGTTATTCTTTCCCACTTTCACCCCCCACAACTTTTAAACGGCTCAACCGATTTTCATCAAACATGTCTAAGAACACTCGCACATAAGTTTGACGGCCTCTGTGGCGCAGCGGTTGTGGCTCTGCCTACCATGTGAGAGGTCCCGGGTTCGATCCCCGGCTGGGGGTGACAAAAAAAAAAAAAAAAAACAATCCCCAGGTCTTGGATGTTTATATGTGTGTGACGTCGCTGTTTCTGGTTACCACGACACAGGGTATCCTAGTGTGGGGCCAGAAGCAATGTATGTGCCTGTATGTAAATGTTTATGTTTATGTTTATGTTTTATGTTTATAAGTCACCTTTAATGCAAAAAAAACTAAATTGAAATCGCTTCATCCGTTCGGGAGCTATGATGCCACAGACAGACAGACAGACAGACAGACACACAGACAGACAGACAGACACGTGAAACTTATAACACCCCTCTTTTTGCGTCGGGGGTTAAAAATTAAATTGTGGCAAGCGGGTGTGTTATCAGCCCACAAGCAATCATTACAATTTTTTCCAAATAGCCCAAACAAAACTGCGAATAATTCTAGAAATATTCTGCGTTCAGTTGACGACCCATTCTTCTCGCAGACGTTTTAGAATTGGTTTGAATAACAAATCCGGGTTATTGCTGCTGTTTGAACACGATGGGATGAAACATTATTTGCTTCCCATCATAAAAAACCATTAGAATTTTTTAATCACATTAATAATCAATAATTTCATATTAGTCAGGTTAGGACTGACCTAAGTGACGTGATGTTTGATTGACAGTTGACTTCACTCATATATTTGGCACTCTTTGGTTGACACGACGACTGCCACTTTTTTTTGTGGTAGGCCTAAGTGGTAGGCAAAGTCGTTTATGTTTAGGCAATTACGTTTAAATTACGTGTCTTGGTGACGTCAGGTTAACTTTTGGCGGGTAAAATATTAGCTTCGTTTTTTAAATAAACGCAATGAATAAAACATAAAAATATTTAAATTCGTTCCTTAAAATGGTAGAGGTCTGCTGTGAGCCCTGACGTGCACAGCGCATGCCCTCAGCCAGCTCCAAGGCCTTGCTCAAGTTGAGCTCCTCCAAGTCCTTTGTGAAGAGTTTATCCCGCTCTGGGCCAGACATCATGCCCAAAACGAAACGGTCCCGAAGCGCCTCATCCAAAGTCGATTCACTAAAACCGCAATCAATGGCCAGCCCTCTTACACGAGCTGCCCACTGCGCCAAACTTTCACTAGGTAGTTGCGTGGCACTATGGAATCTGTACCTTTCGGCAAATCCACATTTCTTTGGTATGAAATGTCCATCCAGTAATGCCACCACGTTTGTGTAGTCCAACGTTCCAACTTGTGATGGTAACGCCAATTCACGTAATAATGTTTTCAGCCAAACTACTCAGCAAAATCGCGCGGCGCTTGCTACCGGCGATGTCTTCTTTTGTTTCGCAAATATCGTTTGCTAGAAACCACTGTTTGAGCAGTGGCTCGTAGGTTTGAGCTTATACAGGCCTCTTATCATTTTCAATCCAGACAAAGGCATACCTGAAATAACCGCTAATAGATTGCAAAGATATTCTTTTTTCATATCAGCTTATAATTATAGAATTGAATATGTTAGTAGCGCGCACAACACAGCTGATTTTCTTAGTCGCTCTGTATGTATAAAAACGGTTTCTAACTTTAGAATAACATCATTAAGAACAACATCAATCTGATCAAATACTCGTGTATATTCATAAATATCTCAATGCCTCGAAAATCAATTTGATAAAACTCTTAACTACTCACATAATAAAATCAATCTGATTAAATATTCTGAATTCATAAATATCACAATTTCGATAACAACAAAGTACCAGTAAATCAATAGTTTTAGATAGTAGTAAAATTTTTGAAATATTCCTAATTAAGTTTACATTACATTACACGACTCACATGATTTACGCGAATTCGCCTTCTAATTTCTGAGAATGAATAATAATCCCTATCGTTATCTGAGAGTCCTTTATTCACTTCACTTCACAGCATGTAGTGACAATAGGACTTTCAATAGGACCTCTGTGGCGCAACGGTTGCGGCTCTGCCCACCATGTGAGAGGTCCCGGGTTCGATCCCCGGCTTGGGGTAAAGAAAAAAAAACCCTAGGTCTTGGATGTTTATATGTGTGTGACGTCGCTGTTTCTGGTTCCCACGATGCAGGGTATCCTAGTGTGGGGCCAGAAACAAAGTATGTGCATGTATGTAAATATTCATGTTTATGTTTATGTAGCTCTGTCCCTCACCAACCAGCGACAAAATCCGCGCTGCCCTCGGCATTTAAATATTTAAATTATTATTCGGTACACTTTATTATACTTCAAATAATATTTACTACACTTTTACTCTTGGCACCTTCATCATAGACTGCCCCTTTTTGACCCTACTACTTCGGTCTTCCCGACTTTTTTCACTGTTTACGCGCCAATCTTTCATTCCGGATGTCAAAACTTATTTCGGTTTAGCGCGCTAACAGCGGTGGCGCCATTTTACAACTGAGACGCGCTCAGACATAATTCTGGTGTTTCACCCGGAAGTCAATAAACCAACACTCACTGGCGTGCTGTCGGCTTTGACGCCATTTTTTTACAACTGTTAACGCGCGAAAACATAAAATTATGATTCATCCTGAATCTGGATATCGATATAGTTGTATTCTCCTCTCGACCTGAAGTGCTGACTGTCAACGCCTCATCAGCACTTATCTCATACGTACAGATGAGTTCCTAGAAAGCATTTCTACCCATCTATGATACTTTGTTGGTACAAGAGTGACTTCCAAGAGTTGAGATGACGTGGTCTGCTTCCTGGCAGCCCGTAGAGCCGTGGGACAAAGACAATTAGTCTTCTGGACTCGAATCGTACAGACGTGTTTAAGTTAGTCTAAGTTAGTTGTCTGTCTCTCAAAATCGAGCAGTAATTTTAAGTAATATTAAGCTTTTCCAATAAAAAGTTGTTTTTAAAAAGCTTTTCCCTCTACGCGAAAACTTGTCTGGCGCAGCAGGTAGGATCGCGTGATAAGGCTTTGTAGACCCCGCGAATCGGTAATCAAATCTTATAGATTCCGCGAGGTGCTCTACGCGACAGAGCTTTCCGCGATCCAACGAACAAACATATAAGACAAGCAGCCAGTAGCAGCAGCCGACTGCATGGAGAGATTCTTCGGTGAGTGAACTTTCTTGCCATCCTTTCTCTCCTGTTCCTCATTTTGTTGACGTGAGATTAAACCTCTCGCATGTCAACTGTAGTTAAATTATAAGTAAAAAAAAATAGGAAGAGACGTGAAAATTAAAAGTGATAATTCCAGTGAAACTTAGTTATATAACTAAGTTTCACTGGAATTATCACTTAGTAAGTAAACTTAGTTTTAACATAGCTTTAACTATATTATAGGTAAAATCAGAAAAGATGGCACAGTTAATTGCTATTCTCCCGGGGATGGTCAAGTTAATTCCTATCTTTGAAGGCGACAAACGCCAATTAAACTTATTTATAAGAAAAGTGTAATATATTGTGGAAAAATATCAAGGCGATGAACATCAGAACGAATATGTTTTTCACACAATTGCGAGCCGACTAGCAGGTGACACCGCCGCTCTTTTGTCTGAGCGCGAAGACATTGTAATGTGGCCAACACTTAAAACGTTATTCATTCAACACTTTGGTGATCCGCGTAGCGAAGAATGTGTAGCGATAGAGTTAGAGTCCCTTAAAATAAAAACAGGCGATTCATACACCCAATTTTGCAACCGAATCCAGTCAATAAGATGCGTTTTGTTTGCAAACCAACTCGAAGACCAGAACATAAAAGCAAGTAAAATTGCAATTTACAATAATATGTCACGTATTGTTCACCTAAAAGGCCCTACATCTTTAGAACAAGCATTGACCAATAATATAATGCGCGTAATAAATTATAGAACAGACCCAACTTTAGTACAACACAATCATCCGGATTCAAACCTTCATTGCCCAACAACAACAATGCCCCACAACAATTCCGCCCTTGGTAGTTTGGTGTACAGCCACAAAATACAGGCTTCCGCCCAAACGCACAGGTAGAACCTAGGTCATTCGGTTATAAACCACAACTACCAGGTTTCCGCCCACAGCAGTTTGGCCAGCAAACTGGTCCTCAATAACCAACACAGCTGGGATATAGGCCTCCGCAGCAGTTTGGTTACAAACCACCTCAACAAATAGGCTATAGGCCTTCGCAGCAGTTTGGCTATAAGCCACCGCAACAACTAGGGTACAGACCACCTCAGCAATTCGAGTATAGACCTCCTCAGAATACGTACAAACCCCCACAGTTAGATAACGATGTATCAATGCGAACGGCAAAACCGAAGTTCCCACTTAACGAACTTGAAGTGGATGGTGAAATAGATCAATCATATGAGTATGACGATGACTCATGCGAGTATGTGCCCGAGAATGATGAATGCAAGACAGTCAGTCTTCGTGTCGTTATTGTCAACTACGTAGAAACGTCCGACACAAATATGAATTTTCACTTAGTAGCCTCGGATTACAGCCCTAGAAAATAACGTTAAACTACAATGATAACCTTAAGTTACCATTTATATACTTACCTGAAATAGACGCAAAGTTCATGATCGATACTGGGAGTAGCCGATCTTTCATAAGTCCTCATAAAGCAGATCGATACTATCAAGCTCAAAAGTGATATGAACCATTTGAAGTAATCAGCACCCATGCTACTAGCAGTCACAACGAGGTAATAGATATACCATTGCCCAGAACATTGAGGACTAGAAATCATCACACCTTTTAAGTGTTTGAAGTAGACAAACGATATGATGGATTGATAGGTATGGACTTATTAAAGGAGCTGGAAGCCACAATAGACATCGGATCCCAAATCCTTCACACGAGTACAACTTCTATCCCGATCTATTGTACCATGACCCAATACAAAATAATCATCTCACCATGCACCGAACAACGAGTGCAACTACCGACAGACCTGTATTCAGGCAAAGCTATTTTGAATTACGTGCAGTTTCATGAAGGCGTTCGTATGCCTAGTGCTATTGTAACCTGTGAAAATGGCTATGCCACCACCGTAATTCAGAATAGCACAGAACAAGAATTCAACCTAACAATTAAAAGTCCGTTTAAAGTCAGTCGATTTAACAACAAAAAATGTAAGTTACTCAGTATAAATGATGTAGATATGAAAGATCTGGAACTGGATGACATGCTAACGAATAATCTGAATAAGCTGCGAATGGAACATATGAACGAGGAAGAACGCGAGCATATTAAAAAACTCTGTATGGAGTAAAAGGATATCTTTTACTATGAAAAGATACCCTTGTCATTTTCCAACCAGGTCAAGCACACTATTAGGACCAAAAACGAAGACCCAATATATGTAAAGCCATATAGGCAGACACCTGCTCAGGTAGCTGAAATAAAACAACAAGTGGATAAATTATTAAAAGAAAACGTCATCCAGGAGTCTCATTCACCTTGGAGCTCACCAGTGCATCTGGTACCCAAGAAGTCAAACGCGTCAAGTGAAGTTAAGTACAGGATGGTGATCGACTCTCGCCGTCTTAATGAAATAACGGTGGACGATAAGTATCCGTTGCCCAACATAACAGACCTGTTTGATAAACTTGGAAAGAGTAATTATTTTTCTACTATCGACCTGGCCAGCGGGTACCATCAGATAGAGGTAAAGGAAGAAGATAGGAAAAAAACGGCGTTTACCACCCAGCACGGATACTTTGAATTTAGTAGAATGCCTTTTGGACTAAAATCGGCACCAGACACATTTCAGAGAACTATGGACTATGTATTGCGAGGTCTTCAGGGCATACACTGTATGGTATACCTTGACGACATCATAATATATTCCCAAAGCCTCGAAGAACACGTAAAAAGGCTTAGAGCAGTTTTTGATAGGCTCAGAGCCACAAACTTAAAAGTACAACTTGTCAAGACTGAATTCCTTAGGAAAGAGTTCCTTTACCTAGGACACACCATAACCCCTAATGACCTTATGCCAAATGAAGATAAAGTCCATGAAGTCTTGAACTACCCAATCCCGAAAACCACAATAGAAATCAAGAGCTTTTTAGGCTTAATTGGATACTACCGCAGGTTCATAAAAGATTTCGCGAAAATCACGAAGCCATTAACCAATTGTCTCAAAAAACGCAATAAAATCGCAATAGACCAAGATTATATCGACGTATTTAACAAATGCAAGGAGCTTCTTACTAACGCCCCTTTGCTTCAATATCCCGATGCAGAGAAACCATATATCCTCCCTAATGACACCTCCGCCTCCGCTTTAGGTGCAGTCTTGACCCAAGGTACAGTCGGAAGCGATAAACCAGTAGCGTACTCGTAGCATAGGACTCTTTCAGATACTGAATCCCATTACAGCACGATCGAGCGTGAGTTACTAGCGATCGTATGGGCTACGAAACAGTTTAGACCCTACTTGTACGGACGTAAGTTCACAATATACACCGACCATCGTCCCCTAGCGTGGCTACACTCACTCAAGGACCCGAGCAGCAAGTTGACACGCTGGCGACTACGTTTACAGGACTATGACTTTGATATAGTCTACAAAAACGGTAAGCAAAACACTAACGCCGATGCTCTTTCCCGCATAAAGATCAATGCGATGGACGACGAAAACCTCTCCATGAAGGTAAACATCGGTAAAAAAGACAAGAAGACCAAGAAAGACAAGGCGCTGGAATCTTATATAGCTACAGTCACGAAACAGATTGAGGATCTAGTAGGCAACAGAAAAAGAAGACAGTCAACGGTCACAATATCAGACGAAGAAAAAACCGTCTCGGTATGTTCACCAGTATCGATACCTGACTCGTTACCCTCAAATAAAGACAAGAAAAACATTACATTATCCTGTACCATCACTCTCTTCAAGCGATAATACCATTAATTCAGTTAGAGATCTAGAGTCATTAGGTATTCCCATATTAAATGAAACAATTGACACCAAACCGAATCAAATCTTAGTACACCACATAAAAACGAATTACAAGTTCAGGATTTGTCCCGTGAAAAACAAAAGGTATTACAGATTTTCCTACCCATAGATAACAACGATCTTTTAAAACAATTCTTAAAGGAATACATCAAAAATAAAACCAAATATTTCATCTGGTTTGAATGTGAACAACATAGGAAACAGTTTTCTAACATTATCATAGAATTATTTAAGCGAGACGCAATAACATTCTTTGAATACACTGAGAGAGTGATGTTCATAGAGGATGAGTAAGAACAAAGAGCTGTCATACTTAAACATCACATAGGTAAAACCTGTCTTAGAGGTATTAAAGAAACAACCGTGAGAATCCGCCGCAACTATTTCTGGCATAACATGCAAGACATCAGCAGTGTCAATGGTTGTGAAGCATGTAGAAAAATGTAATATAAAAGACACCCAATAAAACCAATTTTACAACTGATACAAACACAAGAGGCTCCATTTCAGAAAGTCTTCGTAGACTTATTTTCCATCGAAAGAAAATCTTATCTGACTCTTGTGGACGCATTTAGCAAACTTGGACAAGCGTTTGAGTTAACCAACAGTTCTGCGCCTGAAGTATCTCGCGCCTTGATTAAGTTCTTCTCATTTTACGGCACCCCTAAAAAGATTAGTTGTGATCCCGGCTCCGAGTTCAATAATGGGCTCATGAAAGAACTCATGAGTATGTACAAAATTCAGTTACACATAGGCACCCCTAACAATCCCAACTCAATGGGTATTGTTGAACGATTCCATTCCACCCTGATAGAGATATATAGACTAGCAAAATATGAGCAGAAATGTACGGACGCAGCGTCCATAATGACAGACTCCATAATGGCTTATAATCATACTATACATATAGCCACTAATCTGACGCCTTTCGAAGTAGTATTTGGTCACACAGATTCAGGAAAGATCTTTGACGTTGAATTTGAAAAACAATACACCCAACAACTCTTAAGGGATCATGCCAAACGAACACGGCATTTGTATAGTCATCTGGCACAAAAGCTTTTAGAAAACAAGGCGAAAGTTAGAGAAAAGAAAGGAGGTGAAACCGTGGAAAGTTTCCCTGAAGGAACTCCAATTTTCGCTAAGGTTGTAAACATGCCTAAAGGAAAAGACAAGCCCCGGTATCAAAAAGCTATCGAAACAGACAAGACTAAAAGAAACATTGTCCCGGTAAATATTGGACAAAGACCTTCTAAGGTCCCTGTTAAAAACGTGAAACGCCCTCCACAGGTGGTGTTGGCTCATGCTGACCGTGACGAACCTCAGCCTGGCCCTTCATCTTCAAAAGACTGACCAGAACCCTGGCATCCTACCTGTGAAAGAAGGCCAAGCTTGTGTTCAACAAGATAAGTGGACAATAATTAAGATTCTAAACACAAATGGATGAGAGCGAGACTTAGATTTTATTATTTTAAATTATTAGGAATTTGACAGGTTAATAAATGTCGATAAGTCCTATGCTTACGAATTTTTAGGATTAAAAGCACAAGTAGAGTATTTACGTAACATAACCTCTTTTAAAATTTCAACAGTTGATACCCACTAAACATTAAGCGAGGAATATTAGACCCTCTAGGTTCCATAGTAAAACTTATTACAGGTAACCTAGACCATAGCGATTAGTGATGCTATCAGATATGACTCCATAATGTCTAACATGAAATCACAACAGATTATTACGGCAAACAAGCTAACCCTGATCACCAAGGTCTTGGACAGTTTCATAAGTAGCACTAATGCTCTTAACAGCAATACAAATTTGTTAGATGGACGACTCAAAAGAGTCGAAAGTATGATTAAAGATATAGCCACTAAAGAAAATAACGCTAGTTACTCTACCTATGTTTTAGGATTATACATCGTGATTTTAAGTAATTTTCGTACAATTTATATTAAGTTAAGTGAAATTGAAACTGCACTGGCCTTCAGAAAAATATCTGTTTTACATCAATCCATTGTAAACTCTACAGAATTACTCCAATATCTCGGACTAATATCTGAAACAGAAAAGTTAATGTATAAAGTAAATATGATAAATCTCATTAAACTGGAAAACACTATTACTGTAAAAACTTACATGAAAATCAAAGAGATAACCTTTATATTAGAAGTACCTTTGGTTGACAATAATACTTACAATTATTTTAAACTCTATCCCTTACCTATCTTCCATGAACCTGAAAATCAAACCCTTGTAATCATCCCTAAATATCCTTACCTATTGGCAAGAGGTTCCACATACTTACCTAGCGCGAAACAATGCAGACGCATAGCTGAAGAACAGTTCCTATGCACCAATGAAAACCGATTCATCTATCCCAAGGAAACCTGCATAGAACAGGTCATGAGGTTTGATACCAACCTAACTCACTGTCTTCCAATCCCAATACGCATCGAAGCTACCAAGGTGCAGCAAATTGGACCTAACAGCTGGATCCTGTATGCAAGAAACAAAGCAATCCTGACGAGGAGATGTAACACTGACGTCACACGGCAACCAATAATTGGTACATACATATTGTCTATAGACGAACCATGTGAATTATAATAATAATAATAATAATAATAACGTTTATTTCAGGTAAAGTACACATAGCACAGAAAATGTACAATACACAGTCATTAAAATAAAAAGTATAAATGCAATAAAATTAACTACTACTTTCTTACTTACTTACTTACTATTTTCTATTAATACTCATATGTACAGAGAGCCAGTGTCTATGCAATGAACTGCAGATATCGTAACAAACGGCACGCACGATTGCATTTCCCGAGCCTCTCAGTCTCCCCCACGCGGAGGCGACCCTGGATCTTAAGACAGGAAAGAAGTCAGGCACTTCCGCGTCTGCAAACATGCTCGACACACTACAGAAACGCGGCCGCCTGAGGAGGATACGGAACGCATCATTGTACTGAATCCTCAGGGCACTATAGGATTTTCTCGTGTAGTTGATCCTCAGGTGACATGTGTAAAGGTTTTGACAGAATGCCTTGAACAGAATGACTTTAACATCTTGGTTAAACCTGTGGAACTTGCGAGCGAGCATGTTGCATCTGACAGATAGCGCCCTTCTTTCCCGCTCCATGTCACAATCGTCACGGAGGTCCTCCGTCAGTATGTGACCTAGGTACTTAAAACTATCTACAACCCAAACCGGCAAGCCATTCAGTACTATCTTGGGCACCCTCTCCGGACCTCTGCCTTCCCTGAATACCATCATCTCAGTTTTTTCCTTCCCTGAATACCATCATCTCAGTTTTTTGGACATTGTACTTCAGTCCGTGTTCATCGGCATAATGCTCACAAACTGAAAGTAGTTTCCCTAAACCTTCGATAGAGGGGCTTAGGAGCCCCATGTCGTCCGCATAGCTGAGGTTGTTTACACAAACACCCCCAACATGACAACCGACCTTGGTGCCCCTCAACCTCACAATTAGGTCATTGATGTAGAGATTGAAGAGGTCCGGAGAGGTAAGCCCCCCCTGGCGAACTCCGCATTCTAGCTTGTATTCGCTAGACGTCGCGTCGCCCCACCTCACACAGTTCGTTTGGCCCCCGTACCATTATCTCTAGACCCACCAACTCCTTGGGAACGTTTGAGCTCAGCAGTTTGTTCCAGAGAATTTTATAATTCACTAAATCAAACGCCTTGCTTAAATCTAGGAATCATGCATAAACTGATGTACCCCTATCCTTGTAGTAGTTTACTGCATGCTTCAGACTCATGATTGCTGAGTCTGTCGAAAGACCAGGACGGAAGCGAAACTGCGCGTCATCTATCTCTAGCTTGCTCACCACTTCGGGCTGCAGAAGTCGTTCCAGTATTTTACCTATAACGGTCCCCAGGGAGATCGGACGATAGTTGGCCGCAGATGCAAGGTCACCCGTTTTGTTATTTGCTATTGGGACCACAATAGTTTTCATGAGGGCAACAGGGAGGTAGAAAAACCTGACACACATGTTGTAAAATGCTGACAACTTTACAAAAACCTTATCTCCCGCACATAGTAAGTGCTCCACACTTAAACCATGGTGGCCCGGCGACTTTCCTCTCTTTATCTTCCGTACTGCACGTGCCACATCAGCAGCCAGGAATTGAATCAGCTGACCAGAGGCAGCGGTAGACTGAGAGGCAGTTTCCGGCTGTGCATCAGTCCGAACTGGTTGCGGGACAACCTTTAACCTGCGGCCAAACATATCGGCAATCTGAAAGGGTTCCTGTAGACCCTCCACAGACACTGGTAAACTCTGCTTAAAATTCAACTTCTTGGTTGAGTTCCAAAATTTAACAAAGTTTTTATCTTTCTTATGCAACGCCAAAATATTCATTTTAATTTGCTCTTCATTATCCTCACACCATTTAAGCTTATTATTAAACAGTTTTAGACTTTCAGACATTTGCTCATATATTGTACCTGTGGAGGGTCTTCCTGCCCCCACCCAGCACTGGAAATGCAACCTTGCCACCTTGTGGCTGCCACTAACGTGATAGTTCCACCCAGGAACTTTCTTCCTAGCTCTCTGTGCATTAGAGTACTCTCTAACACTTTCTATGGCCGCTGTCTGCATTACATTAACTATATTAGAATAAACTTCGTCAATAAAAGTAAAATGATCACTCACCCATTCACACAATCCATCCACACATCCAGCACAAGGCATCTCCACGTTAATACTATTTAAATTAATATCACAGTACAAGTTATAAGCTTTCGTTTGACTAGCATCTCTTTCAGCCTACCTAATTTTGCTTAGTACATTCTGAGCTGTGCTTAAAGTTACAGATGGCACACATAAAATGTCACAAATAATACAAAGGGGGAAATGATCAGACCAGGTGACGTCGTACATAACATGTGTCGCGACAACAGTAGTCCAAGCCGCTTGTGTCGTGAGACAGTGGTCCAACCACCGTCGGGCGCCGTTAATCTCACTCACATAGGTATAGGTATCGCTACCCACGCCCAGTATATTGTGATCGGCGCACTCCCATAGTTGATCCTCACAGAAGCTCACCATCTCATCACCGAAGCTGGAGTTCGGGTGGGCGTTGAAGTCTCCGAGCATGAACACTGCCGGGATGTCACTATCTTCGATTATAGCATTTAGGCGGGATAAACAGCTTGTAAAGTCGATAAGGTTCTCCGCACTATCCGTAGGCATATACACAGAGCATACTAGAAACGAATAATCATAATTCGTTACCTTTACACACGCGATCCTGTCACAGTTTGTATCTATTATAGACACATTAGGGAACTTGGATTTACGCCACAGCAACGCCACTCCTCCAAAGGGCCGCCCCCGCAGTACACCAGCCGAAGCATCCACCGACGACTTTGCGAAGAAGCTGAAGTTAACATCTACCGTACTCACAAAGTTGATAACGTGAGGTAACAGCCACGTCTCTTGAAGGGCTATAATATCATACGACCGACATAGTTTTCGCATATGATGGACCGATCTTTTAATGTTTTTACAATAAAAAGATACCATAGTAGTTTTGGTACTTTTCTTAAGGTGAATATCCATTACGAAGAAATATTGGTCACATCATTGGTTCCCTTCCTCGAAAGCGATGATATTTTATACCTTTTGGCCAGAAGTCCACAGACAGAAATGTTTTTAGTTTTTCTGTAGGAATGACAGCTTTAAACGAGTTAAAGTTTGTCCGGTATCTCTGCTCAAGAAGCTGCACACTATGACATTCCACATCTCGACTTTGAATGTGCTCCTTGATTTTGTCAGCCTGTATGTGTTTCTTCAGTCTGGAGATGTAAACAGCTGTAGTTGACTCCGCTACTTCCAAAACACTCGCCTTTTGCGACATCCCGATCATATTTTTCATTCAAGCTGCCATAGCTCAATTACGACAAACGTTGTCTTAAAATGCATCTACTTCCTCTGAAACTGCGCAGGGATGTTGCGGACATTCTTTTTCTCATGAAAATTGTTAAAGGCAATGTAGATTGTCCATCCCTGCTCAGTAAAATTAACCTAAGAGTTCCTACCGTCAGTGCTCGTAGGCGTCCACTCTTTCAGGTGCCCCTGGTGCATAGTAATTATAGGAAGAATTCGTTCTTGATGAGAGCGTGTTCTACCTACAATAATGTATGTGGTGGTGGTGGCGGTAAGGGTGATGATGGCGTTGACATATTTAGTGGCAGTGCTCAATCAGTAAGGATTCATGTTACAAGGCAATTTGTAAATTCTCTAAAGGATGAGTAGTGATGGTGTGATGTTTGTGTTTTTTTCTACCTAAAATTATGTGTCCTTTAAGATAGGCCACTTAATTAAGTAGTTGAGTAGTTTATAGTTTTTATGCTTAGGTTTTCATCTGTAGGAGGTTATCATTAGCTTATAAGTATGTATTTTTTCTGTTATTATTAAGAATTAAAGCTGTTACCTTCCTTAAGAATATAAAATAATAACATATAAAAAATAATAAAATATTTTTATTATGTTTCGGCTGTTTATTTTTCTTGTACTCCACGCGAATGAAGCTATCATCGTGTCTATTTACATTCGTCCTAGGTTCGACTTTCCGATGCGTTACCGCCGCCGTCTCTAATGATGTAAGTGAAAGCCGTAGCGAAATATCACGGTATGTAGGTGTGTGGAATGCCGGTTCCGATATTGTGTTCGCACATGATTTTTCGTGTTTAGGTTGGTATAATTATTCTCAGCTAAATGATTTTTAGGAGTACTATTCTGCCTATTGTCCGTAGCACGGTTGGTCGAGCTAAGTGAGGCTATTTCTGAGGTAATTTTCGACTCGAAAGTTGTCAGCTCCGTTTTAGAGACCGCGTCATGTCGTAGGTTTTCCAGCTCAGACTTCATGCAGGCTACATCCCTTAGTAGACTGGACACGTCAACATGTTCAAACGTCACCGGTGGGAGTTTGTCAAGATCCTGGGCCACGAATATCGGATGATCTTATGATCCGCTTCCTTCAAGAGCTTGAGCACATCTTTTATGTTCTTCTTACTCTTGTCTTCTCCTTTTCTCGTCATAAGTCGGCCACCGCGGCAGTCTTCCGGAAAGGCGTTGAATAACTTCGCCTTTCCCTCTTCTATTTCACCGTCTGAGAAACTCGTAGAACATATCTGTACGATGCTTAGCTCGTCCAATTTGTTGTACTTATTTTGCACAAAGGTCAAGAACTCGTCAATAATTAGGTTCCTAGGCATTGTAGATATGTTTACTAGGAATAGTTGCTAAACAATAACATCGCGTTATGTTAATAAGTCGCTTAGAGGCGTGCGCAACATACGACTGTCCGTATCGACGGCGGTCCGCTGACTGATTATACATAGTCAGGTCATAAGTTCTGTCACATGTGCAATATGAAATAATTTAGACATGTTTTTTATTTATGTAAACATTTATATAGCAAAATGAACTTAATAAAACATAGATTCTTATGGTAATAAAGTTTATTCAAAATGACCCCCGCGATTTTGAATACAGGCCTTTATTCTGCGCGGCCAGTCGTCTATCGCAGCACGAACGAGGTCCATGGCAATATCGGCGGCTGCCTTAATCAAGGATGCCTTGAGTGACTCCAAATCAGGATGAGGCTTTGAGCAGGCCTTTTCCTCCAAGTGTTGCCATATCTTGTAATCTAACGGACTCAAATCTGGACTGGAGGAGGGCCAGTCTTCGTGCCGGATGAAGTCGATTTCACGCGCCGCCAGCCAGTCTTGTGTGCTTTTCGCTCTATGAGCTGGCGCAGAATCTTTTGGGAATACCCAGTGTCTGTTATTAAACATGGTATGAGAAACAGGTTCCACAAGGTTCTTGAGGACTGTATTTTGATATACAACTGCATTCGTTTTTACGCCTTTCTCACAAAAATGTACCTCTGTTAAGCCCCAATAAGAGACTCCCAACCAAACCATGAGCGAGGATGGAAAATGACCTCGTTGGACACGCGGAATACGGTTGCTCGCTTCTTCACTGCTGTGTGCGTACACCTTATCATTTAGTTTGTTGTAGCTCTCTTCCACGGTGAAAATTTTTTCATCCGAAAAAAGAATTTCCCGATGCTTTTTTCCCGCGTACCGCTTCAACAAAGCGCGGCATCTCCTCAGTCTCAGGTCCATTAAACGAGCGTCCAAACGATGTCCTCTTTTTCTTCGATATGCCCTAAGCCCTAAGTCTTCATTTAAAATCCTTTTCACCGTGGTCCTGCTTAACCCCATCTGAAGGGCCAACAGTTTCTGCTTACGTATGGGATTTCTTTGAATTCGCGCCTTCACAGCTTTTATCACTGCTGGAGTCCTAACAGAGCGAGGGCGACCACTTATTGACCTGTCATCTACACTAGAGTCTTCATTGTATCGTTTTATGGTACGATAAACGAATCTTTTGGTTATATTCAAATTTTTCAGTAAGTCGAAAATCTGAATTGGCGCGTAACCGCAACGATGCAACGCAATAACTGCGACACGGTCTTCTTTAAGTGTCCACTCCATATTAAAAAATGAGGAAAATTCTAAAAAGTACACATTTTTATTTTCATGAAAAATTCGAAATTCGAATTCAATAAACTTTTTTGTGGCCAGAGTTCTAAATTCAAAAGTTTTTATTGTGTGACAGAACTTATGACCTGACTGTGTATATAGATGAAATCCAATTACATCGTGCACGGTCCTTTATAGACAGTATGAGCTACGCGAGGGTTCAAATCATCATGTTACCAGACCTGAAGCGTCAGGACACCTCCAGTGGACCTGCAGTCGACATGGAAGACGTAAACCTGGATGAGCTGAATTACCTGCCCGTGTAGTGAAACAGAATAACGATTTTAGTGATAGTGAAAATCACAGTGTAGTGTATGTGAATAGAGTTAGCCTTGCTACTATTGTTTTATATGTGCTCTTGTTTTTAACTATTCTGTGTCTAGCTATAATTTACCTTACGAAAGATTGTCTCCAGAGATTTTGGCCGAATCACGCTGATCATCATCATAACTGTTCATCAGGTGAATCTGCTGCTGATTAAGGAGGGAGGAGTTATATTCTCCTCCCGACCTGAAGTGCTGACTGTCAACGCTTCGTCAGCAGTTATCTCATAGGTACAGATGGGTTCCTAGTAAGCATTTCTGCCCATCTATGATACTTTGTTGGTACAAGAGTGACTTCCAAGAGTTGAGATGACGTGGTCTGCTTCCTGGCAGCCCGTAGAGCCGTGGGACAAAGACAATTAGTCGTCTGGACTCGAATCGTACAGACGTGTTTAAGTTAGTCTAAGTTAGTT
Organism: Argyresthia goedartella; assembly: GCA_949825045.1. Classification (NCBI taxonomy): domain Eukaryota; kingdom Metazoa; phylum Arthropoda; class Insecta; order Lepidoptera; family Argyresthiidae; genus Argyresthia; species Argyresthia goedartella. Next base: position 21,274,494 of record OX463807.1, read on the forward strand.
GTCTGTCTCTCAAAATCGAGCAGTAATTTTAAGTAATATTAAGCTTTTCCAATAAAAATTTGTTTTTACAAGCTTTTATAGTTTCATCTGTCTGTCTGTAATCACAATCTTGCAAGTTAAATTTGATCCACTTCCCGGTTTTCGATTGAGCTGAAATTTAGCATGCATGTGTAAATCGGATGACAATGCAATATTATTATGACATAGAGCTGATCTGACGATGGAGCTGGAGGGTGGCCATAGGAACTCCGTCATTAAACGACGCAACCTCATCGAGTTTGGGCTCGTTTAATTTGTCTTGACGAGTACTTTGACACTAGATAGTAACCAGGGTCTGATGATGGAGCTGGAAGGTGGCCCATAGGAACTCCATAATTAAACGACGGAATCCCATCGAGTTTGGGCTCGTTTAATTTGTCTCGACGAGTACTTTGACACTAGATGGTAACCAGGGTCTGATGATGGAGCTGGAATGTGGCCATAGGAACTCCGTAATTAAACGAAGCAGCCCCATCGAGTTGAGGCTAGTTTCATTCGTATTGACGAGTACTTTAATATAAGATGTTAACCAGGGTCTGATGATGGAGGTGGAAGGTGGCCCATAGGAACTCCATAATTAAACGACGCACCCCATCGAGTTTGGGCTCGTTTAATTTGTCTTGACGAGTACTTTGATACTAGATGGTAACCAGGATCTGATTGTGGAGCTGGAAGGTGGCCCATAGGAACTCCATAATTAAACGACGGAATCCCATCGAGTTTGGGCTCGTTTAATTTGTCTCGACGAGTACTTTGACACTAGATGGTAACCAGGGTCTGATGATGGAGCTGGAATGTGGCCATAGGAACTCCGTAATTAAACGAAGCAGCCCCATCGAGTTGAGGCTAGTTTCATTCGTATTGACGAGTACTTTAATATAAGATGTTAACCAGGGTCTGATGATGGAGGTGGAAGGTGGCCCATAGGAACTCCATAATTAAACGAAGCAACCCCATCGAGTTTGGACTAGTTTGTTTATTTGTTTTGACTTTACGGGTACTTTGATACTAGATGTCCGACCCCAAAGCCGAGTTAAGTCGTTAGCAGGTCTTCAAATCAAAGAGCTTGACTGCTCGAAGTTGACTTCGAAGAAACCTTGTAATTTTGATGCATTAAAAAAATGGATTGAATGAGAAACGTTACAAATAAATAACTGGTGATTACATAACTAATTTAAACATTATTTTACCTTACTAAAAATATGTAAAAAAATAATAATTATATAAATAAATAAAATACATAAACTTTAAGTGCTCAAAGCAGCATATATTATGTGAACGTACTACGGACTACATAACGGAAACACGCTACTACGTGCTACGAACTACGTCGTAGTAAATCTCAATTTAAAACTACATCAAAATGTTAAAAATTAAAATAAAGAAAAAAAATCTTTTTTAAAAACAAGCTTTTATTAAAAATTAACTAAAAAGTTTAAAAGAAATTAACTCCAATAACAAATATATCACTTTATAAGTTCATTGTAACCTTTAACGATAATTAAGCTTCTTCGTCTACGACAAAATAATTACATACCGTACATAATTATATATTTTTAACATTAAAACCTTTACACTTTAATTGTTAAATATTCCCGCTGTTATCACAGTCCCAATGTCATAAATAAAAGCGTGTTACATTTTGATGGTATGATTAAGAACATTTAGCACCTTATTTTCCTCTCGCTACCACAATGTAACACGCTTTTATTTATAAAATTGGGACTGTGTTAAAAACGGGAAGATTTAACAATTAAAGTGTAAAGCTTAGGGAGACCCTCACTTTGTGACCGTCTTGTGAATAAGCCATACAGTATGATGGATTGTACATAAGTATTTATATCTAATAAATATATCGTCATCTAGAACACAAGCCATAATGAGCATAATATGGGCCCAGTATGCTCATTATTACACCGATTACACGAGAATTGAATTATTAAAAGGCAAAACCACTAAAAGTTGTATCGATCACATATTTTGGCGTTCCCGCAAGCAAGACGTGCACACAGCGGCTCGCCGATCACAGGATGACCGTGGCGGCCTTCGAGGGAATACCTACCGGTCAGAATGAGATGCACTATATTATAGACGGTTCAATAAACGAGTACTAAACACGGATCTAAGTAACATAAACTGGAATCCGGCCCTAAATACAACTTGTCCAATCGAGATTCACTCTTATATTACATCTAGTTTGTTACAGTGCTATAAGACCGCCGAATACAAGCAAAAACTTTCTAACTCTAAAAGAAATGCAAAAGAATGGATTAATAAAACTATAGACAGGGCGTGCCAAAACCGAGATCATCATTCATGCAGAGTAAAAACGATACCCGTAATAAAATTCTTTGGGAAAACTATATAAAAGTACGAAATAGGACACATAAACTAATACATAACACTAGGAATAACTACTACAGAAATGAGATCAACAATAATAAATCTAATTCTAAAAAAGTATGGGGTATTATTAATAAACTTAGTGGTAAAAATAAACAATCCGTCGATCACACATTAGTAATAGCATTTAAGAAAGACACTCCCACGGAAAAGAATATTGCTGATAAGTTTGCCCAATCATTTGATAACGTGTCAAAAGTATCGTACCAAGTTGCAGTTTGTCCCTACTGGATGCAAGTAGGTACAGCATAAAGAGTGACAAGTCAATGTTATTTAGGAAAGCAAGTAACCACAGGATACGTAAGATCATCAAATCTCTTAACCCGAACAAAGCCCCAGGTGTAGATAAAATACAAATTATAGATATACAAACAATATCTGATAATATTAATCTAATCTAACTAATCAACTGTAGTGTGTTGAGTGGAATCTATCCGGATAGATTGAAGGAGGGATTAGTCAGGCCGATGTAAAAGAAAGGGAAAAAAGATGATCCAGGTAACTATCGCCCTGTTACACTTCTGCCCAGTATAGATAAAATTGTAGAAAAATATATAAGCAATGACATTAAGAGTTACTATAGAAGTAACAACATCTTATCTTCTAATCAGTAGGGCTTTCAACAAAATAAGAGTACCACTCAACTACTTTCTAGATTTACAGATGAAATAAACTCCCATCTAAACAACAGGAATCATGTCATTCTCATATCCATCGACTATAGCAAGGCATTCGACACTCTTCGTCATGATCTCCTGATACAGAAACTTGAGGACAATGGTATTCGTGGTTCCCTTTTGAAATGGTGCCAGTCTTACCTGACTAATAGGTCGTATAGGATGAAGGTTGCTGACGCACTCAGTGATGAAGTAAGGGTCACGGAAGGCACCGCGCAAGGATCGGTCTTGTGGCCTCTGCATTACCTCGCCTATGTAAACGACCTGAAAAACCTGATCGGGCAGTGCTCTGTGTATCAATACGCAGACGATACCTGCTTGGTCGCTTTCTATAAGGACGTTACAAAGGCGCAAAAGAAACTCCAGGCAGACTTCGATCTCGTGTGCAAATGGTCTCACGATGCCGGCCTTGTACTCAATGCTCAGAAGACTAAACTCATCCATGTACACTCAAGGCACCTGAGATCTGACTCCACTGTGAAAATTATAGCGCACGAGCACGCATGCTTACACTCTCAGCAGCCCAACTGTACATGTGAACCCATCGAACAGGTCCCCGCGCACATGCTGTAATTGTATACACATTGAGTACAAGAGTCAGTTCAATTAATACTTCATTTTGCGTGACAGAGGGCTAGCCCATCGCCGCACGGTAATGGTATACACATTGAATACAAGAGTCGGTTCAGTTAACGCTTGGGTTATCGAGTAGTTCGAAGTAAGTTGACCAGAAATGGGCCAGAGAACGTGATTGGTTCGGGGAAGAGAGGTCGGGTCAGGTTTTTTGTCGCATTCCTGCGAAATATGTAGGGATCAGAGCCGATTTGGCTGGCGCTGAATAAATTATGAATAACTAAATAATGGAAGGTTTATGGAACTATACGGAGAAAGCTAATGTGTTGACTGCAAATATACAATTGCGATTGATTATTACGTTGTGGTGAGTCTGACATCACGGGTTTGAATATCTTCCCAGTGATCTTTGTCTTAGACGCTAGCGGTCGGGCAGGCTTAATTAATTGCAACCGCTATAGCCAGCGATCGACAAATTTTGTGTATCGGCAACACCAAATGACTTGAGTGATAACCGATGATTGATTATAGAAACTATGCATATACAAAATTGTAGAACAGCGGGCGTGCATGGCATGTTTGATTGAAACTAGACCCTGTGTAGTTAGTGATAAGAAGCTTGCGCTTGGGCAGATTGTGTCACGCAAAGGACGCCATCTCAGACATGTGGGCCCTATAAATACGAGCGCGTGGGTTGGGAAGTCATTCAGTCCTTACGTCAAACTACTGTGGTACCCGTGTCTTTCGGTAATCTGTACAGTTCGGTCTGCCGTTTTACGCGTCTGGAACTGGAAGATTTGTGATTGCGTGCTACAGTGGATTTTCGTGTGTGTCTGAAGCGCCGAGATATACCTCGGTTCCTATCCTTTAAATCAACCTACCCCAAATTCCAAAACTATCCTTGGGTCGTTAGATAAGAACTTGTAGGAAATTTGATCTGAGTCTGAGTCTGGGCTTGGAGCGACCCTAATTTCCTTTTTCCTTCACCATAGGGTTCTTGGATTAGCTCTTAGGATATTCGCGGGCTAATCCTTTCCTCATTCCCTTCGTGTAGCGAGTTTTGAAATTCCCACACACAAAAGTTGTTAAACATACAAACACATTCAAATCATACACAACCAACTTCGAGTGGTGTCGATGATGGACGTGATATAACACTAGGATTTTAGACTAGGCTAGACAGGAGTTTAGTTGAGGCTAAACATAGGCTGTCAAGGCATAGGGAGACTGTTTGATCGATGGGGTTCCGCGGATGAAAATCACAAATTCAGAACAAAGTATAAACGTTGTCAACTCAGATAACCTATCCTGTTGATATCTTTGACATTTGAGTGTTGTCGGGGACGCGCGAAGAGATCAAATTACAGTCTGAAGTTCATTGTTTAGGGACGGGTAGATAATTTTGCCTTGCCTTGGATCGTTTTGATTCAAGTTGCGTCTTTAAATTAAATGTCAATTTCGCTGGGAGATCTAACGTGTAGATTGTGTCACGCATTTATTTTGCTGGGCTCAGTCGAGGAAAGCTGAGGTTAACGAGGTGCCTAAATCGGTATTTTCCGAAGTACGTAACTCGTTGTGGAGAGGGTTAGATCTCCAAAAGCACTAAAGAAAACGTTTCGATAACATCCAGCTCGAATTGCGCAGAGTTGAAGGTTTCAAAACGTTACGAACCTTTTGAGGAAACCGCTAGTTCAGACCCATTTCGGAAAATCAAATCGCAATTGTGTAAACCCGGTCTATTTGGATCGTTATTGCCGTGAACTAATTATATAATTGGAGCCACTAAAGCCGCTACCAGCGAGCACATGAAATATCATTGAGTACTCACGTCGTAACACTGCGACGAATAACCATACGATATCCCAAACAAACATTATAAATTGTGGTCGACCACATGAAAAGAAGCTCCAAGCGCCCATATATACAAAAAAATAAATGGTACCATTACACAAAATATAACAAAGATCGATCTGGCGCAAAAACCGCTAACTGATGCGAAATACCGGCTTGCGGGCATACATGCTTTCTCTGTTTAACTTGAAACTCTAACTTCCTGAACCAATCTTCCGTTCGACTATTATACGCCTAACGAACTTCTCAACGAACGAAAAATTTAGACTTATCATTCTTGACTTGACATTTTTCACAGCTGAATCGGGACATCTAAGTTGGGGGTAGATAGAATAGACGATCATAGCTTCTGATAGCGGTGGCTCGACCTTAGCTATTTAATCCGCTACAATATATCTTGGTCTAACAATTGATGAAAGATTCAATTGGAAGCCACACATTGAAAACATCTGCATTAGACTCCGCGCTCTGTTGGCCAAGACGCATGTGCTCAAAAATAAAATACCTTACTATGTCTTAATCACATTTTACAAAGCACTGGGAGAAAGTATTGTTTCGTACGAACTTAGGAGCTATGGGAGGACATTCAAATCATTTCTTGACCCCATAGAAAATCTACAAAAACGACTCTTAAAGTCCATTACATCTAAGAAGTAATTTTGTAAAATAAAAAAGGAGGGTGTTGTGACACCCTCCTTTTTTGACAAAAGACTGTGGTCTTTAAACATTGTAAAGTATTACCAGTCCACGAAATGGCTAAGCTTACTTAACTTACCCATGACATAGAATTAAAAAGTAAAATTAACACACGAAATATCCGGCCAATTTGAAAATCTCACCTTGTAAAAAACATAACGTAGTACATAACTAGTTTATTCATTATTGTTTCCGTATTATTTTTGTTTTACTTATCAACAACTGTATTCCTGTCTTAAACCCTCTATAGTTCACACACCAATCAACTGTATGTAAAAGGTGGCGCTGGGACAAACCACTTGTGGTTTTTACAGCGTCATTGGACCACCACATGTATTAGTTAAGAACTTCCAATGTGAAAAAAAAAAAAACGATTTGTGTAAGATTGTCCTCTAATATTTATTATTATTATTATTTATTACAAAAAAATATATTTTAAAATTCAAAGAGTGGGTTGCACACATGAAGGCGACGCTGTATGGCATTACAGCCTTTTATAAATCTCAAGTTATTTATTTAAACTATAGCTAGACCGCCGCCGTAAACTCGACGCCCGTGATACGCGAAAATAATCCACACACACACAAGGCTGCCGCGGACATTCGCGAGGGTCGAGTTTATGGCGGTTATTCTGTAGCTCGTCGATCATGCATGAATGTCAGCAGGGATTCGTGAAGATAGAAATGTCACCAGAAGATATGACAAAATCTGTGTTTCACAATATTTAATCATTATAAAAATATTAAGAACTGTTGCTCTGTTAGTCTTAGATTGGTGATATTCCTCTTAAGGCGCTACCACGTCCGTGCAAAGGTCCCCGTTACTCCAGGAGGAAAGAACCGCAGTGTGAGAGGGACGAAATCGGAAAACAATGAAAAAACGTAGCGCTAAACCACAGTAAAAAAAAAAAAAACTACGCGATTTTGTTAAAAAGCTTTTTAAGGAGATTTTGCGAATACATAATATCTACATTTTGAACGCAGTTCCACAGTGAAATTAGTTAGGATTTCAGAATTACAGCAAAAAATAAAACAATTTAGAGGTGTTTTCGTAATTATATTCTATCGAGAAAATTTCATCCAATCGCGTTTCCCTTTAGTGAAAATCTTAATCAAATACTCAATAAACGTTAACCCAAAAATAAAATCTGTAGATGACTTCATGGTGGAGTAAATGGATTCGAAAAAAACCCCATTTATTTTTCGTATTACCTTAAAACAAGCTGAAAGTGAAATTCCGTGAAGTACGCTTAAGGCGAAGCATTAGGCCAAAACAGCCTCTTGCAAATCTCAAGTTACGCAAAATGGGAGTATTGAATTATTGGATGCCCGCTCTCATTCGTTCGTATAATTAAAATTCTTTATTACGACATTATTTTAAACATAATATGCCTTGATAAAAACTATTTAAAAATCAATGTGCTGTTAAAAAGCCATAATCTGTTTGTCGTTAACATGTCGCAAATGCATCCCAGCGAGGTGTTAACTTAATTCATCCGGGTAGCATTATTTCATTACACAACCCCACAAATCCACAAATTCATAACGTCTCCTAATATTTTTTGCTTCAAAATATTTGCGAACGGCCATGACACCTGACACCTTAACGGCATATGAAATTAGATTTATCGGTTACAGTTATTACTCTACTTGCTTGTTGAGCATGAGCTCAGATTAGAGAACGTTCAAACGTAATTTAACTAATTTTGCTCGATAGAAAAGTCTCCCGAAGTTATAACATAGTCTCTTATTCAAAATAAAGAAGTGCGAGTCGAACTTGCGCACGAAAGGTCCCGTAACATTATCTATAAAAACGGCAAAAATCACGTTTGTTCTATGGAAGCCACCCTTAAATATAAATTTTATTTTAATTTAATTATTTATTTTTAAAGTGAATAATAATATTTTCAATATCGAGCAAAAACGAGCAAAAAAAATACGTTTGTTGTATGGGAGCCCCTCTTAAATATTAGTTTTATTTTAATTAATTAATTATTTTAAAGTGAATATTTAACTAAATATTCTGTGAATATTTCAAGTTTCTACCTGTTGCCGTTATCAATATGTTGTATGGGAGCCCCGTTAAATATTTATTTTATTCTGTTTTTTAGTATATGTTGTTATAGCGGCAACAGAAATACATCAGTTCGGAACCAAAACGCAGTTCGTGATTTGATGTATTGGCTAAAGTGAATTTGGACCGCAACTTTAATGACGTCATTTGAAAGAGTTTGTTTGTAAAAAAAAAAATGTCGTTTAGGTTATTTATTGCCAACGCAACATCGTGATTTGAGCTAGAAGGAATTTCGTTCTGGTTTTCGTGCCAGCAGATATCCAAGCGGAGCGGATAAGCTAGCAGAGAGCCCGCGGTTGGTCTAAACGGATATTCCCCAATTTGGATTGAAGGTGGGCCTGTCCGGAAGAGCGGCGCCGGTAGCCCTCCAGGCCGATAGCCTTCATTTCCGTGTGAATTGGGTTCCGCACGGGAACCACGCTAGTTAGATTACCAAGCACTGACGGTATTGAGTAACCTTGCTGGCGAAAGTGCTATAGACGGCTTCGTCAGTCTGGGTGCACCCAGTTTCGAAGCGGAAGCCTTCGGTGAAGCCGGCAGCAGTAAGGGCGCTAGCGAGGTACCGTGTATAGGGTTATCACGCGGCGTAACGCCTCGCTAGAGACATTCGCGGCGGTAAACAGGGATTCCAGCTATCTATGGGCCGCAGCCCGAACCCGCCTTGAGTGGATTTAACAACATCATCTGTGAAAATTTCAACTGTCTAACTATCACGGTTCATGAGATACAGCCTGGTGACAGACGGAGAGGCAGACGCACGGACAGCGTTGGCTTGGTAATAGGGTCCCGTTTGGCACCCTTCGGGTACATAACCCTGAAATAAAAAGATAATTTCGCACCGCCTTTGAATTTATGTGTTTATTCTTTATTTAGTAAAAAATTACTACTAAGTATTTTTTGTTTGTTTTCTGTTAGTTCTCTATACATCGGTGAAGAGCCTTCTTAAACATTCTATTTCTCTAAAAGTAACGCTGTAATTCTATTTCCGCTGTCAGGGTGCCCAGCCTTAACGAGCGTCAACGAATGCTACAGAGTCCTCAATGAAAAACTCAGAGTGATGCGAATTCGTCATTGGATCGGCTGGTTTGGACGGAACTTCTACAGAATTCGCGTTTCCGTTGCAATTATGGGCCCTACACTTTGGTCTCTCTGAGTACTTCCTCAATTCGGATAGCGTAATATTAGACAATTTGCACACACAGAAAAATAGCAAGGAGTGAGCGAGACAGGAGATAGTTCTCTGTCATCAATTTTTCAATTGCATTATTTATAGTACCTGCATATGGACACGACCTTTCTAGCATTTCAATATTTCGCATACAAAAATTTATAGCGTCCAAAACGTAATAAACCGCATTCGGTTACACTCCGAGAAAGAATGAACCCGAAAACGGCTGTAACGATTTCGATGAAAGCTAAGTGATATTCATTTTGAAATTGAGGTGTTAGTTATCATTACCCGGATATCGTGATTTTTCCGATAGTTTTCACAGGTGATCGGTATTATTCGGTATAGGCCGTATACGATCGGGAAGTTCACTAGAGCCTGTGCAGTAAATGATAGATCGATGTTAAAAGTGCCAGAACTCCGTCCCACGCGGGCTGCGGGAGCGATTCCCGGTCGAATCATTATCGTATTGTATACCTATATATATACGTTTGTTTTGCAAACAGCGAGCAAAACTCGGTAATCCAGATATGCTCGTAAGTTGGTACACGTTTCGTTTGTGATTGATTTATTTTCGATGCAACCGCGGTCGTAAATTAGTCATTGTTTAGAGTTCTCATGTGCAGGGTGTACCGGAAAGGTGTAGTCAAATTTTAAGAGGTTGTTGCTTAGATAATTCTGAACATCGTTCAATATAACCGATTTGATCACAAACAACTCTATTTTGCCATTTTATATAATAGTAAAATAAAGTTGCTCTGATCAAATCGGTTTGATGGTGAAATTTATTCACAGTGATATACCTCTACACCTTACTGTTACACCATGTAGAATGGTAATTAGTATAGGATGGGATGACAGAATGTGAGCTTAGCGATTACTCGCACGCGAGTCTGGAGATGATTTTAGACTTCATGCCGTGAAGACAGAGCTTTAGCGTATGCCATTGTAGAGGCCCGTCCGTCCCTCGGCGGTGGGGTCTCTGAGGCTGCGCGCGCACACGCCACTACCCGGGTCACAGAAGCAAGCAACAGTCTGCTCGCGTGAGCCAACCACTCGCGACCCGCCGCGTCGTCGCCGCCCTAACATGACCCATGGTAAGCGATATCCACCATCCGTACCATCCACCCACCCACGACTACCAACAACCATCCTCGGCCCTCCATATAGTGGTTAAACATAGAAACATAGCTGTTTTCTGTGATGAAACCCGAAACTATCATTATTTATTTACGCTCCTGCCGCGGGTTAATGTTACTTGAATATCTTTTTAAAATTACGAATGCTCGTGAAGTGAGTGCTATTAATGACAGAATTAAGGTGGTCTCAGGATAGGATTATAATTGTGAAATCGTTTATGCCGGAATCTGTTTATTGTGCGCTTTCCTGCGTCCACGTTTTTGTCATTATTATCTATTCGTGAAAGCAATCGTTACGGAGGACTCCCACGGGACGCCGAATTCTGTATTTCGTAAATCCAAGATGAAAGGTAAGTTGCTTTTTTCATATTGTACGAGTAACTGTAGCGGCTGATCAATGGATACTAACTCTCAGTGTGATGATCAGTGTGAGCTGTTGGGTTATTTTTGTAATTATGCTCCTATCCGTTAGATCTCCAACGCAGACACTACGAGGTTAGCAGCAAATAATAAATTATATGAATATAACATTTTTTATATTATAAATTCGTAGAAATATGTCAGTCGACGACAAACAATATTATTGTTATTATACTAGTATTGTTAAAATAAATTATAAACCGATAGAATAGGGTTAAAATTTTTGATGAAAATTTGTAGATATTCTCATATTCAAGATCTTATAGATTAAGCTAGTCATCGAATGACCAAGTGAATGTCGATGATCAGATGACTATGACTAAAGTGGACTTATTTGACATCTATCAACATATTGCTCCTCCTTATTTCGCTTAGAAATAGAAAGGTATAGAGACCGGCTGATAGCTCTGTCTCTACTTGACAGATGCCAAATGCTACTTCTAAGAATGGCTCCACTTAACTGTAATAGGTAAGTGAAAAGTGTTTTAAATAATATCCCACACAGCTCCTTAATATATGCCTACACGCCTGTTATACACCTGGGCTACTATACCTATTCTATAGCTGAATGAAAAGTGAATAATAATGCGGTCATTATGTTTACTGGCCGGCAATTATTCACAATAAAAAAGTCAAAGTCATGGTCAAAGTCAGAAAGAAATCCGAATTTCTCACTTTTACCGGTCATTATGTTTTAGTATAATCCCACTTCACTCACTTTGGTTCAAGTGAGAAATAACAATAATAACAAATAATTTTAAGACTTCTCTCGCTTTTTTGATCCAACTGTGGACCCAAAAATCCTTACGCTACTTACAGGTTAGAAGACTACGGGGCGGAGGCAGAGCGTCAGCGAAGTCTTCTGTGAGGTATTTTATCTACACACGTATCATAAACCCTCTTTACTGCGTACAAAAACTGCACGTTACGATCAGCATAATGTTAAACTACTTGGTAAAAATTCATATCTTATCTGAAAAATTACACATTATGACCATATTAATTTTTATACATTAATGTGTAATTTTTCTACATATTATATATATTATATATATATTCAAATTTTGAACGCCGACGCCCGCCTGCGTGCTGCCCCTAGTTTGTTTGTGAAGCTGGTACTACAGAACAAGCTAAACAAGTGCAAAGGAATTATCAATGGCAACAAATTCAATGACCACCAAAATATTTTTTTCCTACCCAAAATGGCTAAATGACCACCAAAAGTTGCAGAAAATATCAGGGCAAAATACTGCGGTAGCTTAGGTGCCCTTTATCCTTCGTGTTAGGTTGAACATGTAAGAACAACAAAAAATACTTAAAACATAAACTTAAGTACACAAAAAATACAAAGAAGTTTGGTGATTATTTATCCAAACACAATTTGGTGGACATCCATCCATTTTGGCAGTCATTTCGAATTTATTGGTAGTAAATTTTCGAAATTTTTGGTAATCTTTTAAACACAAGCCATTATCAATGCCACCATGCCGGTCGAACATGCGGTAACACAATTAAGAGAGCTTATGATATGTGTGTAGATAAACTACTGTATGTTACTGTACATAATTAGGCATTAAAACTCTCGAGTGATATTGTTATGAAACTCGCCTTCGGCTTGTTTCATAAACCCACTCTCGAGTATTAATGCCCTCCATTATGTAGCAGTCACATAAACTACTATTAGGAAGCATTTCCTGTAGCTTTAATGACGAAATGATTTAATTTATTTATTTATCGATCAACATGTTTGGTGTATAATTCCATCTCACACGCTATATTTATAACTTTCGTCAATCGCCAGTTACTTTATAAAATAACATGTCAAAGTGAGAAATTTCACACCTTGGTCGTTGTTAATATTGACCGGTGAATAGGAATGACCGCCGATTATTGACTTTGACCGTTAAATAACAAAAAAGGATATAAACACCACATCTCATGATATGTCGTATGAGTACCTGCGAAGTAGTACGGTGTAATTCACCATGAGGAAAGAATTAGGCGTAGTGCAAGGATATCTCTGGAACTGTACTTATTTCTATGGACTGAGCTTTGGGCACTGATTCCAAAGGTGTCAAAATTAAACTAATTATGAAAGCGTATTTGAAAATAGTGTCTAAGGTTACCGGACAAGAGCTGTTTAGTTTGTTACTTGGGTTTTATTCCCTTGGGAATCAGGCCCGTGGTTAGTTTGTTTGTTTTTCCTAAACCGCACAGGTCCAAACAACGAACCATAGTTCAGTGTGGTGCATAAGCTAATTGACGAATATTTCAGGCTATTTGGATATATGTTTGGAATCAAATGGGCTCCTGCAAACACGCAAGCATAAACAAACTAGTTTGAATATCAAATGCAGACGTCATATACGATCCTGTTCTAGTATGTATCTGTTTGTGTAGTGTGGAGAATGTAGAGAGGCATCTACTTATTTATTAATTTAACTACTATGTTGTTTTTTTAATTATAGTTCTAGAGCCTACGGCATCGGCTAAACATAATTATTGTTTACATTCATTCAAAAATTTAAAAGCCTTGTCGTGAGCACAGATATCGAGAGATAGGTTGAGGGGCGTGGCACGCGCGAACAAATCTAGCCCTGACTGTCTTGAAATTGAAAATTCTCAGTAGTCGCCGGGTGACCCCAGTGAAGAATTCAATTCCACTGTTTTTCGAAAATGCCGACCTGTGATATACTTACGTGTAAAAATAAAAGCGGGATTATGAACATATCACTTGAAAGTCTCATTCCAACTATTATTTCTTCTTAAAACACAAGAATTAAACATTATTACGAAAATAAATCATTCACGAAAAATTCGTCACCAATTGATCATTAAAGTGACAATGTCATGTTGTTCTCGCTAGGTTTATTATCCATTGCTTGTTTTGTATCTTGATTTCACTACGTATTGCCAAGCTAACGCGCAATGAATATTTCACTTATCCAAATACGAAAGTAAATATGCATCGAGGTACGGAGGCGAACTGTTACACGCACGCAGAGACGACGTACCTATAGTGATGGAGATAGTCATAGTGAGAATTATGTTTTTGAATCGATAGAAAGAAATAGATTTTCACCAATTCGAAAAAATAAACAATGGATAATCATCTAATATTACTAATCAAAGCTGTTATGGAAAGATATACTAATATAAGCCTGCATAACATAACAAAAAATGCTACACCTAAATTGTCAAAACGGCAAGTTCTTAATAAATATTTCCATTTTTCTGGTCAATAAGTAGTAGTGTACTGTACAGGATTTTACAGAAAGGATATGCCAAAAGGTGGTTGTTAAGGACATAATTCTGAACATTTCTCTATTAAAACTATTTGATCAGAGCAACATTATTTTTCACTTTTCAGTACATTTTGGGTTGAGCGGTCAGTATGATTTGGATGGGGAAGAAAAAATAACGTTGCTCTGATGAAATCAGAATCATTGAGAAAGTTGTTTAAAATCATGTCCCAAACGGCTTTTCACCCGTATGTGATACAACCTGTATACAGAGCAATAGGTATTTCTTGTAAAATAATAAATACCACTGTCTATAAATTATAATCGATCGATGAAACACGCTGTCCTTGCAATGTCCCAACACTAGCTCGGCTAGTTAGTGTACCTGCGGTAGTGTGGGTGTGTTCTGACGATAGGTGCATGACATTGCACTGACCAATAAAAGCGGAAGGATTGATGCATGAGTGGTGTCGATGTGTGCGTGGTCTTAGTTTTCGGCGACACTGGTTCCGATACAAGCTTAGCGCCAAGGGCCTATCTCTCGATATCTTTGGTGGTGACTGACAGTCTTCGAAACTTTCATTTATAGGTATGCTTAAGGGCCAATTTTTATAAATTCAGTCGAAATGAAGATTTTATTTGAATTTCAGGTAAGTAAAATGGAGTGGCACGGACATAGAAAAAATATTATAAGTTTCAAACGTACATTAGCAGTAAAATTAAGCAATTTTAATGAATGCATTACAGTAAAAGGTTTAAAATAGCGGCGGCATCGTGCGCGACAGTACATATTTGCGCCCGCATAAAGTTACAGAATAACAAAAAGTTAATAATGTTTTCCCGTCGCATTCTACGAGAGACAGAGACCGCGCGACACATACTCCAATATCGATAAGTCAATCATGATTAATCTGGCAATGGTACTACGCCTTACATTAAATCTCTTTCCATTAAATCCGTAAAAAAGCTTGTACACAAAAATTAACAGCCGATAAAAATCGGCAACTACAATTGAGATCGCGACTGTACTTCGAGCGCCTGTGGAACGTCGTATCGATGCGAGAGACACTGTGTGAATGGCGAGCCAGAGCCAATCAAAGCTCATGAAATGCTTGCAGCCGGCCGCACGCAGCCCATGCGCAGCCCCCCGTACATCTCATCCCGCGTCGTCGCGGCGGCTCTGTGTAAGGGTTACTCCTCTCCCTCAACTATGGCGAAGGGGGGTGGCCCCTGACAAGTAGGGGCCACCCAAGACCGGGGGGGACGTTACCCCCCGAGTTGACGCCGCGGGCATGAGGCAACCATAAGTCCTCGACCCCGCAACCGTAGTGGTCCTCGCGCTCCGCGCGAGAACACACTCCGCAGACCACACGGCGAAGGGGGGTGATGGCGGGTTGGTGCACAAGTCATACTCGTGAACGGGTGCTGCTTGGGGGGACTGGTCTAGTCTGGATTCTCATAAGTTATGTTCATTACAGCTTTTGTTTTTTCTTATGTAAATTTGTTATTTTGAGACATCTTATTGGCACTTATAAGCACTTGGCACTGAAGCAATACGGCGTCCTAGACCCAATGTTGGAGTGGTTACGATCTTATCTTATAGAACGAAAATACTATGTAGTGGTTAACGGCATTAATTCTAAATCGTTCAGCGCAACATCAGGCGTCCCGCAGGGTTCACATCTTGGACCTCTATTGTTTGTATTGTTCATCAACAATGTCGTGGATTGTTTCAGTCATTCCGAGCCTTACATGTTTGCCGATAATCTAAAAATAATAAGACTATCTCCAAGGAGGCTGATATACATCGGTTGCATCAGGATATCGACAGACGGTGCCAATGGTGTATTAGAAACAAGATGACTCTTAACCCTAATAAGTGTTACCACATATCTTTCACCCGTAACACCAACATTATCCTGGCACATTACAATATCAATGGAAATAACCTCGATCGGGTATACACTATTCGTGATCTCGGTGTCCTGATTGACAGCTTTTGTATATTGCATCGCCTTAAGCAATATACAAAAGGCAAAATTCGCCAAAGTACGCCGACCAACAGATCCTCACGTAAACAGACATCTCAAAGAGTGCCGACGACGCCTTGAAAGAATTAAAGAGACAGAAGAACAACAAAAATGCCGACGATTCTTTGACGGGATAGGTAAAAATCACCCAAACAAACGTATGCAGATAGTATATCACTTCTATAGAAAGCACCAACTACAAACGAGACGGCTGAAAAAACAACGGTACATTCCAATGTCACGATGGGAACAGGAACTAAAAAAGTCAGAAGGTCCGAATATAGACCTTATCCCCAACCAGCACACAGTCATTGAGTATCTTGATAACGGCCCGTCGACATCCGAAATTTACACAATAATTAGCCAAATGCGCAACGAAACAGCACCTGGTACGGACCAGGTAGTGTCGGAACTATACAAAGGGATACAGGACCAACTGTTAATGATCATCACGAAAACAATGAAAACAGCATGGAGATATAATATGATACCGGACCCATGGAACGAAACGGTCCAAGTACCAATTCCAAAAACCAGAAACCCGCAGGACACCAACGATTATCGCAGAATAACAATGTGCAATACAGGATATCGAATCTATGCCACATATCTACTCAAGAAACTGGACGAAACAATAAAGGAACTCAGAAACTACCAAGTAGCTTTTCTACGTAATAGATCCACAGACGACCACATCTTCATATTACGCAGGGTACTAGATGAAGAATGGCGGGCGGGCAACCGCACATTCGTATTAGCCCTTGACATTGCGAAAGCATTTGACACAATTCACATAACTGCGTTAAGAGAAATTCTTCTGTCAAGGACAAATAAGATCCTAACTAACAGGGTAATTAAAGCCTGTATGAATGAGCGCACTTGTATCAAATGGTTCAGCCATCAAAACGCATGTATTAATAAAGGTCATGGGGTCAACAAGGGTGCCCACTGTCACCAAGACTATTTACCATCCTAATGGACGATGTCCTCAGAACATTAGAAGATGAAATCCCCAATATAAAACTGGACCAAGACGAAGAAATGAGCTTACCCCTTATTCTCGCCTTCGCGGACGATCTCATCATTGTGTGTCAAGATCTTCAACATGTCAACCAAATCGTAACCTACCTAAAATATTGCTCAAAACAGTAGGCCTTGTGACAAATGACACAAACTAAAATTCTAATAAGAGACCCCATTGATCCTCAGCGACCAGAGTTCATAGTAGTGGATAGAGTTCCAATTCGACCTGTGACAGAAATAAAATATCTTGGCACTTATATTACTGCAGGACATCGCAGGAGAGACACAATAAGGAAAAGATGTCAAAAAGCAATATGCAACTCTAAAGCTTTAATACACTATGTGAAGAAGACTGACATGAACTGGAAAATAGATCGCTTAATATACAAAATGGTTATTTCACCGTGCATTTCATATGGACTAAAAGTGGCAGTCCTCACCAAAGCGAACCGCTCAAGACTAAGAAAATATGAACGCATAATCTTAGGCGACATGCTCGAAAACGCCAAAAACCACCCCAGACATAAGAAAATACACGACATCCTACAGGGGAAAACAATTACCAAACGAATAAAAAATCATAGAAGGTGATACGATACGGCGATACGACATCATACTATACACATATCTTAAGACGAAACTAGTAAGAAGAAAGTTGGCCGACCCATATATATGTACATGGAAAGATTCCCTCAAACACGATATTAAACACTAACATTATATAAATAAGTATCTGATACAATTTAATTTATAGTGAAATTAAGTAGTACGTAGAAATATTGCAATATTGTTATATCGTCCTCTCTCAAATTGCTGTGCCTGGACAAGGTCCATAATGATAATCTCCACCTATATTATGTATGGAATGCAATAAATAAACTGAACTGAACTGAACTAAATACTACGGAAAGAATCCTAGCTACTGGGTCGAAATAGCACACAACAAGGATGAAGTTAGGGCCGCCTCAAATCTAATATACCAGGTTCCGGAAACAGACAGCGAAACTGAAAGTACGTCGGACAACCCAGCAGAACAGAACCCAGAAAATCAACCAAAAACACATGTAACAGAATATAAGGAAACATGAAGAAACATTTTTTCTGCTCTCCCATCACATATCCTCCCCTGTCCAAACTTCCTATATTGGCTAAAGGTTGCATTAATCGGTCGATTCTATTCACAATACTATCCTATCACGTGAGCAGGTCTCTCCCCCCCCCCCTCAAAAAACGTACCATCTGGTATGCCGGCCATTTGACCGGAATAGGTATAATCCTGGCTGGAGTGCATTCATTCATTCATTCTACAGTTTTTTTTTAAGTAAGCTTTGTTTCTTCTTAGGAAATTAACGCTTATACCGCCATCTTTCCTAAATTAAGCGCACTACCACGATACTACTTATACTAGAAAGAACTTTTGAACTAGTAGCTCTATCTAGCAATATACATTTAAACTAAAAATCTAATTACGCTTCAAAGTACTAAGGTTGTTTGTCGTCTAGTTTTATTCATCTATGATTAAATATATTAATTTTAATTAAAATTTAACAGTAATATTATGTCAATATACTCATAGTAATAAAAAAAGGGTTAGATATTTTAATTCTTTAAATTCATCAAATCATAGGTGTAAAAAGACCTCTCGACAAACCATTTTTTCAATCTTACTTCGAATATGGGCACACTCGGTGCACCGGTGATAGCTTAAGGTAACTTGTTGTAGACCACCGGATGCATAACATGGATCGTCGTTCTTGTTTTAGCAAGCTTGTGCACGCTAGTTTGTTTGAGTTCCTTGTCTCATATTGATGCCATTCTCCAAGTCGTTTGTATCGGTCAATATTATCATATCACGCACATAATAATAATAATAATAATAATAATAATAATAATACCTTGGACACTATTGACACACATTGAACTAGCCCCAAACTAGGAGTCCCTGTATCTTGGGTACTAGACAATACACATACTTGTATAGATAAATATTATACTTAGATAGATAAACAACCATGACTAGGGTACAAACATCCATTCTCATCAAACAAATATTTGCCCTCACCGAGACTCGAACCCGGGACCTTTGGATTCGTGGGCAGGGTCACTGCCGACTCGGCCACAGATGCCCACTTGGAAAATGGGAAGGCAGGTCGTAAAAATCGCTAGATGTTAAAAGTGCGGTTTCGCGGCCTCGTCAGTCGGTACTCTTGCCAGCAGCGGCACGGCAACACGAACACGCGCTGCCACTGCGCCGCACGGCTCCAGAGCTCCACGCCGTACTGCATCAGCGAGTGTACCGTCGCAATTTAGCATGTGCGCCATTGTGCGCATCGACTCTGCTGGTAGCGTACATGAAAGCCAACCTAGCGCGAAGTATGCGCTAGCCAGTTTTCCACACAGTCTCCCTATGTGAGCGTCCCATGTTAATGCTTGATCCACCTGAGAGCCCAGAAATAGTACGAGGGTATGCACACTTTAATGTATATTTGGTGCATTATTTAAAATACTAACGAAAATTCCCGATGTTTCTGGAAACGAGCCTGGGCACATTCAAGTTCCCCAAGCAAACTCCCTGGTCAATATTCCCATAATTTCCCACAGGATTTCATCAGAAAACAATTAAAGTCAATCTACTGGCCGCGCTGTGCAATATTTCTTTTCAACACTTATAGAGGTTACGCAGTCATTTGCCTATCAGGCTCAAAGGATTTCATCTTAAGCAAGGAAGGAACAACACAGGGTGATCTATTAATGCTAATGTATGCAGTCGGTATTCTACCCCTAATCCAAAGCTGCAAAGACCCTGGAAAATATGTACAAAACTGGTATGCTGATGATTCCGCCTGTTTTGGAAAACTAAAAAATATAAAAGAATGGCTAGAAAAACTGATGAAACTAGGTCCAAAATACGGTTATTTCCCAGAACCTTCAAAAAGCTATATCATAGTCAAAAATAAAACAACCGAAGAAGCTCACCGACTTTTTGGGAACCTTGGAGTGAAGACTGTACTTTCACATCGGTTTTTGGGTGGTGTATAATACATCAAAGAAAAGGTTAACGAATGGATTGAATGTATAAGACTACTATCAAAAGCTAGTAAAAAACACCCACAACTTGTACATACAGCCTTTACAAAATCACTCCAATGCGAATGGAGATATTTACAAACAGTCATGGATAACACTTGTGAGGAATTTCACACTTTAAAACAAACCATCATGATAACACTGATACCATCAATCTTAGACAGAGAAATAACGTCACTAGAACGTCGCCTACCGGTGAAACTTGGCGGGCTAGGCATTAACGACCCAATGAATAACAACGACTGTTATAAAACATCGATAGAATCAAATAGTATACTAACGCACGCCATCAGATCTGACGAAAATCTAGACTTACTAGCCCATCAAACTCATGCTACAAATATTATCAAAGAAGAAAAACTATCGCGGCAAAAGAGAGACGCTGAAAAAAGTAATGTCATAATATGTAAACTAACAAATAAAATGAAAAGATGTCTCCAAAGAGTCGTTGAAACGAACTCTTCACAATAACTATCATAACTAACTAACTAACTATCATCCCGACCACCGCAAATAATACTGATCTCACAGCTACCCAGTTTAGGGATGCTTTAGCTATTAGATACGCCCATGAACCTGCAAACCTCCCTCAGGCCTGCGAAGGATGTGGAGAGAGTAATTTCGACTTAAACCACGCATTAAACTGCAAGAAAGGAGGATTAATAAAAAAAGGACATGATCAACACAGAGATGATTGTAAAAATTGGGCCGAACTAGCCTGGGGAACTAGCACAATAAAACCCATAATGCAAGATGCAAATATAAATCAACCAGCACTTATAGGTGATCTGTTACTAAACAGTGTTTGGGAACCTGCAAGGAAAGCGTTCTTCGACGTACGCATAGTAAATGCTGACGCTGCCTCTTACAGCAAACTCACCTGGCAAAAAACAGCACAGAGACATAGCCGAGAGAAACACACAAAATACGACCGAGCAGCTGAAGACCTAAGAGCCTCGTTCACCCCACTAGTTATTTCATGCGATGAGCCCTAGGAACTGAATATAACAGTTTTTAAAAAAAAACCGCATCAAAGCTTAACGAGAAATGGGGAAAAGCGTATTCTCAAATAGTGTACTGGCTGAAAGTAAAAATTCAAATCTCAGTTATAAGAGCAGTTTCCATGAGAGTAAGAGGCACGAGAAAACATGTCAGGGCTTTTCAATGCGAAGATGGAGCAGGAATACTTTGGTGACAGCTTGATCTCCTAAAACAGAAATACCTACATAGGTTTTATTAATTTTACTTATGTGTACTTTACAAATTATAGGTGTGTTATATTTTAATGTACTGGTATATAGGTATACCATTAAAGTCTTTTGAGATTTTATCTGTTACGGCGGCGGTGTATTAAGTTCAGTAGGTATATCCAATGGGGGTGTAAAAATTGGGTTTGGATTTGGATATCGCTTCATATTCATCTAGAATAGATGTAACATTCAGTTTTAAAATCTTTAGGTATCTTCAGTCAGATATTTCCGGTAATAAGGTCTACCTAGGATTCGGTTCGGCGGATATGGTGATGTGGTTCGGCTGCCACTCACCTCAGGTCTTTCTCGGCTGGGTGACTCTCAGCATATGGCGGTATTTGGCTCTTGGAAAGATAATAGCTTTTATTATTATCATTCATCATCATCATTATTTTATAACATTTCAGGGGTATTTAATTGTTTTTACGACGGGTGTAAAAACTATGTTTAAGATATTACATGTGATAGGTTACTCGTATGCATTTCGGCAAAAAAATAAACTCGGTCAGCCTTATATTTCGCAACTTAGAAAAGCTAGTTGTTAGTATTTACTTTGGACAGTTTGACCGGAATATTTTAGGGGGGAGTATTTGACATTTTAAAATGTTGGCTAGATTAACATCAGACGTCAGATGTCAAGTTAAACGGTTTGATTATTTAAGTGACATGGATGACATTATTAGGGTCGGCGGTCGGATAGTGGCTTCGTAATTATCTTATAAAATTCGGCTTTTATGAAGGTTAGGCTCCAACGGATTATGAAGTAGGATGACGTCTCCATCTGACGGCCGCTGGGTTCGCTTCCAGGATATCTCAATACTCAATACTTTTATTGCATTCCATAAAATTGATGTCGCATATGATGTTATAAATACATGTGTTATTTATGGACCTTGTAAAAAAGGCATTGCAATAGAAGAGAGGGAAACAAAGTTTGTTAATTTATAAATTAAGTTTAATTTAATTTAATATTAAGTATAATATATACTTAAAGTCAGTCATAAGTCAGTCCTCATTGAAGATCTTACGATGATTCGGTTATCGCGGTATCAGCAAATCCAAAAGATGTCCCAATATTTTTGGTCACGATGAAGAATGTTATGTCTTCGTACGTTACAACAACGGTATAAATGGGCTCTTCATACGGATCCACTGAAGTTGGATATTTTGTTTTAATAAAGGAAGATAATTCACAAAGGTCGCTACTTAAGTTACCTATTATCCGGTAAAGAGACGGTGTTATTAGGGTTGCTGAAGCTAGGACTCAGAATTGGATACTTCTTCGGGCCATTTCGATGTTAGTTCGGTTAACTTTGGAGGTTTAGGAACCATGGTTGGTCACGTTTGACGACTGCTTAGCGCAGCGGTTGTGGCTCTGCCTACCATGCGAGAGGTCCCGGGTTCGATCCCCGGCTGTGGGTAAAAAAAAAACAGGTCTTGGATGTTTATATGAGTGTGACGTCGCTGTTTCTGTTTCCCACGACACAGGGTATCCTAGTGTGGGGCCAGAAGCAATATATGTGACTGTATGTAAATGTGTATGTTTATATGGCATTGGTATTTACTTTGTTTTTATTGTTACATTGTCTAGGATCGCAATTTCATAGTGTGGTTGAGGGGCGAAAAAAAATTGACACCACTTTTTGCTAACTTTGGGCTGTCAACCCTCATACACTTTTTGATATCATGATTTATGTTAAGTTATTCACTTCAAAAGTTTTTCGACGTCGATGTTTATTTTTAAGGTTACCAAAAGGGTACCTATTACTGAGCCTCCGTTGTCCGTCCGTCCGTCTGTCCATCCGTCCGTCCGTCAGCCGTAATATCTCATGAACCGTAATAGGTAGAGAGTAGAAATTTTCACAGAATTTTCCAATACCCACTTGACCGATTATTATTTTATTACTTACTAGCTGACTCCGCTAACTTCGTACTGCCTAACAGTTAATGAATGGTGAGCGGCGGAGAGATCCAAACTTAATTTATTAAAAAAAATATCTTCGGTATATATTTTTTCCCTGGTTTCTTCGGATATTTTAAAAGTTAGAGATAACAAATAAGAGATCATGAAAATCGGTCCTGCTGTTCATGAGTTATGAAGTGGTATAATTAACTTTGTTTTAGGTGTAAAGAAGAATTATTTGTTTTATGTTTATAGATGCTGGTAATGAAGATCTCAACGATCTCAACCAGTTCCATTCTGTTCCGCCTGTTGTGATGGACCCCACGGTTAAACAAGCCACTCTTCAGAGCTTGCGCTCTAAGTCCTTACCCGGCTTCACACCGTTCAATTTGAGCAATGTTGGAATCAATGCGGTCAAGAAGGCGGTACTAGCTGTCAGCTCGAAAGCTATAGGTAACGATAACATCTGCCTTAAAATGCTCTTCACGATCCTGGATGAACTACTGTCAGCTTTTACACACGTTATACATTTTTCCATATCGATTGGCATCTTCCCCACTATGTGGTGAAAATCATTAGTTATCCCGCTACCTAAAACCTCCCGTCCCGCCTCTTTTAAATAGTATCGTCCCATTTCAATCCAACCCCTTCTCTCCAAAGTCCTTAAATCCATTGTCAGGATTCAGACCGGGTCATAGCACCGTCACGGCTCTGCTAAACGTCACAAATGATATCAGGTAGCCATGGGCCGCAAACAGATTTCTTTGCTGGCTTTACTTAACTTCAGTAGGGCCTTGAACTGCGATGATTTCGACATTTACGTTGAGCTTGAACATCTCCTCCTTCTCTGCCAGCTGGTACGACTCTTATTTTAGAGATCGGAAACAGCGGATCAGGTCGGAAGACATCTCCAGTGAATGATGTGAACTCCTTACAGGAGTCGCTCAAGGTGTCATTCTTTCTCCTCTTCTATTCTCGATTTTCAATAATTCCATCTAGGACGTCCTGTCTTCCTCATACCATCTTTAGGCTGATGATCTCCAGATTTATCGCCACTTCTCTCCTAACGATTCAAACTCTGTTGTGGAGGCACACAACGCTGATCTTGTGGATATAAGAAGTTGGGCTTCATCCTTCGGGTTCCTGGTCAACCCGAGCAAGTCCCAGGCCATGATTATAGGTAACAATCATTCTCTTAACTTGTTGCAGCAACAACCCATTCCACCTGTCACTTTTAATGGTACCACAATCGTATGTAGCGATAAAGCTAAACACCTGTGTCTAATCTTCGATAACCAGCTGTCCTGGGGCCCAATCCTGTACTGGGGATTGCATCGCGATCGCTCCGAGGGGCGCGGAATGCCGTGTTTGTTTTGTCAGTGGCACCTATTTTGTTTGGACACTGACTGTCAAATGCGGTGTTTTGCGCCCTTCGGTGCGGTCGCGATGCGATCACGATGCAATCTCCAGTTCAGGAATGGGCCCCTGGTTATCGCATGTCAATGACGTCAGTCGCCGAGTAATTTCTCGCTACTTTTATTTACTATTACTTTTCACTCTCTCAGGAGACTTCAGTACTTGTTGCCTCGACAGACCAAAATCACTCTCGCACAGTCTCTCCTTCAGGGACAATCCCACTCTGAATATATTAAAAAGTCGTGAGAAGAAGCATTACCTCTCTCTTTAGAATTCTAGGTAATATGCATTAAGTATTTATTAGTATATAATACTAGTATACCTATATTATATGTATTTAGAAAATTATTATAGTAATGAAATAATTTATTTTATTTATTATTTTATGTATTATACACGTAGGTACCCTGATCAGCTTACAACCTTTCCCAACCTTTCAACCTTGATTGCTGGAAGAGATCGCTTTTTAGAGATAAGCTCGCCTTTGTACACTATTTTTATATAACTCTTGTTTTTTATATATTATGAAATATGTTTTCTGTTGAGTTTGCTGTTGCTACAAAATAAAGGATTTCAAAATTCTGCTCTCTCTGTATCTGCCAACTTCACATCAATAGACGTAATAATGCATCAACCTAAAAAAAATATAGCCATACTTATGAATGTAAAATTCCGACTACCGTGAAATAAGTTCAAGCCACGAAGCAGTACTTCTGCTATGGTTTCAGTGATTCAACCGCTTCCGATATTCAATTTGAGAAGCGTATGCGAAATCGGTTTTTGTTTCTGAAAGTATTTCCATATCATTTCCTCTGATAATATTTTCATTGATGAATGATGCCCCATTTGTAAAGGAGAAAGCAATATTTTATTTCTGGGGCAAAAGTTTTTTAGGAGGAAACGAATGATTGGCTCATGTTTGTGTGGTTTTCATTCTTTGCTTTATTGAATGATACATATGCATATTTTTGGTACCTCATGATGCATTATTAAAGTTCTATAGAACCTGTGAACACATTTTACTATAAAATCCTTTGCTGCAGTAAAGATTACGATATATAAGTACGAGTACTTTGTCCCAAACTTCAGACCTTTGGATGAGGGAGTCCTTGTCTCTGCAATAAGGGTATATCGCGAAGGGCACTCTCAGCTGTTATTATAGATCTAAGGATAAGACACGGGGGTTGTATAAATACCTAAACTCCCTCTTATTATCAAGGTACTTAATGAAAGCCAAGACTCCATTGGACGTCATGGCTAGCGACTGACGCCTGTCTCTACCAAGCGTTTCATCTCAGTTTCACCAGGTCGTTAGTCTCAGCGAGTCAGATATCCCCTTCGAGATCAAACAACTGACTTCAGCAGACTTATCAGTTACCATTTTACCCTTGTCAGTAGTATTATTTAACCTTTGATTAGTCTAACTATACTGCTGTTATCATATGACGATATCTGACAGTTGACATTTATGAGAACAACCTGACTTTGTAGGGATAAGATTAAGGGATAATTTTATAAAAGTTGTGTGTGTTAATAGAATTTGTAAACACTGTCAGATATCTTCATATGACAGCCGCAGAATAGTATCTAAATATCTTATTCACTTCTCATGCTCTAAACGTTCGGCTTTGAACGATTGACGGCATTGAACGTAGGCGACTTTAAATCGCGGTAGCGCATAAAGTATTTTTGTACTAAGACAAAGATACTCAGGCCCAAGAGCCCACACGCACAATAAAACTATGAATAAATTTCCGTGTATTCTATCTTTAATTAAAACCAGATAAAATAGTAGTCATTTATTATTTAAAAATGCAAAGAAACGTTTTATGAATTGGCAGTATTAAGTAACCAAGTCGATTAGTAACTTCATTGAAGTGAATAGTGAAATGTGATTAAACTAAAACAATGGAATATTCAAGTGACGGCGACGTTCATATTCTCGCAATCGAAATAAAAGCAGGGTGTATAACTCGGGCATAAACGAGCCATTTTACTCTTAACGATCGTTTAGAGGTAAATTGGCTTCTTTTATGCGCTAGTTCTACAATAAACTATTTATTTGTTTAGGTCGAGCTGTAAGTAAGTTTGTCGCCGAAGGGGACACTATAACTAAAGCTGGGCACTCACGGTCAGTTTGAACTGATAAAATTGGACTGACGCCAGTTAAATCTGACCGTGAGTGTGAAGTGTTGTATTGTTTTTTTTGTGATTTTGCGGGTGCAGCGTGATCCGCTAGCTTCAGTCCATTTACATCAGACCAAAACTGCCCGTGAGTATGCGTGCATTAGTCAATTTCCGTCAGTTGGAGCTTTGGACGGCTGGAAGTCCTTTTACTATGAAATATGTAGGTTCGTCCATTAAGTTATAGTAAAATAAAGGTGCTTTCTGTTCTATTATATTATTCATTCTCAAATAGTTACAGCGATAACTATTTGAGACTATTTAACATTAATTTTAACTATAACTATACTATAAAACTTAACTATTTAACATAAAAATTAACTATTTAACAAATGAGTATGAGATATCTCTTTTTACCCGAATGCACCAGAAGGAGCAAAATGTTTTGCGACTGTTTGTATAAATGTATGTATGTCTGCCTGTTTGTATGTGTGTGTGACCATTTAGCTACAACCCAAACGGTATGACATTTTTAACCATTTTTTTGGCTTTTCTGGTGGTTAGATGGGAAGAAACAGGAGCCGCAATAAGTAGAATTTTCTCATAAAAATCTGAATCCATTTTTTCAACTGACGTGGTGAGAAAGGGTCCGTAGCTTAGGAAATTGGCTAGCCCGATATTCAGGTTGTAACAGAAATGTGTAGTTTTATTTTTGGAGTTTGTTATTGGCATCATTCAGATTAACTTTCACTATGGAACCGGTTTGATCAGAGCAATTTTATTTTTCACTTCTCCATACAAAACAGCTGATCGCCCGGCGCAGTCTATATGGAGAAGTCAAAATTAAAGTTGCTTAGATCAAATCGGTTTCATAGGGAAAGTTGTTCAAAATTATGTTCCTAACAACCCCCTAAAATATGACTACACATTTCTGTTACAGCCTGTATAGTAACCCACATCTGCGCGCAGCCCAGTTGATCGAGAAATGAATTGACGCCGTTGACACAGTTGACGCCAGTGCGTGGGG
This sequence comes from Argyresthia goedartella, assembly GCA_949825045.1. Classification (NCBI taxonomy): domain Eukaryota; kingdom Metazoa; phylum Arthropoda; class Insecta; order Lepidoptera; family Argyresthiidae; genus Argyresthia; species Argyresthia goedartella. Next base: position 21,302,635 of record OX463807.1, read on the forward strand.
GATTTTTTTTCATCCAATTGTCGTCAGTCCATTTTCATCAGTCCAAATCACCGTGAGTCCAGCTGAAGCCTCTGCTGTCTGTCCGTCCATCTGTTTGTCAGCGGGCTGTAAGTATCTCGTGAACCGTAATAGGTAGATAGTAGAAAAAATCATAGAGTGTGAGAGTGAGTATTTCTATAGCCGCTATCACAGAAAATTGTGAAAGTACGAAGATGCACTTCTAAAGGTACTGTTGTTGTTTTTTTTGGGCTTTTTGTTCGATTTTAAACGTATGTAGGTATTAGATGTCATACGGTGGTATGCGAGTTCGACTCGCCCTGGACCGGTTATATTTAAATAAGTCGGGTTTTCGAATTGGCCTCCTAAAGGCTAAATTGCCTTAAAAGTCGATAATTAGTCTAACGGCTCCCTTTGAAGACTCGGTCTTGTCAAATAATTAACCGAACTCATTAGCGAGAACAAAGTAGGTACGAGTATATACGTGTGTGGGCGACGAAGTGAGACGTTGAATATGGAGCTCAGGGATTGGGATGGGTCAAGTCTTAGTTGACGTCATTATTGATATGCAACTATGCAAGGTAAATGTACATTTAGCCTTCTGATTCTATTCTTTAACTCAAATGGATCGAAAGTCGTGGAAATGTGTCACTTTTCTTGTAAGTAAAGAAACATGAATTCTGATGACTTTTCTGTGGATTGCAGTTACATATTTAGGACCGTGTGGATTGACGCTATGGAGAACGAGCCTTTATTTCGTAGATAACAATGAGTTCGGGTAGGGTATATATTTTTTATTTTCATAAAAGCATTAAAAATATTTCCCTTGTATTTCAAATGAATTTACTGTGATTTTCTGTACATTAGTTTTTTTATTTTTTTATTTTTTAGCGACATCCGACTTAGGGAATTTGATCCTGGGCATTTTTTCCCGATCCCGAGATTTCGGGATTGAAGAAAAGAAATCCCGGGATCCTAGGATAAACCCGGAATTGTAGATATTTCCATAAAAATATTAAAATGTACGAAAAGGCAGTTTATATTCAGGCATTTGTAGTTGCAATCGCGCATTTGCCACTAGCGCCCTTAACGTGAAATCGATAGGTACTTATTATATTTAAAACAATTAATAAACTGCAAAATTTAAACCGTAGGGAACAAACTTTCACTTGAGTAGGTAGTGAATTGACTTAGTTTTTGTAGTTAAGCATATAAATATTAAACATAGATATAATTACTCAATCAGCTACAGTCATACAAAATTACAATAATTATTATACATACTTCACTTCAAATATACACAAACACAATAATTACTATAATGACAATTAACGAAAACATCTTTGTGAGATGAATATGTACTTTACTTATTTATTCATTATTTAAAATAGTATTTTGCTCTATAATAGTAGTTTATGTGACTGCTACATAATGGAGGGCATTAATACTCGAGAGTGGGTTTATGAAACGAGCCGAAGGCGAGTCGAAAACTCTCGAGAGATAATAATATCACTCGAGAGTTTTAATGCCTAATTATGTACAGTTACATACACTAGTTTATCTACACACATATCATAAGCTCTCTTTGATGTGTTCAGGAACCGCATGTTTGACCGGCATTGTGGCTCTGCAGTTGTTTAGCTTGTTCTGTAGCACCAACTTCGGGCGTCGGAGTTCGAAATTTGAATGTTAGTTCAGGTTATTAGGTTTATTGATAAGGAGTCCTTTCTCACACTGGTATGAACAATTTATCAAAATTGCGAACGAACACTCTTATTTATACTATGCGAACACTTCTCACTCACTTGCATTATCATCAAAACCATGCCTAGATAATTTTGACCATAACATAAATCATGTAACAGGAAAAGTCACTGACTACGGGCTCACGGATCATACCGCACAGATTTTAAATTGCCCTGTAAAAATATTTATGTAATCGACTCTTAGAAAACTACCAAAAGAGATTACAGCCAAGCAAATTTAGACAAATTTAAAAAATATCTAAATTCACTCAGTTTCTCTGACATATGTACAACCTAAATGATCTCAAAGAATCATATGACTGCTTTCTGGAAACATTCCTATTACTGCTATATGACCTGTGCTTTCTTTATGTTCAAGTGAATAGAAAAAAAAAACTAAATGGATCTCGAAGGGGATAAAAAACAGAGAAAATCACTGTGGATCTAGTATAGTCTAGACTAGACAACAAAGAATAAAAAAACCGGTCAAGTGCGAGTCTAAATCGCGCACGAAGGGTTCCGTACCACCGTTCAATGGAAGCGATGGTGTGGAGTGAATAGTTTGGATTTTACACAGCAAAATATTGTTTACAAAGTTATTGGTGCGGTTACTTTCACACTCCATGTACGTAACCAGGTGCATCCATAAGTTTGTATGTGGTATTGTTGTATGGGAGCCCCCTTAAATATTTATTTTATCCTATTTTTTAGTATTTGTTGTTATAGCGGAAACAGAAATACATAATCTGTGAAAATTTCAACTCTCTAGCTAGCTAGGTTCTTGAGATACAGCCTGGTGACAGACGGACGGACGGACGGACAGCGAAGTCTTAGTAATAGGGTCCCGTTTGGAACCCTTCGGGTACGGAACCCTAAAAAGACCTAAAAACCTATTCTAATCGACTTATTTTTTTTATTAAATTAACACAAAGATCCCTAAATAATAACATACAAAATTCAATAAATAAATCAAAAACGATATGGAAAATTATGAATAACACCAAAACCTCTCTTCCTAGTGAACCGATAGTGAAAATCAAAATTGACGACAGATACGTCACCGATGCACAAGAGATTTCAGAAGCATTTAACAATTTTTACATAGACCACATAACACTAACCAACCCAAAGTCGTGCAATAAAACGTATCCAAACCCGATAAATGGTCAACAGCAATCGATTTACACGAACCCAACAACACCAGAGGACATAGTCAAAACCATAAGCGATCTAAAAATAAAAATAGTGACGGCATTCACACCAAAGTAATAAAACATGTCCGGTACGTAATTGCACCTCACATCAGTCACATTATAAATATGTGTATAGTCAGCGGTTTCACCCGAAAAGTTTGAAAACAACGATTACAAAACCTCTCTTTATGAAATCAGATAGAGAATCAATGACAAATTACAGACCCATTGCACTTATTCCAGTGATGTCAAAGGTGTTTGAAAAAAATATATACAAATCTTCATACTTAGAATCATTTAAAATATTAACGTTAGAACAAAAGGGTTTCCGTAAAGGGAAAACTATTAATATGGTAATTTACGACTTCCTAAAGGACATCGTATCATGTATGGATATTAGGCAGCCAGTGGTAGCCCTTTACATGGACATGACGAAGGCCTTTGATTATGTCGACCATAGGATACTGCTTGAAAACTATATTCGTATGGCATTAGAGGGAACATACTAAAACTTATAGAATCGTACCTAAGCAACAGAAAACAATACACAGAACTAACTAGAATAGATATCAAAACAAGAACAGAAAACACATACAAATTGAGTGCAAGAAAAGTTCTGTTTGGTGTCCTATTTATATCAATGACCTCCCAGCAGTGACTTCCGTGAAAATTACAATATTTGCCGATGACAGCACGATGAAAATAGAATGTAATGAATTTAATGACTATAATTTAGAAATAACTGACGCTTTAAAAGATATTATTAATTATGAATACGAATAATTTAATTGTAAATCTAGATAAACTAAATAAATTAATTTCTGTCAAGGACCATCAAAATTGGAAAATCTTAGTGGTAACAATGAAGGCCAAGTAATAGAAGTAGTTGAAAAAACCAAATTCCTCGGTTTAGTCGTAGATAATAAATTTACTAGAAAACACCATCCAAAACAAATATGTGACAGATTAAGCAGCTCCGCCTTCTTGCTTTACAAATGAGTTAAAATAGTCAACATTGGAACAGCTTTGGCTGCTTATCACGGTTTTTCTCATCTACTCTCCGGTACGGTGTGATTTTCGGGGGCAACTGCACAGAAAAAGAAACTATTTTTAATTCACAAAAAAGATGCGTCAGACCTCTATGTGGCCTTAAAACTACAGATAGCTGTGAACCAGATTCAGAAAACACGGAATACTGACCCTACCCTCCTTATACATTTTTGTGGTCGCAGTTTTCGTGAAAAGTATTTTTATAAACTTTATTGAGGCGTCCACAACTAGCCATTGTCAACTACGTCATCAACAACGGCACGGACTCTGCATGTTCCCGTCCAGGACAGCTCTCTTACATAAAAGTATATTTTGCATGGCACCCAATACTTATATATAATAAAATACCAAATGAAATAAAAGATCTTAATTTACTACTGTTTAAGAATAAATTATTCAATTTGCTCAGCGACAAATGCTACTACAATATCAACACTTATTTAAATGATAAATCCATATTTTCCTGTTATGACGAGGTTATGACATATTGATTATTATATAAAATAGAAAATAATTTAACGAAATATAAATTAATATTCATACACCAAATTGTTGGTGGTGGTGGTTGGACATAGCGGTTTATTGAAATATTTAAGATCCTTATTTTAACCTATGTTCATAAATAAACTATTCTTATTCTTATTGTTATTCTTAGAAAAATTACATGACCTAGGTATTCGAGGTAATGCTCAAGAATGGCTAAGATCATATCTTCATAACAGACAACGGTACGTGCAAATTAATCAATTTAACAAAAAACAGACAATAGACACAAACCTAAACTGGAAATCACATATCTCTTCAATAAAGCCCAAACTATCACAATTTATATATGCACTCTGTATTCTCAAAAGAAACACCGGGAAAGAGTGTGCCCTGGTAGCTTATTATGCATACGCTTATTCGTGGTTATTTATACGACTTATTTATATTGCAAAAGAAATGTGTCAGAATGATAGCTAATATTCAAAACTTAGACAGTTGTAAACCCCACTTCCAAAAATATAACATGACTCTTCCGTCCCAGTACATATTTGAAATGGCCACCTACGTAAAAACACCCCAAACGATATTAACACTGCACAAACGCTAGATGGAAAAATCATTTAATATTACTGGAACCAAAACAAGAAAATTACAAAAAAGTCCATATTATATGTAAATTTTAGTTATAATCTACCAAATAACATAAAAAATTAACAAACTATTACTTCATTCAGCCTTCGACTATACTTTAACCGAATTTATAACATTTTTTTCGATGAAATATAGATAAATATAACTCACTCAGTCCTATGAATATAAGTAGAGATTTTAATTTAATTATATTCTTATTTTTAAAATGTTTTATTTAGACATAAGCAAACATTGTAATACCCTATCAGGGTGCATGTACGAGGTTTGATTATTATTATATCGGGTTCTGAGAAGGTCAGATTATATATTAACCAGGATCTCAGTAAGTCGATTTCTAATAAGGTTGAATTCTGAGGCAGACAGATTATATGTCTGTTAATTTCTAAGTAAGTTAAAAAAGGGTAACGTCAAAGGAAAATAAATAAATGTTCTGTTGTTTCATAATCGGTTAAGGCCTCTTATTTAACATTCTTTTCCCAGACGGGGTGGCAGAGGCATGGCATAGCCAGTCTTGCAAGTCACTATAACGGTATCTGTATCTTTAGGGTTCCGCACCTTAAAAAGGAAAAACGGAACCATTATAGGATCACACAACACCACATGCAAACTTATAAATGCATCTGGTTGGTTACAAACACGGAATATGAAAGTAGCCTCCTCTGCCACCCCATCAGAGAAAACACAGGTTATTATGATATGCATGGTTATATGGCTCAACGACAAAAATATCTCGGATTCGGAAATGACTTCTTTCGGATTATATGTGTTAGTAAGTAGGTAAAAAAACAGGTCTCACTTTGCCGATTTGGCACAGAGAATTTCAGCACTGATTGATGCAAAATAAATACTATTATTATACAGGTTGTTTCGTAAGCGACTTAAAAGAGTAGAAAATAATTAAAACCCCACCATCTTTGTTTGTTGTTGTTTCAGCCAAAATTAGACAGACTACAGACTAACATCTGGACGCGGAAACACTTTGGTTCCGAATGTTCCGCTTCCTACTCTTTTATGTCGCACTCTATATCGATGCAAACCCTTAAAACGAAGATGGTATGTACCACCATTTATAACCATTTATGCCAAATTTATGTTAGTCGAAGTCTTACCGTTTTCTTTTCATCACAATTGAAAGTTACATACATACATTAGAAGACCATTAAACAAACAAAAAATTACATGTAACGTAATGTTCGGAAGTATTACGTCTGCGAGAAATAAGGTTTAATAAAATGTAACTTGACACTGCCTGGTCTTATCCACCAAATTCCTTGCGTATGTGATACTTTAAGACCTTTTTTAAAAACATGCAATAAAAAAAAACATTGCTTAAGCAAAGCAAAAGCAGAGGATATTTTTTAGCACTTCAAAGGTCTGTAAAAACCATATCTCAAGTCACAGATGAATAGAACATTTTTTGGATTACTTAAACAGTGGATACTTAATTAGAAAATCTTGAAAAATAAATGAATTATTGTTCAAAATTGCAATTATTACCGATTAAATTTAAACTGTATATTATTTTTATAACTGTAAACTTCTGGCTTGATTTGTCAAAATCAATAAAATCTCGATTGAAACGAAACGATAAGACTTTGACCGACCCAAGTTTGGCCTAAGTCGTTCTAAATGGTCTGTACTATCCAAAAACCGTATGTAGAATCTACCTTAGGCAAATTATCAGATTGGCTATGGTCAAAACCCTGCCCCATTATAAATTATACCAGTCGAAAACTCTTGAAACGACCGATGTCGGCCGTACAACAGACCACACTAGTGCCTTTGAGTAATAATGTATATGTTACGGCTAAAGCTAGGTGTGAAACTAAACTTAAGTTTAGCCGGCTATTCTTAAGATTAATTTCGAGCCTCGGCTAATGTCCGAAATCATGTTCATTGCGATAAATGATTTCAACATTAATCGGCTAAACTGCAGTTTAGCCTCGACGCTGTTGAGGCTAAAGATGGGTGAGAAAATATGGTTGATATTAGCCGACTAAACTTAAGTTTATTTTTCAGTATACCTAGGCTAATGTTGAAAAATTACAGTCTTAATCTGGAATAAGATAAGCAAACACTGCGGTAGCTTAGGTGAAGGATAAAGGGGGTGAGCGAAGCGAAGGTTGAACATGTAAGAACAACAAAAAATACTTATACTCGTCTTATTATAGTTTTTGTTGTTCTTACATGTTCCACCTACAACGAAGGATAAAGGGGGCTTCGCTTCGCTCACCCCCTTTACCCTTCACCTGAGCTGCTGCAGTGTTTTGCCCTGATATTAGAAATAGCTTTCTCATCTGAATAAAATTACCTCGCCCCACTCCCCGAAGTCGCACAAATACTTCGTTTTCAACATTAACTAACTAATGTCCAACATTAACCGAAACGCATCGGCTAATGTGCAGTCTAGCCGATTAAAGATGACATCCATTATCATAAACGAACATTACTTCGGACATTAGCCGAGGCTCGAAATTAATCTTAAGACTAGCCGGCTAAACTTAAGTTTAGTTTCACACCTAGCTTTAGCCGTAACATATACATTATTACTCAAAGACTAGTGCTGGAATGACCTGGAATGACCTGACCTATAGGAACCCAGGTTTGAGTTTCGAGTTCAGCGCGATGATTTCATTTGTTAATAACTCCGGAAATATTGACTTGAAATAAAAACTGTTGGACTTGTAACAGTTCACAAAATGATTGTGTAATGTCTAAATTCTGATTAGTTTGTTCTTTCTTAGGTCCATTTACTTGTTATTCTTCTAGACCGATCCATCTAATAGTTTATGGCATTATGCAATTAAAATAAATACCTGTTAACTACCACCTCATAAAATGTTTCTCGAGGTCCCTAATAGTGTCCCTAATTTATGAAAAGAATGCAAGGCGGGAAATGCAAAGCTACGATCAAACTCAACCCAACGACATAACTTTTAAATAAAAGAGGGCAGCGAACGGAACGATGCCCGCCAGGTAGCCGTTACCCGACCTACATACTCTGAAAGTTTCTTGTACGAAAACTCCTTAGTTAGCCTCAAATCAATTTTTACGACCTTTTATAGCTAAGCGCAGAAACTTCCGGAAATCCTTCAGGTTTTTAAAATATAATATTTCATGTTTGTTGTTATATTTCTTTGATCATTTGATGGATGCAGAAATCACTGATACTTTTATACCTCTAAAGGATGCAATATAAAATCGAAAGCTATTACACAAATCTCGAATGAAGTACCAGTTGTTGATTTTAATTTTATTTCAGACAATAACACCTATTTAAGTAGCTATTTGACATCGTATCATATATATATATATATATATATATGATATGATATATATATATATATATATATATATATATATATGATACGATGTCAAATAGCTACTTAAATAGGTGTTATTGTCTATATATATATATATATATATATACATAGTCAGGCCATAAGTTCTGTCACATGTGCAATATGAAATAATTTAGACATGTTTATTATTTATGTAAACATTTATATAGCAAAATGAACATAATAAAACATAGATTCTTATGGTAATAAAGTTTATTCAAAATGACCCCCGCGATTTTGAATACAGGCCTTTATTCTGCGCGGCCAGTCGTCTATCGTAGCACGAACGAGGTCCATGTCAATATCGGCGGCTGCCTTAATCAAGGATGCCTTGAGTGACTCCAAATCAGGATGAGGCTTTGAGCAGGCCTTTTCCTCCAAGTGTTGCCATATCTTGTAATCTAACGGACTCAAATCTGGACTGGAGGAGGGCCAGTCTTCGTGCCGGATGAAGTCGATTTCACGCGCCGCCAGCCAGTCTTGTGTGCTTTTCGCTCTATGAGCTGGTGCAGAATCTTGTTGGAATCCCCAGTGCCTGTTATTAAACATGGTATGAGAAACAGGTTCCACAAGGTTCTTGAGGACTGTATTTTGATACACAACTGCATTCGTTTTTACGCCTTTCTCACAAAAATGTACCTCAGTTAAGCCCCAATAAGAGACTCCCAACCAAACCATGAGCGAGGATGGAAAATGACCTCGTTGGACACGCGGAATACTCATTTTGTTTGTTGTAGCTCTCTTCCACGGTGAAAATTTTTTCATCCGAAAAAAGAATTTCCCGATGCCTTTTTCCCGCGTACCGCTTCAACAAAGCGCGGCATCTCTTCAGTCTCATGTCCATTAAACGAGCGTCCAAACGATGTCCTGTTTTACTTCGATATGCCCTAAGCCCTAAGTCTTCATTTAACACCCTTTTCACCGTGGTCCTGCTTAACCCCATCTGAAGGGCCAACAGTTTCTACTTACGTATGGGATTTCTTTGAATTCGCGCTTTCACAGCTTTTATCACTGCTGGAGTCCTAACAGAGCGAGGGCGACCACTTCTTGACCTGTCATCTACACTAGAGTCTTCATTGTATCGTTTTATAGTACGATAAACGAATCTTTTGGTTATATTCAAATTTTTCAGTAAGTCGAAAATCTGAATTGGCGCGTAACCGCAACGATGCAACGCAATAACTGCGACACGGTCTTCTTTAAGTGTCCACTCCATATTTAAAATGAGGAAAATTCTAAAAAGTACACATTTTTATTTTCATGAAAAATTCGAAATTCGAATTCAATAAACTTTTTTGTGGCCAGCGTTCTAAATTCAAAAGTTTTTATTGTGTGACAGAACTTATGACCTGACTGTGTATTTATGTATATATGATACGATGTATATTTAAAGTATATTGGTACTTGTATATTGATAATGAAACATGCTTGAGACTCAGGTAAAAAAATACAATACACTTTCTGCCAGCCTACAATGTTCTCTGTAGTTCTCATAACTATATCTGTCACCGTAAGATTGTCAAAACCGTTAGTTGATAAACTAACGTTTTTTTTCTCGCTAGTTGATCAACTATCGTGTTAGGTTGACATGTAAGAACAAAATAAACATAAATTATAAACCCTGTCGGTCTGGTTTTCTATCTGTCGATAGTTGAACAACTAACGCGTTAGTTTATCTACTAACGGTTTTGAATATCTTACGGTGACATAATCATGAGAATACAAAACTGCAATAGGTAGGCCTATTCCTATTGCATAAAGAAGATCTACTCACATTTGGGTGTAGGTATATAAAGTGTCCCTTTACAAAGGGGACGAGACGCGGGATCCGTACTGACCTAGTTTTCGGTATTCATCTTCAAGTAAGCTCTCCACTTCGACTTGCTAATGTCCCTTTCTTATGCTAGTCAGTTGGCAAACATGACCCTTCATCAACTAGGAATGAGCTGGTAATCTAATTGCTGAACGGATTTAGATGACATGAGTTTGGGAGCTACGATGCCAAAATCAGATACTTGAGAAATACTAACACGATTGCAACTGTGTTTAAAAAGAATGTCAGTTGAAATCGTAGGTCATAGGCAGGTATCTCATTCATGTAGATACACGAACGACTACCTATTTAGACCCAGGACCAGGAACTGAACGTAGTAGGTTCCTCCTTCAGCTTTTCTTTGGTGGTTCCTAAGCGCTAATCGTGACTGCGTGCAGCAACCCTCCTCCATGTACCTATGCTATCTAGTGTAAGCCATATAAAAACTGCATGTAGCATAGAACAGCGATTTATGTGTCACCGTAAGATAGTCAACACCGTTAGTTGATAAACTAACGTTTTTTTTCGTTAGTTGGTCAACTATCGACAGATAATAAACTGTAGCGTACTGCTTACTATATGACGCATTAGTTGATAAACTAACGGTTAAAACATTGAAATAGTAAACTGCTTTAAACTTAGATTGCAAACGAAATTGCAAGGCAAACACTGCGGTAGCTTAGGTGAAAACTAGAGGGGGCAAACGCAGCCCCCGAATAGTTTTCGTGTTAGGTTGACATGTAAGAACAAAAGAAACGTAAATTATAAACTTATTATATCTGACGATAGTTGATCAACTAACGCGGTAGTTTATCAACCATTGGTTGTTAAGACTATCTTACGGTGACATACTCGTATATATGGAAATACGAGTAGTATCAACTTATGCAGTAACAAATGAAACGAAAAATCTAGGTGAGTAGAGCGAGATAAAATGTTCGTTTTCCAACTCGCGAGCGATTTAGTCACCGATTCAGCTTCACTCGACCCAAGATCCAAGATTTAAAAATCCTTTTTGCTGTACATGTTCATAATAGTTAACTTTTTTTTATTTGCCTCTGAACTAGCTTGAACCACTACGGCTGGTTTTGAAGTCTAGCTTTTGTAAAAAAAAAACATTATACATATGTAGTATACAGCGTGACGTTTAATTAGGTGACCATATTTTGGGCAGTGGTAGTACCCATTATTATGAACAACTTTCGCCAAGAAACATATCGTAAACGAAAATATGTTTTGGGTCTCCCATTAGTAACTTGTAATCAGCTGATCGAGTCAATGTACTGAGGGGCGAAAAATATTTTTCATTTGCGTCCATATGTATCTTTGGGAAAGTTGTTCCTAATGATCGGTGCTATAATTCCCCAAAATATGGTTAGCTAATTAAATGTCACCTTGAAGTATAGGGCCAGGGCTAAACGCCCTAAAAACCTTTGTACCTTATTTAATTTCGTTTTTCGTAGAAATGCCATTATAAAATATATAAGCAGCATTTCGGGGGAAGAGCGAAGGTACATGAGAACAAGTCGCGAACATATTAAGATATTGTCCACATTATGCAGTTTAATACAACTTAGCATAGCGTCACGCCTTTTCCCATACGGGGTGGCAGAGGCACAGTTGTGCCCCACTTTTAGCCAGTTATTGATCACTCCATTTTGCGTGACAGAGGGCTAGCCCATCGCCGCAACTATGGAGTCGTGAGGGTTTTCTGACGATGTTTTCCATAACCGTTGGAACTTCCTATAATGCACTTAAGACAAATTACTTATTATGTTACTTTACTTAAAGTGAGTTTTAAAGTGGAGCCATCCTTAGAAGTCGCATTTGACATCTGCCATCAGTAGGGACAGAAGGTCACCTTTCCTTTTCTACGCGAAAGGAGAAGAAGACTGACGCATGTCTACTAATGCTATGTCTACTATTGACTGACTTCAAATGTGATTTCTAAGAATGACTTCTCTGTAGTTATTGTAATATACAAGTCGGTGACAATGAGGAGACTGACAGTTAGTAAAAAAAGGTTACAATTGGTCGAGGGCGTGAGAGAATATAAGGCTTACACAATTTGGACCGGACTATAAATATTGAACGTCATAGATTCGGTCACACATAGACCACAATATTAGCGTACCTAATCTGCAACGTCGTCTGGCGAGCTGCTATGATAACGGAACTATCTGAAAATCCCTAATTAACGTAGGTACATGCTACCAAATAAATAAACATTGGTTGCCCATCCAACCACAAGGAAAGTTCATTGAATCTTGGCGACCTCTCGCTGCCTCAGTGCTTGAATGTTCAACGGATCATTTTTCGGAAAATATACTTTTTGACGTCTACTTATAGAACCGCTGATTTTACATCGTATAATGGGACAAAAAAAATCCTAAAGTGGTTACAATTTACGTTCTATGCAAAAATAAAAAAGTTGATCCAGTAGATATTTCTACTGTGTTTCTACTTATTTGTGTTCAGTGCTTGTTTGGCCAACCTCCGTAATTTGCGTATTCTGAACGCATCGGAAACCGATCTCCGTGCTTGTTTAATCAACATCTACCTTACAGCCAATCATTGACAAGGATTCAGCTATCACGACGCCATCTTGCTTTCGAAGCGACAGTCAGGTTGTGGCTTGTTTTGGTGAGGTTTGGTAAAGATTAATAATTTACTGAGCTTAGGACCTGTTACTGAGAAAACAGAACGGCAGAAATGCCAGTGACACGTAGGAAAAAAAACCACAGGAATTTGACGGATTTGGAAAGGTATGTTGGACTTTTATTCATATTTTAATTTTTCTACTTCTTTTACGTAATTTATACAGGCTGATGCAATATTATTTTGGTCAGCCAAATTTGATAGGTAAATAGGTACCTATTCTAATCAGTGGTCTACCTACCCATTTAAAAATATTGGCGAATTAAGTACCTACGTAAATTCCCGACCATATTCTAGATTACAATACTTAACTAAATGTTATTTTATACGTTAATTCCCGTTCATCTACACCGTTCCGTTCGTTCACAAAGTTCAGTTCGTTCACAAAGTTCCGTTCGTTCACATCACTAAGTTGATGATCGAAACGTTTTATTTCATACTAATGCATGCACACACATTATGTATACCTAGAGATGGGCAGTGCTATTAATCGTGTTAATTTTTTATTAATGCTATTAATGTTTTTCTTACAAAATGTGTTTTTTATGGTTGTTATTATTATTATTAGTGATTTGTAATTCGGATGCTTTTGGTCAAGTCCGTTGCGGATTTCTCGGCCAAGTGCCAATTAGAATTTTCGGAAAAATTTGACGAAAAAAAGGAATAATCCGAATTTCCGATCAGTAATGATAAAGCAACTATAAAAAAAAAACAAGTTTTGTATTATAAATAGCCAGTTTAGCTATTAACCGTCAAATTTACGGCTATTAACCGGTTAATAGCCCAACGATCCGGCTATTTACACATCTCTACCTTATACCTGTAACTACTTGCATAAACTTTATTAAACAAAATAGGTGGGTACCTTATCCCCCTCGCGCACACTGCACACCTCGTGTCGTTAGTTACCTTAGATTCAAATAAAATAAAACATTCTGTGTTTTTTGAACACACAAGAACTTAACTAAAAAGTATTTTATGCTATGCAACCTCCACATGTTGTGTTCAATATCCAACTGCGTAATTTTACAGCGGCATTTTGTTCAACACTTTTAAATTTGAAATACTCAGTACTTAGCTTACATATCTGTTCAAATTATGTATTTTACTTACTGGGCACGTTTAGGCAATGCTTACATTCAGTAGATTTCCGTAGACTACGCTTTAGAACAAAGTCAAACAAAATAAACGTTTCCTGTGAAATTCACTCAGTGGTCTGTTGACCTTTCAAGCACTGAGGTAGCGCTCTCTGGAGCAGCGGTTGTGGCTCTGCCTACCGTGCGAGAATTTCCGGGTTCGATCCCCGGCTGGGGGTAAAGAAAGAAAACCCCTAGGTCTTGGATGTTTATATGTGTGTGACGTCGCTGTTACTGGTTCCCACGACACAGGGTATCCTAGTGTGGGGCCAAAAGCAATGTATGTACCTGTATGTAAATGTTCATGTTTATGTTTCTGAGTTATTTATCATTTATTATTCATTTTTCATTTAATTATTTGTTAAATAAGAAACATAACTACCGACTCATTTATTGTTTCAGAAACTAATTAGGTAATCTTAGATCCAAAATGCCAATTGCTTCGTATCTGTAGGCTCTGTCTCCTGACATACAGGTTCCCCTAGTTTAAGAGTCAGAGTCATGCCTGTAACTAGGACGTAAGATTTATAGAAAAATAAACATTTTCATTTTCATTTTTCATTTTTATGTTTAATCAAACAACATGAAATTGAAAAAACATCATTAGCAAATAACAAACAATATTTTCATTTCGGGACATACAATTTTCAAATGTCAGTGAACCTAGTAAAAATAATCGTAAATATTTAGTATAATATCTTTGAAGCCCTTGGCTCTGTTGGGTTCAAAATCATACCTCAATTAGGCGATGCGCTAGCCCGCTGCCACACCTACCTAACCTAACCTAACACTTCCGCAAACAAGAAGTTTTCAATGAAAGGAAAGCCGTCTCATAAATGACCGTCATAATGACCGTCATGTTAAGAAACTCCTTAATTTGGTCCATATCGCATCAGGAGTGGAGCCATTCTTGGAAGTCGTCTTTGAAATTTGTTTTCATTTACATACAGGCACATACTTTCCTTCTGGCCCAACACTAGGATACCCTGTGTAGTAGGAACCAGAAACAGCGACGTCACACACATATAAAAATTCAAGACCTGTTTTTTTTTTCTTTATCGGGATCGAGCCCGGGACCTCGCGCATGGTGGGCAGAGCCACAACCGCTGCGCCATAGAGGTCGTCAATGTGTCGCAATGCGTTAGTCTTCTTCTCCTTGTTTCCTTTAAATATGGAAGGGAGACAGATACACAGCTCTGTCCCTACTGTTGACAGATGCCAAATGCTACTTCTAAAATGGCTCCGCTATAGTGATTTTATTATTTTGCATGTGCGAATAGGTGCAAGGGAAGATCTTATTTAATTACCCTGTTTTTGGTTCATACAATTCACATGCAACCCGCACGACGAAGCAGTCTCTTTAGTATTGCTAGATCTATGCATGCTGCCGTGTTGGGACGTTTTCTTTCGGGTCGTATCCGCATTGTATGGCCGAGAGAAAACCGCATCGAATATAAGTTGTTGAGATAGGTACTAATTACTTTGATGAAACCTGGGGGAAAATAGTTGCTCAAGTCCGCGGCAGTAAATACCCAGTTGAATCAGGGCGTTTTATATATTATACATAGCATTTACACATTCAATTAAAAAGCATTATCTTGTTACTTGAGCGGCTTAAAAGTTTATGAGCGATTCGTCATAATTCAAAATGGAATCGGTCAAGTGAGAGTCGAACTCGCACACGAAAGGCGTACAAGATATCGATACAAGAATCACAAGGACAAAAAATAATAATAACAAAAACAAAAAAAATACTGACTGAATTTAGTTTAGATACAATCTCTACAGCAGGGTTTCTTCAACTTTTTTCCGTCACGGACCACTTTCACAATTTAAAAAATTGTGAAAGCGGTCCGCTGTCAAAAAATATTTTTGAAAAAAGAGCCTTATTTACATTAATAAAAACACTTTTATTGGTACTTTAATTACTACTAAGTCAATGAGAAGGGTGCTGCTGTTTGGCCTCAATGAGAACGTTTAACTGACCGGGATTGTTTTCGACAAGGCAAGGCGCATGTCATCTGCGACGTTCAATTGATTGCGACTTTTTGTTTTTATAGACACCAGAACCGAGAACCCTGCCTAGTACGTACGTACGTAGTGGAAATTGGTATCAGAACAGATATAGCTCGCTTGATAAGAAGAGGGTAAGGTTGACTCAAGGAAAACCAAAACTCACCAAGATCTTTTGCATGAAATTCAGCTTTCAAAACTTCTGTAGAGATCTCATGTCAATCAAGTCTAGTGGTGAAAATCTTATCAAGTCATCTTAATAAGACCTCTATCGCTGATATTATCAATATCGATTAAAAATGAAGTCCGCATCTACGTTTCTTTTTCAAGCCATTCTGAGCTAAAATATCCTTCTAAAGACGTCTGCAATGTTTCCAGATGCTTAGATTAGACACCTCTTTCTGTACCATTTTTGATGTTGTGTTGCCGTGACCTTGTGTTATCAACTCTTCCAATAGCGGTTTTAGCCCGCGCTGACCGCGCGCACGTATAGTCCAGCCCCGCGCCCCACACCCCAAAGCGAGTGGTCGTTGTAGGACGACGTATGGAATACTATTTAATTCGCCACCCGACAACGACAATGCGTCTCGTCAAGTTTACTAAACAATTTCCTAAAAAAATATGTTTACAGACTGACTTACTGCGAACCCCTAATACACATGCTACGGACCCCTAAGGGGTCCGTGGACCCCACTTTAAGAAACCCTGCTCTACAAATTGCGGATCCGATGTCAAACAAATTGAGCAATTTGTTCGATGTAGATTTTCAGGCATATTAAAACATGTCTTTTGTAATCTTCGAGTAGTTTATGTATGGCTATAGCGGCAACATTCTGTGCACATTTTAACTATCTACCTATTACGTTTCATGAGATAGAGCCCACTGACTTAGTAGTACAGTCCCGTTTGGCATCTGTCGGGTACGGAACCCAAAAAAGTTTGGGAATACAACTTATGGCAACCGGGTCAATTTAGTTAGCTGATGCTCTGAGAATTAGGTAAGGGTCACTGAATAAAAATAATTTAGGTACTTCGTGTCAAGGATACAAAAATACATGCAAAAAACATCTATTTTTATTAAACGAAGCGTATGTACATTATAATTATCTACTTAACCCATGTACACCTTGTACATGTGTGTCAATAGTGTACCATGAGGATTACATCAATATTTAATTTATGACAGCTTACTGGCCCTCTTTACTCATTTTATCGTCGATTTGATCGCGGAATGCCAACTATCGCGCTTGGTTAGTTTTCTCAACTTCACTATATAATTATAATAAATCTTTCTACAACAGTCCGCCGGTCTTCTGCCTCTAGAGATACGAATTTATTATAATTGGTAAAAATTGGATCATATACATAGTCAGGTCATAAGTTCTGTCACATGTGCAATATGAAATAATTTAGACATGTTTATTATTTATGTAAACATTTATATACCAAAATGAACTTAATAAAACATAGATTCTTATGGTAATAAAGTTTATTCAAAATGACCCCCGCGATTTTGAATACAGGCTTTTATTCAGCGCGGCCAGTCGTCTATCGCAGCACGAACGAGGTCCATGTCAATATCGGCGGCTGCCTTAATCAAGGATGCCTTGAGTGACTCCAAATCAGGATGAGGCTTTGAGCAGGCCTTTTCCTCCAAGTGTTGCCATATCTTGTAATCTAACGGACTCAAATCTGGACTGGAGGAGGGCCAGTCTTCGTGCCGGATGAAGTCGATTTCACGCGCCGCCAGCCAGTCTTGTGTGCTTTTCGCTCTATGAGCTGGCGCAGAATCTTGTTGGAATACCCAGTGCCTGTTATTAAACAGGGTATGAGAAACAGGTTCCACAAGGTTCTTGAGGACTGTATTTTGATACACAACTGCCTTCGTTTTTACGCCTTTCTCACAAAAATGTACCTCAGTTAAGCCCCAATAACAGACTCCCAACCAAACCATGAGCGAAGATGGAAAATGACCTCGTTGGACACGCGGAATACGGTTGCTCGCTTCTTCACTGTTGTGTGCGTACACCTCATCATTTTGTTTGTTGTAGCTCTCTTCCACGGTGAAAATTTTTTCATCCGAAAAAAGAATTTCCCGATGCTTTTTTCCCGCGTACCGCTTCAACAAAGCGCGGCATCTCTTCAGTCTCAGGTCCATTAAATGAGCGTCCAAACGATGTCCTGTTTTTCTTCGATATGCCCTAAGCCCTAAGTCTTCATTTAACACCCTTTTCGCCGTGGTCCTGCTTAACCCCATCTGAAGGGCCAACAGTTTCTGCTTAGGTATGGGATTTCTTTGAATTCGCGCCTTCACAGCTTTTATCACTGCTGGAGTCCTAACAGAGCGAGGGCGACCACTTCTTGACCTGTCATCTACACTAGAGTCTTCATTGTATCGTTTTATCGTACGATAAACGAATCTTTTGGTTACATTCAAATTTTTCAGAAAGTCGAAAATCTGAATTGGCGCGTAACGGCAACGATTCAACGCAATAACTGCGACACGGTCTTCTTTAAGTGTCCACTCCATATTTAAAAATGAGGAAAATTCTAAAAAGTACACATTTTTATTTTCATGAAAAATTCGAAATTCGAATTCAATAAACTTTTTTGTGGCCAGCGTTCTAAATTCAAAAGTTTTTATTGTTTGACAGAACTAATGACCTGACTGTGTATAATAGACGGCCAGTGAATTGACATAATTGACATTGATGTGATCCTCACAGTACATGATTGACCATATATGGGGTAATGAGGTTAATTGAGAATTCTGTATTATTAATGAAGACATTAGTTAATTAGTTAATAATTTATAACAACTCTCTAAAATCTATCTATTATAACAGAAAGTGTATATATAATTGTAATGTTACCTTGGACACTATTTACACACATTGATCTTGCCCCAAACAAGGATTCGCTGTAATTTGGGTACCTACTAGACAACGATACATATACTTATATAGATAAATATTATACTTAGATAGATAAACAACCATGAATAGGGTACAAACATCTGTTCTCAACAAACAAATATTTTCCCCCACCGGGACTCAAACCCGGGACCTTGGCTTCGTAGGCGGGGTCACTGCCAACTCAGCCATTCGGGTCGTCGACTTATAAAATGCTCTTAAATTATAAGAAAGATGAATGTTAATAGTGTTATTTTAATGGATTCATACGTTTTTAACATTGTCAATCTAATTTTCAAAACTCCCGTAACCCTTCTTTAATCGACAATTTTAAGAAGGAATATTTTTTCGTCGACTAAAGTGGAAGTTGGTATCCTTCGTTGGTCTGATTGCAACGGGAGTTCTGACGAAACGCACTACCTTGTGGACGGAGTCTTTAGTCTTGACATCGAAGTTCCGCAGGACACGGATGATCCCAATTTTTATTTGAAGGTATGCAAACCGAGAACCTGTGGACAGAATAATATCAATTATTTTAAAAGTATAACAGTGATGGAAGACATCGTTTATCCTCCATACATATTTACATTGTTGGGGCGATGCGCTAGCGCTAGCCCTGTTACACAAAATGGACTGTTGAATAACTGGCTAAACGTGGGCACAACTGAGCCTCTGCCATCCATTATGGCAAGTATGATTATATATAAAAGACAAAAAAAACTTTATGAGTGCGGCTTGCGACGACGAAACATAATTATTCTGAAATCCATTTGCAATGGAAACTTTGCTAAAAACACACTTTGCAAAAGGGGAACGATTTATTATTAAGTTATACCTTACCGATACAAATTCTATTTCCCTCCCCGAAGGGCATGTAGGTCATGTTCGGTCGCTTCTTCACATCAGGTGAGAACCTCTCAGGGTCAAACACGTTAGGGTTCGGGTAGTACTCAGGATCATGGTGGATCGAAAAAGTAGGAATGGTGATTAATGTACCTTTATCCACTTTGATATTACCCACAGGTAGGACACTATTTTCAGTACATTTCCTTGTTAGCACTCCAATAGGCGGGTACATTCTTAAACCCTCTTCGAGGCACATGTCCAAATATTTAAGTCCAGCAATTACTTCAAACGTTATTTTTCCCTTGTTTTCTTTATACGCAGAATCTATCTCATCTTGAACTCTCTTCAACATATCTGGATGACGAGCTAATTCATAAAGCGTGAAGAACAGACCAGTTGCTGATGGCTCTACCCCAGCTATCAAGAAAAAGAATCCTTGTGCAGCCATCAACTCATCAGTTGGAACCATTTGAAAGCCAGTTGACGAATCTTTCATAATCCCATCCTTTTGTATATTAACAACCAGTTCGGCAAAATCATGAGCATTAGAATTTTCGACCTTCTCGCGTTCTCTCAGAACGTACTTGATAGCGTTGATGAACTCATCTTCCTGCTCACTGAAGAATTTCATACCAAGAGTGTTGCATAATTTGGGGAAAAGATTAAGGAGCACAAATTTAGCACTTAACCTCCATGATGGTATTAGCGCTTTTGTAGCTAATCCCATGAATGGAGATTCAAAAGTCGATCCAGTGCCAAACCCGAAGACAGCTGCTGTGATGGCAGCACAACAGAACAAAGAGGTAGTCTCAAAGGCGTTTGTGTTAGCCTTGTCCAAATTACTATTTAAGTAATCGACGAAGTCCTCAGCACTTTTTTCCATGTTGTTTTGCATGCTCTTGAGTTTTGAGCTCGTGAACAGGGGTGACATCTTTTGCCTGATAAGTTTCCATTCTGGTCCGTTTAAGAATGTCACGTTATTTGCCAGCTTGTCCTGTTTGTTGAACTCGAGCCCTCTGTGATGGAAGGCATTGAAGTTTTCAGCAAGGACGTGCTGAATATTCTTCGGGTCCCGGATGAAGAGAGAGGGGGTCATAAGTGAGGCAGCACCAACAGCTGGCGCGTCAGGGTATGCAAAGTAGACATCTCCGAACACTTCGGATAACGACCTATCTCCCATCACATAATCCCAGAAAAGAAACACCATGTTCTTCTTGAGGCAGGCAGCACCACGTTTCCTCCAGTAGCGCTCATTGTTAATTCCAATGAGGTAAATTAAACTAAATAATAACAACACCACCGAAAATATTAGAGATATCATTTTGTGTGAGTAGCGACAAATTACTGAGAGACATTTGTTGTAAGATAACCTTTATATATGTCCCCACTTTGTAGATAACGATTGTGTTTTAGGGTTCCGTACCTTAAAATGAAACAAATAGCATCACTTCGCTATCCGTCTGTCTGTCCGTCTGACCGTCTATAATGACACTTTTTCTCAGGAAAGCGAAAGGATATCAAGTTGAAATTAATATCGATTACTCAGGTCTGTGGTCTGTTGAAGACTTATAGGTTAACGCAATGAAGATATCCCGCCACCATATTGATATTCGCAAGAGAATCAACACCTATAGGGAACTTCACATTGACCTAAAATTATAAAATAATTCCCGAAGCAAGGTCTTACAAACACAAGTAAAGGGAAAATTCCGAAAGCTGTAAATTTCTGTCTGTTTGTCTGTCCGTCTATCAAGACCTTTTTACTTAGGAACACTTGGAGGTAGCAACTTGAAATTAATATCCATTACTCAAATCTGTAGTCTCTTTAAATTGTGAAAAAAAACAAACTTACAGGTCAACGCAATAAAAAAATATTGTCATATATATCATAATTTTGCTGAAATTGCTTGATATTCGCAACGGAATAAAAACCTGTAGGGTACTTCTCGTTGACCTAGAATCATTAAATTTGGCACGAAGACCTGGGTCTTATAGCACAAGTAAAGAAAAAATATCTCAAAAAGTAAATTTGGAGTTCCTTTACAAAAAATATGTGATTCATGCGGAACCCTCGGTGCGCGAGTCCAACGTGCACATGGCCGGTTTTTATTTCATTATAGTCGAGTCATTCTATGTTTTTTGATAAACGAATTAATACAGTTTTGAAACTTGTCGATAGTCATCATTGTTATTATAATTATAAAGATATACATAACAAGGATTCTTATATGTATTTCTTGAACGGACATATGTTGTTACGTACTGTACATGTGTATACTTCGTGATAAAGTGAAACCTTGGACCTAATTGAGTACTTTAAAAACGTTAAATTAACTTGGTTGTGAGGTCATCATATTTTGTTGCCATATATAAATGATGTTTTAAATCCGATCGAACCAAAACTATTTTTATACTAAGCTTCATCACTAGGTACTCGTATATATGCCTATTCCACGCTGCAACATCGCGGACATATATAGCAAGAATTATAATAATTGTGTATAAACTTTTACCTATAAGTAAGACCTTTTCATTATGTATAAAATATTGAAACATTCGAGAAAGTTTGTCGCCGGGCGCTCTTGTTAATAAGAAATTCATTTGTAAGGGCGCTATTACCAAGAAATTCATGAATCTAAAGTTAGTACTGGGTTCTATTTTACTCAGAAAGTTGTTAGTATTAAACACAAAAACCAGCACGTAATGCTATCCAATAGATATTAATTCTTATGTTGATATACCAATTTTATACGATTATGTATTTTTTGCAACTGTACCATCTGAGAAAACTGCACCAAGCCAAGCTAAAGTAAAGCTTATTTAAGAATATAGTGTTAAGTAGTTAAGTAACTAGGGTAAAAGTGACCTATTTCATATCTCACCTCACTTCGTTCAAGCGCCAGAAATATCACCGGTAAAAATGGATCACTCTCCATCCTTGGTTAAAAATCCTCTATGAAATACCTACTTGGTTTAACTTTATGAGGAATTCATCGTGTGAGCATTTCATAATAGAAGTCAAAGAAAACAAACAACTAGTTATTGATTGGGGCTAGAAAAACAAGCGGCGGGCGACAACCTCGAAGATGCCAAGCTCGAGACTCGAGCAAAAATAACAAACGATGCCCTAAACTTTCGAAATGGCCCGTCACACACAAATCTTCTTGGAATTGTCCCAAATTATTCGCTAAATCTAGAGACTGTTTATGGAGAATAATGGGGAAAATGCAAATCCGTAACATTATGTTTCGTTTCCTTTTGATATGAAGAGTAAACTGTGTGAATAATGAGGCGAAGGACCATGTCTCGAAGACGAAGACCTCTGTGGCGCAGCGGTTGTGGATTCTGCCTATCATGCGATAGGTCCCGGGTTCGATCCCCGGCTGGGGATGAAGAAAAATGAAATCCCCAGGACTTGGATGTTTTTATGTGGCGTCGCTGTTTCTGGTTCCCACACATGTTTATGTTTATGTCTTCTGTAATTTAGAATATCTAAGCTTGCCTATGAATGTTGTTTTCTCATGATTGCTTGCTTCAATATCGATATTCCACGATGGAGGTAAACACATCGCTCTGGCACTACAGCGGAAGCGATAGAGTCAACTGACTTGTATGCTATACAAGTAAATACAGAGTGCTCCAGTTCTGTGCCACGTTATTTATATATACATGCGGGTACTAAAACTTTTGTGACAACGGCCCTCGTTTCGGAATTTACTTATTTATTCCTGCTTGTTAATTACAATAATTAATATTGTAATATTTGTATTAGTTAAGCACAAGCAATTTTCGTGAAATAGATCTAAAAATCAATCTGTGGGAGTTTCTACGCCCTCTTCTCCTACAGTGGTCCAAATGTGAGGCAAAAAAATGACGTTACGCATATGTAAATATCTACATTAATAAATAAATTTGACTTGACTTGAAAAAATTGCAACGCGTTGCGTGGTAATTAGTTGAAATTTGGGACATGACCCTATTAAATAAAATACATAACAGCTCACACTGCAAAATGCCTGTTACGTCAAACGGTGCGGGGCAGACTGTGTAAAAATTGGTGTTTTTATGGGAAATATTAAACTGCACATCAAAACTACAGATTTGCATAGCAAATATCAGGGCAAAATGCTGCGGAAGCTTAGGTGAAGGGTAAAGGGGGTGAGCGAAGCGAAGCCCCCTTCATCCTTCGTGTTAGGTTGATCATGTAAGAACAACTAACAATACTTAAAACATAAACTTAAGTACACATAAAATATTTAAAACATAAAAAGTGTTTTTGCTGTGCAAATCAGTATTTTTGATGTGCGATTAAATACTAGCCGTTTTTTTATTTATTTTTCAAACACCACTGATTATTTGTTAATTTACAACAAACAATTTTAAGAATATGTGAATACATATTTTTTAACGTAAGAACCATATCAATATTTAGATCCCAAGAAATGGCAAGTTTAGGTGAAAAAAAACTATTTAAGGAATGGATTTTCGTATAGTTCCCATTGACAATATGTTTTCGAACATATAGATTGAGGGAAAATTATATCTTCACAACATATTTTTTTCGGGATTTGGAATGTGTCTCCTTTAAAAGGAATAGCACTTTACATATGGGCTTTTGACAATAAAGCGCTTTAAAGTTGGGCTTTTGACGGCCTCTGTGGCGTTGTGGTAGTGGCTCTGCGTGCTCTACCATGCGAGAGGTGCCGGGTTTGATCCCCGGCGGAGGATAACAGAAAAATCCCAGGTCTCGGATGTTTATATGTGTGTGATGTCGCTGTTTCTGGTTCCCATGACACATGATATCCTAGTATGGGGCCAGAAGCAATGTATGTGCCTATATATAAATGTTTATGTTTATGTTTAATACGTATCGCCTTAAGCTTTCACGCGTCAGATTATTAAGCCACGAGCGGCGGCAGCTTGGGGCGGTCAAGTTCTCAAACAGAAGGCGCTCTGCTTAAACTTAATGATTAAGCTGCCTAATTATTGACGTTGATTTTAATAGTAGTTTATGTGACTGATACATAATGCCTAATTATGTACAGTTACATACACTAGTTTATCTACACACATATCATAAGCTCTCTTTGATGTGTTCAGGAACCGCATGTTTGACCGGCATGTGGCATTGGGTTGTTTAGCATGTTCTGTAGTACCAACTTCACAGACAAAGTAGGGGCGGCACGCAGGCGGGCGTCGGCGTTCGAAATTTGAATGTCATAATATGTAGAAAATTTACACATTATGGTCATAATGTTCAATATTCAGATAAGAAATGAGTTTTTACAAAGTAATTTAACATTATGCTGATCGTAACGTGCGGTTTTTGGACGCAATAAAGAGGGTTTATGATACGTGTGTAGATAAAATAATAAATACCTACCTATAAAGCAATAACAGATAGGATAATTCTTGCAGAAAACAGGTAATAGGCTGCAATTTCTTTTTATTCACTATTGTATTCATGTATCTTCGCTTCGTTATATAGGCTTCGCTCACTGCAGTAGCCTGCAGCAACAATGCACTTCGTGGGGGCGTCCCGTGGGAACCCTTCATCTAGGCCTGACCTAGCTAGATAGACCACCGCACCGGAAATCAATTTAGCCGCAAACGTGCGGCTGTAACAAAAAAGGTGTGGTTGACATAAAATGTGATTATGTGGAAATATTTGGGCGAAAGGCTAATCGAATCAAACGGGAAAGTTTAATATAAACACGTTTTCATCAAGTCGGTTCCATTTTGAAAGTAGGATTCTCTAATAGCCACTTGAAATGTGATTCTACTCTACTCTTCTCTGATACATTCTGTATTGTATAGTGAAAAAAGTATATTCTATTCTATACAGCAAACAATGGAAATGTGTAGAGCAATAGAATGATTAAGGATATAATTTTGAACTACTTCCTGTTTCAGCCTATTTAAAATAAACCATATCTGATATTTTATGATCTAACAATAATAAATAAAATTCGGTCAATTGCGGGTCGGACTCGCACACGAAGGGTTCCGTACCATCGTGATAAAACCACAACAAACAGAAGAAAAACACTAAATCCTAAATAATAAAACCAAAACAAAAAGGAAAAATATACGTGTTATCTGGGAATCGAACCCGGAACTTCAAGATAGCGAAACCGATACAAAACCGACTTAGCCATCTCAAAGTTATTAAGAGCAGCGAAATTTATGGTGATATTGAATCATGATGTTATGAGGTATTTCGCAGGGGCAGGGATTTATAATAAAACAGTCGCTTTTATGGGGACCCCCTTTAATTTTCAAAATTGCGTGTAGTTTATTTGTTGCTGTTGCGGCAACAGAAATGCACATTCTGTGAACATTTCAGCTCTCTACCTATTTCTGTTGACCTGATAGAGCCCGGTGACGGAGGGGCGGACGGACAGACAGACGGAGAGAGGAGGTTTGCTCCAAATAAACCATTTTTATTACAAAACTTGTCCATGTGTCTTCATTAATTAAAGAGGTGACTTTACTTCTCCATCACCCCACCATCAGATCCTGACCGACGTTGACAAATGGGTGAGAAGCACTCCTGGTACCTCACCGTCATCTCCATTTCACCATTACATGCATTGCATTGTTGGAGCATACATTACTGACTAACCCTGTAGGATACCTATCACCACCAGGCTACCACCATCTGTGGTCTTCGTCATCAGTTCCACTTCACAAAATGTTCCCATCGAGGATCCCATCATCAGATCTTGGCTTGATGTCAATTAGACTAATCGCTTTCAAACAAAAAATATATTCCAAATCGGTCCATCCGTCTTGGAGATATCGAGTAACATACATAAAAAACCGGCCCAGTGCTTTTCGGATTTCGCACATTTAGGGTTCTGTAATAAATTTTGAATTTAAGCCAAAAAAATTTAATTAGGAAGGTACTCACTTCACATACACCTAGCCAAAATATCACTATCATTCTTCAGCAGCAAATAATAACTTTAAGGAAAAATGGTTTCAGAAACCTCAACGTCATTTTTAAAGACCTATGTTATGTTTGTATAAAAATCGTAAATGGGTTTACAGAATACATCTGCGTACCAAGTTTCAACTATGTAGTCCTGATAGTTTCGGAATAAAGTAATGTGACATACGGACGGACGGACGGACGAACAGACAGATTTGACGAAACTATAAGGGTACCTTATTTCTCTACGGAACCCTAAAAAACATACATCCCGAGGAATTGTAAACCTCCTCCATCTGTGATGTCGGTTTAAAAAGAAGAATGGTCTACGTCATTATTTTCACATTTAAAGACTCTAGTAATATGTGTGTGTGTGTAGTGTTGTGCGCAGGATATCCGAAACCCTTCAACATGTGGAAAGATACGTTTTTGCTGGTTACAATATCCTAAAACCAAGAAAAAAATTCTAGGATTTAAGGTTTGTGAGCTAGATTAACATATAGGATACTTTTTATCCGACTGCAGGAGGAGGAGGGTATCGTTATCCCGGTAAATGATACTTCCGAGGAACACGCAAATGAAGTTGCGGGCATCAGCTAGTAAATAAATAAATGTAGCCCATTAAAGTCCCCACCGAGAGGCACGGGCCTTTACCCGGATACGAGTAAGATTGAGCCATGTTCCACTAAGCTGGCTCAGTGCGGGTTGATGAAGGGGTTTCGGGCTAGTGGCCAACCCGACTGACAGAAGTTATCAAGCTGCCCTATTAGGGCTTCTTTAGCTTTGCGACCACCACCGAGTAGAGATAATAGCCGGTTAACCGACAGGTTTAACGTTTCTTCCAAAACATGGAAGCGTCCGAAATAAATGCCACATAGAAACGGACACCTATCCAGTGTCTGTCTCGGCCAGATGTTGTTCAGGTTTATTTTAGATGGAATCGGGATGATAACGGGGAAGACAAATAAACATAAAGGGCCTTACCACAAAAAAACAAACTACTGTTCAACACTTGTTTAAAAACAAAAACGTATGGGATTTGACGTTTGTTCTGAGGTTAACCGCTGTTTATTTTTTTGTGGTGACACGGAAAGTGTGTCAAAAGTACATTAATGACATACATTTTGTGTAAATAAGACCAACGTTTAAGTCAGAAAATTATAACGCCAGTTTTGTATATTTTTATACAACTGACGAACAAATCGAGCGTTATGACAAGTCTTAAAAAGTATCTGTTTTGACTATACTCCGTTCAATCTTTTAATTTACTTTTAACATTTCCTTATTGCGTTGCGTACAGTCTAATCAATATTTTTAATTGCAGATGACAAAAAATTATGGCTTTGGAGCTGTCAAAAGGAAAGTGATTCGCTGAATAGACTATTTCATGAACCTGTTTCCGTGTTTTTAGTAAAACTCATGTAAAACTTTAGTCGCCGAAACATGGAATATTCAAGTAGAGCGCCGAGGTTTAAAAATAAATTGAGTGTACCTAGGTACTTATAATCTGAGCTTACCGTGTATGTACTTAGTTAGAGCTTTCGAGATTATGCGACAACACGTAACCAGGCTCGGATCTACCTATACTATTCTATAATATCTATGTTATAGTACTACAAATCCACACACCGTGCTTTTTTCTCTGCGAAAGAATCGATTAGAATGCTAAAATCATCCACCATCGCAGTTTCATTTTCTATTGACAGTATAGCGAGGCCAGTAGAATTCGTGGCTTATTGTGGAACGCAGAAAAGTTTCAATTATTTTGAAATTGCTAAAGCTTTGCTCTCAGCTTGCAGATGTCGCTGGTAGTATGCAGCATATTCTCAAAGCATGTACGCACTTGAATTTAATTTCGGGCACCAGTCCTTTTAAGATCGCAAGTTCGCGACAAAAATCCACTGCGTTCAAGTCTTTGTAATATTTACGAGTAAGATTGGCACCTCTTTCTTCAGATTCTTGATCGACATATTTATTAAACCGTGGGCACTTAGGAATGCGAAATACTGCTGGACATTCTTAGCGCGCTCTACAGATAAACACACACACACACCCACAGTGGTCCAATGTAGAGAAGTGGCAAAAAATGAAGGTTGCTAATTATATGTAAATATCTACAGTAATAAAGACATTTGGAATTTTGGAAATTTGGAATACAGATAATTTTTTCAAACACTACATTCATATCTTTGGAAAATAGCCCAGCTGAATCTAGATTTCTTGATTCAACCTCGCAGGTTTTTTATTATCTTACCTTTTCCATTGGGGAGTTCGTTTATTTATAAGGACCGGCTCTACTTCCAACTTTTGTGATACACTTACATCTTTTTTGATCCAATGTTTTTCTCTCGTTTCTTGGAAGATCTTAACAAGACCTTGCATTATCGCTACAGAACGCGAAATGATTATATCCTCTTTTTTATTTCAAAGTTCATTCTATTTAAATCTCGCAGAATATTGTCCCGAATAAGTAAATTGAGGATGAATTTCAAAATCCATCACCGCATGAACTAAATGACCAGCATCATACTTACATTCGCGACCGAAGAAGATTCGTCAATTTCTTCCAGATCTTTGACAAGTTCTGTATTTTTTTTTACAGAGCACTAACAGCATGGTTTTTTGCCAACCATTTGGTTTGCCTATTTATTTTTAAGTTTATTTTTGTCTACTTTTGCATTATTTTCTACCGCGTAGTGGATCCAATAAAGAAACAATAAAGTTTATGTACAATTATAATTGGCTAACTGCTTCTGGATTGGACTCCTTTATATACGGCGGCCATATTAGATGCGTTGTCATGAGATTATCCACAACATTGTTGAATATCCAAACCAACACTTTCAAGTTTTTCTGGAATTCGCTGTATTTATTCTGCAGTCTTTCTGTCAACTTCAATCAAATCAATAGAGCTTTCCTTTATTCTAGTAGCAGTTTCTGTCATTTGTACATATGAATTACCTGACTCATTTGTTCTGTATGAGATATATCCAAGAGTGCAGTGAAACATGATGATGAAATAGTTGGTTTACTTGATCTAATTGATAAAAGTATTTCGAACCTTAATTGTAATTATGTCGAAGATTTCATTTAGTATTGTTTTTGACAAATAGGACACCTGTCCTTTTTTACGTGATCCGGGCCGTGATTTCTAAAATGCCGTCTTTTATCGATAAAAGTACACAATAATAACAAAGGAGCTAAAAAACCTCCCACAGTTAGTTTTCTATGGGCAATACATATTATATAGTTTTACAAAATAATGGCTAACATAGAAACATCTGACCTTACGTAAGGAAAACACTTCCATGCTTAAAATACCTTATATGGTATTGTTATTTAGAAACCAATGATAATTATATAATGTTTGAGAGGAGGAACTTATTTAGCGAGCAGAATTATCAAATTAATACAATTTACTTGTCAAGGTGATTGAAAAATTTCAGTGAGCCATACTCAGGGTCGTTTTTGTTAAATTTTTTTCCTAACCCGATCGTGTTTTTGTACACATAATTGTACTAAATTTCAACCAAATCGGTCCAGGATTTAATATACTTTTAAAAACGGTAGCACGGACACACGAGTGATTCTTTGATGGTTCGGGTTTCCGTAGAAACTAGGGATCAATAAACCCGAACGGTCGAACGTACGATCGATCAATGTTTGGCTGCGTGTGCGTGGGTGGGACTAATCAGCTATATCGGGATAAGACAGAATACATAACTTATCTATCTTATCGGTCCTAAAGTTCTTACTGCATGTTATTTTTCGATAACACATGAACTAACTAACTAACACAAAGAAACGTCTGTTTTGGCAAAATCAAACTTCTATTTTAATTTTGTTTGCTAGGTCAGAGGCGTGATCTCACGGGATTTTCGATAGCAGCTGGTACCTATGGTCTGAGATTTAATTCGATGGACTTGTTTGAAAGATATCCTATTTAACATATTTTTAATAGTGATGGGGTATATTCATTATTTCTAAAATGCTGCCTTTTATCGATAAATATATCATTATTTACCCCCATGATTTAAAAGATAAATAACAGATGAAAATATTTAATTTTATTTTACATCATAGGAGAAGTAACAGCTATTATATTTAAAAATTCAAGTACACAATAATAACAAAAGAACTAATAAAAACCTCACACAGTTAGTTTTCTGTGGGTAATACGATAGTTTTACAAAAACATAGAAACATACTTCTGACCTTCCGATGTGATTGGGAACCGAATTAAAAAGATTATGTCAATTTAACGTTTCTTAACAAAGAAACGATAAAATTGACGGACGTTAAAAACGGAAACATCCATTTTATAAAAAGATTAAACTATGAATTTAATTACTTAATGGACAAATTATAATAAAGAGTTAATGACATATCAACAACTAATGAATTTATTTTAATAATTTTATCTACACACGTATCATAAACCCTCTTTACTGCGTACTGTTATGAACTACTTTATTACGTGAATAGAGCAGACGCATGCAATTTACACTTCATTTATATAGAGTTTTGTACCTAAAATAGTTAGTCAACCCATAGCCGCGATACTGAAAAGTTGTCTTACTTATTGTGAAAACTAATAAATCTGTGTGGTTAATTAAATAGTTTTTTTTAAAAAGACCTGCGGCACGGACCCCAAAACAAGTGGTGTCAGAAGTGGGATGCCAGAAGAAAAACCTTGCTTCGTGTAAGATCTGGCATTTAAAAGAACTCGCGGTCCCTGTCGCATCAAGAAAGGTCTGTAAATTCAGTGCCGTGTTGCCCGACGATAAGTCTACGCCTTCGCGTGGGCCGCGTGTAGCCCGCAGCATCACTGGTCACCGGTTGGTCGACAGTAAGCCTCAGCTCTCGAGCTTGAGCCTGCACTAACTTTCCCCTGGTCGACGGTCAGTCTCCACACATCCTGCTGTGCGAGCCCGCATCAGAAGAAGACAAGCAGATCATCATCATCGGTTCATCGAGTTGACTCAAACTTCATTTATATTCTTCATTTTATTCACATTTTCCAGCTCAATTCATCAAAACCAGTTTCGCAATAATTATTGCACTACGTCGTGACTCCAACTTCAAACAGTAGCCGTCGAAGAATTCCGTAGAAATACGACACTTTTGTGTCGCCGGACACTCGCCGCTAACTACCTCACCTGTACCGACGTCACTGCTACAACGTGACTACGCCAGTTTTGGTACTTCGGGTCACTTCTTTCTACATCCCCGGGTTCTCCGAGATGTTCCTGGTTCTCCTGTGAGTTGATTCATCTTTTAAATTATCTGTGAATTGTGTTTTTGAGTGTGAATTTACAGTGTTTCTACGTTATTTTTACATGAACATTTTTACGTGAACATTTTACAGGGTTTATTTTATACAACACGTTTACACGTTTACTTTTACAAGTCTAGTTTACAACATTTTAGTTTTGTGTGTCGCATATTCTGTTGCTCTGGATTTTAAATTTCATTCATGGTTCAACCGAAAAAGGAGGACTTTGTTGACGTGGAATCTGCCCTCGAAACTTCTGATAGCTCTGGAAGCGAGGCAGAACCCGAACCGAAAGTAAAAGCGCCTAAGAAAAAAATGGCTTCTTCAGTAACTTTGTCGGTTCTTACTAAATTCATTCGGCCCTATAATGGTGACCGAGAAACCCTCCCGGCTTTTCTCACTAACTGCGAAAATGCAATCAGTTTAGCTACGACAGAACAACAGAACGTGCTTATAAAATATATTGTATCACAGCTCGAAGGCAAGGCTCAATTAGCCTGTTGTTTGAAAAATTTTGAAAGCTGGAGTGATATCAAGTCTTTCCTGAAAACTACTTTCGGCGAAAAGAAACACTCCACGCATCTCTTAGTAGATTTGCAAAATTGCCGCCAGAAAGCCGACGAGAGCGTGACGCAATATTCATTGCAAATAGAGTCGTGTTTAACTCGACTTCAATCCGACATCCATTATAGCTGTGTGGATAAGAGCGAGCTTGTAGGAAGGCTAGCGGCGATGGAGGATTTAGCCCTCAACACTTTTATGTTAGGGATGAACACCAAATTTGCACATATTGTTAGGTGCCGCAACCCCAAGACTCTTTCCGAAGCCATCACACACGCTATCGAAGAAGAGAAAATCTTCAATCTTTCCCGGGTGTCTCAACGAGCATCCCTACAATGCTCTTTCTGTCATCAAAGCGGCCATTCCGCTTCCGATTGTTTTAAAAAGAGAAAACAATCTAATGAAGGTCATCGTGTTCATGCTATCAAATCTCCTCCCTCTCAAAGCGGACCTTCTTCTTCAAAATTTGACAGGAACAAAAGTTGTGCCTATTGTAAAAAGGTAGGGCATCTTATTACTGAGTGTTTTAGATTGAAACGCAAAAACGGTGAGTCATCATCGTCTCCTCAAGCCAGTGTCCACACTGCGCTTGAACACTCAGATGAAATCGAAATCGAAACTGATTTAAACTAAAATCGGTTCCGGTTCCGTGTCTACCGGAGCCTAATACTCCTATCATAAAAGACACGTTATCTAAAAAATCTGCGCCTTCACTCCCCGAGCTTCTACCCAAGGCCAGTTCTGCTAAGCCTCC
Organism: Argyresthia goedartella; assembly: GCA_949825045.1. Lineage (NCBI taxonomy): Eukaryota > Metazoa > Arthropoda > Insecta > Lepidoptera > Argyresthiidae > Argyresthia > Argyresthia goedartella. The sequence continues at coordinate 21,336,000 of OX463807.1, forward strand.
ACTCAAAAAAAGGGTTACCCCTAAGGCTAGCTCAAAAAAATCAAATGCTAGGTCTTTACTCAAAAATGAGTTTCTACCCAAGACTAGCTCTACTACTACGCCTCTACTCAAAAATGAGTTTCCCCTTCAGGCTAGTTCTAATACTCTCAATGAGTTCACGAATCTCTCCCCTCAAGATAACTTGAGTTTTCCGGGGTTTACCCCTAGAGATTCTACATGGGAAGAAAGCACAGTATATACTGTTTTTAATCTCAACCCTAGGGTTTCGCTTCCTCACGTGTTTTTACAGACGAGCCGTTCACAGAAACCTCTCTGTTTCTTAATAGATTCGGGTGCTTCAATTTCCATTGTGAAATTCTCAAGTTTAAATAAGCATTCCGATTTGGGACCTCAAACTATTAAAATTAAAGGTCTAAATGACGACGATTCTCATGTAGAATCTCTTGGGTCCCTTGAACTTGACTTATCCTACCGATTTTCCCAACAGAGTATAGTAGCGCTGAACTTCAATTTACACGCGATTAGTGACTCAGTGCGCTTGCCATTCGATGGCATTCTCGGTAGCGATTTTCTGGACAACTATAAAATGGATATTAAATACTCGACTAAGACTTTGCAAATGCAAAAGTTCTCTATTCCATTTTCGCTTAGCAATCCTTGCTTTATTATACCTGCTCGATCCGAAGCAGTTATTGAATGTCTTGTGTCTAATGACATTTCGGAATTAGACTCTTTGCGCGAAGCGCTGATACTCGATCACACATTCTGCGAAGGTGTCTACCTTGCAAACTGCATTGTCACAGTTAAGCCGAACTATAGAGTTAATGTCTCTATTTTAAATACATTGGAAAACCCAATCGAAATCAAAGATTTCTCAGTTCGCCTTACTCCTATGGATTTATCTGTCGACTCTTTTCAGAGCCCATCTCAGAATGTCTTCTCCACTTCTCATGAAGTTACCTCAGATAGAAAACAACGCGTTCTCGATCAAATTCGTCACGAACATTTAAATTCAGAAGAGAAAAAGGTTCTTCTAGACTGTTGTACACAGTACACAGATATATTCTATCTCGAAGGCGATCCTCTCACGTGCACAAATGCAATTCAGCATTCCATCAATACGGGTGATGCCCCTCCGATACATGTTAAATCATACCGTTTCCCCGAGGTTCATAAGCAAGAAGTTGAAAACCAAATGCAGAAGATGCTTGCTCAAAATATCATCAGACCTTCTATTTCACCTTGGAGTGCCCCAGTTTGGGTGGTTCCCAAAAAGATGGACGCCTCTGGCAAACAAAAGTGGCGCGTTGTCATTGATTATCGTCGTCTAAATGACGTTACCGTTAATGAGGTTTACCCTATTCCTTTGATTACAGACATTCTCGATCAGTTGGGTCATTCGAAGTATTTTTCAACCCTTGATTTGGTATCAGGTTTCCATCAGATCTGTCTTAATCCTGCTGACTCAGCAAAAACAGGATTTACTGTAACTAACTCAAATGGCACTTCAGGCCACTACGAATTCGTTAGGATGCCATTCGGACTCAAGAATGCTCCTTCTACCTTCCAAAGATTGATGAATACCGCTCTATCCGGCTTACAAGGACTACATTGTTATGTTTACTTGGACGACTGTATTGTCTATTCCCATGATCTTGATTCGCACATCCAAAAGCTGAAACTCGTTTTCGACAAATTTCGGGAATTTAACCTAAAAATGCAACCCGACAAATGCGAGTTTCTGAGACGGGAAGTCTCCTACTTAGGTCACATGATTACCGATAAAGGTGTGTCTCCTAATCCCGAGAAAATCAAGGCCATTTCAGAATTCCCTGTTCCTCAAAATGCTAAAGATATAAAATCTTTTCTTGGTTTAACTGGCTATTACCGCCGTTTCATAGATAACTTCTCTAAAATCACAAAACCATTGACATGCCTTCTAAAAAAGGATATCCCTTTTATATGGTCTCAAGAACAAGAATTTTCATTCAATTTTCTCAAAGAGAAATTGATTACGGCTCCTATACTACAATATCCTGACTTTACACAGCCTTTCGTGGTCACTACTGACGCTTCTTATTACGCCGTTGGCGCAATTCTTTCCCAAGGCGAGATCGGCAACGAAAAGCCCATCGCCTATGCGTCCCGAACTTTGAACAAGGCCGAAGGAAACTACTCTACTACAGAGAAAGAACTTTTAGCTATTCTTTTTGGAATTAACACCTTCCGCCCTTATTTATATGGGTATAGGTTCAAAATTGTTACCGACCATCGTCCCTTAGTCTGGCTGTTTAACGCTAAAGACCCTGGAGGTCGTCTTCTACGTTGGCGCTTAAAACTAGAGGAGTACGATTATGAAATCGCGTACAAACCCGGCAGAGTAAATGCGAATGCAGATGCTCTTTCCCGTAACCCTGTCAATGCCATCTCTCATTCTAACCTAAACAAATGCTCTTATGAGATTTACTTTAGAAAGCAATTCACAAAATCAGTATCAAATGATACTCAAATTCAAGAACACAATGAGCCATTACATCTTTCAAAACATAAATTAGTCGCTTGTCCGACTTCTCTAGATTTCGACTACTCTATGCCGAGCTGCGAACAATTATTATCCACAGTAGACAATTCTGCTGACTTGCTATCAGCCGAGCGCGAGCCCGAGACCGTGCTCACCGCTCATTCTAATAATAAAAAGTTTTACTTTTTATTTACCGAGGTTCATCATAACGATGAAACCTCATATAGAGTCATTTACAACCTAATAATGAAATTACGTGATGTTGTTATTGCTGAAGATCAAACAGACTTAGCAATTCCCGATTTTTCAGAACCTTTCACGAAATTAGACTATACAAAGGTTTACAATATCATTTCTTTTGTGTTTCACGGCACTAATATCAAGATTCATATCTACAAAAATCAAATTAATTACCCTTCACCCGTCGAAGTTCCAAAAATATTGAAAGAAAATCACGGTACCACTATTGCTGGTCACCCAGGCATTCAGAGAATGTTTAACAGAATTAGAGCCACTTATTATTGGAAAGGTATGCGCTCCGACATTGAGCGATTTGTTAAAGACTGCAGTCTATGTAAAATAAATAAACCCTTACGGAAATGTAACAAGGCTCCAATGATTATAACATCATCTAGTACCAAGCCCTTTGAGCGATTAGCTCTGGACATTGTTGGTCCTCTGCCTGAGGCTGGATTTCAAAAGTTTAAATTTATCTTGACACTTCAAGATGATTTGACCAAATTCTCCTGCGCTTACCCTATGATTGGGTCTACTACAGATGAAGTTGCGCGTAATTTGATTCACTTCTTTTCTCTTTTTGGCTTTCCAAAGATGATCTTATCCGACCAAGGTACATGTTTTACCTCTGAGTTGTTTAAACAACTCACGCAAATTCTTAAGGTTAAATCCCTTTATTCAACTCCTTATCATCCCCAAACCAATGGTGCGCTAGAACGCAGCCACGCTACTCTTAAAGAGTATTTAAAATCATTCGTTAACGAAAACCACAATGATTGGCATTGTTATTTAGCTACGGCTATATTGGCCTATAACACTACTCCTCACTGCACAACGCAGTTCACTCCTTTCGAGTTACTTTACGGTTACCAACCGTCTATCCCAAGTAGTGTCTACGACTCTAATGACGGTACTGCCTATCAAGAGTACATTAAGGCTCTACAATATAGGATGAAATATAGTAGACAACGAGCCCTTGAAAATATACAGAAAAGTAAAGAGTCCTCTAAAACATATTATGATGGTTCCACCAAGGACATTAAATACAAAGCTGGAGATTTAGTATATCTCAAACAGCATCACAGGCTCCGAAAAGCCTTATCTCCTATCTGGAAAGGACCCTTCAAAGTTTTAAAGGTCCACGACAAAAATAACGTAACTATTTGCGTCAATCGCAAACACATGAAGTATCACGTTAATGAACTGAAACCTGGTTGAAAGCCTCTCTCATTTGTTTCAGGTTTCTCCACTTTCAAGGTTCTATATCAGAACCCGTAATACAAGAAATAGTCCATAGTCCTGGAATCTATTTCGACCCGACTTCCGTCGCATACTTTTATGATGATTACTGGAATGTGGTCACTCACGTCGAGGTCTCACATATCAAGCCTTATCTTGACAAAATTGAACAATCTATGAATAGTATTTCTTATCTTTGTAAACAAGCTCAGAACTTAGCTTATAACGTTGATTGTAAGGATACTTTTAGTCCTTTAGAAATATTACTTAATGCTGACTTACTGAAATTCGATTCCCTATTCCATATTATCTCTCAAGAGCCTCAGATACGTTTTAAAAGGTCCTTAGAATTCGGTGGTGAAATATTGAAGTTTTTCTTTGGAACATTAGATGCAGATGATGCTCGCAAGTATGATGCTGCTGTTTCAGCCTGTCAACAGAACGAAAACGAGATGTTTTCCTTGATGAAAGACAACATCCATGTTGTTCAATCTACGATTAATAATTTTAATGTGTCTATCCGTAAACTTAATGATAACGAAGATAGAATTAATAAACAGATAAATAAGCTTAACATAGTCGTATCTGAAAATGCTAAGATTAATAATAATTATATAAATGTAGCTAAAATTAATGGTTTAGTTAATATTCTTGAAAGCTCATTGTTAGCTATTTCAAATATCTTAGATACTATTTTGAATGCTATTTTATTTTCTAAGTCTAATATTTTACACCCCTATGTACTTACCCCTACAAGGTTGTTTACTGAACTATCTACAAATAGTAAATCAATACAGAAAAATGTTGATTTTCCTACTCCCCTAACTCAAGATAACATTCATACTATTATTGATCTTTCCAAACTGACGTCATATTATTACAACAATAAATTATTTTTTATTCTGCAAATACCTTTAATTAAACTTCAGAAATTTAATGTTCATAAAATGATAGCTTTGCCTACCCCTCATGATACAAGCTTTCAGACTTACGCTCTTATTTACCCCACTAAGCTATATATGGCTGTAACAACTGATAGGTTGAGTTACGCACTACTTGATGATGTCAATGTATGTAAAACTGTTAATTATGATTATATTATATGTCCTTCCGTATCCGTCTTATCAACTATTAGTAACCTGTCTTGTGAAACTAAGCTGTTGACTGAAGTCACTTTGTCACTTCCTGAAATATGTAATTCTAAGTTGTTATATGGTAGTATTAATTTGTGGCAAAAGCTTCATGATGGAAAATGGATCTATGTTCAATCTAAACCTAATAAGCTCACTGTTAAATGTAAAGATGAAATTAAAGATTATACCTTATCAGGTACCGGAATATTATCACTTGAAAATAATTGTGTTGCTTACTTTCAGACTTTACAGCTTTCACCCTCTCATGTTTTTACTTCAACCCTTCCTCGTCAACTCTCTATTGACTTTGATATTACAGAAGATGAATGCTGTAATCGCAAGATTATTAATAACACTATTGATAAACTATCTCCTTTACATTTGTCTCATATTAATTTAGAATCTTTAAATGTGGCCTCCCATAAATTGGATTATTTAGAAAACCAGATAAAGCAGGCACAAAGCCAATCTCATATCGTAAAATATGCATCTTATTACTCTATTGCTACTTATATTATTCTTGCTGCTATTTTTACATATGTTACTTATAAAGTTTATAGAAAATGTTTTGTTACTGATAAAAATACTTCTTGTTGCATTCAAATCTTTAATCAATGTTATAATAAGAAAATTAAAAGGGATCAAAATAAAATTAATAATTCTATTGAACTAACTGAGTTCACTGATGATGAAGAATGTGACAAGAAGTCAATCAAGAGCCTTCCAGAGGCTTTACCATTTAGTGATAAGAAAACAGCATTTCAGAGATCTTCCTCTAGAAATCTTAGTAACTTTTAAGTTTTGGGTTAGTAATACTAAGTTTTCTTATCTTGTATACTCATAGCAGTTTTCAAACAGCCATCCCCACCTTGCATTATATTCTTTTTCAGTTTCTACCCTTCGTTTATCTTAATGATAACCTTCGTCTTATTGGGGGAGCTGTTATGAACTACTTTATTACGTGAATAGAGCAGACGCATGCAATTTACACTTCATTTATATAGAGTTTTGTACCTAAAATAGTTAGTCAACCCATAGCCGCGATACTGAAAAGTTGTCTTACTTATTGTGAAAACTAATAAATCTGTGTGGTTAATTAAATAGTTTTTTTTAAAAAGACCTGCGGCACGGACCCCAAAACAGTACGATCAACATAATGTTAAACTACTTGGTAAAAACTCATTTCTTATCTGAAAAATTGCACATTATGACCATAATGTGTAGTTTTTCTACATAATATGACATTCAAATTCCGAACGCCGACGCCCGACTGCGTGCCGCCCCTAGTTTGTCTGTGAAGTTGGTACTGACATTCAAATTTCGAACGCCGACGCCCGCCTGCATGAAGTTGGTACTACAGAACAAGCAAAACAACTGTAAAGCCACAATGCCGGTCAAACATGCGGTTCCTGAACACATCAAAGAGAGCATAAGCTCTATAATATGTGTGTAGATAAACTAGTGTATGTAACTGTACAAAATTAGGCATTAAAACTCTCGAGTGATATTATTATGAAAAACGAGCCGAGTATTAATGCACTCCATTATGTAGCAGTCATATAAACTACCATAATAATTCATTTTAATCTACATTATATACTTGTAAAATATTTTCACACCAACTCTTAGATGATGAATAATATATGTTGAAACTTATTCATAATATTTGGGTTATTCAATATCATATGAACAATAATCCGATAAATATTTTATAGCAAATATCATTTATGCTTCAATTTATTTATTTATTTATAACAAGCACATCAACAATACAAACATAAAGAAGTTTAAAAAAAGAGGTACAGATGTTTGCATCAATTAGAGTTGCGCACAACATTCACAAATTTTCAAATCAATCTGCTGAAAGAAATAATAATTAATAATAATAATTCTTTATTGCACAGAAAACACAATGGAAAAAATACAACGAACAATATGCAAAGGTGAGCTTATTTCTAAAAAGAAATTTCTTACAGCTAACCTTTGAGGAAAGGAAAAAATATTTATAGAGAGGTAGTCCTAGTGTACAATTAAGATTTAAAAGAAAGAAATAAAGTCAATATACTATCAGATAAATCACAATACATCCTACACATACTATAAAATAAATTAATAGAATACAATAAATACATACATACTATAAGATACCCACTATGCGGAAGAGAGGAGATGCTGTTTCAACTTTTTCTTAAAAGAGAACAAGGATGTGCAATCCCTAATAGCGCAAGGAAGTGCATTCCACAAACGTCTTGCCCTTAACCTAAACGAGTGCTCGTAAGCAACAGTGTTGTGCTGAGGAATTGACAAAAGTGACACCTTGTGAGATCTCCGAAGTCTATCCCCAGATAAAAGAAACTCAAAATGTTAAAGATGAAGATAAAGATATTTTATTTGTGAATGTTCACGAAGATATGCGGGATAGCGCGAATTTCTCAAAATATTGAAGAGGAAGGAGATAATGTGCGGGAGCCAGCCTAATTCCCTGCGATATTGGGACACGTGATCGTACTTGCGGAGACCGAAGATAAACCGAATCCCGAGATTTTGAAGTCGCTCGAGTTCGTTCAGTAGATCTTCGTTCGCGCTGGCCCAGCAAACATCGGCGTAGTCAATTAAAGGCAGAAGAAGGGTCTGAACTAGCATGATTTTAGTCTGCCTAGGCAAGAAGTACTGCAAACGCCGAAGGGAATGAAAGGATGCAAAGACTCGTCTGCTGACCTCACAAACGTGGGGCGACCAGGATAAAAGAGTATCAAAAACAACCCCAAGATTTTTGGCTTTCTCGCTGTACTTGACAATGGTACCGTCATAAAGCACGGGAGCAACTGACCTATGCTGCAACAAATTAAGTAAGTGCCGTGTACCCAGTATCATCGCCTGAGACTTATCCGGGTTGACTAATAGCCCATACGAAAGGGCCCATTTCCTGATGTTGTCGAGGTCAGCATTCAAAGCCTCTACAGTCGAAGTCAGATCACACAGGGGAAAATGCCGATAAATTTGAAGGTCATCTGCATAGAGATGATACGAGGAAGACAATACATCCGAGATGGAATGGATGAAAACTGAGAAAAGAAGAGGAGAAAGGATGCCACCCTGCGGAACACCAGTAGAGAGCTTGCACCATTCCGTAGTGACTTCTTCAGACTTGATGCGCTGCTGGCGGTCTCTCAGGTAGGAGTCAAACCAGCGAGCCGAGTGTGAAGAGACATTGAGTGTTTTTATGATTTCAACAAGTATATCGAAGTCGACGCAGTTGAAGGCGCTGCTAAAGTCAAGGAGAGTCAGGACTGTGAGCTGCTTCTTATCCATTGCCAGTTGGATATCGTCAGTTACCTTGAGCAGTGCGGTGGTGGTGCTATGCACTGGCCTAAAACCAGACTGAAAAGGGTTCAGTAAATCCATGGAGGAAAGGTACGAGGACATCTGGGAGTGGACAATTGATTCAAGGACTTTGGAAAGGATTGGTAGGATGGAAATGGGACGGAACTCTTTGAAGGAGGACGAGTTAGAAGTTTTAGGCAGGGGTATCACTAATGCTCTTTTCCACTGGCTTGGGAAGCAGTACTTGCTCAGCGACGCGTTAATTATATGCGTTATGGGTGGTAAAACATTATCGAGTACACTGAATAGCATCTGAGAGCAGATATTGTCATCACCTACAGCCTTGGACGAGATTTCTAGAATAGCTTTCTTTACTGCGCCAACTCCGACAGACCTGAGGTTGAAAGGTAAGCAACTGGATGTCGTTCTGGTACGCAAGTTACGAAGGGTAGCATCCCTCAGACTCAGGGGTCCATCACGACAGGGGAGACAGCAAAGAATTTGTTGAGACCATTGAGGTCGACACTACCGGCAACTGCGTCCTGGGACTTACCAATACCAAGGGTCTTCAGGAACTTCCAAACCTGTGCAGGAGAGTAGCTCTCGATACTCTCGTAGATGTGGCGGCGTTTGGCATCTCGGCAAAGACGGGTGCACCGATTACGGAGACGTTTGTATATAAGGAGATTATCGTCCGTCGGATCCTTCTTATATCTACATTTGGCTCGGTTTCTCTGGGCCATCAGACCCTTGATGGTGTCGGTAAGCCAAGGCGCAGGGAGATGTTTGACCCTAACCTTTTTGACAGGAGCATGTTTGTCGAACAAACTTAAGACAATCGAGTTGAAATGCTGGACTTTGTCATCAACGGTCTCACTACAGACGACAGGAGACCAGTCTATAGAGGCGGCGTCAGACTTAAGGGAGCTGAGATCCATACCCTTGAAACTGCGAATATCCAGGAATTTTGCTGCGCGCTTGGGAGGCCTTAACTTGAACGAGAGATAAATCAAATCGTAGAAATATTTGTACATAGTAAAATTTTACGCCAAATAGATGGGTATGATTAAGTTTTTGATACTTACAAGAAACACAAAAGAAACATGACAATGTAATATTATTAAACACTCACGGAAACTCAGCAATCCAATTTGATTTGATTTGATTGATATTACGAATGTAGGAACAACATAACTCAATGGTCTAGCCATGCACTGTGCTTGCTGCATTATGACTTAACACACTTACATTAAAAAATTAGGATATCTAATATTCATTTGTCTTTTTATACCTATTATTATATTACTTATATTATTATTTGCCTTTTATACCTATGCAATTACTGCCATCTAGAAGTGATCGGTGATCATCGAGTGATGATGAAGTGAGTGAACTTTCTCGAACCAATGCGGAAATTACCAAATATGCCACCTGTTAGTGGATAGCTGAAAAAGATAGTACATAGTACAGTACATAGTGTCACTACTCGCCACTAGATGTCGTTACGTGTCACAATACACAATCGATAGTAATTGAAATACAAAAAAAGCCTATGTTTGCTCAGGTGGGCAGAAAAATTAAAATAGTTTTGGCCCTTGGAACATACCGAAAAAATATAATGGCCCTAGGGCTTCAAAGTATGGAGACCTCTGGGCTAGCCCATTGAGTTTAACTCATAATTGAACATTAAAAATTAGGATACCTGTTATTAATTTGTCATTCTACATCTTGTTTATGACAAAAACATGTCAGTACAGTTGTGCAATTTAGTTAAGGATGTCGTTGTTGTCAGACAAACTATGACTAAGGCGAGTACTAATTAATTTGGTAGAGCAATAATTCTGTCATAAACATTCATCTACTTATGCAAATAGTTTGAGGTTTACTTATATATTCTGAGTATTTATTGGCCATCGAAATGTACAGCACTGTGCATGTTCTAGCAACGTTTGTGCATCTTGAGTTGTCAAAAAAGTCAGTCGAATGCAATACATGTCGCTTCACGAATTATGAGCGGTGGGCTTGAATGCGCATTGGTAGGATTCCGTACACGAAGGGTGCCAAACGGGACCCTATAACTTAACCTCCGCTGTCCGTCCGTCTGTCCGTCTGTCACCGGGATCTACCGGACCAACCGAAATAGGTTGAGAGCTAAAATTTTTACAGAGGGTGTATTTCTATTGCCGCTATAACAACTAATAATTAAATATACCGGTTTTTAAGAATTCAAAGTATGGCCATTTTCTTAGCCATTTTGTTTTACTTGTTTATCGGTGAAAACTGGACTCCGGATCTTATCGGAAATTGCAATTGAACTTGACCGGTTTTATTTAAGGCTAGTATCTAATCGCACATCAAAAATACTGATTTGCACAGCAAAAAAGGATCAGCAAAAATAATTTTATGTTTTAAATATTTTATGTGTAGTCAAGGTAATGTTTTAAGTATTTTTTATTGGTCTTGCAGGTTCAACCTAACACGAAGGATAAAGGGGGCTTCGCTTCGCTCACCCCTTTACCCTTCACCTAAGCTTCCGCAGCATTTTGCTCTCCCTGATATTTATTGTGCAAATCAATATTTTTGATGTGCAGTTTAATATTTCCCTTTATTTAATACCTACACATATGCGCAGTAAGCCCCGCCATTTTCGCCCAGCGCTCTTAATTCGTAAGGCGACCTATAACATGCAATTGATTGTAAATGCATCATTTTTTTAAACTTATTTATTCATTCATAAGTATATTATTTGTTACCATTTTTAGTTTAGCGGTCCAAGGTGCAACAGCTCGCGGTCCGGGTTCGGACCGCGGTCCGCCTATTGCCACCCGCAGTCCTAAGACAAAACTTTTTTATCGGATTGTGAAACTATATATTAGGTCCTTACATATGAAATTGGCGTTTCGCCGTACTGGCCACTTTGATCTCAAATATCTCCTCTATGGTTAGGAATACCAAATTTAAATTTATACAGCTATTTACTCATGTATTTGTGTTTCTAAAATTATAATTCATTTGTTTTTTTTCTTGCTTCACTCAGCTCACAAAATGGAAAACTTGAAATATCGCGTTATTTACGATTAGAGTTCTACCGTGGCACCAGTGCTGCAGAAACGGCTCGAAGGATTAATGATGTGTATGGCGACGGTGCCGCAATAGAAAACACAGTGCGTTTTTGGTTCCAACGTTTCGTTCTGGAAATTTCGACCTGCAGAACAAGCCCCGTGGACGGCCGGAGACCAAAGTTGATAATGAAGAATTGAAGGCTATTGTGGAAGCGGATCCATCGCAAACCACGTCCGAGTTAGCTGCAGGCTGTGGTGTTAGTGATAAAACTGTTTTAATCCACTTCAAGCAAATTGGGAAGGTGAAAAAGCTTGAAAGGTGGGTACCTCACGAACTGAGTGAAGCAAATCAACAAAAGCGCGTTGAATGCTTCGTTGCATTACTCACCCGGCACAATAATGAAAGGATTTGAAATCGAATCATTACCTGTGATGAAAAGTGGATCCTGTACGATAATCGGAAGCGCTCATCGCAATGGCTGAACCCTGCCGAACCAGCCAAACCATGCCCCAAGCGAAAATTGACTCCAAAAAAGTTACGTGTGAGCGTTTGGTGGGCTAGTGCTGGTGTCGTTCACTACAGCTTTCTTAAATCTGGCCAGACGATTACGGCAGATGTCTATTGTCAGCAACTGCAAATCATGATGGAAAAGCTAGCTGCTAAACAACCGAGGCTGGTCAATCGCTCTAGGGCCTAGAGCGATTGACCAGCCTCGGCGGTTGGCCTAGAGTCTAGGCCACTGCTGCTTCATGATAACGCTAGACCACACTGCAGAACAGACGCTACCATATTAGAGGAGCTTCAATTGGAATGCTTAAGACATCCACCATACTCTCCGGACCTTGCTCCAACAGATTACCATTTTTTTCGAAATTTGGATAACTTCTTGAAAGGGAAAAAAATCAACTCCGATGGGGCAGTCCAAACCGCCTTCAAAGATTTTATTGATTCCCGTCCGAATGTTTTTTTTAGTAAAGGGATCGAAGAACTACCTATGAGATGGCAAAAGTGTATAGATATCAATGGTACATACTTTGATTAAATAAATACATTATATTTAAAAAAAAAAAACGACTTAATGTTCCTCCCATGCAAAACGCCAATTTCATATGTAAGGACCTAATATTCATATTTATAATTTAAATAAAACAAGCCTTATTGATTACATTCTATTGACGTCAATGACAAAAGAAGAGTGATGACTGATTAGTGATTACAAAACAATAGAGTGGAGTACAAAGCGATCCATCAGGGCTGTGATAGTATCGATTAGGGACTGGTCCGAATTCAGCAGGCGTCAAAACTATCTAACTAACGAACTAAACTGACTAGTTGGAATTCGACATTTCAAAATGATTTATGCTTGTAATTTGTTCTTAGGCTAATTAGTTACTATGATATTTTAATGTTTTTCTTTTCTTTCTTACTGGTGTACTATTCTGTATTAACAGTTTACACATAGTGCGATATTTTCTGCTAAGTGTGTCAAACATTTTTCTTTTTTCTATGCCACTTCTAACTGTGAGTTCCTATAATTGACAACATTTCAAATTATTAACTTCCTAATTTTAATACCTAATTCGAAAGTTGGTCGAGAGCTTGAGGGATTTTCATTTCACGATTTTCCCAAATTTTGATTTTTCATATTTAAATACATTTTTAAGTCTTGAATTTTCGGAAAAAGTTGTTGTTGGCATAATGGACTATGTTACCTTTTACAGAACATAAAAAATGTCATTGTCTAGGCTTTGTCTTTGCCTGTCCCATAAAGTGAAAAAAAAAAACAAAGGCTGCGTTCGGTTTGAACGTCACAGTTGACGCCCACCATGAGCCCACCTTACATGCTATGCAGGCGTAGAACTTGTATAGTGCTATTATCCTGTTAGTTTTATGTGGACGATCAAAGAAATCGAACGCACGGTTATGCTAAATACGATACAAGCTAGATGTATGGTGACATTGACAGCTAGTGTCAGCTAGTATTTTTTAATCCTAGGCAATTTTAATCGATATCTGAATTATTTTCAAAGTATCTTTAAAATGAATGAATAGAAAAATATATTTAAATGCGTTTCTTGTTGCATTCAAATAAATCTCAATGAAATCTTTTTACCTAAAATGAAATGTTGTCAATTGGCTTTGTATTACTATCTAAGACTTATAACATATTTTTGCAGCTGTTGGTACTCCTTAAGTATAAATATAAAAATAAAAATATATATATATTAGCTTAGTTAGTTTAGTTGTGATGTAGTCACCGCTCTGGAATCGGTCCAATATAGCTACTTATGAATAGATATGTGTTACCCCTTTGTATGAGAAATATAAACTGATGGGGAATATATGGCATCCACTGATACATTAATCATTAAATACTTCGCTGGATCTCGTTCTCTGGGTGCGCGCACCTATAAGTGGCATATTTTCTAAATTTTTAGCATTCTTCTCTTTCTTAGCTGATATTAATGATTTTTTCTTTGTCTTACTCTTACTTTGTCTTACTACTTCACTCGCACTCAGTACCCATCGAGACAACGTAGGGAACGGTCGCATTGCAAGAGGAAGTATCTATATAGAGTAGTTAATACCACAGAAATATTTTGTTGATATTTATGTTAGATTTTGTGATGACCTTCATGGACTCGTGTATTAATGCAGGCCACCTATATATTTTTTTTTGACTTTACATTTCACTCTTGTCTGTCATTTTTGTAAATAATAAACATTGATTTTATTCGATCCACATTAACAATTTATAACAGACATGCCGAAAGCACTAAGAAAAGGCAAACGTCTAGATCGGCAAGCCTGCGAAGTTATTTTCAATATTTATTTATATTTCTTAACTGAAAATGATAAATTCAAACATACCAACTATACTGCTTACTTTTGTAAAGTCCAAAAACGAGTTTCGGAGGCCAGTGGAATTTCTCAACGAACAGTTAATAAAATATTGCAAAAAGAATACATAAATCAATCCACCTCCAATAGTCCGAAGTCGGCAAAGTTGGGTAGACCAAATAAATTATTTTGTCTAGGTCTTGACGATTTTGACTACAACGTTATACGCCGATTAGTGTATAATGTCCATTTGATATACAAACAAGTACCTACAATTAAAGCCCTGAAGTCCAAGTTATCCGAAGCCATAAATTTTAAGGGATGTGACGTTACGCTAAGAAAAATTCTTAGAAAAATGGGTTTCGGTATAAAAAAGTTGAAAACAACAGAAAATTACTTATCGAGAAAGATGATGTTCGTTTAAAAAGAGTAAAGTTTTTAGCCGCTATAAAAAGTACAGATTGCAAGGGAGAGAGATTGTTTATATGGATGAAACATACATCCATACCTCACATTTGGCAGGTAAAAGCTGGGCTGACTCGTCAGAAAACGGAGTGAAACAGTTAATTTCTAAAGGACAACGTCTTATAATAGTGCACGCTGGTAGTAGAAAGGGGTTTATACCTGTTGCATTGTTAATGTATCAGTCTACTGATAAAACAGGTGACTATCACAACGCGATGAACAATGAAAACTATGAAAAATGGCTTCGTAATCAACTCATTCCAAACTTAGCTCCACATTCGGTACTAGTAGTAGATAATGCTGCATATTATAATAAGTACGTAGAAAAACCTCCCAATTCAAATACCAGGAAGCAAGACATGATTGATTGGCTATCCAAACATAACGTTCCGATTGATCCGTCATTAACAAAACTTGAAATATATGAAATTATTTGCAAGTACAAACAAGACTTTGTAGAATACTCTATAGATAAACTTATGAACAAATATGGACACAGCGTACTAAGATTGCCACTATATCATCCTGATTTCAATCCGATTGAAAACATATGGTCTCAAATAAAGGGATACTTATCCAAAAGAAACATCAGTATGAATATGACTACTGTGAAACAATTGGTACAGGAAAAGGTTAATATGATTGGTTCCGATGTTTGGGCCAAAGTATGTAACCACGCCATCAAATGCGAAAACGAGTACCGAAAACACGAACCTGAGTTGGAAAATTATATGGTTAGTTTTGTAATCACCGTTCATGAAAACTCTGACGATGATACACCAGAAAATAGTTCTGATTCTGACTGTGATATGGAAGTTGGAAGTATTGTTTCGCATCACACTGTCCACACCGCTCCTCCTCCTCTTATCCCGCTGTCATAATCGAAGTCGTTCATCCAATCAGAAAATCATATTTATTTATATTAATTTCTCTGCTGGTTTGTTTTGTTTTATGTTGAGGTGTCTTTTTTGTTATGTCATAGTATTTTTAATTAATTACAAAAATGTATTGTTTTAAAAAAGGTCTGCAAAATCCTGCTGTAGTTCTGACTTATGGTTAGACTTTTGGGGTTCCAATCCTTATAGAATCATTAGATCATCCCAACCGGAATTTGGTTTTTATCAGTGCGTTTTATTTAAATAAAACGTCCTCAGTAACTAGTTATATTTTTGTTTACCTAACGAATTCTTTATATGATAGAATCGTGGTGGTTTTAACATCTCAGTGTAATATACGTCAAACGGGCAATTTGACATTTGACATTGATAAATAAACACGTAATTTAATAATACATTAATTCACAGACACATCGGCACCATTCGGGTGTTATCGTTGTTCCGAGTTTTGCCGATAGGAAAGGATTATTCACTACATATGTACCTATGTGTAGGCTGAATAATTGAATACCTGTGCCATATAACCAAAAAAATTGCTTGCTTGCTTGTTCAAGCAAGAAGGTCGATAATTTTATTCGACGATATTTGGATTCGACCTCATTTGAGCGAAACTTTTCGGATAGGCTTCTCCCTCCGACGTACTAAATACTATCACGAAATGTAAGGGCAAGAATCTTACGGGAATGTTTTTTTGTCATTGGAATTTCTGCTATTTTCATTCACATAAAGTGAAATTACCGGTCACATTGAGGGGAAAATATAAAAGTAGTAAAACTCGAAAATCCGCGTTTTCCTGGTTATGAGACCTAATTAAATCGAATTAAATAAATCAGGAGGATGGAACGATGCAGTATAATTAATGGTTAAACGAACTTACCTTACGTGAAGTTTCGCGATAATTATACGAAAGGTTACATCCGTAGAGATTTATGAATCCTCCCATGCCCAATTTACTTGCCACAGTCAAACTAAATAAAGGACCCACTAATTATCAAAATAGCGGACTCTAAATAAATGAAAAGTTGGAGGTATAGCCCCTAGGGGGCGCGCGCGGTGGGAGCCAAATGCGACGTTTTCTTTATGTTAAATGAGAGCCAGAAAGAGAGAGTTAAATATTGTGTGCGATGCCTAGTGCAATGAACAGTGTACTAAATACGAACTAAAAATTAAAAATTACAACTAATCTACAAATAACAATCGAACTACTGTAATTAAATTACAAATCTACTTAAATTATATCCAAATATAATTTAACAGGTACTTTTCATTTGCAATGTAATGGTAAGCCCATGTGCCTTTTATATTTTGGAGTTATGGATGGTTATGTACATGATGGCAGAGGGGAACAGTGCTATACCCACGTATCGCTCTGTCTCGTTCTGCTTTTATGACATTACGGTTCATCTTACGAGAATCGAACAGCCAGTCTCCCTTTGTCTCTTAAAGTTTAATCCAAAACCCCTGCCGCACCTACGAACATACAAGTTAACTCTCTGAGAGCGAGATTTACCATCGAAGAGTAACTTTTTACTCGAGAGTATTTTCTACTTTTTCTAAGAATGACCCCCATTTTGAACTGTCATTGTCATATAAATTATCTCGATAAAAGCCACGGACCAAAAACTTAACTTTAACTTAGTTATTCTCGCATGACTTTTTGCTGTAAAATCCACCCTATGTCACTTACTGTACTCACTTAATTATTAGTATTATTATTATGTATCTATTTCATATTTCTGTTGTATATCTATATATCTACCTATACATCGCATCGTTGAGAGGTGCCTGCACGGATATCAAATGGTTTTGACTGAAAATCAGCGCTGCAGCCCTGTTGTAGCATTATGCTGAGTTGGAGCCATTTCACTGGTGAAGTATCGTACGTACGTACATCATCCTTTTCTTTTCTTTCTTTTCTTTTATTTAGAAAATATGTGTTTCTTCTATAATCTAATGTCGATTTCCTGTCTGTAAAGTTATCCTGTTGATGTACCATATTTTGTCCAGTAAATAAATAAATGTCTATGTCTATGTCTCAATAGTCATTTATATAAATCTTTTCGGATGTAACGCTTCATATAATTGTGGTGAAACTTCACGTAACGTTGTTTAACCACTAATTATACGCTCTGTGCTACGCTGACCCCAGAACCAGAACAAAAATCCAAAAAATAACCCAGAGCCGCAAGACCCAGACGACATCATCGCCATAGCTGTCAGGCAGAGGATGCGGTAGTGAGGACCTGGACCATAGTAGGTGGTTTCAGTAAAGAGAGGCCAAACCCGGCAGTGGCGAACGTGGGCTGATTGATGGTGGCTGACCTCGAGTCTGATCTGAAGTAGGAGTCGTGTTGACTGTATCTCACGTCCGCTAAACTGGGTAACGTAAATCATCGCAGTTTTTGTTTCCGTTGACCAACTGTCGATGGCCTGAATAAACACAGGCATTCCAACTGACAAAGGCGGAAATAAACGTACGGACTCGTATATTGCTTAGCTGACGTACATAACTTTGTCGTCTGAAACACAAAGTTAACCTTTATGTGAAATGACAAATATTTACAAATACCTACCATAGTTACTTCGTGGCAGGTATTTGTAAGAGTATTATGTGTATATGTTACGGCTAAAGCTAGGTGTGAAACTAAACTTAAGTTTAGCCGGCTAGTCTTAAGATTAATTTCGATACCGGGTAATATCCGAAGTCATGTTCGTGATAACGGATGTCATCTTTAATCGGCTAAACTGCACATTAGCCGATGCGTTTCGGTTAATGTTGGACATTAGTTAGCTAATGTTGAAAACGAAGTATACGTGCGACTGCGGGGAGCGGGGCGGGGTAATTTTATTCAGATGAGAAAGCTATTTCTATATATCAGGGCAAAACACTGCGGTAGCTTAGGTGAAGGGTAAAGGGGGTGAGCGAAGTGAAGCCCCCTTTATCCTTCGTGTTAGGTTGAACATGTAAGAACAACAAAAACTATAATAAGACGAGTATATGTATTTTGTTGTTCTTAAATGTTCAACCTAACACGAAGGATAAAGGGGGCTTCGCTTCGCTCACCCCCGTTATCCTTCACCTAAGCTGCCGCAGTGTTTACAGCAGTCGCTTATTCCAGATTAAGACGGTAATTTTTAAATAAACTTAAGTTTAGTCGGCTAATGTAAACCATATTTTCTCACCCATCTTTAGCCTCAACAACGTCGAGGCTAAACTGCAGTTTAGCCAACTAATGTTGAAATCATTTATCGCAATGAACATTATTTCGGACATTAGCCGAGGCTCGAAATTAATCTTAACACTAGCCGGCTAAACGTAAGTTTATTTTCACACCTAGCTTTAACCGTAACATACATATATACACTTTTCATTATAACTAACAGGTATGTTACAGGATGTGTTAGTAACATCGTTTTATTCAATATTATATCATATTATATCATATTATATCAAAGGATGGTACACTGGTCCCATACCTAAAAGCCTGTCTACGCATTAAATCTATAGCTGAATGTCTATAGAAGACAGATTGCTGTATAAAAGGAAGACATAATATATATATATATATATATATATATCAAAATGGGTCAATGATTACCAAAAGTTGCAGAAAATATCAGGCCAAAATACTGCGGCAGCTTAGGTGAAGGGTATAGGGGGTGAGCGAAGCGAAGCGAACCACAAAATATACTTAAAACATAAACTTAAGTACACAAAACATAAAAAGAAGTTTGGTGATCATTTATCCAAACACAATTTGGTGGTCTTTACTAATTCTGGCGGTCGTTTCGAATTTACTGGTAGTAAAATAGGTGCGTTTTTGGTGAACCTTTAAACATAAGCCTAAAAATAATATAAGCATTTGGCCACTTACGTTATTTTAGTCGCAGCGGTACGTAAAGGAAGCCATTCAGAAGTAGCATTTGGCATCTGTCAACAGTATGCCGATGTCCCTTCCGTTTCTCACCGAAACAAGGAGAAGAAGACACGCCTAGCTCTGTCCCTACTGTTGACAGATGTCAAATGCGACTTATTAGAATGGCACCACTTTAATTACTTTAGTCGCTTAGCCCCTGCATTGATGAGTCACTCAGGGTTTGTCCTTACTTAATTTTCACCTGTCAAAAACACTCCGATGGAGCAGCTTGCGGGACAAATACAGTTTCTGGTAACTGGTTGTACCTAGGAGGCAAATGGCGCAATGCAGGAACAGCCCAATATTAATTTGCATACAAATGACACTCGCATATGAAATTGGTTTGCGGAATGACAATGTTTGTTTTTGTTCTAGCAATGGTACGTTTTCATGGCTTACGTTAACGCATCTATTATACACGTCTGTGACTTAACAACTGATCCCGAAAGCCGACGTAATTAACGACTTTTGCTCCTGGATATTCCGTTTCAAATTTATTTCGTTGATACAAATTGCACGATGATATTTCAAATTATGGTGAAATTATTACCGTTGCGAAGAGAGTAAAATAAAACCTGAATAAAAAGAACTCTGTCTTTTGTATTCGGGCACTACTTTAGCAGTAAGTCAGCTTCGTATCCTTGTCGGCTTGCGGGTGGGCAAACATGTGTTAGCCTCGCCGAGCACTTTACATAACAAACGTTGTTAAAAACCGCCAGCCCAGAACCATACGAAAACCGCAGTCGGAACTGAAATAGCCGGATCACGGCGGCCAAAAAGGAAATTATTCAAATTAATTTATCAACTCGAATATTGCCAGTGTGTAATATTTTATAGGGAAATTTTAATATCCTACCATGTAGGACATGTCTGTAACTTTTTTAAACGTTTATTTACACCACACGTGTCATTCCTCGAGTTTTACATTTAATGGTTTGGTTGGCGCAATCGACCGTTCCCTTTTCTAGATACCACCCATATAAGTTACCCTTACCCAAATATAAATAATAGTCGTTACATAGAACAAGGCCTTCTGGTTTTCCCTTACCGGCGCGTTTCCGTCAGCATTATTTCCGGCGTTTTCCAGCTAGTGGTGTGGAAAACATCGTGAGTGAACCTTCATATTACCATTGCTGTGGACGACGATGACCTCTGCGGAGCTGCGGTTGTGGCTCTGCCTATGCGGAAGGTCCAGGGTTCGATCCCCGATTCTGACGTGGCTGTTTCTGGTTCCCACGACACACGGTATCCTAGAGTGGGGCCAGAAGCAAAGTATATGCCTGATTATACATTTTTTCTTCGGGGGTAGTTCTAAGAAACGCCAACAAAAGTAGGCTCTCTATTAATATTTGCATTTTAATTATTTATAATCAATTAATGTACAATTTAATGAAAAATCACTGACCAAGACCCTCCACTCATCATAATTAACAGATCACCTCAATTATTGTCCCATCATCTACTATAACATAACACACAAGCACAATTAACCTATACACTGCGCTGAGCTGCACTGAGCTGCAAGAAGAACATGGACAAAATCACGGAGAACTTCAGTGAGCGGATAGGGAAGTACGGGGAGGAACTCCAAGCAGCCACACCTACTCCAGGACCCCAGGACATCACCAAGCTGACACGTGAGTTCTCGGACTTCAAGATGCTGAAGTCTTTACTGCAGCTACTGACTCTCGGGCTTGACCTGCACGAGACCTCTTTGAGGCATTTCGGAGTGAGCAACACTGGATATGGGTCGCGGCAAAAGCTTGAGTGCTGGGTGAATTTACAGCCGCTAACTGATAAGTTTCCTACCAATGAGGCCCCCTTCCCTACCGGCAATGGGAAGAAACCTGCTGCGGGGATCACAGCTGGCTCCGCCAAGGGCGTACTGACCAGGCGACAGGAAACTCAGAAGCAGGGCAAGAAAAGTAAGGTTAGGTTCGTCTGTCCTCAAGCCAGTCATACCCGGCCTTCCATTTTCGTGGAACAGTGTTAATTTAGCTGTGTTAACTATTAGGTAGTAGAACTTTTTATTTGTGTCCACTACGAGTCTAAAGTTAAATTTTCGGTTTTAAAATCATTCACTCACAGTTTTGTGGTATTAAACTACTTGGTAAAAACTCATTTCTTATCTGAAAAATTACACATTATTTCTACATATTATGACATTCAAATTTCGAACGCCGACGCCCGCCTGCGTGCCACCCCTACTTTGTTTGTGAAGTTGGTACTACTGAATAAGCTAAACAAGTGCAAAGGAATTATCAATGCCATCATGCCGGTCGAACATGCGGTTTCTGAATATTCTCTGAAGTTTCTGAGCTTATAAGTAATGTGTGTATAGATAAACTAGTTTTTATCTACTCTCGAGTGATATTATCGAGTCTTAATGCCCTCCATTATGTAGCAGTCACATAAACTACTATTACATTTTAACAGTGGGACCGAAACGCAGATGTCAAACTCCGTACCTACTATATACGCAAACATCTCTGTTTGCATTTCGTTCGCGCTCCATGTCGCGGTCGTTTTTGCGTTCACCTCGCCGCCATGCATCTATAACAGTTAAACCTTTTTCACATTCTGATTTACTTTATGTTTCTGTACCTTTACTGTCCGCTGTTTAGTTGTTTATTTGTTTTTGTGTGTTGTGTTGTATATTACTGAATGGAACAGGTTTTTTGATTCTTTACAGCAATCCTTGTATCTACGTTTTTTTTTGTTATTGTTGTTGTTTTTATTCATATTTATATTTTGTATTATATATTTTTAGACATATATAGATTCATAACGAAAGCTTCTTGTTGTGTGCTTCTAGCGATGAATTTATTAGTGCGGAAAGCGATATTTCCACTGTGGAAGAACCACTTTCCGTCAAATTTAGGACTGACGTTGGTGGGTCAGGGAAAAATCTAACATAGTGCACATCAATGCTCAAAGCATCCACACTAGCTACTCCGATCTCATCGAGACTTTTTGTGACCTACGTGTGGACGGCATCCTTGTCTCTAAGTCGTTCTTTAAGCCTTCACTCCCTTCATCCATGTACCCTCTTCCAGGCTTCAGGCTATAAAGGAACGACAGAACCGGAAAAGCAGACGGAGGCGTCGCTGTTTACCTGCGTGCGGACATTACGTGAAAGGTGATCAGTGCATCCGTTAGCCAGTACTCCGAGTCTGCTGAAATTGATCTTCACCACAATAAGGTGCTGCTATAGTCCCTCTCTTCGTGTTGATTACTTAGACACCTTCGAATCCCTTCTTAATGATTTGACCCTACTTTACGGCGACACTCTCATTCTAGAGGATTTCAACACCTGCCTCTTCAAAAATGATTCCCGTTCTGCCAAACTTACGTCCATAGTTGATTCATTCAATCTCCACATCTTGCCACTTGAGGCCACTCATTTCCAACCGCATTATTCTCCCTCTCTTCTAGACATCATAATCGTCTCCAACTTGGATAAGGTTGCCTCTCACGGTCAAATTAACTCTCCTTTCTCTTTTCACGATCTCCTTTACCTCTCCTATACGATTAGGTCTCCGAAGAGCATAACCAAATTCATAGATATTCGAAGCTTCAAAGGTCTGGTCAAACTGGTGGATTAGTACCCTGTCATCTTGCGCAAGAACGTTGATGACCAAATCCACAACTTTAATGCAATTGCCTTGGGTCTTTACGACAAGGACGAAACACCTACCGGCTCCCAAGCTAAACGATGCTAGCAAGCGTCGCATGGCCAAGAGAAATCGCGCTAAGATTAAATACAAAAAGGATCCGACAGTTGACATCTTTCTCTCCTATAAATTCCTTCGCATTCTATGCAATCGTCCCTGTCGATTGCTAAGCGCCACCACATCTTCGAGTGTATCGAAAAATACACTTCAGCTCAGGTGTGGAAATTTCTCATGACACTTGGTATTGGTAAATCCCAGGAGATGCGTTCGGGTTGACCTGAACGCTCTCAATCAATTCCTATCTGCTCCACTAGATGTTATGATGACAGAACACTGGCTGCAAGAGTGTGCAATGCAGTTCAGTATACCAAATTATAAAGTGATCAGCTTTTTAAATAGAAAGACTAAAACTAGAGGTGGTTCCTTAATTTTAGTAAAAGATGGTTTTAAGTGTAAAGAACGAAAGGATATTGTAAGTCTTTCTAGTGAAATGAATGCTGAAGTCTCGTGTGTACAGATGGAAAATATACTATTGTTAGTGTGTACAGGCGGGGCGAAGGAGATTTTGAAGTCTCTGAGACAGTGATGGAACAAGTTCTTCAACTTGCATCCAGAAACAAGTCCAAACGCATCATAGTTTGCGGCGACTTTAACGTAGATTTACTAGACACCGCAAACCGCTCTATTCGCACTAGGATCCTAGCAGTATTTAAGTCTTACAATACTTTCTGGAGCCTACATGAATAACGGCTACCTCCGCTACTAGTCTAGATAACGTATTCTGTGAATGTAGTATTCACGATAAACAAATAGTTAAGGCATTAAGTTCAGACCACACTGGTCAGATTGTAGTATTTGAAGAAAGTAATGCTATAAAGCTCGTTAAAGTATTGTGTAGACCAGTGACTTTGAAGAAAATGGAAAAATTTCGTAATGGACTAGTGTCAAGTCTACCGTTAACACCTTACTGTAAAGATCCGAACACATTATATTCCAGCTTCTTCAAATCTGTATCTGCGGAATTTGAAAAGGTTTTCAATCTGACAAAAGTGAGAACGGACAACAAATCAAATTCTCTGAATGGGCTACAGAGGATTTAAGACAGAGCAGGTCCAGACTATATGATTTGTATGAGCAAAAATCCTATGATCACAGTCCTGAGTTTAACGTCTTTGTCAAAAATTATTCTAAAAATTTCAGGAAAGACTGGCACAAAGCCAAGTATCTACATCTTAACAATAAAATTAAAGCTTCTGGTGACAAAATTTAAACTACATGGAACATTATTAAAAAAGAGACAGGCAAGGTTAGGTCTAGTGAATCTAGTTTTAATTTAAAAGTTAACGACAAATTACTCTCATCAAACGAGGACGTTGCTAACGCATTTGAAAAGTTCTTCAGTACCATACCCATAATAACAATAGAAGCACTACCATCCTCTTCTGAAAAGTCTTTAGATTACTTGGTTGAAAATGTGCCCCAAAACAAGGATGGCTTTAACTTCAAGCCAATAGGCTCTATAACTAAAGTTAAAACATTTAAACTTCTTAACATGAAAAAGACTGAAGATTTATGGGGCATGACGGTTAACGTGGTTAAATCAGTAATCGATGTGATTGCACCATACATGGCAATCACATTCAATAGTTGTAAGTAGGTAGATAATGACAGTTTAAATTCACTTCACGATCGTTCGGGCCTACGGGCTCGACAGATGGATCGAAAAACCTATCGACAGATGGATCGAAAAACCTATTGACAGTTCAAATTCATTTCACGATCGTTCGGGCCTACGGGCTCGACAGATGGATCGAAAAACCTATTGACAGTTCAAATTCATTTCACGATCGTTCGGGCCTACGGGCTCGACAGATGGATCGAAAACCTATCGACAGATGGATCGAAAAACCTATTGACAGTTCAAATTCATTTCAATATAATTTCGGAAACTTATAATCACTCATTTGGTCCGTCTTCCGGCTAATACAATGTAGTACTCATTTTACGTACTACACTTGCATCCAGACAAGTAATTTTAGTTTTCAATATAATTTCGGAAACCTATAATCACTCATTTGGTCCGTCTTCCGGCTAATACAATGTGGTACTCATTTTACGTACTACACTTGCATCCAGACAAGTAATTTTAGATTTTCAATATAATATCCTATTTTTAACTTACCATTTTTCTGCTCAGCTACACAAATGACTCTACACTTTCACTTTGACAATGTAAATATATACTAAATAACAACTGAAAGGAAGCTGAAACATAAGATGTTTGTTTAGTCCGTCTTCCGGCTTATACCAGGTAGTTCTCCTTTCATGAACTACCCTAGTATCTAAACAACTACACCATTAGTTTTCAGCAACACAGAGACCATCAATGCGTATTAATCCAAGAAATATGTTCGTTTTGTACTTATCCCAACCAGATCTGCTTTGTCTTTCTTGAAAGCCTGGTTCTTCAGGGAGTTTTGTAATCAAGGTGATCATAATTTAAAGGATTAACAACACACGATGTGTCCACTAACTTCACTTCACATAAATAAATTTAAAATCTATTATTTAAAGTAAAATTTGGTGTTACCATCTTCTAAATGTTCCTTAACTGTTGCAACTTTTATCGAAATGAGACTATACAAAAACAAAACTTTAATGTTAAAGTGAGTTTGTAACGTTAACTGCACCAACTAGCACGCTGCAAGTATCAAATATACTTCGCATGGTAAAGCGAGTCATTGAATCGTATAATATCCATGGTAAGTACAACGTATGTAAGTAAAGTACGTAATGTAACATATCATTAATGATTATAGCTTTTACACGACACATTTTATGTGATGTTAGACGTAGGTATGATAGGGCTAGCTCATCGCCACAGTTACCAATGCCGGTTTTAATAAATTGTATCTGGTAACCCTAGTGTGATTTGCTTTCGTATAACAATGCAATCGATGACGGATGCCGGTCTCACGTTACCCGCTGGCGGTATTGTTTGTCATCACATTTAATTGATTTTATTTTACCTCTATTATTTTTTGCATAGTCGCAAGTGTGCAAATTTATACAGGGTGTAAATGAGTATTATGTTGTAAATATAATTGAGTTTATTTTTGCTAACAGCATAGGTTGTTGTTACTAGGTTAGGTATTTATTCTGAACAAGATTTCTGAAGGTATAACTGATAACGTAAATGAGTTATTTTATTTTTTATTTTTTTTCTTGTCCTATGAGTTGATTACTTATATCAAACGTAAGGAGTAAAACGTAAGTAATTAACTATTCTTATGATTATTTGTTCATTACACCGCAGTGAAGTTTTGTAAATATACATACCAGGAAAATATATTTATAGTTAAAATTAAAATGTTATGCATAGATAATGCTAATAAAACTTTCTCATGAATCTAGTTTTTCACGCCACTGAATAGGTATCGACAAACAATGACTTCATTATTACACCCTGTAAATTACTTGCATGCTCATCATTTATTTCCAATAAAACTGCCAAAATCGAAAGAAAAATTATCAATTACTTTTGTACCATTGTTGGTAGTAACACCAAGCTACAGACGTTCACGCTAGTGCTCGCGCTCCAGGTCCACCGCGCCCCGTCTTCATATCCCTGCTGCAAGCTGCGTATCCACTGCGTTACAATCATGTCAGTAAGTTTTTTAAGTTATTTTTATAGACATAGTTCTTGACTAATTGTATGTTTTTTGTTTTGCATAGATGGTGTACAAAGCTTATAACTATTTGTTTGGATACTAGGGTAGTTCATAAAAGGAGAACTACCTGGTATAAGCCGGAAGACGGACCAAATAAGTAGTTATAACTTATTCGAAAAGCTTTATAACCTGTTTGAATGCAAGTGTAGTACGTAAAATGGGTACTACATTGTATTAGTCGGTAGACGGATCAAATGGGTTATAATAATCGAATATACCTATACCATGTAATTATTTGATATCTTACTAGTCTTTCCATGTCTTACGTTTTTACATTGTAACTAATTAATCTTAGGTACTGCAAGAGTGTTGGTAAGTTTTTTAAAGTTATTTTTATAGACATAGTTCTTGACTAAGTGTATGTTTTTGTTTTTTGTTTTGCATAGATGGTGGTTCACAAAGCTTATAACTATTTGTTTGGATACTAGGGTAGTTCATTAAAGGAGAACTGCCTGGTATAAGCCGGAAGACGGCCCAAATGAGTGGTTATAGCTTATTCGAAAAGCTTTATGACCTGTTTGGATGCAAGTGTAGTACGTAAAATGAGTACTACATTGTATTAGCCGGTAGACGGATCAAATGGGTTATAATAGTTATGTTTATCGAATGTACCTACCATGTAATTATTTGATATCTTACTAGTCTGGTTCATGTCTCACGTTTTACATTGTCATTTGTAACTAATTAATCTTAGGTACTGCAAGAGTGTTGGTAAGCTATAGTTTAGTTTTATTTGCTCATGTACCTATAAATGTACTTATTGTTTATTTTTATTTTTAGGTCGGACTCTGAGTACTACACGAAGAAGGCTGCGACAAATGAGAAGCGGAACTCATTTGAGACGGACGACGAGGCTGTTTTCTTGTGGTAAATATTATTATTATTATACCTGCTATACGTATATCTTTATTATGTCCTCATAATATAACGTCACCTGGTACTTACATATTTTTATTGTTAACAGCAACAAAAAGAAAGCTGCAAATCCAACAAAGCGAGTAGTCGAATCGGACGAGGAATCGGAGATTGTGAGGTAATCAAGTTATTATTATTATTTTGAAACATAGATTTTGATAAATTACATTTTAGAAAATTGAAATAAGCTACAGTGATGTTTAATGTTTTCAGGAACAAAAAGAAGGTTCCCGCTAAGCCGACAGCATCGAAGCGTACCGCCGAATCTGATGACGATACAGTGCAAAGGTGATTATTTTTTGTGATTTCTAATAAATTCATGAATCCAGTTTCCTAGTCCGAACCGAACAGCACAAGTACTCGTATGAATAAAATAAGGTCAAGTCACGATATATTATGTGTTTAGTTTCAATAGGGTTTCTAAAATCTCTCTTTCCATATTTTTCTATCAATATTTAGGTATCATGACGTCCAGTAAATAACCTTTGTTTTCTTTCACAGACGCAAACCGCAAAAGGACCTGAAACCTCCAGCCAAACGAAAGGTGCAGCAGAGCGTCACTAAGAAGCCTGAAGAGAGTTGGCGCGCTTTGGATTCCGAAAGCGAGGACGAAGTGATTTGCAAGAAACCAGAGCTGAGATCTTCGTACTCGAAGCGGGTTGCTGACGGCGTCGTGCGGCGAAGCATTAAACTGGAGGGTGACCTCTACTTGGACCTGAAACTCTACCAGGTGGCAGATATCAAAGACGTGGACCCTAGTAAACGATACGAGAAGGCGGTGCTGGCATTGAAGTATCAGGCTGACTTCAATTCGCCACAACTGGGACTCCTGCGACAGCTCTTGAAACGCTGCAAGACGTCTTTTATTGAAGAAGGATTTTTCTTCGCTGATAAGAAAACTTAGATTATTAGATTTTAATGGTTAATAAAATTTGTTTCATAAGTTTACTATGTTTATTTCATAATTTATTAGGTAGGTACTTAGGTATCCTTTATTGTAGGCCACGAAAGGTAGGTAGATAGTAAAAATTAGGTGTAACTTAGGTACAGTCTTCACAAAATAAAAGGCCCGGTGACAGCGTCCATATGTCACTGACGTAATAAGGTTGAATTTAGTTTGGGCTACCGAGCCTTTTATATTGTGAAGTTAAGATAGGTTTGATTTATCATTTCTTAGGTTTTGTCCTTACATATAATTAAGATGTCTAATAACAGATTAGTATATTGTACATCCTGTGATGTCTCTGTAAAAAGTAAAAGTTTATCAGCTCATTTTCGCAGCACTGTACACAAAAACAACAATGCGGTTATTAAGGGTGACGGTCTTGAGAAGATATCTAGTGCTTTCCGCAGTCGAATCGCGTCGTACAGACTAAGCAACGCGGACTCGGGGGCGGCGGACAGCGCGGCGGCGGCGGCGGCGGCGGGCTCTAATGCTTGCCCTCCGAACATCTATCTGCGCTCGCTGCGGTCACGCGTACGTGATCTGATAGAGGCGCGGATCGGCTCCTTTAACAGCGTTAAGGTAAATTTTGAACTGTTTGCTGAGTTCTCGTTACCTAAGAATGATGAGCGGGAGATTAAATCGTTCGCCACGCCTAATATAGTCATTCACAAACATTATGATTTTGAAGATATTTACAAAAACGCTGTAAATGTAATTGTTGCAAAAATCGATGAATTTCAGGAGAGAGACAGTGGTTGGAGCTTTGTAGCAAATTCGTATCTGGAAGTCAATATCAACAAATATAATCCGCTAAGAGGTTCAGGGTTTATCGATCTTCCTAGACCTATTAAATTAAAACGGGCGTGTGTCAATATTCAGAACTCAGATAACTTTTGTTTTCTATGGTGCATAATGGCAGCTTTATTTCCTGCACAACAAAATTCACACCGAACGAGTTCATATCCTCATTTCGACACTATGCTGAACACAAAAAACATGACGTTTCCGGCAGGTTTCAGGGATGTAAAGGTCTTTGAAAAGAACAACGATAACATAAGTATTAATATTTATGGTCTCAGTGAAAAGTCGGTTGTTATTGGACCTTTATACAAATCTGTTCACAAGGGGCGGAAGAATCGTATAAATTTATTGTTTTTGGAATCAGGTGCGCTAACACATTATTGTCTTATTAAGGATTTGAGTAGGCTGGTAAGATCTCAGATAACTAAACATGATGGAAGAATATTTTTTTGTGATGATTGCTTGTTATTTTTTTCTAATGATAAAAAGCGTAATGAGCATGTGTGCAGTGGTGTTAAAACGTCATTGCCTGATAAAGGGACGTTGATACAGTTCAAACATTTCGAACGCATGCATGATATGCCATTTGTCATTTACGCAGATTTTGAGTCTATGTTACAACCCTGTTCGGAGAAAAAGTCGAATTTTACGGAAACGATTCAAAAACACATTCCAGTAGCGTTCGGATATTATATTGTTTGCTCCTATGATGCGTCTTTAAATCGGTATCGATCTTACCGAGGTCCGGACTGTGTTCAGCAGTTTTTAAAAATATTGGGCGATGACGTTGAAACGATAAGTAAAATACTAAACGATCCAATCGACATGTTACCCCTTACTGAAAATGAGCTGAAAAACTTTTTAGAGTCAAAATATTGTTACCTCTGTAATAAGATAATGTTTGAAGGAAAGGTAAGAGATCATTGTCATTTGACTGGACGCTACCGCGGGGCAGCACATGATTATTGTAACCTTCGATTTAAGCTCCCTAAATCATTTGTCCCAATTTTTTTCCACAATCTGTCAGGCTATGACTGTCATTTGTTTATACGAGAGCTAGGTGAAATGCACGGAAACATAAATGTTATCGCAAAAACAAAAGAAAACTATGTGTCATTTACAAAGTTCTTTCCTGTTAACAATAATGACTATATGGCTGTTCGTTTTGTCGACTCATTCGCATTTTTAGGTACTAGTTTAGAAAAAGTTGCAGAAAATTTAGCAATTGAAGA
Organism: Argyresthia goedartella; assembly: GCA_949825045.1. Lineage (NCBI taxonomy): Eukaryota > Metazoa > Arthropoda > Insecta > Lepidoptera > Argyresthiidae > Argyresthia > Argyresthia goedartella. The sequence continues at coordinate 21,366,935 of OX463807.1, forward strand.
TTTTATTCACCTCTCTCATTGCTACCCCGATAAACAGCAATTCGAGTTATTGAGACGTAAAGGTATTTATCCTTACGAGTACATGAATAAGTGGAAACGTTATGATGAAAATAAATTACCGCCGCGTGAGTGTTTCTACAGCAGTTTAACTGATCAGGTTATTTCAGAGTCAGATTATGCTCACGCACATTGTGTGTGGCGATTGTTCCATTTGTCAAACCTTGGTCAATATACCGATCTATACTTAAAATCAGATGTAATGCTGTTGACGGATATTTTTGAGAGTTTTAGAAAGACGTGTAAAAATAATTATAGGTTAGACCCAGCCTTTTACATAACGGCTCCCAGCTTAAGCTTCGAGGCAATGCTGTTAAAAACAGAAGTAAAATTAGAATTAATAGATGATCTGGAAATTATTAGAATGATACAAAAAGGTATTCGCGGAGGTGTTTGTTTATGTTCTACTCGCTATGCCAGTGCTAATAATAAGTACCTCTCGAACTACAACCCCTCGGATCCTGATAATTACTTACTGTATATAGATTGTAATAATTTGTATGGATTTGCTATGTGTAGTTATTTACCGCACTCTGATTTTGAATTGATTGAAAATCCTATGTTTCAAGTTTCTGACATTCTCTGTTTACAAGACAATTCAGATGTAGGTTACATTTTTGATGTCGATCTAGAATATCCTGAATCTCTGCATGATCATCATAACGATTTACCTTTCTGCCCACAAAAATTTGTACCGCCTGGATCGAAAACGAGTAAACTGATACCGAATTTGTATGATAAATATAATTATGTCATACACTATATTCATTTGAAAACGTGTCTGAAACATGGGCTAAAATTGAAAAGCATACACAGAGTTATTAAATTTAAACAAGGTCCATATTTGAAACAATATATTGATTTAAATACGGAATTGAGACAAAAAGCTAAATCTCAATTTGAACAAGACTTTTTTAAATTATTAAATAACAGCATTTTTGGTAAAACCCTAGAAGACACGGAAAAAAGGTTAAATGTTAAATTAGTAAATCAGTGGTCTGATAAAAATAACAAAACGAAAAAACATTTAGGCGCAGAGCAACTAATAGCTCGACCTAATTACCATAGCTCAACTATTTTTACTGAAAATTTTGTAGCCGTCCAGATGAATCCTGAAAAAATTACTCTCGATAAACCGATTTACATTGGTTTTTCTGTTTTGGAAATATCTAAGAGTCATATGTATGACTTTCATTATTCTGTTATGAAACCTTTTTATGGCCCTAATATAAAAATGTGTTATACAGACACCGACAGTTTTCTGTATTCCATAACAACGAAAAATGTCTACAAAGACATAAAATACAATTTCCCTCAATACTTCGACACTAGCAACTACGCGAGTAATAATATGTACGGTATAAGGAGGCATAATAAAAAAGTGCCTGGGTTATTTAAAGACGAGCTAGGAGGTCAGCTTTTAGTTGAGTTTGTAGGCCTACGGTCTAAACTTTATTCTATAAAAACTGAAGATACTGAATTAAAAAAAGCTAAAGGAACCAAAAAATCTGTTGTAAAAACATTGAGTTTTAAGGACTATAAAGGGGTGTTATTAGATAATAATTTAGTTAGGAAAAAAAATATGGTATTTAGGTCATTAAAACATGAAATTTTCACACAGTCGCTTAATAAAATAGCTCTCTCAAGTAACGATGATAAGCGCATCATTCTAAAAAATAAAATATCAACTCTTTCATGGGGTCATGAATCAGCATTTTAAGCCGTATATGTATGAATATAATTAGTCTCTAAACTATAGCTTGTAAGTGAATATTGTTATATTGAAAATAAAACATCAACTTTTGACGACATTTGGACCTGATATTTACTAATATAACTAGACTCTAAACTAGCTTTAAGTAAAAATTGTTATATTAAAATAAATAATGTGTTCTCGGATTATGTTTCGTGTTTCTTTCTAAGCTTATTGTTACAACATACCCTACTACATTACATACATAGTTAGGTACAGTCGTTAGAAATCAGCCGGAGTGGACTTGTATGTAGAGGTTACTTTAGAATGATTTCTAAAAGATGGAACATAACGCTTGAAAGCGATAACGTTGAAATGATTATGATGACTAATCGCAACGTGAATATAACACGTGTTGTGTTCAATGAACTCAATTTGAAAAACATGATAATATGTCAATGTTAACGTAAGCATAATTTTATGAAGAAATGCAAGGTTAGGTGATTTGTTTAATTACAACGTAACAATGACCATTTCTAAAGAAGGTAGCTAAAGAAGAGGACGCAGTTTATTACAACAAGATAATATGTCTATATTAAACGAGGTAAAAACATACTGACTATTTTTATATGATTATTATAAAGTTTATTTTCACAGGAAACTATATCATGTTTTTCGTTTTACAGTCAATGGATCCCTCCGACTTGTGGTTCCAACATGCTCAGCCTCAAAATTATGATGACGTTCTGCAAGATTCTACACCCAGTCAAGACACTAAGGAAAAGAAAAAGAAGAAGATGAACAGATGGGACAGAAAGAAATTAAATCCTGCAGTGTTATCATCATACGTAATAACAAAGGCCCCGAAAAGAGCTCTTCGTTTGATTAAGATAGAAATTCATGACTTAAATGGACCTCAGACTTCTACAAATTCAGATGATAGTGTTGTAAGCGTACAGTACATACAATCGGAAGTAGTTGATGAAATAATGGACTTGTCAGAGAATTTAGTGAATAAAATTAGTAAAAAAATATGCAATGATTCTATTTAAATAAGTGAATAAATAAAAGTTTATATTAATTTATTTTGATGTTTCATTTATGCACTTTAACTCTTGTGTAGTTTAAAGAGATGATGAAATAAAATCAATAATTTAGGTAAACAATCACATTTATTAATATTTATTTTTAAAACTAATCGATAAGAAAGCATACACTCATATAACAATAGTAAAATAATTACATAGCTATTTGGTTATCTTTAAACCATTTTTTAATACATAATACGTTTCGTAGAGCACAATTGGATTTATGAGTTATACAACTGAAATCATTAAGATGCGAGTTAAACATTACAAACAACTGTTTTAAATTCGGACATCCTTTTTCTTCTATGTTTGTTATTGTACAGTTATCACATAACTCCTTAAGCCATTTTACTTTTTCTAGACCTTTAACTATAATTCGTTTGTTTTCTAAATAAGGTATAATTATCTTTTTGAATTGAAGAAAGTCTATGTGTCCCTCGGCCCATCTGTAGCCCAGATTGTTTTGAATCCATTTAACATGTTTTTTTTCCACATCAGTTAAACATCGATAAGGATATGGAGGCTTAACGAGAAATACTTGAGTATATTCAGCAGTAGCTATCGCAAGTTCTTTAATAATAAAATCATTTTTATTACTTTTAAATCCCTGTATATCTACAAATAAAGTTTTTGTATTCATGATAGTTTTCTAACGATATTACTCAATGGTTTATATTCAATTAAACAATCATTCAGGATAAGGCAATATGCAGAGGTTTGATCTGGTATCTCTACTTCACTCTCGAGCTCCAAGCGCACATTAACTACGGGCCCCGATTTCAGGTTATCGGTTTGTCTTGAACAGTCTATAACAAATAGAGGAGCTAAATCTTTAAACTCCTTTGCACTTAACAATGGTTCAGTTCTTCTGCCATAATAAGACTGCTGAAATCGAACGTATTGCTCGTATAATATAGCTATATTATTGTTCGAGAAACTTATGTTCATATTATCGTATGGAAAGTAGGTCGAGTTAAGATATACTTTTACATCACGTAAATTACAATGATCGAATGCTGACATGTCTTTGTGAGCATCATTTTTGCGATTGGTCTGTAACCCTAGTATAACATATCTAGGTTTTTCGATCTGAGAAGATGTTTTGATTGACCATGTGTGCTTTGTAGTTCTAGGCAGCAAGGGATATTCGTACAAATCCCAATTTCTAAAGGGAACTTGAATAGATCTATCATTTTCTAACAAACGAAGAAGATTGATTCTTTCTACGTCAGATACTTTTACATGTGGAACTCGCCATATAATTTTATGAATTTCAACGTCTTCTACAACTTCTCCAGTGTTTAATTGTAATGCATTAAGGTTTGTGTTACTGCGAAGCAGAACTAGTTCATGTTTACAGTTGATTACAACTTTTTTATAGTCTTCTGCAAATCCTAGGATATTACTTAGAGGTATCGAGGCTGAAAATTTCCCCGATTGCGTGTTTTTTGTACCGCTGATATCCCAACCCCACGCTTTCGATATTTTGGACTCACTTTCATTCATAGACAAAAGTGACTTCATTGTAGTAGTAATTCCAGCGTTTTTAACTTTGTCAACTTCAACTCCATTTAGCTCATAACGAATATCTTGAAAAAAGTATAGCAGCGGATTATTTGTAAACTGCACGCTAGTAACCTTTTCCTTTGATTCTTTCATAAACACATTGACAACACCTTCCAAATATAACGTGCTTGCTGATGGGAGTATGTACAGATCTTGTTGATTAATTGGTATACGAATTTCATCATTACGATTAAAACTAGTGACGTAAGGTTTATACGAATGAATCTCAATACCATCAATGCTATTGTCATAAACAGGTGCACTCAAAATATCTAGCATGTTACTCATTTTAAGAGTCCGATTAATTTCAGGAATTTTTTATTTTTTGATGTTAGGTTCTTTTTCTTCCCAGTTCTTTCCTTGTGGGAGATTGAAGTGTGACTAATTGTTTTGTGTTGTGGTGGTAAGGTTTTATTGAACTCGATCATTTTTCTTAAGATGTAAATACAGTTGAACTTCTTCACCACGTAAATTAATTAAATTGTTTTTAATATCCAATATTCTGATATTTAACGTGTTTATATTATTTTGGTTAACGGGAAAATAAATAACGTTCTTTGGTATTTCTATTATTCTATATCCTGGTGGGACGTTTGGCGCAAACTCATGTATAATGTGACTAGATATGCCGTTTATATATGATCCGCTTACAATATCACATTCAATCCTCACCACAGTTGTTGACAGAATGTTGATAGGATGTTGTGATTCATGTAATATATTAGCTTCAAGCGTCCGATTACCAAATCCTAATAAATTTCCTAGACTATTTTCTTTTTCAAAATGAATAGCATTGGTGCTGAAGATATGGGTTTTTAATGTATTATTGTTACACGATAAATTAAAGTTGATATCTTGTAATTTTCCTTTAAGGTAATCGTTTATATCTTGCAATTCGTACGCTCCTTCAGGAAGTTCAATAACATCGTTTTCGCCATAATAAAACTTGTTATTTTTACTATCAACGTTTGGAATTGAATTAAAGGTGGATAGGTATAGTAAAGCACACTCATATTCTCCCTCTAGTTGTAATGTAGGAGAATAATTCGTTGTTAAAAGTGACTTGTTGCCTGTTATTGATAGGGTGAATGACATTGTAACAATGGTAAAAATAAACGCTTACATCAATCATTTATATGTTTATTCCAAAAATCCTGCAAATACTTTAAACATAAATGTCCGCAGTTGACACTATCATAATTCTGATATCTAGTATAATTATAGTACAAATTAGGAGTATCTAAATATTTCAGAACTTGTGTCGGTGGCTTCAAGTTTCCAAAGCTATCAAAATATTCATAGTATTCATGAATTTTTATGTAGGCTACCCAGTGCGTTCCTTCATTGCAGGAATCGTCTAAATTTATTATACCACATTCTATACTTCTTGGTTTTCTTGGCAAAGCATCTTTCATGTAGACTCCGCGAAAATATGGTATTTCTTTAGCATATGCGATGATATCCACATTCGTTAGAGCACGCTTAGGCAGCCTTTTCATTAGTTTTTTGAAGACTTTATAAATAACCCGCTACCTTTTTTGTAGGGTTTTATGTATAATCCTTTACCCACTGAAATTGATTCCATCACTTGATTGTGACGTTTAGATTCACGCAAGCGTTCTTGAGCATCTTTATAGTCATTAACACTTTTTGCTATTCCAGCTGCCCCTCCAGCAAGACTTCCTAAGGCAGACAACCCTGCAAAGATTGGTATTAAGGGAAGAATGCCTCCACTCTTGGGGAGGGGAATAATTCGCGGTATTCGTATGTTGTGTTTGGTACCTCCATCAATTATTTTTTTTGCTGCAGCATATGCATATTTAATAGCACTATGACTATTTTTAGATTTCAATTTCTGAAGATGACCTTTTATTTTAGATACTATAGCTTTAAAATTACGTATACCAGAGCCGGTTTTCAGTTTTGTCTTCATGACTTTATTAACCAACCATGACGCAATCTTTTCACCACGTTTAGCATCTTTTGATCGAAGTCTCTGCTTCGTCATATTTAATAAATCTAAATCAGCCTTATGTCTGTTTTCTAAATCCGAGAATTTCGTATACGCTATGTCGTGCTGCATACACGCATCATCCAATGAGTTAATGCCCTTGTCGCCTCGTGCTAATCGCTTAACCAGCTTTGTTCCAGGACCACAATAATTATAGCCAGGTAGATGTAACTCGAAAGGTAAATTATTTATCAGACTGTTAACTAGACCTCCGCCTTGCATAACTGATAATAGACTAAGGCTGCATTTTATACAACAGTCTTTTTATCAATCCAACTATTTTGAGTTTTATCTAGACCTAACCATTTTACAAACAACTTATTCCCTTTTTTTCTTAAAATTTTTTCAATTAAGTATACATCACGATATTTAGCTTTCTGGAGCTCTTGATCGTAGAAGCATCCTAAAATCGGCTGTTGACGGATATCTTCAATCAAATAAGTTATAGGAATAGTGCTGTTTACCTTCTTAATAACAAATAATTCTGTCGACCAATTGGGTGTATAACCTTTTTGAAAACTCCCTTTGTACTTGCTTATTCTCACGTAATCACCAACACAAAACTTTGGTTTCTTTGCGTAATGATTAGGTTTACTCTGGAATTTTTTAATATTTTCTCTTACTCTGTGTGCGTTTAACTTAGTTACTTTCACAGGCTCCCGTTGCGTCACACGATGCTTTGTGTGATTGTAAGAATTAACTACATTTTCTAATGGTTCACCCACCCACTTGTAATTACCTTTGAGACTAAAATACTTATACAGATGTGTTTTTAATGTTCTGATTAACCTTTCCACTATAGATGCTTTTTTAACCGAATATGTAGAATAATGATTTATTTTGTAGATTTTCATTAGTTTTTTGAATTCATCGTTATAGAATTCAGTTCCCATATCTGTCTGTAAATTATTTGGTCGTCTTCCACTATTCTCCAAGATACTTGCAAAGCATTTATACATTTCTTGTTTAGATTTAGTTTTGAGGGGTAGAGCCCACGCGTATTTTGAGAAACAATCCATCACGATAAGAATAAACTTATAACCATGATTGTAAGTCTGCAGTGAAATAACGTCAATCAAATCTGCCTGCCATAAATCATCAATTCCCTTGAGAAGCACCGAACGACGAACAAAATTTTTTCTTGCATTTTTATGAATTTCGTTTACCACTTGCTGCTTCATCTTTCTTCAACGATTTAATGATGATATCTAATTCACTCCTCGTATAAACATCCTTTATAAAGTTATTCAAAACAGCCCTTACATCTTTCAATGATTCGTTCAGTAAAAATTGAACATCTCCTCGTAGATCATTAATCTTTTTATCAACGTATTCCTTATTGACGGCATCGTTTGATTCGTGTGGTGACTGTAAACCTTTTAATCGAGACGATTGAAGATCAAAATGACCCTCTTCATTTTTGGTCAACGCATTATCAAACAATTCGGATAAACGTAAACGTTTATGAACATGATGACCAAATTTATCAATGTTCATATTACCGAGCTAGGTTACTCGAGTTATTAGTAGAGAGGTTGGCAATGAAGTAAACAGCAATAATTTAGGCAGGGTTATTTATTCTAATTAAGCAAACCACTTTCCTTAAGTTCTTCTATAATGGATATTATTTCATTATCAAGTCCAGTGTTTCCAGCGTCACGAGATGCAATAAGTAGTTTTAACCTTTCCACTAGCTCGTTTGGATCGTCCCAGTAGACATAATCAATATTTTTCTTCCATTTTTTCAGTATTGCTAAACCAGAACCTTGGATCTGATTGTTATCATGTTTAACATTAAAGAGAGGTTTAATAATTTTTATGTATTTTATTCCTTTGTTGCTCTTTATTGGTTTATTTGGATCATAATCTCGTCTGTGCGCATTTGTCTCTATCAACATTAACTTATAATTCACCAGGTCTTCCTTGGTTAAACCTACTAAGTTTGGTGATTGTTTAGTTAGCAACTCCATCAATCCATGAGTCTTATTGTAACCATGTGTTCCCACTGTGATGGTTTTGTCAGTAATAGTAACATTAGCTGACCCCATCATAAGTTTTCCTCGGTCGACTCTTATCCCGAAAGGAGTATTCTTTAAGTACTCAGATGTAAGTGACCACGACGAACAATTTTGGTTGGGACTGCTGTTATCAGACTCGAGTGATTTTTCTGATATATTAGATTCATTTCCATCATTATAGTCTTTTTCAGAAATATCGTCTTCCATTGAACGATCTAAGTTTTGCGTGGGTGTCATAAATTGATCCGAAAGTCTGATTTTGCGTATAGTTTCATCAGCTATACTCCAGTCAGGGGGTTCATCAACTTCATTGTCAAAGGTTGACTCTTCATTTTTAATTGGATTTTTTATTTCTTTACTCTCTGTTTGTCTTATAGCATTTGTAATTTTATTAAGGGGGCTAAGAACTGGCTTGAAAACGGTTCCTAAAGCCTTTTCGTACTCTGATTCAATGTTACGCATTTTTTTAAACTTTTTCTTAACTGCTTCGGCAGCACTTACGATTTCCTTTAAGTTTTTCTCCATATCTAAATGATACCTGTGTGCTTGTCCTCTTGAAGAGCTAGTGTAGTATTATATAATTAACCTGCATTTATATATACGTTCACTGAGTAAAAACCACGAATGTGTCAAACTGTTTACGATAGCACCCTTTATTTTTTTCACAGTCTTTGTTTATGACCAAGTAGCTATAAGACTCACTCCATATTGTTGAACACATTTCTCTAAATTCGTTCCACGTCATGTCTGTGTTAACATGTTCGTCATATACATGACGTAAATTAATGTCATCTTGTTTAAAAAGTACAAGTAGGTTAGCATTGTCTCTAACGAGTTGTTTGGGTATTTTAGTATAAGTTTGGTTTAAATAAAAACTATCAATATTTTTGTGTCTGCCCATTGCAAAATAATCGCGCATGTTGTTTTGATTTTCACATGCGACATCATCAAATATAATTACTGAGTTTGATTTCGCTTCCTCCGTACTGAGTACTTGCTGATTATCATGGTATTTAAAGAACGATACACTCGGAACTAAACTTAAGACCTTCTCAAGAAATTCGTATTTTGGTTGAAGTAAGGTTTTTGAATAAACGTAAACATTCTGGAAGTGGAGCCCATTTTTATGTAATAGAAGACCGACCATCAGATTCGTTTTCCCGCAGTTTGATGGCCCGCATATCAGACATCGTATGGAATTTGGTAACAGGTTACCATGGCGAAGTATTTTAGTTGAGTCAGAAGTACATAATTTTTCTAAGTGTAATGTACTTTTTTGTTTTAAAAATTTCATCTTGAAATCAGTATGATTCACTTGGGAATCTGTATAAGACTACACATATTTTGAATATTAATAACATTATATTGTGTAGCAGTATGTAAACAGCGTAGTTCTGGATCAATAAACATCCGATCCAGAACTAAGGCTTTCCGTCGTAAAATGAATTTGAACTGTCAATAGGTTTTTCGATCCATCTATCGACCCCGTAGGCCCGAACGATCGTGAAATGAATTTGAACTGTCAATAGGTTTTTCGATCCATCTGTCGATAGGTTTTTCGATCCATCTGTCGAGCCCGTAGGCCCGAACGATCGTGAAGTGAATTTAAACTGTCATTATCTACCTACTGTTGTATAGCAAACGGAGTTTTTCCGGAACCTCATGAAAATGAGCAGATTAATACCACTTTTCAAATCCGGTAGTAAAGAAGACTCTGCCAACTTCAGACCTGTATCTGTATTGCCAGTGTTGAGCAAGGTGTTTGAAAAGGTCATATTGAGTCAACTACTCTCTCACGTCAATGCATCTGGGCTACTCCACAAAACACAGGTCAGATTCACTAAAGGCAGATCAACAACAGACGCCGGAGTAGCGCTAGTAGAACACATTTATAGTGCGTGGGAAGGATCACAGGATGCGGATGGTATTTTCTGTGATATTTCCAAGGCCTTTGACTGTGTGGACCATCAAACTCTTTTGCTCAAACTCCAACACTATGGTATCAAAGATAATGCGTTAAAATTAATGGAATCTTATCTAATGGAAATATTACTAAAAGTAGATATAAACCGATGTTAGTCCACTGGAACCCATATGAATATTGGTGTACCCCAGGGTTCTATCTTAGGTCCGTTTCTTTTCTTAGTGTACATGAATGACATGCCTTATATGGGGAAAAACTGACTCAGATTGTTCTATTTGCTGATGACACATCTATTATTTTCAAGGTGAAAAGACAAGAAGAAATTCTAGACGACACAAATAGTACACTCTCTCATGTGTTAAGTTGGTTCAATGTAAAAACCTGTTATTAAACTCAAAGACGACTAAATGTATCAAATTTTGTTTGCCTAATGTACGACAGGTTGAAAGCAGTGTGAGAATAGGATCTGAAAGATTGGACCTCGTTGAGGTTCTTGGAATCACTATAGATTCGAAACTTCAATGGGGTCCTCACATAACTAATCTCGCACGAAGACTTAGCTCAGCCGCTTTTGCGGTCAGACAAATCAGATATCTTACAGATGTTGAAACTGCCAGATTGGTTTACTTTAGTTATTTTCACAGTATGATGTCTTATGGAATATTGCTCTGGGGGAGAGCAGCAGATATAAATACGATATTTGTCTTACAAATAAGGGCGATCAGGGCGATATGTCAATTAGATGCTGGAGAATCTTTAAGAGAAAAATTCAAAGAAATTAATATACTTACGGTTACCTGTCAATATATATACGAAAATATCATGCATGTAAGAAAAAACAGCTTTATTTAAAATTGTAGATGATAGTCATACAATTAACACTAGAAATAGAAATAGGTTAGCATTACCATTATTTAGACTTAGTAAAGTAGGCACATCATTCATGGGGTATTCGCTTCTACAATAAAATACTACAGGAATCCTTCCTGAAAAGAGGTTAAAAACTATGTTAAAAATGAGCTGATAAGAAAGTCCTATTAAAGTATTTAGGGATACTTAGATGACAAAACTGCATGGTCCATACCATCTCAGCGCACAGAAATTCGACGAGGGGCGATGAATCAAGTCTATCACTCGCCGGCGAATTTCCTTAGACCGAAACCAGTATGGGGGAGTTTTTTTCCGTTTCTTCTTAACCCCAAGGCCCACCTACCGAAACGGTGTAGTCTTTTTTATATATAAAAAAATAATACTTGTAGTTATAAGTAAGTATAATTTTGACGTCGAATAAGATAATTTATTTATTTATATTCCACAAAAAATTGACTCTGAACTCTAATGGACTCTTCCTTCAAGAAAGCCACTCCCAGAGCCTACGCTCTAGGTCATTACCCAACACTTCTTTCAACCTGAGTAATGTCGGAAGCGACACGGTTAAGAAAGCATTGTTAGCATTTCATATATCGTGACGTTGTATTTAAGTAATTAATATGATAGTAATAATACCTTGGACACGATTTACACATATTGATCTAGCCCCAAACTAGGATTCCCTGTATCTGGGTACTAGACAACGATACACATACGTATATAGATAAATATTATACTTAGACTATATACTTAGATAAACAACCATGACTAGGGTACAAACATCCGTTCTCATCAAACAAATATTTGCCCCTACCGGGACTCGAACCCGGGACACTTGGCTTCGTAGGCAGGGTCACTGCCGACTCGGCCATTCGGTCAATTGTGTATGCAATATATTTTTAGCAATTAGGGTTATCAGTAGTATTGTTAGTAGTGTAGTCCACGTAGAATTTTTATAGTTTTATTGTAGGCGCAGGTCGTCCCCCGCTCAACCATCAACTTTCCTACCCATGATAGTTTGCTGGAAGAAATCTTTTGTTACACATAAGCTCGCCTTTGTTCATGTTTTTTCTATTATAAGTTATCTGTATGTCTGTTTTGTGTAGTAGGATAAAGAAATTGCAAATTATAATTGTTTATGTATATTGCTGCGTCGATGGCGCCGACCCCTGTCACGCAAAGAGGAGCGTGAGCGCAACTGTGCCTTTTCCAATCCAGACGGGAAATGGCGTGGCGCTATGAATTGCTGATTGCAATTTAGGGCTTCGTACCCGAAGGGTGCCAAACGGGACCCTATTACTAAGCTTCTGTCCGTTACCGGGCTGTATCTCATGAAGCGTAATAGGGTAGATAGATGAAATTTTCTCAGAATGTATATGTCTGATGCCGCTACACAAATAATTAGATAAACGAGATTTTAAGAGACCTTTTAAATATCCCTGCCCGAATTCCCAAACCGTAATCTGTAGGGGCTATCTAGTACCAAAACCAAGTTCACGCATATTCTGTTGGTTTTGTTTTATTATTTTCTAATCCATATACCGTAATCTTCGTGTGCGAGTTCGTTCCGCACTTGACCATTTTTTTTGTTCCAGATCTGGGTGGCGAGGCGATAGCGAGCACCGCCAGGCTATGATAGACCACATGAGCCGCCCGCTCGCTCACTATGCGACAGCAGCCGACCGAGGTAAGCTAAACTCTACCATAATACCTCATCGACATCATCATCATTGGAAGCTTGTTGAACTATTTTGGGAATTTAGCATTCGATTAAAAATTAGGGCTCTACACATCTTCTCGTACTGTTTCCCGTACGCAGGGTAGGCATTTAGTAAGTACTGGTATGCTCACGTTTCATCAGACCTGTAATTTTACGAGCGCCGCAGCTTGCACGTAATGTTTTAGGAAGTTTGCACAATTTTCGGGAGAAACGTGAAGTTTAATCAGTTTCGAGCACTTCACCGTACTGTATAGTATTAAAGTATCTGTGGCCTTAAATGCCTATGGTCTGATATTTAATTCGACGGACTTGTTTAAAATTTAGAGTGATAACCTTTTCAACAAAATTTAAATAGTGATGAAGTGAATATAGATATTGGCATGTATTTAAACGCTTTTTGATCAACATATCTCAAAACTGCAACAAAAATACTGATTGCACCTCATAATTTACCCACAAAACAAAATCAATTTTGCAAACTGTTTAACTATGTTAAACCCTTATACTAAGTGATTATCTGATATCTGAATGTACCTAAACCTAACAATTATTTTATTAAGGGAAATATTAAACTGCACATCAAAAATGTTGATTTGCACAGCAAATATCAGGGCGAAATGCAGCAGTAGCTAAGGTGAAGGGGAAAGGGGGTGAGCGAAGCGAAGCCCCCTTTATCCTTCGTGTTAGGTTGAACATGTAAGAACAACAAAAAATATTAAAAACATAAACTTAGTACACATAAAATATTTAAAACATAAATAGTGTTTTTGCTGAACCTTTTTTGCTGTGCAAGTTAGTATTTTTGATGTGCGATTAAATACTATCTTTTATTAACTACAAAAACTTAAACCTTACTTTACTTGAACCAAGCACCTATTAATCTTTGGGGCCCAATAATAATGAAAATACCATTTAATCAATTATTTGATTTCATCTAATCAATCAATCAAAAAATCACCTAAATGCAAACAACATTTGAACAATCCGATATGTTTGGGAACCTGTTTAAAAAGATAATGCCACGTGAAAATTAATTGTTTCCGTTTTATAAAAATAATAAACCATGACTTTAATTATTTAATAGACAAATGGTTATAAAGTTAAAATAACACAACTTATGAATATCTAATAATTCAATAATTGACAATTATCTTAATTTTATAATTGACATTGTAAAATATTTGCACACCAACTCCTAGATGTTGAATATGTTGACATTTATGCGTACCAATTGGGTTATTTAAGATCATATAATAACAATTAGGAATGTTGAATGAATTTAGATTTTAGGAACAACATAACTCAATGGTGGAGCTGTGTACTGTACTGAAGGAAGTCATCAAGATGAAAAAGAAGTAAACGACAATGTATACTATACATATATATAATAAGGTCTTCCGAACTGATCTGGCGGTGAACCATCCAAATTCAGGCTGTGTGATGAAATCACAATCAGTATGGGGTTTCTTGGTGTACTAGTGCTATCCAATCTGATGCTCAATATAAAAGAACTTGTGTATTAAATAAATAAATAATTATATGTATTAAATAATAATGTGAATGAAAGAATGAATGAATAAAATATCATCTAAAGTACTCTGTGTTTCATTCGTTTCTGCGCTTTTTTATTACATCACGCCTTCCGCCTTAACATTGTGAAATAAACACAATTGAAATTATATGGGCACAACTAAAGTCTCATGTTGGTTGAAGTTAAGGAATAGAAGAATGTTGGTTTGCTAAAAATCAATTCTGATTCGTGGACCAAATGCATCGAGCACATCATAAAAGTATAATCTAAAATGATGGAGCTCGATGTTCTAAAGACACAGCAACCGACCAGTGAACACACCTTTTACAAATAACAATTTACAAGTGACAACAGTGGTTCAATTGATACTAACTCTAGTTGTAGCAGATGTTGAATTAGATGCTTAATTAGCGTTTTTTTTAAATTCCAATAGATGGCGATGTAGTCGCGCCTTCTCGTTTTTTTCTTTCGATTTCGATTAATTTTATGTGGTAATGAATTTTGATTTGAATAACTAACGGCTGGTTTCCTCGGCGCTGGTTAAGTTAACGAATTGGTTTAACTGATTTCAGACAATCACGTGCCGCTATTTTGAATATTAGCGGAAATTGATTTGTTTAAATCTTATTCATCGCACAGTAAACTTCATAAAAATCATTAATCATCATAATTCATCGTAGACAGGGAATAAAGATAATACCTGTCTAAGATAATACCTGTCTAGAAATGAATTAATTTCATTCATTCAATAATCAATTCTATCACATCTCGGCGGTTAAATCAGTAAATCCCACAACACTATGAACGTCACATTTCATTGGGCGGCCATTTCTGTTATTGAGATAGGCCATGTTCTCCTCAAATATACATCACTGTGCAAGTACTAGCCAAATTTGAGTGGTCAAAAAATTTGCTAAATATATGTAAATATTTACAGTAATAAAAAAAATACTTTGAATTTGACTTTTGACTTTGACTTTCCAAAGTTAGAACTGCGCAATAGCCTTACTTTTTTCATTTTAAAATACATAGTAATTGAAATAATTTAAAAGAAGACTATTTTACGATTTACTTTGACCAATCGTTTATTTCAAACTCAATAAATAGTTATTTCATAAAAAACTGAACGTCGTTATAAGGTGATGTTGTTTTCCTTTTTCTTTTTCAACACTAGAGTTGTTACCCAAAATATTGATCGATTAAAAACAATTGAATGCAATGAAGACCGCATTCAATTGACTTTATGCCTACTAAGGAATATCTAGACCTGTTATTGACAGAAGTTATCTAGAGTATTGAAAATTCTATTGTGGGGGAAGAAAACATAGTTTACCTTAATTTTTATGTCAACATGTTCTTTTCCGGATAGCAGAGTAACGGAAAGGGTAATCGATGTTTTTAAGCTGGTCACTGCACTATGGAGCTAACACTGACAGATGCCGAATGTGATTTCTTATCCTTAGCCCTACTATAGAAAGGGTTAGGTAATATTTTGATACCTATGCTATGTAGCTAGGATCATTGTTTCATAATAGGTGAACGTACTTATAAAAAAGCATCACACCATTTCCCAAACTGGGTGGCAATGGCACAGTTACATCTACATTTAGCCAGTTGTGCTTATTAGCCCTTTACCGGGCATAAGTATAGAAATTTTTTCATTGGTTTTGAACTTTGTTACCAAGTCATATGGTTGAAAATTTGGTGGGCATATAGTTCCAGTTCCCTCTGCTCAATAAAGGCTAGGTAGGTTAACCAGAAGTACAATGAATGGGTAAAACGGCAAGAATGTTTCATTTTTAATTCAGACTAGGCGTAAAGTCGATAAGTAATAAATTGAGTTTTCTTGTAGACCTTCCGCTTTACTGTTGTGCTCGACTGGAAGGGCAGTTGAATGAACACGATCAATTAAATATTACAGTTCCAAGAATCCTTTAGAAAGATAGATTAAGCTTTTGTAGGTTGGGTTACATTACAAGTTCGTGGTTCTCCCACGGTGGTCTAATGTAGATAAGAGTAAAAAAATGACGTTGGCTAAGTATATGTAAATATCTACAGTAATAAAGAACTTTGACTTTGACTTTAACTTCGTGATTGTAACAGAAACATATAGGCAATTTTAAGGGGTTGCTAGGGACATCATTATGAACAACAGTAACTAAGAAAGCTATTTCATCAGAGTAACTATATTTTTCACTTCCCCTTTCTAATCTGTCGGCCGCTTTCTTCGAAATATGAAAATGTCAAAAATAACGTTGGTCTGACCAAATCGGTTTCGCAGTGAAAGATGTTCAGAATGGTTTTCCTAATAACCCTTTAAAATATGACTACATCTTTTTGTTGCACCATTTATATTTCCTCGATCTTGTGGCCATTGTTAGCTACAAAACCATACACGTGTATCGAGATGCATTGAGCCTGCCCACGCCCGGGTGTGGAGAAGGTGATGAGGGCAGCAGGCACGCTTTTCATTGATATGTCGCAGTTGGTTGGTTGAGTCAGACACTTAACTAACTCTCTAGACCGTTAATTAAATGCCGACGATTAACCAAGTCACTAGCATTTTCATTTAAATAAAGCATCGTCGAAAACGTATAACAATATTTCTTATAGAAAGCCAGCGTGTTGGAAAACAAGATGGCGTCACGGCAACAGCTAATTTGCACAGTTTATATTAGGACAAAACATTGCGGTAACTTAGGTGAAAAAGGGGATGAGAGAAGCGAAGCCCCCTTTATCCTTCGTGTTAGGTTGAACATCTAAGAACAAAAAAAATACTTGAAACATAAACTTAAGTACACATAAAAATATTTATATTGTATATTTCTTGTTGCCTATGAACGTTTAGACAACTCGTTAAACGTTGCGTTCACTCCCTTATCTGACGGAATTTTAGTGACTTGGTTAAACGTCGGCATTTAATTAACGGTCTAGAGATTTATTTAAGTGTCTGATTTAACCAACTAACTGCGACAGATACACACACGGCAGTATTGGCCGTACAGAAAAAATATATTTCTTTACGAGTATGTACATAATCGGTGATATTTTATTCATTTTGTGTCTGAAGCATAGTTAGTGACTATGTTTCAGTTGTACTATCGATTCATAAGGTTGAAAAAAATTATGAACTTAAATGAAAAACAATTTTCGGTAAAAAAAATATTGGCAAGGACAGATGACGGAAGGTGGACCAAAGCGGTTACAGAGTGGCTACCCAGAACCACACGGCGACCAGCAGACCACCAGCCATATGGACGGATGACATCATCGCCATAGCGGGACGGCAGTGGATGCCGGAGGCTCAGGACCGGAGTGGGTGGCGTGGTAAAGAAGAGGCCTATACCCAGCTGTGGGTGAATTTTGGCTGATTGTTTATGTTGATGATGAAAAATAATATAACCTCGAAATTGTGAGAACAATTAGGCTCCATCGCCAATGCGTAGATACTACTACAATGCTACTAATTATTACTGTATTATTATGCTACTACAGATAAAAAGCCGATGCTTCGGGGGGACGTCGCGGGATTCCCCGTGCGTGCATTCTCACTTGCAGTGGTACAACGATTTCAACTCGATCATAACTCAATTTTTGGGAATGCCTTCTATTAAATTTATTTTTCATTTATTATTTAAAATGTAAACTGACTCTACAAATCAATTGTACTGCATAAACCTAAGCTTTACGCTACGGGAACAAGATGACTAAAATTCACGGTGTTAAGGTTTTCTGTTACGCTAATGACACCGGTGCCTGTAATACATACTCATAAGTACTCATTGGGACTGATGGACATTGAATCTATTTTGGGATCAAATACTTCATTCAGGTTGACCTGAATGAAGTATTTCTTTCACCGTTCGCGTTCTCGTTGGTTTGGCTTTGTCGCTTCGATATCATTTAGTAAGATCAAACATTCATGTAAGCTTTGCAGATCTTTCCAAAATGCAGGCGGTTAAAACGAGCCATGGCGGGAGCCGGTATTTGGCTTTCAAAGGTTTTGAACTTTATTACTCAACAATAAGGTTAAAAATCGCGGGTCATTTTTTTATGGCCCTACAGAAGAAGGCTTCTGAGATTATGCATATTGTTCCAGCTGCTAGCGTTTGGTCTGGTAATATTAAATGAGATGTGAGTAATATGAGTGTAGGTAATCTCAGCTAAACTAGTGCCTGCCACCCCATATGGAAAAAAAGGGTGAAGATACGGCTGTTTTGTTTATTATTTGATATCCCTTCTTGGTCTACATTGTACATACAATAACTCCATCCATCGAACTTTCCAGACGGTCGACAAAGCGGTGTGCACGGAGGAGGGCGGCGCGGCGCGCGTGCACTCGGTGCTGGTCGCGCTGGTGGAGCGGAAGACCCGCGCGTTGCACGACGAGCAAGCGCGCCGGCGGCTGAGGCACCCGCTGCTGCTGTTCCTGCGTGATACAGCGGACGATGGTGAGCGTGTGTGTGTGTGTGTGTGTGTGTGTATGTGCTGGTCGTTCTGGTGGGGCGCAGGACTCGTGCGTTGCACGACGACGTGTATATACCGACCTCCCATTGGAGTTGGCACCCAAAGAAGAAGTTGTGTGTTTGGCTGTGTGTGCCCGCGGGTGGGTGGGTCGAGCCGTCCGTCAAGCCGTTGCCAGCTGTAGGCCAAGTTAATGAAATGGATACATTTATACCTACATTCGAAAAGGATGGACAGCCAGGTAAAACCATAATAACAGCAAACTCAATGAAATGATAATTTACTGCCACTTCTTTGGAAGCAGCAAGACTTATAAATTTTCAGCCATTGCACACTTCGTGAAACAGCTTTTAAAGTTTAATTTCACTGGGGCTACTCGTCGCCTCTCTCTGGACGGGAGCCAACCCGATAAAATGCATCCGAGCCACTAGTTTTCTTACTTCCACCACAGATTAATAAAGAGTTACTTCCACTTACAATGTTGTGATTGTATCATTTCTCACAGTATTTCCTTCTGACGTCTGGCTCTTTAGTAGCTAGACGACTTTTGCACTCGTGTCCTTTTGGAAGAGATCACGACCAATTTAAAAAATAAATAGGTAATGCACAAATAATGGAAAGGAGTGGCTGTTCTACGCTGGCCACTCCCGTCCAGGGAATGTCGCGAAGCCATGACTTCCTCCTTCTGTCAGTGCGTCTTTTCCCCTCTACCTTGCCCATTACGATGACCTGAAGGAGTCGGTATCGTTCGTGTTTAAGCACTGTTGTAGCTTACCTGAAACAAAAGAACAAAAATACTACAGTACACTAAACATTCCAAGTTCTCTCTCTCTGCTTAAGGCGCGTGTATTGGTATAATGAGTAACTTGAATCGTGGCGGTTGAAATTTTGATCAAAACCATTTTAAAATAAAGTTAATGACAGCCTCACACGCTGTCAGTCGCTGCGGTAGAACAGTGCGAAAATTGTGGGTATTTTGATTTATTTTCCACATAACGACCACCAACCTTCAATAGTGGACAGGCACAAGAGGAAGCAGAAGATGAAACTAGCTTTATACATATATATCCTACGGTCAAGATGCTATTCAACAACCGGCTATTATTCATACTTACCAATATCGATGGTTAATAGTAGTTTATGTGACTGCTACATAATGCCTAATTACACTAGTTTATCTACATACATATCATAAGCTCTTTTTGATGTGTTCAGGAACCGCATGTTTGACCGGCATTGTGGCTCTGCAATTGTTTAGCTTGTTCTGTAGTACCAACTCCACGCAGACGGGCGTCGGCGTTCGAAATTTGAATGTCACTACCAACTTCTCAGACAAACTAGGGGCGGCACGCAGGCGGGCATCGGCGTTCGAAATTTGAATTCATAATATGTAGAAAAATTACACATTATGGACATAATGTGTAATTTTTCAGATAAGAAATGAGTTTTTACCAAGTAGTTTAATATTATGCTGATCGTAACGTGCGGTTTTTGTACGCAGTAAAGTGGGTTTATGATACGTGTGTAGATAAAGTAATTAATGTAGCAAGATTTATCACATTAACTGGTTAGAATGTATAATTACCAAACGTCCGTGGTGATTATGATTAATACTGATTTGCATAGCTAATATCAGGGCAAAACATCGAAACATCATTCAAAGCGCTTCTCTTGACGCGACTTTAATGAAAAAAAAAAGAAATAAAAAACATTTTCTATCGTTCTCCTTCCAGAGACGGAGTCGATGATGGGCAGCCCAGGCGAGGAGCTGCCGGCTCACTGGTGCGAGCACGAGCAGGCGCGGCGCAAGCACAGGAACATCACGCTACACACCGGGTAACTGTTGTTTTCTTAATTTTACGTTTTTTATTCGTGGCTTCTAACTTCCTTGGAGGCTAACTCTGCCAGTGTCGCGCGAGAGTATTCAAGATCTGAGATATTATCGTATGCTTAAAATAAGGTCAATGTAAAAGGCAATATTTGAGATATGTTTATCTTAGCTTTATAGTGCAATTGCACCAGATTAAAAAAAACATTGATAAATTAATGAATCGATCTGTGAATTCAATGTAGTCATCATTGCATTTAATTCTTTTTGATCGGTTTTTTTGGTTAACCGGTAAGAAGAAAAGAGGTTCACCGACGTACGACCTTGCAACCGTAACTATGTTCAGTTTTGTTGAACAAAAATGTTTGTTATGTCTAGAATAATTTATTTATCAAATGTTGAATAAAGTTAAGAAATTGTGAAGTTCTAACTTTGAAAAAATAAATAATATTGTCCCCCCCCCCTGTTACAAGGTAACGTTGTTGAATTCTGATGAAGTGTCAATTAAAGTTGTTACCTATAACAAAGACGTTACTTTTGTTAGCGATTTGCATAGTTACCACATTTAAATTACTGTTTTAAATTGGAACAAACTGAACATCAAAACTATATGACCATTTTAGTACTTTAGCTAGCAATATTATTGTATATTTACAGTATTAGTTGATCAGTTATGATTCTCAGCGCGCTAATCAATGTTAAGCATATTGACATGCGGATCCACGGGTTGTATCATAGTTTTGAGTTTTCGCGCGACATCGGTTGTAAGGAATGGCGCCGGAGCCGACAGTGCGCCAATGGGTTTTGGTTTATTGACTTCCGGATGAAACACCAGCATTATGTCTGGGCGCGCTGTCAGTTGCAAAGTGGCGCCAACGCTGTTAGCGCGCTAAACGGAAAAGATCGTCTGGCATCCGGAATGAAGGATTAGCGCGGTAACGGTGGGGCGACTGAAGAGTTTCGACAAAGGAGGAAGGGAGACTGTATTGAGACGTGGCCGAGAGTGGAAGTGTAGTGAGTCATATTTGATATAGTGAGTATATGTGCGGAGTATAATATTTGGAACGTAAAGAGCACTGCAAAGTGTAGCATAGTGTCAGTGAATAAGAAAGAGGAGGAATAATAAGGAATAAAGGAATCAAGGTGTATTGGACGCAGTTTTATTACTTTAGATTTGTTGTTAGTACTAGTGATTATATTCTCTTTGGCTTGATTAATACTACCCGGGGATTACTAATCTTTTCACAAGAACGACCCTAGACATATAACTTCCCCATGAATCTAAGTAGAACAACACCACGAGGTTTATTTTTAATTAGTCTACAGCCACTCTCGGTGGTATGTAAGTATATTGACTTTCCGATATTCCGCCGAATGTCGCAGCAGCCTGAGTGTTTCTCTCAACTTTGCAGGAACTTTATTGGACATACAAGCACTAGTAGGTCATAATAAAAAAACATATGGTCATAATTTTACTGCTCAATTTCCAGCGATCTTTCAAGTCCGGAGCAGATGGAGATGGAGCGCCGCCGCCGCCGCCGCCGTCGCCGACGGCGCGACATCCGGGACTGCAAGCCACGGAAGCACCGTACTCTGCTCGTCTCCGCCATTGACGAGCAGGCTAAAGTTATACATGTGAGTTGTAACATAGACGAGAGGCCAAAGTTTAATGTGTCACGGCCAAAGTGAAAAATGCGGTCATTACGTTTAATGGCCGGCGATTATTTATAATAGCCGCCTAACTTGGGCAATGTAAGAAATAAGGCAGAATTTCACAGACAGCTGTACTTCACTGGCAATTTAGGCGATGAATTTATCAATATGAGCCAGAAAGGCACGTCTGGTACAACGTCGGCGTGGCGCTGTAGCGCCCTGGCTTTTTGGCGGTGCTACATTGTGAAAAGCGAGAGTGGCACAGCGCTGCCCAGTGTTGAACCCCACGGGCTTTTCTGAAGCCGCAATGGGTCAGTAGAGGTCGCCCTACGGTAACCAAGTTGTAGAGTAGAGTATAATAAGAACCGATCAAAAGTAGCCAAATATCCTCCAGGTGGGTGGAACAATGAGCCGACCATAAAGTACCTAGGAAATTCCATAGATGGCGCTTTTTTCAAGCCACCTGAAACCACCTCCTTTTAATAACCGCAGATGGCGCTTCGTGTAAATATGTTTTATGAGTTTCCCATTTAGCTTCACAGATGGCGTGCTTGTCACCATTCAAATAAAACAAAACAAGCACGCGTCCGTGGCCTGGTGCGGTATTCGCACATCGGAAACGATCGTGCGGGTAGCAACATCTGGCTGAGACGGTTATTGGACGGGTGTCCGTTTCTATGTGATATCTATTTCAGGCGTTTCTGTGTTTCAAATATCACGTTAAACGATATATAGATCCCGGCTACAAGTGCATTTTTGACCGCCGGTAACAGTAAATATTTTCTCAGGTAACGGAGAGTGCCGCGCAATATGCTCTAAACCAAATGAAACGTGGTAAGGCCTCTGGTGATGATGAAATATATGTCGAGATGCTGCAAGCAGGGTCTCCGGAAATATTGAAGCCTTTTTCCATACTCTACAACAAAGTTCTGTAAGAAGGTAACCCTCCGAAATTGTAGGAGAATGCCATAGTCACGATCCTCCATAAAAAGGGCGATAAGGGTAAATTATGAAACTATCGTCCTAACAGCCTCCTCTCCCAAGTCTACAAACTGTTTGCGAAGAATCTATGCAACAGATTTACCCGAACTCTGGATGATTACCAACCGGTAGAGCAGGTAGGCTTCCGAAGTGGATACTCAACCATGGACCATATTCACGCAGTCAAACAACTGATGGAAAGATGCCAGGAGTATAAGCGGCCCAAATGTTTTGCTTTTATCGATTATGAAAAGGCATTCGACAGTGTCGAGCACTGGACCATGTTTCATTCTCTCCATCGGTATAATGTTGACAAGCGATACGTATATATCCTCCGTGGGCTCTACCGAAATGTAACTCTCCAAGTACGGATGCATAGGCTCTCTGACTTCGTGCCGATCCAGCGAGGTGTGCGCCAAGGAAACACAATCTCACCAAAAATATTTAATGGTGTGCTCGAAGATCTGCTGAAGACTGGGGACAATCGTTGCGGATCTTCAGAGAATGCTCGAAGACCCTGCATCAAGCTTCGCTTGGGGTCGGCCTGTGGATGAAGGTGTCCAAAACCAAGACAATGATAATCTTGAGGGTCCCCAACCTAACATAATCGTAGGTAACTGTCGCCTAAAGACAGTCGATGAATACATCTACGCCCTAACTCTACAAGCCCTAACTTCACAAACTCTACACCTTAGTCAAAATATGTCGCTTGGTCGTTTCGCCACTTCGTAAAAAGGTTGGAAGATTGGCTCTACATGAAATCTGATAACTTTTCAACAGTGCGAGCCATATGGTCTCAATGCGAGAGAACTGTGCGTAACTGCGCTAAAAGCCAGCAGCTTGTTTCCTTAGTCGGACATCAATTCAAATCGCTTTCTAATTGTTTTGAGCCCAATTATTCGACACAAGCTATAAACATTGTAATTGTTACTAAATACGATTAAACTAAATCACTAGTAAGACATTTCAAAATTGCAATCACATTGCAAATCGCAGTACCTGTCAAGTGAAATCTGATTACTTTTCGACAGCGCGAGCCATATGGTCTCGTCTTGGCAACATTTTACATGTATATGATTTTTTTTTTAAATCTCTCATGCATAATTAAGGACGTCTTCCAATTAACCAAAAGCGGCCCAACTCTGCTGTATGCGCCTGGAGACCTCATTCACTTGAGAATTTTGGCCAAAGAACAAACGGTGCCCAAGGTAGTGACCTATAGCATCCAAAACGCATCTGTGAAACTACCTACATGGGGACACTATATTTGGTCAACATTTAACATATTTGGGTGTAAAAACTTAATTAGAATACAATATTTGTTGCCTGTTTCCTAACCAAGCTATGTCTTTTTAATTTTATCAGCCATATCCCACTGCTGGGCAAAGGCCTCCCCATGTTGCAACCACAATACTCTATCTTGGGCTACGTCCATCCACCCTGGCAGGAACTTATCGAAGTCGTCCCGCTATCTCATCAGAAGTATATTTTAAAATATGTTGTGGCCAGGTACTCGACCCAGACGAGTTGCCGCGGCGCGCCCGCTACACCATCATGGTGACTGCCTGTCTGCTGCTCTTCCTATGCCTGCTGCTGGTGGGGGTCACGCTGAGGATGGCGCCGCTCATCGACGACATGGGTGAGTAGAAGAACCTATACAAAGTAGTATGTTGTGGCCAGTCTCAAGATCCGGACGAGTTTCCACGGCGTGCCCGCTACACCATGATGACGACTGCCCGCTGCTGCTGTTCCTCTGCCTGCTGCTGTGGAAGTCACGCTGAGGATGACGCCGCTCATCGACGACATGGGTGAGTACTTGTACGATGGTACGGAATTACTCGTGTGCGGATCCGACTCGCAGTTGACCGGTTTTGGTCCGCAACGACTTTGTGACTCATGCGTGTACCTTACAGTCACTTACCGTGTAAATAGTGTTAATATTACAACAGATACGCAACACTTTCAACTAGTCATAAGATAACTCTTTTCTATTCAAGTGGCAATAATATTTAACAGAGACAGATAACCTTGACTTGTATGATATCATTTTGGAATCTCCATTTATTGAGTAAATAGCTGATGCCCGCAACTTCATCTGCGTGTTCCTAGGAAGTATCATTTACCGAGATAACATTACTCTCCTTCTGGTGCAGTCGGATAAAAGTATCCTATATGTTAATCTAACTCGTAAACTATCTCTGTGTTAAATTTCATTCAAATCCGTTTAGCTGTTTTAGCGTGATTGAGGCACAAACACAAAAACATGCAAACATCCAAACATCCAAACATCTAAACATCGCTTCTTTCACATTTATAATATAAGTTGGATTTTTTAAATAATTTAAACCACTACCGTGATAGTTTTTTTACATCACGACTACTCAAATAAAAGTTAATTGAGAGATTTGTGTTTCCTGTTTTATAATAAGACTTTTACACAAGTTTTTTGATTTCAAATTATTATGTTTGACAGTACTATTACGAGTGAAATTAAAAAAATACTTGAAGAAATATCTTTCTTTGTAGAAATGGCATGGAAAAACCAATCAAAAGTGGTGAGTCGCCTAAAAACAATAAAAATACCCGCGAACTGATATTTGTATTGTAGATACTTTTACTGAGCTAGATTTTTTATTTTGGAGAGGTTTTGATGAGGGTTAATAGTTCCAGGGTTATCCATTATTTTGGAACATTCTCAATTAGGATGACTTTTGATTTGCTGACCAAATTTGGGGAATTATAGTCCCATAACAAAACAGTATGCAGTGTAAATTACTCGTATTATTTATACAGTTTTATTGTAAGCGCAGGTCCTCCTCCGCTCAACAATCACCTTTCCTACCTATCATGGTTTGTTGGAAGAAATCTCTTGTTAGAGATAAGCTCGTCTTTGTACAGTTTTTTTTAAATAAGCTATCTGTATGCCTGTTTTTTGTAGTACAATATAGAAATTACAAAATTACGAAACAACTTTCTCATTCCTTTTACCCGATTTACCCGATCAGCTGATTACCACTTAGTATGTGAGACTTGATATTTTACTTCGTTTGCGACGGAACGTTGTTCATAATGATGGGGTACTTCCCCAAAATTCGATGAACTACTTATTAACTAAAGAACCAGTAAATATTAGAAATATCCATTTGAGCAGCAGCAAAGGCACGGGTTTGCATCTTAGCCACCTCTTGCAAGTCCGAACTACATTCTTTACCGCCGGTTACTAGCCTTAATGTTTACATAGTTGTAAGTACTCCTTGTATAGATAGGTGCTCATGTGTGGTATATCTTTCATATACAAGAAGAGTCAAGAATCTTATCTTATGAAATCCTCAATTGGCCTCATTTAAAGATCACTTTTTAAGATTACATGTAAGCAGGGCTGTGGATTTTTGTTGATGTAATAAAATAAAATAAAATAATCTTATCTCTTCATCCACAAGAATTTTAACGAAAATAAAATGGCAAAATTAATGCAGTCCTTTTATCTATCGGGATATGGTAGTTATTTACAGCCGGTTGCAGACGCGATCTTCAAATTTTAAGCGAATTTAATTAAACGATAATGGCGTTTCAGTTCCATAAAACTTTTTTTTGCCAAAACATGGCTCTTATTACTGGGTGCATAATGTCCATGACAGGTCACACGCCATGACGTTACGCCCATTAGCGTTTAATGGGAATTTAAAAATTAAATATCGTTTCTGCAACTGGCTGGGAGTGAAGTAAACGCCCAGGGTGAGCAGTTCAGTTCAATTCAAAGATTTTTATTCATAGAAGCACAAAAATTGAGACTTAATGAACGTCATAACATAATCAAGCAATGAACGTTATAACATAATCGAGCGTCAGCTCCCCCCGTTTCAAAGGGTTAAACTTTTCAAATTATTAACCTTTTCAAACGATAAAACATTTGAAACGGTTGACAGGTGAAACTAAATAATAGTTTATACACAAGGGGATAAGGCACGTTTTATATCACGGGCGCGATATTGAATTCTGAACGTAACGAAGGACCCCAGATTTGTGCAGCGAGGGGCCAAGGCAAAAATAGCTTTATTCCCGAGGAGTATAGTCTTTTCTTACTGTATTAGAATTAATTGGTCCCACCTGCATTTACCATTTAATTTAATTTAACAATGTACTATACAAGTTTAATTGAATCTCAATGCTAGTTTTGTGCTTTTTAGTGAACTGCAGTCGGATTTTTTCGGCTTTTTTATTAACATCATTTTATAGAATCTTTGTAGTTTCACTATGTATGTTGCAGCATCTTGAAACATTCACATATTTTGTTATATTTCAATTTTGATCCATTCAGCTTGCCGTGGCCAGCTCGATTTTCAAATAAGTTCAGTTTCATCGTCAACCCCGCCCCAGGGGAACAAAATGTTGAACGGCAGTTTAGCGTGAGGTTTGCATAATAAATGAAGTGGCATATCGAGAAGATGGTGTGAAAATTTGTTTGAGTTTTTCACAAATTTTAGGGACCACAGTCCTAAGTAATATGGGAAAGCTAATTTACAATTCACTGCTCTATGTAAAAATTGTAGAAGCCAGAGTTGCGTGAACATAGGATTACTCCGGGGTCTGTCCGTACGTCTTTCAACACCCTTTTTCTCAGAAACGCGTGAAGGTATCAAATTGAAATTTTAAACAAATGACTAAGGACGCTGATCCAAAGCTGATACAATATTAAATTTCTAGGTTAATCCAATCGAAAGATACGCATGGTATGCAAACCGAAGTCGGGGCTCGGCGATCTTGGACGAAGTGCTTCTTGCTTGCACTTCTAAGGTGGCAGCCACGGAGTTTTCTTCGCGGCTGGGTCCATGCTGCTATTACCGAAGGTTGCTGATGTTCAGCAGTCGGGTCACCACTTTGCCAGAGGCAATTATAAGGAGAGCGACATCTTCGGGAGTAAAGTAAAAGCCTTGAGATGCGCGAAAATACTAGACTGATTTATTATAGGAAATACTAAGCTTATATACAACTTACTACAAAACTACGTGATGAATATAAATATACCTTATCTGTGACGGTCGTCAACTTATCTTAACATTACGTGGAAATATGACTAACATAGTCGACCGGCACAGAACATGATACGCTACTAATTAAACTGAATCATTACGGTGAAATAGAGCGCTAGATTTACTAAGATCGTACTTAAGCAATAGAATTGAAAAGACAGAAACCAACGGCACTAAATCTGATGGATCGGTAGTGAAAATAGGCATTCCACAAGGTTCCATTTTAGGCTCTTTCTTATTCCTGGTCTATATTAATGATCTGCCTTTTGTGGTGGAGAGATTTGCTGATACAGTGTTGTTTGCTGATGATACATCACTGGTTTTTAAGGTTAAAAGACAGAAAGAAAACTTCGATGATGTTAATAGTGCATTGTCTTTAACCTTGAATTGGTTTACAGTTAATAATTTATTACTAAACCCTAGTAAAACGAAGTGTATAACGTTCTCTCTTCCAAACGTTAGGCAGGTTGAGACGAGTTTAGTGTTGGACCGCAAGACTTTGGAATATGTAAATTACACGAAGTTCCTTGGAATAACCATTAACTGCAAATTGCAGTGGTGACCCCACATTGAAAAATTGGCGGGCAGATTAAGTTCGGCGGCATACGCTGTTAGGAGCATTAGACAGCACACGGATGTGGCTACAGCTAGGTTAGTCAAGATACCATAGGACATAACACTATGAAATATTTTAGTTATTTTCATAGTGTTATGTCCTATGGTATCTTGTTGCAGCGGATATTCAAAATATTTTTATTTTACAAAAAAGAGCTATTCGAGCAATTTATAATTTAAAACGCAGAGACTCCCTAAGAGAACTTTTTAAAGAAATTGACATACTTACTGTAGCAAGTCAATATATTTTTGAAAATATAATGTATGTCCGTAAGAACCTTGTTATATATCCCAAAATTAGCGACTGCTGTGATATTAACCAAAGAAATAATCACCGACTTGTTACTTGTCGATGTTTTATCTTCTACAACAAGATACCTCTAGAGGTTTTGAATTTGCATTTTGAGCTATTCAAAAATCGTATAAAAACATCTTAGTGTAACTAGGGATACTATGATGTCCAACATTATGTTAATGATAAAAACGCATGGAGTTAACACTGAACTCAATGTTAAGATTATACAATACCTTTAAAGTTATCTCGTAAGTCAAAGTAAGTAAGTAAAAGTAATGTCGCTGATTGGCCGAATTCAAAATAGCATAGTAACGTGAATGCGTTAAAATATGCCTTATTTTAAGAGCATATTCTATACTTTACGGCAGACTACTTTTTGAGAAAACTAAACTTTCAACAAAGAAAATCGATAAAATTCGTTGCAGAGTGCGCGTAAACCATGAGTAATATCGCTTTTTTGCGAACAATAAGTTTATAGTCATTTCTATCATATATAATTTTCATGTGTCGTGTAAAAATGTTCATATTTCGTTGCAGAGTGCGCGTAAACCATGAGTAATATCGCTTTTTTGCGAACAATAAGTTTATAGTCATTTCTATCATATATAATTTTCATGTGTCGTGTACAGTTTTCTTTAAAACAAAAAAAACCGCGCTTTGGGACGTTTTCTGAGCCGCGTAACTTCGCTGTATAACCGTTAATAACAAGTACTTACCTGCAGACATTTTCGCGAGCCTAAATAGTTTTAGGGCATGCCTCGATGAAGTCAATCTGGAGTAAATTATCATTAAATTAAAAATAAATCATTCCTGCTAGTTACGCTGATCTCCTGGAAGCTTTCAGCGATCAGAGTATACATGGTGTTTTTGTATCCGAATCATTTCTGAAACCATCTCTTCCTTCCTCCATGTATTCTCTGCCAGGGTTCAGGCTCTATCGCAACGATAGGACAGGCAAAGCAGATGGCGGGGTTGCTATCTACTTACGTTCTGACATTCCGTGCAAAATCATCTGCCACTCGCCAAGCCTGTACTCTGGTTCGACTGAGTATCTCTTCCTTGAGATCAGCTTGCATCACAACAAAATTCTTCTGGGTGTATATTACAGCCGCTCACTTCGTATCGATTACTTTGATTCTTTTGAATCTCTACTGAGTGACTTCACTCCTCTCTATAGTGCCACTCTCATCCTCGGTTATTTTAACAACTGTCTCCTGAAAAATAAAGCCCGCTCTGCTAAACTTAAATCTATTGTAAATTCCTCTAACTTACATATTCTTCCCCTTGACGCTACTCACTTTCAACCGCACTGTATTCCCTCTCTTCTCGATCACATGATTATCTCCAACATAGCCAAGGCTGCTCATGGCCAGCTTAATGCCCCATTCTCCTATCACGATCTGGTGTATCTTTCATACAAAATTAGGCTCCCTAAGCGCAAAGTAAAATTCCTTGATATTCGAAGCTTCAAAAGTGTGAACATCGTTTCCCTGAAATCAGATGCTTATCTGTCGATTGGACCCCCGTTGTAACTGGTGAGACCGTTGATGACAAAATCCTGAAGTTCAACTCAATTGTTCTGGGGCTGTTCGACAAGCACGGGTTCTCTTTCTAAACACTGTTAAAATTTCAGTGTATCACTTAGAACAAGAACCCAGAGTTATATCAAAAAATTAAAATAAAAAGATCACCCATCCATCAATAGTCAATATTCAATATAATTCAATAAATGTGGTGAAGCTTTCCCAGACCTCATGAAACACAGTAAACTGATACCTCTGTTCAAGTCGGGAGATCAAACCAATATCTGTTCTTCCAGTATTATGTAAAATATTTGAAAAGAACTCAATCAAATGCTACCACACTTCAACGGTACAAAACAACTGCACGCCAAATAATATGATTTCACTAGGGTTAAATCGACTACGGATGCATGCAGAAGTCAATGGCGTTAAATCATCGGGTGTAAAAATTGGCGTTCCACAAGGCTCCATATTAGGCGTTTCTTATTCCTGGTATATATTAACGATCTGCCTTTCATGGTAGAGAAATTGATTGGGATAGTGTTGTTTGCTGATGATACTTTACTGGTCTTCAAAATTTAAAGACAAAAATAAGATTTTAATGATGTAAAGATGTATTGTATTTTACCTTGAATTGGTTCACAGTTAATAATTTATTGTTAAACACTAGTAAAACCTAGTGTATCAAATTCTCACCTCCAAATATCAGGCAAATTGAGACCAGTTTAGTGTTAAACAGCAACACGTCAAAATTTCTAAATTATACGAAGTTTCTTGGAATAATAATTGATAGCAAATTGCACTAGGGACCCCACATAGATAAATTGGCTGGTAGATTAACCGGTCCTTTACGACACGAACACGGATGTTACTACATGTAGGCTAGTATATTTTAGTTACTTTCATAGTCTCCTGTTATATGGTATCTTGTTTTGGGGGAAAGCAGCGGATATTCAAACAATTTTTTTTTACTGAAAATAACTATACGAGCATGTTATAATTTAAAATACATATACTCCTTAAGAGAGCTTTTTAATGAAAATGATATACTAACTTTAGTTAGTCAATTTATTTTCGAAAATATAATATACGCAAGAATCTTACAAAATTGTCCAAGTTTAGCGATAGCTGTAACCTAAGAAATACTTATAGGCTAGTTGCGCCCCGCTTAAAACTGGAGAAGGTTAGCAATTTTTCAAGGGTCAGGGCTTTCTATACTTCAACAAGATACCTCTGGAGATTATGAAATTGCTATTTGAGCAATTTAAAAAGCATGTTAAAGCAACTTTGTCGAAAAAGGGTTATTGCTTTGTTCAAGATTACTTAAACGACGGGACTGTATGGGGTTAATCTAAGTCCACACAGAACTGGCTGTTAATATTTTTGTTGTTATTTATTCCTGCTTATTAAGTATGATAATGAATATTGTAAAATTTGTATGATGAGAAATACAACCAATTTTAAAAGAGATCTAAAAATCAATCTGTGGGAGTTTCCTCGCCCTGCTCCTGCCACAGTGGTCGAGTGGTCTTGAACTCTATTTAAAATCAATGAATTTTGTAGCAAATTTCATTGATTTTAAATAGAGTTCATGAATTGTTAATGTAGGTGTAAATCTTACCAAAAACATTTTCACGTAAAATGTTGCAAGACTAGAACGTGTGGCTCACAATGTCAAAAAATTATCAGATCTCATGTAGAACCAAGCTTCTAACTCTACACGCCCTCACTATATAAGCCCCAAGTTCACAAACTCTAGAACTAAGTCAAAATATGTGGCTTGGTCGTTTCGCTACCGTCAGGTGGGCGTGAGGAGAAAAATTATTCACTGCGCATTACTTTTATGTTATAAAATAAAGAACTATTTTATAACAGAAATTAATGCTCAGTGAATAATCTTTCTCCTAGTAAAAGTTCTATGTTTTAGATGTTTTTGTTGTTTGTGTTCTAATACTAGCTTACATACAAAATTTCAGATTTTTAGGATTTCAGGAAGTACCCTAAGAATTTTGATGATCATCAGTGGGTCAGCGGCGAAATCGGGGATTCTTAGATATAAATAAAATGTAAAGCATATAAGCTATGGAATTAAAACTTTACATGTATAATGAGTCTACTATTGAGATGATTTTGTTTATTTGTTTCGTTTATCAGGTACAATCCAAACCCAAATAATAAGAATTCAAAAAAACGACGAAGCGCTTTCAGAAAAGGTAGTTCGCTTGCGCTTCGCTTTGCTCGTCTTGGCGGGGGCACTACCGTGCCCCCAGATAATTGAAGTCCGTCGATAAAATCCTTTCTTCCGGTGATTTCTATGGAATCGTTAAATTATTATTATTAATATTACGTAGTTAATTATTAATGAACTGCGCATGCTGCGGCCATATCTATTGTAATAATTAGGTATCTATTAAGTTCCCGTAATGCGTAGGTCTTGTAAAAGATACTCAGGAAATTGTTAAATAAATAACCTTCATATACGGATTGTTGTTAAAAAAAATTGCATTAAGTTGGCCAAATTTTTCATTCATTGGAATCTAAACATAAACATTTACATACAGGCACATATATTGCTACTGGCCCCACATACCTTGTGTCATCAGAGCCAGAAACAGCGACGTCATACACATAGACATCCAAGACCTAGGGTTTTTCTCCTTACCAGCCGGGGATCGAACCTGGGACCTCTAGCATGGTAGGCAGAGCCACAACCACTTGCGCCACAGAGGTCGTCAAAATTGCTTGAACTATTTGTGGTGATGTTAGCTAATTTACTATGGAAGCCTTAAGAAATATGTGTCTGGTGGAACAAGTCTTACTATTATTCAAGATACTATTCTGCGTTTTATACTTCTTGATCACATATTCATATTCATATTCATATTCATATTCTTTATTGCACAGAAAACATAGATACACAGATAGTTACAATAAATTTTATAGGCAAAGGCGAGCTTATCTCTAAAAAGAGATTTCTTCCAGCAAACCTAGGCAAGACAGGAGTGTTTATGAAAAAGGACAGTCCTAGTGCGCAATAAAACAGTATACATACGTACGAAAATTACTTTTAAAATATAAATAAAATATACCTAATAAAAAATATATATATCTCAACTATATAATACACTAGATAGCATGCACATATATAAACTACAAAATATCATACATATACTTACATAAATATGATACTAATTACGAAAGAGAAAGGAAATACGCTTTCAATCTTCTCTTAAAAGTGAAAATTGAGGGACTATCCCTAATAGTGCAGGGAAGTGCGTTCCACAGTCGGATTGCCCTTAACCTAAAAGAGTGTTTGTAGGCGGCAGTTTTATGCCGAGGAGTTGACAGGAGAGACACCGTGTGGGATCTCCGATTACTATCCCTGGGGAAAAGAAACTCAAAACGTTCTCGAAGATATGTGGGGTAGCGGGGATTTCGCAAAATATTGAATAGATAAGAGAGAATGTGCATATCACGGCGAAGACGGATCGGAAGCCATCCCAGCTCCTTGCGATACTGGGAGACATGGTCGTACTTGCGCAGCCCGTAGACAAACCGAATCCCAAGGTTTTGGAGTCGCTCGAGTTTATTCAGTTGTTCTTCGTTCGCACTGACCCAACAAGCATCCGCGTAGTCTATTAAAGGTAGTAGAAGGGACTGAACAAGGGTGATTTTAGTCTGCCGCGGCAGGAAGTACTGCAATCTCCGTAGGGAGTAAAATGACGCAAAGACTCGTCTGCTGACCTCACAAACATGGGGCGACCAGGACAGCAAGTTATCAAATATAACCCCAAGATTCTTAGCTTTCTCGCTGTAGGTGATTATCGTACCCTCATACATCACAGGATCGACGGGGATATTTTGTATTGTGTTAATTGAGTGCCGTGTACCCATAATCATGGCTTGAGATTTTGCCGGGTTGACAAGTAGCCCGTATGAAATTGCCCATTTACTGATGTTATCGAGGTCAGCATTCAACGCCTCTACGGTCAGATTTACATCACTAAGAGAGAAGTGCCGATATATTTGAAGGTCATCTGCGTAGAGATGATAAGAAGAAGTAAGAACGTCGGAGATGGAGTTAATGAATACTGAGAAGAGAAGAGGAGAAAGGATACCACCCTGCGGAACACCCGCGGAAAGATTACACCAGTTCGTTGAGATCTCCTCAGACTTAATACGCTGCTGGCGGTCTCTCAGGTAGGAGTCAAACCAGAGAGCCGAGTGCGAGGAGACTCTGAGCGATTTTAGAATTTCAACCAGGATATCGAAATCGACGCAGTTGAAGGCGCTACTGAAATCAAGCAGTGTGAGAACCGTAAGCTGCTTCTGATCCATGGCTAATTGAATGTCATCGGTGACTTTAAGCAATGCCGTGGTAGTACTGTGACCAGGCCTGAAACCTGATTGATATGGATTTAATAAGTTTCTAGAGGAAAGGTATGAGGAGAGCTGACAGTGAACAATTGATTCTAGGACTTTGGAAAGGATAGGCAGAATAGATATGGGACGAAAATCATTAAAGGAGACGGGATTGGACGATTTAGGTAGGGGAATAACAAGTGCCTTTTTCCACTGAGAGGGGAAGCAACCTTGTTCAAGCGATACATTAATTATGTGGGTAATGATCGGTAACAGCTCCTCAATGATACAGGTTATCATCTGAGAACAGATCTTATCCTCACCAATGGCTTTCGACGAGAGCGCTAAGATTGCTCTCCTTACTGCGCCGATTCCGACACGGTTGAAGTTGAAGGGTGAGTTGTGGGCTGCGGTCTTGGACCGTAGGTTACGAAGGGTAGCTTCCTTGACGAGGGGGTCCATCACGACTGGGGGATTAGCAAAATAATTGTTGAGACCGTTGAGGTTGACATTTCCAGCAGCCAAGTCCTGGGACTTACCTACACCAAGAGTCTTCAGGAATTTCCAAACCTGTGCTGGAGTATAGCTCTCAATACACTCGTAGATATGACGACGTTTGGCATCACGACACAGACGAGTGCAACGATTGCGGAGGCGTTTGAAAAATAAAAGATTCTCGTCGGTCGGATCCACCTTATATCTACTCTTGGCACGGTTTCTCTTGGCCATCAGGCTCTTGATGGTGTCAGTAAGCCACGGCGCAGGAAGGTGCTTAACCTTAACCCTCTTGACCGGAGCGTGCTTATCAAACAAGCTCAGGACAACAGAGTTAAAGTTTTGGACTTTGTCTTCAACGGTCTCGCTGCCAACAACAGAGGACCAGTCGACGGAGGCGGCATCTGATTTAAGGGAGTTAAGATCCATGCCCTTGAAGCTACGTATGTCGAGGAATTTAGCTGCACGCTTGGGAGGCCTTAACTTGAATGAGAGGTAAATCAAATCGTGATAGGAGAAGGGTGCGTTAAGTTGGCCATGCACAGCAACCTTGGATAAGTTAGAAGTAATCATCAGATCTAG
Source organism: Argyresthia goedartella (assembly GCA_949825045.1). Classification (NCBI taxonomy): domain Eukaryota; kingdom Metazoa; phylum Arthropoda; class Insecta; order Lepidoptera; family Argyresthiidae; genus Argyresthia; species Argyresthia goedartella. Next base: position 21,403,241 of record OX463807.1, read on the forward strand.
AAGAGAGGGGGTGCAGTGTGGTTGAAAGTGGGTGGCACCCAGGGGAAGGATGTGTAAGTTTAATGAACTTACAAGAGATTTGAGCTTTGCCGAGCGAACGTTATTTTTGAGAAGGCAAGTGTTAAAGTCGCCGAGAATCAGGGTGTCGCTATAAAGAGGAGTCAGATCATTGAGAAGGGTTTCAAATGAGTTAAAATAGTCAATGCGAAGAGAGGGGCTATAATAGACACCCAGGAGGACTTTATTGTGACGCAAGCACATCTCCAAGAACAAGTGTTCAGCGGTACCAGAGTACAGGCTTGGCGACTGGCTGATGACTTTGCATGGAATATCGGCACGTAGGTATATAGCTACACCGCCATCAGCCTTGCCCGTCCTATCATTCCGGTAGAGACTAAACCCTGGCAGAGCATACATGGCAGAAGGAAGTGATGGTTTGAGAAAAGATTCCGAAACAAGAATACCATGTATGTTCTGATCGCTAAAAGTAACAAGGAGGTCAGCATAGCTGGTGTGAATGCTTTGTGCATTAATATGCACAACGTTAAAGTTTGTACCCAGGTTTGAAAACACCCTCTTCAAGTTGTAGGGTATTATTACACATTATATATCTTAGTATGTAGTTAACACTAAGAGCCTCCATTACACTCAGATCATACTTGTTCAATCACAGACACATTATAAAAATTGACCCACTGATACTTCTACTAAACTCAGATCACACTTCGACCTTTCGAGGCCTCTGCTGGATAACGAAGAGTCCATCCAACATAATCCCGCTGCCATTTGTTTCCCGCCTAAACTTGACTTCCTTTGCAACTGCGTACACATTTACTAGGGAGTAACTTTCGTTTCCTTAATTGGATTTTACATTTATTTGCGAATGACAACATAAGGGCCATTTTTTATTTTTTGGTTTAAGTATCGACATAGGTGCATTTAATTTAATATATTTTAGTATTTATATTCATTATATTATATCTAGTTTATGGATACCTACAACTTTGGTGATAGCTTTTTCTCCTGCTCTGATAGTGATGTTTTCGTTAGTGCGGGAAGGGTTCGGTCATCATCGGATGACTCACTGCCTTACAACTTGAAGCGGGTGTTTTCAAACCTTGGTACAAACTTCAACGTTGTTCATATCAATGCACAAAGCATTCACACCAGCTATGCGGTCCTCCTCGTTTGTTTTTAACTATCAGAACATATATGGTATTCTCGTTTCAGAATCTTTTCACAAACTATCACTTCCTTCTGCCATGTATACTCTGCCAGATTTCAGTTCACGAAATTCCATGCAAAGTCATCAGCCACTCGCCTAGCCTGTACTCTGGTACAGCTGAACACCTGTTCTGGAGATCTGCTTGCGTCAGAGTAAAGTCCTCCGGGTGGCTAATATAGCCCCTCTCTTCGCATTGACTATTTTAACTCATTTAAAACCCTCCTCTATGATCTGACTCCTCTTTATAGCGACACCAAAATGTTTAACGACTTTAACATATGCCTTCTCAAAAATAACGGTCGTTCTCTTGTAAGCTCATTAAACTTACACGCCCTTCCCCTGGGTACCACCCACTTTCAACCTCACTGCACCCTCTCACTTCTCGATCTGATGATCACTTCTAACATATCCAAGGTTGCCGTGCATGGCCAACTTAACGCCCCCTTCTCCTATCACGATTTGATTTACCTCCCAAGTTAAGATCTCCCAAGCGTGCAGCTAAATTCCTTGACAAACGTAGTGCCTTCAAGGGCATGGATCTGAACTCCCTTAAATCAGACGCCGCCTCGACCATCGACAGCGATCGGTCCCCTGTCTTTGGTAGCGAGGCCGTCGAAGAGAAGTCCGGAACTTTAACTATATAAGAAGAATAAGAATAAGAATAGAATAAATAATAATAAATATAAATAAATAATATCATTTTCATTAATATATCATTTTGAATAAATATAATAATATCATTTAAAACATACACATTTAAAAGTATATAAAACATACACAGTGCAAAATTAGTAGAGAGGTGACTGTAAAAGATATTGTACACACATAACTGACACATAGGTCTAGATCAATAATTTTCTCAGTTGAGTATAGTAAAATTACTCTGAAATACTCAGCACCGCCGACTCAGCTTCATTATGTGAGAGGGACAAAAGCCATTTCTGGCATTTTCGTTTAACTTCGAAGGTGCTGCAGTTTCTAAAGTCACATACACTGTTAGCCTTGTTGTACATATGTGGGTGGATAGAATCAGGGAATCTTTGGGCAAATGTGGTATTGACAGCATGGATGGGGATCTGGTACAAACGTTTCGTTAAAAGTTTGTTATAGAGTGATGATTTTGTTATGTTTTTGTGCATCAGATTTCAGTATATAAAGCCGACGGACGCTGAGTAGTTTATTTTCACTGTGAATAAGATCGGTGGGGTACATCCTTGGTTTCCTGAACATGACCTTTAGTAGTGAACGCTGTGCTCTCTCCACGTTAAGAAGAACTGTCTTGTTAGCCCCGCCCCATACCGAGATACAATAGGTAAGGATTGATTCACAAATCGCGGTATACACATTTGTTAATAGCTCGTAGCGCCAAGAGTAGATATAAGATGGATCCGACTGACGAGAATCTTTTAATTTTTAAACGCCTTCGTAATCGATGCACTCATCTGTGTCTTGATGCCAAATGCCTTCATATCTACGAGTGTATTGAGAGCTATACTCCAGAACAGGGTTGGAAATTCCTGAAGACTCTTAGTGTAGGTAAGTCCTAGGACTGGCTGCTGGAAATTTCGACCTCAACGGTCTCAACTATTTCTTTGCTGCCGTGATTCTTGTAACTGTCTGTACCTTTATATTTTCATAATATTACAATTTTACCGGAAACAGTCGAATCGAAATAATTTTTTGTACTATTTACTAGAAAAATGTTATAAATTTCAAGTAAATCCCCGAAACTGGATATCATACACTTTGAACATTCGGCTGATTTGACTAATTGGCTGTCCTCAGACTATGCATATTAACTAAAGTGTGTCTCAAAACACTTGTTCCTAGCTAGACATCCATACAAAACTTTACTTTTCATTTTAAAATGTTCACATGACACATTATAACTTTCACTGTTCAGTGAGAAATTATAACTTATCACTTTTAAATTTACGCTTTGACTTTCCACTTAACACTTTTCACATTCACTTTCCATGGAGTGATCTGTGCCTCCGTCCAATTCGTCTGCCCATCGATCGATTCTGTAAAACCACATTTCCTCGTGTACAGCCATTGTCAATGAATTCATTGTGAACTGAAACGATATATGACTAACAGTATTTTGTCACACATTAATTAATCAATTTAAGATATAAAATACAATTTCGAAAACCGGCACGATGACCCTTCGTCACAAAATAAATAATAAGTATTACCTAATTAGTTTCGTCCCTAACGAATCCATCAAATTCTGTTTTAAACATGTCATGACTCTCATAGCTAATATTCTGAAACCATGTCCCATATCTCTTTAGAGGAATATGTTGTGAAGAAGACCTTTTAAAGACTTTTATTAATATAGAAATGTCAAAATATCATTTGTGTTTCTGATTATTTTTTTGGCTCACATTTAGTGCTTTAGTGACATATGTGTCGTAGCCAAATCGTAGAATCGATCACATTATGATGTGATTGACCATTTCACGAAATATAACGTCCAGATCATTCACGTCAATGTTTGACGATATGGACATGCACGTTTGGCCATATCGTCAAATCTAGTCTGATGATTGTTTCATGAAATGGTCAGAAAGGGTCGAACTTGACGAAACATGTATTTTTAAAAGCATTTTTATTCAGTACTAGTTCTGAATGAAACAGTAGGTAGTTTAAGCTTTTATTGAACTTAAAATTTATGTATGTGTCACCGTAAGATTGTCAAAACCGTTAGTTGATAAAATCGGGACCACTTCAGGTTCGTTGAACTCAGTATCACTCAACTCTTCAACAAACTTGCGGCTTTCAGGCATCTTTCTCAATCTAACATGAGCAAATTCATAAGTCCTCCTAGAATCCAATGCTTTCACAATAATCGATCGATTTGAAATTCAGAGGGAAACCCTTTTGAGTGAGAATTTCTTCTTCGAAACCAGTCCAGTCCAGTCTCCAGTCCAGCCTGAGCTACAAATCAAACATTGAGCTAAAACATACTCCAAACAGTAGTGCCCCTGGGTGAACCAAAGAAACAGACGTGAACAAAATACCAATGACTCACTGCTGGAATTCCAAGCCAGTTACCTTAATGTGGGCAAGTCTGATGATATCACTGACACCATTAGAAATACACTGTCTTCTGAAATGTCTGCTATGAGGACCATCATGAGTAAGGAGTTTTCCAGTCTGAAGACGGAGCTGAAAGAGGTGAGGTCTGAACTCTCATCTTTGAAAGAAGCCATGGACTTTATTAGTGGGCAATACGAAGATATGAAAATCCTAGTAGAAAAATATGCCCAGGATAACAGTCTGCTCCGAAAGGAAAATGATAAACTGCAAGTAATTACTACTAACTTACTGCTCAGAGTGAATGACCTAGAACAAGAAGCCCGAGCCAACAATGTTGAAATACAGTGTGTTCCGGAATTCCAAGCCGAGAGCCTTTCAATACTGGTTCAGCAGCTTGCGAAGACGGTAGGCATCATGTTCAAAGACGAAGACATCCATCTTTGCACAAGAACAGCTAAGACTAAAGCTGAAAGCATTCGCCTGCTATCCATTGTGCTAAAACTAAGTACACCTCAAAAGAGAGATTCTCTTATTGAAGCAGTCAAACACTTTAATAAGTCAAACCCTGCGGATAAGCTAGAATTCAAGCATCTGGGCATAGCTGGACCGAAGCTTGATGTATTTGTACCAGACATCTGACCACTCACAACCGGGAGCTTCACTATTTAGCAAGACAAGCCGGAAAGGACAAGGGGTACAAATTCATTTGGATCAAGGAAGGCCGTGTCTTTATGCGTAAGTTGGACAAATCCAAGATATATTGCTCCAAATACAAGGAATTCTTTGTCAATCTTTATTGATTTCTATTGTTAAGTAATATAATGCTGGTCACTTATCTGTTATTTATATTAAAATGCTAGATCATATTAATATTGATATTGCACAAGATATAGAGAGTGTTAGTGAAATACAGTGTCTAAAAGTAGATAACCACTCTTCATGTAGACAGCTACTTAATTTAAGGGTTGACTGTGAGTTGTTCTGTGTTATTTCAGTCAATATAAGAAGTGTAAGCCATAATTTACATTCATTCCTTGTTTTTATCTCAGACTTGGACATTACTGTAGACATTATTGTACTAACAGAATGTTGGACAGATGATTCATCTCTTATCCCCCACATCCCAACATACCAGGTCTACTTATAACCAAAATGATGGTGTCATTGTATATGTGAGAAATAACATAACAAATATAAATGTAATTGAGCCTAGTGTCATATCTGAAGGAAACTGTCTGCTTATAACCATTGATAATAGCTATTGCTTTATTTATACCTACCGGCCACCCTGCTTTTTTAACCCAACCAGTTAGATTGAATCAATTGACTTTACTTGAAACTATTAAAACAAAACACATCATACTTACCGGAGATATCAATATAGATATAATGCCTGATAACGTTTCTAGATATGCTGCAGAGTACATCGAAATGTTGGCCTCATATGGTTTGCAGCAAGGTATAACCAGACCAACCAGATTCAACATCTGCCTTGACCATTTTATGATTAAGACATCAAACCATGCTCAGACGTTAGTCTTTGAGCAATTTACTGATCACTCACCAATATTTCTCATAATGCAAACCAAGTATAAAGAGATCAGACAAAAACAGACCGACCACACAAGGGTTACACTTGATATTGATGGTTTGGCAAAGTTCTTCAAATGTATTGATTGGGAAAACTTCTATGGCTCCGTTTCTGTTGAAGAGTGTCCAACAAACTAGTGTCCACACTACAAAAAATAATTACAGCAAACACTACATTCAAGAAAATACCTAACAGAAAAAAATCAATTAAGCCATGGATTACTATAGGAGTAGTCAAATCTATATGCGTTAGGGATAAGTTACATAAAAAATTAAAAACTAACAAAAACGATGATGAACTTAAACAGCAATACACAACTAATAGAAATTTATGTAATAAAATTATAAAATCACTAAAAAGGTCATACTACTGCTATAAACTAAAAGAAAGCCTGGGTAAAAACAGAGACACGTGGAGGACTATTAAGGATATTTGTAATGTGAAGAAGAGTAAAGTCATTCCAACTGAACTATTAAATCTGAAAGTGATACATAAAGACTCATTAAATGAGGGTAATAACTATTTTACTTCAATCGGTAGTGTTCTTGCTAACCACACATTACAAAAACTAAATACTACTGACAGATTATTGGCAGAAAAGGCGATCTCCCTGGATGGCCCACCGGGTTCAATGCTGCTCTGTCCGACAGACCCGAACGAAATTAGATGTACTATAGCTAAACTCAGGACAACCTGTGCGCCGTGATGGGATAAAATACAGTGATGTTCTGTCGCACCCTATTTCTGTCTTGTGTATCCTAAGCTTTACGGATGGAGCATTAATCAAATATTTATATAAATTACTCGTATTTGATTAATAAACTAACTAAAAATAATCATCTAACTATCTAGTACTACCTACCACCTATTGTTGTTGTTATTAGAATTTAGAATTTGATCTTAGATCCAAAAATGTCAATTTATTATTCCGCCAACTGAGGCTCTGGCTCCTGACATACAGGTTGCTCTAGTTTAGCAGTCAGAGCCATACTGTAACTAGGACGTAAGATTTTTATGCATAAATAAATTTCATTTCATTTTCATTTTATGCATAAATAAATAAAAAATAAATAAATTTCATTTCATTTCATTTCATACGCGCATAGTGCGGTGATTGATCCCGTTATGTTATGTATGACACGCGGATACTGCGTTCACTAAACCCATTTTGTTATGTATGATACGCGGATAGTGCGGTCACTAAACCCGTTATATTATGTATGACACGCGGATAGAGCGGTCACTAAACCCGTTTTGTTATGAATGATACGCGGATAGTGCGGTCACTAAACCCGTTATATTATGTATGATACGCGGACAGAGCGGTCACTAAACCCGTTTTGTTATGTTTGATTCGCGGATAGTGCGATCACTAAACGCGTTTTGTTATGTTTGCTACGCGGATAGTGCGGTCACTAAGCCTGTTTTGTTATGAATAATACGCAGATAGTGCGGTCACTAAACCTGTTTTGTTATGAATGATACGCAGATAGTGCGGTCACTAAACCCGTTTTGTTATGTTTGATACGCGGATAGTGCGGTCACTAAACCCGTTTTTTTATGTTTGATACGCGGATAGTGCGGTCACTAAACCTGTTTTGTTATGAATGATACGCAGATAGTGCGGTCACTAAACCTGTTTTGTTATGAATGATACGCAGATAGTGCGGTCACTAAACCCGTTTTGTTATGTTTGATACGCGGATAGTGCGGTCACTAAACCCGTTTTGTTATGTTTGATACGCGGATAGTGCGGTCACTAAACCTGTTTTGTTATGAATGATACGCAGATAGTGCGGTCACTAAACCCGTTTTGTTATGTTTGATACGCGGATAGTGCGGTCACTAAACCCGTTTTGTTATGTTTGATACGCAGATAGTGCGGTCACTAAACCTATTTTGTTATGAATGATACGCAGATAGTGCGGTCACTAAACCCGTTTTGTTATGTTTGATACGCGGATAGTGCGGTCACTAAACCTGTTTTGTTATGAATGATACGCAGATAGTGCGGTCACTAAACCCGTTTTGTTATGTTTGATACGCGGATAGTGCGGTCACTAAACCTGTTTTGTTATGAATGATACGCAGATAGTGCGGTCACTAAACCTGTTTTGTTATGAATGATACGCAGATAGTGCGGTCACTAAACCCGTTTTGTTATGTTTGATACGCGGATAGTGCGGTCACTAAACCCGTTTTGTTATGTTTGATACGCGGATAGTGCGGTCACTAAACCTGTTTTGTTATGAATGATACGCAGATAGTGCGGTCACTAAACCCGTTTTGTTATGTTTGATACGCGGATAGTGCGGTCACTAAACCTGTTTTGTTATGAATGATACGCAGATAGTGCGGTCACTAAACCCGTTATGTGATGTATTATACGCGGATAGTGCGGTCACTAAACCTGTTTTGTTATGTTTGATACGCGGATAGTGCGGTCACTAAACCCGTTATGTTAAGTCTGATACGCGGATAGTGCGGTCACTAAACCCGTTATGTTAAGTCTGATACGCGGATAGTGCGGTCACTAAACCCGTTATGTTATGTATGATACGCGGATAGTGCGGTCACTAAACCCGTTATGTTATATACGATACGCGGATAGTGCGGTCACTAAACCCGTTATGTTATATACGATACGCGGATAGTGCGGTCACTAAACCCGTTATGTTATGTATGATACGCGGATAGTGCGATCACTAAACCCGTTATGTTATATACGATACGCGGATAGTGCGGTCACTAAACCTGTTATGTTAAGTCTGATACGCGGATAGTGCGGTCACTAAACCCGTTATGTTATATACGATACGCGGATAGTGCGGTCACTAAAACCGTTATGTTAAGTCTGATACGCGGATAGTGCGGTCACTAAACCCGTTATGTTATATACGATACGCGGATAGTGCGGTCACTAAACCCGTTATGTTAAGTCTGATACGCGGATAGTGCGGTCACTAAACCCGTTATGTTATATACGATACGCGGATAGTGCGGTCACTAAACCCGTTATGTTATATACGATACGCGGATAGTGCGGTCACTAAACCCGTTATGTTATATACGATACGCGGATAGTGCGGTCACTAAACCCGCTATGTTATATACGATACGCGGATAGTGCGGTCACTAAACCCGTTATGTTAAGTCTGATACGCGGATAGTGCGGTCACTAAACCCGTTAGGTTATATACGATACGCGGATAGTGCGGTCACTAAACCCGTTATGTTAAGTCTGATACGCGGATAGTGCGGTCACTAAACCCGTTATGTTATATACGATACGCGGATAGTGCGGTCACTAAACCCGCTATGTTACGATACGTTGTTGATACGTTCTAGTGGGCATAGTAGCACGTGTCGTGTACTTTCCGCGCCTCATGCGGTCCTAGTATGGTCATGGTACGCTCTAGTGGTTAGAGATCTTTAAGGCATTAAAATCATGAAAAAAACAAAAAAACAAACATTTATTTACAGGCCCCACACTAGGATACCCTGAGTCATGGTAACCACAAACAGCGACTCTATATGAGTTAAGACCTGGTGATTTTTTTACTTTCTTCCGAGCTGGGATTCCAACCCGGATCTCTCGCTTGGGAGGCAGATCCTCGGACCGCAACGCCACAGAGGTCTGTTGAGAACTCCATATTTTTAATGTAGTTGTAAAAAATATTCAGACATAAGTGTAGAATCACCTTTCCGCCATGGCTTTTAAAGAAAATAACCAGAAGAGGAAAACCTCGCGAAATTTATTTACCTTTCATTAGTGGGTATTTTATACCCATAGACAAGGAGTTAACAAAGAATCTCATAATTAATTAAAGGATGATTGATCAAAATAAAAGGTTTTACTTACAAAAATATGAAATTTTGAATATTGAACATGAGCTGTCGGAAAGCACTTATCTGAATTTTGGTGTTTCTGAAATTAGTAAGCACCTAGTCAAATGTAAATTAGGATAACTTGATGTATCAAGCATTCTAGAAAATGAATAACACAGAGGTTTGTTAATACGATTATATGTACTACAATTATAATGCATGGTTTCATTGTAAGTAACCGTATGTTATAACTGTGGGAGGTTCTCATTGGCTTCTTAGTTAGTTTAATTTTTAGCATATACAAGAAAGCCTTAGCCTTAACCTTCCCCAAAAATGTAAAATAAAAAAATAAAATGTTTCTAAGTAATGGACGGCGAGTGAAAGCGTCCCTGAGGTGCAGAAAAGATCTTTAAGTTTTAAAAACCGGGAAAACGCAAACTGTTAGTCTGTAAGGCACCAAATAATGAAAGAAATCGTGAATCTATTGACGTGATAAATTCTTATAAATCTATGAACGCCGGCTGCACGAACGAAAAAGTGTCACGTTCCATAGTCACGTACCGCCCGAGCCGAGCGTGCAAGCGTGAGCGCGGAACAAGCGATAGAGAGGCCTAAGCTTTTCTTATTGCGTTATCATATCACGTAAAATTATCGTCCGTAAACCGACTTTAATATCAGTCAATAATATTTCTCAGATATTAAAGTCAATTTACATTAGGTTCACCTTTGGCTAGAGTGATCGATGCTCACATGACAAAGTCCACAAGCCGACCTCACATAGAATTTGAGAATTCTTTCTATGTGCAAATGTCAGTCCAGTTTCCAAAACATTTTGAACAGGTATGTACCAGAAAAATCCGTTCTTAAACATCAAGAATTCCGTGCAAATACCGCAGAGAGACGACATGCCGAACTGTTTATAGAAGATGACTTAGAATTTCGCCATACGAGCACAACCTCTGGAGCCCGATTTCGCTAAGAAAATGGCGGCTTAGTGACAATTACACGACAACAAGGCTCCTCCTTAGATATTAATTGGCTTTAGGATAATTTTATTTATAGTCGACTATGAAAAATGAAATTTGTAAGGACATAAATTGGGTACCGAGTGACCGATCCGATAATGAATTGGTTCCTTAGGTGTACCGCCACTGTCACGTCATTGTCATCACCGAGTCGCCATTTTGTCAGCAGATCCCATATTCCCCAACGATGGTGCTTCAAATTTGAAACATACCAATTTCATGCTCCTGAAATCCCGACTTACTCTTCTATCAAAGGAGTCCACACAAAGTAACTTTTTGGGACATGCATAACATTATGTAACATTAAAACGAGGAAACAGGGTGGTGCGACAGGGAAAGGAAGTCAAAGCTACTTTTAGGCCTTTATTAATAAAGCCCTCTCATCATAAATACGGACTTGAGACGCTGTCTTTATACGTTTCTGCATCTCAGGCCTGTCTTATGACAAGCTCTGACGACCGCTGTGTCGTTGCTGTTGTGGCTCAGCCTACCATGCGAGAGGTCCCGGGTTCGGTCCCCGGCTGGAGAAAAAAAAAACCCAGGTCTCGGATGTTTTATATGTGTGACGTCGCTGTTTCTGGTTCCCACGATACAGGGTATCCCAGTGTGGGGCCAGAAGCAATGTATGTGCCTGTGTGTAGATGTTTATGTTTATGTAGCTCTCTTAGCTGAGAGTATTTTATTGATACTGTGTCCTTAAAGTCTCAGATACACCATGGACAATGTCGCCTAACATGACGCTGCAACATGGCACAGTGTCCCGAAACAAGGCTTGTTCTGTTGTTGTTGTTTTAAATGTTTTCAGAAGTTTGTCAGCAGCATTGAAACGTTCACAAAGAGATGTCTTTAAGCCGATTTTAGTGTATACATGGTAAAATGTCTCTCGATACGTTCCACGTTGCACTACCATGTTGCGTAGATTGAGCGTTGTGCCACATGTTGGGGGACACTTTTTCCCCTGATTTATCTGAACCTTCATTCACTGATCATCCCTCTCGCGAACAAGGCTGAAGGTAGGTAAAACTGTGACTTTGCCACCGCGTTTGCAAAATGTGATGCCGTCTGAATATACCTGAATATTCGTATGCGACAGTAATAGGGTTCTCTTCAAGGGGACGGAAGTGCGGTGGGTACGGATTCAGGGATGTGATCCTCTCACTAATGACGGCCTATTCACTCTGCCTTTATACTTCGAACTGCGCGGCGACAATCTGCGGGTGTTCTATTCGTAGAAAGTTGTAGCCAAATCTTAGAGAGTGCTGTTGGCGAATGCTCTGACTGCAGTTTAATTTCATACTCATATCGTCTTCGTAATAATTAATAAAAAGAGTGCAGGTTTTAATCAATCTTTTAATCAACCGACTTCAAAAAGGAGGAGGTTCTCAGTTCGTCTGTTTTTTTTGCATGTTTGTTACGCGATTACTCCGTCAATTATGAACCGATTTTGATTACTCTTGTTTTGATTGATCCGTCGTACTTCAGAGGTCGTCCCAAATAAATTTTAACAAAACTGATTCAGCGCTATTTGAAAAAAATCATCAAATACAAAAAATATATAGCCAGATGACGTTTTGGTTTGTAGTTCCGTGCAGCAAATGTTTTGATGAGGACTTTTAATGTAATGTAATGTATCACTGTGCGCTAACATTTACTCACCTACTAAAATTTACTTTATAAAATACAACTGCTAGAAATACTCAGTCAGGTCATAAGTTCTGTCACACAATAAAAACTTTTGAATTTAGAACGCTGGCCACTTTATTGAATTCGAATTTCGAATGTTTCATGAAAATAAAAATGTGTACTTTTTAGAATTTTCCTCATTTTTAAATATGGAGTGGACACTTAAAGAAGACCGTGTCGCAGTTATTGCGTTGCATCGTTGCGGTTACGCGCCAATTCAGATTTTCGACTTACTGAAAAATTTGAATATAACCAAAAGATTCGTTTATCGTACCATAAAACGATACAATGAAGACTCTAGTGTAGATGACAGGTCAAGAAGTGGTCGCCCTCGTTCTGTTATGACTCCAGCAGTGATAAAAGCTGTGAAGGCGCGAATTCAAAGAAATCCCATACGTAAGCAGAAACTGTTCGCCCTTCAGATGGGGTTAAGCAGGACCACGGTGAAAAGGGTGTTAAATGAAGACTTAGGGCTTAGGGCATATCGAAGAAAAACAGGACATCGTTTGGACGCTCGTTTAATGGACCTGAGACTGAAGAGATGCCGCGCTTTGTTGAAGCGGTACGCGGGAAAAAAGCATCGGGAAATTCTTTTTTCGGATGAAAAAATTTTCACCGTGGAAGAGAGCTACAACAAACAAAATGATAAGGTGTACGCACACAGCAGTGAAAAAGCGAGCAACCGTATTCCGCGTGTCCAACGAGGTCATTTTCCATCCTCGCTCATGGTTTGGTTGGGAGTCTCTTATTGGGGCTTAACTGAGGTACATTTTTGTGAGAAAGGCGTAAAAACGAATACAGTTGTGTATCAAAATACAGTCCTCAAGAACCTTGTGGAACCTGTTTCTCATACCATGTTCATAACAGGCACTGGGTATTCCAACAAGATTCTGCGCCAGCTCATAGAGCGAAAAGCACACAAGACTGGCTGGCGGCGCGTGAAATCGACTTCATCCGACACGAAGACTGGCCCTCCTCCAGTCCAGATTTGAGTCCGTTAGATTACAAGATATGGCAACACTTGGAGGAAAAGGCCTGCTCAAAGCCTCATCCTGATTTGGAGTCACTCAAGGCATCCTTGATTAAGGCAGCCGCCGATATTGACATGGACCTCGTTCGTGCTGCGATAGACGACTGGCCGCGCAGAATAAAGGCCTGTATTCAAAATCGCGGGGGCCATTGTGAATAAACTTTATTACCATAAGAATCTATGTTTTATTAAGTTCATTTTGCTATATAAATGTTTACATAAATAATAAACATGTCTAAATTATTTCATATTGCACATGTGACAGAACTTATGACCTGACTATGTATACAATTCTGACATTGTCGAGCCTTTTTGTACACAATGCAAAACTTCAGAAATCTACCTTGGACTGCTATATACTATAATAACTTTCACTGTGAAACCAATCAAAATTTGGAGTCCACTCCACCCATTTGACGTAGTATTCACCAAGCCACTCGATCCGGCTTATACGAATATACGGACCCGAAGCCAATAGGGTCACAACACATATCGCGTCCCTATCAGATCAATCTGAAAGAACTCCGTTTTATGGACATTTTAGGTTTACGTTTGGGTTAGTCCTGGTCCTACTCATTCAATTTGAAATAGACTTGAATAAAAATAAATCTTCTTTTCTTTTGTCAAGATTGACATACAAGTTTTTGTTTTTTTTTTCTTGAAAAATGCGACCGTTTGGTGCAACTTAGACGATCCGCAGGTGTATTTTTGGTCGAAATCTAGATGGGATTTCCCAGCCACTACCTTGATAATGAGCGCGTAAGGTAGCCAAACTGACCTTCAATCGAATTCAATAAAGCTCTGGTTTTAGCGAATCAACCTTTTAAATGTGTTCGGAAGTTTGTAAGCAGCATTAAAACGTACACGAGGAGAAATCTTTAAGCCGTCCAATGTCTTACATATACATAAGTCTGTCTCATGGTATTAACACTCTGCTGCGGTACCGGGTGGAAGGCACCTGGTGCGAGTGTTATACTGAGTGACTAGACATATCTCGTCTGTCTCGCTCTCTCGCAGCCGCGCTATTGTACAGCACATGTCTGTCTGTGTTAATTACTGTTTTATTCCAGAGAATAAAACCGTAATTAATTCATTTACGTGGTTTTCCTTCGATAAATTACATTGGCGACAACATTAAATTACAGTGAATGTTCATAAGATGAGTGAACCTTTATTGTAGTTATGAATAGTCATAAGTTTATTCAAAAGAAAACATCACATGTTTTCAGTTATGTAAGGGAGATTGTGGTATACTGAGTGACTAGACATATCTCGTCTGTCTCGCTCTCTCGCAACCACGTTATTTTACAGCACATGTCTGTCGCTGGAATAAAACAAATAAATGAATGAATTTACGTGGTTTTCCTTCGATATATTACATTGGCGACGATAAGTGAACTCCAAGGTAAATATTGAACAATAAATTACAGTGAATGTTAATAAGATGAGTGAACCTTTGTTGTAGTTATAAATATTCATAAGTTTATTCAAAAGAAAACATCATATGTTTTCATTTATGTAAGGGAGAGTGTGGTATACCGAGAGGGCGAGACAGACGAGATATGTCTAGTTACTTAGTATACCCTTACATGACTGAAAACATGTGATATTTTCGTTTAAATAAATTACAGCAACCTCAACTTCATCAAGGCTCACCACCAGCACCAAACAAAATGACAACTTATGGTGAACTGAAGCCATTCGAGGGCGATAAGTGGGAGTTATTTCAACAGCAATTAGAATGTTTTATTATTTTAAATGACATCAAGCAAGAAAAGAAAGTGTCTCTACTAGTAACTTAAGTGTCCCCAAAAGTTCATCAAACACTAACCTACATATGTACTCCTGAAAAACCAAACAATTATAAATACAATGAATTATGTGAAAAATTTAAGAATAAATATGTGAAGCTACAGTCCATTGCAGTGGAAAGAGCCAAATTTCGGCAAAGCAATCAGCAACCTACAGAAAAAGTGGAAGATTACATATAAGAGCCAAAAAAATAGCAGGAAATGTGCATTCAAGGATGAAGATGATCAAATAAAAGAGAAATTCATTGATTGATTCGAATTAATAAAAAGTGTGACAGAGATGGATTTAGATATGTGTATAGAAGTAGCACGTTCAGTAGAAGCGGCATTGTTACATACCAATAATGCACAGGAAATAATAGAAATATTTTATAACCAATGCAAAGCCACGAAACCTAACCAAGACAGAAAAATAAACCAAAACAGAAAACCAAGACAACAAACAACCAGTTTTTGCTGCGTAAAACTAAATCATCACAAGTCAGAGTGCAGGCCGAAGATGAAATACTGCTCCGAATGTAGATACCAAGGGCACATCTTTCGAATGTGATCCAAGAGGACACTACATACGAATGTGTTAGAACAAATAACAGGTGACCCGAGTGAAGAAAATCTTACAAAGGAAGATGAGGCACAGGTTGAGACAGATATAACTAACACTAATTACGAAACATATTCTTTCAGTAGAGTAAGTAGCAGACCACCTCATTACATAACAATAAATGTAAATGAGCACAATTTACCATTTTAGTTGGACACGGGTTCAGAAGTATAGGTTGTTTCATAAAAATCGGAGACCATCGTCGTCATAGTTGTTTTTAATGTGAGAGCGGGGCCAATAAGTTTGAGAAGTCTAATCTGCGGTTTAAGGATTGCACTAAGGTATGTGCTATAAGTACGTCTGTAACTGGAGAGACCGTAAGTTACTACTGATTCTTCTAGAGCATTATAAAGCAAGGGGCAAATTGTGTAGCGTATACGATTCCTTACGATCCAAAAAACTACCAGAAGCGATCTCAGTTTACCACAAACGCGTCCTACGTGAGCACCCCAGTTAAACCTGCTGTCAGTCAATAGGCCCAAATATATATATATGTGACGACGTTTTCCACTTGTAGCTTCCAGTGTTGCAATCATGCATGCATTCGTGGGAATGGGCAATAATGCCAACCTGGGTCTTGTCTTTACAGTAGGGGGATTTGATGTGGAGTAGTTTGTGTCGTCTTCTTGTTTAGTCTTCTGGGCGTATAGGACCAGACCCGCGTCATGGCTCCATTTGGACAGGATGTTAAAATCTGCTTGCAGCTTATTTTTAACCACGGTTGCGTCTTTGTCAGCTACTATTAGACACGTATCGTCACCAAATTTATAGGTTTTGTTCAATTGATAAACTCATATCATTGACATAAGTTAGGAAGTGAAGAGGCCCTAGGACCGAAGCTTGGTCTGTACCATAGCTAATAGGGATGTCTTCGCTCACTAAATCATCGAATTTGACATTATATTTACGTGCCTCTAGGTAGTTCGTGCACCAACTTAGGACAGGACCACGTATGCCACAAGCGTCGAGTTTGGCCACTAGTATGATCCAATGTATCAAAAGCGAGAAATCGATAAAGAGAGCAAGTATTTCTTTTTTATCTTCTAAATGTGCGTTGTCGTTTTTATCTTCTAAATGTGCGTTATAAATGTTCGTCCGTTAATTTGGATAATAGTATAGTAGTACTTTTATTAGGTTAAAAGCTGAATTGATTGGGGTTTAATATATTGTTAATAAGAAAAAAAATATGTAGTTGTCCAGATATAAACTTTTCGCAAATCTTATCTATTGAGGAAAGAAGTGTAATTACACCTTACTTAAGCTCGTTATGCCAGCCTCGGTGACGAATTATAATATCGAGAGGTTGCAGGCTGTTATCTATTGTTTAAAGTAATATAGGAAAGTTAAGCATCATAGACCTTATATTTACATGTAAGCAAAATAACGGTAGATATTTATTACTAGTGATGGGAATGTGCTTGAGAAATGCATTTTACATCCTGACAATTAAATACATCGACAATATTAGAATTTTATTCTAAGTAAAGGACGTTGAATATTAGGTTTTAGTTCCGTTAAGTAGATAAGTGCACGTAAACGAGGTAAAAAGCTTAACACAACCTTTAGATATTGTAAAGAAGATTCCTGTTAAATGCAACGATGTACTGAAATACTTAAAGATTTTGGTGGTAAAGAAATCATTCTTTACCACAAGTAATAGGCTGAGATTGGTTGAATGCCTTACAAATGTGGCCCCCAAAGTAACAAATGCAGAAACCGTTCGCAGATGTATTCGACCCTGGTTGGGGTAATTTTAAGGGAGAGGTAATAACTTAAAGCTGTTAACTATTTCCCGTTGCTGCTGACTCTGTTTGGACAACCATCCGCCTAATACAGTGTGAGCGGGCTCATAGACAAAGTATGGCTTAACGTGGTTGCAACTGTGCCTTGTGCCACCCCGTATGGGAAAAGGCGTGACGCTATGTTAGGAAAATCTATAGTCAATAGTCAATAGTCAAAGTACTTTATTACTGTAGATATTTACATATACTTAGCAAATGTCATTTTTGCCTCTTCTCTACATTGGACCACTGTGGGAGAAGAAGGGCGTAGAAACTCCCACAGATTGATTTTTAGATCTCTTTTAAAAATAGGTTGTGCTTAACTAATACAAATATGAAAAATTTAATTGTTATGATTAATAAGCAGGAATAAATAATTACAAAACTATTAACAGCAAGGTCTGTGTTGAGCCAGATTAACCCCATACAGTCCTGTCATTTAAGTAATCTTGAACATTGTAATATCCCTTTTTCGACAAAGTCGCTTTAACATGCTTTTTAAATTGCTCAAATGGCAATTTCAAAATCTCCAGAGGTATCTTATTGTAGTAGAGAATGCACTGACCCTTGAAAGAATTGCTAACCTTCGCGAGTCTAAAACGGGGCGCACATAGTCTGTGATTATTTCTTAGGTTAACATTACAGCTGTCGCTAAGTTTGGAAAATGTTGTAAGGTTCTTGCGTACATACATTATATTTTCGAAAATAAATTGACTAGCTACTGTTAGTATGTCAATTTCTTTAAAAAGCACTCTTAAGGAGTCTGTTCGTTTTAAATTATAAATTGCTCGAATAGCTCTTTTCTGTAAAATAAAAATAGTTTGAATATCCGCTGCTTTCCCCCACAACAAGATACCATAGGACATCACACTATGAAAGCAACTAAAATATACTAGCCTAGATGTAGCCACATCCGTGCTTTGTCTGATGTTCCTAACAGCGTAAGCCGCAGAACTTAATTTACCAGCCAATTTATCTATGTGGGGTCCCCACTGCAATTTCACTGCTATTCTCGAAGTCTGGCCTTAAAGCTCAGAAATTCACTTCTCACTTCAGCACCGAATGGGTATGTAGAGTTTCTCAAGCTCCCCACTTCACAGTAATGAAGCAAGCAATGGTTTTGTGACGGATGTCTTGCGCAGTCGTCTTCACCGGAATCGCTCTATTCATACCAGAATCCGGGCGGGTAATTAATGAATTTTGGATACAAATTAACCTTTACTAAATAAATGCCCTGGCACTGCATCTCGACAAAGATAGCGAACGCTGTGCGACCGATGTCGGCTGTAAAGTGATAACTTTGCAAAATAAATGAGTTGAATAGTGTAGTATTGTACAAACAGTATCACATACTCTTTTATTTCGCAAAGTTATCACTTTACAGCCCACATCGGTTGTAAAGCGCTCGCTATCTTTGTCGAGACTTCAGGGCCTAGTCGTTGGGAAGATCGGTATGGTGGGTAGATGTAACTAAATTATATACTAGTGGCCCTGTGGGCAGTAGACCTCGCCAATAGGGGGGACTGTGAACCAATTTATAGGTAAGTATTTTAGATTCAATCAAAATCAAGTAGTAAAGTAGCCGCAACATTAACTTGTAAACTACATTTTGCGATTTAAAATACAATCTAATGAATTTTCTCGAATATAGTTATAGTCTACTTCACTCACTCTCAAGGTCTGTATAGATCCTCTTTACTTTTCTGTCTCCTACTTCGAGGAGTCCAACCTTGGTATGATTTGAAAATATTACTGACAGACACACATAGAGACAGACGAAAGCAAAATCGGCCTTCTATCTTGTCGAAAGCCCTTGGAGCCCTTCGCTCGCTCCGCTTGCTCGGTCAATTATGTCTTCAAAAGACACGTAAAAGTAGTTTTAAGTCGAAATCGTTGAAATGCTTTAAACTGGTAACCCTTTGCCTAATCTTAGTGAGCTCTGAAAGTGTTAGGCAGTTTCTGTGTTTAATACAAACCCGAAAGTGTCTTTAAAATCTAGTACATACTATCATTTTGTAAAACATACCACGTATTTAGAAACCACGTGGCGCGTGTAATGCTCATCAGACATCTTCTCGAAAATTCTACATTTTCGCATCACGTTCTTCGGAACAGCAAGATTAGAGAGGGTCGTGGTGACAATATAAATCTTCTCAGGATGTGACGTCAGACGTGACGGCAACCTCTACTAATCTCTTTACCAAGCTGTTACCTACAAAGGTGGCTGGGGAAATAGATTTTGCTGCCTCGCGATAAGAGCCACAGACGGAGAATGGGACGCAGATAAGTTTGTCGCCGAGTAATTAAAATTTCGACAAACAGATGTTTAATTCTGATAATGTATTTGATCCTACCAGTGTGCTCTGTGTCGCTGCTGGGGGGACGATAACGTCACTCAATCCCGGTTTTTCTACTCACCATGTTTTATTTCAGGCGATTTTTTTCGAGAAATGCCTACGACCTTTTGTGAGGAGATAAAAAGTCCCGGTTTCAGAGACCGCTTTTGTATGTCATTACGTCATCTTGCCGAAGTAATAGCAAGGTCGGCGTTGTTTTGAAATCTGCAAACGTTTAGCTGAGAGCTCTGAGGATTTGATTTTGCTCCCTTTACATTTTGCAAGATTTGACGGAAAAAAGAAACTCATTAGATTTTAGCTAGGTTCTTTCCTTGATTGTTTCTTTTTAAGTAAGTGTCTAGTAACTAGTGTGTTGATTTTACAGGTACAAGTATTTTGGCTTACGTTGATGCGAAGATGACAGCTACATGACGGATACATTCTGAAAGCTATGATCTATTTTGTAGCGACAGCAAACTCAACAAAAAACTGTACTAAGTAATACAATTAAAATAAATATCGACGTGACACGTCGGCTAACTTTTTAAAGTGAATAAATTCTTACCCGTGACTGGAAAATCGAAAATTTGATGAGAATGAGGGGTGGCAAAGCAATGGCTAAAAGTGGTGCCTATATATTTCGGTCATCAACCATACTATTAAATATCGATGCTAGACTTGGATAACAAAACGATACATACCCCGAAACTCAGTACAAATATTTTTTAAACTAGTTGTCCTAAATATTTTATCGACCTTAATATGGAGTTAAGGGTGACTTAATCTAAAGATATACTTAATGGTTTCATGCGTGGATATTTTTTGTTGTAAACGAGTGTAATTAATTAATTCTTTCATAAATTACCTAGTTTGATATCAGTACATTGTGCAAAACCATTTACCATTGTGAGAAACCTCTGCTAAATATAGATTTTAAAAGCGACTTCTTTCTTGCACTGTTACATACCCTGAGTACAAGGTTGCTTTACCGTATTTTTTGCTTAAATTATGTACGCAATCCAACCACGTAGTCAGTCGCCGTGAACATTCGCGGTACAAAAATGTATTATCCGACAACTTTGTGCAAAGTGCCTGAAAAGGGCACTTCGCTAGACACTGATGACACTGCGCTGAGTCGCGCGAATGAGTTAACTCACTTCACTGCGTCGAATTTTTTCAATATTCGACATTTTAAGAAATGTTGTTTTATATATGTCACCGGAAAATAATACGATCCGCAAGTTTATAAATTTCCTAGGAAATTTATTAACTTCCTTCTAGATTATATAAGGCTAGGTTAGGTTAGGTTAGGTTGTGTTAGGTTAGGTTAGGTTAGGTTAGTATATTTATAAACTTGCGGAATTTTTTTTTAGGAAATTTATAAACTTGCGGATCGTATTATTTTCCGGTGACATATACAAATCAAATAGTATGAAAAAACTGTTAGAAAAAATATCTCAAAAAACCTAAAAATTCATACAGATCTTGTCACAGCAAATCATGAGAGATATTTAAAATGCAGGTTTTGTTGTTTATCATTTCCATGAAACCATAGAAATAAGTCGTTTATGTTGAAACACATTGATGAGGAATGATGAAAAGTGCAGCTTGTTTAAACTGTCTTTAATTTATGTGTCCTATTAAAGCGTGGTAGTAGGCCAAAACAGCCTTTTGTAAATCTCAAGTTATACAAAATATAAGTATTAAAGCAGTTGTTTCTATCTAGCTTGTTGATAATGAAATTCAGAAAGGATTCGTAAACGTATAAACGTAATTTGATCCCAGAATAGTTATCACAAAATTAGTTTTTACAATGTCGCACCGGAATTGAATTTATGTACTTGTTATTTAAGTCACAGTCACAAAAAATAGTTATGTTGCTATGTTATTCCTCAAGAGATCAGTGAAGAGCCTTTTTAACATTTGAATCCTATTCCTCTGAGAGTATGCTAAAGGTGAAATTCGAAGTTATCACGTTATTGTTCTTAGGGCCCAGCCTTATAACGAGAAACGAAAGAGTTTTACTGTACGCGCAGGTCTGTCACCCCTCAAGCATCACCTTTCTAACCCATCATGGTTTGCTGGAATAAATCTCTTGTTAGAGATAAGCTGTCTGTCTGTTTTGTGTAGTACATTAAAGAAATTACGAAACTCGCTCTGACAAAATAAATTTGACACAGTGCGCGCACTAATGATAGAGTTAGTGCGTCAACTCATCGTTAGTGTTACTCAATCGCGTTTAGTTTTTTACCTTCAGCATGCATTTCCGGTGTCTCAAAGCGCCGCATGGCTGGCGCGCCGCCGCCGCCGCCCGCCGCCCGCCGCCCTCCGCCCCCCGCCGCCCGCCCCGTCTTGTTTGTAGGTCGTCTCACTCGTCGCGGATATAGTGGTTGGAGTTTTTGGGAGAAGCATTCGAGGAGTCCTCTTGTTTCTTAATTTGGACGACGTGACTTGAGTTCTTTTTCGTAATTCAAAAGAAAGGCTGACTTCCGAGTTTTCGTAGCGTAGGGTTGAATTTAGGTGGATCAGTCAAAAAGGGGGATAGATTTTTTGAGTCAGCATAGGTACATATTTAAGATGACGTCGTCATACAGTAGTCACAAATTGGAATGTTTATCAGATTGCATAAGAGCTGACGCGCATACTCAAAACGAATCATATCTATTCGCGTGAAAAGAGAAAATAATGATTTATGTGTCCGTAGCGCCAGCTAAAGATTATATCAGTGTACAAAACAAAAAGGGCGGGCATCATACCATAATATCAGTACAGTGTGTCAGAAGCGAAAGTACATTTTTACACAAATTGAAAATGCCTTTCATGCTATATACACCATCATAGATAGATAAACGAATGAATGTAAATGTTTCCTGGAATACACTCCGATTTTCATAGGATCTGAAATTGGATGAATGTTGTATCAGGTGAATCGAGTTTCGGTTCTTCTTATATCTGTTACGGCTAAAGCTAGGTGTGAAACTAAACTTAAGTTTAGCCGGCTAGTCTTAAGATTAATTTCGAGCCTTGGCCTCGGAACATTAGCCTAGGTGTACTGAAAAATAAACTTAAGTTTAGTCGGCTAATGTCAACCATATTTTCTCACCCATCTTTAGCCTAAACAGCGTCGAGGCTACTGCAGTTTAGCCGACTAATTTTGAAATCATTTATCGCAATGAACATTATTTCGGACATTAGCCGAGGCTCGAAATTAATCTTAAGACTAGCAGTCTAAACTTAAGTTTAGTTTCACACCTAGCTTTAGCCGTAACATATCGACTAACCATTCTCTATCATATCTTTTCTCTGTAAGGGCCGAATACAGAACTTTTCCATTCCGTAGATTTTTATGTGGATGTCAAAGTTGACACGAGTAATCACTAATGTGTATATAAATACGCATTTTCTTCAAACTTGAATATATAAACTAACCATTGTAAATGTTTCAAAAGTTCGAAAAAAATATATCATAGCATCGCTAAACTGACCGTTAGTGAAAAAATAATTATGATAACAGCTACAGACGCACAGTCTCTTGAGACGCAATGTCAAATTTATTTACTTACATTACATTACTCTAAACATAAACATAAACATAAACATTTATACAAAGGCACATACATTTATTCTGGCCCCACACTAGGATACCCCTGTGTCGTGGGAACCAGAAACGTCGACGTTACACATGTACACACATCCAAGACTTAGTGTTTTTTATTTCATTCTCCCCAGCCGGGATTCGATCCCGGGACTTCTCGCTAGTGAGGCAGAGCCTCGATCCGTGATGCCACAGAGGTCGTTAGATAAGCGGGCTGTAGACGGACAATGAAATGATGATCAAAATAATTCCCTTTTCAAAACAATTGACAACATGAGTATGATATTTGCTGCGGAAAATTACAAAATAAAGGGAAATATTAAACTGCACATCAAAAAGACTGATTTGCACAGCAAATATGAGGGCACAATGCTGCGGGGTGGGGGTGAGCGAAGCGAAGCCCCCTTTATCCTTCGTGTAAGGTTGAACATGTAAGAACAACAAAAATATTTAAAACATAAACTTCAGTCCACATAAAATATTTTATCTACACACGTATCATAAACCCTCTTTACTGCGTAAAAAACCGCACGTTAAAATCAGCATAAAGCATACTTGGTAAAAATTTATTTATTATCTGAAAAATTACTCATTATGACCATAATGTGTAGTTTTTCTACATATTATGACATTCAAATTTCGAACGCCGATGCCCAACTGCGTGCCGCCCCTAGTTTGTCTGTGAAGTTGGTACTACAGAACAAGCTAAACAACTGCAGAGCCAAAATGCCGGTCAAACATGCGGTTCCTGAACACCTCAAAGAGAGCTTATGATATGTGTGTAGATAAACTAGTGTATGTAACTGTACATAATTAGGCATTAAAACTCTCGAGTGATATTATTATGAAACTTGCCTTCGGCTCTTTTCATAAACCCACTCTCGAGTATTAATGCCCTCCATTATGTAGCAGTCACATAAACTACTATAAAACATAAAAAGTGTTTTGCTGATTCTTTTAAGCTGTGCAAATCAGTATTTTTGATGTGCGATTAAATACTAGCCCGAAATAAATATCTAACTACAGATGAACTAGAACTCCTATAATAATACAAATCTGTTAAAAATACAAATTCCCCTTATGATATTGATACCCACAGGAAATACGCGTGATAATATGGCTACTATGTCATGTTACACCCTGTATAACATGGGAAAGCTTTTAGTGAAAACCTATTTAATTCTGCGGCGTGCTCAATTACGTACTGTTATAATGTCCATAACTTCGTTTCTTTAATAGTGTCTGTGAAGTTATAAAAAGTTTTCAACGGAATAATTACATGATAGTATAAGTGAGTACGTGTACATGATCGAAGTTACTAAACGGTTTCTGTCTTTCATTGTTTAATTTTTGTCTCTAAACAGTAGAAGTATGAATTCAGGTTCAATTTGGGTTCAGATTGTTTGTTTCCATAGATGTCCTTATATTTTGATAGTTTCGACGAGCTGAAAAAAAGAATGGATGGATACGCCGTGGATCGTGAAATTGTTTTAGACAGCAATGTAAATGAAAACGTACGTGAATACTTCGCGAGTTATTTTCTCAGACAACCTTGAGTTGATCCTCTAAATATCTTGCTCGTGTGTAAATACTTCAGTCAAGTCACGGAAGTTGTGCGAATCGTAGATTATGATAATCTTTTGTGGACTGACGCAATACTTTTATTTAGGACGTATTGAGGGAAAAGGGAATGCCGCCGTGGATGAGATGGATAAATAAAAATGTTCTTCATTTTCCGGTGCGTTTCTAGATGACTTCACTTGCCCAGACGAGATTATGTTTACATGTGCGTGCTTAGGCAAACACCGTCACCTGCGATGACGCAGCCTGGAAATACAAATACAAACACTGGTTATTTCTGGATTGAACTCCTTGTATAATTCTACCATGGTGTGGATATCATGAGTGGGATATCATTCTGGCTGGTAAAATTGTTTTGTTTGCATCATAAGGACCGCTTAGCTGTCTAATATGATGTTAGTTAATTAGAGTTAATTCTACATTTTAGCCCATTTCGCATCGTCAGTATGGCGAAGTCGGTAACTATAAGAAATAGAAGTTTTTCCTGTTAAGAACCATGACATCGATTTTGATAAAGAAAAAAAACTGAATCAATCGATTTAAAAAAGGTATTTGCCTAACAGCCAAAACTTCTATATTTTATAGTTTCCGATTTCTCCCTGCTGACTCTTCGAAATGGGCCATTGTTTCGAACATAACTAGGGGGGAGCATTTATAAGTTAACTACATATTATTAAAACTAAAAGGTTAACTAAACTTTTTAATTACAAAAAAAAAAAAACAGTAACACATTCAAATCGTATAGGTACACAGAAAGAATCTTATGATAGCTCTTAGGTGTCAACTAATAATACCTACAAGTGTGCCAAATTTTGCAGTATGAGATATAATGGCCGTCGTTATCTACTTGCATAATGCATGTGCTCGATTTCCTTTGCAATCAAAAAGTTTCATAAATTCTTAAATTTATCTCAATACATCTACCACACTAGAATTCCTGTATCATGGAAACTAGAAAAAGCAATATCCAATATTATATCCAGCAATAGATTTTTCTATGTCAACCCGAGAGTCTCTTGTGAGTCCCGACCTCTCATTTACAGAGGTCGTTTGACATAATATGTAGATTGTTTAGTTTAACAGGTTAATATAGCGTGATATGTCCAAAAATAGTTTAAAATAGTTAAGCTTACATATTTACTCTAAAGCATACCCAGAATAGAGCTAGTTAGGGTCCACCAAGTCGAGTAATACTGTGGACTTGTTTGATCTGGGATTAATAAATGAGAAGACAAAGGAAAGAGTCTGTGAGAGATCTCTCCAATTAAACGAACTTCCAACAACAATGGAACCGTTGTGGAAAACTCGCGTCTTCAGTTGCAACGGTTAGAACAAGAGTGGGGTGGACTACACCCCAAAGCTGTTGCTACCCTAAATAAAAATTACACAAAAGTTATTAAAAGTTGGTAAAATTTAAATTCGTTTTAATTCATTAACTGTTTGATGCATCGGTTTTAAAAACTTGAGATTGAGATACGAAAATAGAAATCCCTTTCTTGCCCTGCTGACTGTTTGAGGACATGAAAATTTCAGCGGGGCCGGTTTTGGGAATTAAAGCAGGTAACATATTTGAGTATAGTCTAGATTTTTTGCAGGATGTATCCTGTGTCGTGCGAGCTGTAACACCACATTGACTGACTGTGTAATGACTGTCGGTCGGGCTTTGATACATCGCACGGTAAATCACTTTACACGCGCTGTTCGTATTACAATAGGTTATGGTTATAGAGGACAAATTCAGCAACTAGATGTATTTATAGCTCTATATAGGTCCTTTTATTTAGATCTAGATAGTAATGTTCATTCATAAACTATGCTTTTACTAGACGGAGTGAAAGTTTTACCAACTTTAAGCCTAGGCGCGAAATACAGACCGCACTGCCGAAAATGGCGCTGAGATAAATTCTCTCATCGGACAACAACTGCGTGTCGCCTAAAAGCCTTTTTATGTTGGTTTAAGAACGATATAAACGGCTCTCCTCCGTAAGTACACATAAAATGGTCACTCCCAAAAACCAGTAAACCACTTTCTTGACCTTCGCCTTTTCAAACAACAAGCTAACCAGGTTAACTTCGGAAATAAAAATATATGGGGAGCGTTCGGACAAATAAGTACTCGTATAAGGGAGCTGTACGTGGCGGAGAGTAGGTACTTCACAACCTCTACGAAGGTATATTCAGAAACTGCATCTATACAATAATTTCAACGACCATTAATTTCATATAGTCATCTCTACTTTAATACGTTAGCATAAGTAATTAATGACTGAATCTACTAAATTAGTTTTGCCTTATTATTTCGAAATCGCCTTGATCCGGCTCATAAAAATACTCTAAAGTCTATGCCACAAGACTGCCTAGGCAGAACTGCTTAAGAAGTGGGTGCTCTGATTCTGAATTTATATTCTACTAGCTGATGCCCGCAACTTCATCTGCGTCTTCATACATTTCATTTATTCTAAATTTCATTGAAATCCGTTTAGCCGTTGCGTGATTGAGGCACCAACACACAAACATCCAAACATCAAAACAATGAACTTCATATTAATAATATTAGTTGGTTCGACCTAAAATCGTCGATAATCCAGAAACAACACGCAATTTTTCTTGAAAAAATATGATGATATGATTTATTAATGGCTTATGTTTAAACGCATTATTTTACTATCAATAAATTAGTAAACGACCACCAAATTGTGTTTGGATAAATGATCACCTAACTTCTTTTTATGTTTTCTGTACTTACGTTTATGTTTGAAGTATTTTTTTTTGTTCTTACATGTTCAACCTAACACGAAGGCTTCGCTCACCCCTTTACCCTTCACCTAAGCTACCTCAGTATTTTGCTCTGATATTTTCTGTGACTTTTGGTGATTATTTACCCATTTTGGGTAGGAAAAATTTATTTTGGTGATTATTATATTTGTTGCCTTTATTAATTTAGTTGTTGAATAAATAAATTTAATTATGAATTTTGAATCAGACAGCTGTTGAATTTATCAATTGTTGTTTGTGAATTGGCGCTGGATATTTAATATTCTTATGCGGTGGTAAAGATGATGAATTAATATAATAGAAGCTGTTGGATAAACTCATTGCTTGCACATACAAGTCGTTTGGTAGCAGGTGTTAAAGAAAACTTTTGGTACTGCCCTTGTTAAATCCCTTTTTAAATTAGCTGATTTTACTGTCATAATAGTAATTTATGTGACTGCTGCATAATGGAGGGCATTAAAACTCGAGAGTGGGTTTATGAAACGAGCCGAAGGTGAGTTTCATAATAATATCACTCGAGAGTTTTAATGCCTAATTATGTACAGTTACATACACTAGTTTATCTACACACATATCATAAGCTCTCTTTGATGTATTCAGGAACCGCATGTTTGACCGGCATTGTGGTTCTGCAATTGTTTAGCTTGTGCTTTAGTACCAACTTCACGCAGGCGGGCATCGGCGTTCGAAATTTGAATGTCAGTACCAACTTCACAGACAAACTAGGGACGGCACGCGGGTGGGCGTCGGCGTTCGAAATTTGAATGTCATTATATGTAGAAAAACTACACATAATGACCATTATGTGTAGTTTTCCAGATACGAAACGAGTTTTTACCAAGTAGTTTAACATAATGCTGATCGTAACGTGCGGTTTTTGAACGCAGTAAAGAGTGTTTATGATACGTGTGTAGATAAAATAGACAAAAGCAGTTTTTGTTAAAGTAACTGAACCCCGCAGGATTTTATTTCAATTATATTGGAATTTTGCTACCTAATTAGTAGCCAGGACGACGGCGTAATTTCTAATACCTTAATTCTTCTTACTTCATACTTCGTTGTAATTTACGGTAACGGAGGTATTTTATTTGCTATTTACAGCCCCCGACGGAAAAATAGGAGTGCAAAAAGGTTTTCCTATTGGTAGTAGACTTCACAGCAATGGTTCTTGGCTTATGATATTTTAAAATCGGTTAAGTTTTGAATGTTATCAGAAAGAAACTAGTGGACTTAAAGGTTTTATTTACCTCTATTGTGTCTAAGGTATTTTTTTAATGTTTTCCTGTGTTTCTGAAATATTTAAAGCATTTTACTATATTTTGTACACTATTTATGAATTTGTTATTTTGTTTTATTCTTCTGTTAGTCCTGCTGACTCCTCGTTGACCTTCCACTATTTATAAGTGACCGCCTACAGTAAATACAATCTGATTGAACCTTATTCGTATTGGAATAAGGATTTAATCAGAGATGGTAAACATGCGGCTGTTACCAGTAATTGGATTCCTCGTTGGTTGTAGAGGGTATTTCCTATCCGCGACGTATGAGAGTGGTTTTTGGAATACCCCTTATTGAAAATACCATCTGATAATTAAGGAAAGGTGAAGTAATTTTACGTACACTTACACTAAAAACGTACACTAAAAACCATCAATTTGGAATGAACGCCAATTTTACTTTGAGATTTGGGTCCTTTGTTAAAAAAGCTGCATTCTTAGCTGGCCACGGAATACACATATAACATAGTTATATAATATTCTCAATCATTCACCACATGGAGTAACCAGAGCTTCATTATCATACACGAAATATCACACCAACGACAAGTTCCCAGCTTATCGCCTGGCAGATCTTGAAATCCTTGATCCGCCAGTCGATAGAGGTTCTAAGGTAAGGTTCTTGTAGATAATGCACCCTTATCTACTAGAACCTAACAAGTTTATATCAAAACAGAGACTACGACGGCTCAGATGGTTAACCTTTTGGGCTAGCGCTAACGAGAGCTAACGCAAGTTCGATCCCCAACATCTCACTTTTTGTAAACATTTATTTATTTCTGTGATTGTTGTCGTCTGAGTGCTGCCATCTATCAGCGGCGAAACAAAACAACAGTAAAGGGCCGACAGTGGCGCCCCCGAGGACAATTGTGGACTTTCAAGGAAACTCGTACACCAAGAGGAACTAAATCTGCAGTTCCACCCAAGCAGACACCATGAATTGCACTGTTTGCTTAACCGTCATAAAACGAGTTGAATTATTATTATGCTCAGAATGTAAGAACCCTTTCCACTATCGCTGCTTAAACATAACTGCTGCTAGATATCGATGTGAAGTTGCTACTCTGAAAAAGAGCATCAAATGTGAATCCTGCGTAAATGAGCTACTGCAACGGCGGACATCCACACAGAAATCAGTTGATGACTTGAAGAAAATGGACGCGGAGGATAGCGGAAATAAGGGATGTGTACCGTGTATCGACAAAAAAGCACGCCCACAAACAAACAATGCTAATGGAAATATCCCAACACATTCTCCACTATCAACTAAACAGAAATTTGTTACACTTAGAAAGCCCAGGTTAATAATGGAACGTACTGAGGCGAATGAGTCGTTGCTGAACCTATCTTCCCAAAGCTTGCCTACCATGTTAGAAAATGACCAGGAACTAAATGAGTTACGTGAGGAAATCGAGACACTACGTCTCCAACTGGTAGTTGCAACTAGTGAAATAGATAATCTTACCCTAGAGAATGGTAGAATGCAGAAACAACTGGAGGAACACAAAAGGAAAATTGAGATTTTTAAGTCTCTTGGAATCGGCGGTGGTGGAACTTCGCCACCACAATTTTTCTCACCACAATATAGGAGACTACGCCCTAGTATGATAAAAATGGGATTTCCCCGGGTATCACCCGGTCAGTTCACAAATGGAGTAATCGCGCAAATGGCACCAATAATCAGTCCAAATCAAGCCCTGTCGAACCAACGAGTGGTAATCAAAAATACCAAAGAACCCGGTGTAGGAGTACTGGAAAGTAACAGTGAACCCATTGGAACTATAACAGTGGAGATTGATGACGCAGAGACCTGCTTACCACCCAGGACAAGGACGGACAAGCTGGATGCACAATCAGATGTGCAACAACCCGGGATTATAGGTAAAAGAAAAATACTACTACTAGCGGATGAACAAGGCAAGGGTATGAACAAACTACTGGATAATATTTTAGGGAGTCAATATTGTATTGAGTCTTTGATTAAACCAAATGCTGAACTTGATCAAGTAATGGCATCATGCACTCATCTTTGTAGAGACTTTACAAATAAAGATTTGGTCATAATAGCGGCAGGGTCCAATGACAAGGATCCATTGAAATTGCAGTCAATATTATATCACCACCTTAGTAAAATGTCAAATACGAATATAATACTGTGTAGTGTCGGCTCTGGTAGATATCTGAATGAGAGGAAACTAAACAGCACATTCCAATTTCTATGCTCACGTTTCGATTACACAACTTACATTGACATTCATGAAGGTAACAGACGACAGGTAAACTCAAAACTGCATGCTTGTAGGATGTTATATAGGGAAATGTTAAGACTGAATTACAAAACAAACTTCGCTGAATTTTATAAGTCACAAAATGAATTAAGTAATAAAAAACCAGTAAAAAAAGATGTTGAGACCCAAACAGATGGTAATGCCCCAGTACATTCTAATTTGCACAATAGAGTAAATAACTGTGAAAACAATGATTTTTTTCGTGAATAATTCAAATACGACGTTAAATATAATTCACCAAAATATAGCTGGAGCATTGCACAAAATAGATTCAATAGAGTTAATACTTTCAGAGTTTACAGACCAGAATTTTCAAATTGATATAGTATGTTTAACTGAAACATTTCTTCTAGACAGTACAGAAAATAATTTGGCACTTAATCATTACATAATGGGTGATAGTTATTGTCGTAAAAAAAAAAAGAGGTGGCTCTTGCATACTAGTTAAAAAGGGTATAAAGCATAAGAAAATTACTATCACCAAAGAAATCGCTACATTATACGACTTTGAATGTTGTGGAGTAGAATTGATAGACTACGACATTCTAATTATTTGTATATACAGAAGGAGTAAATATAGGTCAATTGACTACTCAAGGTTTTTGGAAAGGTTAGATGAAACATTAAATAAAATACATAATAAAAAATACAACAACAATAAAAAAATTATATTGTGCGGTGATTGGAACATTGACATACTTAGAGATGATAAATGGTCAAAAGAATTAAAAAGCATTTTAAATAATTACAAAATCAACATACATATAACAATGCCAACACGAAAAAACTCATGTCTAGATCTGATAGCGAGCAACATACCAAAAGCCAAAGAGCGGATCCACCACTTAGCTCTTTCTGATCATGAAACAGCCCAAACACTATCAGTCCAAGTAAAAAACCAGAGAACATTCGCAACCTGGTTTGAATACAGGAGGGACTATAGCGAAGATAATGTAAGAAAGTTCTCGGAAGCGATATCAGCGCTAAGTTTTAATAACATCTATGACCACACTGATCTGGATGACGCGTTTGATTCTTTTCATGATTTGATATCACTATTTTATAATTTATGCTTTCCGGTTGTAAGGATTAAGTTAACAAATAGACTTACTAAGACGAAATGGGTGTCAAAAGGACTAAAAAAATCATGTGTTACAAAACGAAAACTCTACTTAAAGTACATTTACTCTTCTGAAAACAAAAACAGACATAAAACCACTTATAAGAAATACACGTCCCTACTAAAAAAATGCATATCGAGATCACAAAAACTTGTCGCTAACAGGTACATTATAAATAGTAAAAACAAATGTAAAGCCACTTGGAATACAATAAATGACAAAATATCAGGAACAAACACAAAAAATAAAATTGATGAAATAATAAAAGATAACATTACATACAATAATCCTACTGATATTTGCTCAATTTTTAATAACTTTTTTATAGATTTGACTAATAATAATAATAAAAATTTAAACAATAATTCTGACGCTTGTAAAGAAATTGACATTAACCCTTGTACTATATTTTTGGAACCTACTACCGCTCAAGAGATATTCAATATTATTAAGTCTCTAAATAATAGTAAATCGGTAGGCTATGACGATATAAGTACCCACATTTTAAAAGTTTGTGCGTGTGACTTAGCTTATCCCATATGTTACTTAATAAACCTTTCATTCACACAAGGTCGCTTTCCAAAGTCTCTGAAACGATGTATAGTAAAACCATTATTTAAAGAGGGTGATGTTAAGGACCTAAATAATTATAGACCGGTGACTCTTATACCAATACTATCAAAGGTAGTTGAACGAGCTATGCATAACAGGCTTACTCGGTTCTTGGAGAGGCGTAAGGTATTAAGAAAAGAGCAGTTTGGGTTTAGAAAAAATAGTTCCACAACATTAGCATGTTTTAACCTAGTTAAAACTATAACCGAATGTCTCAACAAAAAAAGGCCCATCGTCTCTATATTTTTAGACATGAGCAAAGCCTTTGACTTCGTAAATCATAATATCCTTTTAAGTAAATTAGAGAGATACGGAATAAGAGGTATTGCATACAATTGGATAAAAAGCTATTTACAAGATAGGAAACAATGCACAGAAATCTCTAAGATAAACATGATCCAAAAACAATCAATCAAACAAAGGTTTCGATCAGAATATAGAGTAAATAGTACCGGAGTGCCGCAAGGAAGTATCTTGGGACCCTTGTTATTCTTGCTCTACATAAATGATTTGCCAAACTCAATAAACCACCAATGCATACTATTCGCTGATGATACGACGCTAATATTTGAAGGTACGCCATTAGAAACATTTCAACAAGAAATCAATGACTCTCTTACGTCTGTTGTAAAATGGATGGAACACAATAATTTAAAATTAAATATAAATAAAACCAAATTAATACAATTCAGTCCATACCAAGCACAATCTTTACCATTAAACATCGAATATAATAATAACAAAGTAGGTAAGACAGAGACAACAAAATTTTTAGGAATTACCTTGGACCAACATCTGAATTGGAAAAGCCATGTAGAGTCAGTTTGCAATAGGGTGAACCGTTTCGTCTTTGCCATACGACGAATAAGAATGACTGTCTCAGTAAGAGCATCTATCACAGCGTATCATGGGTATGTATCGTCAGTCTTGGCATATGGCCTTATTCTATGGGGAAACTCTGTCGATGTAGACAAGGCGTTTATAGTGCAAAAGAAATGCATCAGGGCAATATGCGGAGTAGGGTCGAGGGATAGCTGTAAACCATTATTTAAAAAATTACGAATACTGACGTTACCTTGTCTCTACATCAGAGAAATTTGTACATTTGTAGTGCAATACAGAGACTACTTTCCAAAAAATTCAGATATTTATGAGAGACAAACCCGCCACAAAGATAAACTATATGTGCCTTACAGCAGCATGGACTTATGCAGCAAAAATGTATACTGCATGGCCATTAAAATATTTAATAAGTTACCTGACGAAATGAAACAGGATGAAAGTTGTGTAGTTTTTAAGAACAAATTGACAAACTGGTTGCTGAATAAATGTTTTTATAATGTACGTGAATTTCTAGAAAATAAAAATTATTAAAAATGTAAATCACATGACACATACTATGTATACCAATTGGTTCAATTATTTTATTATTATTTTTCCGATGACATATTATGCTCCTGTTTAATTTAATTTTATTTTATTTTGTAATAATTTAAGTTAATTTGTTAATTTGTAAATATTGTGAATATTTGTACACCGTACTATACGGTAAGATACACCGCACGCAATGAAAGTATTATAAATATCTCCACCTACTGTATACGTGTATTTAAGCAAATAAACGATCTGAAAATCTGAAAATCTGAAAAAAATCCATTAAAGAAACACGATACTGACAGCCAGTTACAGAAAAGTTCTTTAAAAAAATTAAGTCGCAATTCAACGATAATTCCATTTTTTTTTGGAACAGACGTTTCTCTTATTTCTGAGTACATAATGTCTGTTTATGGCAGGTCACACAATAGTTAAAGTTCGTTTCTATAACTGGCTGTGAATATCATGAATCGGACAGGAACGCTGCGGCGGACCGTGGCTAAACAGAACAATAATGCTTAATCAATCATTATACCTATACCTATTGGTGGGTAAGTATTGTAGTATATGTGAATGTTGTTTGATTGTGTATTGTGATATCTTTGTTGATAGTAGTCTTGGCCGCTACCACTTTTAGCTTTGTTCGTGTATGTACTATGTACAGTATTTACAGCAACCATTTCAGATAGAGGGATCAGAGAAAATCGATTTGGAAAATCTCAATAATTGATTAAGAACTTATGCACCCTTGAAATCACACGTCCTGTTCATAATTCAGAACTACAGAAGTAGGTTTTAATCTGTGGGTCGCCTTAGCAATACATTTGTGCATTTTGTTTAAATTTAAAGTCTTTCAAGAACTCAATATATTGTGAAAATTATTTCCCTTCTGATTTGCACAATCACGATCTATGTCTAGTCACTATATGGAGTCGTTTAAAAAAATATATGAAATCAAAATAAACATATTGGAAATTGAATCTATAAAGATCAGTTCATACTTGTAATTTTCACCCGTCTTGTAATATAGTATGTAATTGAGAGAGAAATAACACACTATAAGTAACAAAAATTGTATCGCAGAATTATTTAATTGTATATTTCAAAAACCAGTAAAACTATTTAATTGAAATGATATAAAAAATAATGAGGTGAGGCACGAGATTTAGATATTTCAACTGTACAGGACTAGACGAGATATAGATATTTCAACTCTACAGGGATCTCTAAACGGCACGAAGTCTACTGGATTGTGTTTTATGGTTGGGAAATTGACTGACTTAGTGTAGTTTAATGATGATACTGCTCTTTCTTTAAAATTTGAAAAACAAAAAGAAAACTTTGATGATGTTAATGAATTAGTTCAGTCAATAATTTATTATTAAATTCTGGTAAAACCAAGTGTATCAAATTCTCACGTCCATATGTCAGTCAAGTTGTAACCTATATAGTGTTAGAGAGCTACACGTCAGAATTAGTAAACTATACAAAGTTTCTTGGAATACCCATTGATAGCAAATTGCAGTGGGGACCCCGCATAGATAAATTCGCTGGTAGTTTAAGTTCTGCGACTTACGCTGTTAGGAACATCAGACAATACACGGATGTAGCTTCAGCTAGGCTAGTCTGTTTTAGTTACTTTCAGAGTGCCATGTCCTATTGTCAAATCAAATCAAAATCAAATCAAATCAAAAATCATTTATTTCCATAGGATGTTGTTACATCACTTAGATCCGTCATTACATTTTTTTGGGTGAGTTCACTAACACAATGGCGGAATCTGTGGAGAAGAGCTCACCGAAGAAACTCCACAGTCGTCGCATCTTTTGCGTTTCCTTTTTTAAATAAAATATTGTCAAATTACAAAATGAATGCTAATTATATATCGAAACAGCCTGTTACTCAAACAATCTATTTCCATGGAAATCTGTCCTCTAAGTAATCAGATATCCTATAGTAACCTTTTTTATACAATTCTGTTTTATTATTATTTTAAACTTGTCTAAAGGTAAGTTTTTAATATCAGTAGGGACCTTATTGTAATAGCGTATACAATTGCCTTTAAAATAATTACTAATTTTATGTAGTCGGCTTACATAAGCAACCAACTTGTCTTTATTTCTAGTATTAAAATTGTGTATATCACTGTACTTCTGAAAATTAGTTATATTTTTTTTACATACACAAGATTGTCATAGATATATTGAGACACAAATGTCAGAATATTGATTTCTTTAAACTTTTCCCTCAGTGACACTCTAGGCCCTAATCTATAAATTGCACGAACAGCCCGTTTCTGCAGGATAAATATACTATTAGCATTCGCAGCGTGACCCCACAATAAAATACCATAGGTCATTAGACTATGAAAGTAACTAAAGTAGACTAGTCTAGCGGTGTCTACGTCGGTAAGAGCTCTAATTTTTTTAACTGCGAACGCTGCCGAACTCAGTCTGTTCGAAAATTTATTTATATGAGGATCCCATTGTAGTTTGGCGTCTAAAGTAATGCCCAAAAAGACAGTCGACTGCACAAGGTCCAATCTCTGTCCTTTTATAAATATGTCTGTAGTTACCGGGTTCACATTGGGTAACACGAATTTAATACATTTAGTTTTCTTTCATTAAGTAATAAATTTTTAACAGTAAACCAGTTCACTATACTAGAGATAGCATTGTTTACCTCGTCATAATTTGATTGCTGTCTTTTAACTTTAAATATCAAAGAAGTATCATCGGCAAACAATACTAACCCATGTTTTGCTTTAACAAGGTAAGGTAAATCATTAATATATACTAAAAACAAGAAAGGACCAAGAATTGAACCTTGCGGTACGCCCATACTTATTGAAGACCCAGGTGATCTTTTCCCATTAACATCGACCATCTGACCCCTATCTGTTAGATATGACTCCAGAAGGCCAAGTGCCTGATCTTTTACACCATAATGGCGTAACTTCCTGACAAGAGTGTCATGATGGACGCAATCAAAAGCCTAGGATAGATCGCAGAAGACACCTATTGCATCCATTGCGTCTTCCCAGGCATCAAAAATATTGTCGATTAGTTCAACACCAGCATCGGCTGTTGAACGACCCTTTGTGAAACCAAACTGAGCAATATGAATTAAATTATTGAGATAAAATGACTTTGCAATTGATTAAGTATGAGTTTTTCAAATATTTTGCTAAGCGTTGGTAGTATCGATATGGGTCTAAAATTGGTGGGGTATGATGTACTACCAGCTTTGAATAAAGGTATAACTTTACTTAGTTTTATCAAGGCAGGAAACACACCATTATCTATACATTGATTAAATATACAACAAAGGTGAGGTGCAATACAATCTACAATGGAACTAATAATTTTTACTGATAGACCATGGGCGTCAGCTGTCTTTTTCATTTCCAGGGATTTAAACGCTTTTACAATGTCTTCATAATTTACGTGCCTAAATTTAAAATCTGTTTTACATTCCTCAAAGTTTTGTTTAAGTATAGATTCAGCAGCAGCGGGAGATGAATTTAAAGACTTGGTTGTTGAAACTGGAATGTCCGTAAGGAAATTTTCGAAAGCTTTTGCTACTTCTAGGTCTGTACTTAGCAATTGA
This sequence comes from Argyresthia goedartella, assembly GCA_949825045.1. Classification (NCBI taxonomy): domain Eukaryota; kingdom Metazoa; phylum Arthropoda; class Insecta; order Lepidoptera; family Argyresthiidae; genus Argyresthia; species Argyresthia goedartella. The sequence continues at coordinate 21,441,429 of OX463807.1, forward strand.
TTATCTATCTTTAGCTTGAAGTTATTATGTGTAGCTTTGGCCTTTCCAGTCTCTCTGTTTATAATTGGCCAAGTTGTTTTCATTACATTGCTACTAGATTTAATTTTGTTTTTAATGAAATTAGATTTAGCTACGGCACAAACGCGTTTAAACATTTTTGAATAACTACGAACATAATCTAGAAAGGCCGTATTTTTGTTATATGATTTCTCTTGTTGTATCTCATTGTGGGGCAAAGCAGCGGATATTTAAACTACTTTTATATTACAATTAATACGGAAAAGAGCTATTCGAGCAATTTATAATTTAAAATACACAGACATAATTTGTCAGAATTTGTACGTGTGAAACGTCAAATAAAGTTATCTGATTTATCTTATATATTTATCTGGGGATGGAATAATAGTCCCTTAACCTCTTGAATACCACCGGCGTTAGATAACGCCACCTTTCCCTCATAGGAGTTAAATTTTATAACCATGGTATAAGGTTCAAAATCGCGACCCGAACCAACAACCCTAGGTTTTTGAGAGGTTTATTAACCATATTTCATCTAAACAGGCGTCAACTCGTGTTTTTGTTGTCATGAGCATAGGTATACAGATATGTATAAGAAAGAAGAGGGGAAGAATAAGACTCTTTGTTTTTTATTTTGCAATATATATTTTTTTGTATATGGGGATGTTGTTATTAAAATATAAATAAAATAATTAATTTTATAAGTTAATATTATAATTCTCATACATGTAGCAAATAAATGAATTCATAAAATTATGTCGTTTTTCAGTCAGGACAAGGAATTATAAGAAGACATAGACTCTTTTTTGAAATTATACGACACTGATGTTTTCAGAGATAATAATTTTCAGTTTTTCACAATCCAACATTCGAATAAAAAAAAATCCTTTTTACTTTTACGAAAGCACATACTACAATATTTTTCATATATCGCCATTTACCCTAGACATTAAATAGCATTAAATATCATCCTTTACAGAGAAACGAGAAAAATAATTTGACCCTCAATATATAGGTACAGGGTGACTTTTAATTAGCGGACAACAGCTGGCTGCACGTTATCCCCTGGAGGCACAGCGGCACCGCTTGATCGTGCCACGCTGACACTCGCCGTCTGCCCGCGACTCGGTGTAAAGTCGAAAGAACCTTATCGCTGCCGCTGTGGTGCCGGGAAGAACCAATAGGGACACCACGGCCTCTCCTGTCGGCGCAGCACTTATCGGTGGGCCCGGCTTGCCAGCCTGAATGACGTCATTCGTCGGGCCCTTGCCCATTTTGCATCTTGAACCCAATGGACTGGCACGTGACGATGGCAAGAAGCCAGACGGAATGGCGCTTATTCCCTGGCAGAACTGGAGGTCGCTGGTTTGGGATGCGACATGCGTGGATACGTCAGCTCCGTGTCAACAACCAGCGACCTCAGCCATGGCTGGCGCTGCGGCGGTGGCTGCAGAGTGTGTGAAATGTGACGCAAATATGCCGCTCTAGCGATATTGGGGAACTTTTTCATTCATTATAGGTTTTAGGTTTAGTTGCGTTTTTAAGCTAATTGTGTAAATAATTTTTAACCATTAATGTATAGTATTTAATAGGTAGTAGTTTATATGAGTTATCGAGTTATATAGTTTTGCGAGTTTATCTACACACATATCAAAAGCTCTCTTTGATGTGTTCATTGTAGCATTGATAACTGCTCTGCACTTGTTTAGCTTATTCAGTAGTACCAACTTCACAGAAAAACTAGGGGCGGTACGCAGGCGGGCGTCGGCGTTCGAAATTTCATAATTTGTCGAAAATTGATACATTATGGTCATAAATCCATCATGCCGTTCAGCGTCGAGACCCTCGGGCCTTGGGGCCCTGACGCACGACGAGTCCCTAAAACATCTCTAAGCGACACGTCGAAGCGCCAGGGTCAGGGGAGCGTAGTGAGCGCTGGCACCTACCTCGCCCAACGTATCTGTTGAGCGACAAAGCGAGGATTTATAATGAAATTATTTTAGCAAACAAAAATTTGCTGACCAAATTTTGGGGCATGGTTATAGGCGGGTACCCATAATTTTAGGGTTCTGTACATTAATCGATCCTTGCATATGTAAAAGTATATAAAACGAGCGATTTCTGGACTGATTAAGTTGAAATTTGTTCTGTGGTTTGGAACCCTTCCTTTATAAGTCCGATTCGTATTTGGCAGCTTTATTCCGTTAGAGTCCATAGTTTTCTGCGAGAAAGTTCTTTATATCATTCCCCAAAATTAAAAGTACATTACCCTGTATATCATGTTCTCGTCGATGAACATAGATTCGCGGCCATTTTTTTAATGCATTGGGATTTTGAACCTTATGCTATGAATTTAGAGTTCACATCCTATGAAAAGCAAAAGTTCATTTTTAGGTTCTCTGCAGGGCGGGACCGCAATTTCTATAAATGAGGCTAGACCGGTGGAAACTCTTTTAAAAAACCATCTTCGCTCCTTGCGCAGATTACATTGCGTGCTGGAGCGAGCGTCACTGGCTCCGGCAGCTATTCAGTTACATTATTTTTTGGTATAAATAATATTTCTTTCTTGTTCATTACCTCGTAATAACCCGTATGGGTTATTGTTACGATAGAGGTCATTGAACCGACTGCTACTGCGAACCGAATCATACATGGAAACCTTGGTAACGGTCATCAACCATGGCAACTGTCGGCGACGGCTACCATGATACGCTAAACGAGAGCAATTTCGAACGTTGCACGTAATAAGTAAGTATTCCTAACCCAAAAAGCACTGACTTATGACGCGCGCGCCCCTGATGGTTCAGTGCTCAGTGCTCTAACCCAAAACCGGAGTCGATGACCGCTATTGCAACGCTTACCTGAAAATATTGTAGTATATTCTGGTACATTCTGGTACCGATTGTCATCGATGAAATGCTCCGCTCGGCCGTAGTTTAAGATAAGTAACGTGAGACAAAAATAGTATAGGAACGGCACGTCACGTCGTATCATGCCACCTGCCACGCCACGCCCATACATCATTTGACAGATCAGTGTAATGTCACTGAGATGGACGCTCGTCCTAAATATGTAGATTATTGAAAACTTGGAACCCTAAATCGTTTGTAATTTTTGGTTTGGTCTGTCGCTATCACAAATTACTGAAAAGGGAAGGAACATAGTTGGTAGGCAACCTACTGCAAATATTACATTGCCATACTAATTCCCGAACATAACCAGCTTGTAGAGGAATCGCGGGAAGTCCTAAATACGTTCCCGCAAAACTGGAGAGAGATAGCGTCATTAAAGGAAGTGGCGGAAGGTTAATGAAAATTGGGAAGCCTCGATTTGTCCAGCACTGGGACAGCGAAAAGGCAACTTAACTTATTTTTAGTCGTAGCGTTTGCCATCTAGAATAGCGGTCACTATTTCCTGGATACTAGGGATGTCCCGAATATTCGCATTCAGATTCGCTTATCGAATCATTCGCAGCAGAACGATCTGAATGTTTTGCGGATACGATTGTGTGCAGGTCGAGTCATATCTGCCGCGGCGGCCAGGCGAAATACTTACATTTGGTTAATAATGATATGGCGCTTTTGAAATTTACAATATATCGCACCCTTAATACAATAGTGACCTAATCCGAAATGTTGATGAATTGATTAACCATTTAAATTTAAACGACTACTATGCATAACACTGGTTTTCGTTCTTATTATTGAGCATAATTTTATAGTAAAATAAAAATTATGATTTAAATTAGTCATAGTTTTTTGTATACTGTTTTCTAAACATTCGCGTTCGCGTTTACACATTCGCATCCTCTAAACATTTGCATACGCATTCGCGTTTGCGAATGTGAAAAATATGACAATCGTGACATCCCTGCTAGATACTGTCGGCAGTGCCGGAAAAGCTTGCAGATTGATTGACAGAAGAAAACAAATCTGAGATGTTTTATCAAACAGCAGTTTTGGTGTGATGCTAGTCGATAATATTTTATCACAATATGAGGAAAAATTAAATTACAATATAATGCCATCACTGTATACATGAACAATACTGTACGTATGGCTATATCAGCGGATGTACAACCTCTGTTCAACTAAACATGCAGAGTGTAAAAACGGAGAGTTACCAGTCCATCTCTATCATTATAATATACTAGGAATAAAGTAACTTATTTTCAACTGAATAGGTTGCCGAAATAGGTATGTAGGTATATAGGTATATAGCGTGATATTTATGGCGCTCTCCCGTAATCTCGCATAAGTACCTACCTATTTCGACGCACACGAGACCGAGAATGGTCTATAAAACAGCCTACAGATTAACGACTGCTAGTCGTTTTTGGCCGAGATCCAAATGTGGATTATTGGAGTTGATGGTACCCGTGTATTGTTATTAATTACTTTTTGATTATTGATCGCAGGAATGGAAGAGAGCGTTGGAACCGCGAGTGATGGATGGCTGTCGACCTTTTATTCTTTTACGAACTTCTCCTGTAAGTAATTTTGATAAGGGTGAGCGAAACTTTTCTTCGTTTGATGTCTGTAAGTTCGCATCATTAAATCATACAGACAAGTATTTTGGAATAAAACAGAGATCTTTTAGAAGCTGATAAAAAGTTTAAAACAGTGCAACTTGCTCTTCTAGGGTTGTTTCTCGTCTTTTTGATATAAAGGACTGGTCGGAATGATAAGTAATAGCTCTAGCTAACGGGAAATAAAGTGGGATTTGAAAACATTGATAGAAAATTATATTAAAATACTCACACCAACTGCTCGAAAAAGCCACATTATGTGTCATGCAAATCTTACCTAAAGCAAGTCATTATAGTACTGGGCTTTAGCCGGGTCATAATGTTGTACTGATTTTCAATATAACCCGCTGGTGCATAATATGATTTTCACTTATTATAGTTCTTATTGTTAAGTCTTATTTCATGAAATACGTACGGCGCACAGCCCACACCCCGGGGTCGAGGGCGAGTGCCGAAATCGAGTTAGTTGGTCACGGCAGACTGAATGGAACACATTGTAAATTAAAAAAAAACTCGAAATTGTTGCAAGACGCTGCATTATACGTAGTAAAACTATACGTACAGATTCTAAAACTATTTTAAAATTTAAAACACGCCCGACACAATTAATGAAACAAAGTCTTAAATTTGACTGAATCGTTTCTTTGTTAAGCTGATAAGTTACGAACCACTGAACCGATGATGGAAAACATAGCTAAGAACCGTCGCAGGGAAGTCTACTATCCTACTACTACTACTACATTTATATAAACTTGCATTGAAATCCACCCGTTTGGGCGCTAGAGTATCACAGACAGTTACACACACAACCAGACGCACGCTTCAAACTTATACCATCCCTCATTTTCGTCGTCGGGTGTTAATAAAAATAGAAGATAAAATTATATCCCACAAATATGTATATTAATGTATCAAACATAAATTTTCACTTTTAATTTATTTTAATAATGCTTGGTTTTTTTATTGTCTCCAAAAAGTTGAGAGATGTAGAGTATACTCCTCGGGGATAAAGCTGTTTTTTTAGACGCGCTTGAACCCCTCACTGCACCCGGGACTCAATCGGGTCCGTGACATAAAACAGTACTTTATCCCCTTGGTGTATAATCTACTATTATTTGACATGTTTCGGCTAAAGTAAAAGATAATGTTTTCTCTCCGATTTGTAATGTCGGCTCAGAGAGGACATCAATTGGAGTTTTCGGGTCGTGTTGGGGTCGTACGCATGTATTATTCATGCCCGAGGCTTCCAATAAGCGTTACTTTGTCAACAATGATGGTTGAAAAGAACCCTCTAAGAAGACGTGAAGTTAAGAACATGCAGGGGATTATATCTTGTCTTCTGATTGTACAGGGTTCCGCGTTAAGGGGAATAGCCGAATTGTAGGCGACTATTTGTAAACATCATTCTCTACTGTTATAATTTTCCAAGATATTCTGTTTATTTTCAAATCTAGGGGTTGATTCGATGAGAAAAAACCCAATACCGTCGGCATTTTTTTTTTCTCAGAATGAAGTGTAGGTCAGTACATTATTTATCAAAAATAACTAAACCGATATTCGATGGCCAAAAATGTGTTTTTGCCTTTTGAAGTTTGAAGGCGCTCATTTAATAACTGAATGTATTGAAAGGTAAAGACATATTTATGGAGGTTGAGATGGGCATCATTCTGAACAACTTTCACGATAAAAATGATTTGATCTGAAAAGCTTTAATTTTCACTTCTCCATACAAAACAGCTGATCGCCCGGCCCAAACTGTATGGATATTATAATTTAAATTAATATTTTATATTTCTCGATAAAAAACGTATTTTGAAACGGCAATTATTTGATAATTTGTGCATTTTCGGATGATCACGATTTTCAGCGCTCGATTTCTCAATGGCTAGACACTACTGAGACCTGAGAGTCTTCCTGTTGATTTTTTATTGGTCTGGACTTTGGAATCCGATTTTGGAATAAAACAATTATATCACTTTTTCCCATTTTCGCATTTTTTAGCCCCGGAGGTTCTGCCCCGGAAACGGGGTAGACCGAAAATTTGTGCCATCTGGCTTGGAACTAAAAAATGTGTCATTCGCCCCGGTGGCGTCACAGGCGCCGTGGAAGATGGCACAGATTTTAGCATCATCGACCCCGAAAAAGCCGACACTTGCGATTACCGGGTAGGATGGCACGAATGAAGTGCCGTCTTCCAGAAACATACAGGCAATGAAAACATTTGGATGTGGAGGACATACTTATGAAATTCCTAAGTAAATTGCTTTAGGTACAATTTATTTTAGTAGACCAAACATTCGTTACAGTCGTTAATCTTGAAAGATAATAATTACTTGTAAAAATATTTTGATTGAACAGTTGCAAGAATATAAAACAAAAAATACAAAAATTACTTGTGTAAAAAGCCTTCCGAGTTTTTTTTTCTAAACTTGTGGCGTCTTTTGTTGGTGAGCGGAGCGAAACAGCAGGCGTATTTCTTAAATTGAAAAACCAAAAAATCGACACCGGAAAGTGGTTTCAAAATCAGGTAGCTTTTTTATTCCTTGATGATAACCGTCATACCTCGAGCTCTCGACAACAACGCTGCGATGGATGCCTTAGCGGGTTGGTCCAGCCGATTAAACAACGCTACTAGAAAAAACCCGAATGTAGTCGAGCTCCTCAATGTCCCATCTGCCGACAGTTCTTATTGGGATATGAAATCACATCAAATTCATTCATATCCATATTATTTATTGAACAGAAAATATAAGGGTACAGACAGTTGCAAGTTTTTTTTAAATTTCCTATCCCTGGGGAAAAGAAACTCAAAACGTTTTGGAAGATATGTAGGGTAGCGGGAATTTAGCAAAATATCGAACAGATAGGAGAGAACGTGCGCACGGCGAAGACGGATCGGAAGCCACCCCAGCTCCTTCCGGTACTTGGAGATATAATCATACTTGGCAAACCCGTAGACAAACCAATCCCCAGGTTTTGAAGTCGTTTGAGTTTGTTCAGTTGCTTTTCGTTTGCACTAATCTAGCAAACATCTGCGTAGTCTATTGAAGTAGTACAAGGGACTGGACAAGGGTGATTTTAGTCTGGTGTGGCAGGAAGAAGTGCAATCTCTGGAGGGATTAAAATGACGCAAAGACTCGTCTGCAAACCTCACAAATATAGGGCCGACCAAGAGAGCAATTTATCAAATATAACCCCAAGACTCTTAGCATTCTCACCGTACGTGATTATGGTACCTATATCTAATACAGGATTGACGGGCATATTCTGCACTGAGTTAAAAGAGTGCCGTGTACCCATAATCATGGCTTGAAATTTTCCCGGGTTGACTAACAGCCCATATAAAATAGCCCATTTCCTGATGTTATCGCGGTCAGCATTAAACGCCTCTACAATTAGATTTACACATAAACATTCTCACACGGAGAGCAGTCCCAATATATTTGGAGGTCATCTGCGTAGAGATGATAAGAAGAAGTAAGAACGTCAGAGGAGATGGAGTTAATGAATACTGAGAAGAGGAGAGAAGAAAAGGTACCACCAGAAAGATCTCCTCAGACTTAATGCACTTCTGGCGGCCTCTCAGTTAGGAATGAAACCAGCGAGCCGAGTGCGAAGAGACTTTGAGCGACTTTAGAATTTCAACCAGGATATTGAAATCGACGCAATTGAAGGCGCTACTGAAATCAAGACGTGCAAGGACTGTAAGGTGCTTCTGAGCCATGGCCAATTGAATGTCATCAGTTACTTTGAGCAGAGCCGTGCTAGTGCTGTGACCCTGCCTGAAATCATCCCTTAAGTCTGACCGAAGCAAGAAAATAATTTGTTCAGACTAGATCATTCCCGAAAATTGGAGGAACTGTTGAAAAAATAACAACAGGTATTTTGTTACAAAAATATAGTATTTTTTTTCATTTTCATATATTAAATTAACAGAAGAAGCGAAACATTTTTTTTATTATGTCATATTTTGTTTTTCATTTACCTATTTATTTTTGTATAGCATGTTGTATTTTTTTATTCGACAGATAAGTCATATTCATATATTTATAATTACACCAGCAGAAGTAGTAGAATGTGCCGGCACGTACGCCCGCCACAGATATGCGGAAATATCTATTTCCACGTAATGTTAAGATAAGTTGACGACCGTCACAGATAAGGTATATTTATATTCATCACGTAGTTTTGTGGTAAGTTGTATATAAGCTTAGTATTAACTATAATAAATTAGTCTAGTATTTGCGCGCATCTATAGCTTTTTACTTTACTCCCGAAGATGTCGCTCTCCTTATAATTGTCTCTGGCAAAGTGGTGACCCGACTTCTGAACATCAGCCTTTGGTAACATCAGCCTTCGGTCCATGCTGCTATTACCTTCGGTAATAGCAGCATGGACCCAGCCGCGAAGAAAACTCCGTGTGCTGCCACCTGAAGTGCAAGCAAGAAGCACTTCGTCCAAGATCGTCGAGCCCCGACTTCTGCATACCTATTTCAAACCACGCTGCAGAACTCCATAATCAAGACCCCACCCAAACCAAGACGACATCAAGCAAGCCATGACCGGACCAGATTTGAAAACAATGAACCGATAGTCAGCCGACTGCTGATTTATCAAAATGGAGCTCGCACCAGCAGAAACGAACGCGTCGGCAAATTCATTCACAGCAAGCAGTTTTTTTCAAGTTCAAGACATAGGAAGCCGTTCCAGCCCGAAGAGTATTGAAACATCCACTCCAGAAGAGTATTGAAACATCATCGATATACCTAATTCAACGAATATTGAAATCATCCAGGAAGAACATCTCACGAAGAATAATCGAATCACTGAAAAGAGAGAGATATATATATATATATGTATATAAACGATTGGTGTACAAGATGTGCCCTATGTTGCCAAATCCCAAGGTTTTTAGGCACACAAATTTTATCAATCGACAACTTAATATTCACTTAAAAGTGAAGAGCACGTACGTACATATGACGTACAAGATCATTGACTGCCTACAGCCAAGGTTACAGATTTAATGCTGACGTTGATTCAGCACAATCATCCTTGTGTAGGTACGGTCGCAATTATAAACAAACAGTGATGAACAGTGAACAACTTCAACGACGTGCGATGTAAATTGACTCATCGATTCCTGAAAAACATGGGCGGCTGCAGCATCAGACAACTCTCCGGCGGATCTTTTCCAGTTATAGGTTAGGTTAGTTTACTAACCGCGAAGCCCCATTTTCCTAGTGTTTTTATGTTTTCCAGTTTTTAGTTTATTTTATGTAGTGTGCGGCCAGATACAAGACTTGCCTGTAGGTAAATATTAAGTAATTATTTAAACTTATGTAGAATTCACATAACCGTAGTTCCTTTATTTTTCTAATTCGTGTAAGATTTACCTTTAGATTAAGTTGAAGTATGCACAATTACTATCTGATTTATGTTTATTAAAATACTACTAGTTATTATTGCAGTTGATATAAGTTTGTTATGGTATCTAACTTAGATTTTTTCCATTGTTATAAGTACATTCATTTATTTTTTTTCCTAAAGGGGGGCCGGCACGTACGCCGGCCACAGATATGCGGAAATATCTATTTCCACGTAATGTTAAGATAAGTTGACGACCGTCACAGATAAGGTATAAGATATTCATCCCGTAGTTTTGTAGTAATATGTATATAAGCTTAGTATTAACTATAATAAATTAGTCTAGTATTTGCGCGCATCTCAAGCCTTTTACTTTACTCCCGAAGATGTCGCTCTCCTTATAATTGCCTCTGGCAAATAGAACACAAAAAGTATTTTTTTAAATATGCTGTGCATACATCCTGTTGATGTTTATCCATTCGAAAGAAAGTGGATGATTTTATATTTCTTGACTATGATGAATGATTGGTCTACAATATTCATATTATTATATTAATAAATAAGCCAGCGTGGTGGGGTATGGCTCAATCTTACTCGTAACTGTGTAAAGGCTCTGATCCTTGGTGGGGACGTTAAGGGGCTACATTTATTCTATTATATATCTATATATATATATATATATATATATATATATACACAGTGGTGGTCATATAATTAAGAACGATTTGTAGTACCAGATATTTTTTTTCAAAACTATGCTATGTGTACTTTTAAGTTCCTTCTTAAAAGTAATTAGTTGTGTTATGAAATAGCTACATCGATAAAGTAAACGGGATTAGGAGTAAATATTTAAAACATTTACTATTTTTTTTACAAATTTAATTGATTATCGATAATTACAAATTCAAGTAGTAAAAATGCTGGACAAATAATTAAGAACGATTCTTTAGCTGCTCGAGAGTTGTTTCCGTAAATACTTAGATTTTACAAATCACATTAAATAAGACAGTGACAATGTTAAAAATTATAATTTAATACATTTTATTCTAAGTTAATAGTTTGTAGCGTGACCATGGCTTTTAATAACTGCCTTACACCGACGAGGCATTGATTCTATCAATTTTTGACTTTTTCAAGAGAAATAGAGCGCCATTCTTCTAAAAAAACGTTATATAACACAGTTAGGTTACCACATCGTCGATTTGAAACCTTTTTCTTGACTTCGCACCAAAGATGCTCTATGGGATTTAAATCTGGGCTGTTCTGTGGCCATTCTAAGACAGAAACTGATTGAGATGTGAGGAATTCTTTAACGGTGCGTGCAGTGTGCTTCGGATCGTTGTCGTGTTGGAATGTCCAAATAATCGGAAGTACGTCTTCAGCATATGGTAACATAGTTTCTTCGAGTATATTTTTGTACTGGAATTGATCCATGTTTCCTTCTATCAGTCTAACAGGTCCAACACCATGACCAGAGAAGCATCCCCAAATTTTCACATTTCCACCACCATGCTTTAATGTCATCTTTGTGTACTTGGGGTCGAATGCTGTATTCGGAGGGCGTCGAACATATCGTTTCCCATCAGAACATACTCTGTTAATTTTTGTTTCGTCAGAGAAAAGAACATTTTTCCACTGTCTTGCTGTCCAGCTTTCATACCTCCTAGCAAATGCAAGCCGGGCTTGCCTATGACACTGTTTCAACATGGGCACCTTTCTTGCTATCCTTCCGTTCAACTTCGCTTCTACCAATCGCCTTCGGATAGTGCGCGCTGAGATCGCTGAAGGGTTATTTTCACCAAAGTATTCTTTTTTTAACTCATTAGACCCCTTAAAAGGGTATTGTTTTGCCAAACGCACGATATTTCGATCGTCTCGCTGAGATGACTTTCTCTGTTTAGGTACACGAGGAATATTTAAAGTTGTTTGATGTGTGTTAAAATGCTTCACAGCGTGGAATATCATTGTTTTTGAGCACTGCAAATGATTGGCAATCTTTTTATATGACCAATTCATATCGCGAAGTTTTATTATTACTTCCCTTGTAGATGCATCACAACTTTTATTTTTTCCCATTTTTTTATTGTGAAACGATCAACTTTTTGACTTTTACAGAACTAAATGGCGCCAAAATTACTCGATTAGTGGCCTAGTTACAGAGTGTTCTCTATTTAAATTTGAATAAAAAAATAAACTATCCAGCGTTCTTAATTATGTGGCCAGCCAGTAAGTTTGCAATAACATGTTAAGATATATTATATACAAAAACTTTACTTATATAATAATATTGTTGAATTTATCATATTATAACTGTATGCTACGATTGTGTAAAACAGTTTTACGATACCGAGAGAGATACAAAACGATATGCAATAAGTGTTATTCTCGTAAGTTTGAAAAAAGCTTGTTTTCAAATAGTCGTTCTTAATTATATGACCACCACATATATATATATATATATATATTAAATACACCAGCACAATTAGCGAAAATAAAACGCTTAAAAAAGTCGATGTTTATTTGAGAATTTCATTTTCATTTTCCTGTTCCACTAATTTTGTATGTCCAAAGATAATTAAAAGTGGATTATTTAATATTTATTGACTATAATGAATGGTTGGTCTACAAAAATACACATTATCTCAAATACGCATTTCCTTACATTTAGCGGAAAGAAGGCACTTCATTCGTGCCATACACCCTAAACAACGTAAACGCTTTTGTCGGGGTTTCCAGAGTCGTTGATACTAAATCGGAATAAATACTACACCGGAATGTTCTTGCCCGGGGTGGAATTTCCGGGGCAGATGGGAGTAAATCTCGACGATCCTTTTGTTCCCAAATTTGATAGCCTAGAGTCTAGACCATAGGTTCTCAGCTTTGTTTAGGTATATGAAGTTAAAAACTTTAAATTTTTAAGTTAAAAATTTGTTATTAAGAAAGGCCAGAACGGGGAGTTAAGGAAGAGAAAGAATGCCTAGAGGAGTGAAATTATAATTTACAATAAATCCAGTTCTGGAACCACTCGCCGCGCCCCGCTTTGCATCGCTCCGCGTCCCCCCATTAGGGGGGCGTTTTAGAATTGTTATCAGATGTCATTATAATTGAAACCATAGGAAGCGACATATTTGCGAAAAATCGATTTTTCCGCTTAATACATGTATTATGAAAAAAAAATGAAGGGAAGGAAAGTTTGCATGGAATGGCCATGGCCACGAGCGAAGCCAACTCCTATATAGTTTAATAAAATGATTTCCATTTTGCCCCCTGCTGGACGAACGTTTCCCTAAATGTAAAATAAAAATAGTTGTATGTAACCTATTTATTGTGAAGCCTCTTTCGACCAATTTCCAAAGCTATTCATGCACTATTCTGAAAATAGACTTGTCATGCCGTTTATCAGAGGGCCCGCGATTGTGTGCCGTGTCTATTGTGATATTACCAGCATTGTGAGAGACATGTCAGTACACCTACTACACTATGGACTGCTGGCGTTCAAGGCTTTAGATATACGAGATATGAACACTTCGTGATGCGAGGTAGACGGGAGTAAGTCCAGATGTCATAGAGTTGGACCCCAAATACGAAATACCATTCATCATAATGACTAACTGAAGCCTCTCATTAGTTGAGCCTAACTCATGTGGGACCAAAGTAATAATACCTTGGACACTATTGACACATACTGATCTAGCCCCAAACTAGGATTCCCTGTATCTTGGGTACTAGACAACGATACACGTACTTATATAGATAAATATTATACTTAAATAGATAAACAACCATGACTGAGTACAAACATCCGTTCTCATCAAACAAATATTTGCCCCCACCGGGACTCGAACCCGGGACCCTTGGCTTCGTAGGCAGGGTCACTGCCGACTCGGCCATTCGGGTCGTCATGTGGTCATAGGTTATATTTTACCTGAACTTTAAAGCCAAGCTCTACAATATAATACGGGAATTTTCATTTTGTGGGCACGTACCATTGTTTGAAGAAATTGCCACAGACTTTCGCTAGAGTTTGCGTTTTGGCTCCATTACCCAGGTATGTAAGTGTGTAATAAAATAATAATATCATGCCGGTAATCACCTCTAGAAGTAGAGCTTGGTGCCCAGGAAAGCTTCTAATTGATACTACATTAGCTTAACCGGCATACTTTCGTGCTGTCTTGGAGCTAATGGAGTTTCGTGTAAGGTAACGTAATTTCGCGGTGGAGTGTCCTACATTGTTAGTTAGGTATTCGCGGGCAGGCAAGGGGCGGGGCGTGAGCGGGGCGTTAGCGGTGAGCGGCGGCAAGCGTGTAACCGTGTACTGTACGGTATTGAATGGTGTCGATGCGGCCTCGACTCGCTTCAACTTCTCGGCTATCTGTTTCGTTTCCGAGCCTCGGAGACAATTTAACTTGACAACACGGAGTCCGTAACAAAGACCGCCTCGCCCCATTTACCGCTCTTTGAAACGGTTCGATCTTCTCGCGAGGCAAGATTATGAATAAATGGTTTGAGACTCGCCGTTCAAAGGTGGGCTGAGGCCGATCTTGAACGAGACAAATCCAGACTTACCCGAGGCTTAAAACGTAACATAGGAGAATAATTACAATTCAGGAAATCGTTATATTTACGAGTCTATGCACTAAATTAGGCATAATCAGGAGAATCAACAAACCTAATCTTTTCCAACCCTCTGGTACCAAAAGAGCAAAGAACAAGCATCTTTCAGAGCTTTCAAAGTTGAGGGTAAGCTAAATATTTATACGGAGTTCGGCGCTAAAAGGTGCGTCTGAACACCTTAATCGTGTAAATATGGAAACGGCTATAGTAGAGGGCGACTGGCTTAACCTTACTGTTCGTCGTCGTCGTGTCGTCGCCGTGATGTAAAATATATGCAAGCGCGTTCTTTGTGTGGTCGGGGCGAGTGTAAACAAGGAGTACATATATTGCGCGAAGGCGGCGGCGGCAGCGGCGGCGGGCGGCGGCGCGTCACTCGGGCGGCAGCAGCCGTGCGCTCCGCCCGCATCATGTCGGTCCGCGCGGAACACCGCGATCGAGACCGCTTTTCGCGGCACTCGTCGCGCGCCTCTGTCGACCTGGCGTACCCGAGCGGATCTCGTGACCACTCCATGCGCGAGCACGCCTCGCGGGACCACTCCTTCCGCTCCGTGCACTCTGCGAGCCGTGTGCCCCGAGCGTCCAGCGACGACCTGATCGTGCCGGTGCGCTCGCTACGCTCGGCGTCGTGCCGCGTGGCCCCGGGCGCGCCGCAGCGCCTGCGCCGCCACCATTCCTCGGCGGCGGAGTGCGAGCGCGCACGCCGCTCCACGCGCCGCCAGACGCTGGAGCCGCCGCTACACGCCATCGCACACGGGCAGCACGGCGCCAGCGTGCGCAGCCGCTCGCCGGAGCCGCCGCCGCCGCCGCCGGAGCCCGCGCCCGCCGAGGCCGGCAAGGAGGCGAGGCGGCGGCGCGTCGTCACCGCCGTGGCTGCCTCGTTCTTCGCGCTGGCGCTGGCGTCGGTGCTGGTGGTGGTGGTCACGCTGACGCACAGCTCGGTGCTGCGCGCTCACAACCAAACGGCCAAGTACTACACGTTCTCCGTGCCGCCGCACCATCCTCTCAGTGAGCCCCGTTCATGTTGCCCCACCGTCGCCCCTCCCGCTTCGCATGCGACTGTCTCCGACCCCGACTGCCCGGCGCGGGCGGGGCTGCGAACCGCGGCGCCAGCGCAACCACCAGCGGTACCTATCGTGCACTTACATAGGCACTCATCCTCATGGGGCCGTAATTTATCAAGACCGTTTCAGCGGCAACCCCATTTTTTGATCATCGTCTCAGAAGTGACCAGGATGATTATATTCACTGTGAACAACATGAGTTCTGAGAGCTGATGGTCGTAGCTGACGATCATCTCTGATGATCCTGTAACAGTAATGAGCTTGCTGACTTGCATCGTTCACACCTGCCTATCACCTCATCATTAAGGGGAGAGTAATTTGGTTCTTGTTAGTTATGGCCCCGTGCAGGCAGTGCCTCTATCGCGCTCGTTCGCAACCCCTCTCTTGCATGATTAGTTTCCGTAGTAGATGTCACGTGCTTGTGATGTAAACTTGCTTATAATAAGTATTTATGGGGAAAGTTTTCCCCCCAAGCGTTTAATTGTTGAAATTAAATTTGACGCTACACTTCGGTTTATTATGTATAAAGTGATTCTGATTGCAGTGTTTACCGCCTCAACTCGTCTAATTTTAAGCCTTTCATCGGCATTGGATTGAATTAAATAACACAGTAGGGTTATCTGATTTGAGACATCTGCGAGTTAATAGGGCTCTGAATGTTCGCACTGTCCACAGTTGTATATAGGTCTATATATCGAACATGTGTAGGTCACCAGCTTTATCAGCCTCTAGTGGCAACCAACCCGACATGAGATCTCTTGTTGCCCTAAGCCCTCTGACAAAGTTTTATTTATGACTACTATTACTTACTTTTACATAATTATATAATTCAGGAACCATAAAATATGTTATCACCCTTACCCTATCGAAATTACAGCACGATCGGTCCTTTTTTTTCTAGTGAAAGTTTTTATGACCCTTTTTATTAAACAGGCAGGCAAAAGATCAAATGCAGGCAAATTCTATCAGTCTGACCTATAAAAATAACTAATTTATGTTTGTGGACCTGTTTGAGCAAAATCCTATTTAAACCTTAATGGGCTTTTTATGTTTTTGTGATTTAAAAAAGTATAGCGAGTCAGCTTTAACTAAAACATTGTTGTACAGATTGACAAACTTATCTGTAGAATGAAGGGATGACGCCACCATCGAAAAGGGTTGCCACATATTAAATAAATTGCTGCAATCGGTGCAAATAGTGGATGTAACGCACGAATATTTTTAGCGATTTATTAATTTAGGATTAATACATAAATATAGCCGTTTTGTTAGCCAAATAAAAATTTTCATATGTACATAACATTTGTTAATAACTAAAATCCACAATATAAAGCACTTGGCACTTATCACAACTTTTAACATCTAAATACGTATTTTACAAGAGGTCTACTCGACCAGACCGTACGATCGACAAATGATTAAGTATAAATATTGCTTATAAAAATATAATTGCTGACACATTGCACTTCAAATTTTCGTTTTATTGAAAACTTTACACAGTAATTATGATCTAATGAAGCCGAAGTATGTGCACTAATGGCATATGTATGGTCGAGTGGATAAATTCCTCTAATTTCCTCGAAATCTGATTCACTGTCACTATCGGTATCAGAGATACTGTCTTAATTGACTATAAAGGGCTTATCTAAATATCCGTCGTTTTGTCGATAATCCTCTTCAATTTTATGCACGTGTGCACAATATTTTTGCCATTCTAAGGCATCAATAGAACTGAACGCTTCGGTTACTTGTTTCGGCATATTTTCATTTTTGTGCTCTATATTTACTTCTGCTACTCTCCTTTTCATTGAACTGAAAATGAAAATGAAAATGAAATTTATTCACCAAAGTAATATACACATGAAAGATACATTGGAACCTTAAACTATGTTTAATAAACCTGTGTTTTAAGGCCCATTAACTCCATACCATCTCAATAGGATTTAGGTCACAGCATGAACAATAATAAAACGTTGCCCTTTAGATACAGGTTCTAGAACTCCATCTGTTTCTTGACTTTTAGCATTTTTTAGTGGTATATGTGGAATGTATATAAGTCTCGTCTAAGTATACAACTGGTCGACGATTAGCTGATAAAGCGTTTTTATTTAATTCTTGCAAATATTTAGCTCTCCACGCAGAAATATCATTGCGCTCGGTTAAAACCTTGCGATTGATTTGTGTTTTTTGGAAACGAAAGCCATTTGTTCTTAACAATTTCCGAAGTGATTCTCTGCTACCTTGAAAATTTATGTCGTCTTTTAGAACAGTAAGCAGTTTGTTAATCGTTGGTAATTCCTTTTTAATCGCATAAAATTCATGCACTTTAGCTTGATCAAACCTAGATAGAAACTGTCAACTTCTATTTTGTCACGTGTCCTTTTTCTCAATTTTCCTGTTGTGGTTATTTTCGTACCCATTTCTGCAGCGGTTTTACCTTCTGCAACAATTTTATAAATTGTTGATATACCAATACCTAAAAGAAAAATAAACTCATCATTAGAGTAATAAAATTTGAGAAAATGTGACCGAATTCTAGGCGGCCGAAGTTGCGGGCACCAGGTTATATATAATCTAAATTAAATTGAAACTAATAAATACCTACAGCTGTTTTAGTTAATAACGTATTATCAAACGATGTCGAGAATTTATTTAATAATAATCTGGTAACACTAGCCTGAAGCGGCTGCAATGCGTTTGTATTCTTTTTCAAACGGTATTATTGGAGCTTTTTGCATATTTTTTGCATCAAAGAATAATTTCATTTTGAGAATATTTTCTCGTACACCACCTTTGATTGCTTTCGGCATGATTATCAAACAAAATACTTGTAATATTGGAAAAACTAATAGACTCTCAACTGAACAACACAACACAACAACAACTGACAGCGAAGTGACATTTTCAAAATGGCGTCCGTAGTTTCCTCTTTCGCCGTTCTAAGTTTGTGGCTCTGTAAGTTCGTTATTCTTAGGCTCTGTGGATGTAGGTCGAAGGAAGAGAATCCAAAGCCGTAAGCTTTATTAAAAAAAAAGTTCTGTGCATGTAAGCAAAGAGTTTCGTTTATCTGAGGTGTATGTGTCAAGATTTACTCCATGTTCCAACCATGGAAATGGTTTGTACTACCGTGGTACAACCTCCATGGTTCCGACAAAAAAAGAAAAAACAACCAACATAAATTTACATATTGACAACTGACTGACGTTTGCTTTTGGCATTTGGTGTACACCAAAGAGAATATACGTGTGATAATGCCTAAAATGGGCTCATCGGACAGTTATAGAAGGCAGACCCTTCTATAACTGTCCGATATGCTACAAACTACACTAACTGCTACTTTATGTTGTAGAAGGTTTATAACGAAACTAAAATACAGATTTTATTTTATAAATCATAATTTTGTGAGAACGAGTTGTAAGACTGTTTTAACTCCGTATTATGTGTGTTTGGAGAAATTGAATCTTAATCAATAAAACTATAATCCAAACGGGTTAAGCCAAAAGGCGACGACATATGGCTCTAAATCATGGGTGGAATTTTGTATTTTTTATAGCATATTAGCATTACTTTTTGGATTAAATCACATCATCCATCAGTTATCATTGACAACTATTTATCAAATAATTCAAAGTCAAAACCGGATGGTTGAATTAGACGGTTAGACTAAAAAATATTGAATATGATCGCACTTCTTTATTTACTTAACATTGACTAAAAATACGTCTGAAACTAAATTTAGAACAAACTTGCCGTTATTAAGGAAATCATACTTTTCAACCTAACGCTTCAAAGTTAAAACCGGATGGTTGAATTAGACGGTTAGACTAAAAAATATAGAATATGATCGCACTTCTTTATTTTCTTCACATTGACTAAAAATTAGTCTGAAACTAAATTTAAAATAAACCTGCCGTTATTAAGGAAATCATACTTTTTAACTACAACAGCAGTTATAGAGTCAATTGTGTTTTATCGATAAAATGGACAAACGAGCACAAGTACGTATAACATTTAGTGCTCTTGTCGAGGATAGGTGGATGGGCATTTGTACTATGGAGAGCAACTGCATCCGGAGTAAGGTCACTCCTCAATCTTATATTATCTAATACCCTGATTTGTAACTCCTATCACTATTCCTATTACTAGAATTGTCGCATCAAAGCTTACCATAAAACTTACCCTTCCTTTTTATTCAATACAACCTGCGGTAAGCGTGAAAACAAAACAGTACAAAATACACCAACACATGTGCGTTATGTAATACGTAAGAAACAACATGTATTATGTATGTGAAAAAGAAAACCACGCTATTTGCGGCGCTTTTAAATTCTTTCATTTTAAAGGCTTTTATTAAAAGCGGCCTATTTTTACCCGCTTGCAAAGCGAGATGGTAAACATCTAAAACTCCAACATGAAACTTCTAAACTTAATATTTCATTGTGAGAAGGTATCCTTTTGAGAAATAAAACTTGAAACTTTTCTTTGGAATTTTTGGATACTTCTTGATAGGGAAGTACAAAAGGATATTGAAATGATAATCGAATTCACTTTTTGTTAAATACACAAATAATAAAAAGGACAGCGATCTATTCAACTTTACAACTTAACAAGGTTTTGGCGTTCAAACGACAACAACAACTTAATTCTGTACTGTACTTATTGAAGTATAAATCGGGGTTTATTCTCAATGCCAAACGCTAAACAGAGTTTATAGACTGGAGATTTAAACCTACGAGTACATTCATCCGTAATCCGCGATGGATCAAGAATCATGTCAGATCGCTCAATGGGTTAATTTTTCACTCGTACACTAAATAAGGTTACAAAAAACAAACCTTTTATATTTTAAAGAAAATATGTATAATGTATGCTTAAGCAAATATGAATAAAAGTTATTTATTAATATGCTCTTGGCTGCCATTATGCATTATTTAATCAGGACGGCCCAGGAGTTCCTTCACGTCACATCCCACGATAAGTTACGGCAACATGGATTTAGTATAGGTAACTTTAAAAGCCGCCAGGGAAGTATTCAATAATTCCATTCTTGATGCACCACATCTGAATAGCTTACCCGAGAGCTTGCTAAGTTGGACCGCATCCTGAATGGAACCAAATCACGTAAGTTTTCCACGCTCGCTCATCGTTTGATATTAAACGCTTCTGTAGCGAGTGGAATATGAATATTATTATCCTTGGAACACTTAAATAATACCGAAAAACGCGATTTATCATGGTATCGTACAGGTATAAAGCTGTTTGTGGTATCTGATCTACGATCCCCTATGCTTGTAAAAACAAAAATGAATTACGTAAAGTACGATTTCAGTGTTGAAATACTTTCGTAATTCCAGATATTAATGCCAAGAATGTCACATGCAGTCGAATGAACACGAATTTCGCCAAATATCTAACTAACAAAAAGTTAAATTTGTGGATGTGGATTTTGTGGATCCACATACAGTAAAACAAACTAAGAAAACAAACATTCTTACCTACAAACTTCTCTATTAGTAAGATAAAGCGTTTACAGTATACTTTCTGAAGAAAGTTGCTGATCTTCTGATGACGACAAATTGTTATCTAGGGTAGGTAGGGCTGAGGCGTGTAGCCCATCCCTTTCCATTAGCTGCTGGATGGTTGGTAGATTATTATATTAGTGTCCAAACAGCTTAAGCGTCACTACCTACATATGTGACTTTCCACGGGCTAAGGTACCTAATGTCCGTTTCTAGTGTCGGAGATTATCGTTGTTTTGTGGAATAGCGTGATGATGTTTTTTTTCAACCGACTTAAAAAGGAGGAGGTACTCAATTCGTCAGTTTTTTTGTGTGTGTGAATTTTATGCGATTTTTCGGTCAATTATAAACCGATTTTAATGATTCTTGGTTTTTATTTGTAGGCCATACTTCAGAGGTGGTTCCTTTCCTCCAATTTTATCAAAATTGATTGAGCGCATTTTGAAAAAATCAACAAATACAAAAACATACATACACAGATGACCTTTTGGTTTGTCGCTCCGTGCAGCAAAAGTTATGATGAGGACTTTTCATGCACACAGACTTCATTCGCATCACGACCGGGGAAGAAGAAATAGGGCTGAACTTGAAGTCGGTTTTTTTAAGTTTTTAACTTGTTCGATAATTATTTTTGCTTCTCCTTAGACTAAATTGGGTAACTTTTAATTATATACATTGTGGTCATAATAATACAATAATGATTATATATTTTTTTATTTAAAGTTATACTCTTTTTTATAATACCTATTTTTATTAACCTATTTATATGCTTTTATGATTTCAGTCAAAACTTTCATTTTTTTATCCGTCATTAGTCATATTCGGAGGTAAACATATCTGCGCTGATATCGAAAGCTTAACAAGCACATATTACCGCAGTATACATACATAACTCCATACCGACTATAAGGTACTTTAACCTGTGAAACGTCACATTTAAGAAACTTTCTTCCATAAAGTGTTTTCTTTTTACCACATGTCCGATTAATAAAATCTATTAAGATTAAGGAAATGACTTGCAGTAGTTATCATATTATGGCTCTTTCAAGTCGATGGCTATTGCAAAAATAATACACAACGGCTTTGTCTCGACGCCCCATTCATCAATATTAATCGAATATGAATGTTGTTTGAAATTGTGAATTGAAACCTTCCACCATGCTGGCTGGACTTTTTTTTCATAACAGTGTAAATTGGACCGGCCCGGCCACGTCCTTTGGTTCGCCGCTCATTCTAAAATACGTGCGGTGACTGAAAATGCCGGCGTTAGCATTGTTTACACTTTTTATGACATGGTCCAAAGTGCTCTTTGCTGATAGGACCAAAGTGTCGTGCAAACCAGCCATTAACCTTTTCTCGCGTGCACGGTTCGAATATGTTGACACAATATGGAAGTTTTTAATTTCACGCATGATTCGGAAACTTCCGATTGATTGCGTATCGACGACGCCGACGACGTCGCCAAGATTTCGGTCCATGTCTCCTAGCTTTAGCTACATATTACACACACATATGCTGGTTGTTCGAGTGATGGATTATAGCGGAAAATATATTTGAATTCTGGGAAGGATTCCGGCAGCAAACATTTAGGAATTTATCTGAGTTGCGAGAAAAATTGGTTTATCTTTATGTAACTACATACCTAGATATGTGGTTGGTTTTACATTGTACATATTATTTGTACCTAGTTTATCCAGCTATCTATCGGTAGCTTAGTATAATATCATCATGTATCATGTATCAATACAATTACATCCCTTGGCATACATACTTTAGGCGAGCACCAGATTCTGGGGCGCTTTGTAATATCAAATATAAACTGCATTAAACTGTCGTCGATATCACATGGAAAAATATAAATCGTAGAAAACCAAGCAGTATGATATTTTTTTGTGATATTTTTTTTCACATCAGTATCTATCGACTACCTACTTATCAATTAAAAAAAGCAAAATTAGGCGGATTTGTGTATCTATGTCCACGGCCCTTTGATGTTGGAAAAAAGCCGTCCATACTGCAATTGCATCTAGCTCCACGGATTTTTGTAGAGATGATACAATAGTCAGATGGTTTGGGATAAAAATCTATGGCTACGGTGACTAAAAATGTGACACAGATAAACTCAGACAAATGCTTTAAACCTATACGTAACAGACTTTGAGGGGTCGTTCTTCTTTTTCACCTACCTGTCCGCCATTTTTATATGCGCCATTGCGCGTTTTTATTTACATTTCCCCTTCGTCAGATTTCTTACATTCTTGTGTTACAATACAATGTGAATGTTGCAACGTGACGAAGTGGTAATAAAAAATGACTCTCCAATGAAAACAGCAACTCTGTCACAATATTGTCTAGAATACTACTACAAGTAAAACACAAAATTGGGCATGTAAATGAACATTGATTAGTCCTAGTATAATAAACATTTAACTTCCTATAATAAAATTTACTATCGCAATTTTATTTAAAGTTCAGAAACCCGAAAAAAAAACAGAAACCGTCATTTTTATGTAGGTTAAAAAGAAGAATGACATTAAGCCTTTGGCACATATTATTAAAGCCTTTGGGGAAAATGAGATCAACTTTATTTTCCAGTCCAAATCTGATTATTGTAATGATTCGGAAGGCAGTTCTGCGACTAGTCATATTTTTCACTTGACTTGGAAAGTTCATCATAGACTTTCTAACCTCTCTCTTACTGCTACAACCTTACTAACTGCTTTCATATAGATACATTCTCATCGTACATTGTTTCCTAATTGTCTTTCGCGTTCATTTATTGTGGGTAGGACAGAGACGCAGCCACGAGCCATATTAAACTGGAGTGGAGTGTTTAAGGCACAATGCTCTGCTCACGACTGCAATCCAAGGCCCCGACTACGTCCGACCACGGCTGCTATACAACGTTGAAGTTATGTTACACCAATGCAGTGCGATCGTAGTCACTACGGCGGCGGACGGAATAAGGAACCGTACAAAGAGGATGGGATTGCGGTTTTTGAATACAATTCTAATTTTTGAAAATGTTAACGATGTTTTTATTGCTTCTTTTCTTTGGTGACTTTCATTAGATAGGTATTTTGATCCACGAATACTTTGATTAAGCGCATATTAATGAGTGTTGGTGTTAAAATATTGCACCTGTTAGGGCAGGGCCGGATTAACCATGTCGGGGCCCGTAGGCAATGCAAATAACTGGCTCCTCTTACCCTTTTCTTACTTCCTGAAATAATTTATTTGCACGATAACCAGCTGGCCCCCGGAATCTAGCCTGATTGTACAAGGACTTAGGACTTATCATTTACCAAGTCAAAAGATATCTACCGTTTATGTTGAACTACACTCGCTAGCATTAAACTGGAATCACTTCATCGCGGGTTGCTCAAGACAAGTTTTTGTCTTTTTTATGCAATGTATTAGAAATTATGGCATATCAATTGAAAGGCAATTTTATTAGCTTTCAAATGATATTGTTACGAGCGTGGGGTTCGTATTTGATAGAAAAGCACGAATTAATCCACTGAATAAAACACTCACTTTATTACCCAAATTACGCACTTACAATTCACACGAACTGTACTTAAAATCCACTAATTAAAACACACACACTATTTCACTTTTCACACGAAGAGTCTTTCTCTCCGATTATCCTTGTACTAGCACTCGATCGCAGTTAAAATGTAACTAAACTCGCGCCGGCCGTCGACGCCTTTTATATCCCGCGGAGCCGCTCTGGACACATTGTCCACACATATCGCGAATATTCTAGTAAGGACCAGCGTGCGGGCCGAGAACATTCGAGACCATATATGTCTCTCTCTAATGGTGCACTCTCTCTGTCACTCCCTTCTCGAATGTTCCGAGTATAGCTATCTCTTTCTAGTAGTGCTATCTCTGTCACACACTTCTCGAATGTTCCGAGTATAGCTATCTCTTTCTAGTAGTGCTATTGTTTAATTTTCCACGCCTACCGAACGGCGTGGAATCCGAAGGGGGTGTGCCTTTGGCCGCACGTGAGAGAAAAGAAGTGATGAAATTGTTACTGACCTTGTCGCCGCAGCCAGGAAATCGAAAGCTCGGTTCGATGGGGGGAATGCGGGAGAGGAGACAGTTTTGGAATGGGAGATGGGATCGAACCCTTGCCGTCGCTGTCCGACGCCGTCGCCGGCGCGCTGCTGCCGGCACGTGGAGTCGCCGTCCGATACGACTATGTGCTTCACAACACAAATCACTCAACCGCTGACGTGAATCTACTTATTTCCCGACGATGCAGATTTACACTCCGACCAGGCCCGATGCCTGTGTGATAATTGGTACACCGAAATACCATCAATGCCACGGTGCCCGAGCAGCCATGTTGTTCTCACCGACGAGACAAGGCAAAGAGTAAAGATAACCTCCAATTTTACATCTCGTTCCGGTACGAGTGACAGCTGCTAGTTCCGTTTTCGCTAGTGATGTGCTGATTACTCGCGATCGATTCGCGCAACAAAAACCGGTGCGTTTCCGAAGCATAAATATTAAACAGTCACCCGCCCGGACAGGCCCGAACCTGTCCCTAATCAATAGGAAGGCGAGAAAGTGTTGCGACCGCTCTCTTGAGGACCGAGTCCCCTACCTTGACTTCTGCTGATCGAGGCGTGCCATCCCGACCCGTGTACAAATTGACGATCCGTCCTCGTCTCCATCTCAATGATGGCAGGTTCGCATCCTTAAACAGCACCAAATCACCGACTTGAGGGGGGCTCGTCCGGTCAGTCCACTTAAGGCGCTGCTGCAAGATGTGCAAGTACTCAAGGGACCACCGTTTCCAAAAATCTTGAGCCATCTGCTGCAACATCTGCCACCTAGTTAACCGACTTAACTTAACATCACCGAATGGGTATTCTGGCAGGGCGTTAAGGGGCTGACCTATCAGGAAGTGACCCGGCGTCAACGCTTCCAAATCATTTGGATCCGAACTGAGCGGGCACAACGGACGCGAGTTCAGTGTCATTTCAATTTTACAGAACAGCGTCGCAAGCTCTTCAAAGCGTAGAGAGGTCTCACCGATGATCCTCGTCAGGTACGACTTAGCCGATTTAACCGCAGACTCAAAAATTCCTCCCCAATGAGGACATCCCGGCGGACTGAAAACCCATTCAATCCCTCGTCGGGAGCAAGCCGTACCGATGGCATCCTGATTACCGTTCAGGAATTGAGTGACCTCCTGCAGATATCGCCTGGCTCCGACAAAGTTTGTGCCGTTGTCCGAACGGATTAATGTCGGGAGGCCCCTTCGTGAGACGAACCGATCTAGACAAGCGATAAATGCCTCCGTAGTGAGGTCACTGACCACCTCCAAGTGGACTGCCTTCGTGGCCAAGCACACGAAGACGCACAGGTATGCCTTCACTAATCTGGCGTTCCGTAGCTGTGAAGACTTGACCATGAATGGTCCCGCGAAATCCGTTCCGACACCCGCAAAGGATTTCGTTAACCCTATCCGAGGGCAAATCGCCCATCTGGGGCTGCATCGTAGCCGCCTTGGCCCGATAACAAGGCAGGCACCGAAATACGACGCTACGCACTAAGCGTCTTCCTGATAGAATCCAGAACTCGCGCTGGAGAAACGCCATCAAGGCGTGGCATCCGATATGCCCATTCCGAATGTGTCGATCCTGTATCAACAGTGTTTAGCTCATAAACACGTAGGTTTTGTATGTTGGCAATGTTACGTGGTTTCCGGTTGTTGTCTATGTGCGATTCGCGTAGTAACATGTACTCGTGTTCTATAATACATAAAATAATAAAATACAGTCCTTTTCACACCACTTGTGGGGTTTAATTTAATACCAGCGACCCACAAGTTTGGTCCTTTTGCCGATTTTTTTCGTCGGGAGGCTCAGTGAATCTCGTCGGAGGAATATTCGTGTGTGCACAATCTATCGTCGGAATCTGCCATTGAGATTGCGTTGGCATCTACGTGTATTCTACAATTGAAGCGGCTATTGCGTTTCATCGGCCTGCTATTGGGCTACAAGAAGTCTGCTATTGGGCTACTATCTACAAGAAATTCACCAGACTATTATTTCAAAAAGAAAAATTTCGTCGTGCCTTTGTACCGTACCTACTTACGTCCTACTACTTCAACTACGTGCTCGACGGTGGAACCTATGTATTTCGTCGTTTTCAAGATTTGGTGGTTATTTTATGAAGAAATAGCATCCCACTTTCATCGCAGTTCATCAAGATAAAACATACGTAGTGATTATCTTCGCTCTGGATAAAAGGTCATTGCACCAATGTGAATGACCTTTGGGTAGACATTTTGTTTTGTGGATATAACCTACGTGCTAAGAAGAGACAAAATCAGCCGTGACGTCAAGTTGGTGAGTCGACACTATTGGTCGTACGTCGAGTGGCTGTCAGCTAGCTGTGCGCTAATTCGTCGGTTTTTGTCGCGCGACGGCAGGAAGCTCGCTGCTATTGGGCGAGAGAAGGTTTGCTACCGCGTGCGCCGACGCCATATTTGACGGTTCCCGCAGCTTCGCCTCGCATCACTCGCGTCGCGGTACCTTTTTGTTCCTCGCGATAGTTAAAATATTGTTGCGATTTTAGTAAATATTGTATAAGATTTTAGTGGAAAACATTTGTAAAGTTTCCGCAATATGGAAAAGCAATCCATTAGGATTGCGGCCAGGGGGGCAGCGAAAAGTTCAATAACGAAAATTTACCATTTCTGTGAAAAGGAAGACCTGGAAAACACGTCTATAGAGTTACTTCAGGCAAAATTAAGTCATTTAATAAATGCTTTTACCGAGTTTAAAGAGTTAAATATCCAAATTTCTGCCTTAGGTGATGAGACGGAAGCGTCTAGACGTGATTCGATTTCCACTTTCCAGGAATATGAGGAAAAATATTTGGTTGCTATGGCCTTGCTACAAGGTTCTATTAATCGTAAGCAAGAGCCTGGGTCGCGGTCTCCTCCCCCTGACCGCTCCTCCTCGGTTTGCGCGAAACTGCCAAAGATTGAGATCAAAAAATTTGACGGCAAGGATGGTGAGTACTATCCTTTCATAAATTTGTTTCAAAGTTTGATTCATAATGACAAATCTTTGTCTAACTTACAAAGGTTATACTATTTGAGAATGTATCTTGGAGGCGAGCCTCACGATTTAATTAAAAACCTCACTTTGGAGGATGTAAATTATGATCAAGCCTTAAAAATATTAAGTGATAGGTATGACAATGTAAACAAGGTTATTACACAACATGTAAACTGTATTTTGGATATAAATCCTATTACTAAATGTACTTCTGAGTCATTAAGGTCGTTCTTGGCTCAGGTAAAGCAGAGCTTGAGTGCACTAGTGAGTCTCAAGCAGCCAGTCCATCACTGGGACGCTTTATTGGTTCCTATGTTAACCAGAAAGGTCGATCAATACACTGTTAGGGCTTATTACTTGGAACAGGAGAATTTTAAAGATGAACCTCATAGTTTGCGTGGTTTCCTGACATTTTTAGAGAAAAAGGCAGTGGCCTTGGAAGCTACAGAGCCACCGGAGAAGCGGACTTCTGGTGTAAGCGGCAGCGGTGCTGCTCGAAGCTATCAGCGAGCAGTCCTTCTCACCAGCCAGGAAACATGTGAGTTTTGTCATTCTTCTCCGCATAAGATTCATAAGTGTCCAAAATTCAAAACTGCTTCTATAAAGCAAAGATTACAGTTTATTGAGGATTCAAAGCGGTGTAAGCTGTGCTTGAATAAGCACACTAATAAATGCTTTTTTAAGTTTAAATGTTTGAAGTGCAAAGGGGGCCATAATAGTTTACTTCACGATGAAGTGGCTGACTCCGCACCCAATAAAGAGGAATCCCCTCAGGTATCGTTGTGCAATAGCAACATAAATAATAAACATGTTTTATTACCTACAGTGTCGGTGAAATTATATACTAAGGATGGTGGCACATTACCAGTGCGAGCAGTGTTGGATTCTGGCAGCGAGGTGTCTATGATCACCAAAGAAATTGCAGATAGGATTGACTGCACGCTGCTTGCTAAATCGCACATGGTAGTGGGGGTTTGTGAAGGCTCCAATAAAATAAACGCTGTTGCAGAGTTTGATATACATGCATCAAGTACATCATTTAGCTTGCCTATTTCATGCTCAGTGGTGGAAAAAATTACATGCACGTTACCGCACCAGCTCATTGATGTTTCCCATCTGAACATCCCTTCGCATGTCCAGCTTGCTGACCCCGATTTTCATGCACCAGCCACTATTCATATTTTATTAGCTGCTGATGTGTTTTTCCAGGTGTTGCTCCGTGAGCGTATCCCACTCGCCCTCAACGGTCCCTACCTCATCAATACGAAGCTAGGCTACGTGGTAGGTGGCGCGGTCACTGAGGAGCGGCATCAGGTTCCAGCTACTAACAAGTATTTTTGTAATTTCACTCGTACTGAATCACAAGTAAGTGATGACATTTTCATCCCGCCCTGTACATGCAAAAATAATCTTGATGTACATTTACAAAATTTGTGGGAATGCGAAAAGGTCGATAAAATATTTTTAGAGTCCAGTTCTGAAAAAGATCAGGCTGAGATTATTTTTTCTGAAAATGTGAAGCTTGAGGGCAATAAGTTTCAAGTTTCTTTGCCTATCAAATTGCCTTTAAAGGAAGTCAACTTAGGAAATTGCCTTTAAAGGAAGTCAACTTAGGAAATTCATTAGATAGCGCACTACAAAGATTTCAAAACTTAGAGAAACGATTTTCTAAAAATAAGATTTTGTTTGAAAAATATAAACAATTTATAGATGAATATCTACAGCTTGGCCATGCAAAGTTGGTAGATATCTCGCAGTATGATTTAGAAAATGATGCTGTCTATTTTCTGCCGCATCACCCTGTGTTCAATGAAGGCTCAAAAACTACTAAACTAAGGGTTGTTTTTGATGGCGGCATGCTTACAAAAAATAAAATCTCACTGAATGATTTACTCATGAATGGGCCAACAGTGCAGAATGAATTGTTTGATATATTAATTTTGTTCAGGTTAGATAAATATATTTTAATCTGTGACATTAAACAAATGTTTAGAAACATTATTATGGATCCTATTCATAGACCACTTCAAAACATTTTGTGGCGAGAATCCCCAGACAAACCTATTCAATGTCTGCAACTTCAAACAGTTACATATGGTATGAAGTGTTCTTCCTATTTAGCAACACGCTGTTTAATAGAACTTGCCAAACGATTTGGTGATAAATATCCCAAGGCAGCCTCTGCATTAAAATATAATTGTTACGTTGATGACGTAAGTACGGGTTCAAACCAAATAAATGACTTGATTCAGTTAAAAAATGAGTTAATTCAGTTAATGGAGTTGGGGGGTTTTCAGTTGCACAAGTGGTGCTCTAATTCACCTGAGGTTTTAAAAGGTATTCCTATAGAAAAACAGCAGTTTCATAATATTGAGTTCAGTCACCATGATGATTCATTTGCCAAAACTTTGGGACTGCATTATAATGTTCAATCAGATACAATTAATATCAGCTGCCCAGAGAAAACATTGAATGAGATTTACACAAAAAGAGAGGTTCTTAGTTTTGTCAGTAAGTTCTTTGACCCCTTAGGTTTGGTCGGTCCAATTTTGGTTACTGCAAAATTATTTCTTCAAGACCTTTGGAAGGCTAGCATTGGTTGGGATTCTCCCCTTCCAGGTGATTTGAACGAGAAATGGAGAAGTTTCGCTTCAGGATTGATAAACATGCCTACTATTTCAATTCATAGAAATATTGATATTTCAGAGTATAATAAAATTGAGCTGATAGGGTTTGCTGATGCTTCGAGCAGAGCCTACGGTTGCTGCTTATACCTCCGCGTTGTAAAGTCTGACGGTTCCGCGTTGGTTGACTTAGTGTGTTCCAAGTCTAGGCTCAATCCAGTTAGCTCTCAACTAACCACTCCCAGGCTAGAGCTTAATAGTGCACTCTTGCTTGCCAAGCTGGCTAATAGGTTATATCACACATTGTCGATTAAAATTGACCCTAAAAACATTGATGTACATCTGTACCTCGATTCGCAGATTGTATTATCATGGTTAAAGATAGATCCATTGCGCTTAAATGCTTATGTGGCTAATAGGGTGAAGGTTATTGTTGAACATACTCAATCTTTTAATTGGCATTATGTAAATACATCCTTTAATCCTGCCGATTGCCTCTCAAGAGGAGTCGAGCCATGCTCTTTAAGTGAGAACTCTCTATGGTGGAACGGTCCACAGTTTATGTTACAATGTGACTATGATCATTGTAGTTTTGATACAAAAATGTGTATAGATAAGTATGTAGATATTCCTGAAATTAAAAAAGTTTCAATGCCTTGTACACAATTGGAGCAGGATCTATATAAATTCAGCTCTCTTGCTAAAACTCAAAGAGTTATAGCTTTTATTTTAAGATTTTATAACAATTGTAAAAAGTCACAAGGTCAAAGGAAGCATGAAAGTTATGTACCTAGCCTTACTTGTAAGGAATTAGGTAATGCAATGAAAGTTATCATAAAATGTGACCAAAATCGCTGTTATGGTGAAGAAATTAAATGCATTTCCAATAATAAGCCAATAAAAGGGAGTCTATTACCTCTTAATCCTTTCATTGATGGGGATGGTCTGCTGCGTGTAGGCGGAAGGCTGCAGAAGGCAAATATACCTTACGCACAAAAATACCCAGCTATACTGGCTCAGCGCTCGCATATTACTCAATTGGTAATACGGGATGCGCATATACGTTTATTACACGCTGGTCCTAAACTTATTTTGAGTTATTTAAATCAAAAATATTGGCTTATTAATGGAACCAGAGAGATAAAGCATGTAACACACAAGTGTATTGTATGTTTCAGATTAAAGGCTAATCAAGCCTCACAATTAATGGGTTCTTTGCCTGAACGGAGAGTCACAGCAGCGCGTCCTTTCGAGGTGGTAGGCATAGATTATGGCGGTCCATTTCAAATAAAGCAGTCACGGGTTAGACGGGTTTTAATTTCAAAAGGGTATGTTCTTTTATTCGTTTGTTTTGCCACTAAGGCTATCCACGTCGAACTTGCCTCGGACTTGACTACAGATACCTTCTTGGCCTGCTTAAAAAGATTTATAGCTAGACGTAACATTCCGTCCACAATAAGCTGTGATAACGCTGCGACCTTCCGTGGGGCAAATAACCAATTAAAGAGACTCTATGAGTTAAGTCAATGTAAGAATCATAATTCTATGGTACAAGATTTCGCTTCTTCGTTAGGAATTAATTTTCAATTTGTTCCTAGTTACTCTCCCCATTGGGCTGGTATATGGGAAGCCGGTATCAAAAGCGTTAAGCACCATTTAAAGCGCGCTATAGGCGAAAAATGTTTAACCTTTGAGGAATTGTATACTGTCCTGGTACAGGTTGAAGGTATCGTTAATTCACGGCCTTTAACTCCTAAAATTTTGTTAGATATTAACGATATGAACTATCTCACGCCGGGCCATTTTCTCACGGGTGCACCCTTGTGTTCGTTTCCAGAGCCTGACGTCATCAATGTTCCTACCAACAGATTGAAATTTTGGGACCAATGTACTCAAATTCAGCAATCCTTTTGGCGACAGTGGCACAGGCAATATCTTGTGAATCTGCAAAGTCGGCCTAAGTGGCGGACCGCTACTCCCAATCTGCAGGTCGGCACAATGGTGATAGTTAAGGATAACAATGTCAGTCCTCTCAGCTGGCCTATAGCCAGAATAGTCGCGGTGCATCCAGGGGACGATGGCAAGGTGCGGGCTATAGATATTAAAACGACAAATGGTTTTGTTATGAAAACTAGCATAGCTAAGGTATGTGTCCTTCCGATTGATAACTAAGGATGCGCACGTATAAGTTAGTAGTGATATGAAGTGTATAGCTACTAGTGTCTTTCTAATATGTTAGATATTTAAGTTTCAGCGAATATGTTTGCATGTTTTGGCTGAGGCCCCAATTATGTTTAGCTCATAAACACGTAGGTTTTGTATGTTGGCAATGTTACGTGGTTTCCGGTTGTTGTCTATGTGCGATTCGCGTAGTAACATGTACTCGTGTTCTATAATACATAAAATAATAAAATACAGTCCTTTTCACACCACTTGTGGGGTTTAATTTAATACCAGCGACCCACAAACAGTTCGACCAACTTCCCTTTCCTAGGGAGTAACAACGGGTGGCGAGCCGCTTAAGGCAGGTTGGCATTCCGCAGCTGACCTCCTACCCTCAGCAATCCTTGAGGGTCAATAAACGGGTTGAGCCGAGCCACAGCTCCCTTCAGTTGGACGCGTCCGCGTCTCAGAATGTCCAATTCGGACTTAAAGTGCACCGTCTGCACGTTCCGTACCAATGCGAACAACGCATGGTTCCGTTCCCGTGGTGTCAGGACCTGTGTCCGCACTCGTTGCGCCTCAGAATTCCGACAATTCCGCGCAAATCGGCAGATCCAGGCGGTCACATTGACCAGTTTGTCGAGCGAGCTGTACCGTTCCAGCAGGCTGAACTCCTCTTCCGGCTCTGGTTGCGTCGTGCAGACACCGACTGTCAAGGCGCCGTTCGCCGTGGTAACGCGTGGACTCATTGGCCAATCCGATTCGGCTTGAGTCAACCATTTTGGACCCCACCACAAGGGATGTCCAACCAACTCCGGAGCGTGACACCCACGAGACGCACAGTCTGCTGGGTTCATTTCCCCTGGAACATGTCTCCAGATCAAGGGAACCTCCGAAGTCAAAATCTGCGAAACCCGATTCGCCACAAAAATCTCCAGCTTGTGAACTGAAGCCTTCAGCCAGCATAACACGATCTGGCTGTCCGTCCAAGCGTAGACCGTATCTTCCAACGCTATTGACCCACGAAGAACCGTCATCGTGTGGTTGAGCAGACGAGTCAGGAGAGCCGCTCCCGAAAGCTCTAACTTGGGAATGGTCAGGCGAGTGCGCAACGGCGCAACCTTGCTCTTGGCCATGACCAACCACACATCAACCTCCCCCGAGGAGTCGACCGTACGCAGATACACCGCAGCTCCGTAGCCCTTCTCCGAGGCATCGCAAAACCCATGCAGGGTGGCGGTGTATCGTTTGGTGGGGACCAACCTCCGTGGCAGTGAAATCCGATTGATGCCAGGGAGGGTCGAAAAGAACGAGTCCCACTCTGAGCTCAATGACCCGCCGATCGGGTCGTCCCATTTCAGCTCAGCAGACCACAATTGCTGCATAAAACACTTGAGCTGAAATGTTACCGGGGTGATCCACCCGTTTGGAACAAATGTCCTAGCCACCATTGAGAGGACGTTCCGTTTCGTCCAGACCTTCGGGGAGTCCAACTCGACCCGATACGAGAACATGTCTGACACCGGCTGGTACTGGACGCCTAATACCGACAACATATTTGGATTTTCCAAATTTTCAAAAATGTGGGGATCCTGCTGGTAGTCATCCGGAAGACCAGTCAGTAACTCTGGAGAGTTCGACATCCATTTCCGGAGCTCGTAACCTCCACCCCGTAAGAGCTCAACTAGCTCGTCCCGTCGAGCGAGCGCCTCCTCCACGGAATCTGCACCGGTACAGATATCGTCCACGTAGAGATCCTGCTCCAGGATCGCTGCTCCTCTAGGGAAATTTAACCGTTCTCGATCCGCTAACTCCCGCAGAGTGCGAATCGCCAAATAAGGACTAGACCGTAGCCCGTACGTGTTGGTGTTCAGCTCGTACACCCTGATGGGCTGATCTGGGCTCTCTCGCCACAGTATCAGCTGATACCGTCTATCGTCAGGGTGAATAACCGTCTGTCTAAACATCATCCGGATGTCAGCTACAAACACAACATTGTGTCGACGGAACCGTGTGATAACATCCGCGATGTCATGATTCAACTTCGGCCCTGAATGCAAACACTGGTTCAGGTTCATGCCGTTAGATGTTGATGCCGATCCATCGAACACTACCCGTATTTTGCCCTCCGGGGTCCTCAAGACCGCGTGATGAGGCAGGAAGCAGTGGTCTTCACGCTTCCAGTCGATACCCGAAACCGACATGTGGCCGAGCGACTCGTATTCCCGCATGAAGTCGACGTACTTCTGCCGGAAAATCCAGTCACGCTTCATGCGTCGTTCCATCGACAGAAGCCGCGTGTCGGCTGCATGGTGTGAACTGCCCAGCGGTGGGCGATCACTCCGAAATGGAAGACGTGTGAGAAATCGACCTGACCGAAGGCGACCAGTATTGTTCCGATAAAACTGTTCACACTCTTCTTCAACCGGGTCCAACCGGCGTACCGTAGGTAGTTTCTCCACCTCCCAAAACTTCTGTATCACCTCCGAGAGTACAGAACCGAATAAGGGACTACGAGTCGCTAGGCGTGGGGCAGCCGGCATGACCGGACCCATTACCGCATGGCCCAGTCTGGTGTTAACCGAAACCAGACCAGTCGCCTGCAACACGTGGACACCTGGCACTAACAGGTATCCCAAGGCATCGACAGCCAATAAAATGTCTACTGGGCCCGGAATATCGAACTCCGGGTCAGCCAGTGACAACCCAGCGACCAACTGTCGCACCGAGGGCGGCAACCGTACGTGAGGGTGTGAGCCCATCACATTAATGACTTATGCCGTGACCGTCAGATTCACCGATGAATCCACCCGTGACGAGAGAGTAATCCGACATACTCCCTTAACGGAACCGACTTCCGTGTTCCCAATTCCCCGAATGGAATGTGGATACTCCCTTACCGAAATGCCCAACCGTCTTACAAGGTTGCACGAGACTAAGCACCCCTGGGCCCCAGAGTCCAATAGTGCTCGTGCCACACATGATTTGCCGTCCGAACTCCACGCTATCACCGAGGCGGTGGGGAGCATGACCGTCTGTGGAGTGGCGGCACCCTGTAAGTGGGCGGCGTGTCCCTAGCGGGAACCTCCGCGGGATCCGAACCCGCTGGGACCTCCGTCGGCCTGGTAACTCGGCTGCTGATATGCCACCGGTGGCATATCAGACCGCATGTACATAAGGGGGTCCCAACCCGCATAATAGGCCCCTCGCTGTCCCGGTACCCGACCATACCGGACTGTGAACGGTGTGCCCGGTGGCCACCGTGGATGGAGGGGGGAGAGCGGATCCAACCTGGGGCGCTCTAGGAATGGGGGCGACATCCGACTGTTCGCCTCCCTGTTCGCCTCCCAGAGCGACGGGCAGGGTGGCGCAGAAGGTGGTGGGCTCACAGCCTTCGCGCCACTCATAGGTGCCATCTGACACCCGCCCGTAACACGCGGTGAGCCAGCGGCCCGAAGTCCTCGCTGGCCCTGGACAGCGGCGACCGAACCCCGGCTATCCCGCCTGTTACCCCCCGCGCTGCCCCCTTCCCCCCGGGGGGGGTCCCGTCCGCGGGTACCCCAGTCACCCCGTTGGTGACTCCCGTTGCCCGGAGGGGGACTGGGTCCGGCCCTGGTTGGGCCCTGTGACCGACCAACCTGAGTCCGGCCCTGGTGACCGTCCGATGGGCCTGACCGGTTCAGGCACAACACGACGTGGTGCCTGCCACCGCAGCACTCACAGAGGGACGCGCGTGAGCACTCGCTCAGCTGGTGCGGCCCCAAACAACCGAAACACAATCGGTGGCGGAAGACCACCTTCCTGCGGGCAGCCACACCGAGCGCCTTAAAGTTGGCGCAACTGGTCACCTCATGACCGGCACTGTCGCAGTGCACACAGCCGTCACCCGACGGCGCGGCACTCAAAACGCCAAATTGTTTTGACCGCCCACCCCCCCGTGGGGGTGAGGGGCGCGGCTCCTCCCGCATCCGCGCGGGTTGGCGCTGCACACTGGCCTCCGAATCCATGGTGTCGCATCGCCTGCATTCACCCTCCAAAAACTCCGTTAATTGGACGAGCGTGGGCAGTTCCGAGCTACTGCAGCTGTTCAAACCGACTTTGAACAGCTGCAGGCAACCGTGACAAAACCATATATAACACAATATATGACCATTGGTCTACCGGCAGACCAAGGTTCTGAAGGGCCTTAGTGGCCACCAGCACAGGGTTGAGCACCTGTACCCGGATGTCAACATCCCGGGTTACTCTTGGGATGCTGAACAGCTTCCCCAGCTGCGCATCAACCAACCGCCGTTTGTGTTGGTAGCGGTCAAACAATATGACCCGGGCAATCTCATAATTGCCCGCCGTAACCGTTAGGTGACCGACCAACTCCTTCGGTTCACCCCGCAGTGCCATCAATAGTTGGGCCAACTTGTAGGCGCTGTCCAGGTCGTCCCGACCGTGGACCAGGCTATCGAACAAATTGATGAATGCCGGCCACTCATCAATTGCCCCACCGAAGGCCGGAATCTCCAGGTGTGGAAGCCGTCCAACCACACCCTTAGGGGGGGGGTCTCCGCTACCCTCCCCGCGGTCATCCCGACGCGACCGCTTAATTTTTTCGGCGCGACGCTCGATGTCGCCCAAGCACTCCATCGCTTGGTCAGCATCCGCGCAGAGCTGCTTCACTGCAGCCACCGAGGCCTCATCCGTAAGCCCGAGGGCTTCAGCCTCCGCAGCCAGCCGACACACCTTCCCGACGCGTGTCATTGCGTCCTCCACACGCTTGAGCAGGACATCGTCCATGTCAGGTCGCTCCACATACTTGTGAGTATGGGCGAGCCATCTCATCTCCTCACGGACACCATATCGCAGTACCGTCAAGGGCGAAGGTGCCATGGTTACCGATTTAATTGTTCCTGGTCCTATGCTTCACTACCGAACTAAGCACAGCCAGATACCAGCACTTGCCCGTCAGCGCTGGGCACAGAAATTAAAACTAAGTTGTAAAAACCAAGGCAACTACTAAAACAATTAAGTCCTAAACAATATTTAATATGGTCGCCCTGTGGACATGCACCTTATAATATACACTCTAAATCAATTAGAGAATGCCACCATGTGGTACAATACAAATAACACACAAAAGGTTATTATAAAAAAAACTATTTTTCTAGCAGTGGCCCCTCCGATATGAACCACACTTCCTTTGAGGTCAGCAAAATCAGCTTAATACCCCTTAAATAGCCCGACCCTGCTGTGTAAACCGAAATAACACTGTAGGACTATAGAACCCGACGTTCTACCGCAGTTATACAATCTAGGCTTCGCAGAATGACTGTTCAATCTTTTATGCGCAACAACAGTAGTTTCCGACTACAATTTTATAACAACTGTTAACTAAATTGGCACTTATACTTTCACTTACCGAAAATGAACTTTAATCGTAGTATACCGACCACAGACTCATTGCCGACTTGAGCCAATCTGAGATATTCTTTTCTCCCAACTACAATGTGGCAAAGGCAACCCTACCGTGAATCGATGATTTCCCACTAGGAAACCGCGCTCCTGCTACCAAAATGTTTAATTTCCACGCCTACCGAACGGCGTGGAATCCGAAGGGGGTGTGCCTTTGCCCGCACGTGAGAGAAAAGAAGTGATGAATTTTTACTGACCTTGTCGCCGCAGCCAGGAAATCGAAAGCTCGGTTCGATGGGGGGAATGCGGGAGAGGAGACAGTTTTGGAATGGGAGATGGGATCGAACCCTTGCCGTCGCTGTCCGACGCCGTCGCCGGCGCGCTGCTGCCGGCACGTGGAGTCGCCGTCCGATACGACTATGTGCTTCACAACACAAATCACTCAACCGCTGACGTGAATCTACTTATTTCCCGACGATGCAGATTTACACTCCGACCAGGCCCGATGCCTGTGTGATAATTGGTACACCGAAATACCATCAATGCCACGGTGCCCGAGCAGCCATGTTGTTCTCACGGACGAGACAAGGCAAAGAGTAAAGATAACCTCCAATTTTACATCTCGTTCCGGTACGAGTGACAGCTGCTAGTTCCGTTTTCGCTAGTGATGTGCCGATTACTCGCGATCGATTCGCGCAACAAAAACCGGTGCGTTTCCGAAGCATAAATATTAAACAGCTATCTCTGTCACTCCTACCGGATATTTCGCCATATAACGATTTGTGCTTCAGAGGCCCATAAGGGGTCCTGAAAACGCCTGAAAACGGGTTTTCAGGTTATGGCGTCATCTGATAGAGGTGCCCTGAAACGGACTGAAAACATGTTTCAGGCGCCTGAAAACGACGGCAACTTGGGTGAAATTTCGATCTTTAGGTATGTGATAGAGTAACTTCTGAAACGGCCTGAAATGACTTTTCAGCCTGCTGAAAACGCCTCTAAAGCACTGAACTTGACGTTCAAAGTTTTTGACCTAACCTACCGGCGTAAGTATATCAAAAAGATTTTAAATTAATGAAATTTCCTACCTAAATAAAGGTAATTGTTGCAAATGGTTAAAGTTGTAGATGTCAAAATGAATACGAGGATTATGCTAAGATATGTATTTTTATTTACAATGTGTAATTTATCCCCTCTCAATATTTTGTATTGCCCCCCCCCCCCCCTGGCCCTAATTACTGCTTGTAAACGGTTTCTCATTGACAGAATGAGTTTTCTGACGGAATCTTGAGGTATTTCCTACCACTCTTCGATTAAAGTTATTTTTAAATCTTCTGACGTCGTCGGAGCTGGAAATCTTCCTCGTACCCGTCTTTTCAGCTCGTCCCACAAATGTTCAATGGGGTTCAAGACAGGACTGAGGGCTGGCCAGTCCAGTGTGGAAATCCTGACTTCTTCCAGATACTGTCGAGTCATTGCAGCGGTGTGGCAGCGGGCATTATCGTGCATTAGCAGGAAATGTTCACCAATAAACCCGGAGTAAGGAAGCACATGGTCTTGTAGAATGTCGTTGATGTATCTTTCCGCGGTTAGAACCCCTCCCCGACCTCCTCCAGGTACGAATATCAGCTCCGTTTTTGCTTCTATAGAAATCCCCGCCCATATAATACAGGACCCGCCCCCGTATGCAACTGTTTCCGAAAAACAGCATTGTGCAAATCGCTCCTCCGGTCTCCTATAGACTCTCTGTCGACGGTCGCTACCATGCAGGCACATCCTTGTTTCATCCGAGAACAGGACTCGGCTCCATTGCTCTATATCCCAATCTAAGTGATCGCTAGAAAATTGAAGCCGGGCTTGTCGGTGCGCTGGAGACAATTTGGGCCCCGTGGCTGGCCTTCTTGGGGTCAAATTCGCTTCTTCGGGTCTTCGCCTTACCGTCTACTTGCTAACAATCTTCTCTCGAACATCTCTGAGCTGCCGTTCAACATCGGCGCCGGTTAAGTGTCGATTTCGGAGAGATGTGGTGACAATAAATCGGTCATCTCTCACCGAAGTGCAACGCTGTCGTCCAGATCCTGGTCTCCGGAACGTTTTATACACCTTCGAGACACAAGACTGACTAAGATGAAGCTGTCGAGCGATGGTACGCTGAGACAATCCTTGCTGGATTAGGATGACGATTTGAGCGGCTTCTGCAGGTGTGGTTTCCATTTTCTTTCAGATTCAGTGCTCCAGTGACGTGAAATATTGGACTCATGACAAATTTTTACGAATGCTCACTTTTTATAGGGTCTCAGGACTTCAAAACAAAACAGTGTTTTGTTGTAAAAAAAATTGTTTTTAGTTTTTTCGTTCCATGACATAAAGGATTTTTTTTTTTCCGTAATATTAAAAGAGGTCGAAAGCTAATAAAATTACCTTTCAATTGATATGCCATAATTTGTAATACATTGCATAAAAAAGGCAAAATCTTGTCTTGAGCAACCCGCGATGTAGTGATTCCAGTTTAATGCTCGCGAGTGTAGATCACTATGCTTAATTTAATTCAAATCAAATCAAATTTGTCCCGATGAAACAATGTAGTCTATTTCCTCGGTGCACGAAGCCCCCAGCTGATTCGAGGCCCCTAGGCAGTTGCCGACTTTGCCCATTAGATAATCCGGCACTGTATTAAGTTCATAATTCTGTCCCGTAAGTTGTTCAGAATGGTCCAAATTGCTCTTAATTTTCGTCACATCGGTCAGTAGATTATTGGGAAGTGGAAATGAGATCATTAGACAGTACCCTATTACAGCTACTACACTCCAAAGGATGTCTACTCTAGAGTAAATTGTGGTAGGTAACACGCCACGCCAGGCGCCCACGTTGTTTTACGTCCCATAAAACGGTCAAGAGGTTTTCCGTTGCTCAAATGTGTCAACCATTTTTAGCTACCGGCATTCTTCTGTTAATTCAGGTCAGATAAGAGTTTTCTTAGTATCCCTTATACAGCTTATAGGGTTGTTCACCTGCTGTCAGTGTCATTTCTGTATTTTTATGACTCGTTGTATTTTCACAATAACGTGTCTAATCTCCTGTATTCTTGCTATAACAATAGAACTTTACGAGACCACTGGTGCCACAGAGCTTATTAATCCTTTATTTGTTTGACTACGACTATAACAGTAGGTAAAACTGGTTGTTTACCCAACAGCAATTTCGCGAGACTAACTTAATAGTTTTTTCTGCAAGAATTAGGGAATTACGTGGGTGAAATATACTTGTAGAGGCTAATTTGGGTATTTTACAAACGTTCTTCACAAAATTATACTTGTACAAGCTAATTGCACAGAGTTATTTTACAAAAGTTCTTCACTAAATAAAGTTGCGTATTTTCCAACGACGTT
Source organism: Argyresthia goedartella (assembly GCA_949825045.1). Classification (NCBI taxonomy): domain Eukaryota; kingdom Metazoa; phylum Arthropoda; class Insecta; order Lepidoptera; family Argyresthiidae; genus Argyresthia; species Argyresthia goedartella. The sequence continues at coordinate 21,483,200 of OX463807.1, forward strand.
TTAAAGGGATTACATTTTTTCACGACCACATCAGTTCACCCTCTTGCATATTTGTACCAAGGGCAGGCCCTCTTTGTCCGCAGCTTGGTTATATTTAGCACTTTACACAAGCTTCAGAACCGGACTACAGTTTTTCTCTACCATGAAGGCGTGCTCACTTTCAAAACAGACCGTAGCGTTGTACTGTTTACGGTCCCGATATCAGCTCGATAGGTTAACTCTTTTCGACATAGTAATTTCTCGACACAGTAACTTCTCGACACTTTTCAGTTTCAGTAACAACTTTTCAACTTCGTCTCTATTTCATACGTGGGGAGTTTTGTACGGGTAACTCGATCCGCCCTCTTTACGCTAACTCAATTATGTAGATAGAAACTGTGGAATAGCTCCTGGAAGGGTTTTCAAATGTAATAGCCGATTAATCGAAGATTTATTCAAAATAGCTGCACGTGATATGCTGAAATGAGTTTAACAAGTTGTCAACCGCTAATTTGCTAATCGGAAACCGGGCGATTGTTACATTAAGGTGATATAAAAAAAAGTTTTTTTTTAGAATCCATTTGCTGTATAAAGTCATCTGAAGATTTGATTTTATTTTTGGGTTAACGTTTATTGAGTATTTAATTAAGATTCTCACTGAATTCACGCGGTTGGATGAAATTCTCTCGATCGAATTTAATTGCGAAAGGACCTCTAAATGTTTTATTTTTTCGTGTAATTCAGAAATCCTAACTGATTTCATTGCGGAATTGCATTCAAAATGTGGATATTATGTATTCGTAAACTCTCCCAGAAAATATTTTTGAAAAAATAGCGTAGTTTATTTTTAAACAATCTATATGTGGTTTGACGCTACTTTATTTAAGTTTGAGTCGAGTGCATTGCTTCTTTCGTTTACATTCGCATTCCTTTGATGTAGTGGAATTTTTATACAATTCAATAATATATTAGATTTAAGTGGCAAGCTAAATATAGAAATTGATTACTTGCCCCACAATGATAAATAGAACAAACTTTGGAAAGCTTTTTAAAAGCAAAAAGTCCAAACGAGGTAAGGGCTTTGCTGCAAAAGGTACGATACCGTACGTTTATCAAACGTCCCAAAAATGTCCCAGTTAAAGGGACTATCCACTACTATTTTAAGAAAAAGACAATCATTTCATCAAAGGCAATTATTAAGCACTCATTTTCAATGGCATTTGAAATGCTATTTCCCGTCTTAGGTTTTGAATTTGATTACCATGGCGATGCCTTGCGATAAATCGCGATGCCTTGCGGTATAATAGACCGGATAAGAACACATTTTTTCATGTCTAATAAAATCGTGTGAAAAAAGCGTAGTAAAAACGGTACTTTGGGGCTTGCCTAACAAAAAGGCAAAAATAGCGCACATAAAAATTCAAAGTTTAAATGATAGAAAGGGAGCTTTGCTAGAGTCATGGCTTAATTCTGATGAGGGAAAACAAGACAAAGTTTTTTCATAACTGAGCACCATCGAGTGCAAAATGATCTTGATCGAACAAGTTTTAGAAACTTTGCGTTGGCTTCTTCTTTTTCACGTGAAAGTGTGCATTTTTATACATAAACATTAAAACGGCTTTCAATCCCAAATATAATTGAAACCTGTGCAATTAACCTGCATAACGTACACACACAGGCTAAAAACTTACTAAAATTATAATTTCCAAGATATTCTTGAAAACGTCATGGGTAACAAATGGTAAGCCATGAGGTTTTTTTGTGCTGAGATTTCAACGTCAATTTGATGGCAAATGGATCTGAGAGAGATTATTTATGCCTTCTGGGATCTTTTAAAGCAAAGCCCTACGAACAAGAGCACACTTACCTATTATTAAGAGCATTGTTGAGGTTCTTGCCGACATTGTTTGTATATCTTATAAATTTGTCAATTACCCCAGGAACTTTTCCAGATGGACTGAAAAAAGCCCATATAAAGCCAAGCACAAGGGCGAAAGTTCAAAAGACTGGGAAGTTGGTAACATCGTCCTATTGTTCTGTTACCGACTTTATCAAAGATTTTTGAAAGATTCTATGCGAATCGTTTGGCTAATTGTGTAATAAAATAAAACATTATATCTGAAACTCAATTTGATTCGCAATAGGGTAAATCAACGGTGGATGTCATATTCACTATTAAGGACTATCTGGCAGATTCCTTAAACAAAAATTCTAATGTAGTAACTGTGCTACTGGATCTGCTCAAGGCTATTGATCACTTTGAACATGAGGTCTTAGCCTGCATACGCGACTGATATTGTGTCAGAAGAATCAGCCGATAAATTGGCTAAAATCATACCTCAACAATACGTAAACAGATCTTAAATATATTCTTTCTGTTAAAGATTATATTAAATTTTAGTGCAATTTATTTTCGTTAACATCGTTAACAGAAATAATATATTTGAGATCTACACATATCTTAAATATATTCTTTCTGTAAACGATTGTATTAAAATTTTAGTGCAGTTTATTTTTAGATATCAATTTGACGAACAAAGTTTGATATATTTTAATTAACTTGTTCTAGTTGTGTTGTTGTTAATTATACTTTTTTATTTGATATGCCTTGAAATTGAACATGTGCAATATGTGAAGTCAAATTGATATCTAAAAACAAATTGCACTAAAATTTAATGTAATCGTTAAGAGAAAGAATATACACTGAAGAGCAATGAAAAAGTTCCACCCACAAAATGCCGACAACAAATGGCCCCAATTTTTTAAAACATTTAATTTAAAATTTGGAGGCAATATTTACGTTTTTAATTGGTAATATTCTGATGCGCTGTTATATGTACTTCAATATTGCAGACGGCGTCATTAAGCTAGCCTTTCCCGTTTAGGAGTAATTTGGTGCTATATTACTGGAACTTTTTCATTGCTCTTCAGTGTATTTAAGATCTTTTTACGTATTTTGAGGTATGTTCGTCAAATTGATATTTAAAAATATCAATTTGACGTACAAATTTTGATATATTTTAATTAACTTGTTTTAGTTATGTTGTTGTTAGTTATATTTTTTTATTTGCTGTGTTTTGAAATTGAACATGTGCAATATGTGTAATGAAGACCTAGATTACTGTTATTTAACGCAATAAAGATTATCAATATTCAATTTCCTAATTAATGACGATCTAACAACGAGGTTATTTTGGCCAATGTCACGTGTTTTATAGCTCACTGTATTTGGCCAGGTTCTCGAAAGAGAGCTTAGCACTACCCGGGAGGTCGTAAAGGGCTGTAAATTCCAAGTATCTCCTTCGGACGTGAGCAATTGCCTCCCAAAGATTTATGTATCAATTTGCGTAAGTTTTGATACCTGCCAAAATAGTGACACCTGTCAGAAAATCGCAAAATGTTTATTATATTATATGATGTGAAAAGACATAAGAATTAGTAGTAGAGTATTTTCGATACATATATTTTTACGGATCCGTCATTATGTGTGAATGGTATTTTTCGGTAAATAAAATGAAATCCGCCTTTTTGCTTCGAAAATATAAATAAAAATAATCTCAGACTAGTTAGTCTGTGATTATTTTTAAGGTTACTAACATTGCAGATATCGCAATTTTAGAAAATGTTGCAAGGTTCTTGCGTACATGCTTATATTTACGAAAATAAATTGACTAGCTAGCTAGAATAGCTCTTTTCTGTAATATAAAAATAAGTTTGAATATCCACTTTCCCCCACAACAAGATACAATACGACATTAAATTATGATAGTAACTAAAATAGACTAACCTAGCTGTAGCTACATCCGTGTTTTGTCTGAAGTTCCTCACAGCGTAAGCCGCAGAACTTAATCTACCAGCAAATTGATCTATGTGGGATCCCGACTGCAATTAACTATCAATGTTTATTCAGTGAAACTTCGTGTCATTTACTAATTTTAACGTGTTGCTGTGTAAGTTTAACAATTAATTGGTCTCTACTTACGGAAGTGAGAATTTGGTACACTTGGTTTTACCAGCGTTTAATAATAAATTATTGGCTGAAACCGTAAGCTTAAGTAAGACGTTAGGCTGCATTCATTTACTTCATTACTTGTGCTTTTAATTACTAATTTCATATTTTTCGCCAACCCACCTCCGTCTATCTTCAGGACTATACCAAATCATAATGGCAGCAGCAGCAGCAGGAAAGCCGATTTTCTGATTTGTTTAAAATTTCGCTGTCTACGCTCGAGTTTATTGCCGCATGTCGGCGGATTCAGCGAGGTTCAACAACGTTGAGCGTTTTGATTGGCCACTTGTTGCTAAACAGGGAACCAGTCGGTACACTCTGCTGAAAGTAGGCCACACGAAAAGACCAGGCATGACGTACTATTACAAACTATTCCAAAACAAATCAAAATACTGTAAATGTTGCATCGTTATGGTTACCCATCAGGACGATGCCGTTCCAGACAGTCGATTTACAGGTAAAAGTACTCCTTTGTTACGGTGTTTACGGAAGTCCCTTAAATAGAAAAAATAATAATCGCCACTTATTAGTAGCTTAATTTACATTATTCTTTACAATAATGTATTAAGTTATCGCTGGCTGACCTTTAATAGAGAACGAGAGATCCTCATAATGCATGGATTATTTTAATATGGAAAAAGGAAACAATCGCCGATAATCCATTGCTGAGAGTTGGACATGTTGGATTATAAGGGACTGAGAGTATTTGCCAGGGAACAAAGTACTCGCATACATATAAGTCAGTTCATGTTACAAAGGCAATTCTTTATGTGTCGAACATCACTTTGCTTGTTGAATTAGCAAATGGCTAACATTCATAAAAGACATTCATGTACACGTGACAAGATATTTATTGAATAATGGCAAGCGAGGTGTAGATAATAATGTAGAACCCAACACGGTGAATATGCTTCTTTGACTTCTTCGAAAGTCCCTGATTAGAAAGATGTGGAGTTAATCTACAGTTATTTACCAGTAGCAAATTGCCCGTGAAAATTGCTGTCTGTGTCAATGAAATCGTAATCACAAAGCGTTTGGAAATCTTGTCGTAGCTAATATAAAGGGACCCGCGGGATGAGTTGTGAACTTTGTTCTGAAACTTCGCGGGGTTCACAAAGTGGAGGGTCAAACTCACTTAATCGCAATTCATGGGCCTCTAATTAGGTTGAGCCCAAAAATGAAAAATTTAAAACGATATTTAAGTGAGAAAAATACGCTCAATTTGTTGAAGATGGCTACAGTCAACATTATTGCGCGATGATTTTGTTAATTCTGTGAATGATAAAAAATTCGCTGAGATGTTCCCTTGGATTATTTTCTATTCTAAAGGGGTTATCTAGAGCACACTAGAAATAAAATCCACTGTCGCATATTGTTCATGCTAGGTAACTACAATACTCTTATTATTTATGGATCAATTATATATACTTCAACAATTGGCCAACATGGAACAAAAAAATAAGTCCTACGAACAAAAAATAGAATACTTGGAGAGTAAAATCGAGTTATTGGAGCGTAACTCTCGCTCAACCACAGTAGAAATAAAGAACATCCCTCTGAAAATAAGTCACTTTTACGGTCTGTGGTAAAAAAAGTTGGCGATGTGATAGGCCAGCCTATTTCGGTCTCGGATATTAACGACACCTATCGTTTAAAAACCAATGACGAATCAACTAACCACATAATTGTGAACTTCACCACAACTTTACATAAAGACGGTTCCTAAGAAATACCGCAGCATATAACAAGGCCCACAGGGGTACGAAACTGAACACATCCCATCTCCAGCTTCACGGTCCTGCTCAACTCGTCTATATCAATGAATCCCTAACGCAACAAGAAAGGAAACTAGCGTACCTCGCCCGACAGGCCGCCAAAGCGAATAACTATTACTCCACCTGGACGTATCTGGGTATCACCTACCTGAAGGAAACCGAAGATTCGACGGCGGTTCGCATTGTCAATGGGAGGGACTTAGATAAGTTAAACACGAAATGAGTAGAAAATGTTAAAGCTCCTTTTCATTCTTACTCTTACATTTATATTGTCAACATCTCTGTAATTATTGCTTCGATACATTGTATCCCCTATCTATCCCAGATCACTTGAACTACTCAACACCCACCACCCCCATTCTTACAACAACTATTCATGACACTACACCGCTTGCACATAGACATACAAAAACAGATACATATATTTACACACAAACACATACACATCTACGAACACATACAATACACACACATACACTACAATACACATATCCTACAAAACATTCCTCACCCGAAAATTGCTCAGATATCTCGTTCACCTATTATACCACGCTTTTACACACGCTTTCACACCTTTCACACAAGCTCTCTCACACCCTTTCATACATTGTCTACGTGATAAACCCTGTTAAACTTACATCTGATCGAAATTCACCTGGTGTAACTTATAACACTCACAATGCTTGACACAAATGATATAATTAACCTGGATATTTTACTATCTGTCATTCGTCAACATGTGATATAGAAGATTGCCCGAACATAATATCTAAGCCGGTACATACTATTAAAATATTACATCAGAATATTCGTAGCGTCAATAAAAACTTTCCTAGTCTACTAACACTCCTAGAAAGATCTAACACTGACTGGGACTTTATTATTCTCACAGAATGTTGGCTACAAAATAATCCAAGCATTCCTTTACTAGATGGTTACAGCTATATTAATACCAATAGAAATAAAACTCAAAATGAAGGTGTAATTATATTTTATAAAAATAACTCAACTTTATCTATATCCATTTCCGAACCCAACCTAAGTGATGCTAACGGTCTAACCATAAAAATCGACTGCAGTACTCTTCTACTGGCAATTTATAGACCACCTGTATATAAAAATTTCAATCCTTTTTTCGAATCACTAAATGACCTCCTCAGTAGCTCCAACGTTTCCAACACTATTATATAGGTGACATTAATATAGACATTTTGGATCACAACACCGACATTAATTCACCAACCTACCTTGACCTACTAGCTTCGCATAGCATTTTACCAGCTCACTTATTACCTACTCATGGTAAAACATGTCTAGATCATGTAATGGTCAAAACCAAACTTCCTGCTTCCTGTTATGTTGCCCAAACATCGGACACAGATCATGGCTCGTTAATATTTTTACTAGAGTGAGAATTAAATCATATGAAACCATTCGGATTACTACTTTGCATGAGAAACCGGGATAATCTTTACAAAAAAACCAAAAAGAACCCAAACAATGACGTAATCTCTACCACGTACAAACGGTACAGAAATTTCTGCAACGAGCTAATAAAAAAGGTAAAGAATGAATATGAGAAAAAATTGGTACAAAATGCATCCAAAACCAGCAATAAAATGCTTTGGGATACTATAAAACGGATTGCCCACTCTAATTCGAAACTTAACCCTGCATCAGAGCTCATATCTCCTTCAGAACCTATTGCCTCAGTTAATAAAATAAACAACTTTTTGCGTCTATTGAAAAAACCTAGCAGATAAAATCTCTCCTCCATTATCCAAAGTCACACCCTAACGTACTTCTCCTTTTTCTTTCGCTCTAACACCAACTGATGAGGTAGAAGTACAAAAATGCATCCTTAACTTAAAAAAACCCAATACTATAGGTCGCGATAACATCTCTGGATTTTCCTAAAACGTTTTCAATCTATCCTAATCAAACCAATAACATTACTAGTCAACCTAATCTTCTCTTCTGGTATCTTTCCAACTGCTTTCAAGCTCGCTGAAGTGATTCCAATCTATAAAAGTGGTGACAGAGACAGTGCCAATAATTACAGACCTATCTCAATACTTTCAACGCTGTCTAAAATAGTCGAAAAAGTCCTAAACAAACCCCTCGTTAGTTACCCTAGAATCTAAACACCTTATTTCTAGCTCACAGTTCGGATTTAGATCCGGTGTTTCTACTAAAGAGGCAGTCCACGAGTGGACTGAACACATAGTGTCAAAATTGGACAGCAAAAAGAAAGTTATTGCAATATTCCTTGATCTTGCTAAAGCGTTCGATAGTGTCTCTGTCCCACTGCTACTGGATAAGCTTGAGAGCATTGTTGTCCGCGACACGCACTAAGTTTAAGGACTTAGATAGTCCTTATAGAAAGCAGAGGGTAAGAATTGGTGACTTCACTAGCGATGACTTACCAATAACATACGGAGTCCCTCAAGGCAGCGTCCTAGGTCCCACTCTATTTCTTATATTTATTAATGACCTCTGTGATACACGACTAGCAAATGGCAAACTTATTACCTTTGCAGATGACACAGCGCTGATATTACATGGGGATACTTGGGAGGAGGCGTTTGGTTTTGCTCAATTGGGTTTCGACGAAGTGTATTCCTGGCTAAGAAACAACCGTCTTTCCCTTAATGTGGACAAAACGAAATTTATGCCATTCTCACTTAGAAGTATACTATCTGGAATCATTGATAACTATTCAATTAGAGCTCATTCTTGCTACTCAACCTTCCCCTGTTCTTGCAGCCACTTAAGCCTATCATTAAATATCAAATACCTGGTTGTAATAATTGATAATACTCTTCGTTTCAATCTATATCTCGATCTTATATCTTCAATTTTTAAAAACCTTCGGCATGTTGCTGACACAAATGTCATCAAAATGGTATATCTAGCGTTGTGTCAGTCAGTTATATCCTACTGTATCACTGTTTGGGGGGAACAAATAAAAAAAACCTATTAAAACTCGAAAGAGCCCAACGCTCAGTTCTTAAGGTAAGTCTGTCCCTACCATTCCTATTTCCCAAACAACAACTCTATCCATTGGCTGATGTTCTGTCCGTCAGACAACTATTTATTCTGAACAACATATTGAAGCAACACTCTTTAATCAGCTATCCAGCACTCTTTGCCTCCAAACGACGCAATTACAAGATCTGTAATTCGCGCACCACTTGGTCTACCGACTTCTCTCATAGATTTTTTGGCTTTTTAGGAGAGTACCTCTACAATAGGATAAATAAGAAAATTGAAATATACTCTCTTACAAAATACGAATGTAAAAGAGTACTAACAGCTAAAATCACTAAGCTATGAGGACACTGAAAGTCTTCTGTCAATCATCTCCTGATGATCTCCCCCTGTCCTTCCACACACACACCCACACACCCTCACACACACACCCACACCCACACACCCACATACCTACTCACACACACACACACACACTCACGCACACACACACACCACACACACCTCACTTACACACACTTCCAATCTCTGACACTCCATAGATAAGACAAAACGCATAGCACCTAAGTTAAACTATGTTACACCATGTAAAGCTATGTGAGAGAACAAAATAAACTTTTTTGTATTTGTATTTGTATTTTGTATCCTGACTTCACCATAAATAACGAAGGGAAGCTAAACATATTGAAAATTTAGGAACATTGCTAGTGAACGACTGTATTGTTACAATCCACCACATCAGATACAATTAAAAAAAAAGTGTTCCTACGAACCGTGAAGAAAAAGCGGCTATAAGAGGTGATCAACTCAACTCTTTCTTTTCTAGGATTCCGTTCCTGAAGGATACCAAACGGGACCCTATTACTAACCCTTTGCTGTCCGTCTGTCCGTCTGTCCTTCCGCCCGTTCGTCAGCAGGCAGTGTCTCATGAACCGTAATAGGTAGAGAGTTGAATTTTGCACAGAACGTGTATTTCTGTTGCCGCAACAGCAACAAATAAGATACGAGATTTTATAAATTCAAGGGGTTCTCATACAGGAGACGTGTTTAACACCAGCCTAGATATAACAAAATATAACATGATTCAAATTTTATCGTAGATTTCGCGGCTTATCACATGGTTGTGGTGGCGTAATTGGTTCGATGTCGGTTTCGCAATCTCAGGGTTCTGGGTTCGCATCCACGTTAGGACATATTATAATTATTTTTGTTGTATTATTTTTAGTAGTTATGTTTTCTTGTAACCTACCGACCGGCACATAACCATTTTTTTAGTGATTTGTGTGCAATAAAGAAATATTGAATTATGAAGTTAAGAATTGTAAATCATGGACGTCACCAATAATGAAGCTTTTTGCTCTTTTGACTTTTGGCGCAACGTTCCGTAATTTTGGATTTCTTTACGCTGTCATCGGGCTAGTAATTGTGCCGATTGGTAAGAAACTCGTTTACCGGTTTATTGTTGGATGTTCATGAGTGTTTGCCTACATCTGGATGATTTTAAAGAAATATTTCTCTTCACTAAAAAAATTAAAACTCTATTTGCTGGAGAAAGTAAGATTAAACAGACAGTACAGATTTAGAGGGGAAATAAAATGTCCTTTAATAATAATAATAATAGTTCGAGGTACAAGGTAAATCGTTACAGGTACTCCGGCTCATCTGGAATGCAATTGAAGGGTGGATGTGAAACGTAAGATAGTAGATAATAATAATAATAATACCTGGAACACTATTTACACACATTGGTCTAGCCCTAAACTAGGATTCCCTGTATCTTGGGTACTAGGCAACGATACACATACTCATATAGATAAATATTATACTTATATAGATATACAACCATGACTAGGGTACAAACATCCATTCTCATCAAACAAATATTAGCCCCCACCGGGACTCGAACCCGGGACCCTTAGTTTTGAAGGCAGGATCACTGCAGACTCGGCCATTCGGGTTGTCAAGGAGGAAGATGGCGAGTGGGGGCGTACGTGAGGCGACCCTGAGGGTGCAAGCGATAAGTCTAGTTTCACCTCTCCACCCTTGGCCGTTCACATCGTTGTTGCCAACTTGCCGCCATTTTACGTCACCGATTGGGTGGCGCAGTTAGTCCACGGCGAGTCACCACCTGCCTATTTTTGATCATTAATGAAACTTGATTGTGGTAGGCGCCTTTGGTCTCAGAGATAACCTTGACTTCATATCCCATTGAGCAGGCAAACCTTCCTTAGCTCTCCCTTAATTTTGTAATAGAACTGTGCACCTGGCGGGAATATTCTTTGAGTGCTCTTTTGGTTTGGGTGTATTCGAGGACAGATCCAACGGCTACACCACACCCCATATTTGTTTTAATGAAATGTCTGAAAGGGGTCTGATGTGTTGAATCCATATCCCCACGAAAGCCTACAAAAAGACGAAGAGTCACATAGAAATAATGATAAAAAAATAAACCCGTAGGGTAGCGATCGTGGCATCGGCTCCGATAGAGTACCTTACATTGGGCAAAATTCTTCTGCTGTTGATGCCAACGCGCCAGAATGCCTATTACGTTTTCAAGAACACTACGATTTCACATTTTGTCCGACAGGGAATCTAGTGTGGTGCACGATCAAATGCCTTGCAGAGGTCTCAAAAGCAAGCATAGGTGGATTTTTATCGTTGTTTATAGTATCCTGAAACTTGTTGGACAATGTATGGTCGTTGTCGTTGATGCATTTTTCTTGAAGCCCCTCTGATGGTGTGAGCTACTGAGATGTTGTTCAAATAATGCTAGCAGGAGTTTTTCAAAAATGCGAGTGCTATTGGCCTGTAGTTTGCTGACCTTGCAATGTCCTTACTTAACGAAGCAATGACAACATTCTTCCTTGGTATATGTCCCATTCTCAGAATTATTTTGGAGAACACTTCCAGTATCGCACTCATGGGTGCCCGGTGCACCGTATGTGATCAATTGAGAGACCGGCGGTCAAGAACAAATGACTTTCCATGCATAGTAGCCATAACTAATCTAAGAAATAAGGTTGTTGTTATGGTTTAGCATATGATGTGCGATCTATAGTCGAAGAAGGATGTAAAGCGGCTGGTTGAGTGGACTCTGACTATGTGAAATTATTAATAAAGAAGTTGTCTATATCCTTATTAATCGGTTTTGTATTGTCAAATTGTATTTGTTTTTTGCCAAAATTAAGTGATTTTATCATCATTTAATTTACGGGCTATGTTGTCCTTATGGTGTTGATCTTCTTTCTGATGGCATTATTTCATCGCTATCTTCAAACTTGACGGGTCTTATGTTTTTCCGCAGTATAGCCATCTGATGGTTAGGCGCTTGTATTCCACAGATGTAGAGCTCTGCGCGATGCAGCAGTTCTGATACATTGTTTTTCTAGCCTGCTACTATCTTCACCTTGTTGTCTGGCTTGTTCTTCTGTCCAAAGGCTTGAGTGTAGCTTGTTGGATCACTGAACTGACATACTGTATGTACTGTGTATTTCCTGTAGTGTTGCGGACTCTTCTCACAAGCAAGCTATATTTTTATTCAGTAATTTATGTTATTGGTACACTGCTCGGTCTGAAGTAGTCACCGTGGTGTCCAACATACTTTTTAGATTACCTTTTTTCTGGTTTGGCAAGCTTAGTCAAATCTTGTATTTTTAGGTGAAATTTTATTGGTCTGATATCTGACCATGTAATGTTATAGTCGATTGTGACTTTTTCTACACATTTACAAATTGACCCAGTCATTTGGTTTCACCGATGTATGGCGATCTAGAAAGATTTGTGTGAATAGTGAAACTTGGTGGTTTTATAGATTTTGATGTGCTATTTCCGAATTTGTACTTTGCTACCTCGTATCTTTGCCGCTCGCGCAGCCACAGTTGAAAAATATTGCCTGAAATAGTTATTCGACAGTATCTCCTCTCCAACTCACTTGACGATTTAATCAGTGTCTGAATAAAATAAACTAGAGAAAATTTTATATAATTCTTGTCTCAATCTCATTTTGTGAAGTTTTTGCGCCGTAAACTCTAATTCAACATGCCTTTTCGGCCGTTAAATGAAAGGGGATCCCCGTATAAAGGACGTAATTTGTTGGTTATTTTAGGGTTCCTTACCACAGAGAGTCGTCGTCTGTCTGTCTGTCTGTCCGTCCGTCTGTCCATTTTTCCCTTTTCTCTCACCCTTTTTCTCAGAAACACGTAAAAGTATCAAATTGAAATTGATATCAATTACTCTTAATTGACCGAGCGAGCGAAGCGACCGAAGGGCTCCATTTCGACAAGATAGGAGGCCGATTTTAACAGTTTTCAAGCGATCCTCACAAAACTTGGCACACGTGTTCCTGGCCTTTACCCGGATACGAGCAAGATTAAGCCATACTCCACCACGCTGGCTCAGTGCAGGTTGGAAGGAGTTTCACGACTACTGCCACATAGCGATAGTAGCCGGGCCGGGAACTACATCTTAACGTGTCATTCGAAATACGGAACGTCCGATAATGTACTTAAGATAAATTAATTATCTCATTGGTACATGGTCAGAAATCGAATCTGCATCTCCTGTGTGAGAAGCAAACATGAAACCCATTAGACCACGGAGCTCTTTCGGCACGGCACGAGGCAATATTGCCGCATATTTTGACACTCGCTAGGGAATTCATTTGTTGTCTATATGGTAGTTCCCATAGACTAGAATCATGAAACTTGGCACGAACAAAATAATGAAAAAGATACGAAAACTGTAAATTTGCAATAATATCATAAAAAGCGTTCGGGAAATCATGCAACAAAAACACATCTCGTGTATGGAGTCCCCAAACTTCCCCATTACTTTTTTTTAAACGCGCTTAGTTCATAATCGTTTGCTAATGCGGTAATAAAAATACACACTTTTTGAAAATTTAAGCTGAATACCTGCTACGATTCATGAGACATAGAGCCCGCTGATAGACTGACAGAATGGTGGTATGGAATTCTAGGAAATTGTCTCTTGTTTATTTCATAAAAAAAACTGTTTCAGCGTAAAATGAGCTATAAATAAGCCAAAAAACCACCGGCAGCGCGCGTGGCCAAGATATCAAAGTAAAGTAGATATTATATTAGATATTAGAAGATAGACCACAAGAAAATCTATAAAATCACCAATTTTCAAATCTCTTGGGTAAGTTTCCAAGCAGAACTACCAAACGACTGTAGTAAATAGTTTCAGTGGCTACGCAATGAACGACGTAGATGATTCTGTTCAGTTTACTCATATCTGAATTCATATTACAGAAAGATGAAAGTTCTTGTCCAAGTGGAGTGCTGCGGTCGGCATTAAAATCACCCATGATCAGTCAGGAAGTCCCGCCGCCCCGCCATGTGTCGCCTTGTTTCGTGCGGTGCGCCGCACCGCACGTGTGGTGCGGTCACTATAGTCGGTCGATTACCAAGTCGAGGGCGAAGAGGTCCTTCTTGTAGTTATTCACATATAACTGTAAACGGTTATCAAGCTGCCTCCCCTCTTATGACGATGCCTCAGGAAAACTTTCATGATTTATGCTTCTGTTAATAGTAAAATGGCTACTATATACTATGGACAAAAGTATGACAAAGTTCCATGATTCGACCATGGTCGGAATCATGGAACCTTCAAAATACTCTCAGAATAATAATTTCACCGACATTGACCGACACCGCAATGGTTTACTTAATAATTTCCGTAGGTATAGAAAGTACATGTTTTCTAAATGTTTTGTCGTGACGAATGAATCATGTCCAGAAGAACAAGAATACGACTACTGACAAAGTTTCTGCGGTTATTGAATTCAAATTAAGTCTAAATCCTCTTTCTGCTAGCACCACTGTCTATTTGTGGCTCTACAACTGTCCTATTTTTGTTCAATTTTCTGTCACCAGAGTGAAGAGTTCCCTATATATTACAATTGATCGACATTCAAATGGCAGTATCTCAGAGCTGTGGCGAGTTTTCCAGGCCAATTTATTGAGAGTACCTATTTGTTCAAGCATACAGCAAACTTTTGAGCGAGCAATATGTGGGTTGAAGAACCATTGTATGTACTACGCTCTCCACTGGTGAAGTTACACTGTTGAATAAAGACTCATACAGCGCGACGGACTGAAGGTTTATTTTGTGTTGATTTGCAAATAGGGCGTCCGTGGTCCGGTGGTTAGACACTCGTCTGTCACGCAGGTGATGCAGATTCGACTCCCGGCGCTGATAATTTATTAATTAAATAAGTAATTTTAAGTACATTATTGATATGTTTTATTAGGTTACAGTAGAGAAGGCTTCTAGAAGTAAAACAGAGTGCCCCGTGATAGTCTGAAATATTCAGAGGACGGCCAACAATACTGAAGCGATGACACTTCAAAAAGGGCAAAACCTTGTATCTACAGTTGTTCACCGATACATGCAACGCCTTCTTTACTACGGTGTTCTTCTAACTACGTCAACTGGCGCAATATTCGAAGGGCTATTATGAAACACTCAGACTCACTCAGTCATGTTTTAGTACTCCTATTTTAGGAAAGTTTGACCTTGTTTGTGCGCGTCAGTTCAGTATAATAAGCGTGAAATACAGAAATATGTACAGAAATATCGTGTAGGAACGGCGAACATTATGTTTTTCTTGAACAAGACATTTCCGTGAAATAAGGATTCCAACATAAAATGCGAATACAACACAAAACAAATAAGCTGATACCACATTAATAAAGAGTTAGACTAAGTATTGCCTCTCAGCGCCGAAAGTCTTTCAAAGATGTCATTTTCCCGTTATAAGTTTTGAATTTTATTACCATGGCATGAGGTTCCAAATCACAATGCCTCAAAACCAGGCCCAGGCGTCCAGTATTTTAGGGGGGTTTCCAGGTCTTCAGAGATTGGTAATCAGCTACCAAATGGATCTAACTACACTGATTTCGCCATATAAACAAAAACGTACACCTAAATCCATGAACCCTTTACATATATATGTCAAAACAAATCTTCTCTGTTTGATCCTCTGTAAAAATCATGTGGCAATATGAAAATAAACGCGATTTGTAGTAAATCAAGCAGCTAAACTGCAACTACAGAGTTCAAGGAATACTTTTCAGCACTGTTTAGTTTATGAGATTGGATCACTCATTCACTCGTCGAGGCAGTTGAGTGTGCGAAGTTGAACCAGATGAGTCTGTTGAGAAAATTACGAGCTTAGCTATGCTCAATAAACAAAGAGTTTTCTTGTACTGACTAACACATGGAATTTATCAGCAAATCACTTGCATGTATGATATTAGTGACCTTCTTCAGAATAGAAGGAAGGGCTTGAAAATTATTAAATACTTGCCTTCTTTCAGACGAACACTCAAAGTCCGGAAAATGGGAAAACGACCTTCTCAAGATGCTCACAAAAACGGTCGAGTACAAGTACGGACCTGAACTGACTTGCTTAATAAGACAAAATAAATCATATGGGTCATTCCTGGGATTCTTGAAATTTTGCAGCATTCGTCGTACATCCTGCAATATTTAACTTAGAGACTTAATATTTTTTAGATAACAAAATTAACGATCTATCTAGAATACCTTACATTACACCGTACGAACCTATTGGTTTGCTTTGTTCGGAAGAGAGAAAATAGATATCCCACCAAAAACATTCTGTAAAAAACTAGCCAAGTCTCGATGGAGCTGCTTGTTTATCTCTAAAAAGTAATGAAATCTAGACAAAGTCGTGCCAAGTCTAGGGTTCCTTACTGCGATTTCTTTATTATTATAGTTAATGTTGTGTGACTTGGCCGTTGAACATTCAGTACCAAATTTCAGCTCTCTGAAATTATGGGAAGTACTAGTTCTATTCTGATGATCATGAGTGAGTGAGTGTCATAAATGCGAAACTTTGCTTTCGCTTAACTTCGGAACTAAATGACCTACAGACTTGAAATTTTGGATTTTAAGTATATGATTATAGCTTACTGGATGACGAAAATTTCTGCGTTCTGGACTTATCCAGAGGTTTTCAAATAGGGGCCTGAAAATGCGGCGAAATGGTTCCAGTAATGGATGGTACGGCATTGTTTGCTTCGCGCTCGACTTGGCGGGGGCACTACCGTACCCCCGATATGTGTTAATCAAACTTCAAAGCTTACCCCAGCAAATTTCAGCGACATCTACGAGACCGTTAATCCCGATGAAACCTTTAACTCATTTCATGAGATTTTCACATTACCGTATAATCTATGCTTGCCATCAAACGAATTAAGATCTCATAAGAGTGGTTGTCTAAAGGTATTAAACGGTGCTGCAAAAAAAGGGATCTTCTTTGGAAATACAGAATGCACCCTGCTTCTTTTATTTAAACAATGTTCAAACGTTTAAAAAAGATTATAAAACTAACACATACATCACTAAATGACTACAGAATTAAATCATCTACAAAAAAATGTAAAAAAATATGGGGAATAATTGATAAGTCAAAAATAAATACGCCAAAGGAGTAATAGTATACGTCATAATGGAACTTCAATAACAGACCCAAAGGTTCGAGCTCAATCTATCAATTATGACGTGTTTAGATTAAGTGAAGCCTCATAATGACATGCATTATATTTATATAATAATATTACATCATAATAATATTACCTCAACTACATCTTCGAAACATAACACATTCATTCTCATAATTTGACTACATCTTTAATTTTTAACTCTAGCAAATCTATGTTCATGACTCCAACAAACTCTTGTGGCATCCACAAATATATTATTTCTCTTAAAAACCACAAGTAGTATGGAATGGAATTTCAACTTAAATTATTAAGGCTTAGTGCTACAATATCGCCTATTATCATCTACATAAATAACATTGGACGACCCAAATGGCCGAGTCGGCAGTGCCTGCCTAAGAAGCCAAGGGTCCCGGGTTCGAGTCCTGGTGGGGGCAAATATTTGTTTGATGAGATCGGATGTTTGTACCTTAGTCATGGTTGTTTATCTATATAAGTATAATATTTATCTATGTAAGTATGTGTATCGTTGTCTAGTACCCAAGATACAGGGAATCCTAGTTTGGGGCTAGATCAATGTGTGTAAATAGTGTCCAAGGTATTATTATATTATTATTATTAATATAGTATAGAGCATGGGCCGGCAACAGCCGACAGCTTTTTGATGCGCCCTCCTTGAAAATGTTGCAAAACACAAGAGCGCTCGCAAACACAAGGCAGAACGGTGAAATCTACCTAACTATGGAAATCCCAAGGACTGAGAAATTCAACTTCACACTTCCCTAATTAGAAAAAAATAATCGATCACATGAATGTATGTGAAAAGTATATTATTTTAGAAAGAGCCCTTAGGCTTGATATGGTTGCGTATGGTGTTTTTCCAAAAAGTCTGAAAATTACAAATGTTAAGCCATTTAAAATATATATATATAGGGAAAATATTATTTCTATAGACCGATAGCCCTTATATTTTTTTTCCCTAAAATATGTGACAAGGTAATTAACGATAAAATGTATCATTTATCTAGATTAAAATAAAATATTGAACGACGCACAGAATGGATTTAAAGAAAACAAAAATACTAATATGGATGGCGGTATAAGATCTTCGACACAAAATAATGAAAAATGTTGATAGAGGTACACCTGTGACATCATTATTCATGAACCTTCCAAAGGCATTTGATTAAATAAAGTAAGCAGTTATGGGACTTGAGGTGATGTCCAAAACCTGCTAGAATGATATCTGAGCAAACGGACGCAACTGACACAAGTTAACTGAATATGTCCAAAAACAAAGACTTGTATACAGCTCTGCTATAAGAAATACTCATTATGGTGTACCTCAAGGGAGTATATTATGTCCCTGTTATTTATTATGTACATTAATGATTTTCCCAAAGCCACCAAAAGTATTATTGCCGACGACAGTACTGTTGCATTTAATGGGAAAAATCTGGACAGCTATGATATCAATTGACTTAAATAATAGTTTGATATTTAAATAGAAATCGCCACAGAAGGCTAGCCTTTAGAAAGCCGGCCGTTTCAGATGCCGTTCTGTTTTTATTATGCTGTATTAATGGTGATTTTAAAATAGGCAAACCGTCGGAAATCATTAGTTTTCGAGTTATAATTCTTTATATCGCCATTAGGTCGTGTATCGAGTATTAGGGCGGGGAATTTGCCATTTTTTTAACGTTAGATGTCGTTCAAAGTTGACCTTGAACTTTGGCGTTCGAGCATATTTCGCAGAAACTTCTCAGTTTTGCCGATCCGGAATATAAAAACCGAATCCCCACTATTGTTGTGGCTAGACTCTAAAATGTTTTTAATGCATGCGTGGGTGTAGTAGCCGAAGATAAGAAGATTTCGAAACAATAATGCGGTGTAGGTCACTTTCGTAGCGAAAATTATTTAAACATAACCTCAAAGAAGAGGAGGTTACAATAAGGGTTACAAAAAGTTATTTAAAACGGCAAAACTGAGAATTTTCTGCTTAATATGTACGAAAGGTCAAGGTCAAAGTCAATGACCTCGAGATAAATGAACTTTGAATGACATCGAGCATAAAAATGGCAAAACTGATATTTTTCTGCGAAATATACACGAAAATTCAAGTTCAAACAATTTTTAAGAAACTTAATCTTCTGACTTGGCTTTGTCTATAAACATATAGAGGATGTCCCGAAACTTTACTTCAAGCGGACACCAGGTGAATGTCCAGCCGATGCAGGGTCTGATAAAATAAAATAATTAATCTCGGTTCACTCGGTTCAAAAAATTATAATTTATTTCAAAAAATTACAAAATGAACATCCACATATTTAGTTACTGTGCCAACAAACTAAGCAATTCTTCTAAGGTTTCTGTAACAACATAATCCATAATAATGCTATCAATAGTATAGTACTATTGATAGCAGTCAGAAATAGAGTAGAGTGTTTTGTCAGATTGGTAAAAAAATACGTAGTTTGGTTGTGTCGAGGTTTGAGAAGATCTTGTAAGTCAACTTTGACTCATCATATGACATATCATCTCGGCAATTTTATTCAAAAATGTACCTATTTAGTAATGATTTAAAAAAGTATAACAAAAACTGTAATAAGACGAGTATAAGTATTTTTTGTTGTTCTTACATATTCAACCTAACACGAAGGATAAAGGGGGCTTTGCCTCGCTCACCCCCTTTATCCTTCACCTAAGCTACCACAGTTTTACGGCTACTGAATCATTATCATCACTTATTCCAGATTAAGACGGTAATTTTTCAACATTAGCCTATAGGTATACTGAAAAATAAACTTAAGTTTAGTCGGCTAATGTCAACCATATTTTCTCACCCATCTTTAGCCTCAACAGCGTCGAGGCTAAACTGCAGTTTAGCCGACTAATGTTGAAATAATTTATCGCAATGAACATTATTTCGGACATTAGCCGAGGCTCGAAATTAATCTTAACACTAGCTGGCTAAACTTAAGTTAAGTTTCACACCTAGCTTTAGCCGTACCATATTTATACATATGAAACTTCTGTATTTGTAAATAGTAGTTTACTTAAACATTATAAAGCAAATAAACTCTGTGCAGAGCAAGCAACATAGGACTCTTAGTACGGCAACAGTATATTCAACATGTCAACCCGTATATTTCACAAGCTACCGCACAATTTTATTGATACCTAGAGTTTACATACTTTTAAAAATAAGTTAAAAACTCTGGTAGTCAGTTAAACTTTTTACTCGGTCAATATTTGACGTATACATTTGGATAATTATATTTTGTATTTGTATTGTATAGCACCAATTGGGTGCTTTTTTGCATGTCTCTACGGGGCTAGATGTGCAGTACCGATAAATGTTATGTTAACACCCTATGTAACCATGTCTACGCAAAATAAACGTATATGTGTTTGATAAATGTAGCACGTCCCTTTCCCATTTTCGTTCATATATTTGAATGAAAATCTAGTGATTTGATTGTCAAAGCAATTTAATTTTCAAAAACTGAAATACGCCCCCCCATTATTATCTCTCCCTTTCCTCCGTATTTTGAGGCTCCGGTATACTTAATAGTACTACGTACAGAAAGATTGCTCCTCAAATACACTTAAAGGAGTTGCGGCGCTTCTACGTTACGTAAACATCACATTCAAAGTATCTCCGTGATGAAAATTTAATAAAAACAGTATAAGACCAATAAACGAATAAACTTTTGTGTAATAGTATAACTCAAGTGCCACACTATACATGTACTATGAAAAAATATAATAAAAATAAACATTAAGTGAAATATGATACAATAATCCACATCCTTGTGAACAGTGTAAAAGTGACAAAACAAAGGTGTTAAACTAAATCAAAACATTCAAATAGCACTATATTACCTAAATATCATTCATATAAACAGAAATCTCAGTGAATAATGACCAATTAACATAATATTAATAACTGTGATTGTTGTGACTAATCGCGTCAGTGCAAAGTCAATTAACGACAAAGTGCGACCTTCAATAACGCTACAATACATACAAACTTTCATGAAGCATCATACATGCCTCGGTAGCCCAAACGGTTAAGGAGGCCGTCTACGAATCACTGCACGACGACCATGGTTCGATCCCCAGCTTCGAGGTTTAGTTTTCTACTAAAAAAAAAAAGGTGCATAGAACTTACCACACTTACCACGTACCAGATCCGAGTTCGATTCCACTAGATTTGAATTTAAATTTATGTTTTTAATCGTGAAACAAAAATAAAAACATACGGAAACCAAAGATTTCCTGCAAGATGAATCAAGATTCAAATAAGTGCTACAGTATTTCTTTTACACGTAATATCAAGCATCTCTCCACGAGTTATACTATCAATGGTGCGAACCTTCAACGAGTTAACATAATACGCGACCTTGGTGTTCTTATAGACAGCAAACTTAGCTTCATCCCTCACATTGAAAACATCAGTAAGAAAGCATCCAAAATGTTGGGGTTTCTGGTTAGAGCCGCCAAGCCTTTTAGAAAGGCTAGTACTAAAATACTGCTCTTTAACAGAACTCTTTGTTAGTCAGAACAAAGTTGGAGTATTGCTCACAGGTGTGGAACCCATTTTATCAGGTCCATAAAGACACATTGGAAAGAGTCCAAAAGAGATTTCTGTGCTACCTCGCTAACACCACTCTTGGCGACCTCCAATTTCGGTCATACGCCGCACGGCTCGGTAACTTCCACATGATGCCTCTTACAATCAGAAGAAAGATTCACGACTTGAAATTCATGCATAAAGTGCTAAGCGGTCAGGTGGACTGTCCGCAGCTCTTGGATTCATTTACCATATCGGTTCCAAGCAGACTCCCACGACCAGGCACTCATAAACTGTTCAGAGAGAAACTTTGGAAGACAAACTTCGGCATTAACTCCCCCACTACGAGAATGATACGAATGTATAACACTCTGCACAAATGTCAAACAACATCCTTCGACGTGTTTCATGATAAACTTTCTTCATTCTGTCCAAAGCTCGAACTACAGCTGACTAACTAACCAACTAATCAATTAATTTATTGAATCAAACCAATTCAATCCAATTCAAATAAATTCCTAAAAAATAACCCCTTTTCAATTTTAATTTTAATTATAATTATACTTTATCTAATTCAAATAAATGTATTCCTACTTAATTTGCCATGCGGTAATTGTCTTGCAATTGTTTATTACTAATTATCTGTTATTATGTAATTACTTAATGTTATATAAGTTTTTTTTTCTATAAGCGGGCTGTGTTCGCCTTTAAGTAGACAAACATCTAAAATGTAAAATTTTAAGAATTATATTAAGAAAACATGTATTGTCTGTTGGCAAACCTGAAACAAATAAAATAAAAATAAAAAATAAAAGATAGAGACAATGTCACCTTCCGAAACAAATATAGAAGTAACTCAGTGAGCGACCTGTCTAAGTCATCCCTATTTGAAGACAGTAACATGAGTTTACCCCAAACATCCTTTACGTGTAACCAAGATATTATGTTAAATAAAGAAATCGGAAAATTAAAAAAATACCTAAAAATCGCAGAGACTGAAATAGAAAACTTAAGCCTAGAAAACCAAAAACTAAAATGTGACCTAGACAAATCACAAAAACTGATAGAAACATATAAAGCCTTCAAATTCTCCGACACTCCATCAACGCCGATATCAGCACGTCGTAGGAAAAAGCCAAGGAAGGCGCTTACAGAAAAAAATGAAAGGCTACAGTTTTGCACTCAAGTCAACATCAGTGTTAAAGATGGACCTGCAAATATGGACAAACAGAATAAAGAACACACACAGAAAAATACGGAAGCTGAAGACCCTGACAAGCAGCTCAACATTGACAAGGATGATAGCAGTGACCCTAAGGGACGAGAAAATATGGAAGGTCATCACCCTGACAAGCAGCTCAACGTAGATAAGGACAAAAGCCGTGACGCTAAGAGACAAGAAGAAATCACAAACATTGGACATGAAAATCAGACACGGGTATTGCAAGAGACTATAATACACACACAGGAGGCAAAAATCGACACAGAAATAAAGAAAACATGTAAAGATATAAAAAAAGAAAGTCATTATCATTGGTGACCAACAAGCTCGAGGACTTCAAAAAGCGCTGCAAATATTACTGGGCTCTCAACATTTGGTTACATGCTTTTGGAAATTTGGTGCAAAAGTACGCGACCTTACATACGTGGAGAAAAATGAATTTTCTGCATTAAGCAACAAATACTTTGTTATTATATTAGGAGGAATGAATGAAGTCAATCCTTTTGAATTTAAAACTCATGCAGCAATTTGGTTGCACTCAATTGAAAAGGCTAACGTAATTGTGTGTGAAATTCCCCATAACAAAAACCTAAGAGAATATAAACTGAACTACGAATTGAAGCTGATCTGCAACCAGTTCCAGAATGTTTCATTTCTGGAGTTGAATTATAGTAGGTTTATTCCAGATAGAATTCATTTCACAAAACAATTGAGTAGATGTATCTTAAGAAAACTATTGTAAATTGACTATACAATAAAGATGAACCAATATACAGAAACAGCCAAGGTAATGATAAATATGTCCACTCAAACTGATAACGACACAAAACACATTGAACTGGAACCTGAAATAAAAAATATCAATAACAATCAAAATAGCAATACAAACAATGACGTAGTAATAAATAGTGGTACCAATAACAAAACTGACATTAATCTCAATGACGACAACATTGTTTTTTTTCGTATATCACAATAAAATACACATCCTGCATCAAAACATCAACGGATTAATTAATAAAGTGGATTTACTCTCTATTCACTTGGATGACCTTCATAAAAACAATAAACAAATAGACGTTATATGCATTACTGAACACAACATGGTAAAAACTGACGAATCTCAATTGTGTATACCAAACTTTACTTTAGCTTTTTAATACGCAAGAAAAAATAGAAATGGAGGGTCGTGCATCCTTGTTAGAAGAAATCATAAATACAAAGTCATCAATGAAATTCAAAATATTAATATCCCAAACTTAATCGAATGCTGTGCAATTGAGCTTATCGAACATAAAATTATTGTTATGTGTATGTATAGAGTACCACCCCAAACAAATAAGAGTGAAAAATTAGAAACATTTTTCACCAAATTAGAAGAAATATTGCAACTTGTTTGCTATAAAAATAAAAACGTCGTTATAGGTGGTGATTTCAATATCGACCTGCTTAGTAACACCGTTGCAAAAAGAAAATTTGTAGATTTACTAAGTAACTATAACTTAAAGAGTCAATTTAATGAACCAACTCACCTAAGCAGTCACACATGTCTCGACAATTTCTTACATAACGTGCATGGTTGCAAGGGTGAAATTGTGGAGTTAGCACTATCTGACCATACAGCACAAAT
Organism: Argyresthia goedartella; assembly: GCA_949825045.1. Taxonomy (NCBI): domain Eukaryota; kingdom Metazoa; phylum Arthropoda; class Insecta; order Lepidoptera; family Argyresthiidae; genus Argyresthia; species Argyresthia goedartella. The sequence continues at coordinate 21,507,874 of OX463807.1, forward strand.
AATTGCATTACCCGTAAAAAAGTTTTTCTCTCTCACACAATTTTATCATGCGACGTGATGAAAGCGAGGTAAACATGCAAAAATTTCGAAACTACCTAGGTCAGCTTACTTTTAGTGATGTATACGACAGCACTAAACCCAATGAAGCATTTAATTGTTTCCATGATGCTTTCAATCTTCTATAATCACTATGTTTCCCTTTAAAAAGAATCAAAGTGAATATAATAACTAAGAAAACAAAATGGATATCAAAAGGCATAAAACGATGTTGCAAAAGGAAAAGAAAACTACTGTGGGACTATAGATTAAATCCAAGCTCTACCAACAAACAACTATTTAAGCAGTACTCCAAACGCCTAAAGAGAGTGATAGTTTCGACACAAAAGGCGCAAAATGACTACTACATCAAAACATCGTCAAACAAAAGCCAAGCGGTTTGGAAAATTATAAACAACACAAAAAATCACATACCCAAAGAGAGTATTAATTGCATAAAAGTCAATGGAGATTTGTTAACAAACCCCACAGAAATAGCCCAAGCTTTTAATAATAATTTTATTGACCGAGTTAAACCTCTTTGTGACATTACTGCTAATAATACTAATAATAATAATCCAGCTTTGACATATAATCAATCAATTCAATTAAATAATTCTTATAAATCTATGTTTATGTCACCGTCAACTCCAGCTGACGTTTATCGACTAACACTATCGTTGAAGAACACTAATAGTACAGGAAACGATGAAGTTTTGACAAAAGTTATAAAATATGTTGCTGATATTATCTGCCCGATGTTATGCTACATAATAAATATCTGCATCGAACAAGGTATTTTCCGGATCGTTTGAAAACTTCTATCGTCAGACCACTCTTCAAAAAAGATAACAAGGAACATATTAATTGTTACAGACCAGTGGCTCATATCCCAATATTTTCCAAAATAATTGAAAAAGCAATATATGAAAAATTATACAAATATTTAGAACTTAATAATATACTTGCGGATGAACAGAAGGGATTTAGAAGAAATAAGAACATTAATATGACTGTCTTCGATTTTTTACACACGATAATGGAAAACGTAGATAATGGCAAAAGAGTGTCATCGATATTTATGAACCCCACAAAGGCATTTGACTACGTCAATCACAAAATCTTAGCTCAAAAATTAAATAGTTAGAGAATAAGAGGGAATGTTCTTAGTCTACTAGAATCATACTTGAGTAACCGGTCACAATTGACACAAATAAACAAAATCTGCCCTAAGACAAAAACAGATCAAGTGTATTCTTCTGACGTAAAGGAAATTAAGTATAGTGTTCCACAGGGATCTGTATTAGGACCTTTACTGTTTATTATATATATAAATGACATCCCAAAAGCTATAAATCATCCAATAGTTTTATTTGCTGACGACAGCACAGTGACATTTATCGGTAATGATTTAATTAACTTAGACATATATGAAAATGACATTAATAATAATTTAACACATATAATTGAATGGCTGACAAAAAACAATCTTTTAATAAATCTGGGAAAAACTAAACTAATGAAATATAGGCTAGGGCACGGACAGCCATACGCATTGAATATTAAATACTTGAATGAGCAAATGAAGAGCTCCCGCGTTTGCCATTATTAAGCCAATGCTAAGTTTTTGAAAGACGTCTTTGAATCGGTCATGTCATTCAACAATCTTCATGCATTCAGCATTCTTTATTACTCAATATCTATTCTCTGCCATTGTTGTATTTTTGTATTAAGTGTTTATTAATGCATATTACTTCCTTATTTACCCCATATTTAATAAACATTCCCCGTAATCTATTTATTTTATTAATTTTTATGACTTTGTCTTTTTATTTACGATTATGTATTCGGATTTATTAAAAAGTAGTTTATTAACACCTACCCTTATATTATCATCCCCTCTTTGATAAGGAGCCGACAGAATACCAGTGTTGCAGGACTTGTAGGCCCTGTGACACATGCTGAGTCGGAACCTATTCGCTGCTTCGACACACACTTCACGACGTCAATGTTATTTTGCGTATTAAATGTAAATTTTACACATAATATGTAATACTTTTGTTGTGCGTGCTTTTATTCTCTTCTGTTTTATATGTTGCTGTTACTATTGCCTTTAATTTTATGTTTCACTTGTTTTATAATCTTTTGTTTCTTTTTTTATGCAATGTTGTGTGTGTTTTGTAGTCCGAATAAATTTATTTCTATTCTATTCTATTCTATTCAAATTGAATGTACAGAGACAACAAAATTCTTAGGTCTCCATATTGATTCCAACATGTCGTGGAAGACAAACATCGAACACTTGCTCGAAAGAAGCTAAATCAATATGCGTATGGGTTACATATGCTTACAAAAATTGTGAACACTGATGCTGTACTTGTCTCGTATCATGGTTTTGTAGAGTCTTCCGTGCGCTACGGTATAATCTTCTGAGGAAATGCGACGGGTAGAGAGACGCGCAGAAAATTTTAAAGCGCAGAAGAAATGTTTGAGGGCTATGTGCAAGCTCGTCCAAACTGACAGTTGTAAACCCTACTTCAAGAGTCTCAACATTCTTACGATGCCGTCTATTTACATATACGAAACCTTGGTTTTTGTCAAAAGTAATATGCATCTTTTTCAAAATGCCAAAAGCAGGAGTCACCATATGATGCTCAAAATGGAGTGCCACAAGTCAGCATATTTTAATAAAAGTATATTTTGCATGGCTATTAGAATATATAACAAACTCCCACAGTCTGTAAAAGAAATACAAAATATACATCCATTTAAAAATAAAATAAAGGGTCTTCTAACAAACAAGGTTTATTATAGTGTCGATGAATACCTCAGTGAAGTTTTATAAAGATGGCGACAGTGTATTATTTGCCAGATGCCTAATATAGTCATATATGTAGGTGATTAGTAACTCTATGCTAATTTTTATTGTTAATAATGTAATTAATACTTATAATGTAAATAATATTCATATGCCCTCCCATGGCAGAGAATAGAGACCCATCACTCAATGTCATTGATTAAGATTTACATATTACCTATGTTCCTGAATAAATTATTCTTTATCTTTATCTTTAAATAAATAGCTACTCTCGCAGCGCGACAATAAAGCGCAATCTAGCTCGCACCTGCGCTACGTACAACAATCGCTAAGGACCTACAGAATCGGTTGCCCCGCCCGTGCAGGCTAGATTGCGCCGCATTACTACGCCTGAGAGATTATTTTAATCTGACATCACAAGGCCGTCCTGTAAACTCCTGTCTCGCTTGATCACGGTAGGGTTACCTACGTTTTGTTTTGCGACGTTTTTTTTTTTTGCGATTTTTGTTTGTGAATTTTAGTCCACTCTGTCTAAGAGAGGTGTTATTAGTACTTATTCAGGCTATTGGTAAATTCTAAGGCTAAGTAGGTACCTACCACCTTACTTATGTAATTCTCATTTGTTTTATACTGGGTCAAAAGTTTTAGTTAAACAAAAAAATTAAAAAGGAATCGGATTTTATTTGTGAACAATTCCTTTAGATACCCTAAAATGTTAGGTATTTATATCATTGTTGTTGAAAAATCACAGAAAAGTTGCTTATGAGAGACTAGCGCGCGACGCGACTGCCAGCCAAGTGAGCGGCAACATAACTGAATTCCCACCCGTCGAACGTAGCTAAACTGTAGAGTAGGACCCCCTGGTACCGGTCCAAACGGAGCCCTATTGCTGTCACTCACGTTTATTCAATGTTTTTAAAGGGTGCTCCGATGCAGCTAAAGGTAGGCGCGAAAAAAATGACCTACCCTTTTGATTAAACACAAAACATAAACATTTACATATAGGCACATACATTGCTTCTGGCCCCACACTAGGTTACCCTATGTCGTGGGAACCAGAAACAGCGAAGTCACACACATATAAACATCCAATACATAGGGGCTTTTTTTTTCTTTACCCCCAGCCGGGGATCGAACCTCTCGAATGGTAGGCAGAGCCACGACCGCTGCGCCACAGAGGTCGGTATCGTTGTTTAAAACTCGTTGAGTGGATAAACACTGTAATTTTTGGTTTAAAAAAACATTGGCAAAACAAAGGATTGCGAAGTTAGTCAGCTATTTTATAAAATTTTGTACCGAAGAAAATTTTAACTTCCCATTGCCATTTTTAATGACCTTAAATTTTTGTGATAATTTTTATTTTTCCGTATTTTACTAACAAATACCAATATATAAATCAGAATTTTTCGTTGAAACTAATTTTTAGGCTTATTCTACATTAAGTACGGAACCCTAAATGGCGAAGTCCGACACGCACTTGGCGGGCTTTGTGCTTGGACGCATTATGAATGTGGTAAATAAGTGTAGGGGACACTTAAACAAACATTTTTTTTGGTAATATGGTATTTACCATATTTACCACATACCACTCGCCAAAAGGAAAAATTAGTAAGTCAATCCGATTTTGAAAAAAACCTGCTCTAAAGTATTTTCCATTCTTTGGAAGTGAGTTAGTTGACTATACTCGTACACATTTTTCCGAGTGCCCAAACCTTATTTGTCCGGGTGGCTTGCACGTGGTGTTAGGGACGATATCTCGCGAGTACAATATCTGGGCCATTTCTTCTTATGGCCCCGCACAATAGTTATAAAGAATGTTTTTTCAAATAATCGAGTTAAACCTGGAAACCGATAACATTTACATTTATTAGACATTTTACTTTGATTCCAAACTAGGACATCATGTGTGAAAAAAACGTGATGTTTATTCTATACATAAAGTCACCCACGTTACATAGTTTGTTTTAGTGTTAGTTAACTTTGGGATACGAAACTGTAATTTATGGAAAATCCGGAATTTTCTGTCTAAACTAGTTCTATAAAGAGCCAGCGTTGTACGTGCTGAAACTATTGTGATACACGTGCAGTACACTGCCTGCACTGATTGAAAACATTATGCGAATTATTCCGAGACGGTCTACGGGTATTTCTTCTGGGATTCGCTAATCTAATTAAAAGCAATTTAAAGAGAAGAGAAGAGTAAATTAGACGAGGTTAACAAACATACGAGAGGGAAGCGCTTTCGATTCATATTAACATTATTTTGTATTTTTTTTTAGCTAGTGTAGCCTTAGGGCTGCGATTCTTGGGGAGGTATGGTTGCCTAATTAATTGGTGCAATTTATATTATTTGTTTAATTTAGACGATGCTTTATGAGGATAATTTTGGGTCCGTGGTCGACGCACCTGTGGACGAGGCCCCCGGTCAGTTTTATTTGATTCGAAGTCAACATAGTATTTTATTTAATTTTTTTTTTCTACCTGGCTTTTGACTTAATACTTATGATATAGACGTACCTATTTATATAAGAAAGCACCTTCAGCAAACCAAGAGAAAAGAGAGGGAGAGAGAGAGAGATGTAGAGTTATTTATGTCTTCATTATATAAGTATAGATTAGTATAGATTTCATAATTTTCACATAGACGGATTCAATACTTTGATCTACATATTCCTTTCACAAAACTTTTTTATTTATACGTAAGAAATTGATAACACCCCGACTTTTGGCTGAGTTCAAGTCAGTAATTGGGTTTTCCGGCCCAAAATATTCACAAATATTTATACCGTGTCACAAATATTTTTATTTATTGTACCTAAAGTATTCAATTATTTAATACTTTTTATATAAGTATATGTATTGATCTTTTTAACGATAATAGTCACTTATAAAAAATGGGCACGAAAATTACTTAATCTCATTCTCGATATGGCTCCAAACAGTTTTGGAAGGGAGTATACTGATACGATCAAGTTTTCAAAAATCAGTTTTAGAATTACCTACTTCCTATGCCTGCAACATGTCAAACTATAATATTTAGAATTTAAAGCATACACCATTAAAGCTTAAACTTGAAATATAATTTTCAACAAACCCGTGAGCCTTCGGAAGAAAATACCACCATCGCAAACGAAAAAAGCTCCGTACGACTTTTTGGTACATTAAAAGCTTTGTACTCTACATAATGGGCTTTTATTCCTCCAGTGGCAACGGAAACAAAATCATAACTACTCTTCATTTTTTATTTTATTTGAATGATAACTGTACAACATTACGGTCTGATCCAAGGATGTAAAAACACAATAAATGTCCCTTATAAATATCCCATAATTAATAATGCATTCATAGATAGAGCTAAAAGTATGCTGAGAGTAATGTCTCAGCATACTTTTAGCTCTTAACTTTAACTTATGATATTTTGAGTCTTTATAATGAGTAGTACGTATAATTGGTATTTGAGATTCAGAAAGTTTCGGCTTTACTAAATCTCCCTATCCGGGATCAGAAAGCCATAATTCCGTATTACCATAAATGAATAATGATGATACATTATAGGATTAATTATAAAATCATAAATTGCTGAACTCGAGGTAATGTTATTGGGTCTCGGTGGTATATAAAAGTTTTGTGGAACGCACTTCCCTGCGCCATTAGGGAAATTCCCTCAATTTTCACTTTCAAGAAAAGATTGAAAGTGCATTTCCTTTCTCTTCCGTAAAAGGTACCATATCTATGTAGTTATATGTTTGATTTATTATAGTTTATGTATGTTCATGCTATATATTGTATTTTATGTAGTTGAAGTATATATTTTTATTTTATATTTGGTATAGTTTATATATATTTTGAAAGTAATTTTCGTACGTATGTATAGAGTGTTATTGCGAACTAGGACTTACCTGTATAATTAACTCTCCTGTCTTGCCTAGGTTTGCTGGAAGAAATCTCTTTTTAGAGATAAGCTCGCCTTTGCTTATTACATTTCTTTGAATTGTCTGTAATCATATATTATCTATGCAATAAATAATATGAATATACCAGTACAAATAGGGTGTCCACAAGTGTCTAGTATTATATCGATTGTTTAAAACACTTTTACAAGTCTCATGGATAGTTAGTGCCCATGAGAAGCAATGGGAGAACCTGCTCATATTTTTTCATTATCGATTTGTGTAGTCACACCCCAAGCAAGCTTATGTTAGATCCATCTCTCTTTGTCAGATTCAGCGTAATAGCGGACGTGTAAATACGAGCGAGAGTTAAATCCAAATTGTCGCACTAACTCATTGAATTAGGATTTAACAATCCTGATTGAGATACGAAAATCAAGAGAAAGCAGTAAAGGGCACAACAGCATAGCTTCTGGCCCCACACTAGGATACCCTGCGTCGCGGGAACTAGAAACAACAAGATACAAACTTCAAGATAAATCAGTAAAGGAATCTGCTGTTTAGCACGGCTAGCGTTTAACAATATTGTACATACACACATACATTGCTTATGGCCTCACACTAGGATACCCTTTTTCGTGGGAACTAGAAATAGCGACGTCACGAACAAAAACATCCAAGAACGGGGGTTTTTCTTCTTTCTCCCCAGTCGGCATTCGAACCCGGGACCGCTCGCTTGGAAAGCACAGCCTCTACCGCAATACCACAGAGGTCTTGATGCAATACCATGAACCCTTTATTATAATACGCAGATTTGCTAGGCATTCAAAGCATTACTCATTACAGCATCGTATTCAATCCTGCGCGATAGAATAAACAGCTGCTTAGGCTTGCGGGGACAAAGAGTCCCGATTGTAATTAAGAGTAAACGAGAGTTAGTGTACATGTGTAATTAAAAAATAGTAAGTAGTATTCATAATTGAGCTAGAGCACTTCGAACGGCGAACTGACGAACATAAGGACAAGCATACGAAGTCACAATACATGTAGGTTCCATGGAACCCGCGGCACGGAATTCTAAAAGGTTTGCATATTCCGAAAAGAACCCGTTTGGAGATCGGCCAGAGCATTCAGGTGGAAATAAGCTGGGGCGGTAAAATGTAAAGAATACTGAAAGAGCCAAGTCTCGAACGTCAGTATACAGTACAAGTACAGTCAAGTTACTCCTTTTGGACATTCTTCTTCTTGTTATTTAATTGCGTACTTTTGAGGTAATTTTTTTCAGTTTCAAGTGACGTACCTAGCGTCACTCCCTTTTGGAATTTATAACTTTCTTGTTTCGTATGTCATAGGGACTACGGTTTTTTCATGGGGTAACTCGACCAGGGGCATAGCTTTATTAAATTCTTCTTGTTGTGCCTCTGCACTACTGGAGGTTGGCGGTCAGCTCCCCATACTCCTCTCTGTTCTTCAAGCGCATGAACTGTTCTACGATGGCCACTCCCGTCCAATCTCTGATGTTGTGGAGCCATGACTTCCTCCTTCTGCGTCTTTTCCCCTATACCTTGCCCATTACGATGACCTGAAGAAGTCGGTACAGTTCGAGTTTTAGTATATGTCTCAAGTAATTCTTCCTTTTTTGGTCAAGTTGAATTCTCTGGAGCATTACGCGCGTCGCAGAACTTCTTCGATCGTGACTTTATGCACCCAGCTTCTCCTCAGCGTCCTCCAAAAACACCACAATTCAAATGCGTCCAGTTTTTTGCAGGTTGTTTCCTTTAGTTAAAATTACAAAATAATGGATGGTGTTTTGTCACATCTTTTCCCACATGATTGGCAGAGGCACATAGATTGAACCCATCTAGGTTTGACTGGAAATTCAACGCTCCTTTTACATAGCCTAACTAATATTCTATCGCTGAACTGTACGTGGAGATCGGCAATTAGTTACTATCATAGATAAAAAAACTGATTTAATGACGTATCTATACTCTGTAAAATATAGATAAGATATAACGATCGATATTTCGGCAATATGTAACTGAATGTTTCAATTAAATGAAACAAAATTAACTTTCTACACGTTTTTATTCTTTTAATAAAGGTTCACAACCCACTCATCAAAAAATCAAATTCTGAATCGGAGTCACTGGAGCAATCTTGCAGATTTTCTCACACTATTTCAAAACTCAACTTATTTATCAATTTATTTTTTCAAGATCGTACTTACAACTTATTGTACTATGATCCTAAGACATCACTTGTTCGATTAAAGGTAAGTCCCTCCTCGGAGACCTAGTTGATGATGTTACAAGGGTAGAAATCACCTCGTGGGGGCCGAATGCCGAACCCCAAAACTGGATGCTGCACGTGGCTCTGTCCGCTCCAAAACCACGGATGACGATTGCAGCAGGAACGTTGAATGCTAGCTAGACCTGAGCTATCAGAACCGGGCGCACAGGACCGAAGGATGGGCCACCAAACATGATTACTACGTGGTAAATTGTCGCCGCGTCAGCGACTGCCCTTTCCAAATGGGTGTGATAAAGGTTGATGATTGATGAAGTTAATGAAAATGAAATGAAATGAAATGAAATCGTTTATTTCAGGTATTAACCCATAGTACATTTGACATAATGGAATAGTTGAAAATAAAATTTTAAATATAAATGTAAAAATAGTAAAGTTAAATTATAAAATCATCCGTATCTTGGTCCACTGGGCACTGACTCATTGACATGTGTCGCAACCCAGTGAGCCAAGAGAGGACAATCTACCCTGTCACTCCACACCATCAGAAGACCGTTGGTGCTCCCCCTAAGCCTGGCCAATGTAGAGGCTATTCTGGAGCGCAGTATCGCATGAAATCCGTTCACACGAGCATCCGCAAACATTGCTGATGCGCTACAGAAACGGGGAAGCCTCAACAGCACCCTGAAGGCGTTATTGTATTGAACTCGAAGAGCGTTGATAGCTTTCTGCGTATATTTAGCCCAAAGGCTGCAGGGGTAAAAAGTTTGACAGAACGCTCGGAACAAAGTGATTTTTACATCCTGTTTACAACTGGCAAACCTTCGAGCCAGCATATTGCATCTGACTGCCAACGCTCTTCGTTCCCTCTCCATATCCATGTCATCGGAGAGGTCTTCCGTGACCCAGTGGCCCAGGTATTTAAACTTATTTACTTGTGTCACTGGTACGCCATTTATAGTGATAGGTGGCACTGAATAGGTTTTATTCCCAGATTTGAACACAAGCAGTTCACTCTTGGTAGTGTTATACCTGAGCCCATGGGCCACAGAATACTCCTCACATTTCCTCAGCAGGATCCTCATAGCACTAATCGAAGGGGTCAGCAGCACCATGTCGTCAGCATAGCTGATGTTGTTCATGCTGACACCTCCTATGGAGCACCCTACCCTGGTGCTGCTGAGCTCCCCTATCAAACCGTTCATGAACAAGTTAAAGAGCGACGGTGAGGTTAACCCCCCCTGCCTCACCCCGCACTCCAGCCTGTACACATCGGAAAGGGTGCTTGCCCATCTTACATTATTAGTTTGGTTTTCATACCAAAATTGAAAAATGGACCTCAATGCACGTGGGACATGAGTTTCAGTTTTCAGTTTTTTCCATAGAACATTATAATTAACTAGATCAAACGCCTTCGATAAGTCGAGGAAACAAGCATAGACCGGTGTTTTTCAGCTAGTATAATATTTTACAGTATTTTTCAGGCATAAAACAGCTGACTCAGTTGATAGTCCCGATCGAAATCCAAATTGGGCATCATTCACATTAAAAAAATTCCTAAGCTGTTTGTCTAATATATTGTCGAGAACCTTTGCTATTATAGTTGCAAGTGAGATAGGTCTGTAATTACTTTTATCTGAAGCGTCCCCAGTTTTATTTTTAATAATTGGTACAACAATAGTTTTCATCAGGTCTGGCGGCAAGTAAGAGTGCCCTATACAAAAATTATATAGCAGTGACAGCACCCTGGGAAGATGTATACCTGCATATTGTAGATGCTCTATACTGAGTCCATCATGCCCCGGCGACTTGCCTCTGATCATGTGCCGGATAGTTTTAGTCAACTCCACAGCTGATACTCGCACAATGGGGTCCGTAGGAGTAGGATGGTCAGCATCGAGCTCCACGTACTCATCTGTGACCAATTTAGACTCCACTCGGAAGTGATTCATGAACATGTCTGCTATATCCTTTTTATCGTTTATTCCATTGACACTCACAGGTGCGGCGAGCCTTGGATTCAGTTTATTTGTTTGTTTCCAGAAGTTACTAAAATTTTTTGATCGATGATGATTTGCCAAAATGTCCATCTTTATTTGTTCTTTATGTTTTTGACACCATATTTATTTTATTTTTAAACAATATACGTGTATTTGTCATATGCTCATAAGCTTCCCCTGATGTTGGTCTACCATGTGCATTCCACATATGAAATCCAAGTCTCGCCTCCCTATGTACCTCGCTCACATGTTTATTCCATCCTATAATATATTTACCTTTGCATACTTTTTTAACATTATCATTGTAAGTTCATATTGCAGCCTCTGATAGAATGGAAACTATACTATTGTAAAGCTTATCAATTATATTTTTATGTTCCATATTTAAACACATTTTATCACAACATTCAGTAAATTCAGATGGAAAGTCGATATCTCTTAATTTTAGGTTACATATTTCTCTATATTTATCTATTTGCAATTGGTCCCTTGCACCCCATGTTACTTTATTAATCGTCATGCCATCATCAGAAGATCTTAATTTAATATAATTAATATTACATACCATCAAAAATGGAATATGATCCGACCAGTAAACTCCATAGAGAACCTTAGCGTCTATTACCGTTTGTCTCGCGGCACGGGTCACTAAACAGTGGTCTAGCCATCTGCTACATCCATGCGCTGCACTAACATATGTGTAGCTGTCGGTCGGAAGTAGTTCATAATCTACACACATCCATTCCTGTTCAGATGAGAAACTAGTAAGCTCCTAAAGAACTGTTCACCCGGGTGTGCATTGAAGTCCCCCAGCATTAACACTGAGTCCACATTACAACTCTCAATTACTGCATTCATCTCACTTAAACACTACGTAAACTCAGTTAAGTTGAGGGTGCAGTCCGTTGGCATGTATACTGAGAAAATCAATAGTGACCGATCACTCACATCTACTCTTATTGCTGCTAGGCGAGTACTGTTGCATGATATCACCGACACTTGTTGATAAACACTTTTTCTCCAAAGCAGGGCAACCCCTCCGTATGGACTTCCACTTAATATAACGGTGGAGTCTACTGCAGATTTACCAGTGAATGCGAAGTCTGGGTCCAGGGTTCCCAGCAACGGCAGGTCGTGTGTTATAAGCTAAGTTTCTTGCAGAACAATGATGTCTGCGTTTTTACACAATTTAGCTATACATTGAGCAGAGCTTTTGAATGATTGACAGTTGAAACTTACTAACTTACTTATCATCATGATTTGAGACAAAAGGTTTTTCAGCGTCTTTATTGCCAGTGCGACTAAACATGAAGTATCGACGGAAAAATATTCCGTCGGGCCATAACTCATCATTGAAAAATACCGGTAGCTTGTGTTTAGGTATATATATTTTATAAGAATTTTACTCTTTTTCATCTTTTGTGCCTATAAGCACAGGTGACACCAGAATCTCGGTTTTTTCCTTGATGTACATAGCGACATCCAACTCTGTGGCCTCTAGAGAGACGTTGTAAATAAATAGTGGTATTTTAGGAGATGCGGCTCGGAATTTACATGCCGAAACAACTGGAGCTCGTCCTTTCCTTCCAACAAAGCGAGATTTAGATTTCCGCTTCTCTACGGTTATCCAACCGTCTTTTAGAGATTGCACCTCATTTGCGACTAGTGGCGACATCTCTGGGCACTGCGTGTTCGAAACCACGGTACATTTCTGGGCCTCCGCGCGCGCGGCATCCTCGACTACAGAACCCGTTTTCGTCGACTGAGAAAGCGTTCGCGCTGTCTCAATCACCGCTCCTGCATAAGAGAGACACGGAAGTCGGGGCGCCTCAGTGGTTTGCGACGGCGACTTTTTCTCTGGCATACCCTCCATGTGAAATGATGATGTTGCTGTAAATGCCGCAGCTGCTGACTCATGATGCTGTTGAGTATCTGACAGTGTGAGGAACCCCATCGGGCCACTATTAGGGTGGAAAGAATCATCTAGACAGTAGGCACCTCTCTTAGTGTTTACATTCGAAATCACACACTGACGATCTCGTTTCACCTCATCAAGTTCGGACTTCAGTTGTTTGAACTGGTCAATTGTTACATACTCGGTCTTCACAGCCGCTGCTTGTTTCTGCTGCATGATACCAAGGTCCTTTTGAATCACGACTATGTCTTTCAGTAGTCTAGTGACGTCTAAGTGGGCAAAGGTGACCGGTGGGAGTTTATGGAGGTCCCTGGCCACGAAGATCGGCATTTCTTCAGGGTTGGTCTCTTTAATGAGGCAGATGATGTCATCTAGATTGCGTTGAGTCTTCCCCACACGTCTTCGTGTAGTCTTATGCTTAGAGATGGACTCAAACAGTAGACTTTTAGCTTTTTCGATGTCATCACCCGAAAAAGCCGTTACACATATTTGCACTAATGATTCTTCCACCATTACATCCACTTTATTTTGCACGAAAGCTAGTAGTTCGTTGATAACAATGTTGCAGGTCCTGCATTTTAGCACCTGAGAGGCCATGGCCTCTTATTTTCAGAATAACAACCAATAAATCCCGACGTATCGACCAGTGGTAACGAGTGCGCGAGCGAGACTGTTAAACAATGACTTTATTTTGATGATTTTATTTGTTTTACTGTTAACACACTATACAATTATGAAAATGAATTCGCGCTGACAAACTGAGATGACAACAATTTACACGACCAATCGCGACGAATGCTTTCGAGAAAAGAAAGAACAATGCAAGATTTAGTGATGTGACAATATGGGCAAGCAGATAGTGTAGTGAAGACAATCGATCGGTTGTTATAAGTATCAATCTTCTAAAAAATTCAATATCATGTTAGTGTGGATTAACATGATATTGAATTTTTTAGAATATAATTCGCGTATAAAGTATGATATTTATCTTCTATACATTTAAATCAAATTCGGTACTTGATAAGCGTGATTTTGCTGTCACAGCTATCATGCTTTATTTAACAGATTATAGCGTAGATTTGCCGCAAACTCTACGCGATACCTTCTTTAGATACTCGTATACCTCGCTTTTAGCAAAGAAATTGGATGGCGTCAACGCGTTTCTTCAGTGTTGCTAGATCTATGCCATTTTTGCGTGCACCGTGGTATGTGGTTACAGCTGAAAAGGTGTAATTCACCGTGATTTCCCCGCTTATCTCATAAAGTGTTTGATATTTAAATATAAGGTGAACGGTGTGCTCAGTGTATTTATTTGGCGACGCGCCAGACCATGTGCACATCGGATTGATCCAACGGTGGCATGTCCCACATCGGCCTGTTTGGTCCGATTATTACACTCTTGAGGGGGATGAAACGTGAAGTAAAATGATATCGATGCATCCAACAAGCCCCAGATGAGTAAAACATTCGAAACTCGCGGATTATTAAACCCTTACACCGGCTTTAGCAATAAAGGCCTGGTCTGTAAGACGTGCGTTGACGATTTTGTGTATTTGATTTACCTGATACATTCTTTTTCAAATAGCCTTTTGTATTGATTGATCAGTGATCTATAAAATTGACTTATTCATGCTACGTAAAAATAAAACAGATTTGTCAAATCTTACTACTGACATCATTGATTGACAAGAAAACTATAGGGAGAAAGAGCATTCAAACGTATGTATAATTTGTAAATAAAAGTTTTATTTAGGTACCAAGAAATAGGGGTGAAAGGCTGAATTATGTTGACTATGACCGCAACACGAAGTTTTACAAGGTAGCCGACTGATCCTTTAATTAATCTGTTAGAAGGTGTGTTTCCTTAGGACTACAAAATGTAACCAATTTCACATAACTTTGAAAACCCTCGGAAAATTGAGTGAGTGCTCATTTGCATAACTTCTTGCGTTGTCGCCCTATATAGGTATTTTGCGTATTTAAGCGTTCGTTTTGAATGTGGGACGACTATGTAGGTCAATAGGAAAAATTACGTAAAACTTTTTGGTCATCGATGTGACATCGACCAAAAAGTTTTACATGGATAAAGTTTTTTATGGATATAATAAAATGGGATTCCGTCACAGCCGTTTTTTTTTAAATCCAACAGATGACTCTCTATACATTTTTATCTATGATGACTCTATAGGCGCCTATTATTGGATTTTGAAAAAAAAAACCGGCTGTTAAAGAATCCCATTCATCTGAGGTTTGTAACTTGACAAACATTGTCAACAGCAACAAAGAGTTTTCAATAAAGAAACTCTTTGCATAAAGCTTTTCTTACTTTTACTCTGTGATTCTTTGTAAGTGACCTAGGAAGAACTAAACTCTTTGCTTACTTACTGTGTGTTTATTATCTACAAACTTTTAGTGCCCTCTACAAGAAACTAATTCGACTGTTTGCTTCTCCATTTTTACTCTCTAAGGCCCGGATACATGACAGACAACTCATAGTTTGACAGTCACCCAAATTATACCGTCGAGTCTCTCGTTCGGGCAATGACACCGCCAGTATGACATTTAAGCGGCACTATTTAAGCAGCAGTATGTGCTTTCGGTTATAACAGTTCATAATAGCAGGCTGTAAGATGAAATAAACCCTTAAATTCGGTCTGGCCGATCAAATCGAGGTAGGGACTCGTTGGCAATGGATAACTTGTTTTTGAAATCAATAGGAAGGGTTGAATAGGAGGGTTAGGAGGAAAAAGACGACGGACGACCTCTGTGGCTCTGTCAGTTCAAGTGTCCCATTCAGTCTCATTCACTGTACGGTCTATAGAATAGCACAATCAAATAGATGTTAACATCCTACGAAGAGATCGAAGAAAAGTACAGAGTGTAACAGAAGGGGGTTGGTAAAACAAATTACCTTATTTTTTACTCAGGCGGTGACTTCCTTTAAGGATTATCGGCGTTCTATGAAAAAGCTGACACGTGGCAAAGCGGCGTGATCAAAGGTGACACACTAAACAAAATGAATAAACTATACATACTATACAGGGTGATCAATCGAAATGGGTCAGTAGGGAGAAATCAGAAATTATGAGAGATAGCGACATCTGTTTTTAGGAACCATGGCTTCGATTTTAGATTTAATAATAACGGCATTATTTTTTTAAATCTCTCATACATAACCGGGAATCGAACCTGGTCGAAGTCTTTGTAAACAATGTTAGGTATAAATTCTGCAAGTCAGAAATTATGGGAGATAGCGACATCTGTTTTAAGGATCCATGGCTTCGATTTTAAATTGAATAATAATGGCATTTTTTTTTAATCTCTCATACTAACCGGGAATCAAACCTGGTCGAAGTCTCTGTAAACAATGTTAGGTATAAATTCTGCAAGTTTTTTCGTTGTTATTGTTGTTGCGATTCATAAGTCACAAGGAACACATTTTTAATATTATTTTAGTAATTGAAAGAAAACCCCAACAATAACGTAATTATTTTATTTCAGTAAATGTGATTGATTGATGTGATTCATAATGATGACTGATTAATTTTAATGACGACATTTTGCAAATTATTTAAATTTTGCGCATTTCAGTCTAATGTTTAAACAAGATTTCGTAGCAAAATTTGGTCCTTATTCTTTCAGGATCAATTATGGAATGAAATGAAATAAAATGATGTTTATTTGCTTAAAATGTGGTACAATATATTGTGGTAAATGTAAAAATTGTAAAAATACTCAGCACATTTCACCTGTCCAGGTATGCATTTTTTTTAGCTAAATCTAAAATATGTCATTTGAAGTCTATTTACATTATATTAATATGTCATTCCTTAGATATCAATAATTTTAAGATTAGGGTATTCATCTACATTATAGAAACATTCCTTTAAGAGCCATCTTTGTAGTGTGGACTTAAATAGTGTCAATGGCAACATTTAAGTTGACTGTGGGACCTTATTGTATATTTTTATTAACATTCTGTAACAACTTCTATTGCAAAATTCGGTCCTGCATAGTGGGGTTACAATTTTATCTGGATATCTTGTGTTAAATGTGTATGCATCCTTGTTTTTTTTGAAAATATTTGGTTGACTGTGAGCAAAACATGCCATTTCAAATATGTAGAGACTTGGCAAAGACAAGATTTTAAGTTTAATGAATAGAGGCTAACATGACTCTAAGGGATGTGCATGGCAGATTGCTCTAATGCATCTTTTTTGTAAAATAAAAACTTTTTTAAACTCTCTTGCGTTACCCCATAGAATTAGGCCATATCTTAATATAGAGGCCACATAACCGTGGTTTGCCATCAAGGCTGAATGTACGTCAGAGATTCTTTGTAGCCTGTGTAGAGCGTATACATATTTGTTCAGTTTGTTGCACACTTTTTCAATATGTGCTAGCCATGAACAGTGCTCATCTACGACAATATCTAGGAAAGTGGTGGATGATGTTGGTTAATTGGAATATTATTGCATTACATCGAATTACTTTTTATGTCATTTTATTACTTCTAAATTGAATATATTTTGTTTTATTCTCATTCACCACCAGTAGATTATTTGCTTCCAACCATTCTGTGACCTCTTTTATGCCAGTATTGACATCTGATTCAAACCTGTTGTCGTCGATGCATTTAATTGTCATTGAGATATCGTCAGCGAATAATACACATTTATTTTTAGTAATTTCTGGTACGTCATTTATATATAAAATGAAAATAAATAGTGATAGGACACTGCCTTGAGAAACTCCATAGGTATTTATCTCAGAAGGAGATCTATGTATTTCCAATTCATTGTCATGTGAGAGTGAACATATTTCCACCATTTGCGGTCAGAAAGATAGCTGCCTAGCCATTCCCATGCTGGGCCTCTGATACCAAATCTTTCACATTTATCTAACAACAAAGTATGTGGGACATAGTCGAAAGCCTTAGTCATATCAAAAAATATAACAGCTACAGGTTTTCCCTTGTCTACATACTCTATAATTTCTGTTTTTAATTGAAAAACTGTCAGGCTCGTCGATTTATTTTTTTGGAAGCCGTTTTGCTCGATTTTTATTATGTTATGTTTTTCCAGAAACTTATTTATTCTATTTTGCATTGCTTTTTCATAATTTTTTGAAAAAATACCAATTAGGGCAATACTACAGGCGATTACAAACAAATATGTACTACAGGCGATTACATAAAGAATATTGACCAGGTTCAATTCCCGGTTATGTATGAGAGCTTAAAAAATGTTTGAATGTATTATTAAATCTAAAATCGACGCCATGGTTCCTAAAAACAGATTTCGCCATCTCTTATAGTTTCTGACTTCTCCATACTGGCCCATTTGGATTGATCACTCGGTATAGTCCGTTCGCCTCGAGTAGAAAGAATTCCGAACAATGGCCCGTAGCTATTTGTCCCTTTCTTCTAAATTTTATTGGCTTCGCGCTCGCATAGTACAATTGCAAGCATCACGGTTATATAATTTACACTAGAGGGAGAGAGACAAGTAGCTTGGGGTCAGAGTACGAAATTATTTCTACTCGGCGATCGAAACATGTATTTCTGAATAACCTTCACTTTGAAATCGATGTGGTAGTCTTTCTGTTATTCCCTGTACAACTTATGTTAAATAGCACGGCATGTTATTCGGAACTGCTATTAACAACCCGTATTTAACAACAACAAATTTTCCGCAAAAGCTTTCAGGAACATAACATCATAACATAACATAAACTAATGTAATTGCTACAATGCAAAAAACATGGATTGTATTTGTATTTCCCTGAAACTATATATTAAATATGGATATTCTGAATTTAGGAATGGTTTGATTTGTTTCCTATTTGTTACTTATACAAGATGCTTTTGATAGCACTCTTTAGCGTCTTCTGATGACATTACTGAGATGCTGAATATGCTCAAATAGAGTCAATTGAGTAAATAATGTCTGTTCCAATGTATACTAGACTGGGATGTACTTCAAAGACCTAGGTACAGACTCTCAGGACGCGGCAAGTCTTAGAAATCCCAAGCAAATATGTGGATCGCAAAGAGTAAATTTCGGGCAACAAACGTTTCAATTTGTGATTTTAGATTGTTTAACAAACAAACACGATATTGCTATTTCGGTCGCAACGAGGCAGCAGTAGAAGTGGACTGGATTTCAAATTCTTACAGAATCTTCTATGCGATCTGTGTGAGTAGAACGAACAATTACGCATCGAAGAAGTCTTCGAATTGAAATGTCAGTGACTCTTAAGTGCAAAAAAATTGCTGTATAGTAACTAACTTTGTTCGAAACGAAATTTACTTTTAAAATTTGTAACAACAATAATTAAAAATAATCAGCTGTAAAAACTTAAACAAATGAGAATCATTTTACCTAATATAACAATCAGTTTCAAAAGTCATAATGATTTATTTAGTGATTAATTGTAAATTATTATATTTTCTGTATCTATAAAACTACTCGTTAAAATAAGTACTGGTTGAGCAAATTACTCATCCTAAGTTTACAGGGCTCTGCCCTTTTATTAGGGAGTCCAAAACTCAAAAATATGTGTGTCAATGTTTATTTAGTTCCTATGAATGAAAATTGTACCACTTTACTATTAATATTTATTATATTCTATTTTTATTCTACATTATTCTATTATTTTGTCGTTAACTGTAATAAGTGCAAAAGAACAAAAAAAATTATATTCAATTTATCAAAATCGGAGGCGTCGACCACAGGTACGTCGACCACCGGGGGCCTAAGCCACGGACCCATATTTTCGATCGGTCTAATGTTCGTGATCCCAGCTCTGAATATTTTTGACATTATACTATACTAAAAAGAGTATATAATCACTACATTATTACTTTGAATAGCTGTTGTCAAGGTGACATCGCGACTACTTGTTACTCACTATTATGCACTAAGCAATAGATTTCGGGTCTTACGTAGTAAATTATATATACTCTTTGATATCGGGCCAGAGATAATATAATGTAGGGATTTGCTTGTTTGTTAAATAATAATAATGTAGATCTTTATGTGTTAAGATGAACTGTTTATAAGGTAAGCCCTCCCGTTGAGTAAGACTCCGTAATGGGAAATGTATAGGTGACTACAGATTAGGCTCCCAAATCTCTCCACTAAAATTGTCCCAAAAATGAGAACCCCTTTAGCTACAACTAGCCTTCTGTAAAACCCCAACTGCCGACGAAATTTTTATTAAACAATAGTTACCATCTTGTATAAATAGTGACCTTGACTTGACCTTGTATTTTTAGATCCTTCCTATAAGATAATCATATACAAATCATGAGCACATACGTATGAGATAATTACTTTAACAGTAAGATGTGTGACATGGGGTCTAATTAGATCGAATCGCACTCTATATCACCCTTCTCAAAAGGCTGATTAGATAACAATATATAGCTTAACTAACTTCCGAACTCAGCGAGGGATTACAATAATGAAAAAATAATGACCGTATCTAAAAATGTTAACGCTGAGTTCTTTAAAAAATATTGAGCACTACGAAGGGGTTTCGCGAAATCCCTCTCAGAAAGGGGGGAAGAGGTGGATAAAAGCTTGTATCATACAAAACTCTCCTTCTCGAGCGTGAGTTACAATAACTAACATTGTTCTTTCAAGCTCCCCCTTTCGTTGTCGGCAGTGCGGCAGGAGAACGAGCGTCTGATGCACGACGCCCAGCAGGCGGGAGTCTTAAATCGCACCCAGTCGTCGGCGGCATAGCGCTGACCCCGCGCTACTCGCCCAAGCCTCGGCTCGACAACGCACGGCCGCCGGCGGCGCCGCCGGCCCCCGCGGAGGAGGACGACGGACCCCCCGACAGACACGACGGACCCCACGCCAGCGCCCGCATCGACCCAGCAAGGCAAGCGCCGGTGAACGCGACCACAACGTGAACGCGAACCTGGGTCCTTGGTGAAATCTCTAATCAACCGAAATATGTGGTGTTATGTGGGTTTAACAGAAAGGTACGTTCTAGTCAGCTGCAGAAGCTTCGCCGATGACCGCGTTCAAACCTGTATGAAATCATTGGCTAACCTTGTGCACGCGACTAGAACATAGGTAGCCTTTTTATGGCTATTGGGACATTCTTGATTATTAATTTATCACTGTGAAACCGATTTGATCAGATTAACTCTATTTATTTGCTCCCTGTTTTGGCTGCCAACAGATTATTAAGTCACAGAATTTATAATAGTACTAGAACTAAGTATGTTTATAATAAGAGTGTTTATAGTCGGTCTGATCTATTGATTTCATAGAAAGAGTTATTTAATATGGTTCTGATAATCCTTAACGACTACACCTTTCAGTTACACCCCGCAAACGTCAATTTGACATTAACCGTAGCTTTTGGTGTGGATTGGGGTAAGCGAAGAAAGGGGCTGCAAAGTTATCGATGTGACTAATTTATTTTAAGTGGGAATGATGGACACAACCGTGAATTGAAGATTAGTTATTAGGTAGAGCATACATACAGTGAAAAACTGTGGCACCAGTAGCGAAGAAATGTTGTCTGTTGGATGGTTTATTGGAGTTGTTGTAATTGAAAATGTCAATAATTTATTAAATGTAGCTGTACCGATAAAATGAGACATATAATTAGAATTGTATTGGAACTAAAGAAACAAATATATGTCTAAATTGAAGTAATATACGACCTATAATTGTAAGATCGCCTGTAGGCCCCATTGAATCTTACGCGACGCCCTTCCTAGCTACAGATAATTTACAAGCAATTTGGGTTTGAAAATATGTTTTGGAGACTTTAGCTTCGTCGGAATGTTAGGAATTTCCGTAAGATGATATTTCGAAGATAAGATTTCGACGGAATTCTTAATTTTTGCATTGCATTATTCCAAGCAAATGCAATGCTATGAACGGAACGGATTATAGCCATTCGACGCGGGTAATTCCTATTTGGCACATTGAATTTCCCGATAATTAAGGCCTTTGGTTTGAATTAATAAATTTATTATGTTTCTTTCTGTACTTGTGTTATTTATAATAGTGTACAAAAGATGAATGGATGTCGTTATTTGATTCTGCTAAACCTCCACCAGATTATAATGGAATATAAGTATCTACGAATAATTGTATGACCACCATGAAATCATTCATAATTATGAAGTGCTCGTAATATGTTTTGTATCATACTGAGATTTACATAGTTTGTAAATTGTTAATTATTTGAATAAAAATTTACGCCTATTATTTCAATAAAGTAAGTATAATGATATACGTAAACAACCTAAGGCATAGTTCACGTAGCTTACTAAAGCGATTTAGTATCTCAATCAATCAATACTTTATTGTTAAATCTGGATGTATTGATTGACTGTTCGTGACCCAAGATATATATATATATATATATATATATATATATATATTGGCCGGGTGAGATTTACTAAGAATATTTACTAAATCGCTTTAATCGCTGTATTCTCTCAGTGCTACCATTCAAAGATCAATTAAACACACCACAAACTGTAACTATACTAGTCAAATGAGCTTTTTGATATACTTAGTTACTGTGAATATCTTTTAAGGGCTTTTCAGGTTAAAATATACTTAATGTAGTAATTATTCTTATATGCAACGACAAGAAACTTCTCAGCAAAGGAGTTCTGTACTTTGTTTTAAGAACTCGCGATCTCGTCAAGTTACAAGTTTTGGACTATGATGCACTGCTTTTGATGTGCCGCAGATCAAATGGCTGGACGGGTTTTAACATATTGGAGGTAATACATTTATTTTTGTACAGAAACTCCTAAAAAGCAGTAGAATGCAGTTGGATTTTTTGGTTTATATAATCATTGCACTGTTTTTCTTTATACAGACTACGACGGCTGTAAGTACTCCCTTCGATGTAACTTAGTCTAAACTCGGCTGTACCGGCATGTGTACAATGCGAAGTGAGCGCTGCCTGCTATGTAGGTACACAAAAACTTTGTGTCTGCTTTGTAACATCCACATTGGCAGCCAACAAAACCTTTATGACGGCAGAAGGCAAAAACACGCGCACACTTTCGCGCAGCTTGGAGCTCATTTTGTGCGAGCCATTCTGCACCCACACATCAGCCCTTGATTAGACTAAATGGTTATTTTAGCCGTATTTAGGACATGTGAAAAAACGCAATACATGTACGAGCATAAAAAGGGAAATATTAAACTACACATCAAGAATACTGATTTGCACAGCAAATTTCAGGGCAAAATTCTGTGGTAGCTTAGGTGAGCCCCATTTATCCTTCTTGTTAGGTTGAACATGTATGAACAACAAAATATACTTAAAACATAAACTTAAGTAAACATGAAATATTTAAAATGGGTTTGTTGAACCTTTTTTGCTGTGCAAATCAATATTTTTGATGTGCCATTAAATACTAGATAGCATAATAATGTGTTATTCAATCACGAGTATACTCGTAAGTAAGATATTCGTACTTCAAGCCATGTTACTACGAGGTAAATTATTATTATGTTAGAGGCAGTGTCAATAAGCTGAGAATGATTAACATGCTATACATCAAATTATGCATATAATACGATAGTCTACGTAAATTGAATTTATATTTATTGTATAGTACTTATAACATCGTCGTATGGCAAGAATTGAACATAAGAGTATGCCCAGTAGTTTACGAATATTATTTAGGAACCTAAGCTGTTATTTTGTTGTGTTTACACAACTCTCTCTTTTTCTCACTTTCCATATATCCACAGAAAGATGATCCGATTTTTCGAATGGTCGATAGAAGCAGCATTCGAAATGGTTTTGTTTCATTTCTCTGGAACGAAACATTTTTCTGGATTGGTTCAATTTCATTTAAATAGGTTTCATTGGTGTAGATTTTACGTAAATATAATTTTTACGGTGTGCGAATTCACATCACGCGCAAAGCTGATTAAGCCTGGCAAATTGTAAATATGGATAGAAATCGGTAACAAAATGTGGTTGTACGCTGAATCTGACATTACATTGCTGTTGTACAGTTTGGCCCCTGATATGATCCCACTATATTTCTCATGGTAATGACAATGACTCTAAAGATAGAAAGCGAGCTAGCTTTGAACTCAGCTCTGAAATTCCAATGATATTTTTATGGTTCCGTAGGTACCCGAAGGGAGCCAAAAGATTTTATACTAAGCCTCGGCTGTGCGTCTGTCCATCGGCGGGCTCTATTTGATGAATATACGTATAAGTAGAGTTAAAATAAATATTTTTGCTGCCGCTACATCAACAAATAATGAACTAAACGCATTTTTTTTTTTGCGTTTGTCACATACGTTGGTTATTTCAAAGTTAACTCGAGACTATTTCTTTTTCTATATTTCGGGAAATTTTGAGTTTGAGAATTGACTTTTGAGGCGACGAATCTTCCCTTGTATTGTATTATAACTCAGGGTAAACACGTAGATCAAATGAATGTGAAAATTAAACAATTTTAAAATTAGAGCAAGTCTGTACTATTGCGAAATTTAATGTTGTCCTGAACTATTCATAAGTTGCTATTGTAAGGGCCGGTTCTACCAAGTTGTAAATTATTCTGACCGGCAATTAAATTCAAAATATGATGTTGAAAGTTAGATTCACTGTTGGTTTCTGGATGTCTTAAGTTTATCTGATTTTAATGACGTCGTTCTATCTGACTACAGTTAATAATATTTTAGGGAATAGATTGATAAATGGCACGCATACTGCCAGCGAATGACATTTACTTCTTTTCAACCTATTTAAAAAAGGAGGCGTTTCACAATTCGACTGTTTCTTTTTGTATTGTTACGCGATTATTTCGTCAATTATGAATCAATTTTGATGATTCTCATCTTGAACGGTACATCATACATCAGAGGTGGTCCAATATAAATTTTATCAAAATCTCTTAGTTTTGGTAACTTCAGGAGTTATGATCAAAAATGTGCAAAAAATGACTTGAAATGACGCCACTTATCTCCGAAACTACCGAGTCTAAACTTACGAAAAAATACAGAATATAGAACTTAAGCCAAAGATTACAGGAAAACCTACCCAGACTTGCCAAGGTTTTTTTAAATCTGTAAACCACATACAAACTTATAAATGCACCTGGTTACGTACATGGAGTATGCTAGTAGCCGCATTTTGCTATGTAAAATCCAAACTACTCACTCCACTCTATCCCTTCCATTGTACGGTAGTGCGGAACACTTCGTGCGCAAGTCCGAATATCAATTGACCGCCTTTATTTTGTGTATATGGGCGACATTCGCATCCTGACCAGGGACGAAGAGATAAGGCTTGAACTTAAATTCAGTTTTTATAACTTTTAACTTGGCGAATTATTTATAATAGTACCGTCTGCCTCAACGAGCACGAGGTTTCAGTTCCCCCTGAATGCTGAACTTGGCTGACCAACTTGGTGGTTAAATGTTATCATGGATGTAAGAAACATCTCCATAAAGCTCGTTTTTCATTACACTGGGGCTCAACCTAAGATGGTTTGTCTATTACTTTTTTATACCTAATATCGACTTTTCACTGTTGAAACCATGTGCGATACTTCTTGGCGCATAGTTAGCAAGTCGAGCCATTATTTGAACTAACACATAGTTTATGCTAAAATACCACGATACCACGTAGTTATAAAGTCTAGTAACTAACAAGCAACAATACTTGAAGTGAGGAACGGCAATTTGACATGGTTAGAGTAGTCAAAGTCCTGCTTGCTTCAAAGGCGCCGTCGAATTTTCCGCGGTGGCGGGAATGGTTAATTTAAATTAATCTAGTACTGGCGCCGCTACCTCATTTGGATCACCCTACGCCCCCTTCGGGGGGGCGCGCCCCACTGGTTGGGAACCCATGGACTAACAGAATTTTCACTTGGTTAGGAAGTCGAGTAATGAGTAGGTAACTAACAAGATCTGTATTACCAGTCCATTTATGAGCAACCAAAAAGTTCTGAGACCAGGGTTTTTTTCTTCCCCCCCCCCCCAGCCGGGATTTGAACCCGGGCCCACTCTACAGTATTTTCTCGAAATGAAGTCCCAGTGGAAGTGGTATTCTTCTCCCACAGTGGTCCAAGGTAGAGAAGCGGCAAACGATGAAGTGCTCTAAGCATATTTGTAAATATCTACAGAATCAAAGACATTTTGAATTCTGTTAATGGCTCGATTTTCAAATGGAGCAGACGGTACGTGACGTATCCTTTTATTTAATTTAAATAATACATGTAACTATATACCGGTGTTAGAAGAAAACCGTCTCCATCAAACTACATTCGACCACCTCAACTCCCATCTAGACATGACATTTTCCCGTTATAGGTTTTGCATTTTATTACCATGAAATTTGGTTCAAAATTGCAATGCCTCATAACGGGATTTGGAGCATAAGCGGTTATTTGTCCCTGCGTGCGGCTGCGGGCGGGTCGCACCATTCGCCTGGCGCGATGATGTAGCTATATATATGTTTAGGTAGATGTTTGATGTCAGGTTTTAATATACATACGCAAGTAAATAGTAAATCCATAAACAGGTTTAATTTTGAGTCTCAAGTTTACTTACTACAACAACATGGTCGCAATATTTCTGCATCTCACTGGAATGCCTCAACATTAGCGCTCTTATGAAATAACTAACTAAACCAGGTGCACAGATATTATTACAGTGATAAATTAGATACGCGTATAGTTTTATTGCAACAGCGCCCCCCCCCCATCTTGTGATAACATAAGATACGTGTTCAATGTTATTGTAGATGTAAGAAGAATCAACATAAAGCTCGTTTTCCATTATACTGTGGCTCAACCTAAGATGTTTTGTCTATTTCTTTCACTATAGGAACAATAAAAGTTCTGGTTAAGTGATGAACATTTTATTCATCAATTAATCATTTTAATTTGAGCCCAGCCACTGATGCCAAATGGAAAATTAGCTATTTAGAGATGAAATTCCCACGAAAAATGAACAGGACCTATAATAATTAATGTTAGAAGGAGAGTGCAGAGAATTTTATAGTTGTTTGTTGTAAATGTCAGGTTTAATTAAACTATTTTACAGAAAAAATGTTTAATAAAATATCTTTATAAAGCAGTGTTATTTTATTTTGTAAAATCCTCAAGAGTATATTAGGTACATAATCGAATATGTGTTTTTTTTTAAAGCTGAAATTGAGTTCATTGTACGAAATGGACTACTCCTATATCTATAAGTGCCTTTAATCATCATCATATCAGCCCGTATCATCCCACTGTTGGGCATAAGCCACTCAAAAAGCACGCCACTCGCATCTGAACCCCGCCAGTCTGATCCATTGTCTACCAGCCACCTTGACAATGTCATCTGACCATCGGGCCGGCGGTCTGCCCGCTGCTCTTTTTCCTTTTCGCGGCCGCTTCTCTGTTGCTGCCTTGGTCCACCTTCCGTCCTCCCTTCTGACATCGCCATTTGAGCCTCGCGATCCGCGTACCCACGTCTGCGACTTTCGTAAGTCTATGGATTTCAACATTAATTCTGCGCATATTGGCTTTTGTGAGTGTCCATGTTTCGGCACCGTACTTGAGGATTGAGAAGGCACTTTGGGATTTTTGATCTTAGGACGTCTTCCAGTTTACCAAAGGCAGCCCACCTTAGCTGGATCCGTCTGGGGATCTCCTTTACCTGAGCACTTTGCCCAAAGGTTAGGTTATATCCAAGGTACGTGTACTCATCCACTGCTTCTATATAACAGTTACCTACATTAGGTACGTGATCTGGATCGCTGGACATGATATTCATCTTGGACATATTCATCAGGGATGCTTCTTGCAGATGTTCGAGTATGCTTTGGAGATCTTCGATTTCTTGAGCCAGGAGGATCAAATCGTCGGCAAAACGCAGGTGTGACAAGCGCGCCCCGTCTATATTGAGACCTCTTTCGCTCCAATCTAGTGGCCTCATTTTATCTTCTAAAACGTTTGTGAAGAGATTGGGCGAAATAGTAATAAATAAATATAAGGGATAATCTTACACAAATCGAACTAGGCCCATACTAATAACAAAGCTTGTGTTATGGGTACTAGACGACTTTAAGTGGACCAAAAGTCTTTTTATATTTGAAATGATAATAAAAATAAAACTCATTATAATAGGTAAAAACTCTTTATTGATAATGAAAGTACACAAAAGGGGAATTTATATTTTAAAATAACGTCATCCGCGATCCTTCATTATTCTGGCATTGCTGCAATCTAGAGCGGAAATTTTCGATGACAGCTTGACACGTTCTTGATAAAAAAAAATCGGATTTCTGCGCGAATACGATCCATTAATTCTTCAAGAGTCACTGGGTTGGTGCCATAAACTTTACTTTTGAGGTATCCCCAAAGAAAAAAACCCCATTGGGGATAGATCCAGGCTAGGAGCCTGCCAGTGAATGGCCCTCCTTTCGATATCACTTTTGGGCCAAAAATTTCTCAAGCTGCCTTTAATGAGTCATTAGAGGTGTGTCAAGTAGCTCCATCTTGTTGAATCCATGCCCGTTGATTAAAACCAGCAAAATCATGCAGCGCTGGAACAAAAAAGTTTTGTAACATTCCGCTTTGGAATTGAAAGTCAATATACCGCTTTAGAAATGAAAGTCCAGGTTCGTCACGAATAGGCGCTCTTACGCGCTCCACGTTTTCGGGGTCCCTCGATGTTCTAGGTCGGCCAGATCATGGTAAATTTGTTGTTGAACCCGTCTCCTCAAACTTGAGCACCCATTTTTTAATCAACTGAACTGATGGAGTTTGATTTCTGTGCGATATGTTGTAATGAGCGCTAAATTTACGTTGCGCTAAGGTCGCAGAATCGTTGTTTCTATAGTACTCTCGTACACAGAACGAATGTTGGCTACCATTTAACGACGCCATGATACTGAATTCCCATTGGCCACTCTTTTAATGCGTAGCCCCTCCGCTCCACCCCGCCGCTGCTGCTAGATGCGACAACCGATTTAAATATAAACGGACTTTTGATCCACCGTGTACATATTTAATAGAGGTAAATACTTATATAAATTCATAGAGCACATCAAAGACTAAGAAACAAATATTCATACTCATCACACAAATACTTACAGGTATTCCAACCCAGGAACGTCGGCTTCGTAGGCCCTGCCTCACTACCCGCTAGGCGATGAACACCAGTTCTGTCAAAGCGTGCATGCGCACCTGCATCCACATACCTTTTGTCAATATCGCAACGATGGAGAGAATGGAACACGACACAGTGCGAGCACTGTGTCGTGTTCCATTCTCTCCATCTGTCATACTGTCGAAAGCTTTTTCGTAGTCGACAAGGACGAAGCACAGGGGCGGGTTGTACTCGTTGAATTTCTCCATCAATTGCTTGACCGTATGTATGTGGTCCATAGTTGAGTATCCACTCCGGAAGCCGGCTTGTTCTACAGGTTGGTACTCGTCCAGGACTCGAGTCAGCTTCACGAATAGCTTGTAAACCTGGGAGAAGAGGCTGATAGGGCGATAATTCGATATCTTGGCTTTGTCTCCTTTCTTATGAAGGATCGTGACAACGGCATTGTTGTTTGATTTAGGAGTAAAGCCTTCACTAAGCACTTTGTTGAAGAGCTTTGTCATATTGCTTTAAGTACGCTGGAACCTCCTGCCTGCAGCATCTCCACAAATATACTGTCCCCTCCAGACGCCTTCCCACGTTGCATTCTGCTCAGAACAAAACCCACTTCATCTTCTATGATGGGAGGTAAGCCATCTAAAAACTCTTCCCAACGAAGCTCGGTTGGTTCTGCCTTGGCATCTGACGCGGCTGGAGATTCAGGTTCTGGTGACTTCAACGCATAAAGCTCCGCGTAGAACTCCTCAACCACTTTCAGTATTTGGTCGCGATTTGTGACGAGGTTTACTGAACTGTCATACAATTTAAACAAATCCGATTTTGATTGATTTCATTTTCTTCTAGAAAAGTACATATAGTAATTATATTTTATTCGGTAACTATAAAGTTCAAAATGGTTCTTAGTCATATTGTTCATTACAGGATCGAGACTGTCAGACCAGCGTCGTATGCGTACTCCTACTGGAACATGGGGTGTCCTTCTTTTGCTGCCAGTAGGAATATTTAGTAGGAGCACGAGGACAAACCCGTGAGAGCGCACTGACTTTATCTCAGTAGAATTGATAAGAAAATGTGTTCCGTATGTATTTTTTGGTTGATTGTAAACATTATGATAAACTGTGAAGTTGAAGTACACTGGTCCTGAAACCAAATCTCCGCGCAATAGTATCCACAAATAAAGCGTGCATTTCCTTTTGAATATATGTTCGAATATAGTTTCGGTTAGAACCTGATAATGTTCTCAAAGCAACACGTAAAGCTTCGGGATATCCATCCATCAGCATGGCATTCCGCATCCTATGCGTGTAGATACCTCAAATGAACCTGCTTTATCTGGGATCTGTTGAAGGATAACTAACAGTTTGATAATTACTAAATTTGCATTAGTTATTTCATTATTATATATATTTTTTAATATTTTTTACCTTAAATTTTGAAAATTTATTCAACTGGAGTTTTAACAAGCTTGTGTTCCTAGATTAACATTCATGTGAAAGAAACTGGACTATACAACACAGTTTTCAACTAGCGCATAGCCCAGGGTCACAACTACTTTGAAACAATTTGTAAGACTTTGAATAAATTTATCTTTTATCTTATCTTATCTTATCTTATCCACCTACTACCTTAATTAATTATAGTACTAGCTCATAGCAAGATATGTACAGTGACGATCACTTGCACGTGCAATGAGTACGTCCAGAAAGGGTAGATAGACGAGATAGCGCTGCGCGACAGAATATTCTGATTAGGAAGTACGAATAATTACTAGAGTGAAAAAGTATCCGAGTCCAGATGAAATGATATTTATTTCGTCAAGAGCAATTTGGAAATTTAGTTGTCGTAACAACATCTCGCGGAGACGGGTACTGGATGGGTGTCCTGCCCTTTCCTATGTGGCATTTGTTTCGGGCGCTTCCGTTTTTCGGATGATACGTTAAGCTGTTGGTTCTGGCTAATATCGCTAATCGGTTATACACATAGTAGTCGTAGAGCTGTGTCAGAGTGAATATAGGGCAGCTTGATAACTTCTGACAATCGGGATGGCGACTAGCCCGACACCCCTCTATCAACCTACACTGAGCCAGCGTGGTGGAGTATGGCTCAGTCTTAATCCTGGGAACGTTAATGGGCTACATTTATTATTATTATAACATCTTATTTACGAGTCAACGATCAATGAGTACGAGGGTAAATAGACGAAATAGCGCTGCGCGACAGAACATTGTGATTAAGAAGCACGAATAATTACTAGAGTGAAAAAGTATCCGAGTCCAGATGAAATGATATTTATTTCGTCATGAGCAATTTGGAAATTTTGTTGTCGTAACAACATCTCGCGGAGACGGGTACTGGATGGGTGTCCTGCCCTTTTCTATGTGGCATTTATTTCGGGCGCTTCCGTGTTTCGGATGATACGTTAAGCTTTTGGTCCCGGCTAATATCGCTAATCGGTTATAGTAGTCGTAGAGCTGTGTCAGAGTGCATATTGATAACTTCTGACATTCGGGATGGCGACTAGCCCGACACCCCTCTATCAACCCGCACTGACCCGGCGTGGTGGAGTATGGCTCAATATTAATCCTTCGGGCAGTAATAGGCTTCATTTATTATTATTATTATTACATCTTATTCAACATCAATAATTGATCAAGTGATCGTTTAATAATAAAAATCGTTTATTGATAAATAACAATCTGTAATTACAACTTTTCACAGTGTCTCTAGGCCCCATACTAGGATAACCTGTGTCGTGGGGTCTCTTTCGCTTAATGTTTTTAAGTTATCTTATAATTATAAATTCAAGTGAAATTAAAAACAATAAATTGCATGCACAACACAGCTGATAAATTAAAATAGCTAGTACCTATCCATGTTTCTGTACATATTTTGCTATGAGCATGTACTATAATTAAGTAACGTAGTAGGTAGATAAGATAAGATAAGATAAGATAAAAAATAAATTTATTCGGATTTTTACAAATTATTACAAAGTAGCTGTGACCCTGGGCTATGCGCTAGTTGAAAACTGTGTTGCCTAGTCCGGTTTCTTCAACATGAATCTTAATCTGGGAACATAAGATTGTTATTAATTCCAGTTCAATAAATTTACAAAATTTAAAGTAAGAAAGATAAAAAAATTGAATAATGAAATAAGTAATGCCAATTTAGAAATTGTAAAACTGTTAGTTATCATTTAAAGATACTTGATAAAGTAACCCACTTTATCTAGGATCTGTTGAATGAATGAGATGTCTATACTTTTGGGAAAACGTGTTATTTATAAGAAAAATTTAGACCAGTTTTTAGTGAAATCTAGTGTATTTGTGTTTAAAGTAGTCTCTACAACTGAATGTGCTCACCAACATCGAGTATCGAACATTTGGAATATCGAGTTTTGTGATCTCATGACTTTTGTTAACATAATTTTCCTAGTTAGAACGCCCAAGGTATATAAAAATCCACTTAAATTACAGCGCCGTCGTCAACCGCAATAACAATTTATATTTTGTATATAAGCTTTTACGTTGGACAATTAAGTTAATTTAATATCATTAACGTTAGATAAATGAGGCCTATTATGGTGCGACTAATGTTTTTTAAATGGTTTAAGAATGCATCTCTTAATTAATAACCATGCTTTATCAAATATTTTTCCAAGAAAACATGAATAAAAGTTGATCCATTCTATCATAAGAAAACTACAGCAGTTTTTAAAACAGGAAAGGATTTGAACGCTTTCAGAGTTCCGGGCATCGAAAATATATCCTGCGCCATTGCTGTTCAAATATAGCAGTGGACAATCGAGACAGAACTACGTGTTGCAGAAGAGAGGATACGATACAATGCAAGTGAAAATGTTCAGAAAAATATTAGGAGATTAAGTAGTACTTACTATTTAACAGATTCCAGGCACGTCACAACTGAACTAACTATAAAACAAGTTTGAAAATAGAGCATATAGCAACCGTCAAGAACGAATTGCTCAGTTGTAAGTTATTTTTAATTTTGATGGGCTTATTTGTTTAGATATGCTTGACTTCGATGCCATTTAGACATCTCTAATATTTGCGGGAGTTTTCCTGAAAGGCTTGGTTTCGAGATCGACCACGCACAACGTCCAACGTCCACGTAAAAGTCGGGAAGTCGGGTAATGTTGTAGATTACAGAGAAGGGGATGAGCCGGAAGTGACGTCATGCGTGATTTAATAAATTTCACTCCTCATTAGAAATTTAATGAATGTGATGTGTGTGTTCATAGATTCGTTCATACAGTCCGAATGATCGGCAGTGTAATGATACACTAAGTTATACATATATGGTGCTAACGAGAAGACATAAAAAAAATACGTGTGATATCACTTCCCGCTCATCTGCTCTCTGTACACCTACAACTTTACCGAGACGGTTTTTCAATTAGCATCGTCGCACATACGGGTATTTGGCCAATCCAGCTGGCCAAAAATCTTTTGAGCACTCTGAGTGTGATATTTAATAGAAGTCATAAAAACGAACGAAAAATGTCATTTAATACAATATCCTAATGTTTTTATGTCCTATTCCTAAGTTTGCGAGAAAAATGGAAAATAAAAGTTCAGCTGTTACTAAAGTATTTTTTTTTCTTCAATACTTCCACGCACACAAAATATACTATATATATAGGTAGATCACAAAAAAAATATCATATAATATAATACAGTGATGTGTCGCGTAGGCGAGGAATTTAGAAGTAAATATACATCTAGAATATAACGATATCTCCAATTTTCTCGCGAACGCGACACATTACCGTAGTATATTATAATATAATTTTTGACGTGATAATATCTTATAAATCGATGAGCGTCCGCTGCACGCACGAAAAAGCATGTCACAATGTCCATTCCGCCTCAGCCGAGCGTGCAAGCGAGAGCGCAGAATGAGCGAGAGGTACGATTGACCTAAGCGTTCACCTTATGACGTTATCACGTAAAATTATCGTCCGTAAACCGACTTTACAGACAACCATTATTTTTGTTTGCCCTTTTCTCCGATTTTGCTCGCAAACGTGACACATTAATGTCGAAGAATTCTGAAAAGTCGCAATTGACATCTGTCAATAGTAGGGACAGAGCCATGCATTGTTCTCCCTTCCCTTTTCAAGCGAAACCTACTGTCCTTACCTACCGTACCGTACCGTCCCTACTGTTGACAGAAATCAAGTGCTACTTTTAAGAACGGCTGATAGATTTGGAAGATAATAAGAGTTGAAATAAAACGTGAACGTAAAGCACAAACGTATTCTTTGTATTGAAGTCAACAAACATGTCACATATGGTTGCTAAGACAATAAGCCTAGCAAGAAGGTTGCGTTCTTAATGTCCAACACTCCCTACAGAACGCAAACCCATTTTACCGCCGCAGTACAAATGCTTCACAAGAGAAGTTCCCTTTGTTAAATTATCAGCCACCATATTGCACCCGTTCACAAACACAAATTTGACTTTAGATTTAACAACACACTCTCTGAGAAAATGCAGACGAATGTCTATATGCTTAGTCTTCGGTTTGTAACAGTCGGTAGTTGCCAATCGAATTGCACTCTGGTTGTCGCAATGTATGGTAAGCGCACCATCGTCGCTTTGGCCTAGTTCAGCCTGCAGTTGCTGCAGCCAAAGAGCTTCCCGGGTGGCTGAAGCCATCGCCATGTATTCCGATTCCGCTGTCGAAAGTGCTACTGTCTGTTGTTTGCAAGAGTTCCACGAAATACATCCATTCTGAAACAGAAAAACGTAACCTGTGCACGATCTTCTATCCAACGGATCACTGGCCCAGTCCACATCGTAAACGAAGTGACTATACAAGAAAAGTTCATGTTTATTTTTTGAAAAACAAATTGAATGTGCTTGATGTTTTCAAAGATTACAAAAGTAGAGTTGAGAATGAACTCGAAGGCAAATTAAAAGCGATTCGCACAGACAATGGAACTGAGTACTGTAACCAAGGTTTTGAGAGTTTCTTGCGTGGACATGGTATTGAACATCAGACGAGCACTCCGTACTCTCTCCAGATGAACGGTCTTGCAGAACGCATGAACAGGACCCTGGTGGAAAGAGCTAGGTGTATGTTGTATGATGCTGATTTGTCAAAACAGTTCTGGGCTGAAGCGCTGGCAACAGCTGCTTATGTTGTTAACAGGTCCCCCACGAAATCGATTGACGGTAGAACTCCCATGGAAATGTGGTCCGGCAAGAAACCTAATTTGTCAAATCTTAGGATTTTTGGCTCCGAGGTGATGGTACAGGTACCAAAAGAAAAACGCCAAAAATGGGATTCAAAGTCCAGAAAGCTGATATTTGTCGGATACTGTGAATCTACTAAAGGCTATCGATTACTTGATCGTAAAACGAATAAAATAATTAAGAGTAGATCTAAAAAATCTAAAGTCAAATTTGTGTTTGTGAACGGGTGCAATATGGTGGCTGATAATTTAACAAAGGGAACTTCTCTTGCATGTAGTTGCGCTCTGCACGTGTACATAGTTGATCGGGTCTAATAGTAATATGAGCTTTGACTTAGCTTTTGTTTCCTTCTTGGTGTCTGTATTTTTACCAATGATGCAATCCCACAATTCTTCAAGCTCAAAAAATGCTTGCACGGCAAATTTCCAACTCGCGTAGTTTTCTCTTCCGACAAGGCGATCAATATGAAAACTGTTGTGGCTTGAAGACATTTTTGCGTGGAAAAAATATTTCGATAAACATATGACAGAATATACCACTGCCGTTCCTGCACCGTGGCTTACTGACACCATTAAGGGTCTGAAGGCTAAGAGAAACCGTGCAAAGTCTAGATATAAGAGGGATCCGACCGATGAGAGTCTTTTAATTTTCAAACACCTCCGTAATCGTTGCACTCGCCTGTGTCGTGATTCTAAACGCCGTCATATCTACGAATGTATCGAGAGCTATACTCCAGCACAGGTCTGGAAGTTCCTGAAGACCCTTGGTGTTGGTAAGTCCCAGGAATTGGCAGCCGGAAATTTCGATCTCCGGGGTCTCAATAGTTTCTTTGCAACTCCCCCTGTTGCGATGGACTCCCTCGTCAAGGATGCAACCCTTCGTAACCTACGGTCCAAGGCAACAGCCCTCACCTCAGCATTTAATTTCATCCCTGTCGGAATCGGCGCAGTAAGGAGGGCAATACTAGCAATCTCGTCGAAGGCCATAGTTGAGGACAAGATATGTTCTCAGATGATAACAACTATCATTGATGTACTGTTACCTCTCATCACCCACATAATTAATGTGTCGCTTGACCAATATTGCTACCCCAGCCAGTGGAAATTGGCACTTGTGATTCCCCTCCCCAAAACGTCTAATCCCGCCTTCTTTAAAGATTTCCGTCCCATTTCTATTCTGCCTATCCTCTCCAAAGTCCTGGAATCAATTGTTCACTCCCAAGTCTCCTCCTACTTTTCCTCAAAAATGTTACTGAATCCCCACCAATCAGGTTTCAGGCCGGGTCACAGCACTACCACAGCACTGCTCAAAGTCACTGACGACATTCAATTAGCTATGGATCAAAAGCAGCTTACGGTCCTTACACTGCTTGATTTCAGTAGCGCCTTCAACTGCGTCGATTTCGATATACTAGTTGAAATTTTAAAGTCACTTAATGTCTCCTCGCACTCTGCTCGCTGGTTTGACTCCTACCTGAGAGACCGCCAGCAACGCATTATAACGCATAACGCATCGCAGTCTGAGGAGATCTCAACGGACTGGTGTGATCTCTCCGCAGGTGTTCCGCAGGGAGGCATCCTTTCTCCTCTCCTCTTCTCGGTATTCATTAACTCCATCTCTGACGTTCTTACCTCTTGTTATCATCTGTACGCAGATGACCTTCAAATATATCGGTACTTCTCTCCGTGTGATGTGTACCTGACAGTAGAGGCGTTGAATGCCGATCTCGATAACATCAGGAAATGGGCTACCTCATATGGTCTGCTTGTCAACCCGGGCAAATCACAGGCCATGATTTTGGGTACTCGTCACTCTCATAACCTAGTTCAGAAAATGCCCGTCGACCCTATAGTGTATTATGGTAACATAATTTCATACAGCGAGAAGGCCAAGAATCTTGGGGTTGTATTTGATAAATTGTTGTCCTGGTCGCCCCATGTTTGTGAGGTCAGCAGACGAGTCTTTGCGTCATTTCACTCCCTACGGAGATTGCAGCACTTCCTGCCACAGCAGACTAAAATCACCCTTGCCCAGTCCCTCCTACTACCTTTAATCGACTATGCGGATGTTTGCTGGATTGGTGCGAACGAAGAACAACTCAACAAACTCGAACGACTTCAAAACCTCGGGATTCGGTTTGTCTTCGGGCTGCGCAAGTATGACCATGTCTCACAGTATCGCAAGGAGTTGGGGTAGCTTCCGATCCGCCTTCGTCGTGATATGCACGTTCTCTCCTATCTGTTCAACATTTTGCGAAATCCCCGCTACCCCTCATATCTTCGAGAACGTTTCGAGTTTATTTCCTTCAGGCATAGCAACCGGAGATCCCACACGATGTCTCTTCTTTCTACTCCTCGGCATAACACTGCCGCTTACAAACACTCGTTTAGGTTAACGGCGATCCGACTGTGGAACGCACTTCCCTGCGCTGTTAGAGATAGTCAGTCAATTTTCACTTTTAAGACAAGATTGAAAGAGCATTTCCTTTCTCTTTCGTGATAGGTACTTTTATATATGTATATATATGTATGTTTGATATATATTTAATTTTTTGCTTTTGTCTTTTATTTAGTATATATCATTTATTACATTATTATGTTTTAGTTGTAAAAAATTAGATGTGTACATTTTTATTGCGCACTAGGACTCTCCTGCTGTACAATTTTTCCTGTTCTGCCTAGGTTTGCTGGTAGAAATCTCTCTTTAGAGATAAGCTCGCCTTTGCTCATAAAATGTTTTGTTACCTTACAATTAAGATTTCTGTGCAATAAAGAATATGAATATGAATATGAATATATATATATATGTCACCGTAAGATAGTCAAAACTGTTAGTTGATAACCCTATAGCTAAGACTCCACTGTCCGTCTGTCTGGCTGTCCGTCCGTCTGTCACCAGGCTGTATCTCATGAACCGTGATAGTTAGACAATTTTGCATTTTTTACAGATGATGTATTTCTGTTGCCGCTGTTACAAAAACTAAAAAACGGAATAAAATAAATATATACGTACATGAAGTGTGAAAGTAATAACTTTGTAAACAGCTTTGTAAAATCCAAACTATTCACTTCACAAAACCCCTACCATTGTACGGTTGTACGGAACCCTTCGTGCGCGAGTTAGACTCGCACTTGGCCGTTCTTTAGAATAATTATAATAATTGTACTCTTTATTTTAAGATACATTACATTCGCGCCGGGCCGTGGCGTTTAGCGTGAGATTTGAAACATCACCTTTAGAGAAGTTTTCAGTGGCTATTTTTGCTTGAATGTACTTGTATCTATAACATATTGTTGTAATCATAAATGTGTGATTTGGATTCGGAATTTCGTGAACTGTGTTTGCTTACTACTTATATCAAGTGCGACTATGTACGACTTTATGCCCTTTCCTTGTGTCATATAAGTTATTCAAAACCCACCTAAATAAAATAAAAAATTACCAGCTGGATTGCCCAAATATCCGAGTGTACGACGCCTTAAGGCTAGGTTCTTATCACAGGGACAGTAGAATTATATATAATAGAATATAAACATAATAATAAACATTTATATACAGGCACATAATATTAGTTTATGTGGCTGCTACATAATGGAGGGCATTAACACTCGAAAGTTGGTTTATGAAACGAGTCGAAGGCGAGTTTCATAATAATATCAATCGAGAGTTTTAATACCTAATTATGTACAGTTATATACACTAGTTATCTACACACATAATCATAAGCTCTCTTTGATGAGTTCAGGAACCACATTTTCGACCGGCATTGTGGCAATGATCATTGCTCAGCAGTTGTTTGGCTTGTTCAGTAGTACCAACTTCACAGACAAACTAGGGGCGCAGGCGGGCGTCGGCGTTCGAAATTTGAATGTCATAATTTGTCAAATTTAGGTACATTATGGTCATAATGATCAATTTTCAGATAAGAAATGAGTTTTTACCAAGAAGTTTATCATTGTGCTGGTCGTAACGTGTGGTTTTTGGACGCAGTAAAGAGGGTTTGTGATACGTGTGTAGATAAATTGCTCCTAACCCGCACTAGGATACCCTGTGTCGTGGTAACCAGAAATAGCGACATCACACATATATAAACATCCAAGACCTGGAATTTTCTTTCTCCTCGGCCGGAGATCGAACCCGGCACCTCTCACATGGTAGGCAGAGCCTCAAACGCAGCGCCACAAAGGTCGTCAATAGAATTTTATTAACAAGAACACACGAACACGAACATTATATGATAGGGATGTTGTTAATAATAACCTTGTTGCCTTGACTTTCTTCCTAATAGTAGAAGGTTTGACGACCGGTTTAGCCTAGCGGGTGGTGACCCTGCCTACGAAGTTGACGGTCCTGGTTTCGAATCCCGGTAAGGGCAAATAATAGTGTGATGAGTATAAACATTTGTTTCTTTAGCCTTGGATGTTTGCTATGTATAACATAAGTATTTATCTCTATTAAAAATATATAGCGTCGTCTAGTACCCATAACACAAGCCTTGTTGAGATGTCCTCTAATATTTATTTATTTATTATTATTTATTTAGTATAATTAGCAAACGGCAAATGAAGTGGCATCCAATGTCCCTGCCTCTAGTACACGTGGTAGATAACAGTCACGTAATTTTGTTTTAGCTGTGTAAAACGTTTGCTGATAAATTGACTCAAGAGCGATTTTGTACCTACTCAAATTAAAAAGTTTTTAGGTCAACAATGGAAAAGTTATTAGGAAATGCGAAATGGTTCCAAAAATTACCTCGAAGTTCCTTGTATTAACGTCAGTTACAAATAAGTGTGCACTGGATGGATGTTCCAATTTCAAATGTAATAAGCGCTAATTGGTTAAGTAATTAATACACACAAATTGTACAGTACCTTCAACTGCTCAATTAAATTAACCTGGCGAAGAGTTTGTGATGGCGAAGCTACTTTGAAGTAAGACAACATAATGATGCCTTTGTAACCGTGGTAAAATTGCATATTTACTGACTTTATCAATCCATCAGAACCTAAGTTCTTACATGGTACGAAAAGAAGCGATAAGTTATTTAG
Organism: Argyresthia goedartella; assembly: GCA_949825045.1. Classification (NCBI taxonomy): domain Eukaryota; kingdom Metazoa; phylum Arthropoda; class Insecta; order Lepidoptera; family Argyresthiidae; genus Argyresthia; species Argyresthia goedartella. The sequence continues at coordinate 21,548,176 of OX463807.1, forward strand.
AGATATATCCAAGCAATGGACTTTTTGAGGTTTAAAAAGTTTTAATAATAAAACGAGAATGAACTTAGTTTGTCAGTGAGCAGACACCTTAGCATCATGATCTAACTTCATTACGTTCCATTTCGAGCGTGTAATTAATAATAATTACATTTTCAGTTATCTTTCGCTCGGCGCAAAGCCCATTAATTCCGTGACTGTGATCCGCTGACGACGACAAAATTTAATTGATGTAACTAGATTTAAAACAAAAGTTTAAATGTATAGTTAAACTGTTAAATGAGTTGATAATGTACACAGTGGCGATTTCGAGTGTGATCTAGAGCAGTTGTCGGCGATGCTGCGATTGCTGCTATTTTATTTATGGCAGTTTTTCTGCCATCTAGCTCTGCCAGCCATCGAACTCTATTCTGTTCTCAACTTGATAGTAGTCAATATATTGTCTATGATGTCCATAATCTACCTCTGCTTCTAAATTGCCCTGTCTATGATCTGTGATGTCCATAATCTACCTCTATAGCTATTTACCTGCAACAGTAAGTGGTTTGACCGCCATCCCAAGACGCTACCGGGGAATCCTTATTGTGTGATTTGCATTTAGACGAATTTGCGGTAATAATACCGAGCCACCTAAGCGTTAGTTTACAAGCAAGCTGCTGTTGCATGTACTTAGTCTGTTTGTGGCTATGAACAATGGCGGAGATACGTAGGTACGACCTGAAAGTAATTAACTTTGGTAAAAGGGCGAAACAATGCGAGGCCTGGAGTTGCGCGAACTGCGAGAATTTTTCAAGTGGAAATTACTCTTTCTATTTTTCAATCAGAGCCGGTCAAGAATGTTCGCCCATAGCTCTGTATGCAGCGGATTTTTGCATTTTTAAAAGTTTGGTGTCCTATCGGTCGATGAGCAAGCAAGTTTTGTAGCTCTGTCAAGTTAGCAGTACAAAGTCATAGAATACGGGAGTCAAATTCAGGGAATTTGGAGTTTATTTTGAGCTCCCAGAATACGAAGTTTCAGAATTTGAGCTCAAGCGGTTTTCGAAAAAAAACGCAATAAAACACCAGCCGTACAAAGTCTAAGTAGAGAAGTGAAACTCGCAACGTATTTGAACATGATTTTGAGCTCCCAGAATATACAATCAGAACTTCTCTAACTTAAGTAGTTGGCGAGAAAAAAAATTAAAACCATTTACACAACAATATCATCTAGATAGTTGAAATTGATATGTTTTTACACTTTTTATCTAAACCACTAAAGCTAGAAATCTTAATTTTTTTATTCTGGAATCTCTAAGCTTTTTCTATATATGCTGCAAATTTCAACTCTCTGCTCTGTAAATTCGCGACATTTTCGGTGCATCTCAGTTCGGTGCATCTCAGCTTGATCGGAGGTATATTCTCGTACGTCGAAAACCAGTTAAAGGTTTTCCCGTATATTGAGAATGCTTTTATCAAATACACAGATTAAGTGTTAACATTAGCAAGGACACTCAACGTTATTATCATTTTAATACTCTGGTTTTCCTTTTTAGTAGGTTCTGGATTATAACATAAAGTTATGGCTCTCAACATAGCCATAAGTGTACAATTGCACTCTTGTTTAGACTTATAACGTACGGGTAATGTCTGAGAATATTTATTGCGAAGCATATTTTTTTTTTAATAAAAACTATTACTAAAAATAAAAATAAATAGTCCAGAGATCAACCAAGCATCGCATTTAGAAATAATTTGTCAAGTGTATGTTCTTCTTCATTTTCTCTCTATCTATCTTAACTAAGTTATTATCGATTCTTCAGGCGTCAAAACTAATTTCAAGTTATCAGTTCGTTATTTAGTTGAAAATTCCACACTGTATCTTGTCACTCCAAAAGACACATATCGGTCGCGGAACAAGCAAGCTTTTGCCAGAGGCGATTATAAGGAGAGCGACATCTTCGGGAGTATAAAGTAAAAGGCTTGAGGTGCGCGCTAATACTAGACTAGACTAGACTAGACTAGACTACTTTATTATAGGGAATCCTAGCTTATATACTAGGTTGGTACATGTTATTAATGACGTGCATAATACATAGTGCGTGATGAATATAAATATACCTTATCTGTGACTGCCGTCAACTTATCTTACATTACGTGAAAATATGACTAACATAGTCGACCTGCACAGATCTATTACTTATATGTATGAGTTAAGTTACTAATAGTACAATCAAAAATCCGTTTAGCAACATTTGTAATAGTGTGAATTCAACCAAAACTGTGCAAACCAACATCGCACTATCAAGTTCACAAGCAAGCAAGACGAAGAGAATTCAAGCGCAATTCCCGTTCCCCCAAAAGTTTTGCATGAATCATGCTATGATTTTCCTGAGAGAGATTATGCAGAAGCTTTGCGCGCAAGCCTTTCATCGCTACGCTGTTGCTGGACATGATTTCATGTTGAAATTGAATTTTACTTCTTGATACCCAGCTATAAGGATGACTATTGGATTGGAGCTTTTGAGGCTTTTGAGAGGGCCCGAGAGAGCAATATCATCAAGTAATTTTTGACATTCCGTTGATATTTTGTTTAGTTTGTTAAGTTTTATCAATCCGTTTGCAAGCTATAGCGCGTGCCAACGAAATGGTCTTATATACATACACATACATGGTGGAATTTTGTGACACCACCTGGAGGGCAAGTACTCTAAATAATGGAGGTAGCAAATTTCCCTCAAAGGAAACATTCCTTTATTTTTGAAAAGAAACAAAACTGCATTCAAAGATTTTGAAAAATACGCTTGCCACAACCAGGAATCGAACCGGCTGAAATTCCACCCTGTGTACGCTCGACCATGATTAGTAGGGTAATGCTCTGATTTTCCAGACCAGCACACGATCAACGAAACTGCAACTATTTGACCTGTCTGCACAAGTGCGTACATATATACGCTCGAACAAGATTACTCTACTAATCTTGTTGTAAATCTCTCTAATCGTGTTGATGTACGCACTTGTGCAGTCAGGTAAAATAGTTGCAGTTTCGTTGATCGTGTGCTGGTCTGGAAAATCAGAGCATCCACCTGAGTGTCATACTCCATAAGGTGACTTATTAGGTTATATTAAATGGAAAAAGGACCCCCAATAGGATCACTTCTTAGTCCGTCTGTCCGTCAAGACCCTCAGGACTCGTGGAGGTATCAAGTTGAAATTAATATATTCTCAAGTCTTCTGTCCATTCCAGCTGTAAAGAAATCAAACTTTTAGGTCATCACAACTAAAAGATACGGCCTTTTATGCCACACTTCTCACTTTTGCTGAATTGGCTGGATACTTGCAAGGGAATCAGAGCCTATAGGGTAAAGAAATCAAACTTTTAGGTCATCACAACAAAAAGATACGGCCTTTTATGCCACACTTCTCACTTTTGCTGAATTGGCTGGATACTTGCAAGGGAATCAGAGCCTATAGGGTACTCCCCGTTGACCTAGAATCATGAAATTGGCACGAAGCTAGTTCTTATAGCACAAGTGAAGAAAAAACCGAAGCCCGAAAATTTTGTAGTTTATTCACAAAAAAATGCGGTTAATGCGCTGTGCGCGAATCCGAATCTTTTTTGTGAAATTCGGATTATAAATAAAACCAATCCGTTTTATTTTATTTAACTACTCTCTTCGCCTTCGAATTCTCCCAATGCCCTAAAATTTAATTGCAAGGCCGCGTAAACGGTTTAACAAACGGCGGCGCTGTATATCGTGGTTGTATGTCTACACCCTGTATATAGATATCAACCACCTCGGCTCATTACCAGCCCCGGACAATAGCTGGTCGGCGGAGCGGAATTCATCCAGCAGTCAACTGTGAACTTCTATACACGTTTTATGAACACCTATTATAAGATCGTTGCATTTCACGAACGCAACACCTCACGAGTTGAACTCTCAATACTCTGGCAAGATCGACTAGCTCTCTGTCACGCAAAATTTTTTATGGGGAACATTTCGATTTGTCACGAAACTGCGATACCCTAATAATTATATCCACTCCTAAGAAATATATTGGTCATCAAATTAATCAAAACGGATTAAATCAACTCTAATACGGATTAATAGATCTGTCATCTAATTTATTGATTGATCACCTAATATTCTATTTTCTCACCCAATAGTGCATCGAAGCAGTTGCTTACGAAATATCAGGGTGAAGTGATGCGTCACGGTAGGTGATGAGCGGTGTTGAGCGAAGCGTGAATAAAAAACCTTCAATTGGTAACCAACTTGTAAGTTTTTGGTGACGCACATTAGCTGACAGTTATATTATTTAGGTGACCAATCTAATAATTTGAAGACCAATAATATTACTGTGTAATTTTTTAATTATTTTAGGTGTCCAATTTAATATTATTTAGAGATGCAGCTTAAATCTTTAATTTTGGGAAACAAAATTATTTATTAGGTACCTAATCAAGAAGGCATTTATTAGGTGATCAATAAAATCATACAATTTAATAAGTGGCAAACTTTATGAGAAAATGTGTGTCGCTATGTTTGCTAATGTTTGGAAACGCACAAGCCTATGCTATATACAGGTGATCAATCCAAATGGGTCAGTAGGGAGAAGTTAGAAACTACGAGATATAGAGACATCGGTTCTTAGGAACCATGGCTTCAATTTTAGATTTAATTTTAATGGCATTAAATTATTTTTTTATCTCTCATACATAACCGGGAATCGAACCTAGTCAATATATAAAAAAAAAATGTCATTATTATTAAATCTAGAATCGACGCCATGGTTCCTAAGAATAGATTTCGCTATCTCTTATAGTTTCTGACTTCTCCATATTGAGCCATTTGGATTGATCAACCTGATATAAATAAGAAATAGAATTTCGCTATATATTCAAACTCTTGCTCAAACTGCCACGATTGTCGTTTAGCGCCGCCATTCCATTATGTCGCGCGCGCAGCGGCATATTTTGAGTATTTTGACAATATAACTTATAACAACACTCAAGAGTGTTGGCATAAGTTAAACATTTACATACAGGCACAAACATTGCTTTGCTCTGGCCCCACACTAGGATACCCTGTGTCGTGGGAACCAGAAACAGCGACATCACACACATATAAACATCCAAGACCTGGGGATTGCTTTTTCTTTACCCCCAGCCGGGAATCGAACCCGAGACCTCTCGCATGGTCGGCAGAGCCACAACCGCTGCGCCACAGAGGACGTCGAAGTTATATTGTCGTAAGTGTTGAGATGGGGAATATTTTATAATGCCAAACGTGGTGTAGGCTTTCGTGAATCTGTAACCGATGTCAACTCTATGGAGCGCTGGCTCAAGTCACAAGTAAGTTAGGACATGCATCCCGCGGCCGCCGCCCGCATGGGCGAATGACCAGAGCCCTGTCATGTGTCCGAACTGAAACTCGGCAATGTTGCGTGTGGCAGCGTGTGCTTATGTGGAACGCAATGTGGCTGTGTGTGTGGGGCCGCGCTCGCTGTTTTGTTTGAAGCACTCAAACGTCAATTTAAAAGGGATTGTGTTAGATGTTCGATGAATCTCTGACAACTAGGAATTTTAATTTTCGGAACTCGATTATTTTAAACGAGCCGAAGCTCTCTTGTGTATCTTTTGACATATCCCCCCGCCTGATTATGTAATTCTGACATCTGGGAGTTTCTATCGGAATCCTTTTCGAATTTACAAATCGACTAAACATAATCGCTACAAAGGACAGCTCGTTTAAAGTAATCAAGTTTGATTGATTTGTCGTGTGTCAATTGCAATTGAGATTGTAATCTTGCCTCAGAGGGTAAATTTTTTAGGAGGGAGAATGTTATCAACTGAAACTGAAACTATAGTCTTATTTATTATAAATACTAAAGTACGATCGCGGAGTAGGAAGAATTTCGGTCATTTACCTGTTATTACCTGTCTCTGTTTGTCTGTAAATATATTAACGTCACGCTCGCTGAGACGGCGGTCATTGCACCTGTGTGACTATAAATAATGATTATGGCTGATCCATTTGTCAATTTTAATAGTATACAATATTAAATGAGGCTCTAATAGTTTCAAGCTACATAATCTATTCTGCTTTGTATTGGTTGCGCAAATTTAACAATTTGAGCGATAAACACATAATTTGAGTGAGGTGTTGTCTATTGAGAGTTAATTGGTTGTAACTTGCGATTGTCCAAACGACGCTGTTACTGATACCGTCAATGTTCGCATGAATAATGTTCAGTATAACATAAAGGGACTTCTGACCAAACTTCGAAGAACGATAGCACCCATCATTATGAGCATTATTTTCTCATGGAATTCAGATTCAAAGCTTTATTTGTAAAACATAGGTACTTACCGAAGATCTTAAGAATACATTCAAAGTATTTTTAAGTTTGGCGCAATGGTATCCACATATTAGATATATGGCATGAATAAACGGTCGTTTGCAAAATAAGTTATTAAGCTGATCACCTTTTTTCTCTCTCCTAAGAAAATTAACTTTCTGAGGCTCAATTATATCTTACCATTCTTGGATAAAGTAGTATTCGTAGTTTCCTATAGTAGTATGAGTATGACGAGTATTAATTTATTATTTGAAACGCACAGACTCCCTCAGATAACTTTTTAAAGAAATGACACACTAACTGTAGCTAGTGTAATGTATAATTTTTAGGCGTGCAATAACGCCTGAAAATTTATTCCATTCCTCGTCAACTTGTTATGTTTTATTTAATTAATTAAATAATCTAATAATTATCTAACAATTAATCTTATAATTTACCTAAATAATAACCTAAGTGGCTGTAATCACAGCAATGGTAAGTTCTTAACCTTATCGCTCTTCAAAGCCGGGTTGTGTATCGAGTGTTTAGCTAGAAGTAATGTTCATATTTCAGCTTTTATTGAATACCAGCAGAGGGCGCTAAGAAACCCTTGTGCCACGTCTTACACGGATCTTTCGGCGTTTCGGAGTCGACATTGGTTACAGCAGACTATAAGCAAGGCCATTTTCTTCCAAAAAGTATGTTTCTCTACTGATTTTGCAAAGGTTTTAAAGTTATAACTTATGTGCCACAGATCTACCACAATTCTCTCCGCTTGCTAAACATATCCAGCAAAACCTCCTTGGAACGTGCCCTGTAAACTATTTAAGTATTTCTGCAAGGAATTAATGGTGTTTTCATAAATTTAACCTTCGTTTGGACCCTTAAAGCCTTTCTTTCTTTCTTTCCCGTTTTCCTAAATTAACCCTCTCAACCTATCAATTAAGTTATGCATTGGCTGCGTACTGGTCGCTTACACCTACTCCCGGACCATTCCAGGAGGTGATTTGTACGGGCCTAGCAATAGGCCGCGCCAGTTCGTCCAGCGAGGTGCCAACGAGCGAGCGTAGCCGCTCGCCCCTGGCAACTCTACTCGACCACACCAGCAGCTAAGCAATCTACATATAACTTTACCATCTTCTCCATACCTAAGAATAAGCACTACTAGCGTCATCGACCACACAACAACCCGACCCTAAATTTATTTAGTACATGTAAAAAGTTTTTAACTTTGGTTTAAATACAGGTAATCTTGTAGTTAACTTTCTTTTTTAGGGGGAAAAATTTAGTATTTCACTAGTCAATTAATTTTCCAAAATATTAAACATTTTCCAAACTTAGCGATAGCTGTAATATTAATATTACAGCTATCGCTAAGTTTGGAAAATGTTGTAAGGTTCTTGCGTACATACATTATATTATAAATTGACTTACCCTAAGAAATAATCACAAACTACTTGTGCCCCGGCTTAGACTCGCGAAGGTTAGCAATTCTTTCAAGGGTTAATGCATTCTCTACTACAACAAGATACTTCTGGAGATCTTGAAATTGCCGTTAGAGCAATTTAAAAACCATGTTAAAGCGACTTTGTCGAAAAAGGGATATTACAATGTTCAAGATTACTGAAATGACGGGACTGTATGGGATTAATCTGGCTCAACACAGACCTTGCTGTTAGTAATTTTGTAATTATTTATTCCTGATTATTTATTATCATATTGGTATTATAATATTTGCATTAGTTAAACACAAGCAATTTTTAAAAGAGATCTAAAAATCAATCTATGGGAGGTACAGGTCCAATGTAGAGAAGTGGCAAAAAATTACGATTGCTAAGTATACGTAAATATCTACAGTAATAAAGACATTTGGAATTTGGAATTTGGCACCTACAGTCAGAATTTGTTGGTTCATCCACGGGGTACAGGGACGGCCTAATTCAACCTCCTTGATGTCACTGGAGGGTAGGAGAATCCTGGCGGATCAGAAACTGCTATACGATGTGATCAATAATCTGGATGGACAGATCTTAGCTCGGCTTAGCTTAGTGAGCTCGGTGCTGCTGGGGGTCGCCCCCGCGCGCTCTCGCCGGCACGTCCAGGCGTTGCTTGGACACGCGCACACACGCACCAATTATGTTCCGCATTCGGCACTGAATAGGAGCATAGACATATATGAGAGAAACTTCACGGAAACGATGTGTTTTGCCGGAGCCGCCCTCAATTTATATCTAGGATTTGTATAGAGATCGATCAGATTCTACACAGCGATCAACATTGATATCCGGGAACTATGCATCACCTCACGCAAACACATGCACACACACACTTAACTACTAATTAATTTCAATTCAATGCCAACTTAATCTAATTTAATTTTATGTTAATGTAATTATCAATTATTATTTTAATCAATAATAGTCCAATGTATAAGGTTATTTTTCCTCCTAAAAACTTTCCTATCGCTTTGTTTCGTGAGTGGCATTTCCTATTTATATTATTTATTTTCTGTACTTGTTTACATGCTGTGAAACATCTAATAATAATAAATAAATAAATAAATGTACAGTAATAGACAAATTTTGACTTTTTGACTTGACACTATCGTTTAATGGCGGAAAAGGGATTTGAACTACGCAACTGAAAATAACTTATTCGCTGTTATCTATAACTTGTCAGGTCAATGTAAATGCAATGCTGTCGATGTTACTCGCTGGAGAAATAACAACTTCTTGGTGGTGACAAATGAGTGACATGCCTGTGCCTTGAGGAAGCAGTTGTGGAGTCTTGCACAACTGTAACACATACACACGCACACAAACACATCTGAACTCCTCGCAGATGGTACATCAAGGCAAGGACGCGCACGAACCACAATACACCTCCTTCGAGCACTTCATCTTCTTCGTTGTGGTTTACGTGTCACACATGCAATGTAATGGCCAATTATCTGAAAACTCATTTATAAGAAAATAAAGTCGTTCCAAATTTATCATTAGATGCTGTTTACGAGACATGCTTTTTTGTTTCATGCCAGTTGCTACTTCAAAAGATATGTGCACCTTGGCAGAATTCTATTTTGATGGTGATTGATTTGGTGAAAGCGGGTCTGTGGCGAAACTGAAGAACTAAAACTGTCACTTATCAACAACAAACAAAACACAATTTTGCTGTTTTGGTCCATATTGAAAACTTTACAACTTTTTTAAATAGCTGTCAGATTGTAGATTGACTACATCGCGTTATGCCTACTCATAAGTCGAAGTAGGCATAAAGCTAGTTAGACCTAACGCGATTTAGGTTAGAAGAGAGGAAGTTAAACAGATTCAAAGACATGTTGATCTTTTTTCAAATAACGATGTAGGCATATAGATAATAGAGAGTTCATATTTGTTTTGTGAGGAAATGTATTTTCTATACAATCTATTTAGAAATGTATTCTCATTTGAATGTTGTATGCTCTGATGAACGAAAATCTTACTTACTCTGTGGTTGTTGGCTAACCAAGATATATCAAATGCTAATCTTCTAAGGCTTTGTGATCCTACTACCTTCTGAGAAATTTCTGCATTACATCTTTTTCTGAAATATACTCAGGCTATGGACCTACCTACATTCAGCAGAATTAAGAATCTAAGAAGAAGAAGTGCAGGACCCTGAATGCGGACACACCGCAATAAATAAAACCACGGTTACCAAAAAAACACTCACTTATGTATATTTACCCAAATTAATAAAAATCATATGCATTTGAACCCGGGCAATAGTTGACAAGTGACTCATAAGCTGACATGCAAACTATCAAATGCGTAGCATTAAAGATTTAAAACAAATCTTTAGTACCTATCTGGACTACCTTTATAAAAATCTATCTGAAAACAGTCAAATTCCAAATTAGAAATGTCTTTATTATCATATTTACTGAAGATATTTACATATACTTAGCAAATTTTTTGACACTTCTCTACATTCGACCACTGCGGGAGAAAACGGGCGAAACTCGAAACTCCCACAGATTAATTGTTAGATCTCTTTTAAAAATTGCTTGTGCTTGTGCAAAATTAATAAGCAGGAATAAGTTTATACAAAATTATTAACAGAAAGGTCTGTGTTGAGCCACATTAACAGTCCTCTCTGTCTATTATGCATTTTCTTCTTTTTTAATCCTTGGTTTAGAAAATTATTAATATTTCTAATATGACTTAAACTTCACATCTAACTAATTTTTAACTGAAACTTACTTTAATCTTTATTTTAAAAGCAATACAATATCGATAAAAATAGTTAATATAATGACATCTTCAGAGTTCATATACATAGTCAGGTCATAAGTTCTGTCACATGTGCAATATGAAATAATTTAGACATGTTTATTATTTATGTAAACATTTATATAGCAAAATGAACTTAATAAAACATAGATTCTTATGGTAATAAAGTTTATTCAAAATGACCCCCGCGATTTTGAATACAGGCCTTTATTCTGCGCGGCCAGTCGTCTATCGCAGCACGAACGAGGTCCATGTCAATATCGGCGGCTGCCTTAATCAAGGATGCCTTGAGTGACTCCAAATCAGGATGAGGCTTTGAGCAGGCCTTTTCCTCCAAGTATTGCCATATCTTGTAATCTAATGGACTCAAATCTGGACTGGAGGAGGACCAGTCTTCGTGCCGGATGAAGTCGATTTTACGCGCCGCCAGCCAGTCTTGTGTGCTTTTCGCTCTATGAGCTGGCGCAGAATCTTGTTGGAATACCCAGTGCCTGTTATTAAACATGGTATGAGAAACAGGTTCCACAAGGTTCTTGAGGACTGTATTTTGATACACAACTGCATTCGTTTTTACGCCTTTCTCACAAAAATGTACCTCAGTTAAGCCCCAATAAGAGACTCCCAACCAAACCATGAGCGAGGATGGAAAATGACCTCGTTGGACACGCGGAATACGGTTGCTCGCTTCTTCACTGCTGTGTGCGTACACCTTATCATTTTGTTTGTTGTAGCTATCTTCCACGGTGAAAATTTTTTCATCCGAAAAAAGAATTTCCCGATGCTTTTTTCCCGCGTACCGCTTCAACAAAGCGCGGCATCTCTTCAGTCTCAGGTCCATTAAACGAGCGTCCAAACGATGTCCTGTTTTTCTTCGATATGCCTTAAGCCCTAAGTCTTCATTTAACACCCTTTTCACCGTGGTCCTGCTTAACCCCATCTGAAGGGCCAACAGTTTCTGCTTACGTATGGGATTTCTTTGAATTCGCGCCTTCACAGCTTTTATCACTGCTGGAGTCCTAACAGAGCGAGGGCGACCACTTCTTGACCTGTCATCTACACCAGAGTCTTCATTGTATCGTTTTATGGTACGATAAACGAATCTTTTGGTTATATTCAAATTTTTCAGTAAGTCGAAAATCTGAATTGGCGCGTAACCGCAACGATGCAACGCAATAACTGCGACACGGTCTTCTTTAAGTGTCCACTCCATATTTAAAAATGAGGAAAATTCTAAGAAGTACACATTTTTATTTTCATGAAAAATTCGAAATTCGAATTCAATAAACTTTTTTGTGGCCAGCGTTCTAAATTCAAAAGTTTTTATTGTGTGACAGAACTTATGACCTGACTGTGTATATACGAATACATATATCATATATACGAATAAAATGCAATTTCTGCAATCGCAGATTGATAGTTTTCTTTGATTGATACAACTTGATGGATGACACCCACATGTTTATTTATCATAATATATCACACTTGATCACTCCAGATCCAGTATCTATAATTATTTATTGTTTGTTCGTTCACAAAAAAGTTTGCAAACGATGATTTAGGCAAAACGCGATTTAGGCTGACGAAACTTTAGACTGATTAAAATTTAGCTTGAATATCAAGAGGACATACTGCGGCATTAAGGTAGTTTTGTATGACGTTTAGGTATAACGCGACTTAGTCTCTCTACGAATTAGGTACAACCTCCTAAAGGGGAAATTGTCGGCAGTAGTTACATGAACACAAAACATGTTGTGTATAATGGCATTATGTACAAAAAGGCTCTATGAAAAGTTTATTCGTAATCTGGAAAGTTCTTTCCCGGGGTTAAACAAAACCATCGTTCAGTCCCGGCAGACTTTTTGCGGTTGCCCACAAGACGATAAATCAAACCTTGTTGGGGATACAGCAGCAGATTTCACATTATCCTTTTTAGGATTCTGTACCCGAAGGGTGCCAAACGGAACCCTATTTCAACGCTCCGCTGTCCGTCTGCCCGTTTGTCTGTCGGTCTGTCAACGATCAACATATTAAGAACCGTAATTAGTAGAGTGTTGAAGTTTACAGAATATGTATTACGGTTGCTGCTTCAGCAAATAATAATTAACCACACGAGATTTTATACATGAAAGGGGTTCCCCAAACAAGAGACGTGTTTTAACACCCCCTCCGATGTATCAAATCATTTCATGATTCAAATATGATCGTAGATTTCGCAGATCGTCACAAGGCTGTGGTGACGCAATTGGTTTGATAATGGTTGCGCAATCTTTGAGTTCGGACTTTCAAACATATGCTATTATCTTCTTTTTGTTGTATTATTCTAATGTACGATGGTCTGGAACCCTTCGTATACGAGTCCGACCGGCACTTGACCGATTTTATTTTAATCCAGCACTCTACGTCACCAACATAAATCAGAAGACTAATGTTCCGTACCTTTGGCTGTTTAGCTGGTAGTCTGGTACCTACCGGCCATTCTGGATGGTTCGTGAATCTTGTACCAGTGTTGAGTATAACAAAACGCTATCTGGTGCTGTAGTGTTTGCTAGAAGGGCAGAAGCCATGTGAGTTTTTAGTTGAACAACAGATGGTACGATTTAAAGTTGGGTCCAGACATGTTCTTTTGTCCATAACGTACCTCAGTATCGTATCAGCATCGCGATCCAAGAACGCTAGTTTGGACGCCCGTTCGGTACGGAGGGCACGGTGGTGGTACGCCGTGTCTCGATCGCAGTCGATCCGCGCGTCTAAACTGGCGAACCTGGATCACGATCGCTCGCAACGCTTATATCGTGTCAGCGTTGCGAGCGGAGGTACGTTACGGACAAAAGAACATGTCTGGACCCATCTTAAGACTCTCTTTACTACTAAATGATTCTTCACTACCACCAACACCATTATCAACAACTTTCCCTATGGCAAAAACCTGAAGTGATTTATATCTTAATTCACTTTTCGGGCCGGACGAGTAATGAAGGCTAATAAGTGATATGAAACTCACCCTGTATAAACACCAACATTGATTATTCTTTTGTTCTCCTGATAACATACATAGACTTCATTATCCTATGAGGTTCAACTTTTCTTATTACCACATGCAAATACGGCGGTTGTTATCTGAATATTAATCAAGATTTAAATTTTTAAGTAATTCGCACAACATCATAAAGGAGTGAGATTTCATACCACTATAGGTCGAAAAAGTTAATATACCCATAAAAATATAGAAATGTATAGGTAAAAGAGTTAGTTAGTTTTTACTAATAATAATAAGCTAATAACTAAACTCATCGTAACTAACGACGAGTTTAGTTATTAGCAATTCTTTTAGTCATAGGAAATAGCACGAAAAAATCAACCTTAGTCTCATCAACAATCGGCAGTGAGTTTCAACAATTCCAATAAGAGAAACACTTCTTTGCTGCTGTCATTTTTGTTGAGATAGAAAAAAATGCATTAATTATGCAGCTCAAAGGGTTCGTTATTAAAGCCATCAGAAGAAAACTGCAGAAACCAGAAATTGTGACGGAGATGAGGAGACGTTTATTTAAGGAAGTTTCATTATTATTTAATCTTCCTATTTACTGTCCCCTTTTATGCAAAAAAATGGTTTAAAAAACAGGAACGACGAATTCAGTCTGCCCAACTGCTCAATGCTGTAATGTAAACAAATACGACAGTTGCCGATTCCGCAATCAAATCTTAACCAATAAAATTATATTTTTTATTTGGTCTATGGTTAGTTTTGACGCTTCGGGAATTTTGTTAAGTGACACTCATACATTTCTTTGTTTACTTATTTGTTTTCCTACTTGTCTTGACTATATTAATATGCAATGGGAAAGGTCTCGGTAGAAAGATACGGGCTGATATCATGATGATGATGATGATGATAAAACACAAGCGAATCTTTACGGTTACAAATATCGTAATTTCACACTCAAGTCCTACATCGCGACCCAAACAATAAAAATAAAATGGTCAAGCACTCGAAGGGTTCCGTACCATCATACAAGTAAACTTAAGCGTCAAAAATAATATTACAAGAACAGAAATATCAATATAATAAATAAATATAAATGTAGCCGGTGCTGTCGGTATGTATAGCCCAATAATGTCCCCACCGACAGATATAAGTAAGATTAAGCCATACTCCACCACGCTGGCTCAGGGCGGGTTGATGGGGGGGTGTCGGGCTCGTGGCCAACCCGACTGTCAGAAGTTATCAAGCTGCCCTATTAGGGCCTCTGACACAGCTTTACGACTACTGCTACCAAGGAGCCATAGTAGCCAGGACCTACAGCTTAACGTTTCATCCGAAGCACGGAAGCGTCCGAAACAAATGCCACATAGAACGGACACCCATCCAGTGTCCGCGTCGGCCAGATGTTGCTACCCGCACGATCGTTTCCGATGTGCGAATACCGCTAGGCCTCGCACGTTTCTAAAATAAAATTACTCGTATATACAAAGATCCTCGAAATCCTCGTTCGGTTCAACCCAGGACTTAAAGATCGCGGTCCATAAAGCGCAACCGATATCAATCCAGCCGCGACACCACAACCATGTGATAAGTCACCAAATCTACCGTCATATTTTAATCACGATATAATTTGTTACATCACGGGGGGTGTTAAGAAATGTCTCTTGTATTGGGACCCCCTTTTATTTATAAAACCTCGCGTAGTTGATTATTTGTTGCTGTAGCGACAACAGGATACACATTCTGTGAAATTTCAACTCTCTATATATTATGGTTCATGAGGTACAGCCCGCTGACAGACGGACAGACGGACAGTGGTGGCTAAGTAATAGGGTTCCCTTTGCCATTTAATTATTAGGATATTCAAGTATCTATTGCCATTATCCTCATATTTACATAGAAAGTAGAAGCTATCTACATACATAGTTCATTAAGTAACACACCGTTTATGGAGAACCTAAACACAAGGTAAGCGAATATTGAAACATCAAAACATTGATGCTGAAACTTCTGCTCACTTTTAGACAAAAGAAAGAAAAACACAAGCAATGCAAAAGTATTTTAAAAAGCCATTAGCTTTGTGATATAACCAAGAACAATATTTTCAGGCAGACCGAGGTCGGAAAAAATCATTTAGGTCTGCTGAAGTTTTTGTTCGAATGAACTAGCTTGTCTTTATAACCACGGCAATAAATTGTCATTTTATTTTTAGTCCCTACACCATAAGACAGGTAAAAACCCTTTAATTATGTGCCACTTCCCACTCAACTATCCGAAGGCATTCCAGCATATTCAAACACCAAGCGCCTTGTTAATCCGCGTAAGAAACCGATTTTCCGAAATCCGCATATTTGAGTCAGTAATCTGTATGGCAATGACGAACAAATTAATAAAATTTGGAAACTTGTATTGTATGGGGAACCCTTTTGATATAACGACCAAACACATGTTTAAGTCGACTTTGCGGCGCTCGCGCCCTAAAAGTATTGAATTCATAAACAGAGGTTTATGCAAAAATAATAGGCAGTTTTCTCTTGTTTATTTTTCGACAATTTTATCCTATACATTAGAGTTTTCCCAAAAAAAGCGATGAACGCGATGACGGGGACATATTTTTTATGTTTAGGGGGGGTGAAGCGTCGGGTGCAAGGGGGGGGGAGGGGAGAGGGGACGTGTGATTTTAACAAAACACCCAAAAGTTTCATGTGATACAAGTTTCAAAACTTTATCACTTAGTTTGTCTGAAAACATAGCATGAGTCGACATCCACTGCGACACGATTCTAAGCTATTATCAGAATAACTTTGCCACACACATTTTTGTTGAGATTTTAATGTTATTCAGAGAACATAGAGTGTTGTTGTAGTGTTATCTATCTATTAGCTGATGCCCGCAACTTCATCTGCGTGTTCCTAGGAATTTTCATTTACCGAGATGACGGAATTTTCATTCCTTCTGGTGCAGTCGGATAAAAAGTATCCTATAAGTTAATCTAGCTGATAAACTATCTCTGTGCTCAATTTCATTCAAATCCGTTTGCCGTTTAGCGTGATTGAGGCACACACACACAAAGATCCAAACATCGCCACTTTCACATTTATATTATTAGTTAGATGGATGTTGTTATATTGATATAGTATTTTTCAGGTCGTCTCGCCATCTCCGTCTCGGCCTGCCTCTTCACCGGCGTCCATCTTGTGGTATCCAGTCAGTGACGATGTTCGACCATCTGTCTGCCATGCCGCAGATATTGCCGTCCAATTTCATTTCAGCATGTCAAGGAGCACAGTTTGGTGTTTCTGACGTGATTCTTTCCTCGAAAATTTGACATGCTGCGCTCCATGGCTCGCCTGTAAACCTTAAGTTCAGACTTCTGAAGTTCGGTCTGAGCAACGTAGGTTAGGATAGGCAAGATGCACATAACGATGAGTTTACGTTTAAAAGTCTTAGTACTCTTCATTGATATGAATTAAGGGTATCCATATATAAACTGATAGTTTTGACGCGCCTTCGTAAAGTGGACATATAAGGCACTTATTAATAAACCGTACTCAGCACTGGAGCGATGTCTTAACGCTGTCATAATGATGGACATATGAGATGGCGAAACCATCATGTGACAGTCTGAGACCACACAACTACTGGCCCACACTACCCTGTGTCGTGGTAACCAGAAACATCGATGTCACAAACATGTAAACATCCAAGAACTGTTTTTTTTTCTTCCTCCCCAGCCGGAACTCGAACCCGGGACCTCTTGCTTGGGAAGCACAGCTTCGGTTGCAACACCACAGTGTTAACAATGTTTATAAACATTTTGTGACCAAAGCCAACCGATAAAAAAATACTAGGATGGCAATATAAGTCATTATTTTAAGAAGGTTCAAGAGCGAATTCCAAATGCCACAGGAATTTCAAGAAGAAGTTTGAACAATATACTAAATGAGGTCAGTGCGGAGACACCTTCCACTTCAGTTAAATTCACCACTAAAAAAAAG
This sequence comes from Argyresthia goedartella, assembly GCA_949825045.1. Classification (NCBI taxonomy): domain Eukaryota; kingdom Metazoa; phylum Arthropoda; class Insecta; order Lepidoptera; family Argyresthiidae; genus Argyresthia; species Argyresthia goedartella. The sequence continues at coordinate 21,565,746 of OX463807.1, forward strand.
TGAGACCAAAAAAGCAATTTTCTTTAGATATGGACGATTTTGCTTATGATATTCGAAGCTTATATTATTATTATTATATTATTGTGTCGAGCCATCTCTCCATTGCCGTCTGCCCTGCCATACATAAAAACAATGTCGGCATATTCTTCATTAGAAAAACTATCCATAACGGGAAGCTTTCGACCCCGAGCCCAGAACACATTGAAGAAAATCCAAGACATAAATAAACAATATGTGAAATTATCCCAGTGAAATAGCAATTGACATTTAAACAATAAAAGATCGCGAAAAATAATAATAAAATAAAGAGGATTAATTTAGTTCAATCCAATCAATCGGGCGAACGGAACGTACCGTGTAACTGCGAACACTTCTTTACATTCTCGTCTTACAATTATCGGAAAATAAAATAGTTACCGCGGTGAAACTACTTCCAAACTCAAGATAAATATTATTTGACCAGTGTGCTACAAAGTGAACATTCTGGATTGCTGAAATTCATGTTAAATAGTAAGTTAAAACTCAAAATCTTTAGTACTAGTCGACCAAACATAATTGCATACGTCAACGCAAAAGAGAGATGCCCAACATACAGAGAGAGACAGAAATACAAACAGACAGCTAGTGTCACCGGAAAGGACCAATCAACGATCACAAACCCCGATTGCGTTCCGCTCCAGGCATTGTGTCTTTACTGCAACCATTGCGGTTAATTTGGTACTGCTACTACAGTACAGAGGGCGCTGATATAAAATTGCATTAGAAAACTACAAACAGCTATGGCAAATTGTGATGCTTTTGTAAAAATATATACCACTACCAATGCTTAAATATTACAAATGAGCAATATACAAAAAACACGCACATGTACGGTATTTCTTGGACCTGTCCTGAATGTGCAAATGTCACTAGGAGACAAAGAAATGACAATATTCCCGCGCGAAGCATCCATTCATCAACATTTTATGCAGACTCCGAATGCGAACAATGTTTCACGGGCGATACCCTAACTGGTAAATTCTTGGCAAAAACTACTTCACAAGATGCAAATGTTTCTGACCTTAGTGAAGTCCCCACCCTTCTAAAGGAGCTGAGTGATCTTTTGGATAGCAAATTAAAAATAGCACAACATCAAATAATAACAGAAATATCATCCAGATTAGAAGTTAAGATAACAATTGCCATGCAAGAATTGAAACAAGAATTATTTAAAGATGTAAAAAACTTAAAGTTAGAACAAGCAAAAATGTCTAATCATCTAACAAAGATAGATGTGCCAGTCGACTATGTTAGTCATATTTTCACGTAATGTTAAGATAAGTTGACGACCGTCACAGATAAGGTATATTTATGTTCATCACGCACTACGTCTTATGTACGTCATTAATAACATGCACCAACCTAGTATATAAGCTAGGATTTCCTATAATAAACCAGTCTGGTATTTGCGCGCATCTCAAGCCTTTTACTTTACTCCCGAAGATGTCGCTCTCCTTATAATTGCCTCTGGCAAAGTGGTGACCCGACTTTTGAACATCAGCAACCTTCGGTTATAGCAGCATGGACCCAGCCGCGAAGAAAACTCCGTGTGCTGCCACCTTAGAAGTGCAAGCAAGAAGCACTTCGTCCAAGATCGCAGAGCCCCGACTTCGGCAACCAAGACGACATCAATCAAGCCATAACCGGACCAGATTTGAAAACGGAGCAGAAGATAAATAATTTCAACTGAAGATTTCCCGCATCGAACTCGAGATACCGCAAGAATAATGAACCGATAGTCAGCCGTCTACTAATTTATCAAAATGGAGCTCGCACCAGCAGAAACGAACGCGTCGGCAAATTCATTCACAGCAAGCAGCTTTTTCAAGTTCAAGACATAGGAAGCCGTTCCAGCCCCCAGAAGCGTATTGAAACATCATCGATATACCTTATTCAATGAATATTGAAATCATCCAGGAAGAACATCGCACGAAGAATAATCAAATCACTGAAGAGAGAGAGAGAGAGATATATATTTATATATAAACGATTGGTGTACAAGATGTGCCCTATGTTGCCAAATTCCAAGGTTTTTAGGCACACACATTTCATCAATCGATAACTTAATATTCACTCAAGAGTGAAGAGCACGCACGTACATAAGACGAACAAGATCATTGACTGCCTACAGCCAAGGTTACAGATTTAATGCTGACGCTGATTCAGCACAATCATCCTTGTGTAGGTACGGTCGCAATTATAAACAAACAGTGATTACAACTTCAACGACGTGCGATGTAAATTGACACATCGATTCCTGAAAAACATGGGCGGCTGCAGCATCAGACGACTCTCCTGCGGATCTTTTCCAGTTATAGGTTAGGTTAGTTTACTAACCGCGAAGCCCCATTTTCCTAGTGTTTTTCTGTTTTCCAGTTTTTAGTTTATTTTATGTAGTGTGCGGCCAGATACAAGACTTGCCTGTACGTAAATATTAAGTAATTCTTTAAACTTATGTAGAATTCACATAACCGTAGTCCCTTTATTTTTCTAATTCGTGTAAGAGTTACCTTTAGATTAAGTTGAAGTATGCGCTATTACTATCTAGTTTTATTTAACAATAACTTTCCTTATATATCAAAATAGATTAAGTTAAAGTATGCACAATTAAGATCTGGTTTTATGTTTATTAAAATATTACTAGTTATTATTGCAGTTGATAAGTTTGTTATGGTATCTAACTTAGATTTTTTTTCATTGTTATAAGTATATTCATTTATTTTCTTCCCTAAAGGGGGGAGTATCTGTGCCAGTCGACTATGTTAGTCATATTTTCACGTAATGTTAAGATAAGTTGACGACCGTCACAGATAAGGTATATTTATATTCATCACGCACTATGTCTTATGTACGTCATTAATAACATACACCAACCTAGTATATAAGCTAGGATTTCCTATAATAAACCAGTCTGGTATTTGCGCGCATCTCAAGCCTTTTACTTTACTCCCGAAGATGTCGCTCTCCTTATAATTGCCTCTGGCAAAATAGATAATGATATTAAAAAGTTAGAAGAAGATAAGTTAAACTTAGAAAAACAAATAGAAAAGTTATCGTCCAAGATCTCCCAAAACCAAGCCCCCTGTACAAACTCTCCGACAAACGATTGCAGCGACAATTCTAGAAAGGTGGTATTATACGGACTTGATGAAATCTATGGCGAGAATGAATACAGCCTGAACAATACAATTATTGAAATATTTGCAGAACTGTACAATGTGGATCTTTGCGTATATATTGATCAGATATTTCGTCTTGGAAGAAAAGGATACCGTCGGCCTATTGTAATTGAAGTAACTAACAAGATCATGTGTAAATACATAACAGAAAATTCTAAGTTTCTTAAAAACACCGGACTCTACATATCTGAATATTATGATGAAGAAAAACGAAAAGAACGGATCAAAATGCAAGAATCAATGAATTCCGCAAGAAGAGAAGGGAAACACGCAATTATAAGAAATAACAGATTGATTATCGATGGAAAAGAACATTATACAGGAAGCAAGACCGTGAAATATAATAATGAAAACAATTACCAGCAATTGAATGAAAGTAAAACCAAAAATCATACATTTCGCAAATAAACAACAAGACCAGTTCTTTAAAATCCTATTTCAGAATATGCAAAGTCTATACAACAAACAAGATATATTAGAAACTTTCATCGATCACAATCCATTCCAAGCTATATGTATAACTGAATCGTGGTTGCCCCCAGCAAAATTGGATTTAATTAGTATTATAGGCTATAAGATTGCATCTTCATATTGTAGAGTTAACTACGCCGGAGGAAGTGTATGTATACTATTACCTGAAAATATAGAGTTCATAGAGACAAAAGTCTTTGAAAAGTTTTCTGTTGAATATGTTATAGAATTATGTGCTGTTGAATTATATAATGAAAATATTTTATTAATATCCGTATACTGGAACGGAAAAGAGAAGGACATATTTAATAGGCAACTCAAACTCTTATTAACTCATATCAATAATAACTATCATCACCGTAACGTAGTACTAGGTGGCGACTTTAATATAAATGTACTAGTAAACGATACACAATATAATGACTTACTAAATGTCATGTTGGAATATAATTTTGCTCAACATGTAAGAAAACCGACACGTTTAACAAAATGTATAGATTTAATATTTACAAATTTCCAAAATAGTATTAGCCATACTGATGTTATGGATTTTGGTTTTAGTGATCACAAAGGAGCTATTATAAATTTAAAAATTTCTAATGTAAAACATGTAACACAATGGTTTACCGAAAAACGCCTTATGAACGCCGAAAATGTCACTAAATTTAAAAAACAGTTAAAAGAAATAAATTGGATAGAATGCATAAAACCTAACAACAATATTCAACAAAATTATAAGAACTACAGACGGTGACGATAATCTTAAATCGATGTATACCAAAAAATAGAGTTAAACTAAGAACTAAGTTTAAAAAAACTGGTTAACGGTTGGTATTAGGGCGTCATGTAAACATAAACGTTTGCTAAAAATACTAATTAATAAATCTAATAACACATTGCTTAACAACCATTATAAAGCGTATGAAAAATTATTAAAACGAACAATTATAACATCAAAAAATCTAAATTATGTAAGAAAGCTAAAAATGTCAGAAAATAAAGTAAAAACAATGTGGAGTATCATTAATGAACGTACTAGTAAAAAACCAAAAAAAGATAAAGAGAACATTAAGCTACAAATTGATAATAATCTAGTCACTGAGCCGAAGGAAATTGTAAATTCATTTAATAACCATTTTGCATCTATAGGTGAAGAAAAAAATCGACTTGCGAATGGTAAACTGCCTGAAGCCCGCCCTTGCCTAATTCCTACAGAAAATTCTTTTTACCTAAATCCAGTAACTTATAAAGAAATACACAAAATTATTAAAAATATAAAAAATAAACGTTCATTCGGAATAGACGAATTACCACCAACACTTATTAAATAATGTGCTGACGAACTTACCTTACCAATAACTACACTAATAAATCAAACATTTGAAGAAGGTGACTTTCCAGACTTTCTAAAAATTTCAATATTAATAAAACCCGTACATAAAACAGACGAAAAAATGGATCCTAATAACTATCGACCAATAGCTTTACTACCTGCAATTTCAAAAATATTTGAAAAATGTATGTGTGATCGTGTTTATTCATTCTGCGAAAAATTTAATCTGTTTGATGAGTGCCAAAATGGTTTTAGGAAAAATCGTTCAACTACTTTAGCAGTACAAAAATATATAAGGGAAATTATTAATACATTAGATAACAAAAATATGCTGTTGGAATATTGCTTGATTTGACGAAAGCATATGATACAGTCCAATACAATATACTACTAAATAAACTATATGGAATAGGTATACGTGGAAAAGCACATCAATGGTTTCAAGCATACTTGAAAAACAAGCAACAATATGTAGAAATCGAACATTATAATGAAGAAACTAAATTTATAGAATCTATCCGATCAAATAAAAAAGCTATAAACTTTTCAACTCCACAGGGTAGCGTAATTGGATGCCTTTTATTTCTCATTTATATAAATGACCTGCCAAAAGTTATAAACCAGAATTGTGTATTATTTGCAGACGATATCTCTCTACTTACCACATGCGATAGTGATTTTAACCTAACAGCGAAACTCACCTCCATCTTAAATATAGTTACTGACTGGATGCTAGATCACAACCTTCAAATAAATTACTCAAAAACTAAAATAATGGCCTTTTACCCCCACCAAAAGAAACCTCTTGCCATAAACCTTACTTACAATAATATGTCAATACAAACCGTAAATGAATTTAATCTATTAGGCATAGATATAGATACCCATGTTAACTGGAAAAAGCATATTCAAAAAATTTACATAAAATTATCACGCTTCTGTTACACTCTAAGAGAAATAAAAGAATCCACTGACTTTTCCTCTGCTCTAGCCATGCATTACGCTTATGCGTATGCGTAAGTTATGGTGTTACACTATGGGGAAACAGCGTCGATGCACCTCGACTATTTACAATGCAAAAAAAGCTAATCCGAATCATATTTAACTCAAAGCAAACAGATAGATGTCGACCCTTTTTTCAAAAACATAAACTCCTTACCCTCCCTTCAATTTATATTTTGGAACTATGTAAATTCGTCCGGAAATACAATAATTTTTTCAATCGCCGTGAGCAAATGAATCAAAAAAAATTGAGATATAAGAACAGACTTCATTTACTATATTCAAGGTTAAAACTACACTCTTCCAGTCCATATATTATGGCAATAAAAGTTTATAATAAACTACCGAAATCATTGACAAATGATAGCATTTTCTTTAAAAAACTAAAACTAATGTTAATAAATAAAAGCTACTATACGTTATTAGATTATTTCAGTGATAGCCTACAAAAATAAATTAGCTGCCTTCTCCCTCCCTGTTCTGCTGTGCCCGTAAGGGTCCATAATGTGAGACAATTTATTATAATTATTAAGACCAAATGTACCATTATGGAATGCAAATAAACTATTGAGTATTGAGTATTGAATTTCAGTTTCGTAGGCTGTTTAGTGCATAGGAGATGCATTAGGCGGTGAGAAGCTATCTCGACGACTGTTTTCGCAATTGCTGGATCGGCAGAGACGCGCCTATTCCTTGGCCTGCTCGTTCACCAGACCTGACCCCAATTGACTATTTTGTGTGAGGCAGAGCCAAAGAACAGCAGCCTTATGGCGTAACTCTCTGAAGTTCATAGCGTGTGTCTATGGTTCATCTCATGCTCATACAATTTCATCGATTACGGGGTATCACCGAAGGCTTCTACGCTTCATTCAATGAGCTTGGGTTTGGCCTCCATTATGATGCTACTTGCGTGATACCAATTTGACAGATGAAGCTAAATTCCAAATTCCAAATTCCAAAAGTCTTTATTACTGTAGATATTTACATATACATATCAATCGTCATTTTTTGCCACTTCTCTACATTGGACCACTGTGGGAGAAGAAGGGCGTAGAAACTCCATTGATTTTAGATCTCTTTTTAAAAATTGCTTATGCTTAACTAATACAAAATATAATATTTTTAGATCTCTTTTTAAAAATTGCTTATGCTTAACTAATACAAAATATAATATTTAGTCATTATCATAATTAATAAGCAAGAACCATCATTTAAGTAATCTTGAACATTGTAATATCCCTTTTTCGACAAATTCGCTTTAACATGGATTTTAAATTGCTCAAATGGCAATTTCAAGATCTCCAGAGGTATCTTGTTGTAGTAGAGAATGCATTGACCCTTGAAAGAATTGCTAACCTTCGCGAGTCTAAACCGGGACGCAAATAGTCTGTGATTATTTTTAGGTTAACATTACAGCTATCGCTAAGTTTGGGAAATTTTGTAGGTTCTTGCGTACATACATTATATTTTCGAAAATAAATTGACTAACTACAGTTAGTATGTCAATTTCTTATAAAGCTGTCTTAAGGAGTCTGTGCGTTTTAAATTATAAATTGCTCGAATAGCTCTTTTCTGTAAAATAAAAATAGTTTGAATATCCGCTGCTTTCCCCCACAACAAGATACCATAGGACATGACACTATGAAAGTAACTAAAATATACTAGCCTAGATGTAGTCACATCCGTGTTTTGTCTGATGTTCCTAACAGCGTAAGCCGCAGAACTTAATTTACCAGCCATTTTTTCTATGTGGGGTCCCCACTGCAATTTGTTATCAATGGTTATTCCAAAAAACTTCGTGTCATTTACTAATTCTAACGTATTGCTGTCCAACACTAAACTGGTCCCAACTTGCCTGACATTTGGAAGTGAGAATTTGATACATTTTGTTTTACCAGCATTTAACAATAAATTGTTAACTGTGAACCAATTCAAGGTTAAAGATAATACTCTATTGACATCATCAAAATCTTCTTTTTGTCTTTCAATTTTGATGACCAGTGAAGTATCATCAGCAAACAACACTATGGTAGTCAATTTCTCCACCATAAAAGGCAGATCGTTAATATATACCAGGAATAAAAAAGGGCCTAATATGGAACCTTGTGGAATGCCATATTTTACCCCCGATCCATCAGATTTAACGCCGTTGACTTCTGCCTTTTGAATTCTATTGCTTAGGTATGATCTTAGTAGATCCAACGCTTTATTTATAACTCCGTAATGATTTAATTTCATTAATGACGTGTCATGATCAACACAATCAAATGCCTTCGACAGATCGCAAAAAACACCGATAGCATCCTGTGCGGCTTCCCATGCAGAATAAATATGAGATATAAGGGTAATACCTGCTCCGTAGTCGATTTACCCCTAGTGAAACCGTATTGCTTGGCGTGGAGTTGTTTTGTACGGTTGAAGTATGAGAGCATTTGAGAATAATCTTTTCATAAATTTTACTTAGTGCTGGAAGAACCGATATTGGTCTGAAATTTGATGGATCACCCTTGTCTCCCGACTTGAACAGAGGTATAAGTTTACTGTGTTTCATGAGGTCTGGGAAAGCTCCATCATCAACACATTTATTAAATATACACAGTCAGGTCATAAGTTCTGTCACACAATAAAAACTTTTGAATTTAGAACGCTGGCCACAAAAAAGTTTATTGAATTCGAATTTCGAATTTTTCATGAAAATAAAAATGTGTACTTTTTAGAATTTTCCTTATTTTTAAATATGAAGTGGACACTTAAAGAAGACGGTTTCGCAGTTATTGCGTTGCATCGTTGCGGTTACGCGCCAATTCAGATTTTCGACTTACTGAAAAATTTGAATATAACCAAAAGATTCGTTTATCGTACCATAAAACGATACAATGAAGACTCTAGTGTAGATGACAGGTCAAGAAGTGGTCGCCCTCGCTCTGTTAGGACTCCAGCAGTGATAAAAGCTGTGAAGGCGCGAATTCAAAGAAATCCCATACGTAAGCAGAAACTGTTGGCCCTTCAGATGGGGTTTAGCAGGACCACGGTGAAAAGGGTGTTAAATGAAGACTTTGGGCTTAGGGCATATCGAAGAAAATAGGACATCGTTGGGACGCTCGTTTAATGGACCTGAGACTGAAGAGATGCCGCGTTTTGTTGAAGCGGTACGCGGGAAAAAAGCATCGGGAAATTCTTTTTTCGGATGAAAAAATTTTCACCGTGGAAGAGAGCTACAACAAACAAAATGATAAGGTGTACGCACACAGCAGTGAAGAAGCGAGCAACCGTATTCCGCGTGTCCAACGAGGTCATTTTCCATCCTCGCTCATGGTTTGGTTGGGAGTCTCTTATTGGGGCTTAACTGAGGTACATTTTTGTGAGAAAGGCGTAAAAACGAATGCAGTTGTGTATCAAAATACAGTCCTCAAGAACCTTGTGGAACCTGTTTCTCATACCATGTTTAATAACAGGCACTGGGTATTCCAACAAGATTCTGTGCCAGCTCATAGAGCGAAAAGCACACAAGACTGGCTGGCGGCGCGTGAAATCGACTTCATCCGGCACGAAGACTGGCCCTCCTCCAGTCCAGATTTGAGTCCGTTAGATTACAAGATATGGCAACACTTGAAGGAAAAGGCCTGCTCAAAGCCTCATCCTGATTTGGAGTCACTCAAGGCATCCTTGATTAAGGCAGCCGCCGATATTGACATGGACCTCGTTCGTGCTGCGATAGACGACTGGCCGCGCAGAATAAAGGCCTGTATTCAAAATCGCGGGGGTCATTTTGAATAAACTTTTTTACCATAAGAATCTATGTTTTATTAAGTTCATTTTGCTATATAAATGTTTACATAAATAATAAACATGTCTAAATTATTTCATATTGCACATGCGACAGAACTTATGACCTGAGTATGTATAAGCTAGGTGTGGGGCTATAACAAGTATTATTGAACCAATGACTTTGACTGACATACCCCACAGGTCTTCAGTATTTTTAAGTTAAGTAATCTATACGTTTTGACAATATCCTGGGGACATACATGATAAAATTTAAAATCTACATTACTGATGCTAGTGCTGTTTTTTAACAAAACCTCTGCTTCATATGGAGATGAATTTAGACGCTCTGTTGTGAGTAAGAGTACATTGGTGAAGAATGTTTCAAAAGCTCGAGCTACCTCAGCGTTGGATTTAACAACATCATCACCTATCTTGACGCAGAAATAATTATCCCTGCAAGGCAAGGTTATACCAATAACTTTGCCAGTTTCACGGTTTATGATTTGCCAAACCGTTTTCATTCTATTATTTGAATTTTGTATTTTTATATTTATGTGTAGAGTTTTTGCAGTTCTACAAACCAACTTGAAAGTTTTGGAATATTTTTTAACATAGTCATGAAATTTTATATCAAAGTTATAGGTTTTTTGTTCATAAAGATCATAGCTCTACTTTTACGAATTCCAAATGTTGCCCAGTCATTAAATTAAGATTTACCGTTGTTGGCACTGACTTTCTTTAATTTAAAAACTGTATTGAATTCTGTTTGAATAATGTTGAAGAAGTCAGAATAGATTTTGTTCGAGTTCTGTTCATCAAAATCCGGTACTGGCAAACCCATATCTAAGTTTTTCATATACATCTCTAGTCTATGGGATGTAATAGGCCTATAAAATGATGGATCAGTCTTATTTTCACTAGTAATTTGGAATGAAACTGTTTGACCACTGTGATCGGATGGTAAACAGTTAATTACATTTTTACTTGTGAATGCACAGTCACAAAAAACGTTATTTAAGCAAGTTTGGCTGGTAAGTGTAATTCTAGTCGGCTCTAGAAATACATGACATAAATTAAATGATTTGAACAGAGTTATTTATCGTCGCTTCAGTGTTGTATCTACAAGCAGATCTACATTAAGATCGCCACAAATAATTAACTTTTTTCTGTTATTACAAAGTTTAATGAGGGCTACCTCCATAATTTTCTCGAATATTTCAAAATTGTCATGGCCTTTTTCATCCTTTTTCATTTCATAATATAGCTTTCCAACTCAACACAAGATACCTCTATTTGTCTTTCCACAGTAAGTGTAAGAATATCATTCCGTTGTTTCACCTTAATATTATTTTTTACTAAGATTAAAGAACCACCTCTATCAGCAGTCTTTCTATTGTAACAACTGACAATTTTGTAATTATTTATGTTAAAAGACATCATATTTTCCTTTAACCAATGTTCTGTAATACAAATAACATCAGTGTCCGAATTATTAAGAAATAATTCTAATACAAGTTCTTTGCCAGGTAGCCCCTGCATGTTTTGATGGGTAATATTTAAGTGGGGCTTACCCTTTGTCTGAATATTATTTAACATTGGGATATTATAAGACTTTTTTGACTTATTTAATTCGGGCAAGATATTACACATTTTTGATCTCCTATGCTTGCTTGATATATTTATTGACTTATGTATGCTAGAGATTTCCTCTATTGTCTTAAAAACTAATTTAAATTACTTGGAATGTCTTCCAATATCCCTTGTCTGTGCTCAATAGAAGCAGTCAGGTTAGCCAAATTCTTGGCTGTAATACTAAAAAATAAGATAGCAACACAGCTACCTGTCGTTTTATAAAAATCTGAAAGGTAGTAACTACCTTTGGTCAAATAAACATTATTACTAACATAATTGCTAGAGTCAATCAAATGAATCCAACTATTATTATATGACATTGTATGTAATGACGACGTATTATTGACGACGCACTTTGCGGACTTTGTAAACTACATTTTGCGATTTAAAATACAATCTGTTGAAAAAAAAAAAAAAAAACAATGTAATGTCATATTTAGCTTATATCTAAGATCATTTTCAGCTTGTGGCAATCTTTTACTATATGGGAATGTAAACATAACAATTTTATTAACATTCAGTGAGCAAAGTGTTTTAAAATATTTAATTAGGTCCCATTTGTTTACCTCACCCCTATTTCCAAACATGAGTATTAAGTTTGATTCAGGTGTCAGATCAAGTTCTTTGTTATTTTTTGCATAACATCGTGAAAACTGGAGTTTAGTAAACAGTTATTTATGACTGAGTGTCCCAACTTATTCAATAATATGCCTAAGTTTCTTCCAATTTCATCACAAAACATGACAGTTTTGCTTGTGATGCTTTTGTGCGACCCTGAAATCCTGGGTCGGATACTTATTTCAAGGCTCGTGGTTGAAGCTGGCGCAAGGTGTCAAACGTAAAAGTCTATATGAAGTTCATAGCTCAGACGACTTACGCCATAAGGCTGCTGGTCTATTCCAACGTAACCATCAACACAAAAGAAGAGTTGATTTCAAAAATAAAAATGGCTTTCGACACTATGACAGATGAAATGATGCTGAAGTCCGAAGACGGGCTCTTGTCTGTGAAAGGAAAAATTTAACGGTAAGACTTCGCCATATGTATGTTTGGCTCAAATGGTTCTAAATAGTCTGTACTGACTTCGGTTTAAGTCTTTGCATCGATCTACCGGACACCCTGTGTAGCCTATGACACTGTCACGGTCTCCATGAATCCATCGACACCTCGATAATTATTCGTTTCGATAATTATATGGTTTTCTAACTATATAATTAATGAAACTGCTCAAAAAATATCACGAGAATAGGTTGAGAAATAAGACGCTGAAACGGAAACGCTTCGTCGCTACGCTTGGTCAGTTCGTTAAATTTTCTCTGCTTGTTTTGTGCATTTTTAGTGTACCACAATCGAGTTTTTTATAACGTCATTTATTTCCTGCTTGGTGGTACAAAATTACGGTAAACTTGTAAATACTTAGTTTAAAACTAAGGTGTATTATTCATAGCTTGTGCAAGATGAGTAAACATTTTCTGTACTCGTCTTTAACAGCCCTTTCGAAACCCCACTCGAGGGTCTTGAAAAAAGTTTACTTGTGGCTAAGTCACCTGAAGACCTCGCGAGCGACACAGGAAATTTGCGTTATTTTTTCTTTATTTTCCAACACACCCCAGACCTTTTGAAGTTTATCGGATGAACCATTGTTATAAAACTAATAAAAACGAATAACCCGACTACATTTTCTTTCAATACCACATACTTTCTTGTGAATGCACCTGTCACGTACATGGAGTTCATACTACATGTACTTAATCATAATAAAGTAAATGCCTTAATACCTTAAAATATAAATGCCTTAAATCCATATCTCCCAAATTTTGAAATATTAGCAAAAACTGAATCGAAAAAACTTAAAATCATCGAACCTCACAAAATTTCCCGAGAATCGGTTGAGAAATGTGACCTGTAGAGGAGAACAGCCGGAAATCCGATGATTAGAAAGCATTTTTACCCAAGATAAAACAGAGGCACTTCAATTAGCCCGCACATTAAAGCACTTAAATTTACATTTTTTATTTTTGTATATTCTATGAACCTAGTGCCAAGCGCGCCATCAAGACGAATATAATATTGTATCCTTCATCGAAATCCGTTGAGTCGTTGACGAGGGGACACTGGAACAGACATGCATAGAAACATGTATACAGGTCAAACAAATGTAAACAAATAACCCTCCACTTTTCCACTTCGCTGCAGTCAAGTAAAAAGTGCCGCCGGGAGGCCGCCACCATGTCCTCGTCCAGCAGCCCACCCGATCTCAACACCATCGCCAGCGAGTTTGTGGAATTTAAGGCATTCACTTGGAACTGCCTTGACTTGCTGCGCGCACAGATGGAGTTGCTACTTGCTGGCCAGGACCGTCTCGAGATGGCGTCCAGACGGAAGGTGCTTCTTCTCCATGGTGTTCCTGAAGTGGAGAATGAGGACTCCGTTGACATTGGGCGTGCAGTATTGTCCGACCAAATGAAGTTGTCCCCGGAGTGTGTGTCCAACATCAGTGTTGTGCATAGACTAGGATCCATGAAGAAGCCGTCGCATCCCCGTCCGTTGTTGGTGAGGTTCTCGACCTTTAGTGCTCGCTCAGAGGCCTGGAAAGGCAAGACTGCATTGAAGGGATCCAGAGTCACAGTAACCGAGTTTTTAACAAAGTCAAGGCATGAGGTGTTTATGGCTGCCAGGAAGCACTTTGGTGTGCAGAATTGCTGGACTACAGATGGCAGGATCATCTTGCTGTCTTGTCATCTTGTCTCAATAGTTTCTTTGCAACTCCCCCTGTCGCGATAGACTCCCTCGTCAAGGATGCAACCCTTCGTAACCTACGGTCCAAGGCATCATCCCTCACCTCAGCATTTAATTTCATCCCTGTCGGAATCGGCGCAGTAAGGAGGGCAATACTGGCAATCTCGTCGAAGGCCATAGGTGAGGACAAGATATGTTCGCAGATGATAACAACTATCATTGATGTACTGTTACCTCTCATCACCCACATAATTAATGTGTCGCTTGACCAATGTTGCTACCCCAGCCAGTGGAAATTGGCACTTGTGATTCCCCTCCCCAAAACGTCTAATCCCGCCTTCTTTAAAGATTTCCGTCCCATTTCTATTCTGCCTATCCTCTCCAAAGTCCTGGAATCAATTGTCCACTCCCAACTCTCCTCCTACCTTTCCTCAAAAATGTTACTGAATCCCCACCAATCAGGTTTCAGGCCGGGTCACAGCACTACCACAGCACTGCTCAAAGTCACTGACGACATTCAATTAGCTATGGATCAAAAGCAGCTTACGGTCCTTACACTGCTTGATTTCAGTAGCGCCTTTAACTGCGTCGATTTCGATATACTAGTCGAAATTTTAAAGTCACTTAATGTCTCCTCGCACTCTGCTCGCTGGTTTGACTCCTACCTGAGAGACCGCCAGCAACGCATTAAGTCTGAGGAGATCTCAACGGACTGGTGTGATCTCTCCGCAGGTGTTCCGCAGGGAGGCATCCTTTCTCCTCTCCTCTTCTCGGTATTCATTAACTCCATCTCTGACGTTCTTACCTCTTCTTATCATCTGTACGCAGATGACCTTCAAATATATCGGCACTTCTCTCCGTGTGATGTGAATCTGACAGTAGAGGCGTTGAATGCTGATCTCGATAACATCAGGAAATGGGCTACCTCTTATGGTCTGCTTGTCAACCCGGGCAAATCGCAGGCCATGATTTTGGGTACTCGTCACTCTCATAACCTAGTTCAGAAAATGCCCGTCGACCCTATAGTGTATGATGGTAACATAATCTCATACAGCGAGAAGGCCAAGAATCTTGGGGTTATATTTGATAAATTGTTGTCCTGGTCGCCCCATGTTTGTGAGGTCAGCAGACGAGTCTTTGCGTCATTTCACTCCCTACGGAGATTGCAGCACTTCCTGCCACAGCAGACTAAAATCACCCTTGTCCAGTCCCTCCTACTACCTTTAATCGACTATGCAGATGTTTGCTGGATCGGTGCGAACGAAGAACAACTGAACAAACTCGAACGACTTCAAAACCTCGGGATTCGGTTTGTCTTCGGGCTGCGCAAGTATGACCATGTCTCACAGTATCGCAAGGAGTTGGGGTGGCTTCCGATCCGCCTTCGTCGTGATATGCACGTTCTCTCCTATCTGTTCAACATTTTGCGAAACCCCCGCTACCCCTCATATCTTCGAGAACGTTTCGAGTTTATTTCCTCCAGGCATAGCAACCGGAGATCCCACACGATGTCTCTTCTCTCTACTCCTCGGCATAACACTGCCGCTTACAAACACTCGTTTAGGTTAACGGCGATCCGACTGTGGAACGCACTTCCCTGCGCTATTAGAGATAGTCCCTCAATTTTCACTTTTAAGACAAGATTGAAAGAGCATTTCCTTTCTCTTTCGTGATAGGTACTTTTATATATGTATATATAAGTAGTATATGTTTGATATATATAAAAATTTTTGCTTTTGTATTTTATTTAGTATATATCATGTATTAAATTATTATGTTTTAGTTGTAAACAATTAGATGTACAGTTTTATTGCGCACTAGGACTCTCCTGTTGCACAATTTTTCCTGTCCTACCTAGGTTTGCTGGTAGAAATCTCTCTTTAGAGATAAGCTCGCCTTTGCTCATAAAATGTTTTGTTACCTTACTATTTCTATAAGATTTCTGTGCAATAAAGAATATGAAAAAAAAAAAAAAAAAGTGATTTCTTCAAGCAAACCTAGACACGATGGGTTGAGGCTAAGTTAGTTTAGTAAAGCCTAACAAATAAAAGGGAAAAATTTACATTATTTACCGAATTTATTGAGGGCGGCAAGGCGTGGGTTGAGAACTCTTAAAATGACTTCACGCGTCTGGCGTAAGAATCCCCTGGCACTTCTTCAGAAGCAGGATTTGGCATGATGGGACGGGTTCAACGGGTCATGGTGCAGGTAATGGTGGGATAGAGTGGATAGTCCTGGCCGGCATTAAGACGGGGCCGGTAGCCGGGTAGCCGGATGCACCCTGTAAAGAAGAGTAGTCTTAGTACCGAAAGATAAAGAGGTGACTGCAATGCATCCATCTTCAAAGTCCAGGCTCGACGACAGATCGGAGAGGTGCGCAGAAATCTAACTACCGTAGGCAATCAGAAAGTAGCTATAAGGAGAGAAAGAACACAAATATGTACATACATCAAAGAATTATTATGATCTAAACAGATACATACCGTAAATCAAGGGTAATCTCATAAGATAGCACACGTTACTCGTTACTTTATCAAACTTAGCTATACGCACAAAACTGCTTAAATATAAGAAAAAATAAGTAGGACAAGCACGTCCTCTAGGTTCGTAGATCAAATGAAAAATGGAGTTTGAAGATTATAAAAATGAGTCGTGAGAACATACTAAAACCTAAAGTAGATAAACAACCAGTAAAATCACTATAAAGGTTCTATTTACAATAACTACAATATAATAGTAGTTTATGTGACTGCTACATAATGGAGGGCATTAATACTCGAGAGTCAGGCGAGTTTCATAATAATATCACTCGAGAGTTTTAATGCCTAATTATGTACAGTTACATACACTATTTCATCTACACACATATCATAAGCACGAGGCGGGCGTCGGTATTCGAAATTTGAATGTCATAATGTGTAGAAAAATTACACATTATGGTCATAATGTGTAATTTTTCAGATAAGAAATGAGTTTTTACCAAGTAGTTTAACATTATGCTGATCGTAACGTGCGGTTTTTGTACGCAGTAAAGAGGGTTTATGATACGTGTGTAGATAAAGTAAATTAAAATAACAGCATTTAACAACGAGAGTAATTACGAAACAATTTGTATATTGTGCATGTGCACTGCACTTGTACTGTGCCGGACCTCACGTAATGCAGAAATGCGGCCGTTACATATATCATTATGTACTGTGTCTTGTGTACGTTATCACTAACATGTACCAACCTAGCATATAAGCTAGATATCCCATAGACATATAGACAGACATTAACTGAGCAAGTAGTGACAAGCCTTTCATTCCGTCTCCCGTCGGTTGCCACCCTGTCGGCAAATGTACCATATCATGTTTTCAGAATACAAAAGTGCAGCCACTTTTAGATACCAGACCCTATAAATAGAATGTAGTAGCAATGTAATGAAAACGACTTGGCAAATTATAAACAGAGAGACTGGAAAGGCCAAAGCTACACATAATAACTTCAAGCTTAAGATAGATAATCAATTGCTAAGTACAGACCTAGAAGTAGCAAAAGCTTTCGAAAATTTCTTTATGGACATTCCAGTTTCAACAACCAAGTCTTTAAATTCATCTCCCGCTGCTGCTGAATCTGTACTTAAACAAAACTTTGAGGAATGTAAAACAGATTTTAAATTTAGGCACGTAAATAATGAAGACATTGTAAAAGCGTTTAAATCCCTGGAAATGAAAAAGACAGCTGACGCCCATGGTCTATCAGTAAAAATTATTAGTTCCATTGTAGATTGTATTGCACCTCACCTTTGTTGTATATTTAATCAATGTATAGATAATGGTGTGTTTCCTGACTTGATGAAACTAAGTAAAGTTATACCTTTATTCAAAGCTGGTAGTACATCAGACCCCACCAATTTAGGCCCATATCGATACTACCAACGCTTAGCAAAATATTTGAAAAACTCATACTTAATCAATTGCAAAGTCATTTTTATCTCAATAATTTAATTCATATTGCTCAGTTTGGTTTCACAAAGGGTCGTTCAACAGCCGATGCTGGTGTTGAACTAATCGACAATATTTTTGATGCCTGGGAAGACGCAATGGATGCAATAGGTGTCTTCTGCGATCTATCCAAGGCTTTTGATTGCGTCCATCATGACACTCTTGTCAGGAAGTTACGCCATTATGGTGTAAAAGATCAGGCACTTGGCCTTCTGGAGTCATATCTAACAGATAGGGTTCAGATGGTCGATGTTAATGGGAAAAGATCACCTGGGTCTTCAATAAGTATGGGCGTACCGCATGGTTCAATTCTTGGTCCTTTCTTGTTTTTAGTATATATTAATGATTTACCTTACCTTGTTAAAGCAAAACATGGGTTAGTATTGTTTGCCGATGATACTTCTTTGATATTTAAAGTTAAAAGACAGCAATCAAATTATGACGAGGTAAACAATGCTATCTCTAGTATAGTGAACTGGTTTACTGTTAACAATTTATTACTTAATGAAAAGAAAACTAAATGTATTAAATTCGTGTTACCCAATGTGAACCCGGACATATTTATAAACGTAACTACAGACATATTTATAAAAGGACAGAGATTGGACCTTGTGCAGTCGACTGTCTTTTTGGGCATTACTTTAGACGCCAAACTACAATGGGATCCTCATATAAATAAATTGTCGAACAGACTGAGTTCGGCAGCGTTCGCAGTTAAAAAAATTAGAGCTCTTACCGACGTAGACACCGCTAGACTAGTCTACTTTAGTTACTTTCATAGTCTAATGACCTATGGTATTTTATTGTGGGGTCACGCTGCGAATGCTAATAGTATATTTATTCTGCAAAAACGGGCTGTTCGTGCAATTTATAGATTAGGGCCTAGAGTGTCACTGAGGGAAAAGTTTAAAGAAATCAATATTCTGACATTTGTGTCTCAATATATCTATGACAATCTTGTGTATGTAAAAAGAAATATAACTAATTTTCAGAAGTACAGTGATATACACAATTTTAATACTAGAAATAAAGACAAGTTGGTTGCTTATGTAAGCCGACTACATAAAATTAGTAATTCTTTTAAAGGCAATTGTATACGCTATTACAATAAGGTCCCTATTGATATTAAAAACTTACCTTTAGACAAGTTTAAAATAATAATAAAACAGAAATTGTATAAAAAAGGTTACTATAGGATATCTGATTATTTAGAGGACAGATGTCCATGGGAATAGATTGTTTGAGGCTGTTTCGATATATAATTAGCATTCATTTTGTAATTTGACAATATTTTATTTAAAAAAGGAAACGCAAAAGATGCGACGACTGTGGAGTTTCTTCGGTGAGCTCTTCTCCACAGATTCCGCCATTGTGTTAGTGAACTCACCCAAAAAAATGTAATGACGGATCTAAGTGATGTAACAACATCCTATGGAAATAAATGATTTTTGATTTTGATTTTGATTTTGATTTTGATTTCATACAACGATAACACAAAATTACTGTGATATTAGAAATAAAAAAGTATAGTCCAGTAGACTTGGGTAACTCGAGAGTAAGATATAATATGACACACATATCGCTTGACGTCCTTTATATCCTAGTTACATCCCAGCGATATGAATCATATCTTACTCCCCAAACAAATCTCGCTCTCTCTGCCCAGGCTACACTAAACAAAGTTGTGTGAGAACAAACCAGCAAATCCAGACGTCTTCCAGATTTAAAATGTCACTATTAGACAAACAGCAACCTTATCACCTTAACATTTGGTCTACATTTGGTCCACATTTTGTTGGAAAATACACAATTGACCAAACCAACCATACGTATTTCAGTCTAAAATGTCACTTTTAGGCGAATAGCAACCTTATCACCTTTAATCCTTGGTCCAAATTTGAGCCGGATACCTAGTAGTAGCGATAGCGAAGGCGAACACACACTAACCGCACCGAACGGATCGACGGCGCCGAAGGAATCGACCACGCTGCTCTCGCGCGTTGCTCTGTCGCACTCGCACGCCTCGCATGACCGGATAAGCATGGATAGGTGTGCGTTCACCTGTACACCAGAGCGAGATTCGCGGAAACGAGCACATGGGTTTTTTCGGCTATCATCGGTTGGATTAAGATGAGCGAGAAAGAGTATGTGTTTGTCATACTATAATAGGCATAATGTTTCCAAAAAATTGCTTATTGATTTGAATCTTATCGCATTGCAATAAGCTCGAAAAGCAATAAAAAATCTATGGGATATAACGTTCATAATAATGTACGAAGAAGCTATGGAGGCCTCAGTTCGCTGCCAAGGCAAAAGTGATCAAGGGATCGAAGCGGGCAATAAAAAGTGGTCTCTAGGTAAGTTGGTTAAGGCATAGTTCAAATGGTGAAATTAAAATGCAACTGTTGCAATTCGTTTGTTTATATATTTTGTATTGAGTAGGTTATTTTTCGAGACTCTTCCAACTCATCAACTCATTAAATAAATATAAGAGCCTTGTGAGATAAAAGAGTAAGAAATAAGTGGGAGTTGGAGCGTTATGAGAAGCCATAGATTTGAATGAGTGAGATATGATAGAGATATAATGTGTCACCGAATCAATAGATAAGAGATATGATTACTCCTATAAAGACACACTTTGCGCAAGTCTTGTCCAGAGGAATCACAACACAACGAATTAGAAATAATACTTTAAAAATCGGCAACTCCAAAAGTGCTGTCGGGCTTTTAGATTTCATATTTAAATGGGCAAAAAAAAGTTAATTTTTAAGGCCTTTAGTAATGCACACTATCTTGGTAACTATCTACTAAGTACGAATACTTAATTCTCTATTCATTTGTTTGACTGATAATAAATAAATAGAGTATGTACAACTTAAACTATCCGTATGGGACGAACACAGAGGTAGAATGTATTGAGTGACAAAACCCTAAAAATTTTAAGACGTATTTTTGAGCTTTGATATGTTTTCATTCTTCTTTGTGAATCGTGAATCTGAATTGTGATATGCCCGATCATCATAGTCGTTAAGGTTTGTCGATGAATGTATTCCCATTGAGGGGGAAATACGAGAATCACTTTCTATTAATTTGGAAGCAAAGTAAAAAAATATGTCTCGTAGTTAGATTTCATGCCAGAACACTTTTGTAAAACAATGAGATTGTTTATGTTATCGATAGTCATGCATCTTATACTTGTATAGACCATGTGCCTGATATAAATATTCATCATGCACCAAACTACCATCCCGACATTAATTTATGATTAAAACAGAGTCCTTGATAATTTATTTTATTTTACAATAAATATCAATAAAATTAAAATAAATATTAGTGTAGCACAGTATACCTTGGCAGGAAATTCTAGAAAATAAATGATTGGGAAAATTTTCAGACTATTGCGTGTTATTTTAAATGAAATATTTAATTTGTCTATTAGAACACGCAGTAGCCCGCTTATATATAATTTATTCGCATTATATATATATATATATATGTTTTAGCAGTTCCTGCCAAGTAAAGTTAATCGGACGTATCATCGAAGTAAAGCTTGTGCTCAGCAAAATTGTTGTCTAAGGCAGAAGATCAAACAAAAGAACCACAAACACAAGAAACGATGAAATAAATAAAGTGAAATTATAATCAAGCCACAGATTTATTTATTGGTCACGTGATCTAACTTCTCATTTTATATCCAAGCAACGGGAAAATGAAACAACTTCTAATAAAATAATTGGTCTTCTGTACAACGCAAACTAAATATTCTATAGAAAGCGTCAAGTAAAGATCAACAATTATTGTTACTTGTCCTTCTTATTTATACATTACACTTATTTTACTTACTCAGACACAAATTGTACAGCTTATCACCATTTTTGATTTTCGCCATTTTCAGCTTCAACACAAGGTCCTCAAAAAAATATAATTAAGCTTCTATAGACAGTAAAATAACACATCATATTCTTTTATTGTGAAAATAGCCACTGCAAGATTTGGCGCGAGTTCGCGAGACGACAGCGACCGCCCATTTGCACCAATCAGAGAGAGCCATTCGCCATTCAATTCATGTAAAGACAAGTCAGTCACGTGTATTTGTTTATTGTCGTTCGTGCGTTAAATTACAATTGTTTCATCTGTAATTTAAATTAATTATGCCAATAAGGTTACATGCTCTTTGGCTAGAGTAGGTTATTGTGGCTAAAATTTCGATTGGGTTATAACCCAATCGAAATTTTAGCCACAATAACCTGGTTATGTTAGAACTTAGAAGAATAGCGAGCGGAGCGTAGCAACATTTAATGATATGAATAGTTTTTTTTGGGTGAATGCGCTGCAATCGAATTGATTTGATTGGAAAACTGGTTGCTGTGGTGGTCGCTGGACTTTTATCGCAAGTACATCTGCAAGCATGTGATGATGGTATTTTAATATACAAATTGTATTTTTCAAAAATAATGTCGTTGATTTTGTCTCCCCTCAATAGTTTCTAGGTAATATTAGTGGCCATAATTTACTATTTGATAGCAATTTCAGCAAAATTTTGACGTTCAATTAATGTGAGATTAGAGTTTTTTTAAAGTAGTTAAGTTAAAAATTAGAAGCTAATAGAAATATTTAAATAATGCTATTAAAAAGAAGTTTGTTTTATTAGCACCCATAAATAAATATGATTTGGCTGTATTGTTGGAAGACTTTGGCCTGGACAAAGAATAAAATAATAATAAATTATTAACGCGCTTTTAACAGTCTCGAACCGAGAAATCGTTGACCAAAACGTCCCGCTCCTCCATCACAACCTCCCTTAAACAGCTTTATTTCCTCCGTGCTTGAACTGCCACTTCCTTCCACTCGACCTCCAGCAGGCAGTTTTAACTAAAGTTGGTAAACTTAAATAAAAAAATTAAATTATGTGTTATTTGACTTAATAATTATAATAATAGTTACCTCTTCAAACATCTTAGTTACCGCACTGCCTACCACTCTGCATTTAAAGGTAGTTTTAAGACCTACACAACTATTTTGGAATACCATAATCTGCAAACACTTATGGAGGGCTGGTGTCTTCTAGACATGCTGTACGTTCATGACCCTTGTCCTGAGCTGACTTCCTCAGCCCTTCGCTTAACCGTTCCGAATTAAAAAAAGGCACCCTCCTCTTTTCCACGTCCTTTATCAAGGTCTACCAAAAAGGCTTAGTATTTATTAAATCTCAGTAGGGAATACTTAGCAACACTGGTAGGTGTGGTGACAGATCACCTATCATTATTAAAGCTCTTAAAAGACTCATCATGCCCTCACTGTGGTTTGGAGGAAAGTAGCCAGCACTTTTAGGGAGACTGCATAATGTATTCAAACATAGAAGATAAGATACGAATACTAGCGATGGATCGCATTAAAGTAAACCAAACTTAAAGTTTAGCGACATCCTAGAATGCATTAAGCGAACAAGAAGATTTGAAGGGGGACATCTGTTTACGAACAGTGACCAGTACCCAAACACTGGAAATTGGATGAACCTGTGGTTCAGCAGGCGTCCCACCTTTCATCATCATCACGGTCTAACTTCGTATAAAATTCAGTCATGTATGAAAGGTGGGACGCCTGCTGAACCACAGGTTCATCCAATTTCCAGTGTTTGGGTACTGGTCACTGTTCGTAAACAGATGTCCCCCTTCAAATCTTCTTGTTCGCTTAATGCATTCTAGGATGTCGCTAAACTTTAAGTTTGGTTTACTTTAATGCGATCCATCGCTAGTATTCGTATCTTATCTTCTATGTTTGAATACATTATGCAGTCTCCCTAAAAGTGCTGGCTACTTTCCTCCAAACCACAGTGAGGGCATGATGAGTCTTTTAAGAGCTTTAATAATGATAGGTGATCTGTCACCACACCTACCAGTGTTGCTAAGTATTCCCTACTGAGATTTAATAAATACTAAGCCTTTTTGGTAGACCTTGATAAAGGACGTGGAAAAGAGGAGGGTGCCTTTTTTAATTCGGAACGGTTAAGCGAAGGGCTGAGGAAGTCAGCTCAGGACAAGGGTCATGAACGTACAGCATGTCTAGGATTAATTTAAAACAATAAGCTTTCTAAAGATAAGGACCTCGACATACTCAACACCTCTAAACATATTTTTAAATAATCCTTTATTTAAACACATATTCATTGGGTATCTAGCTCTTTGTATTTGGCTGGCTGTGTCATACACATGCCTATTCACCCTGCTTGGTAGTAATTTAACGCCAAAGTCCCGATCTCAAGACTACGGTCGTAGGGCTAAGCAGACACACTCTCACAACACTACACAACACATATACACACACACAACCTACACACCACATCTGCTCATCTCACCTGTGTATGAATAGTAATTGTATTTTTTAGCTACATACACCATCAAATCCTAGATTTATAATTTTTATGACTTACAAAAGATTAAAAAATGTTTCCTACAAATTCGGGACGAAAATGGATCCAGATTCCTCGCTTCGTTCATCTATTGTAAACGGCGAAGGAGTTTCTTGAGTGATGCTAATCTATGGGAAAGTCGTTCGTTTCGAGTTTGCCCTTACCTCCTGCCTGCCGCTATCACCAAAAAATTCTAAGCCATTATCTTAATTCTAATATAATTTCGTAATTAGCAATGTAAAATAGTAGTTTATTTGACTTATACATTATGCCTAATTATGTACAGTTACATACTCTAGTTTATCTACACAAATATCATAAGCTCTCTTTGATGTGTTCAGGAACCGCATGTTTGACCGGCATTGTGGCATTGAGTTGTTTAGCTTGTTCTGTAGTACCAACTTCACAGATAAAGTAGGGGGGGCACGCAGACGGGCGTCGGCTTTAGAAATTTGAATGTCATAATATGTAGAAAATTTACACATTATGGTTATAATGTTCAATATCCGGATAAGAAATGAGTTTTTATTAAGTGGTTTAACATTATGCTGATCGTAACGTGCGGTTTTTGAACGCAGCAAAGAGGGTTTATGATACGTGTGTAGATAACAAATCAAAGCTACCAGACTGACAAAACCATTTCGAGATAATTGTGTTCCTAACTAAATTCCGTTATTCCCATCAAAAAATATTACAGGATTACTGAAATATCCGTAAAAAACCAAATGTACTTACTTCATTTGTCCTCTACGGCGTAGTTTGTTCAAATTTCCTTTGCCGTTAAGTTGGCTGTTCTGTAAAACCATCAATAATCAACAGTTTTCCTGTCAGTCGATAAAGCAGATGTTAGTCGGAACGTAAAGAAATATTGATATTATAGTTTTTAGTTTTATAATTGCAAACAACCAGCCTCAAGTACAACCGTTCGAAAACTGTAAGCAAGTGACGTCACGAGGACTGTTATTTCAAAAATTATTTGGAAAATAATTAGACACCTATCGCATCATTCGAATAATTTAAATCGAAATATTCAGATTCGTTTCTTAAAATAGCAGCCTATTTTAAGAAACTAATCTGAATAAATGTCATAAAATGAAATGAAAAGTAGTACGTATTTTTTAGCATGGTCCAATAATAGCGGTCTAACTACTCTTGTTAATTTCGCCAATGTCACGTGCTTTTAAAGATATTACAGTATTTGGAAAGGTTCTCTTTCGAGAGCCCTTGGCGGTCAATCTCTTTTGTCTGACCTGCTTTTTCCGGCGTAGCAACGACCTTTTTGTTACTCTGGTAGTCTTCTCTCTTCACTATCTTGTGTCTTGCTGTTTTAAATATATTTTCTTGCACAGCCATTAATCAATCAATCAATCAATCAATTTGTTTATTGCAATAAATTACACGTTAGATGGAGGTGTTACAGTTCGCATCACTTAGGTACAATGTAATTTTACCCTTAAGGTGTAGCAATTAGTATAAAATAAGTATTTACATGAAAAAATATGTACACAACAACATTCATCCTCATTTAAAGTAAAATAAAACGCCTGTAGTTAATTGATAGTAAAATAGAAAACTGTGGTCATTTGATATTAATTTATAGGTCATAATAATGTCAGTCATAATAATTAGGAGATAATTTTAAAATGTACATACACACACAGGATTCCATGTCAAAATTATAAAGTTCACTTAGGCTATGAGGACACACATGATCACCAAAAGTTTCCCTAGTGGTACAGTTAATTGCATTTAATAATAAGTTATAGGTCATAATAATCAGTCTAAATTAGGAGATAATTTCAAAATGTCATATAAACAGGATTCAATGTCAAAATTACAAAATTCACTTAAGCTGTAAAGGACATATAAACACCAAAAGTTTTTATAGTGCTATGAAAAATTTACGATATTCCTTAGAATATCGTAAATTTTTACGTTACCAGAAGTACCAGTTACCAGAAGCCTTAGTAGTCTTAACTACTAAGGCTTCTGGTAACTTATTGTAAACCTTTATGGCTATCATTTTTGTTCCCCGAGAGAAGGTAGTAGTTCTACATTGAGGAACTTCTAGTTTTTTATGATTTCTTTCGTTCAGACGATTGCTGACACCAGGTGGTCTTTGAGGGAATTTTTCAGGGTGACGTCTGACCAATTTACACAACTCAATTATATATGACCCTGTTATAGTGTGTAGCTTAAGTTTTTTAAAAGAATCCCTGTACGAATCTCTGTTTGGTAGTAACAGAGATTCGTATTCATTGATTGGTTATCCAAAATACGGACGCATCTCTTTTGTAGGAAGAAAATATTATTTATGTCTACACTATTTCCCCACATTGCTAGTCCATAGAGAGTTCTACATTGGAAGAAGGCGAAGTATGCCTGCAAGGCGGCTTTTTTTGTAGCTATTTTGTAAAGCGATCGCAATGCGTAGTAGAAGCTACCGAGTTTGTTCTCTAGGATCTCAATGTGTTTTTTCCAGTTTAGGTTTTCGTCGGTATATATTCCTAGGAACCTGGCATTTGGAACTAATTCAATATTTTTTTGGTCTAGCTTTAAGTTTAAGTTTATAGGTTTAGTGTTGTAATTTCTGAAATGAATCAACTGTGCTTTGTTAGCATTTGTGTTAAGGTTAAGTGTCTTAAACCAGTTTACTATTTTGGTGACTGATTCTGAAATCACATTCGAAAGGTTTTCATTTTGGTTATTTAACAATGGCCTCAGTGGCCCTGCTGCCGTTGTTCCCCAAAAGCCTAGATTTTATTATTATTGCTCATTTACACTACCCAGAGGGATCATGCAGGGCTGTGGGATGCAAGTATTTCCTTAAGACGTGATCAACTACTCCCCCATCTTAATTCCAACTACAGTTATGACGAGCTGTAGCCCAAACTTACGAAATTTTTAGAGTTATTAGTTTTTTTTATCTACCCACGTATCTTATTTACTGCGTCTAAAAACCGCACGTTAAGACCAGCATAATGTAAAACTATTTGGTAAAAACTCATTTCTTATCTGAAAATTTGTACATTATGACCATAATGTACAAAAATTTGTCAAATGATGACATTCAAATTTCGAACGCCGATGCCCGCCTGTGTGCCGCCCCTAGTTTGTCTGTGAAGTTGGTACTACAGAACAAGCTAAACAACTGCAGAGCAATGATCAATGCCACAATGCCGGTCAAACATGCGGTTCCTGAACACATCAAGAGAGAGCTTATTATATGTGTGTAGATAAACTAGTGTATGTAACTGTACATAATTAGGCATTAAAACTATCGAGTGATATTATTATGAAACTCGCCTTCGGCTCGTTTCATAAACCCACTCTCGAGTATTAGTGCCTTCCATTATGTAGCAGTCACAAAACTACTATTAGGTGCCCACAATTTTAGTTTTTAAAGTATGTTCTTGTCTTGAAAAGATTTTTTATAGTTGTAACGAATACTTTTTGATAATAGTAATACTAGCCTTTAACAAAAGCTTTTATTGAAATGCTCTAAAAAGAAGAAAATAAACTTGAAAATAAATCAAACCCATCAATCAATATCACACAATTTATTATGAGCTTGCTGCGAGATTGACCTGCTGATTTGACTCTAAAAATTTAGAATGGGGCTAGAAAGTACAATAATGAAATCGGGTGATATTTAACAAAATTCGTATTCCGTGCCACCACAAAGCTGGGAGGGATTAGGAAGCTCTGAAGACGTTACTTTTTTATCTAGGACCAGAGCAGGACTTGTCAAGACGAATCAAATGAGCTCGAACTCGATAGGGTTGCGTCGTTTTGTTGCAGAGTTCTCATGGCCGCCTTCTGGCTCCATCATCAGATCAGCTGATTTTCATGACGTGGAGCTTCATGTCATGAAAATATTGTAAAGGACCAAAGGACATGTCAAGACTAATCAAACGCACCCAAACTCGATAGGGTTGCGTCGTTTTGTTACACCAAAGTCAAGTCAAAGTCGAAGTACTTTATTATTGTAGATATTTACATATACTTAGCAAACGTAATTTTTTGCCTCTTCTCTACATTGGATCACTGTGGGAAAAGAAGGGCGTAGAAACACCCACAGATAGAATTTTTACAGAGACTTTTAGATCTCTTTTAAAAATAGGTTGTGCTTAACTAATACTAATATAAAATTTAATTATTATGAATAAGTAGGAATACTATTACAAATACAATAGAATTACAAAATTATTAACAGCAAGATCTGTGTTGAACTAGATTAACACCATACAGTCCTGTCATTTAGGTAATCTTGAAAATTGTAATATCCCTTTTTTGACAAAGTCGCTTTAACATGCTTTTTAAATTGCTCAAATGGCAATTTCAAAATCTCCAGAGGTATCTTATTATAGTAGAGAATGCACTGAACCATGAAACAATTGCTAACCTTCGCGAGTCTAAACCGGGGTGCACATAGTCTGTGATTATTTCTTAGGTTAACATTACAGCTATCGCTAAGTTTGGAAAATGTTGTAAGGTTCTTGCGTACATACATTATTTTTTCGAAAATAAATTGACTAGCTACAGTTAGTATGTCAATTTCTTTGAAAAGCTCTGTTAAGGAGTCTGTTCATTTTAAATTTTAAATTGCTCGAATAGCTCTTATCTTATTATTAAAATTGTTTGAATATCCGCTGCTTTCCCCCACAACAAGATACCATAGGACATCACACTATGAAAGCAACTAAAATATACTAGCCTAGATGTAGCCAAATCCGTGCTTTGTCTGATGTTCCTAACAGCTTAAGCCGCAGAACTTAATTTACCAGCCAATTTATCTATGTGGGGTCCTTTTTTTTTCTATTTTGTAATTTATTTATTTCTAAATCCGTAATGATTTAATTTAATTAATAGCGTATTATGATCAACACGATCTAACGCCTTCGACAGGTCGCAAAAAACTCCGATAGCATCCTGTGCGGCCTCCCATGCACAATAAATATGAGATTTAAGGGTAATAACTGCATCCGTAGTCGATTTACCCCTAGTGAAACCACCTTCCGGCTCCACCATCAGATCAGCTGATTTTCATGACGTGGGGCTTCATGTCATGAAAATATTGTATAGGGCCAAAGGACAGGTCAAGACAAGTCAAACGTGCCCAAACTTGATAGAGTCGCATCGTTTTATTACAGAAGTCCCATGGTCATATATATTTAGTTAGATATATATAGATATATTTAGTTAGATATATATTTAGTTAGAGATATAAGACTTGACTATATATATACACAGTCAGGTCATAAGTTCTGTCACACAATAAAAACTTTTGAATTTAGAACGCTGGCCACAAAAAAGTTTATTGAATTCGAATTTCGAATTTTTCATGAAAATAAAAAGGTGTACTTTTTAGAATTTTCCTCATTTTTAAATATGGAGTGGACACTTAAAGAAGACCGTATCGCAGTTATTGCGTTGCATCGTTGCGGTTACGCGCCAATTCAGATTTTCGACTTACTGAAAAATTTGAATATAACCAAAAGATTCGTTTATCGTACCATAAAACGATACAATGAAGACTCTAAGAAGAAGAAGTGGTCGCCCTCGCTCTGTTAGGACTCCAGCAGTGATAAAAGCTGTGAAGGCGCGAATTCAAAGAAATCCCAATCGTAAGCAGAAACTGTTGGCCCTTCAGATGGGGTTAAGCAGGACCACGGTGGAAAGGGTGTTAAATGAAGACTTAGGGCTTAGGGCATATCGAAGAAAAACAGGACGTCGTTGGGACGCTCGTTTAATGGACCTGAGACTGAAGAGATGCCGCGCTTTGTTGAAGCGGTACGCGGGAAAAAAGGATCGGGAAATTCTTTTTTCTTGTTTCTTGAAAATGTTCACCGTCGAAGAGAGCTACAACAAACAAAATGATAAGGTGTATGCACACAGCAGTGAAGAAGCGAGCAACCATATTCCGCGTGTCCAACGAGGTCATTTTCCATCCTCGCTCATGGTTTGGTTGGGAGTCTCTTATTGGGGCTTAACTGAGGTACATTTTTGTGAGAAAGGCGTAAAAACGAATGCAGTTGTGTATCAAAATACAGTCCTCAAGAACCTTGTGGAACATGTTTCTCATACCATGTTTAATAACAGGCACTGGGTATTCCAACAAGATTCTGCGCCAGCTCATAGAGCGAAAAGCACACAAGACTGGCTGGCGGCGCGTGAAATCGACTTCATCCGGCACGAAGACTGGCCCTCCACCAGTCCAGATTTGAGTCCGTTAGATTACAAGATATGGCAACACTTGGAGGAAAAGGCCTGCTCAAAGCCTCATCCTGATTTGGAGTCACTCAAGGCATCCTTGATTAAGGCAGCCGCCGATATTGACATGGACCTCGTTCGTGCTGCGATAGACGACTCGCCGCGCAGATTAAAGGCCTGTATTCAAAATCGCGGGGGTCATTTTGAATAAACTTTATTACCATAAGAATCTATGTTTTATTAAGTTCATTTTGCTATATAAATGTTTACATAAATAATAAACATGTCTAAATTATTTCATATTGCACATGTGACAGAACTTATGACCTGACTATGTATATATATATATATATATATATATATATATATATATATATATATATACATAGTCAAGTCTTTTGCTGATTGTGATGGATAGAAGACACAACATTTTTTTTATATAATGTAGTACCCTAATATGTCGCGTTCGCGAGAGAAAATGGGATTGAAGGTTGCTATGATATTTTTTATGGTAAAAGCGTTAAGGTAGCGTATTATATATGTCACCGTAAGATAGTCAAAACCGTTAGTTGATAAGCTAACGCGTTAGTTGATCAACTATCGACTGATAGTAAACCAGAACGACAGGGCTTAGAATTTACGTTTCTTTTCATGTTTGTACATGTCAACCTAACACGAAGACTATTCGGGGGCTTCGCTGCGCTCGCCCCCTCTAGTCTTCACCTAAACTACCGCAGTGTTTGCCCTAGTATTTCGTTTGCAATTCAAGTTTAAACCAGTTTACTATTTAACTAATTTAACCGTTAGTTTATCAACTAACGCGTCATATAGTAAGCATTACGCTACAGTTTACTATCCGTCGATAGTTGACCAACTGACGAGAAAGAATATTAGTTTATCAACTAATGGTTTTGACAATCTTACGATGACATATACAACTTATACAAGTCATTTTTAGTCGTTTTTGTGTGCTCTATCTAACCAACACTACACTCATCTTGTGCGAAAAAACAATTGAAGGTGGATTTTTACTTACCTTCCTGATATTTAAACATACTTGGCTAGTTAAAATACGGCCATGTTAAATGGGTACCTGGCCAACAGGAAATATCTAGAGTGCTTGACCGTGTAACTTGACGGTGTTGTATATAAGGTGTATTAAACTTATACTTGAAATTTATAGTACAACTACAACGTAATCTTGAAATAGATCTATCGTATGTATCGTATCTTCAGAAATGTGATGCAAAAATCCATTTTCCGGTAGAAATATTACATCGGGTTTATACGGGTTGTATGTCAGGGTAGTTTATAACGCAATATTTTCCGCCGACTATTCCGTGACGTTTTTCCAATACCAACCATAAAGGTGTACCAGCCCACTTTCTAAAATTACGGATCCACTCCCGAATGCCATATGCTATTCATTCAAAAAATTTTGATGATGCGTCAGATAAACAACACCTATTTTAAAAGTGATCTGAATCCCATTTGTGGAATTTTCTTCTTCGCCCTTCTACTCCCACAGTGGTCCAACGTAAAGAGGCTATAAAAATTACGTGTACAAAGCGTATTTGTAAATATCTACCTAAAGTAAGGATAATGCTCAGGCCCCATAGAAAAAAAAAACCGCCAAGTGCGAGTCGGACTCGCGCACGAAAGGTTCCGTGCCATTTTCTATAACAAAACAGCAAAAAAAAACACGTTTGTTATATGGGAGCCACCCTTCAATATTTATTTTATTATAATTTATTTTTGAAGTGAATATATAACTAAATATTCTGTGAATATTTCAAGCGTCTATCTGTTGCTGTTATCAATATCGAGCAAATACGAGAAAAAAACGTTTTCACACCTTTCATTCGGAAAAGTAAGTTTTGCTCCACGACGAGAAGTAGCAAAATGCAACTTTTCTGTTCAAGCTACTTTTTTACTTTATTCATTAGGGTGTAGCATTTACGCAATGTGCCAATTGAACATAGATCTTAATAAAATAATCGATTGTATTTTCATCGTAGTCGATTAAAAACGAACATGTTTCAAGTTTTAACTTTAACAACGTTATATGTAAATTTATGAATATTTCGTAGTATGTATTTTAAAAAAATGTCACAATAAATTATATATTTTACTGAAATCAAAACTATCGATGACTGTTATTGTGATATAATAAATATTGATATCGGAAACCATTGTAATATTCGATTCGATTATTTTTACACATTGGTAAAAGTAAACAGGAATATTTTATTTGTGGTAACCTTTCCCTAATCCGCCATTATAAAAATAAAAGTTTTGTTTACGTTGTTCGATTACTGTAAAAGCGGTGAAAGTATAATTCAAAGTATAGTTATTTAATTTTTTTAGAGCATTTAATTTAAATTTTCCTCATAGTCGGTGTGAAAAGTTGTATGTGTCACTTAGGAGCAAAATTATTTTCGGCATGGGCTTTAACGCTTGAATCCTTCATTACGCTCAGGATTCTAACTTAGAATCCTTCGCTACGCTCAGGATTCTATCGTAGAATCCTCCCCTTAACTCTGGATTCAATGTACCGCCCTCGCCGTAAATACATAATTTTGCTCCCTTGTGACACAAATAACTATTGTTATATAGAAGCCCCCTTAAATATAAATTTTATTCTGTTTTTTTTAGAATTTTTTGTTATAGCGGCTAGAGAAATACATCATCTGTCAAAATTTCAATTGTCTATCTATCACGGTTCACGGGATACAGCCTGGTGACAGACAGACGGACAGCCAGACAGACGGACAGTGGTGTCTTAGCTATAGGGTTATCAACTAACAGTTTTGACTATCTTACGGTGACATATATATATATATATATGTCACCGTAATATATATATATATATATATACATCTTGGTATCTATTTGGCGTCCACTATGGCCTTTTTTGCATATGATGTGGCGTCCACCTGCTTTCGGCGTCCGGTATACGGACGTCACATCGGCAATAGGTCTAAATTGCTTCTACTGTTGTAGCACATCACAGAAATGTTAAGATTTTTTTTTTACTCGGACGTCATTTAGTCCTTAGTATGCCTTGACTGTACATTTCTATAGTTCTGCTATTTTCCCCATCAAATTACAGTGGCGCTAGAGTCGCAAGAAACACTTTCATGATAAATACCAAATACCAAATACCAAATGTCTTTATTACTGTAGATATTTACATATACTTAGCAATCGTCATTTTTTGCCACTTCTCTACATTGGACCACTGTGGGAGAAGAAGGGCGTAGAAACTCCCACAGATTGATTTTTAGATCTCTTTTTAAAAAATGCTTATGCTTAACTAATACAAAATATAATATTTAGTCATTATCATAATTAATAAGCAGGAATAAATAATTACAAAATTATTAACAGCAAGGTCTGTGTTGAGCCAGATTAAACCCCATACAGCCCCATCATTTAAGTAATCTTGAACATTGTAATATCCCTTTTTCGACAAAGTCGCTTTAACATGGATTTTAAATTGCTCAAATGGCAATGTCAAGATCTCCAGAGGTATCTTGTTGTTGTTGTAGTCTTCGCGAGTCTAAACCGGGGCGCCAGTAGTCTGTGATTATTTCTTAGGTTAACATTACAGCTATCGCTAAGTTTGGGAAATTTTGTAAGGTTCTTGCGTACTGTTACAACCCTTATTAATATGTAGATAAAGCTTAATAGAGCATA
This sequence comes from Argyresthia goedartella, assembly GCA_949825045.1. Taxonomy (NCBI): domain Eukaryota; kingdom Metazoa; phylum Arthropoda; class Insecta; order Lepidoptera; family Argyresthiidae; genus Argyresthia; species Argyresthia goedartella. The sequence continues at coordinate 21,600,216 of OX463807.1, forward strand.
ATCTCCACATGGCTCTATTTTTCCGTGTTAATTACAGTTGATCATCATTTTTAGACTTCGACGTTTCTTACTCTTTTGTATTTTAGTTAGTTAGATTCAGTCACTCGCGGAAAGCGGTAAAGCATTCTGCTACCTCAAAATTGGGAAGTTATAAAGTTGTGTAATTCTCTCTGAGATCAATAAATATTAGTGTTAGTGACTTTGTGTTTTTTTTTTTTAAAAGACAAACGACCCAGGCCGCCTAACAACTGGTGTCAGAAGTGGGATGACAGGAAGGTCTTATTTACTGAGACTCTGTCATCCGAATCCGTGGCCACGTTTCGTCAAATTCATCGACAGTAAGACTCGACCCCAGGTCGAGCCTGCATCAGCCGCATCCTAGCACCTAGTGATCCGACGGTTAGTCTCCGCTCCGTAGCGTGAGCCCGCGATCTTCACACACGAACTGCTTCACCAACCTGGTCGACGGTCAGCCTCAGCATCAGCTCGAGCCCGCACCATTACTCATCTGTAGATGATGACACAGATCTAACTCAACCACCATCATCCAAGGAAACATTTTCCCACGGCAGTCTTCATACAAACTCTGTTTTGTGGAAAATTCCACACCGTCAACTGCCGCCTTCACGTTATCTGCTGGCGATAGTAACGGGAGCGTTGCAAAGCCTGCAATTAATTGGATACCCTCGGGCGCCTTGCATTAGCGCCTACTTTCCTGCGCGCCACCTGCCTGCACACATACTACCTGCGCGTGACACTACCGTGAGAATGAAACTCGAGATCTTCATCACCGTGTTCTTGTGAGTTAAAATTCAAAGATAAAATTAAGTGTTTCAGTGATATTTCTACAAGGTTTTACTATATTTTTATGCTATTTTACATTTTATAATTTTTACTTGTGTGTGATTTTTAATTATATACTACACTTGTCTAACATATCACAGTTCGATTAATGTCGAAACTTAAATCTGAAACCGAAGACGTCAGTCTAATATCAGAAGATAGCGAATCTTCAGCAGCCGAAACCGCTGAATCTTCTAACTCAACACCTGAAAAACCCTCTAAAACCAAAATGTCTGTCACTCTTGTTGTTCTCACTAAATTCATCAAAAGCTATAATGGTGACAAGGAGTCACTCCCTGCTTTCTTAACAAACTGTGACAATGCCATGTCCCTAGCTACCCCCGAGCAACAAAACGTGCTCTGCAAATATATACTCTCTCAACTAGAGGGTAAGGCACAAGTAGCCTGTAGCTTAAAAAGCTTCACAAAATGGGAGGATATAAAAGCCTTTCTCAAATCAACTTTTGGGGAAAAAAAACACGCAACACATCTTTTGGTTGACTTGCAAAATTGCAGACAACTCTTTTCAGAAGATGTCACCAAATATTCATTGCGTATTGAGTGTGTACTAACTAGAATACAATCCGACATTCACTACAATTGCAAAGATTCCAAAGAACTTCTTGGCCGTTTAGCAGCCATGGAAGATCTCGCGCTCAATACCTTCATGTTAGGCCTAAGTGGCTCAATTTCTAATATTGTGCGATGCAGAAACCCCTCAAGTTTAAATGAAGCGGTACAGCACGCTATTGAAGAGGAAAAACTGTACAACTTAAAACAACAGTCAACATCCTCACATCGCTCTCAAAAACAGTGCTCTACATGCAATAAATTAGGGCACACATCCTCTGAGTGTTATAAAAATAAAAAGCCTCACTCACATAACACACAAAGGTCCTTTAACGTAAATTCTGCCCAAACCCAAGGTACATCTCAAGGTTCAACTAATGCAAATGTCAAGCAGTGTAAATACTGTAAGAACCTTGGTCATACCCTTCAGGAGTGCCGTAAACTCAAATACAAAAATCGGCAAAATAATAGCCAAGGTCAAATACCAAACTCTAACTCAACTCATGCAAACGTGCATGTAACGCGTGAGGACCAAGACCTTGATTTAAACAGCGAATGATTTCGGATCAGTGCCTGCCAAAATCGTGCTTTAAAAACGGTACAAATAAGCCCTCTGATTTTGACTCAATCCTTACTAAGTCCCAAAACTTAAATTCACCTCGGGTAACGTTCCCGAGTCACACACCTCGTAAAAATTCGAGTTCATCTCAGCATCCACTGAGTTCACTGAGTTCACTGAGTTCATCTCTGCCTAAAGGCAAGAGTTTTGCTAAGTCCACACCTCACGTGCCACAATGCGAGAGCACGTCGAGTCACACATCTCGGAAAAATCCGAGTTCATCTCAGCCTACACTGGGTCCCCTAAATTCTCTGAGTTCTAAAGAAAAATCACTGAGTCCACCTCTGTCTAAAGACAAGAGTTTTCCTAAATCCACACCTCACGTGCCACAATGCGAAAACACGTCGAGTCATGTTATTTTAAATCAAAACTCACCTCGAGAAAATTCGAGTACTACTAATTTTACTAAGTCTAAAAATATATCTCGTAACAAGTCGTATTCTACCACTTCTATATCCCGGCAAAATGAACAAAGGTCACTGAACCCTTCTACTAACTGCACTGAATTAAATCATACTACCGACTCTATTCCAATCTTTGAGACCTATACCAAAAAGGTGTCTCTACCACACATTTATTTACAAACTAGCCATTCTACGGAACCACTGTGTTTCCTCGTAGATACAGGCGCGAGCATCAGTATCGTCAAAAACTCAAGTCTCAGAGAAACTCCACACCTTTCACACGAAATTGTAAGACTCAAAGGCATAAGTAACACTGAATCTTTAATTAAAACATTAGGAACCTTTCAGATGGTAATTAACATACCCCAAGAATCATTGAATTACAAATTTCATGTTACAAGCGATGACGTCAGTTTGGAATACTATGACGGAATCATCGGCAGTGATTTCTTTAGTCATTTTAAAGTACAAATTGACTACCACTTAAAAACTTTGCTAATTAAAGGCCAATCCCTACCTATTGTTTATAATCAGCCAACCTACATTATCCCGGCCCGCTCTGAGGCCGTTATCGAATGCGCAGTATCAAATTACTCGCCCGAGCTTTATCAAAATAATGAAGCCCTTATTCTAGATCATGCCTTATGCAATGGTGTTTATGTTGCTAATTGCATCGTCTCAATTAAATCTAATGCAAAAGTTAATGTCTCTGTTTTAAACACCACTGACTCAAGTATAGATGTCAAAGACTATTATGTAAAACTAACACCATTCGAACAGAAGTTCCTTACTGAGTCTTGTCACAAAATAAATTCGATAAATACTTATGAATCGGATCGATTAAATAGAGTGCTAAGTCAAATCCGCTGTTCTCATCTCAATGATGAAGAGAAAAGGTCACTATACGAATGCTGTGCCCAGTACCCTGACATTTTCCATCTCGAAGGTGACCCTCTGTCTTTCACTCATGCTATCGAGCATTCTATTAATTCCGGTAATGCACCGCCTATTCACGTCAAATCATATCGCTTCCCTGAGTGTCATAAAGAGGAAGTCGACACTCAAGTCCAGAAAATGCTCGACCAAAATATAATCCGTCCCTCTGTTTCACCATGGAGTGCCCCTGTGTGGGTTGTCCCAAAGAAAATGGACGCTTCAGGCAAAAAGAAGTGTAGAATCGTCATCGATTACCGTCGCTTAAACGACGTTACTGTTTCAGAAAGCTATCCACTGCCTCTAATCACCGACATTCTTGACCAATTAGGACATTCCAAGTACTTCAGTACTTTGGATCTCGCGAGCGGATTTCACCAAATTAAAATGGGCTCAGTCGACGCCCCAAAAACTGGATTTACCGTGTCTACCAACTCTAGTAGCTCTGGCCACTACGAGTTTGTCAGAATGCCTTTCGGGTTGAAAAATGCCCCCGCTACTTTCCAACGCCTTATGAATACGGCGCTTTCAGGGCTTCAAGGTCTCCACTGCTATGTTTATTTAGACAACTGTATCATATACTCTCATGACCTTGACTCCCACATGACCAAGCTAAAGCTAGTCTTCGACCGACTGCATCAAAATTCATAACACTAACATCAAAATTCATATCTACAAAAATCAACTGATCTACCCGACTCCTGTCGAGGTCCCAAAAATATTGAAGGAAAACCACGTCTCTACTATCGCTGGTCACCCAGGGTCAAAGCGGATGTACAATAGAATAAAAGCTGCCTATTACTGGAAAGGCATGCGTTCTGATATTGAGGATTATGTTAAGAAGTGTAAACTTTGTCAGGTCAATAAACCTTTACGAAAATCAAATAAAGCCCCAATGGAGATTACGTCAACCTCTACGAGACCATTTGAACGATTGGCTCTCGATATAGTTGGTCCCCTACCCGACGCGGTTTTCCAAAATTTTAGATTCATCTTAACATTACAGGATGATTTAACTAAATTTTCAAGCGCATACCCCATGGTCACTGCGACAAGTGACGAGATAGCTAGAAATCTCGTACATTTTATGTCTCTTTTTGGATTTCCCAAAACAAGACTCACTGATTTAGGTACTTGTTTTACCTCAGAATTGTTCAAACAGCTTACCGAAATCCTGAAAATCAAGTCTCTATTTACTACTCCTTACCACCCACAGACCAACGGAGCACTAGAACGTTCACATGCTACACTGAAGGAATACCTGAAATCCTTCGTCAACGAAAACCAAAACGACTGGCACTGTTATCTGTTTACTGCCATATTGGCATACAATACTACCCCTCATTGTACCACTGAGTTTACCCCATACGAACTTCTTTATGGTTACAAGCCTATTATTCCAAATTCCTTATATGAGACCTCCAGAAATACTACCTATAACGAGTACATTCGCGCATTGCAATACAGAATGCGTTTTAGCCGCGAACAGGCTATCGAAAAGATTAGAGCCAGTAAAGAAAGGTCAAAGCAATATTATGACGCAAACTCTCGTGACGTCACATATAAAACAGGTGATATGGTTTATTTAAAGCAACACCATAGGCTTAGGAAAGCGCTTTCACCAATATGGAAAGGCCCTTTTAAAATTATAAAAGTGCATAACAAGCACAATGTTACTCTTCAAGTCGGCCGTAAACATATAAAACACCACACAAACGAAATTAAGCCTGCTAAATCTTAACCTATTCCATTCTATTTATTTCTAGAGCCCTGCTCTATGGATGCTACGCTGAGTCTAAAGTTACTCCGATAGTACATAGTCCCGGAATTTATTTTGAACCTATTACAACGGTTCACTTTCATAACGATTACTGGAAGGTAATCACGAACATTGATCTTATAACCCTAGAGCCCTATCTTCAAAATGTAGAACACTTATTACAAAAGACTCAAGATCTTTGTAATAAAATACAATCATCCAACCTCATCCAATGTAAGGATGTCTCCAGCCCAATTGAAGTCTTAAATGAGTCTAATTTTATCAAATTGCAATCACTATCTCATATTATCTCCACTCAAACCCCAACGAAGGTCAAACCATCTTTAGAATTCGGCGGAGAGATTCTAAAGTTTTTCTTCGGCACATTAGACGCGGACGACGCCCGGAAATATGATGCCGCTATCGAATCTTGCAAAAAAAGCGAGAACGAACTATTTTATTTGATGAAAGACAACATTCATATTGTTAAATCGACAATTGATAATTTTAACTCTACGATTTATAAACTCAATCAGAATGAAATTAAACTGAATGCCCAAATTAATAATATGAATGAAATCTTATCTCAAATCACGAAAACAGATAATGTGTTATATTCCATGTCTAGGATTAATAGCTTACTTAATATAATCGAAAGTTCCCTACTTTCTCTTTCTAATTTGATTGATACCACGTTAAATGCTATCCTATTTTCTAAGGTTAATATACTATAACCTAGTGTGATAAGTCCCTCAAAACTGTTTGCTGAGCTATCAAAACACAGCAACCATATAAACAAAAGACTAGATTTTCCTGTTGAACTAAATATAAACAACATTCATTCACTAATTGACGTGTCGGAACTTAACTGTTACTATTATAACAAAAGGATAGTTTTTGTTTTGCAGATTCCACTAATAACTTTCGATAGGTTCACAGTTTACAAAAATATACCTCTGCCTACCCCGCATGATGACTCACATGTCAGAACTTTCGCGCTCATTCAGCCTTCCGATAATTACATTGCTCTAAGTGATGACAGATTGCACTATGATAGCATAGTGCAATCTGAGTCCAACATAGTTGGACAGTATAGATAAGTGTAAGAAAATTAATTATAACTACTCCATTTGTAAACTTGTCTCAATATTTTCAAGTAATGGTAATCCGAATTGTGAATCAAAACTCCTCACGGAGGTGACAATGTCTTTGCCTCCTCAATGTGATGCTAAACTGTTATTTGGACAAATAAGCATATGGCAAAAGCTTCAAAATAACAAATGGATATATGTACAGTCAAACCCTACTAAACTTTCTATGAAATGTGATGATAATATTGTTGATTATTCCATAGTTGGTACCGGTATTGTAAAACTAACCGAAAATTGTATCGGTTTTTCAAAAACTATTCAGCTGATTCCAACTAGTTTTTACTCTTTCGTAATGAAGTCTCCATTGGATATTACTTTTGATATCACATTAGACGACTGTTGTAAGAAAGAAGTTTTTAACCAGACTCTACCTCATTTATCGCCAATTAGTTTGAGCAAAATAAGTTTAGAGTCCTTGAAATATGCTACACATAAACTGGATAATTTAGAAGATGAATTAAGTAAGTTACAATCAGAATCCCATTTTGTTAAATAGAGTAGATACTATTCGGGTTTCACTTATGTTTTAACTATTATAATATCTCTGTTTGTTTTGTATAAACTCTATTAATGTTACAGAAATCGAATTGGCAATCGTAACTCTAGATGTTGTATACAAATATTCAATCAATGCAACAATAAGAAGCTGGTCAAACATCAAGCTAAAATGTCTAACTCTATTGAAATGTCAGATGTTTCTACTTCAGATGAAGAAAAAAAATCTGTAAAATCTCTGCCAGCCCCACATACTAGTTATAAGTCTTATGATAACCTTCATGGAATCGAGGTTACTCATCCTTCTAGACGTAATCTTAACTTTTAAGTGAATTCTGATAATACGTTTTGTACTTTTGTGTTAACTGTAAGTTTTGTAAGACTTCCTAAATTTGAGTTTTCTATTTTCAACAAACTTTAGTTTAGAACTTCGCTTCATTTTTAAAGGGATGAAGCTCCGTCAAAATGGGGGAGCTGTTACAACCCTTATTAATATGTAGATAAAGCTTAATAGAGCATAATCTCCACATGGCTGTATTTTTCCGTGTTAATTACTGTTGATCATCATTTTTAGACTTCGTCGTTTCTTACTCTTTTGTATTTTAGTTAGTTAGATTCAGTCACTCGCGGAAAGCGGTAAAGCATTCTGCTACCTCAAAATTGGGAAGTTATAAAGTTGTGTAATTCTCTCTGAGATCAATAAATATTAGTGTTAGTGACTTTGTGGTTTTTTTTTAAAAAGACAAACAACCCAGGCCGCCTAACAGAATGTACATTATATTTTCGAAAATAAATTGACTAGCTAAATTAGTATGTCAATTTCTTTAAAAAGCTGTCTTAAGGAGTCTGTGCGTTTTAAATTATAAATTGCTCGAATAGCTCTTTTCTGTAAAATAAAAATAGTTTGAATATCCGCTGCTTTTCCCCACAACAAGATACCATAGGACATGACACTATGAAAGTAACTAAAATATACTAGCCTAGATGTAGCCACATCCGTGTTTTGTCTGATGTTCCTAACAGCGTAAGCCGCAGAACTTATTTTACCAGCCAATTTTTCTATGTGGGGTCCCCACTGCAATTTGTTATCAATGGTTATTCCAAGAAACTTCGTGTCATTTACTAATTCTAACGTATTGCTGTCCAACACTAAACTGGTTCCAACTTGCCTGACATTTGGAAGTGAGAATTTGATACATTTTGTTTTACCAGCATTTAACAATAAATTGTTAACGGTGAACCAATTCAAGGTTAAAGATAATACTCTATTGACATCATTAAAATCTTCTTTTTGTCTTTCAATTTTGAAGACCAGTGAAGTGTCATCAGCAAACAACACTATGTTAGTCAATTTCTCCACCATAAAAGGCAGATCGTTAATATATACCAGGAATAAGAAAGGGCCTAATATGGAACCTTATGGAACGCCAATTTTTACCCCCGATCCATCAGATTTAACGCCGTTGACTTCTGCCTTTTGAATTCTATTGCTTAGGTATGATCTTAGTAGATCCAACGCTTTATTTCTAACTCCGTAATGATTTAATTTCATTAGTAACGTGTTATGATCAACACAATCAAATGCCTTCGACAGATCGCAAAAAACACCGATATCATCCTGTGCGGCTTCCCATGCAGAATAAATATGAGATATAAGGGTAATACCTGCATCCGTAGTTGATTTACCCCTAGTGAAACCGTATTGCTTGGCGTGGAGTTGTTTTGTACTGTTGAAGTGTGAGAGCATTTGATTGAGTATAATCTTTTCAAAAATTTTACTTAGTGCTGGGAGAACCGATATTGGTCTGAAATTTGACGGATCACCCTTGTCTCCCGACTTGAACAGAGGTATTAGTTTACTGTGTTTCATGAGGTCTGGAAAAGCTCCATCATCAACACATTTATTAAATATATAAGCTAGGTGTGGGGCTATAACAAGTTTTATTGAACCAATGACTTTGACTGACATACCCCACAGGTCTTCAGTATTTTTAAGTTAAGTAATATATACGTTTTGACAATATCCTGGGGACATACATGATAAAATTTAAAATCTACATTACTGATGCTAGTGCTGTTTTTTAACAAAGTCTCTGCTTCATATGGAAATGAATTTAGACGCTCTGTGCTGAGTAAGGGTGCATTGGTGAAGAATGTTTCAAAAGCTCGAGCTACCTCAGCGTTGGATTTAACAACATCATCACCTATCTTGAAGCAGAAATCACTATCCCTTGGTATAACTTTGCCAGTTTCACGGTTTATGATTTGCCAAACCGTTTTCATTCTTTAATTTGAATTTTGTATTTTTCTATTTATGTGTAAAGTTTTTGCAGTTCTATAAACCAACTTGAAAGTTTTGGAATATTTTTTAACATAGTCATGAAATTTTATATCAAAGTTATAGGTTTTTTGTTCGTAAAGATCATACAAGATAGCTCTACTTTTACGAATTCCAAATGTTGCCCAGTCATTAAATTTAGATTTACCGTTGTTGGCACTGACTTTCTTTAATTTAAAAACTGTATTGAATTCTGTTTGAATAATGTTGAAGAAGTCAGAATAGATTTTGTTCGGGTTCTGTTCATCAAAATCCGGTACTGGCAAACCCATATCTAAGTTTTTCATATACATCTCTAGTCTATGGGATGTAATAGGCCTATAAAATGATGGATCAGTCTTATTTTCACTAGTAATTTGGAATGAAACTGTTTGACCACTGTGATCGGATGGTAAACAGTTAATTACATTTTTACTTGTGAATGCACAGTCACAAAAAATGTTATCTAAGCAAGTTTGGCTGGTAAGTGTAATTCTAGTCGGCTCTAGAAATACATGACATAAATTAAATGATTTGAACAGAGTTATTAATCGTCGCTTCAGTGTTGTATCTACAAGCAGATCTACATTAAGATCGCCACAAATAATTAACTTTTTTCTGTTATTACAAAGTTTAATGAGGGCTTCCTCCATAATTTTATCGAATATTTCAAAATTGCCATGGCATTTTTCATCTCTCGGAGGTCTGTAGACACAAACAATAATATGGCTATCTAACTCAACACAAGATACCTCTATTTGTCTTTCCACAGTAAGTGTAAGAATATCTTTCCGTTGTTTCACCTTAATATTATTTTTTACTAAGATTAAAGAACCACCTCTATCAGCAGTCTTTCTATAAAAGCTTTCTTTTCTGATAAAGTGGATGACTATGAAAAGTTGCAGCACGCAACTAATCAAAAACTGGCCGTGATGGAGAAGAATGTCAGTACGCTTTCTAACACTTCTACCTATCTCCAGAAGTACACCAGCGCGCTCGAACAGAAAATACGAGACTTGGAGCAAAACGCTAAAAGGTCCAACATTGAAATAGTAGGTTTGGAACAGCTACCTCAAGAAGACCCCAAAAATCTAATTATCAAGCTAGGTGATGTGCTAAAGGTCAGTACGAAAGAAATTGAGATGGCTACGAGGATAACTTCTAGGATAAACTCTAAACCATCTCCAATTGTGGTAAAATTTCACGATTCTGGATCTTCTGCACGCAATGAGTGGTTAAAGAGCCGCCAAAATATCCGCAAAATTACCAGTGACATGATAACAGGAGGTACCCAGCAAAGTAACATCTTTATAAATGAAGACCTGATTAAAGAGACCCGCGAGCTTCTGTGGAGGGCCAGATCTGAGCTACGTGATGACTTCAAGTATATTTGGGTGAGCGACGGCTGTATCCTGGCTAAAAAAGCAGACGGGGCCAAAATAGCAAGAATCAAATGTGCGAGTGATATAAGTGAGCTCAAAGCCAACAAAGGCTAGTGTTTTTGTTATAAATCTAGGTACAAGCTATATTATGTGTAATTAGTGTTTACATCTAATATATATAACTTGCTTTCAACAAGGACCTGGATGTAGTAAACAACTGCAACTCTGAAGTGAGTACAAATAATTTAAAATCGTGGATCTCAACCCTAAGTGAGCAGAAAGACTTTTATTTATTTCATGTAAACATTAGATCATTAAAAAAGAATTATAATGAACTTATAGTTACCTGTAAAGATTACCTATACCTACTCGATGTCATTATCATAACAGAACCAAATGTACCGTTTTACCTATTGGATATTTATAATATCCTTGGCTTTGATCTTAATAGTTACACTAGACAAAATAGAAAGGGTGGTGGGGTGCTTGTTTATACACAAACGGGTCTAGCGGCCTCTGTGCGAGACCCACCCTTTATAATGAAAACTGCTGAATGTGTCCTTGTAAATATAAGGAAAAATAACCAAGACATACTTATTCTAGCTATTTACAGACCACCTAAAATTAACCAAATAAACAAACTATTACAATTTCTTGATGAACTCAAGTTGTTATTAAAATACTTACCTAACTCTAACAAAGTGGTAATTTGTGGTGATATTAATATAAACTTATTGGACACATGTAATAAACAAGTTTTATACTACGAGGAGATAATGGCTGAATATGGTTTCTCTAGATGTATCAGCAAAGTAACTAGAAGAGAAATAATAAAGAGTAAAATTGTAGAATCTTGCCTAGATCATATTTTTGTTAGACTTCCTTCTTTTGCGCTGTATTCAGGTGTTATTGAACATAAAATGGCGGATCACTATTGTGTCGTTTTAGCCGCTAGCGGCGCCGGGGGGGCGACGGGTGCCCTCGCCGCGGTGCCGCCTGGGGGTGGGGGCTGCCCGCGGCGGGGTAACCCGCTCTTTGAATCCCGCCGCGTACTCAATAATACATTAGTTTATGAAAAGCTCGGCTCCATTTCGTTCGATTCTCTATTGTCCATAAATTGTCCTGTGAAATTGTATAACGAACTGCACAACACATTTATATCAGTGTATGAATCTTCTCACCACATCAAAAAGATTAAAGTAAGTGGAAGAGATAACAAGGGATGGGTAAATGTCAAGATGAAGCGTATGATACAAGAAAGAGAAAGATTTTAAAAAGGCCTTCGATACCCTTCGGCACGACACGCTACTAAGAGCGATGGCGGAATGTGGCATCGGCGGGCCTCTCAACAATTTATACCGAGATTACCTCACGGACCGCTCCTACCGAGTGAAGGTAGGTGAGGAGTACAGCTCACCACCCACAGGGACAGATCGCGGGGTGCCGCAGGGGTCGGGCAGTGGTCCATTGTTCTATTTGATGCATGTAAATAGCCTGTGCAACGTAGTCCGCCATTGCTCAGCGTACATGTTCGCGGACGACCTGTGCACGCTGCGGGCCGGCCGCGACATGGACGAGGTCTCGCGTCTCGTGCAGGAGGATATCGACAGTATCACTCGCTGGGCACATGACAATGGTATTGTAATCAATTCAGATAAAACGAACCTACTTGTTATTCAGTCTCCTTACTCATGCATCCCTAAGGTATCATGCGGATTGGTTGCTCATGGCTTCTCTTGTATACATAATAATTTTTTAAATTGCAATTGTCAGACTATTACAAGAGTACCACAAGTAAAATACCTCGGCATGTTTATGGATGAAAATATGGGTTGGATAAGTCATGTGGATTATATTGTAGGCAAGCTTCGCATATTGCTATGTAAATTTAATCAGCTTAGTTATAAAGTTCCTAAATTTATGTTAAAAACTATTTATCTTTCGTTGGTTGATTCCATTGTTAGTTATGGTATTGAGTGCTATGGTTCGACTTTCAAAACTCATTTAGACAAAATTGAAACTTTACAAATTAAATTCCTAAAACTACTGGTAAACAAAAAATCTAAAGCCAAACTAAATCATGATCATAGAAAGCTGTTTAAGATATGCAATATCCTTCCAGCATCTTTAAAATATAAACACGCTGTAGCCGTAAGCAACCATGGCAGTCAGAACCATAAATTACCCAAGGAGCACGGTCTCAATACAAGATCTGTAGCTCAAGGAAAATTTGAAACTTTAAAAGTAAATAACTACTTCGGTGGTAGAATGCTAAAAAGACAGATTCCTAGAATAATGAATGAAATGCCATCTCTTATTAGATTTGAGATGAATAGAAACAAATTTTCAGTCATATATAAAACATACCTTCTAGATAGTATCCTGAGTACCTAATTGCCTGGCTAGATCTTCAATGTATAAGTTCCTACTTAGTTGACTACCATCATAGTTACCTATATTGTTATCATAAATTGTTTTCGACTATTTCTGTGTCTTAAGTAATTCTTAATATGAAGTGCGACTCCCGACCCACAGACAAACCATACTCAAACTTGGTTTTGTGGGATGTATGTTTAGCCCATAAGTATTTTTTATGCAATAAACTCATTCATTCATTCATTCATTCATTGTAACAACTGACAATTTTGTAATTATTTATGTTAAAAGACATCATATTTTCCTTTAACCAATGTTCTGTAATACAAATAACATCAGTGTCCGAATTATTAAGAAATAATTCTAATACAAGTTCTTTGCCAGGTAGCCCCTGCATGTTTTGATGAGTAATATTTAAGTGGGGCTTACCCTTTGTCTGAATATTATTTAATATTGGGATATTATTAGACTTTTTTGACTTATTTAATTCGGGCAAGATATTACACATCTTTGATCTCCTATGCTTGCTTGATATATTTATTGGCTTATGTATGCTAGAGATTTCCTCTATTGTCTTAAAAACTAATTTAAATTACTTGGAATGTCTTCCAATATACCTTGTCTGTGCTCAATAGAAGCAGTCAGGTTAGCCAAATTCTTGGCTGTAATACTAAAAAAATAAGATAGCGACACAGCTACCTGTCGTTTGTAAAAATCTGAAAGGTAGTAACTACCTTTGGTCAAATAAACATTATTACTAACATAATTGTTAGAGTCAATCAAATGAATCAAACTATTATTATATGACATTGTATGTAATGTCATATTTAGCTTATATCTTAGATCATTTTCAGCTTGTGGCAATCTTTTACTGTATGGGAATGTAAACATAACAATTTTATTAACATTCAGTGTGCAAAGTGTTTTATAATATTTAATTAGGTCCCATTTGTTTACCTCACCCCTATTTCCAAACATGAGTATTAAGTTTGATTCAGGTGTCAGATCAAGTGTCTTTGTTATTTTTTGCATAACATCATGAAAACTGGAGTTTGGTAAACAGTTATTTATGACTGAGTGTCCCAACTTATTCAATTATATGCCTAAGTTTCTTCCAATTTCATCACAAAACATGACAGTTTTGCTTGTGATGCTTTTGTGCGACCCTGAAATCCTGGATCGGATACTTATTTCAAGGCTCGTGGTTGAAGCTGGTCTCTCCGGCTGTTGCAAGGAACGTTGGCAGTCACACAAATGATTGGCCACCAAAGAGTCATAGCTTTCCTGATTACTATGAGACAGTTTAAGCAGCTCATCCATGGCCAGGGAGTACTCCTCAATGGCCTCTTGAGATTTTTCATAGCGGGCAGTAATAGATCTCAAGCAGCCATTGACAGTGGCAAGTTCAGACTCAAGATTTTGCAGGTCTTTCTCACATTTTGTTTTATTAATTTCTGACTCTGCCATACACATTTTAAACTTTTCCAAAATATCTATTTTACTCTTATTATATAAACTTTTATTGAGATTTTTATGAGATTTTAATTTTTTTGATGTTTGAATTTGAATTTTTTGATAGGCCGCATTTGACGTCCGCTCGAAGAATGAGACGTTGCCAAACTTCGTCCATACTGATTTTTTGATCGGAGCGTGTGGAGTTACGTACCTACATAGTCCACAGTTTAATATGATTGAAGTGTTCGTTGATTTCGAAGTTTGCGTTCATAATAATTTATTTGCCTTGGAAGTAATTGTGAAAAAACATAAAGAAATACATGTTTAAATACATGTGTAGATGTATAGTTGTCAATGTCTAGATGAAAATGAAAATGAAATTTATTCACCAAAGTAATATACAGATGAAAGATACATTGGAACCTCAAACTAAGTTTAATAAACCTGTGTTTTAAGGCCCATCTGCCTCTCCCTTTAGACACTATTTAATGTGTGAAAGAATTAAGTAACCTAGGAACATTTAACTTAACATTTGATTATGAATAAGATGTTTTATAATTAGATAATAAATGGTGGAACTAATTAGGTAATATAATTATTGCAGCTCAAACATGCGTAATAAAATAATAGAAAATGATTTCAAATTGAGTTCAGCGACAACACAAACTCTTTCAAACTCTTATTTTGTTTCCTGAAAGGGTTTGTAGGCGAAATTATGGGTATTTTGGATCTTGTTAAGTAGATGGAAAGGAAAAATCAGGGAAACGGCGTGCAAATATGGTCCTGGTAAGTACCCGTACGTGAAGTTCTATCATTATTGTATAATAATGATAGAAATTCACGTACGGGTTCTTCGTATGAAGGCTCCATCTGAAGAATTGAGTAACCTAAAGTAAGAGATAATACTATGTAGTAGCGCATCCAGCGGTCATCACTCAACACTGTATTTGAGGGTGTTGGTGTTTTCTTTTCGTTTCCTCCCGCGCTTCCGACATCGGTCGTTCGTCATTCACGTTTTCAGTTTCGATCACTCAGCAAGCATCTTTCGATTTATAAAAAGTAAGTTAAAACTTCGCCATGCCGAAACGAAAAGATTATGAAAACAGAAGAGTTATCTCAAGCAAGCTAAGAAAACTTGGAAAAAAGAAGACGGAGAAAAATAAATATCGACGTAAAAGGACTATTTCATCGTTATCGAAAGAAGGTTTGAGATCTCTAGAGAAAAAAGATAATTTTACTTGTACCTTTGTGCCTATAAATTACGCAACCCGTACGTACTTAATTCGCAACCAGGTAGGCTTTCCAAGCCCTCCATAGCAGAGTTATAATACAGCTACTTATACAATGCCTCGGCAGTGACGCGAAAGATAGTGTCGCGCTAGATGGTGAAGCGCTATCCCTGGTGAAGATCCAACATACACCACTACATATGCATCTTATTTAGGCATGTTTGACACAGTGGCGGCTTTGGCCCTTTGACACAAAGCTGTATAAATTGAAATAAGTGGGATTTTGTTCGCCGATTGTCTCAAAAGTTTAATGTTTTTATTTTTTATCACCACCTGTCTTCACCCTGACTCGGCTGTTCTGTAAACAATATTCCAGGATTTTCCAAGGAACAGAATGGCTTTGTCATTGGCATACCAAAAGATCTCGGCATCCAGGATGCGAAGATGTAGAAGATTATTTATATAAATAACGAAAAACGTGGGACCCAGGATGCTGCCTTGAGGGATTCCGAAACTCACTGGAGCCGAGTCCTTCGTCTCTGAGCAGGGAACTTCTCAAGCATCTTCGACATTGTGTTCAGGAGCGAGATTGGTGCCTCACATCGGTTTTAGATCCACCTTTTGGAAAAAGTGACACGTTGGCTATTTTCCATGCTTCCAGAAATATGCCAGTGGATTTTTTAATTTAAGAAATATTTTAGGTTGTGGTATCCTATCATATGGATTCATTTTATTAAGAATTTGAATTTTCATATTAATAATCACAAGACTCAAGTTGAAAATTTGTGAAAGCGCTTTTACTATTTTATGGGCTATGACTTTGATGAGCAAGTTATTGAAGTTGTCAGGAGTTGGATCACCGCTGTGTCGTCTGTAGAGTAAAGAAAAAGTGTTGTTTAGGGTCATGTGGTCGAGATTTTGACCCACTTCAGCAATGTATTTGTTGAGAAAGGCCTTGACACTATTTTTAATGTCGAGCAGTTCCAGTGAATACTTTTGTATAGGCGTTTGGAAGCATATTATCTGATAGGTTTCCATAACTGTTTGGGATTGCCCTGGCTGTCTTAGAAGACAGACCGACTCAAAACAACTCACGAAGCTAAAGAGCTAGAGCTCTTTAGCTTCGTGAGTTGTTTTGAGTCGGTGTAACAGATCATTTTTAGTACCTCTAGTAAGTGACCCTGAGTAAATTGTTATTGCTATCCTTTATTTGTTCCAAGTGCAGCTTATCTTAGGAGACCGGGCGTGATTCAAGGCTTCAAGTTGAGTTTCGTTGAGTTGAGTATCTGCTAATTTATCTATGAAGTATTTTTCGCAACATCTATGTTTGGAGAATTGATGTGAAAATCTCTACGGCTTTCAGTGTTAATGACTGCTTTCCAGTCTTCCAGTCCCAGGTAATTTCTGACTGCATCATAGTTTAGTTTTTTTTCTTGACGATTTCATATTCAAGATGCTTTGGTGTGCTTAAAACCATGGCAATATCATGATTGGTAATGCTGGTCAATAAATATCGCGGATTCCGCCCCATAACTAGTCCTTTTAAATATGTGATCGAGGCAGTTTTCCATCCTAGTTGATTTTGTATTGGCTGGATTATTCCAGCCCCTGTCCATACTCGGCTAGGCGACACAGGTTTTATATTTTGCGGCTATCGTCTTCATCTGGCATTATGTTGATATTTATGTCCCCTGCAAATATGATGAAAGAGTTATCTTTAGCGACTCAAGTAGAATGTCTACGGATGAGATGAAGCCGTCGTTCATCGTCAACGTTGCATATTGAGAGTGTGCGATTGGTCCCGATAACCTTGGGCCCATTTTTGATATCTACAACCACGCCATCAGCATCTTTTACGTCAGTTTCATACGTCAACAATTCCTACCGTCCCCCACCAGCTTTATTTATGTATTTGGTGGAGTTAAATTGACGTAACTCTCTACTTGCCTTATAAAAGAATTACTGTTCAAATAAAATTTGGTTAAATACCATGAAGTCCATATTAATATCCATGCGTTTCAGTGCAATGATAAATAACATCATCAAAGTTTCTGTTAATGCTACGAATATTAAATGTCATTAGTTTTAAATTATACTGAGAGCTTATAACACTTTTGCAGCTCTCTTAAACGTTTGGTTTTGTGCAGCTTACATTTTGATTACTATCTATTTCATAAGTTATATTTTTAGACATTATTTATATGTCAAAACAAATATAAGCTCGTACATAACTACTGCTACAGCTCATTGAAATGTGAAGGTCGTTCACACATTTCAATGCTCTAGGGAATTACGAGGAACAATCAATCCGCATCATTCATTCGCCTTCCATTACTTCTCACTTTTACTAAATTGTCTGCCTTAGCGCATTGTCACACTAAAATCAACACACTTCCACAATAATATCCTGGAAAATAAAAATTTTAAAAAATGCCTAAGCTATCAAATCTTGATTTTCCGCAGAAATCCGTTTTTTTAAGGTTTACATTTTTTTGCGGATAGAAGAAAAGATAAGCCAAAGTTGAGAATCAAGTCAAAATAAGCGTTACCTCAATATATAATGATCATTTTGTGATTGTTATAGTAGGTTTCATTGGAAAATCATAATAACAATTTCAATCCAATTCATTTTTGTTAATGGTGTCAAGAGGCAAATTCGGCCAGGATCAGTGGAAGACATGGAAAAGGCACAAAAGGAATGGAATGGAAAACTAATATATCATAGTAATGAGATTTGTCGTTATGACAATATTCTTCTATTCTTCGACTAGACAGGGCTGTATTCTCCTTTAGACCACAATATTTTTTATTTTATTTTTCAAATAGTTCAAAATTTTAAATACCTGTGCAACTTACTATCTATCTATGGGAGATCGTCAGCTGAATAAAATTATTAATTATTAGTTCACCCGTACTCTTCTTAGCTTTCTTAAGCCATTTTTTCATTAAAAAATGGTATGTGGATTATCATTGTTTTCTTTGTGAGGTAAAATTAAGGTTTAAGGGTGTTCTGAGCGACTACCTCCTAGTGTGGGGGTGCTGAAGTGATGCAGAAGGATACGTCCGCCTGCATAACTTCTGCTTCCTCCTGGTGCACCCTGGTAACAGCGGCTAGTGACTGGTCCCCGGACCTCTTACTAGCCGATGGCTAAAAGTAGCTCCGGTTCTGTCGGTTAAAGTGGGTGTATCCGGCAGACTATCTACACTCACCTGCGTCTTGTGGTCTGCGCAGTTGACCACCGTAGGCCAGGATGAAGGGGTCCTGGGGGGTTGAGCCGAGCGTTGCTGTGGATTTAGCTTCGTAAGGCAACACGCCCTCTTTGGCCTGGATTTCAGGCAAAACGGTAGCCTCGCCCGTAGCCGCGGGTTGGGGTAACGGCCAAGTGTCCCGTCAGAGGGCCACGGCTAGGGGTGTAGGGTCCGCTAAGGCGTCAGTCATAGCGGAGGGATGGGTCATGCTGACGGGGTAAGCTTCGGTGACTACGGCGGTGGGACCATGTCGCTGACACCTTGGTTCCCATCGTCCACAGAAGCGAGCTCCCGTTGTCACGCCAAGTACCAGCCCTATGCTCCTATATCTACTCGGTACTCCTAGCGACTGAAAGCTGTTCCAAGCGAGTAGGCGCTCCCAATTGTGCGGGCTCCGTGGAGGGTGGGAAATCGAGTAGACGAATCTCTATACATTTGACCATGGATCGTGTCAGGTCAAAAAACCCATCTGGAACGCTTCCAGCGGTGAAAACCGCAAGCGTCTCCAAACAGGTGCGAGAATCTGCCTCGGCAGATCCTCAAGCCTCAACTGGGCGCACTGCCACCATCAGTGACCTACCGGTGCAAACCGGTAGTGATTCCACTGTGGAGGTTAGCTGCAAAAAGCCCGAAAGTGATTCGAGAGGCAGGGCCACGGGGCAACCCGGTGCGCGGAGCCATTTGACAAACATCGCCGAGCATTTCGCCAGCGCCTGGACGACGGTTGGTCGAAAGGGTAAACCACCCAAGCAATCCTTGCAAGGGAAGGGCCCATCGACTAAACGTCCAGATACGGTGCAAACCGGACCAGGGCGTAAGGCGAATCGTCGGTGGAAGAAAAAACAGCGTTTGGCTGCCACATCGGCCGCTGCCGGCGTACATGGGGTTCCATCTGCCACGGTGACGACCGATGGCGGTCCCGCTGTTAATACAGCCGGAGCTGCGGGTAAGGTGACCGGCTCCCGTGGTGTCAAAGGGGCAACCCTAGACTCAAACGGGGCTAAACCTACCGTAGCGTTCTCTGGTGGTCCAACTTCTAACAAGAAGTTGAAATCTGCCAAGAGATCCGGCAAAAACGAGCGCGCGGCTGCTAAGAGGGCTCGACTAGAGGATAGTATTTCTCCTCGAGTGGAGCCTAAAAAGCAGTGCACGGAAGCGCGCAGAGCTGGGGTCACCTATGCTCAGAAGGTGAAATCTGACCAGTACATCGCCGTAACTGACGTCGCTACTGGTCATATTTCACAGGATCTGTCAACGCTCATCCTCAACGAGATTGATGACAAAATCTTGAGAGAAGCGTTGGCGGATCCGAGCAAGGAAAACCCCAAATTCGGTGGCAAGCCTAGTTACGAGGACGGCCACCTTAAACTGTTCGTGGAGGACGAGTACTCCCTGAACTGGCTGCGGGAGTGTGTCTCCGGTGTGTCTACACCATCCAACGTACAGTTGGTGGTGAAACGCCAATCGGAGATGGTCCGCGGGGTTCGATGTGGGGTGCTCATACCCAACGAACGAGGCAAGTGGAAGTCTGCGCCCGACGTCGGCGTAGTCCTCCACTTTATGAACAAGTGGGCACAGGTTGACCGATGGCTCCTCCAGAAAGTGGATGAGCAGCAGGACAACCTGTTTCTCATCACAGACGTCCATGAAGATGTGGTGCCGACCCTGCTGGGAAGGGGCAGACAGCTCCTTTTTGGTAGTGGTTCGGTCTACCTCAAATTTCAGGGACCCGGTGGGAAATTTGTGAAGGAACCACCGGTGGTAGCGCAGACCAGCTCTAAGCTGGTCACCACTGGGGTTTCATCAAGAACAGCCAAGCCCCAGAGTTCCACTCCAGAGCGGCAGCAAACAGGCCCCGATGCAGTCGGGGAAAGTTCTGCTGCTCAACCGCAGGACGAGCACGCGCACTGGGAGGCCATGCTGCTTGGTGAAGGCGATGAGCCAGAACTAGCAGTGGTGCCCTCTGAGGGCGAGGAGCTGTCCATGCGGCTGGAGGAGGAACTCGTCTTGGAGGTGGAGGAGGGGTTGACCAAAAATGGCGTCCCTCTCCCGCGATTGTAAAATCCTCCAAGCCAACCTCCAACACAGCCAAACTGCAACGGCCCAGTTAAGACGCTGGTTGGGGGCAAACAGCACTGCCGTGGATCTGATCCAGGAGCCGTGGATCAACCGCGGTAGCATTCGAGGGCTCGCCAATTTGAGAGGTAAGCTTTTCGGTACAACTGATCACGATAACCCTAGAACGTGCTTCATAACTACTAACAACATCCCAGCACAGCCATTAACAGAGTTCTGTTCCAGGGACCTGTGTGCCATATTATATTTAGACGACCCGAGTGGCCGAGTCGGCAGTGACGCTGCCTACGAAACCAAGGGTCCCGGGTTCGAGTCCCGGTGGGGGCAAATGTTTGTTTGATGAGAACGGATGTTTGTACCCTAGTCATGGTTGTTTATCTATCTAAGTATAATATATATCTATATAAGTATGTGTATCGTTGTCTAGTACCCAAGATACAGGGAATCCTAGTTTGGGGCTAGATCAATGTGTGTAAAAGGTGTCCAAGGTATTATTATTATTATTATTATTATATTATTATTATAAGGCTGCAACTGCCCGACACAGCTAGGTGCCGCGAGCTCGTGGTGGCCTCCGCCTACATGCCTGCGGAGGACAACCCGCCTCCACACGACCTGTGCCGGCTGGTGGACCACTGCGAGAAGTCGGGCCTCCAGCTCATCGTTGGGGCCGACTCGAACGCGCATCACCCACTGTGGGGCATGCCAGATATGAACAGCAGAGGTAAGACACTTGTTAAATACCTATTTACTACAAACCTCAATGTGCTTAACATAGGTTCTGAACCAACTTTTGTTACCAAGCGGAGCAGAACTATCGTTGATATTACCCTGGCAACGGCAGACATATCCGACGACGTTGGGGGCTGGCATGTGTCCAACGAGGCGTCATGCTCTGATCATCGATGGATACGCTTCGAGATCAACGCAGCGTTCTCCCCAACTGTCCCTAAGAGAAACCCACGCAAGACTGACAGAACCAGGTACAGAGCTATCCTAGGTGAAAGACTTGCTTGGGCTGAGACTCTACCAGATCCGGAGGGACCCGAACAAATCGAACAACAGGTAACAGATTTTACAAATACTTCAATAGACTGCTACCATTCAACTTGCCCGCTTAGCACACCAGCGCCTACCAACATCAAGGGGCAGCCTTGGTGGGGTCCTGATCTAGATAGGATGCGTGCTAAGATCAGAAGACTGCTAAACAGGGCGATGAACACCAGTGCTGATGAGGATTGGGACAACTATAAAGATGCCAAATCCAAGTACAAGAAACGACTACGGTTCAAAAGCAGCAACTCATGGAGGAAATTCTGCAGCGACATTGAAACCGTTGATCAAGCAAATCGGGTAAGGCAAATACTAGCTCAACAAGGCAACTCCAGGCTAGGGTCGCTTAAAAAACCCGATGGAACATATACCTCTTCCACCACAGAAACACACAGTCTCTTGTTGGAAACTCACTTTCCCGGAAGTAGAACTATTCAAGAGATTGTGTGGCCGGAAGAGGTTCACCATGAAGCTGTCGACCACTTAGACATAACTAATAATATTATCACTGCTGACAAGGTGAGATGGGCCATTAATAGCTTTAAACCTTTTAAATCAGCAGGACCAGATGGAATCTTCCCAGCACTTCTACAGTGGGGTGGGGAACCCGTCATCAATATAATGGTCCGAATCATGAAAGCATGTCTTAGATTCGGATACGTTCCCAAAAGGTGGAGAGTAGTAAACGTAATTTTCATACCGAAGCCAGGAAGGAGCGACTACACTAACGCTAAATCTTTCAGGCCGATTAGTCTCACCTCGTTCTTGCTTAAAACTCTCAAACGTTTGTGCGAGAGACACCTGAGAAATGGAGCGTTAAAACATATACCCTTACACAAGAATCAGCATGCATATAGTTTGGGTAAGTCTACTGAATCGGCTCTCCATGCAGTTGTATCCACAATTGAAGAGGCGATTCAAAACAAATGCATCTGTCTTGGAACTTTTATTGATATAGAAGGTGCCTTTGACAAGACGCAGCATAGCAGTATAAGTGCATCTCTAACAAGGCATGGGGTGTCAACAGCTCTAAACAACTGGGTCACAAACATGCTTAACAAACGTATCGTGCGTCTAGCTGGAGAGTCCCTGTCGGCGGAGTTAGTGCGGGGATGCCCGCAGGGAGGAGTGCTCTCCCCGCTTCTGTGGAATCTGGTCATTAACGACCTGATTACCAAGCTTAACGCTAATGGATACTACACCGTAGGATACGCCGACGATTTGGTAATCCTCATCACAGGTAAATTTGCGAGCACAGTATGCAACCTTAAACAAACAGCTCTTCGCATCGTGGAGCGCTGGTGTTTAGAATATGACCTGGCGGTTAACCCAACAAAAACGGTAATGGTCATGTTCACTAACAATAGGGCTCTTGGTAGGTATACCCTACCTAAGCTCTTTGGAACGGAACTCCAGCTAGTAACTGAGGTGAAGTACCTGGGCATAACCTTGGACAGCAAGCTCAACTGGAGTAGCCACATCGACAACAAACTAAAGAAGGCGAGTATTGCTTTCTGGCAGTGTCGGAGAATGGTGGGGAAAAAGTGGGGACTTTCTCCCAACATCAATCTTTGGCTGTTCGTAACGGTGATCCGTCCTCTTGTCTGCTACGGAGCTGTGGTGTGGTGGACCAGGACCAAACTAACTACAATGGTAAGCAAACTCCAAAGCTTCCAAAGGCTGGCCTGCATGGCTATCACAGGTAGTATGAGAACTACTCCAACAGCAGCAATGGAGGCCATGCTGTGTCTTCCGCCACTCCAGCTGTATATTAAGCAGGAGGCCGCGTCATCTGCGGTGAGACTCAACACCTTAGGACTTTGGAGGAAAAACAGGACCTCACACACCGCCATCCTAGGGGAAGTTTACAAAAAATTTCCCATCTCTATGGCTTGCAGTGACAGAATCCCTAAACAATTTGTTTTTGACAAAAAATACAATATACAGTTACATGAAGACCATCGGGTTGAGGGGCTCGACGTTAAAGAGCTCAGAATTTTTACCGATGGTTCAAAAACTGAAGCAGGCACTGGTTCAGGCACCTTCTCGGAGGACCTAAACATCAAGATAGCCATTCCACTGGGTGCCCATAATACTGTCTTTCAAGCTGAATGCATGGGCATCATCTCGGCCGCTAATGCCATAGCATCGAGAAAGGTAAGAGATTCCTCCATTCGAATCCTCTCGGATAGCATGGCCGTCCTACAAGCCCTAAATAGCAACACTATTAACTCAGGGCTAATCTACGAGTGTCACAAACGACTAATGGAGGTATGTCAACACAACCGCGTAATCCTTCAATGGATAAAAGGACACAGCGGATCAAGAGGTAACGATGCAGCGGATGAGTTGGCGCGTAAAGGATCTAGCTTGACAGCGTATGGTCCCGAACCTATCATCCCTCTTCCCTTCAAGATGGTACGCTCATTTCTGAGAGAGTCGACCAGGAATGATCATGCCACTCTTTGGACAAACCATGAGGAGTGCAGGCAGGCTAAGCTGGCCTTGCCGTCCCCTAGCGCTAGGCTGGCTAAGACCTTGCTTCGACTTAGTAGGCCGCGCATGCGACTAGTAACTGCAGCACTTACGGGCCATGGTTTCTTTAATAAACATCTATATGTCCTAGGTGTTACCGACAGCCCCCTTTGCAGAGCCTGCTTGGAGGCAGAAGAAACGGCTGCTCACGTCCTCATGGAGTGCACAGGAGTAGCGGACTACAGGGCTAAACACCTCGGACAATCGGGGGACCTTCCAGGGATAGTCGGTAACGTAAAGGGCCTACTGGCGTTCCTGGAGGAGTTGGGTTGGCTCGAATGATGTCGCATTCCCACCCACACGCAAAATAGGCGCTTTCGTCGTCGAGTTGCGGAAACCAGCCCGTCTTACAATTGACAATTGACATTGAGGTAAAATTAATTTCTTCAGTCATCGTTTTATCTTTGGAAAGTGTCTAATATGTTTTTCATTAATTTGGTGAGAACGAGTCAGAAACACCATTGTATTACTTCTGCTGATAGTCAACAGCACTTTTAATTTAAAAAATATTATAATTTACCACAATTTTTCTGTAACACAAATTGTTCTGATTTTATCCGACAGTAGCCGAATCACATCCTAAATTCTCTACTAAAGTACGGTCGCCGAGCAGAAGGAATTTCGTACATCTACCCCTAGCTCTACTGGTCTCTCTCGATTACGCGTAAATTATATTGGAGAGGCGCTCGCACAGTTCAATTGTGAGCATGAAGACGATATCATTTACGCGCGAGTGAAAAATACAAGTAGCTAGGAGTCAATGTGCAAAATTCTTAATTCATGCGACCGTACTTTACTGTACATATTTTTAAAGCAGATATAGTTTTGACAAGTCAAGTCAAGTCAAGTCAAAGTACTTTATTACTGTAGATATTTACATATACTTAGCAAACGTCATTTTTTGCCTCTTCTCTACATTGGACCACTGTGAGAGAAGAAGGACGTAGAAACTCCCACAGATTGATTTTTAGATCTCTTTTAAAAATAGGTTGTGCTTAACTAATATAAATATGAAAAAATTAATTGTTAATGATTAATAAGCAGGAATAAATAATTACAAAACTATTAACAGCAAGGTCTGTGTTGAGCCAGATTAACCCTATACAGTCCTGTCATTTAAGTAATCCCCTTTTCGACAAAGTCGCTTTAACATGCTTTTTAAATTGCTCAAATGGCAATTTCAAAATCTCCAGAGGTATCCTATTGTAGTAGAGAATGCACTGACCCTTGAAAGAATTGCTAACCTTCGAGAGTCTAAAACGGGGCCCACATAGTCTGTGATTATTTCTTAGGTTAACATTACAGCTATCGCTAAGTTTGGAAAATGTTGTAAGGTTCTTGCGTACATACATTATATTTTCGAAAATAAATTGACTAGCTACAGTTAGTATGTCAATTTCTTTAAAAAGCTGTCTTAAGGAGTCTGTGCGTTTTAAATTATAAATTGCTCGAATAGCTCTTTTCTGTAAAATAAAAATAGTTTGAATATCCGCTGCTTTTCCCCACAACAAGATACCATAGGACATGACACTATGAAAGTAACTAAAATATACTAGCCTAGATGTAGCCACATCCGTGTTTTGTCTGATGTTCCTAACAGCGTAAGCCGCAGAACTTAATTTACCAGCCAATTTTTCTATGTGGGGTCCCCACTGCAATTTGTTATCAATGGTTATTGCAAGAAACTTCGTGTCATTTACTAATTCTAACGTATTCCTGTCCAACACTAAACTGGTCCCAACTTGCCTAACATTTGGAAGTGAGAATTTGATACATTTGGTTTTACCAGAATTTAACAATAAATTGTTAACTGTGAACCAATTCAAGGTTAAAGATAAAACTCTATTGACATCATCAAAATCTTCTTTTTGTCTTTCAATTTTGAAGACCAGTGAAGTATCATCAGCAAACAACACTATGTTAGTCAATTTCTCCACCATAAAAGGCAGATCGTTAATATATACCAGGAATAAGAAAGGGCCTAATATGGAACCTTGTGGAACGCCAATTTTTACCCCCGATCCATCAGATTCAACGCCGTTGACTTCAGCCTTTTGAATTCTATTGCTTAGGTATGATCTTAGTAGATCCAACGCTTTATTTCTAACTCCGTAATGATTTAATTTCATTAGTAACGTGTCATGATCAACACAATCAAATGCCTTCGACAGATCGCAAAGAACACCGATAGCATCCTGTGCGGCTTCCCATGCAGAATAAATATGAGATATAAGGGTAATACCTGCATCCGTAGTCGATTTACCCCTAGTGAAACCGTATTGCTTGGCGTGGAGATGTTTTGTACGGTTTAAGTGTGAGAGCATTTGATTGAGTATAATCTTTTCAAAAATTTTACTTAGTGCTGGAAGAACCGATATTGGTCTGAAATTTGACGGATCACCCTTGTCTCCCGACTTGAACAGAGGTATGTTTACTGTATTTCATGAGGTCTGGGAAAGCTCCATCATCAACACATTTATTAAATATATAAGCTAGGTGTGGGGCTATAACAAGTATGATTGAACCATTGACTTTGACTGATATACCCCACAGGTCTTCAGTATTTTTTAAGTTAAGTAATCTATACGTTTTGACAATATCCTGATACATACATGATAAAATTAAAAATCTACATTACTGATGCTAGTGCTGTTTTTTAACAAAACCTCTGCTTCATATGGAGATGAATTTAGACGCTCTGTTGTGAGTAAGGGTGCATTGGTGAAGAATGTTTCAAAAGCTCGAGCTACCTCAGCGTTGGATTTAACAACATCATCACCTATCTTGAAGCAGAAATCACTATCCCTTGGTATAACTTTGCCAGTTTCACGGTTTATGATTTGCCAAACCGTTTTCATTCTATTATTTGAATTTTGTATTTTTATATTTATGTGTAAAGTTTTTGCAGTTCTACAAACCAACTTGAAAGTTTTGGAATATTTTTTAACATAGTCATGAAATTTTATATCAAAGTTATAGGTTTTTTTGTTCATAAAGATCATACAAGATAGCTCTACTTTTACGAATTCCAAATGTTGCCCAGTCATTAAATTTAGATTTACCGTTGTTGGAACTGACTTTCTTTAATATAAAACTGTATTAAATTCTGTTTGAATAATGTTGAAGAAGTCAGAATAGATTTTGTTCGGGTTCTGTTCATCAAAATCCGGTACTGGCAAACCCATATCTAAGTTTTTCATATACATCTCTAGTCTATGGGATGTAATAGGCCTATAAAATGATGGAGCAGTCTTATTTTCACTAGTAATTTGGAATGAAACTGTTTGACCACTGTGATCGGATGGTAAACAGTTAATTACATTTTTACTTGTGAATGCACAGTCACAAAAAATGTTATCTAAGCAAGTTTGGCTGGTAAGTGTAATTCTAGTCGGCTCTAGAAATACATGACATAAATTAAATGATTTGAACAGAGTTATTAATCGTCGCTTCAGTGTTGTATCTACAAGCAGATCTACATTAAGATCGCCACAAATAATTAACTTTTTTCTGTTATTACAAAGTATAATGAGGGCTTCCTCCATAATTTTCTCGAATATTTCAAAATTGCCATGGCCTTTTTCATCTCTCGGAGGTCTGTAGACACAAACAATAATATGGCTATCCAACTCAACACAAGATACCTCTATTTGTCTTTCCACAGTAAGTGTAATAATATCTTTCCGTTGTTTCACATTAATATTATTTTTTACTAAGATTAAATAACCACCTCTATCAGCAGTCTTTCTATTGTAACAACTGACAATTTTGTAATTATTTATGTTAAAAGACATCATATTTTCCTTTAACCAATGTTCTTTAATACAAATAACATCAGTGTCCGAATTATTAAGAAATAATTCTAATACAAGTTCTTTGCTAGGTAGCCCCTGCATGTTTTGATGAGTAATATTTAAGTGGGGCTTACCCTTTGTCTGAATATTATTTAATATTGGGATATTATTAGACTTTTTTGACTTATTTAATTCGGGCAAGATATTACACATTTTTGATCTCCTATGCTTGCTTGATATATTTATTGGCTTATGTATGCTAGAGATTTCCTCTATTGTCTAAAAAACTAATTTAAATTACTTGGAATGTCTTCCAATATACCTTGTCTGTGCTCAATAGAAGCAGTCAGGTTAGCCAAATTCTTGGCTGTAATACTAAAAAAATAAGATAGCGACACAGCTACCTGTCGTTTGTAAAAATCTGAAAGGTAGTTTGGTCAAATAAACATTATTACTAACATAATTGTTAGAGTCAATCAAATGCATCAAACTATTATTATATGACATTGTATGTAATGTCATATTTAGCTTATATCTTAGATCATTTTCAGCTTGTGGCAATCTTTTACTGTATGGGAATGTAAACATAACAATTTTATTAACATTCAGTGAGCAAAGTGTTTCAAAATATTTAATTAGGTCCCATTTGTTTACCTCACCCCTATTTCCAAACATGAGTATTAAGTTTGATTCAGGTGTCAGATCAAGTGTCTTTGTTATTTTTTGCATAACATCATGAAAACTGGAGTTTGGTAAACAGTTATTTATGACTGAGTGTCCCAACTTATTCAATTATATGCCTAAGTTTCTTCCAATTTCATCACAAAACATGACAGTTTTGCTTGTGATGCTTTTGTGCGACCCTGAAATCCTGGATCGGATACTTATTTCAAGGCTCGTGGTTGAAGCTGGTCTCTCCGGCTGTTGCAAGGAACGTTGGCAGTCACACAAATGATTGGCCACCAAAGAGTCATAGCTTTCCTGATTACTATGAGACAGTTTAAGCAGCTCATCCATGGCCAGGGAGTACTCCTCAAAGGCCTCTTGAGATTTTTCATAGCGGGCAGTAATAGATCTCAAGCAGCCATTGACAGTGGCAAGTTCAGACTCAAGATTTTGCAGGTCTTTCTCACATTTTGTTTTATTAATTTCTGACTCTGCCATACACATTTTAAACTTTTCCAAAATATCTATTTTACTCTTATTATATAAACTTTTATTGAGATTTTTATGAGATTTTAATTTTTTTGATGTTTGAATTTGAATTTTTTGATAGGCCGCATTTGACGTCCGCTCGAAGAATGAGACGTTGCCAAACTTCGTCCATACTGATTTTTTGATCGGAGCGTGTGGAGTTACGTACCTACATAGTCCACAGTTTAATATGATTGAAGTGTTCGTTGATTTCGAAGTTTGCGTTCAGAATAATTTATTTGCCTTGGAAGTAATTGTGAAAAAACATAAAGAAATACATGTTTAAATACATGTGTAGATGTATAGATGTCAATGTCTAGATGAAAATGAAAATGAAATTTATTCACCAAAGTAATATACAGATGAAAGATACATTGGAACCGCAAACTAAGTTTAATAAACCTGTGTTTTAAGGCCCATCTGCCTCTCCCTTTAGACACTATTTAATGTGTGAAAGAATTAAGTAACCTAGGAACATTTAACTTAACATTTGATTATGAATAAGATGTTTTATAATTAGATAATAAATGGTGGAACTAATTAGGTAATATAATTATTGCAGCTCAAACATGCGTAATAAAATAATAGAAAATGATTTCAAATTGAGTTCAGCGACAACACAAACTCTTTCAAACTCTTATTTTGTTTCCTGAAAGGGTTTGTAGGCAAAATTATGGGTATTTTGGATCTTGTTAAGTAGATGGAAAGGAAAAATCAGGGAAACGGCATGCAAATATGGTCCTGGTAAGTACCCGTACGTGAAGTTCTATCATTATTGTATAATAATGATAGAAATTCACGTACGGGTTCTTCGTATGAAGGCTCCATCTGAAGAATTGAGTAACCTAAAGTAAGAGATAATACTATGTAGTAGCGCATCCAGCGGTCATCACTCAACACTGTATTTGAGGGTGTTGGTGTTTTCTTTTCGTTTCCTCCCGCGCTTCCGACATCGGTCGTTCGTCATTCACGTTTTCAGTTTCGATCACTCAGCAAGCATCTTTCGATTTATAAAAAGTAAGTTAAAACTTCGCCATGCCGAAACGAAAAGATTATGAAAACAGAAGAGTTATCTCAAGCAAGCTAAGAAAACTTGGAAAAAAGAAGACGGAGAAAAATAAATATCGACGTAAAAGGACTATTTCATCGTTATCGAAAGAAGGTTTGAGATCTCTAGAGAAAAAAGATAATTTTACTTGTACCTTTGTGCCTATAAATTACGCAACCCGTACGTACTTAATTCGCAACCAGGTAGGCTTTCCAAGCCCTCCATAGCAGAGTTATAATACAGCTACTTATACAATGCCTCGGCAGTGACGCGAAAGATAGTGTCGCGCTAGATGGTGAAGCGCTATCCCTGGTGAAGATCCAACATACACCACTACATATGCATCTTATTTAGGCATGTTTGACACAGTGGCGGCTTTGGCCCTTTGACACAAAGCTGTATAAATTGAAATAAGTGGGATTTTGTTCGCCGATTGTCTCAAAAGTTTAATGTTTTTATTTTTTATCACCACCTGTCTTCACCCTGACTCGGCTGTTCTGTAAACAATATTCCAGGATTTTCCAAGGAACAGAATGGCTTTGTCATTGGCATACCAAAAGATCTCGGCATCCAGGATGCGAAGATGTAGAAGATTATTTATATAAATAACGAAAAACGTGGGACCCAGGATGCTGCCTTGAGGGATTCCGAAACTCACTGGAGCCGAGTCCTTCGTCTCTGAGCAGGGAACTTCTCAAGCATCTTCGACATTGTGTTCAGGAGCGAGATTGGTGCCTCACATCGGTTTTAGATCCACCTTTTGGAAAAAGTGACACGTTGGCTATTTTCCATGCTTCCAGAAATATGCCAGTGGATTTTTTAATTTAAGAAATATTTTAGGTTGTGATATCCTATCATATGGATTCATTTTATTAAGAATTTGAATTTTCATATTAATAATCACAAGACTCAAGTTGAAAATTTGTGAGAGCGCTTTTACTATTTTATGGGCTATGACTTTGATGAGCAAGTTATTGAAGTTGTCAGGAGTTGGATCACCGCTGTGTCGTCTGTAGAGTAAAGAAAAAGTGTTGTTTAGGGTCATGTGGTCGAGATTTTGACCCACTTTAGCAATGTATTTGTTGAGAAAAGCCTTGACACTATTTTTAATGTCGAGCAGTTCCAGTGAATACTTTAGTATAGGCGTTTGGAAGCATATTATCTGATAGGTTTCCATAACTGTTTGGGATTGCCCTGGCTGTCTTCTAGCTCTTTAGCTTCGTGAGTTGTTTTGAGTCGGTGTAACAGATCATTTTTAGTACCTCTAGTAAGTGACCCTGAGTAAATTGTTATTGCTATCCTTTATTTGTTCCAAGTGCAGCTTATCTTAGGAGACCGGGCGTGATTCAAGGCTTCAAGTTGAGTTTCGTTGAGTTGAGTATCTGCTAATTTATCTATGAAGTATTTTTCGCAACATCTATGTTTGGAGAATTGATGTAAAAATCTCTACGGCTTTCAGTGTTAATGACTGCTTTCCAGTCTTCCAGTCCCAGGTAATTTCTGACTGCATCATAGTTTAGTTTTTTTTCTTGACGATTTCATATTCAAGATGCTTTGGTGTGCTTAAAACCATGGCAATATCATGATTGGTAATGCTGGTCAATAAATATCGCGGATTCCGCCCCATAAATAGTCCTTTTAAATATGTGATCGAAGCAGTTTTCCATCCTAGTTGATTTTGTATTGGCTGGATTATTCCAGCCCCTGTCCATACTCGGCTAGGCGACACAGGTTTTATATTTTGCGGCTATCGTCTTCATCTGGCATTATGTTGATATTTATGTCCCCTGCAAATATGATGATAGAGTTATCTTTAGCGACTCAAGTAGAATGTCTACGGATGAGATGAAGCCGTCGTTCATCGTCAACGTTGCATATTGAGAGTGTGCGATTGGTCCCGATAACCTTGGGCCCATTTTTGATATCTACAACCACGCCATCAGCATCTTTTACGTCAGCTTCATACGTCAACAATTCCTACCGTCCCCCACCAGCTTTATTTATGTATTTGGTGGAGTTAAATTGACGTAACTCTCTACTTGCCTTATAAAAGAATTACTGTTCAAATAAAATTTGGTTAAATACCATGAAGTCCATATTAATATCCATGCGTTTCAGTGCAATGATAAATAACATCATCAAAGTTTCTGTTAATGCTACGAATATTAAATGTCATTAGTTTTAAATTATACTGAGAGCTTATAACACTTTTGCAGCTCTCTTAAACGTTTGGTTTTGTGCAGCTTACATTTTGATTACTATCTATTTCATAAGTTATATTTTTAGACATTATTTATATGTCAAAACAAATATAAGCTCGTACATAACTACTGCTACAGCTCATTGAAATGTGAAGGTCGTTCACACATTTCAATGCTCTAGGGAATTACGAGGAACAATCAATCCGCATCATTCATTCGCCTTCCATTACTTCTCACTTTTACTAAATTGTCTGCCTTAGCGCATTGTCACACTAAAATCAACACACTTCCACAATAATAGCCTGGAAAATAAAATTTTGAAAAAATGCCTAAGCTATCAAATCTTGATTTTCCGCAGAAATCCGTTTTTTTAAGGTTTACAATTTTTTGCGAATAGAAGAAAAGATAAGCCAAAGTTGAGAATCAAGTCAAAATAAGCGTTACCTCAATATATAATGATCATTTTGTGATTGTTATAGTAGGTTTCATTGGAAAATCATAATAACAATTTCAATCCAATTCATTTTTGTTAATGGTGGCAAGAGGCAAATTCGGCCAGGATCAGTGGAAGACATGGAAAAGGCACAAAAGGAATGGAATGGAAAACTAATATATCATAGTAATGAGATTTGTCGTTATGACAATATTCTTCTATTCTTCGACTAGACAGGGCTGTATTCTCCTTTAGACCACAATATTTTTTATTTTATTTTTCAAATAGTTCAAAATTTTAAATACCTGTGCAACTTACTATCTATCTATGGGAGATCGTCAGCTGAATAAAATTATTAATTATTAGTTCACCCGTACTCTTCTCAGCTTTCTTAAGCCATTTTTTCATTAAAAAATGGTATGTGGATTATCATTGTTTTCTTTGTGAGGTAAAATTAATTTCAGTCATCGTTTTATCTGTGAGAACGAGTCAGAAACACCATTGTTTTACTTCTGCTGATAGTCAACAGCACTTTTAATTTAAAAAATATTATAATTTACCACAATTTTTCTGTAACACGAATTGTTCTGATTTTATCCGAAAGTAGCCGAATCACATCCTAAATTCTCTACTAAAGTACGGTCGCCGAGCAGAAGGAATTTCGTACATATACCCCTAGCTCTACTGGTCTCTCTCGCTCACGCGTAAATTATATTGGAGAGGCGCTCGCACAGTTCAATTGTGAGCATGAAGACGATATCATTTACGCGCGAGTGAAAGATACAAGTAGCTAGGAGTCAATGTGCAAAATTCTTAATTCATGCGACCGTACTTTACTGTACGTATTTTTAAAGCAGATATAGTTTTGACAAGTCAAGTCAAGTCAAGTCAAAGTACTTTATTACTGTAGATATTTACATATACTTAGCAAACGTCATTTTTTGCCTCTTCTCTACATTGGACCACTGTGGGAGAAGAAGGACGTAGAAACTCCCACAGATTGATTTTTAGATCTCTTTTAAAAATAGGTTGTGCTTAACTAATACAAATATGAAAAATTTAATTGTTAATGATTAATAAGCAGGAATAAATAATTACAAAACTATTAACAGCAAGGTCTGTGTTGAGCCAGATTAACCCTATACAGTCCTGTCATTTAAGTAATCCCCTTTTCGACAAAGTCGCTTTAACATGCTTTTTAAATTGCTCAAATAGCAATTTCAAAATCTCCAGAGGTATCCTATTGTAGTAGAGAATGCACTGACCCTTGAAAGAATTGCTAACCTTCGAGAGTCTAAAACGGAACGCACATAGTCTGTGATTATTTCTTAGGTTAACATTACAGCTATCGCTAAGTTTGGAAAATGTTGTAAGGTTCTTGCGTACATACATTATATTTTCGAAAATAAATTGACTAGCTACAGTTAGTATGTCAATTTCTTTAAAAAGCTGTCTTAAGGAGTCTGTGCGTTTTAAATTATAAATTGCTCGAATAGCTCTTTTCTGTAAAATAAAAAAAAAATGAATATCCGCTGCTTTTCCCCACAACAAGATACCATAGGACATGACACTATGAAAGTAACTAAAATATACTAGCCTAGATGTAGCCACATCCGTGTTTTGTCTGATGTTCCTAACAGCGTAAGCCGCAGAACTTAATTTACCAGCCAATTTTTCTATGTGGGGTCCCCACTGCAATTTGTTATCAATGGTTATTGCAAGAAACTTCGTGTCATTTACTAATTCTAACGTATTCCTGTCCAACACTAAACTGGTCCCAACTTGCCTAACATTTGGAAGTGAGAATTTGATACATTTGGTTTTACCAGAATTTAACAATAAATTGTTAACTGTGAACCAATTCAAGGTTAAAGATAAAACTCTATTGACATCATCAAAATCTTCTTTTTGTCTTTCAATTTTGAAGACCAGTGAAGTATCATCAGCAAACAACACTATGTTAGTCAATTTCTCCACCATAAAAGGCAGATCGTTAATATATACCAGGAATAAAAAAGGGCCTAATATGGAACCTTGTGGAACGCCAATTTTTACCCCCGATCCATCAGATTCAACGCCGTTGACTTCAGCCTTTTGAATTCTATTGCTTAGGTATGATCTTAGTAGATCCAACGCTTTATTTCTAACTCCGTAATGATTTAATTTCATTAGTAACGTGTCATGATCAACACAATCAAATGCCTTCGACAGATCGCAAAGAACACCGATAGCATCCTGTGCGGCTTCCCATGCAGAATAAATATGAGATATAAGGGTAATACCTGCATCCGTAGTCGATTTACCCCTAGTGAAACCGTATTGCTTGGCGTGGAGATGTTTTGTACGGTTGAAGTGTAAGAGCATTTGATTGAGTATAATCTTTTCAAAAATTTTACTTAGTGCTGGAAGAACTGATATTGGTCTGAAATTTGACGGATCACCCTTGTCTCCCGACTTGAACAGAGGTATAAGTTTACTGTATTTCATGAGGTCTGGGAAAGCTCCATCATCAACACATTTATTAAATATATGAGCTAGGTGTGGGGCTATAACAAGTATGATTGAACCAATGACTTTGACTGATATACCCCACAGGTCTTCAGTATTTTTTAAGTTAAGTAATCTATACGTTTTGACAATATCCTGATACATACATGATAAAATTAAAAATCTACATTACTGATGCTAGTGCTGTTTTTTAACAAAACCTCTGCTTCATATGGAGATGAATTTAGACGCTCTGTTGTGAGTAAGGGTGCATTGGTGAAGAATGTTTCAAAAGCTCGAGCTACCTCAGCGTTAGATTTAACAACATCATCACCTATCTTGAAGCAGAAATCATTATCCCTTGGTATAACTTTGCCAGTTTCACGGTTTATGATTTGCCAAACCGTTTTCATTCTATTATTTGAATTTTGTATTTTTATATTTATGTGTAAAGTTTTTGCAGTTCTACAAACCAACTTGAAAGTTTTGGAATATTTTTTAACATAGTCATGAAATTTTATATCAAAGTTATAGGTTTTTTGTTCATAAAGATCATACAAGATAGCTCTACTTTTACGAATTCCAAATGTTGCCCAGTCATTAAATTTAGATTTACCGTTGTTGGAACTGACTTTCTTTAATATAAAACTGTATTAAATTCTGTTTCAATAATGTTGAAGAAGTCAGAATAGATTTTGTTCGGGTTCTGTTCATCAAAATCCGGTACTGGCAAACCCATATCTAAGTTTTTCATATACATCTCTAGTCTATGGGATGTAATAGGCCTATAAAATGATGGATCAGTCTTATTTTCACTAGTAATTTGGAATGAAACTGTTTGACCACTGTGATCGGATGGTAAACAGTTAATTACATTTTTACTTGTGAATGCACAGTCACAAAAAATGTTATCTAAGCAAGTTTGGCTGGTAAGTGTAATTCTAGTCGGCTCTAGAAATACATGACATAAATTAAATGATTTGAACAGAGTTATTAATCGTCGCTTCAGTGTTGTATCTACAAGCAGATCTACATTAAGATCGCCACAAATAATTAACTTTTTTCTGTTATTACAAAGTATAATGAGGGCTTCCTCCATAATTTTCTCGAATATTTCAAAATTGCCATGGCCTTTTTCATCTCTCGGAGGTCTGTAGACACAAACAATAATATGGCTATCCAACTCAACACAAGATACCTCTATTTGTCTTTCCACAGTAAGTGTAATAATATCTTTCCGTTGTTTCACATTAATATTATTTTTTACTAAGATTAAATAACCACCTCTATCAGCAGTCTTTCTATTGTAACAACTGACAATTTTGTAATTATTTATGTTAAAAGACATCATATTTTCCTTTAACCAATGTTCTTTAATACAAATAACATCAGTGTCCAAATTATTAAGAAATAATTCTAATACAAGTTCTTTGCCAGGTAGCCCCTGCATGTTTTGATGAGTAATATTTAAGTGGGGCTTACCCTTTGTCTGAATATTATTTAATATTGGGATATTATTAGACTTTTTTGACTTATTTAATTCGGGAAAGATATTACACATTTTTGATCTCCTATGCTTGCTTGATATATTTATTGGCTTATGTATGCTAGAGATTTCCTCTATTGTCTTAAAAACTAATTTAAATTACTTGAAATGTCTTCCAATATACCTTATCTGTGCTCAATAGAAGCAGTCAGGTTAGCCAAATTCTTGGCTGTAATACTAAAAAAATAAGATAGCGACACAGCTACCTTTGGGCAAATAAACATTATTACTAACATAATTGTTAGAGTCAATCAAATGAATCAAACTGTTATTATATGACATTGTATGTAATGTCATATTTAGCTTATATCTAAGATCATTTTCAGCTTGTGGCAATCTTTTACTGTATGGGAATGTAAACATAACAATTTTATTAATATTCAGTGAGCAAAGTGTTTCAAAATATTTAATTAGGTCCCATTTGTTTACCTCACCCCTATTTCCAAACATGAGTATTAAGTTTGATTCAGGTGTCAGGGTACGGAACCCTAAAAAACCACTGCGAAGTAAAAGAGATGTATCTCAAATTATCAATAATGATAACTTATAAAATAATAACTGGTTATGATCGTGAGCCTTCCTGGCAAACATAAAAATAGTTTCGGATTGAACTTTGATTCATAATTTATTTTTATCGATTTGATAGTATGATAAGTTTAGCACCGCTATCTATAGGCAGAAATAATTTAATTTATCAGGAATCATTCAATGCGACTGCAGGTATTTAGAAGCCTATAAAAATTGCAATGCGGTTTGAAACATTGAATCGGTCGCCAGTAAACTATAATAAGTGCATACATTTTCTGTCCATTACATTGTTCGTTTATCAACATTTAATTGAGTAAAATAAAATCTCGTAATAACAAAACCCCGTTTCGGTCCAGCTCTAAGTCAGTGAAGTACTTGGTGAGTTCCTTGTTGACTCTAGTTTGCTTTGCTTACTTTTGTTCAAAGACCCGTCTCCTTCAGTGGGTAACCCTATTACAGCGTAGAAAGATAAACTTCTCAGTTCAATAATAATCACACGTCAAATAACATCGATGATATGTCACCGTAAGATTGTCAAAACCGTTAGGTTATAAATCGATTTTTCTCTCGTTATTTTACAAACTATCGATAAATTGTTAACTGTACCGTACTGCTTACGATGTGACGAGTTTGTGTATCATCAGTCCGATCCCAGTAACCGTACGGAACACACGTTACTTTGCTCGTCATCCAGGGGTTCTCAACCTTTGTACCTTACATCTTTCTAATATGTTGTGCTTCGAGTGTAACGCGACCATCGGCGATGGTGCCACATGCGCCGGTTGCACCAAGGATATATGTTTCTCTTGCGCAAACATTACGGAAAGAGGATTTCGTAACCATGGGGTGGAGGGTAGAGCTTCCTGGAAGTGTCCCAAGTGCCGTATTGCATCGCCAAGCCCTGTTACTACCGAGGAAAAAGAACCTACTTTGGGAGATATTCTCAGTCGTCTGGATATTCTTACATCAAAGCTGGATGTACTGCCTAAATTGATTTCCTAAATTGATTTGATGGGGGTGTCTTGATAGCTGTCAAGAGGGATCTCATAGCAACAAGATTACCTGACTGGCACTCGCCCGCTGAGGATATATGGGTCTCGGTTACGTTGCGCTGTTCCATTTCAAAAAGTGAATATAAATTATATATTTGTACTTTGTATTTATGTTCTGAAAACCTGGGCTTTTCGTTTACAGATCAATTACATAACTTTTGCAATAAACTCGAGTCTATAGTCACGGAGCATGATTCTCATAAATTCATCCTTTTGGGTGATTATAATATGAGCTGCATTGAGTGGGTTGTATCTGCGGATGGGATTGAGGCAGCTAGTTTATCAAGTGAACACATAAATAACTTCTTAGATACGGTTAGTTTTTGTGGTCTGCAACAATTTAACCCAATTGTCAATAAGTTCGATCAAATACTAGATTTAGTTCTCTCAAATGACCACGTTTCAGTTTCACTGTGCACTGACCCTCTGGTAACAGAGGACCCGTATCACCCAGCTCTTTATATTACTGTCTCATTTGTAGAACTCGAACCACTTGTACCATGGGACAAGTGGTTCGAGGTTTTATTATATTTATATGACATTACAGCCAAAAATTTGGCTTCTAACTCTGCTTTTACTGAGCAGCCTAATATGAATCTGGTATCAGACCAGAATAACAGGATGCATTTAAATTAGTTCATAGGACAACAGAGGACCCAGGCTCTGGCAACATATGTTCTAGTATATTAGAAAACCCTAAGAATAAGGGAAGCTCACATGCTAAGTATATAAGCCTGGTTCATCAGAATATTCAATGTATTAGAGGCAAAGATCTACAAATAGAGTTATTTTTAAATTGTAATAAAATTGACATTTTGTGCATAACAGAGCACTGGTTAACTATTAATGAAATTATGTTTAGCTTTAAAGATCACCAGGTTGGTAGTTCGTTCACCAGACTTAATTCAATACATGGTGGGGCATTAATCATACTAAACAATCATATGAAATTCAAGGAACGTAAGGACATTGTTTCCTTATCTGTTGAACGAACTATAGAACTTGCAGCTGTGGAATTAGAACAGTTCATCGTTATATGTGTCTATAGGCCACCCTTGAGCGACTTTGAAATGTTCGAGAAAATAATGGAATCCGTCCTAACTATTTCATCACACAGTACGAAACGATTAATTATATGTGGTGACTTTAATGTTAATCTGTTAGAAAGAACTACTCTCAGCGTTAGATTAATAAATCTTTTCTCATCATTTAGGCTTAGCCATTTATTTATGGAGCCAACAAGAGTGACTGCTTCTAGTGCTACATGCATTGACAACATTTTTACTGATGTTATTCCAATCAGTAAAAGTGTTATCAGTGAATTGGATTCAGATCATTTAGGTCAATTATTTCAATTTGATTCCATTAGAGAACCTGTCATTAAAAAGAAAATTTCGTTTGTGCCAATAACTGCTGACCGGTTAGAAAGAATGAGATACTCTTTAGCCCAGGAACTACCGTTTTTGGCTGCTGAACAGTCTCCTAATATAATGTATAACTTATTCTTTGAAACCTTTATGAAACAGTACAGCGCGATATTCACTTCAAAATCGGTTGTGGTTAGTGGTTCAAACGACTTAAGTACGTGGGCTACTGCAGAGTTGCATAAACGCAGGCAAGCATTGTATGCATTGTATGAGGAACGACGGTTCAACATGAGTGACGAATTTAAAGAACAAGTCAAACAGTTCTCCAAACAATTTAAATTAGACTGTCATACAGCTAAACGTAATTTTCTGAGTAGTAAAATTAAGAATAGTTCCGATGTTATAAAAACGACTTGGAAAATAATTAATGAGGAGGCCGGTCGTAGTAAAAAAGCGAGTCACGATTACGAACTAAAAATCAATGGACAGCTTACGAGTTCTAGCTTAGAAGTTGCAACTGAATTTGAATCGTTTTTTACTAATGCACCGGCTTCCACGACTAAGTATTTAAATTCGTCACCTTTGTCTGCTGTTGCAATATTAAAAGATAATGTCTCAGAGTGTGCTTCATACTTGAATTTTAAGCACGTCACAAGTTCAGATGTCGTAAAGGCATTTAAATTGATAAATGTTAAGAAAACGAATGATCTTTGGGGACTCTCTGTTCACGTCGTTAAATCCCTGATCGAATTAATTGCACCTGACCTAGCGGTCATTTTCAACAATTGTATAGACTGCGGTGAATTTCCTGATTTAATGAAACAAAGTAAGATAATTCCCCTCTTCAAAGCAGGTAGTACTCAAGACCCCACCAATTTCAGACCTATATCAATACTACCAACTTTTAGTAAAATTTTTGAGAAATTAATCTTATCACAGCTATTACATCATTTTGAATCAAATAAGCTAATGCATAACAAACAGTTTGGATTCACTCGCGGTCGTTCAACAACAGATGCCGGAATTCAGTTCATTGAAAGTATGTTTGATGCCTGGGAAGAGTCACAAGATGCCCTAGGCATTTTTTGTGACTTATCTAAGGCTTTTGATTGCGTTTGTCATGAAACATTGATCAGGAAATTACATCATTATGGAGTTAGAGACACGTCATTGAATTTGTTAAAATCTTATCTGAACGGAAGAATACAAAGGGTAGACGTAAACGGAGAACGATCACCAGGATCATTGGTTTCTTTGGGCGTGCCACAGGGCTCAATATTGGGACCCTTCCTATTCCTCATCTATATAAACGACTTACCCTATCTAGGAAGGGACTGTCATGATATGGTACTGTTTGCTGATGACACCTCACTTATTTTTAAAACAAAGCGAAACCAACACGCTACTGATGATCACGTGAACAATACCATATCAAGAGTGGTAAATTGGTTTAATGTTAATAATTTGCTATTAAATGAGAAAAAGACTAAATGTGTTAAGTTTCTTACTACTAACGTTAAAAATAATCAGACATGTATAACAATTAAAAATGAGGAATTGGAATTGGTAACCAGCACAGTGTTTCTAGGTATAACGTTGGATTCCAAACTCCAATGGGGTCCACATATTGATAAGCTATCGAACAGACTGAGCTCTGCAGCTTTTGCATGCAGGAAAATCCGTCACTTGACAGATTTAAAAACAGCCAGATTAGTTTATTTTAGTTATTTTCATAGTATTATGTCCTACGGTATTCTGCTCTGGGGCAGTGCTGCTGACATAAATACTATTTTTGTGCTGCAGAAGCGGGCTGTTCGTGCGATTTATAAAATGAATAATAGAGATTCTCTTAGAAATAAGTTTAAAGAAGTAAATATATTGACAGTCCATAGTCAATATATTTACGAGAATATTATGTATGTCCATAAGAACATTGTTAACTTTCGAAGAAACTGTGATATACATAACTTTAATACTAGAAACAAGGACAAACTTGCAGTGCCCACTACTCGGCTCCATATAATAAAAAACTCGTTCAAGGGTAATTGTGTAAGATTTTACAATAAACTCCCAAGCACTTTGACAGATCTATCAATTAATAAGTTCAAGAAATACATCAAGCAAATGCTTATTTCTAAAGCTTACTACAGTATTAAAGAGTACATAGACGATAAAAATGCTTGGGACTGAATTGTTCTAATTAATTGTGAGCATCCTCACTGCCAGAGTTTCTTTTACTGTACACTTGGAGGCCTTTTACACCTCCAAAGATTAATTTAATTATACAACTCTTGACTGTGGGGACCATTTACATCTCCTATTATCATTGTATTATTGACTAAAGAGACTATACATCTCTGTTATTTATATTTTAATTATTTTATTATGACATTTGAGACTCTTTACATCTCTCAGAAACAATAATTAAGTACTTTTTTTTTCTGATAATATGATAATAATACCAAATGTTCTGTAAAAAATGAAATGAAATGACATGTGAAAGTGCCCTTGTGGCCTATTTACAGAATAAACGTTTTGAGTTTGAGTTTGAGTTTGAGTTTGCATGCAAACGCTCAATGTATTGTTATAATCGTGCTGACTTTACTAAAATTAATAATGAAATTAATTCAACTGACTGGCAAAATATACTTAGTGCGGGCTCAGTTGACGAAGCTGTGGGCAAATTTTATGATATTTTATACGAACTTCAGAATAAACATATACCTCAGCTTGTTACAAAAGTAGACAAATATCCGCCATGGTATAATCATGCCATTATTAAAGTAATTAACAAAAAAATTAAATTCCACCGAAA
Source organism: Argyresthia goedartella (assembly GCA_949825045.1). Classification (NCBI taxonomy): domain Eukaryota; kingdom Metazoa; phylum Arthropoda; class Insecta; order Lepidoptera; family Argyresthiidae; genus Argyresthia; species Argyresthia goedartella. The sequence goes on from OX463807.1 coordinate 21,643,127, forward strand.
GTTTAAGAAATATGGTAACCTATGTGATAAACAGACCTTTGATTTTCTAAGAGAAAGAGTAAAGCGGCTCCAAACCATATGTTTCAATGATTACATAGCCCATATCGAAAGTTCATTATCATCAAACCCTCGGGCATTTTGGTCTTTCATTAAAAGCAAACGGAAGGGATTTTCATTTCCATCGTGCATGAAACACTTAAATGTTTCGTCAACGTCAGGACCTGAAATAAGTAATTTGTTTTCTGAATTTTTTCATTCAACATTTTTACAGTCAAACTCTGGGCCCATACAAGTGGACGAAAACATGAACGATGGCATCCCAACTCCGCTAGCTGATATTGCGTCTATTGAAATATCTGTCGACATCATTTGTAAACTCCTTGGAACTTTAGATCTTAAAAAGTCAGCTGGCCCAGATAAATTACCAGCAGTATTTCTTGTCAATTGGTCTAAAGCACTTGCAGTCCCTTTAGCCATTTTATTCCAACGATCATTAAGCGAGGGCGTACTGCCATTATTGTGGAAGTCTGCCTTTATTAGTCCGATCCACAAGAAAGGTCCAAAAAACATCGTCAGCAACTATCGACCAATTTCTAAACTATGCCTTATTGCTAAGATATTTGAGCGCATCGTTTATGATCAGGTTTATGCATCACTGAAGCTAACTTTTAACGCATTTCAACATGGTTTTCTAAAGAAAAGATCTACGATCTCAAACCTTCTAGTTTTCAATGAGTTTATCACAGAACAAATGGATAACCATAATCAAATTGATGCCGTTTATACTGATTACAGTAAAGCATTCGACCGAATTGACCACGAAATGCTGCTCAAAAAGCTTCTACTAGCCGGAATACGTGGCGATTTATTTCGCTGGTTCAAGTCTTACATATCCAACAGGATGCAATCGGTGGTATTGAATGGTTATATGTCAACATGGAAAAATATTCCTTCTGGGGTACCACAGGGATCTCTATTAGGACCCCTCCTATTTATTATTTTTATTAATGTAGTTTGCTTTAATCATTCCGAATTCCTCCTATTTGCTGATGATATGAAGGTGTTTAGAGTGGTTAATAGTCCGGAGGACTCTGATTTACTACATGACGATCTTAATAGACTTGATACGTATTGCAGACTGAACAGTTTGGATATTAATGTCTCAAAGTGCTTCTCCATTTCATTTAGGCGTAAAAGAAACATGTATCGGAGTTCTTATAGTCTCAGCGATAAATCTATTTCCAGCTATAATGAGATAAGGGATTTGGGTATAATAATGGACTCAAAATTACTTTTTTAAAAACATATTGATACAATAGTAAAGAAAGCATATAAATTACTAGGATTCCTTATACGCTCCTGTAAAAATTTCAAGTTGATGAAGTCTATTAAGATAATTTACTGCACTCTTGTAAGAAGCAACTTGGAGTACGCATCTCAGGTGTGGAACCCACGTTATAACGTCTATATTTCAAAAATTGAGTCCATCCAAAAAAAGTTTATTCGCTATCTATGTTACAAATTTAGAATTCCAAGAACGAGCTATGAGTTTCATTGCAATCAATTCCACCTTCTCCCTCTTCAAATCAGGCGTGAAGCTGCAGATATAATATTCCTCACTAGGCTGGCTCAGAATAGTATTGATTGTCCAGATTTGCTGAATAAAATCCATCTGTTAGTCCCCGCACGTCAATTACGTCTCAAATCACTGTTGCATGTTCCACTCGTTCATACCAATTACAGGCAGAACTCGTTTCTTTTGAGAGCTTCGCGCTCTTTCAATTCACTTAGTTTTGACTGTATGGACATAGACATGTTTTGTAGTAGTGCTTGGTCTGTCAGCTATTATCTGACCAGTAAGTTTAGCTCAACTATTTAAGTTTAGTGCTAAGCAATATTAAACTATATCCTTGTATTAACTGTTTATACGTCTCGCGTATCTCTCTTAATGTTGTAATTTACAAGTAGAAGTAGGTATATATGTCTCAATATAGGCTTGTGTTGTTTCTTTGTAATAATTGACGTAATATGCATAGTTAGGTACTCACTCATGTAACATTCATAAAAATGTAGGTATTAATAATATTGTATTTTATCTGGTTTCGTGTTTCCAGTTAGGTATGTCTGCATTCATAGGAATCAATTTGTTATTATACTCTGTCGTTAATTAGTGTAAACTTGTAATTGGCTATCAACTGTACATTTTTAGTGTTAAACTGTAAAATTTTAGCTGTAAGTTTTCCATACAAGAAAAAAAAAAAACCCATTAAATTGTGAACTGGTTTAAACTTGAATTGTAAAGGTAATTGTCAGGGCAAACACTGCGGTAGCTTAGGTGAAGATTAGAGGGGGCGAGCGCGGCGAAGCCCCCGAATAGTCTTCGTGTTACGTTGACATGTAAGAACAAAAGAAACTTAAATTCTAAACCCTGTCGGCCTAGTGTACAATATGTCGATAGTTTACAAACTAGTGCGGTTAGTTTATAAACTAACGGTTTTGACAATCTTACTGTCGAAATGAAATAACTCTCGCCAGAGAAAGTTAATTTGATTGAAGTTGCCTCATATACTAGCTGGTGCCTGCGACTTCATCTATCTGTGAGGACTTTGAATCTGTTATTAAAGAGGAAAAATAAAAGCCTATGCCAAATTCAATGCTATGCTACCGGTCGAGGCTATGCTTCCCAAGTGAGAGGACCCAGGTCTTGGATATTATATGTGTGTAACGTCGCCCTTTCTGGTTCCCACGACACAGGGAATCTTAGTGTGGCGCCAGAAGCAATGTATGTGCCTCTATATAAATGTTATGTTATTTAAATTCAAATCCGCAAAGCCGTTTTTTGATTGAAAAGTGAACAAACCTGCAAACATCCTAAGTTTCACACTTGTAACATTAGTTGGATAACAAGTTAGAAACTGGATACCCATCGACTGGAGACACAGCGAAACGGATATTGATGACGTATCGAACACCGATCTAACCCACGTCACATCTTGTTATCGTCGACGTCTCGAGGTGTCTACGCCCCGCAGAAAGTTACACTCTGTTGAGTAATCGATGGATCTCGAGGTCGATCCACACTACAGGATATAGTATGAACGTGAAGTACAATCTTAGGACGATTTTGTCGAATACCATCTTTAAAGCGCTTGTCTTCTTAATAATGCATGTAACCGTAAGATAGGCAATACCGTTAGTTGATAAACTAACGCGTTATAGTTGATCAACTATCGACAGAAAGAAAACCAGACCGATAGGGTTTAGAATTTACGTTTCTTTGGTTCTTACATGTCAACCTAACACGAAGACTATCCGAGGGCTTCGCTGCACTCGCCTTCGCTAAGGCTATTATTAAGTGATTGTCATCGGTTTGACATACCTAATATAGTAGTTTATGTGACTGATACATAATGCCTAATTATGTATAGTTACATACACTAGTTTATCTACACACATATCATAAGCTATCTTTGAAGTGTTCAGGAACCGCATGTTTGACCGGCATTGTGGCATTGAGTTGTTTAGCTTGTTCTGTAGTACCAACTTCATAGACAAATTAGGGGCGGCACGCGGGCGGGCGTCGGCGTTCGAAATTTGAATGTCAGTACCGACTTTACAGACAAACTAGGGGCAGCACGCAGGCAGGCGTCGGCGTTCGAAATATGAATGTCATAATATGTAGAAAAATTACACATTATGGTCAATTGTGTAATTTTTATGTGATAAGAAATGAGTTTTTACCAAGTAATCTAACATTATGCTGATCGTAACGTGCGCTTTTTGTACGCAGTAAAGAGGGTTTATGATACGTGTGTAGATAAAATAAATAATAATTATAAAACCTAGTCATTATGAGAAAGGTCGATCGCTGAGTACGGGTAAACCTATAAATAAAGCTTTACCTATGTCTCAAATACGAGTCGAACCAGCTGGCAGAGGAGGAGGAGACATTCAGAGATCAGGGACATCGTTCTGAACAACTTCCATTGTGAAACCGATTTGATCTGAGCAACTTTTACTCTCATCACTCCTCCCTGCTAATAGTCCAGTTGCTCCAATGGCCCGTCTTAGTTTTAGAAATAGGTTAAAATTTAAAATATGGAGTTAACATTCAATCGAATTTATCGTATCAGCGGGTTAAAACATATTTGAAAAAGATTTAATGCCTGTTGCAGTTTACATAAAAAAAAATGTGATATGTTGCCTATATCAGACGACCTCTGTGGGGCAGCGGTTGTAGCTCTGTCTACCATGCGAGAGGTCCCGGGTTCGATCTCCGGCTGGGGATAAAGAAAAAAAAACCTCAGGTCTTGGATGTTTATATGTGTGTGACGTCGCTGTTTCTGGTACCCACGACACAGGGTACCCTAGTGTGGGGCCAGAAGCAATGTTTATAATTATATAGTTCTGGCCAAGCTCTATTCGGTATATTTATGTGAGTATATGCGTGTATATGTATGTTTGTCAGCAATAGTAATCATATCAATCATCAATGTGTCCGGTCCGCGTATCATTTTACGTGAAGCAATACATTACTGCAGGGTGCGGTCCATGTGGGGCGCTTAATATCAATGTTTACTTCCCCACCTTGGTTTCGCTATCTTATATTAGATAGTTACTAAACAACACTTACAAAACAAAATGGCGTATTGGATTAAGAGACAAACATGGATGCAACTGTTTCTCTGTCACTCCGTACGGGAAAAGGCGTGTCGCTATATTTTTGTTTAGGGTTCCGTACCCAAAGGGTAAAAACGGGACCCTATTACTAAGACTCCGCTGTCCGTCTGTCTGTCTCTCTGTCCGTCTGTCACCAGGCTGTATCTCATGAACATAGTGATAGTTAGACAGATAAAATTTTCACAGATGATGAACAACAAATACTAAAAAACAGAATAAAATAAATATTAAAGGTGACTCCCATACAACAATTATTTCAATACCACATACAAACTTATTAGTAAATAATACGCCAGTGTGCTTGTAACCGCGTTTAATGCAAGACTGAAGAGGTGGGGGGCGGTGACACACAGCCTATACACAACACCTCCACCCCTATTTAAGAACCTAACAAATTTACTCATAAGTACTATAAAATATTTAACTTATCTACTTAAAGGTATAAAGTTCCCTCCACCGGTACTATAATAATAGACAATGTAACAAACACACCGAAAGGTAACAATATTACTATGTCTTAACTACACCATCTCTTGGATCAACATAAACAATTTACTTTAAACATAATTTGCTGTTTTATTCCTAATTACCTAATTAGGAGACTAATTAATCTACCTCAAAGCCATATCTAGCAGGTGGTTTCCTGGGCCGCAATCGGCATACTCTATCGGTAACTTCGGTCACTTCGTCCGTATTCGTCGGCGCAGTGTGTGCAGCTACTATTGGTGGAGGCCTGCTGCTCGGTGGGGAGTGTGATGGTGTGCCTGATGTGCTCGCGACTGGTGCCGAACTCTCTCTCACCTCTGTCGGCGGGGACATTTCACTGACGACTTCCTCCTCTTCGGCAATCGGGAACAACAAGGATGACCGGCGTGTCTGACGCCTGTCAGTCTCTAGTGGCGCCGACGGTTCACGCTCACTTGCGTTATTGACCTCATTTACCCTTCGTCTCAATTGGTCTACGTGCCTGTGTACCTCGGTTCCTAATCTGGCTCTAACTGCATAATCCGTGCTCCCTAATGTCTCAACTACCTTACCCGACAGCCATTTATCTGCTGTACGATAGTCCCTATACCAGACACAATCACCGGGTGTGAACTGTCTCTGTACTCCGCCTGCGGCGCGAGTGGTGTCCGCTTGTCGAGCGGCTACACGCGCCTCTCGCTCTGGCTTTAGACAGTCGAGCCGCATCCGTAAACTACGTCCCATCAATACATTAGCGGGGCTATCCCCAGTGGTGGCATGCTCTGTATTCCTATACGCAAGTAGAAATCTACATAAGGCCGTATGCACATCAATGTTTTGTTTGAATGCTTTTTTTATAGCTCTTTTGCAAATTTTTACCGCATTTTCAGCAGCCCCATTGGATGCTGGATGATAAGGGGCAGTAAAAACGTGTTCTATGCCATTTTGGGTCAAAAATATGCCAAATTCAGAGCTCGTGAAGGGAGGGCCGTTGTCACTCACCACTTGTTTTGGAAGGCCAAATCTTGCCCATAGGTCCCTCAACACCCTTATAACTGCCTGTGCTGTTGTTGTCTGCATTCTTATGGCCTCTACCCATTTAGAGCAAGCATCGACAACTACTAAGTAAGTCATGCCTGAGATGGGCCCCAGGAAGTCAAGGTGCAGACGTGACCACGGGCGTGTCGGCCACGGCCAGCAGCGCGGCTCGTGTCCGGGCGGCGCGTCGGCTAGTGCGGCGCACACCTCGCACGCGCGACACACCCCCTCCACTGCCTCGTCCACTCCTGGCCACCACACGTAGCTGCGGGCGAGGGACTTCGTTTTAACAATTCCCATGTGAGAATCGTGCAACTCAGTCAAAACTTTTTGCCTGCAAGCTGGTGGAACAACGATTCTGTGTCCCCACATAATACACCCTAACTCGCAATATAACTCGCCTTTACGATTAAGGTACGGTTTTAGCTCTCTCAATTCGACCTCGCTCGGCCAGCCATCCTTAATATAACTTAATACTCGACTAAGAATGGGATCAGCGCGCGTTTCTTTTTTAAGTACCTCCGCGTTTAATAAAAGCGCATCCGAGCTAAAATGCAAGTAAGTTTGTTCGGGCATATATTCTTCTTCTTTCTTAGCTTCGTTTTTATGAGAGCTAATCAACCTAGAAAGTACATCAGCCGTGTTCAAATCTGTTCTAACATACTCAATCTTAAAGTCGTACGCTGATAACTTGACCGCCCACCGCTGTAATCGGTTTGCTGCCGCACTTGGAATGCCAATGTTGGGTCCAAAAATGCTGACCAACGGCTTGTGATCGGTTCGTAGAGTAAAGCTACGACCATACAGATACTGATGGAACTTGTCTACAGCGAATACGATGGCCAACGCCTCCTTGTGTATTTGGCTATAGTGCAGTTCCGGTTGGGTGAGAGTTCGCGACGCGTACGCGACCACGCTCTCTCCGTCCGCGCCTGGTCCGCGCTGCGCCAGCACTGCGCCCAGCCCGCGCGCGCTCGCGTCCACGGTCAGCACGGTCTCTCGCGACATATCAAAGTGAGCGAGCGCACAAGCTTCACTTAATAATCTTTTCACCTGCTCGAAAACTGAGTTTTGTTCAGTACCCCAAAACCAATGTTTGCCCTTTTGAAGAAGCATGTAAAGGGGACCTAAGTACGAACTCAAGTTACTTATGAATTTGCCGTAAAAGTTAACCATACCCAGAAACGATTTCAATTCGGTTACGTTGGTAGGGTGCGGCATTGTAACTATAGGTTTAATCTTATCCGGATCTACTCGAACTCCGTTTTTGTCAATTATAAACCCTAAATACTTTACCTCACTTGACAAAAACTCACATTTACTTTTCTTTAGTTTTATTCCGTTCTTTTGTAGTATTTCTAATACGTCTTTTATTGTTTTCAAATGACTTTCTAAATCTTTGCTTTTAATCAAAATATCATCGTAGAATATCAGGACATCCCGATTTTTAAGAATATTTACCATCAATTTTTGAAATATTCCTGGGCTAGAAGATAAACCGTAGACCAAGCGATTGTATCGGAATAATCCTCGATGAGTATTAATAACCGTGTACCGTTTAGATTTTTCTGATAAGACGACTTGGTTGTAAGCCTGTGTCATATCTAGCTTTGTAAAATATTCATTCCCGCTGAGATCACTAAATAGATCATCCATTTTAGGAACCGGGTATCTGTCGACCATGAGTACTCGATTAAGGGTTACCTTGTAGTCGGCACATAAGCGCAAACCGCCGTCCGCCTTGTTCACAATGACCAGCGGCGTGGCCCAGTCGGACTGGTCCACCGGCTCAATGACGCCCGCGCGCAGCATGCCATCGAGCTCCGCGTCGACGCGGTCGCGCAGTGCGTACGGCAGGGGGCGCGCGCGGCAGTATATCGGCAGCACATCACCTCGCACACACAGCTCCGCCTCACCGCCAGTAAAGCGACCCAGCGCACCGTCGAACAAGGACTTATGACTGGAAATAATATCATCCACTAATTTATTCTTATCTTTACCTTCTTTTCCTATGTGGTTATTTTGAACAATTACTGGGATGTTTAATTCTGTTAACCATTGTCGCCCCACTAAACTCGTTGTGCCGTTATCTATTACATACAGATCTAAAATTCTTTTATTACCCTTGTATTCTACCTCCGGACATAAATAGCCTAAAGGCCGTATGATTGAACCATCATAAAATTTTAATGATAAACAACATTTCTTTAATTCTAATTCGCTAAATAAATCACAGTAAACAGCCTTGCTTATACATGAAAGTGCCGATCCGGTATCAACCTCCATAACCAAAGTACGATTATGAACCTTAAGTTCAATACACACCGGTTTATATCTGCTAAGCGACATTTGGTACATTGGCTCTTCGAAGTCGTCGTCCGGTACCAGAGTGTCCTCCTCTTCGCTCTCGTAATGCGCCTGCGCATCGTTCTCCTCTTCTAGCAAATGCACCGGGGCCCGCTCCCGACCCCCTCTCGCTCCGCGCCACCCGCGCCCCGCGAACGCCCGGCCGCCGCCACCGCGACCTCTGCTAGCTCGCCACCCTCTGTTCAAGCGCCCTCCGCGTGACTCATAATAATCAGCAATACCCGCCGAATCCACCTGTCTTGCACTCCCGGCCCCGTAGGCCTCGCGTAGTTTTGGGCACATTCTTCGTAGGTGTCCCTTTACCTGGCAATAACTGCACACGTAGTCTTGGTATACACAATTATTCGTCATATGTTTACTATCGCCGCACTTCCGACAAACATTCAAATTTAATTTGTGAACACTCTCTGACACATTGGTGGTTGTGACGCCCGTTCTGTCCACTGCGCTGGCATCCTTCTCAGCCGCCTCAAGCGATAATGCCAGGGAAACCGCCTTATTGTAATCAATCGTGGTCTCGCTAAACAGCCGCTGCCTCGTTATCTCACTGCGCAAACCACACACCAACTGATCTCTGAGGTTTTCCTCTAGACTGGCATTAAAATCACAATATCGTGCCAGTTTCTTCAAATCGGCTACGTAGACCGCTATAGACTCCCCCGCTTGCTGCCGCCGCTGCCTGAAGTGATACCGTTCTGCTAAAATTGAGGGTTTTGGCTGTAAATGGGTACGCATCAGATCCACTGCTGTTTGAAAAACCAGTTCGGATGGTTTCTTCGGGCTGGCCAAAGTCGATAACAGCTCGTAAGCTTCTTCGCCCATCACAGAAATTAAAGTGGGTAGTTTCACATCAGCTGCTATTTTATTCGCCACAAAATACATTTCGAGTCTCTCAATGTAAGCCGACCAATTTCCCGTCTTCACCACAAACTCTCGAATTTTACCCACCGACATGTCTAATAACTTAATACAAAATCACTTTTTTATTTATGTATTTTAATCCTCGTTCGCCACTAGTAAATAATACGCCAGTGTGCTTGTAACCGCGTTTAATGCAAGACTGAAGAGGTGGGGGGCGGTGACACACAGCCTATACACAACACTTATGAAACCTGGTTATGCACATGGAGTGTGAAAGAAGCCGCACCTTCTAAACATCATTTTGCTTATTAAAATCCAAACTACTCACTCCACATCATCCCCACCATTGTACGGTGGTTCGGAACTCTTAAGGGCGAACCGGTTAAGGGCGAGTTAGAAAGTTGAAATGGCGATTTTAAATCAATTGTAACTCGAAGACTAATCATTTCTGACGGTTCACGTATTTTGAAATTATCTATAAATCCTCTAATAAAGCATATAAAAAATCAGCAAAAGCATCTGAAACGGCCGTATTTATAAAATCCTTTCTTGGTTTTTTCTACGTAGGCGTTTTGGTTATTAGATCGTATTTTTTACTTTCGGAAATAAATTGATTAAGATTCGTAAACTTTGATTACTTTAGGTATTAGGTATTTTTTTTACTTAAAACAGTCGTACAGTGGAACTAAGGTGGATGACACACTTATACCACACTTAGTATTTAGAATGCATCCCGATGAAAGTTGCTTATTTAATTTTATTCAGTTGTCTTTATTTAATTCCATTGATATCATAATTCATAATTCTTTATTGCACACACATATTCAATTTTAAAGGTTACATTAGGAGAAATCATATGTACAAAGGCGAGCTTATCTCTAAAAAGAGATTTCTTCCAGCAAACCAAGGCATGAAAGGGAAATGTATCATGAAAGGGTAGGCAGTGTAAAATATCTAATATCTAATTTATACTAAAATACATATAATATAAAATACGGAAAATAAAATACTTATATACCAGATTACTAAATACAATACATACATATATCTGCAAATATAGTTTATATATTATAATGATATACATACTATAACTCTCACGAAAGAGAGAGTAAGTGCTCTTTTACCCGGTTTTTGAAAGAGACAATAGTGGGAATGTCTCTTATAGTGCATGGTAGTGCGTTCCACAGTCGGACCGCCTTCAGCCTGAATGATTGCTCATATGCCGAGGTGTTATGCCTTGGAGTGGCTAAGAGTGAGACCGTGTGAGATCTCCGGTGCCGATCTCCTGAAAAGAGATACTCAAAGCGGTCTCGAAGGTAGCTGGGGTAGCGCGGGTTTTTCAATATATTGAAAAGATAAGAGAGAATTTGAGTGTCTCGGCGACGACGAATTGGAAGCCACCCCAACTCTTTGCGATATTGAGAAACATGGTCGAATTTGCGCAACCCGAAGATAAACCGAATCCCAAGATTCTGAAGTCGTTCGAGTTTGTTCAGTAGATCTTCGTTCGCGCTCGCCCAACAGCCATCGGCGTAGTCGATTAGCGGCAGAAGAAGGGACTGAGCAAGGGTGATTTTGGTCTGCCGTGGCAAGAAGTACTGCAAACGCCTGAGGGAGTGAAAAGACGCAAAGACCCGTCTGCTGACCTCGCTGACATGTGGAGACCAAGACAGCAGGTTGTAAAAAATAACCCCAAGGTTTTTCGCCTGATCTGTATACTCTATTGTGATGCCATTATATAACACAGGAACAATATGTTTTTGTATCCAGGAAAGCGTGTGCCTGGTTCCTTAAAGCATGGCTTGTGATTTGGTCGGGTTTACCAACAGCCCGTATGATAAGGCCCAGTCTTTCACATTCTCGAGGTCAGCATTCAGTGCCTCCACGGTTGAGGCTACATCGCAGGGGCAAAAGTGGCGATAAATTTGGAGATCATCTGCGTAAGATGATACGAAGAAGAGATAACGACGAAGATAGAGTTGATGAAGACTGAAAATAGAAGAGGAGAGAGAATACCACCTTGAGGCACTCCTGAGGAAAGATCACACCATTGAGTTTCAGTCTCTTCAGACTTAATGCGTTGCTGACGACCTCTCAGGTATGAGTGGAACCAGTTAGCAGCATGGACGGAGACATTCAGTGAGCTCAATATAGCGACCAGAATGTCAAAATCGACGCAGTTAAAGGCATTGCTGAAGTCAAGCAGGGCTAGGACCGTGACCAACTTCTGATCCATGGCTAGCTGTATGCCATCACTGACTTTTAAGAGTGCTGTGGTAGAACTTTGGCCCGTTCTGAACCCAGATTGGAAAGGATTGAGAAGTTTTTTTAATGAAAGGTAGGAAGAGAGTTGGGAGTGGACTATGGATTCAAGGACTTTGGAGAGAATGGGTAAGATAGATATGGGCCTATAATCTTTGAAGGAGGAGGGATTGGAATTTTTTGGCAGTGGGATAACGATTGCTTTCTTCCACAGGCTAGGAAAGGAGCTTACCGAGCGAGAGAAGTTGATGATGTGGGTAATTGGAGGAAGCAACTCCTCAAGGACGCTGTGGATCATCTGATGGCTGACGTTGTCGCTACCAGCAGCTTTGGATGTGATAGCTAGCACTGCCTTTCTAACTGCACTGATTCCAACAAGCTTAAAGTTAAACGGTGAAGCGCAGACTTCAGCCCTCGACCGTAGACAATGACGGGTTGCCTCCTTAGTGGTAGGGTCCATCACGACGGGAGGAGAAGAAAAAAACTGGTTGAGACCGTTGAGATCGATATTACCTGAAGAAGATTCCTGGGACTTGCCAACACCAATGGTCTTAAGAAACTTCCATACCTGAGCTGGAGTGTACATCTCTATACGCTCATGGATGTGGCGTCGCTTGGCATCGCGGCACATGCGGTTGCACAGGTTACGGAGCCGTTTAAAAGCTAGAAGATTGTCGTTGGTCGGGTCCCTCTTATATCGCTCTTTTGCACGGTTTCTTTTTGCCATTAAACGCTTGATGGCGTCGGTCAGCCACGGGGCAGGAAGATGTTTAGTTAAGAAGACAGGTGTTAAAATCCCCGAGGATGAGAGTGTCACTATAGAGAGGGGTCAAGTCACATAGTAGCTTTTCAAAAGATTCAAAGTAATCGATGCGAAGTGAGGGGCTATAATAAACACCCAGAAGAATATTGTTGTGACGCAAGCTGACCTCAAGGAAGAGATGCTCAGCCGAACCAGAGTACAGGCTTGGCGAGTGGCTGATGACTTTACAAGGAATGTCAGAACGTAAGTAGATTGCAACGCCGCCATCAGCTTTACCCGTCCTATCGTTGCGATAGAGCCTGAACCCTGGCAAAGAATACAAGGACTAAGGAAGAGATGGTTTGAGAAAGGATTCTGAGACAAGAACTCCATGTATATTCTGATCGCTGAAAGCTTCAAGGAGGTCAGCATAGCTAGCAGGAATACTTTGGGCGTTAATATGTACGACATTGAAATTTAACTCCGACTGCGTGAACGTGCATTTCAGGCTGCTGGACAGTGACGCGTCCGCCAGGGAGTTGGCACCTCCCGCACCAAGAGAGTCACCGGTGGAAGAACATGTGAAAATGCTATCTGTAAAATTATATATGATATCCATAAAATAAAATAAGTATACTACAATAGCTATAAAACAAATATAAAACTAATCTATAATCCTCGCCTTACGAGGTATAACTCTAAATTAATTAAAATACTAAAAGCCTGAACCCAGTCACACTGGGGTTGCTGGGAAAGGAATCCATTACATCATTACCCATTACACAGTTTGAGACAATACACTAAAAACGAACAAGCCAGACCGTGAAATGAATTTTTTGTAGTTTGAATGGGACGTCATCTACATTTCGTTCCGTTCCAAAAACATGAAAACAAGATAAACATAGATAAAAGCAGATATAAATCGAAAGTCGAATCAGACAGAAATGACGTCTCATAATACGTGAGAAAAAAGTAAAAGATACACATAGAGTAAGTGGAACACGCCCCACACGTTCCGTTGCAAAATAAATAGACTCAATACATACATATTATTAATCTGTGATTGACACATGACATTTAGAGATTTGTTGTTTTGAGCTATGTTTTTTTTTTTTATGTGAATTTAAGATTTTTTTGGAAGAATGAGCGTTATTGAATAGACATATTAAATTATAAACCTACCTACATGCTAAAACAAGAAAGTCCTTATAATCCGCACAAATAAGGAGAACAGTACAACAAACCAATAGGCTTCGTGAGTCCATATTAGACTATGTATGTCATAACCGACAAGGTTTAAGTGCCTACACTTGCGCCCAAAACGGAGAACTATACGACTCAGAAGAAGAGTACCGCGCAGGTATGCTTCATTCGACAACTTAAGGGCTGATAATAGGCCAATGGCATTGAGAATTAGACAAAGAAAACAAATACCCGTCGCATCGCGTCGAAGCAGACTGACGCATGCACCCGCGCAGAGCCCCGCGGGGCAGCCCGAGCTCCGAGACCAAGAAAATTATAGAAAATATTACTAAACTCCTGTAATAATAACATTAAAAATAAAATAAAACAACTAAAAGTATTCCTTTTTTTTTCCTATTTTTGCGTGTAAGTTTCATAAAGGAAACTGATTTCGTCTCCGAGCGCTTCTTCATTTAGTTGAATAATAATGCATTGCGAAAAATATTTTTAGGTATTAAATATAACAGATATCCGGTAATTTTAAAAGTCCATTCTTATCTCTAATAGTCCTTTTATAACATATATTTATCCTACATTTTTATGTTGTCTAGTTTAGCCTAGAATTGAAGCTAAAGATGCATTTCTGGCCATATTTAATCCCTTAAGGAGCGCTTTCTGAATTAAAGGAGACCGCCCATGCAGGCTAGATTGCGCCACATCACTACTCCTGAGAGTTTCTTTTACTCTGATATCTCAAGGTCGTCCTGTAAACTTCTGTCACGCTAGCTCACGGTAGGGTATCTATGGGCGATTTGTGTTTGTGAATTTTAGCCCACTTTGTAAGATAGGTGTTATTAGTACTTACTCAGGCTATTGGCAAATTCTTAGGCTAGATAGGTACCTACCTCCTTTCTCAGGCAATTTTTATTTATTCTATACTAGGTCCAAAGTATTTACTTTTAGGTTAACAAAAAGGTATTCAATTAAAAAGGAATCTAATTTTATTTGTGAACAATTGCTTTAGATACCGTAAAATATTAGGTACCTATGGATTGTGTGCATTGCAAAAATCACAGAAAAGATGCTTATAAGGAGCGACTAGCGCGTGACGCGACTATGAGCCAAGCGAGCGGCCAACGAGAATATTACCCGTTTACTACCGCTTCGATCGGCAACCTCATCTTCTCATCGGTCGACGAACATAGGGGACGTGTTTAACTCATTTTTAATTATGAATCATCATTGATCATCATTTTTATAATTTGACCTTTCGTCATCGGGACCGAGTATTATATTTTGATACGAATAAGTTTATTCGCAATTTTATACTGACTAGGGATAGTAATAATAATAATAATAATAATATTTATTCATAAAACATAAGAGTACTGAAAAATGATTACAAGAACATAATATAGACATGAAGTTTTCGTGGTAGCAGGCCAACGACCAAGCTATGCATTTTAAATGCCTGTGTTATGATCACTGGTTGCTCATATTTAGAGCTAAAGAGCTTAAATGACAAGTAACAGGGTATGTCATAGTATGTGGCCATAATATACACTTAATTAATGGTTGTGTCGGTGAAAATGTGTATGAGATTTTGTGTGTGTGGTCGTTACATATGTCAAAAGTAGAGAAAAGTTTTACTTTATTGTAGTTAAACTATTTTCAGTTTGATTATAGTCCAGTTTTAACAGCCAGTTTGTTATTTTGTGCTTAACTTCGAAATTACACAGGTTAAATATGTTATGATCTTTATTAATTTTATTGTATAGTCTGGGTCCTTGAAAGACGAGGAATCTGTTTAGAAAGAAAGTTCTGCTTCTGACATCAGGGCATACGTCAACATTTCGCCGGTTTTCACTGATTTCGTTCAAGTAAGGAGTGAGAGAGTGTTGTTTCAGTGTGGTATGTAATTTGTACAGTTGTCTGACGGTTAGAGTGTCTGATATTTCGTGTAGTGTCTTGGTTGGGAACCTATATGGTTTGAAAAGACAATTTTTTAGTATGAGTCTTTGTGCTTGTTCGACAGCTAGTATATGAGTCATTGGGGATCCACCCCAGCATGTGATTCCGTATGTCACTAATGATTGGACTAGAGCCTTGTATATTTGTATAGTAAATTTATCACTTGCAGCATGTCGAAGCTGCTTAAAAACATAGGCTAGTTTCCTAATACGTTTTGATAGATTTTGCGCTTGTTCTCTAAAAGTTAGGTTGCAATCTATTATTATACCTAGATATTTAGTTGAATTGGTACTTAAAATTTGCGGACATGTACAGGTATTGTTAGGTGGGTAGAATAATTTATGGGAGATAATATTCAAGTTTTGGAAAATGTCGGTGCACGAAGCCCGATTTACAATTGAGAAAATCATGTATGTGGTTTTGTCTGAATTTAGTGTAAGATAATTAACTGCTAGCCAATGTGAAACGTAGTTGAAGCCCTTTTGAGCTACTGAGAAGGCCTCTGTCCATGTTTCAGCTGTGAAAGTGAGGGTGGTTTCATCAGCGTAGGAAATAATTTTACATTGTGGAAGGCTTAGATCGCATAAATCATTTATGTAACATAGTAAAAGCGTAGGACCGAGTATACTGCCCTGTGGGAAACCATAAGAAACCGGGAGGTCAATTCTAACGTGCTCATCTTTTTTGACTCGTTCAGTTCTGTTTGACAGGTAACTTTTGAATAGACGAAGTTGAATTCCCCTTATGCCCAGTGATTCAAGTTTATTGAGGAGAAGTGGGATAGATACAGTGTCGAAAGCTTTCGCTAGGTCCAGGTAAATTGTGAGACATTGTTTTCTTTTCGTCAAGGTCTTTGGCAATTGTATTTTTAAAAGCTAAAAGTGTGCCATCCGCAGATTTACCTGATCGAAAACCGTATTGGTTAATTGATAGTAAGTTATTTTGTTCGAGAAATTTCACTAATCTATTGTTTATTATTCTTTCAAATAGTTTAGATAAGGTAGTTAGTATTGAGATAGGCCTGTATTTATTAACAGCACTTCTATCACCAGCCTTGGGTATAGGACATATGATAGATTTATTTAAATCGGAGGGAAAAGTTTCTTTTTGTATGCAGTTGTTGTAAATGTGGGTTAGTAAGGGAACTATGGCATGGCAAGGGTTGTGATATCCCACTCAAGGCAGAAAAGTATTGTACAGTGGTCCGTTATGGTAGATTGAATTATAAGATTCTTTGACCTAAGTTTTGTCTTTAGGACAACATGAGCTAAGCAGGTTTTGTCTCGGGTTGGTGTGTCATATGCAAAAAATAGTCCTTCTATGTTGAGTATGTCTACATATGTATTGTAGTTGCTATCATTATTATTTGGAATTATGTTGATATTTATGTCCCCAATTATGATAATGTTGCGGAAGTTTTGATATTTTTTTAGTGGATTTTGTAGTGAGTAAATGAAGCTTTCAGCGTTTTTGAAACAGTCAGGCCGATAGATACCTACAATTAGTTCAAGTCGTATAGTTAGGCCTGTGGCTTCAGTAAGTGTCGCTTGCTGGATTATTGGTTTTAATTGTTACTTATAGTATATGCCAACGCCATCATTCTGATTGTGATATTTGTCCGTACTGTGAGAGACATATCCGTCCAGTGGCGGTATTTTATGAACGCACGACATCCAGCATTCAGTCAAAACAATGATATCGGACTCTATGTTAATTTGTGTGAGAAGTGTACAGAAACTGTCAAAGCTGCGGTTTATGATTCTGATGTTTTGATGCAGAACTTTTAGTTTTGTTCGAGGTTGGGGAATATGAGAAGGGCACTGCTTAACCTGGCAGGTAAGAGAGTATCTTAAATTAAAATTATCTATGTTATTAATTAACTTATTCATCTATTTTAATTTAGAAGTAATATGTAAAGGTGCTGCACAAATTTTATACTACGGCGCTCTTAGGCGCCACCAAAGTCGATAGAATTAATGTATCTAAACTCAGCGTTTTTTTGGCCGGACAGACTATGTCACCTGTTTTGTGGTCACTTTGTTTTTTGTATCGTAGGCACGTTGCACATTTTGGCGATTCAGACTTTTTAGTGCAGTCGGTCATCAGGTGCCCTAGTTCGCCGCAGTGACCACAAGTAGGTTTTGCTTCTTTGCAGGTCTTGGCAGCATGTCCATACTGCTGACAGTGGAAACAACTTGTTACTAAGTTGAAATCTCTTACAGTACAAGATGACCATTTATGAACACCCTGTCCTGTGCAATGAGTGTCTTGCGGATTTCGGCCGGTACTTCGATAATGTAATTTGAGACATCCGTGGTCTTTTTGCCGGATTTGTGGCTCAACTTTATTGAGGTCAAAAACGATTCTAGAGATAAATTCGACATTTTTTCGGCAAGATTTTGTTCGAAGAGACATTTAAAAAACTCGCATTCTGTTAGGGAAGTTGGTACTCCAAAGACTGTAATTTTCGGCTTACGTTGAGAGGGCTCATTCAACGTTAGTCCTGAGGAAGGTAGTTGAGAGGCCTGCTTAAGTTTTTCAAAATCTTCATTATGGTCAGTGCTGATAATGACTCCACCGTTTTTTGTATTTCGAAGTACACGGACATGAAATTTCATGACTTCTGGGCGAATAATTTTTTGAACCAGTTCTTTAGTCTCTTCACTGGACTTCTTCTGGTCATTGGGGTAAATTGCTACAGAGCTGAAGTTGCTGGGACGCATAAAATTGTTCGTATTTTTGTTCACAATTTCGGCGAAAGAGGTGGAATGTAGGGTCGCTTTATTGTTAGTTTATTTTATGGCCTCATTAAATTAATGGCCTCATTGAATTAATTTTTACTGATAAGTCCTGATTTTCTTAATAGGTCAGTATGGAGATCTGGGCTTGAAGGGCTTTTTATTTGAGTGCTTGATACTGAAGAGCCATTTGAGATGTGCCATGTCCTATTTTACGGCACAGGTTATGTATTCGTAGTTTTTGGTCAGAGTTAAGTTTTCCATCGGCAGCTGTCTTACATACTTACATTACTACATTATTATTTATAGTTTTTAATTTAAACCTGAGTAATTATGTTAGATGCATAACAACTAAATTTCACTTCACAGTTGCAACGAGCACGCACAAACACATAAAGTAGGTCAATCAATGTCTTGTACATTCAACAATAATAATAAAAATAGGCAATAGTTAAACACGTCCGCTCGCAACAGTTTTGAGGATTATATCAAGTATGTATGTATGATACAATGTATGTACCTGCGACATCTTAGCAACAGATTGCCAAATTATTGGCATTCAATATTTATGACCCTGTTATTGTTGAGAAAATAACTAGGCACCCTAGTTATTTTCTCAGTGCCAGTAGAAAATGACGAATATAGAAATAATTCTACTAAACTATTATACGCTGAGGTTTTAAAAACTGCCAAGATGAATGTAAGTAAATTTACTTTGACCACTAATTTAAACTGTCAGGGCTGACAACAGAAAAGTCCCCTATAAAGTAATTGGTTTTAGTAAATCAGAACTTACAAGGTGGCTTATCAGGCAAATTACTAGAGCTAGAACTATTCTTGAAGCAATATAGAATAGACATACTATGCCTAGTAGAACACTGGCTACTTGAGTCTCAAATGAATTTCTCTGAACATAACTATCACGTAGCCAGCTGCTTCAATAGAAAGTTTGCAATACACGGAGGATCCTCAGTGCTGGTTAAAAATGGCCTGTAATTTAAAGAGCGCAAGAATATTTGCAGACTTTCTGTTGAGAAAGTAATAGAACTATCGTATGTTGTTAACTTTGTAGACACATCGTAGTAAACGTATACAGACCCCCTACCAGTGATTATGATATATTTGAATCAGTATTGGAGGATGTCTTGAGTGTAAAGCTTCTAGTAGTAACAAAAAGTAGCCATTTGCGTTGACTTCAATATAGACTTGCTGGTGGACTCCCCGTTGTATACTAAATTAATAATAATTTTTAAAACATTCATTTTAGTCGACATCTTCACAGAGTCCTCAAGAATAACTAAAACTACTGCAACCTGCTTTGATAACGTCTTGTGCGGTTGCGAAGTGTAGTAAATTGTTCAAAGTCTAATCACAGTGGGCAAATTGTCAACTTAGAAGTAGATTCAAAATCACAGGAAGTAGTCTTGCCACAACAAAAAAAAAAGAATCATTTAAACAAGATTTACAAAGTAGCTTACCTACTCAACATAATACTCACAAAGCGAATGATCACTATACGGACTTACTTATTCAACAAACTTTCAGATAGTTTTCAAAACAATTTTTAATTACAAAAACTTACAAATAGCGATAGAAATGTAGGGTTTAGTGAATGGGCAACAAAAGGAATCATTTTATAGAAAAAAAACGGTTCTTCACAAATGTTCCAATTGTTACTATGGCTTTTTTAGACTCGTCTCCTGATCTTGTTGCATCATTTTTTAAAAACCGGTCAAGTGCGAGTCTAAATCGCGCACGAAGGGTTCCGTACCACCGTTCAATGGAAGCGATGGTGTGGAGTGAATAGTTTGGATTTTACACAGCAAAATATTGTTTACAAAGTTATTGGTGCGGTTACTTTCACACTCCATGTACGTAACCAGGTGCATCCATAAGTTTGTATGTGGTATTGAGAGAATTGTTGTATGGGAGCCCCCTTAAATATTTCTTTTATCCTGTTTTTCAGTATTTGTTGTTATAGCAGCAACAGAAATACATAATCTGTGACAATTTCAACTCTCTAGCTAGCTAGGTTCTTGAGATACAGCCTGGTGACAGACGGACGGACAGTGAAGTCTTAGTAATAGGGTTCCGTTCTTACCCGTTGGGTACGGAACCCTAAAAACAATGTTTAAAAGTGCAATTAAGATTTCTCATTTGCATATATTGAGGCCTATGGCATAATTAAAGCATTTAAGTTGTTAAATTTGAATAAGTCCGAGGATCTTTGGGGCATGTCAGTAAAAATTATTAGCTCGGTGATAGACGAACTCGCCCCTTATTTAGCAAAAATATTTAATAAATGTGTAGATGACAATACTTTCCCTGATCTCATAAAATACAGCAGGCTAGTTATTTAAAAGCGGCGATAGAGATTACCCCACAAATTTTAGACCAGCCTCGGTTCTATCCGTATTAAGTAAAATATTTGAGAAGATTATATTGGGTCAGTTGCTGGCGCACTTTAATGCGCATCAAATTCTCCATAGCTAGCAGTTTGGATTTACAAAAGGGCTGTCGGCAACTGATGCTGGAGTCATGTTAGTAAAACATATTTATAATGCGTGGGAAGCTCGTAGGGACTCGTGTTTTTTGTGACCTGTCCAAGGTATTTGACTGTGTAGACCACGAAACTTTGCTCTTAAAGCTAAAACACTACGGCATAAAAGGCAATAACTCTAAGCTCATGAGATCGTACTTAGAAGGGAGGGTTCAAAAAGCTGACATTAATAGGACAAAATCCTCGGGTTTTCAGGTGAAGATGGGAGTCCCACAGGGATCTATTTTGGGTCCGTTCTTTTTCCTCGTGTATGTAAATGGTACAAAACATATCAAGAATAGTATTATTTGCAGATGACACGTCACTATTTTTTTAAATTAGGAGACAGGAAAATGACTTACAGGAAACAAATAATGCTCTCTTGCTAGAACTCAGCTGGTTTACTGCCAATAACTTGCTTCTGAATTCAAAAAAGACAAAGTGCATAATTCATTTTACCTAATGTAAGGCAAGTTGAGAGTTACATTGTATTGGGGAAAAACAAACTAAAACTAGTAGATGAAACTGTATTTATCGGCATCACTATTGATGCCAAACTACATTGGGGTCCCCATATTGTAAAATTAGCACATAGACTTAGCTCCGCAGCATATGCAGTTTAAAGAATCAGGACATTGACTGACGTTGCAACTGCTAGGCTTGTACATTTTAGTTATTTCCATTGCATTATGTCCTACGGCATACTACTTTGGGGACAGGCTGCTGACATTGAGACCATCTTCATTTTGCAGAAGAAGGCGATCCGGTTTATCTATAAGCTAGGTAATAGAGAGTCTTTGAGGGATTTCTTCAAAGAAACCAATATCCTAAAATTTGCAAGTCAATATATCTATGAAAACATGATGTATATGAGGAAAAATATCAGTAGCTTTAACCATTGATAGCCGCCACAAAGTGCAAACTAGACATAAACGTAAACTTTCTTTAAAGTTGTTCTTTCTCAAAAGTTAGTAGTTCTTTTATGGGACTCTTCTAGAATAAAATAAAAAACTTAACAAGAAATCCAAACTCTTGAAGCTCGATTCAAAAAATGCAGTTAATAAAGCACACTTTGTGCACAAAGGCCTACAACAAAATTCATGACTTTATCAAGACACCGACATCTGGCATTAAACCAGTTCATTACACTCTATATATGATGTCTTAATAGTTAAGCACCTACTTAATGTTTTATTATGCTTGCTTGATTATTTTATGACGTTTATTAAGTCTAAATTTTTGTGCTATTATGAATAAGAATCATTGTTTGTTTTGTTGTTTTTCAAAGTTCTTTATTAGATAAATACATTTTAACATATCAACATAAGACACCGTCATTATGAGTATACATATAAATTGTATTGTTTCTTAGGCTAAGGCACCTCTTAAAACTTTCAACAGCTTAATTAATATAATATTTTACATTGTGTTCAACTATTTTAATAGAATATCAATAAAATACTGGTGCATTCAACTTGATATGTTGAATACTTTTCACATCGACATTCCTATACTAACACATCGCGCAATACGAGTAAGTGCGGGTATGTAGAAAACAAATGCACACTGCCCGGCTAGGCGACGACACACGGCCGGCCATGGCAACAAGAGATAGGTAGGAGCCGTCGTAGTTTACTCACTGTTTAGAAAATAGTGATGGGGCAGCTTATAACTTTTATAAGTATTAGCATACGATAAAGTATGTAGACGTGATTTACCGATAGATGAGACAAGACTATTGCTGTGGTGTGGATTTTTATCGATATAAAATTTTCGAGATATGTTTAGTACATAAGGTTTTATTTTTGGGAGCTGAATTTTGCCATGCAATTTAGAAAGGTTGGTGTAAAAGGGAGTATTAAAAGCTGTTTTTAGGGCTTTATTTTGCACTAATTGGAGCTTATCGAAGTTTGAGTCACAAGTACTACTCCATACTGGAGCAGCATAAGTGATACAGGGCCTTATTAGTGTAGTGTACATCCTAAGTTTGGTGTATGCGCTCAGATTTGATCGTCTGTTGAGGATCTGGCTTAGCCCACATAAAGATTTAATTCCCTTTTGATGTAGTGCCTTTGTTTGTGTCGTCCAGTTCAGTTTTGTGTCCAGAATAATACCGAGGTATTTAACACTTTGTTTCCACGGTATTTTGTGTCCATTAATGGTGAGCTGTCGTGTGGGGATTTGACGTTTCCGGGTAAAGAGGATAGCATCAGTCTTGGACCCATTAAGTTTAAGTTTCCACTTAGTGAAGTACTCATGTAAGAGTTCTAGGGACATATCAAGTCGACTTATGACAAGATCAATATCCTCAGATGAAGTAAAAACAGCTGTGTCATCAGCAAAGCAGGCCAGCTGCGTACGGGGTTGTTTAGGAATATCGTTCAAATAAACGAGAAAGAGGTAGGGTCCCAAAACAGAGCCCTGTGGTACACCTGCTGGGACACCGTATATATCCGATTCGGTGATACCGATATGTACTTTGAACCGCCGATTTTCTAGGTAGGACACTACAAGCTTGACCAGTTTTAGAGGGACTCCTATTTCAATTAATTTATGCGCTAGGCCGTCATGCCAGACTGTGTCAAAGGCCTTTTAGACATCGAGTAGGTACATTCCTGTAGTGCTGTTTTTGTTGTGGTTGTCAGCAATATTTTCAGCTACACGTGCCAGTTGCTGGACAGTGGAATGTCCTCTGCGGAAGCCAAATTGTTCTGGCAAGAGGTGAGGGTCACTGTAACGTGCTAACCTTGAGAGGATAAGCTGCTCGTACAGTTTTCCCAGGGAAGAAAGCAGGCTAATCGGTCGGTAGCTTACAGGATCTGACTCTTCCTTTCCTGGCTTCTTGATCGCTATAACTTTAGCAAGCTTCCAGGCTGATGGATAGTAACAAGTCCGTAAGCATCCATTGAGAATTTTCGTCAGTGAAACAATACCCTTTTGAGGCAGATTTTTTAACAGAATATTGGTTATGCTATCGGGTCCAGGGGATTAGCGACTTTTGAGGCTACGGACGTGTTTCCAAAGTTCCTTAGGACGGATGGGATGCAAGATAGGGTCATCATTAGGACTGTAATTACTTAAAAGGTTAACAGATCTATTAACGATGCCAGCAGTATCGGCAGAAGGGACCCAGCTGGACGTGAGGAGCATGTTATTGTGAAAACTTTCTGCAAGAACATTGGATTGGTCGTGAATA
This sequence comes from Argyresthia goedartella, assembly GCA_949825045.1. Lineage (NCBI taxonomy): Eukaryota > Metazoa > Arthropoda > Insecta > Lepidoptera > Argyresthiidae > Argyresthia > Argyresthia goedartella. The sequence continues at coordinate 21,667,168 of OX463807.1, forward strand.
TCTTTAGTTAACGAGCCATCAATATTTTTAAGGGGAGGTATTACACAGGATTTCCGGTTTAGGGAACGAACTAATTTCCAAATGTCGGAGCTGGGATTATCGACTTTACTCAGTTTTTTATTCCATGTTTTGTCGTTGTGTGCTTGGATGGCTATTTTAATCTGTTCCTGGAGATTATTCATGGCTGTTCTAAGGGATCTGCGAACATTTGGGTTTGTTTCACGTTGGTCATGTTTGCGAAGGCGGTTTTTGTTTCTTATTAATTTTTTGATAAACCGGGGCAAAGGAGTAGGGCTGTCAGAAATTTTCACTTTGGGTACAAATCTATCTCTAGCTTCTGAGATAATGTTGGTAATATCACTCACAGCATCCTCTAAGTCGGTGATAGAATCATACACCTTAGCGGAAAGGAAAATTTTTTCGTTAATAAATGAGCGGAAGCTGGTCCAGTCAGCTTTGGGATAGTTAAAAAGCTTCATAGTTTCACGTAAGGGTGCCTTCGAGGGTAAAGACCACGGGGAGGTGATTTGAGGAGAGGGCAGGTACCGTAAGTAGGCCGGAGATATTTGTAACATTTTTCACTAAGCACAAATCTGGGGTAGATGGGATATTATGTGGGTTATAATGTACAAGGGTTGGACTATCCGGGGCATGAATTATAAAGTCATTATCTAGCATGTGGTTTACAAGCGTTTTGCCGCGATTGTTGGAGGAGGGACAATTCCAAAGTGTATGCTTCGCATTGAGATCACCCATGATAAGAACTCTTGGGCCTAGTTTCAATAAAATATCCAGGTCAGAAGTAGAGATCTCTGAGTTAGGTGACTGGTAGGCTGCAATTACTGAATACTCATAACCTGACAATATTACTCGAACACCAATGGATTCCATCGTTTGGGTAATTGGAATGGATATTCGTGTATGTTGAAGGTCCGACTTAATTAGTAGGGCTACGCCTTGACCTTTGCCGTTATTGGGGTGTTTGTCCTGCCGATAGCACACATATCCGGGAGTATTTAGCAGGGCATTAGTGGATAGTCTTGTCTCATTTACCGCAAGAATGTCTATTGATAGGTCTAGGAGTAGATCAAGAAGATCATGAATTTGAGACCGAATGCCATCTGCATTCCAGTACATTAGATTAAGAGCGTTTGCACTAAATGTATTGCCCAAGATGTGTCAGTACAAGTATGACTTTGTCAACCATTGAGTCGCATGTAGTGAACTGATCTTTTATTTTCCTAATCACTGAAAGTATTTGTAGCATCTCTGAAGTACTATCGTCGGGTTTTTGACTAGGATCTTCGTAACCTATTTTCTTCCTTAAGAACTCGTTTGGATCTTGATGTCTGGTTACATGCGAGTAGGTTCTCTGTTTTGGCGTTATAATAGTATTTGTCCATGCTTGATTGTAATTCAATTGAGATGTGGGCGGAGCTTTTGTTGTTTCGGGTACACTATTAACACGGGTGAGATTGGTTCCTCGGCTTCTTTGAGTGCGCTGTAAGTATTCAACACGCTCTTTGCATTTTGAATAATTAGCAGGGTGTTCCTCGTTGCAGTTACAACAGCGGGCTGGGAGTGCACGATCCGTCTTTGGACAATCCTTCGAGGAATGTAGTTCGGTACACTTTACGCAACGAGCAGTTAGATTGCAGTTTTTTGCAGCGTGTCCGAATCGTTGGCATCTATAGCACTGAGTCCCACTAGTTGAGTTGGGCTTGTAACGTTGGATCGAAATCACACAGTGACATAAATGCTTTAACTGACGGAATTTTGTCATGTCAGTGCCAGCTGGTAACTGGATCAAGAATGGTGGGTAAGGTGAGTCTGTATTTTTACACTTCATTTTCGTGACTGAGGCATCCTTGTAGCCAAGACTCGCCAGTTCATCAGGGATGAGACTTTCGACAGAGGCTGGAAGGCCACGTATGACGACCTTAGATAGTTTTTCATCCTTACGACTGTATGTGTGGAAGGCAACATCTTTAGTAATGAGTCCGTCCTTGATTTCTTGGTGACTTGTGGCGGTGTAACAGTGAACTGCTACCTTATTGCGACCTTTATATGCTAGATGGAAGTTCTTGGTGAAGGATAGTATCATGGTTTTGATGGTTTCATGAGTCCAATCTACCGGAATCTCAATGACAATTGGTGGAATTTTAGGGGCCTTAGTCTTCTTTTCGGGCGCCACACGGGTGAAATTTGATGACGTGGCTTCACTTTGTTCGAATCGGAGATTTGAAAAACGATTACTTACAGGAACGTTTAGGGTCTTCATCTGCTGGGCTCGAGGTGGTGCATGACGCTTGGGATAACGCCAGGTATCCGCGTCATCGTCAGCAGGTCTTTTGCCTACACTAGTAAGGCTTTCAGCCGATATCGATAGCCCGGGTATCGACGGCGTTCCCATCACTAGAGTATGTGATGGCGAGCGCAAGGCAGCAGGACTGGTTTTGGTGAGTCACACTTGCTTCACACGGAATTATGTTAGAAACGTGCACTCGTCACAAAGACTGATGCGCCACAATAAGAATCATTGAATTTAATTGAATAATTGTTTTACTAAATTCATTCTAATAAATTCGGGATTGGTTAATTACACTTCTTTTAAATTTCTTGTTACTCTAACGAGGGTTTTATGGAAAGTCTTCACCCACTGGGCGTGTCTTGAAGGAGATCCACTGATTTCGAAGAGGCAGCTCAAGACTTTCCGAATGACGAAGACGTGCTAGCCTCACCCATTGGAACACCCTCGTGCGATGCCCTTCGATCGAATCGAAATCCTTTTTTGTTTTTGCTGAGGATCGAACCAGAGCCTGCCGCGCCTGGGCGGACTCACTGCACGATAGACCAACAGTCCAGTGCGAAGCGCGCGCAAAATAACTTACGACTACTACCTCCGCTACTACGTCAATTGTCCTGCCGGCTATTACTTGTTGTTGATTCTACGTATTGGTTAAACAGCTTACCCATTCTGAAGTGTTTGAGCTCCTAAAATGAGTACTATGCGCTCCCCATAGCAGCAAACATCTGTATCTGAATCTAATTAGCCAAATAGACCTGCAAGTGAACGAAATCTCTGGCAAAACACCTCTGAACTCCCGCAAACCGAAACGTTGCCTTAATTCGGGCTCTCAAAGAAGAGCTTAACTCCATTAATCTGGAATTAAAGGAGATGACAGGTTCTTTCATGTTGGCCAAAATTAATCAACTAGACACCCTGGAAAATATTTAGGAGGTGATCAGCAAAAACCAAATCATACAGCGCATCAATCGGGAAATCGAAAAAGCTATGACATACATGTCTGAACAGCTGACAGTGCTTGAAATCTCGATTGGTGCGCTCGACTCTGAAAGATTGCAACTAACCAAGATACTATAAGAAAAGGTTGACTGCCAGGAAAGCGCTTTTCTGAAGACTTGTATTGAAATACGAAACGTACCCAAAGTAATGAGCGAGACAAAGGACAGCCTATATGGTACCGTTGAAACTATTCTGAGGAACTTGCCCATAGAGAAGATTATCCAAAGGGCTGAAATCCGTGACGTCATGCGTTTGCCAAGAAAAAAGGAAAGTAATACCAGCTCTATCAAAGACAAGATTCTAACAGCGACCAAACATTATAATAAGGACCGGCTAAAACAATAAAAGCTTAATGCCACCCATTTAGGATTACAGAATACTGAAACCACCATTTACGTAGCCGAAGAACTCACTTTTAAGGTGAAAAAGCTCTTCTACCTGACCCGAAGTTTTGCGAGCGCCGAGAACTTCAAGCTCTGCTGGACTTCCAATGGGCGAGTTTATCTGCGCAAGGAGGTAGGAGGGCCCTTACATCCTTGTGAAAAGCGAAGCGCAACTGAGTAACCTCAAGTCACGAGTAGGTTTGCAATGACTAGCTAGAATAGAAACAGAGCCATCTCCTAAGTGCTTGTCTTTGCCATATAAGTATTTGATTTGATTTAGTGTTCTAGAGCTCGAGATGAATATTACTTTTGCGGGTACATGTAGGCAAGTTTGTCGTATGTTTTGTTAGCGCTTACTAACTTGGCTCTCTCTTTCTGTAAATTAATTCTCAGGTTGGCTCTCTAAACGATGATCACTGCACTAATATCACAGGCCAATGGCAAGGGGTCTCCTCTCTCCCTCTTTGCCCTCTCTGTCTTCATAGAAGACTCTTATTTCTTTTTCTGGGTTGTCGGAGGTGGGTGCATAGGCCTGAATTACCTTCAAGGCATAACTTGTGTTTTGAGTCAGATTAACAGAGAAACTCGCGTGGACACGCTACTAACATTACTGACTAAATGAGATATCCTTTTATTGATGAGCAACCCAACACTCACGTAGGAGGAGTCCTCGTGACCTCTGTGGTAAAATAAGTGGTTAATCTCTCAAGGTCCTCCCCTGTGCGCCATACCTAGGCTAGTCCAATAACATCCCACTTGATGTCTCTATTTCCTCTTGCAGTTCTGCCATACGTTTATCTGTTCTCAGGGTCCTCGTATTAAACGTAATTGTATTTCATATATTTCATATTGTGTGTTGGTAGCCGGATCTTTGCCGGGAATTCTTAGCACCCTCTGCCCCGCCGAAACCATAACTGCGCTGGAGATAGGAATAGCGGAGCTGCCGGTGACTGAGGGCCGGGTCGAATTTGCGAACTTTATAAAGGGTTGTGCCAATGCGTTGAGTCTTTCTGTCACGTCGGCCTGCAATGTGCCCCTACTGATACAATGATAAGCATTGGTTCAGCATTGGCACACCACATTTACCGGGAGCGTCCACTTGGAGGTGTGAACTCGGAATCGGGAGTCTCAATCTGCTATCCCAGTGAAACGTGGATGTACCTATCTATCAAGAAGTGTACCTGTGATTACCTTAGACAAACTTATAAGGACCCCTTCCACTTCCTTGATGATGCGTACAAATACTTATTTTTTATCTTAATTTTCAGTGTTGCCAAGTCCCACGGTAAAAGCCTTACTTACATTATGTGCATTGTATATACTATTGGTGTTTACAGAATGTTTGTAAATGCCGTCGATATTGCCATGGTTACCTAGAACAAAGAGTTCGGCAAACTTGAAACAACTCTCACGGAAGATCTGTCTACTCAACAGGCTCGGTCGCTATTTCAAGACTTGGAGACTTACCCCAAGTGCAGAGAAAACTGAAGTAAGTTTAGAGAGAGAAGATAGAAATAGCTTACTATTTCGATCTTCTCAATACTTCCTGCAAACGCGAGCTGGAGGTACAGTGGAATGGAGTCCCCCATAATTTCTTTATCGTATATTTAGGGATAAATCTAGACTGATCCCTAACCTTCAAGTAACATCTTACGAAGGCTTCCAGAAGGCTTCAGGCCAGGAACAACATACTGGCTAGATTAACTGGGACAACCTGGCGAGCGAGCGCTGACTGCCTGCGCACAACGGCTCTTTCTCTTGTCTTCTCCACTGCCGAATACTGTTCGCCTCTCTGGCTGGAGAGTGCTGACACCAGTTTGGTTGATGTGGAACTGAACAAGTCAATGCGCTACATACTTGGACGCTCAAGTCAACTCCCGCGCCTTGGTTCCAGTTTTGAGCAACATCACACCACCTGCATTAGACGGTGCACGGCCTTACAAAGAGAGCACAAAAATATATTCAACAACACAAATCTTCCATGCCGGCCACGTCCGTTGCAGCTATTACACGCACCTGTGCGGCTGGATTGAGTCACCTCATTGTGATTGAGGAGCGGATTCCCAGACCATAGATCATTTTACCTACTGAGAGCCTACCCTGGTTATCCTGACGATTTCTTCCAACCTACCCCAGACGCCCCCAAATGTCTAAGAAACCTGGATGTATGCATTTAAATATTCTGTGTAGATATTAGCCATACGAATAAATAAATACTGTTGGTGTTCCTCCTCCTTCGGAATAATTTGGTCGGCTATTGCTGAACTCGTCTAGCTCGAGTAAAAATTGCCAATCCATTAAATTTGTATGGAGTTGTTAAAGTTTAGTGTTAACTTTCCGTCTAGCTAGTTGACCTTAGACTCACGCGTTCGACCTCACTAAGTCCAACGAGCAAGTTCGATAAAAGACTAAGGTAAACATAAACAATCCTCGTCTTATTTTCAGGTTAGGTTTTTTGATGGGTGTTGTAGAGTGTGCTTAGTGGACATCGACAATCACACGTGATTTGTAGAAAGTAGTAAAAGTAGTAGGTAAACACCGATATAGTAAGTATAGATGTAGTTTGAACGAGACTTGTACAACACTAAATAAAATAACATTAGTTTTATTACAACTAGGTTGCGCGCTAAGCAAAATGTACTATGTGAGATCGTACAGGTGTCTTAAACATTTTATGCTACTGCCACCCTAAATGTATATTCGAGGCACCTATATATAGCCAATCTCAATAACAAAAATGACCGCCTTATAAAATGTGACGTTCATAGCGTTGTGGGAATTTTTGAATGAACTGTCGAGATCTGATAGAATTCAGAGAGAGAATAACAGAGTCCAAATCACATGTAATAATTTTGGGAAATAATATTATTTCTAAGCAGAATTTAGACCAGTTTTTAGCGAAATTTTGTGTTTGTATTTAAAGTAGTCTCTACAAGTGAATGTGGTAACCAACATCGAGTGATCCCTTTGGAATATCGAGTTTTGCGACCACGTGACATTTATTTACATTATTAGCCTAGTTAGAACGCCCAAGCTATAAAATGTGTGATGCTATCTTATATTTTGATTTGAACTAGAAACCTCAATTCAAATCAAATGTACTACTCCTTCGCGCTAAGAAGGCACCTGACTTGAATGACGTTTGGTCAAAGTACAGAGTGTACAGTACAGTATTATATATTACTAAATCGAAATTCGATGTACATAACCGATATTAGGTTTTGGTTGAGCGTTGTCTGTCACTCACTGTCAGTCAGTTTAGCCAATAGGTGCATTCAGCAGAACACATTGATGATGGAATGTTCTAACAGTGATGGAAAATATTGTGAGGAAACCTTTAATCTCCAAAGCTGCAGCGATGGGATAGCCCCCTGTCACGCAAAAATGGAGTTTTTAATAAATGGCTAAACGTGTACAAAAAAAATCCTTTTACAGATTTAAAATGCGCTCGTGACGTCACAGTAGGTAGTAAAAAAATTACACGCTTAGTTCTCATACATTTGTCCGTGCTTGCGTTGTCTACTCTATACATATATGTCTGCGAGTAAACCTAATATTCATTATCGAATATCGATTTAGCAATATGTAAATCCGTACTGTAGGTATATACTGTGCTTTGCAGAAGCGTCACTCGAGCCAGGTGCCAACTTCGCTCGCCCGAGTAGTAGGATAGATAGTTGACTCCTTCAAGCGGCCTTCGATTTGTAACTAATAATTTCTCCGATCTTACCTATGTATTGCGTTGTAGACACGGGACTCACAGAGATGAGTGAAAGACTGTAAGGTCGGTCCAAGACTGGCTTTATTGGGTAGATGAGTAATATTATATAATAATTAGTAAAAGAATATTAATATTATATAAACCTACCTCACCTAACTATCCTGTACACCTCCCTCGGAAAAGAGAAAAAGTAAATAAAAAAATAGGTAAATCGTTTTTTTATCCGTGGTTCTGCTTTCAGAACACAAGCACATAGATGTAAGCACAATACATAACAATAAATGACTTCCTAAGTACTAGGTATTTCATTATTATATAATGTTAATGTACTATTGATATTTTCCCATTTAAATTAACTCTACATTTGGCGATACATCTCATATACAATATATGTTCTGACCACACTATCTATTAAACTACGATTTTGATTCTTTATCACTACTAAATCATTTGACTTTTAGAGTATTAGATTAATATTCTTATCATATACAGTTTTTCTTACAGGTTTATTCAAAACATTCTCGCGAGCTTCCTTTTGTGATATTTGGAGCCTTTATTTCAATTCCTTTGGGTAATTATCAACGGTCCTGCTATATTTTTACACAGATTACTGGGAAAATTATCTTTTTTACCATAAGCTAGCTCAAATGGTGAAGACCTTGTCTCCGAATGTCTCTGAATCTGTTATACGCAAAACACCAGAACGGCAACCAACTACTCCATGTGTCAGGGTGATTATCTGTTTGAATTCGTAGATAAGCACCTAGGCTTTTGTGTGTGTTCTCCAAAGCGCCAATTGTTTGATGGTAGTATTCTTAGTTATACTTAAAAACCTCTGACATCGTGGCTAAAATTAAGCCTTATTCGCGCCCTAGCCTGTAGCTATATCTGCAGGGATGCCGTATCATAATATGAAGCCGTTTACAAATCCTCTTTCTACGTCCCCAGCACTTTTGGATACTAGCGGAATTGCCTCAATGAAATTCAATAACTCACACTGTTAGTATGTAACTGTTAGTATGGAAATCATTCAAACATCAGTCGGAATGATTTGAATAAAAGTGTTAAAACACTTATATACTTAGATATTATACATAAGTAATTTGACCGAACTACAGAATAAATCTGTGCATAGAAAGAATATCCATTTATTTAATATAATGTGTCATCACAGCGATGCTATTTTATATTTCGACATAAATAATTTTATTCATAAATTTAATCTGACACAGGATATAGAAAATTAGTAGGTACATTATTAGCTTATAATATATGCGACGTAGCTATAGTTGGTTTAACCAAGTTCAACTTGACATCAGCTATTTTTTTGAATAAACTAATCAGAAACCTGCTTATGTTAAGAGTAATATGACATGCATCCCTATTGGGAATTCAACTGTTAATCACCTTATGCATGCAACCACAGATATTGTGCATGCAACATTGGAATCTGTTCCAAGTAATTTAAATTAGTTCATAAGACAACAGGAGAAATCTCTAGTATACAAGAGCCAATAAATATGTCAAAGTGTAAGCCCCAATTAAATATTACCCATCAAAACATCCAGGGGCTACCTGGCAAAGAATTATTTCTAAAAAAATCCGACATCGATGTTATTTGTGTTACAGAACACTGGTTAAAGGAAAATATGATGTCTAATAATAATAATGATAAATAATTACAAAATTGTCAGTTGTTACAATATAAATACTGCTGATAGAGGTGGTTCTTTAATCTTAGTGAAAAATAATATGAAGGTGAAACAACGGAGAGATATTCTTGCACTTACTGTTGAAAGACAAATAGAGGTATTTTGCGTTGAGTTAGATAACCAAATTATTGTTTATGTCTACGGGCCAGCGAGGGATGAAAAAGGCCATGGCAAATTCAAAATATTTGAGAAAATTATGAAGGAAGCCTCACTAAACTATGTAATAACAGAAAAAGTTAATTATTTGTGGCGATCTTAATGTAGATTTGCTTGTAGGAACAACAATGAAACAACGATTAATAACTTTATTCAAATCGTTTAATTTATTTTATTTCTAGACCCGACTAGATTAACAGTTACCAGTCAAACATGCTTAGATAACGTTTTTTGTGACCGTGCATTCAAAAGTAAAAGAGTATTTAACTGTGATCGGATGGTAAGCAGTTAAATACTCTTTTAGTTTTGAATGCACGGTCACAAAAAACGTTATCTAAGCAAGTTTGACTGGTAACTGTTAATCTAGTGTAATTAACTGCTTACCATCCGATCACAGTAGTCAAACAATTTCATTCCCAACGGCTAGTAAGGCTAAGACTGGTCCATCATTTAATAGGCCTCTTACATCCCATAGACTAGAGACATATGCAAAAAACTTAGATATAAATTTGCCAGTACCGGATTTTAATGAACAGATTCCAAACAAAATCTACTCAGACTTTTTCAACATTATTCAAACATAATTCAATGAAGTTTTTATATGAAAGAAAATCTGTGACTACAACGATAAATCTAAATTTAATGACTGGGCAACGTTTGGAATTCGTTAAGGTAGAGTTATCTTGTATAACCTTTATGAACAGCAGAGATAAAAAACAGAGATGGCGCTAGTAGTAGTAAACATTGAGCTCCTTGATAATAAAACATTTTAATAACTAAATCTATATAAAATCATTTTAAAACAATATTTTTTGGTAAATAATACACCAATTGTGACGTGGAAGTGTTATCTAGTGATATAAAACAGTACAAACAATACTACAACAAAGTTATTATAAGTGATTGCAAAGTGCCAATAAAATCCAACAAAACGTATGTGTATTACAACTAAAACAATCGAATATGTTGTGCAAAAGATAAAAGTGACCAAAATGTCCAGCGCAATGCATAAATACTAAAAATAGTAACAATTATCAGATAAACATAATATCAAGATAACGGTAAATTAACGGTCACTTACCCATAGCGACATCTATGAAATACCAAAATAAGCAACCAACTAAAGTACTACGCAACGCAACAATCCTGCGGATAAAGCTCATCACTAAAGGATTGGCTAAGTGATACCACAAATTCCCCACAGATTTCGCCTGTGCAGAGCTCACAACGTACAATCCTTTTTTTCGCAATGATTTGTATTGCTTGGATGGCGAAAAATGCAGTACAAGTGCTTCAGACCCAAACGATCCGGGTTCGATTCCTGAGTATCATAAGAATCACTTTATATTGCCTCACTTTTTATTGCCTCATAACATGGCCACACATTGCATAATATGTAAGATCCCTGCTGAAATCCGAGATACCGTGCAATGCTCTATCTGCACTCATAGACTTCATTTCGATTGCTCAGGGCTATCCGAAAAACTATATCAGTTATTGACTGCCGAAAAGAAAAAACACTGGAAATGTAGAACTTGTGTTACACAGAAGAGTATAAATGAATCAACAAAAACACAACTTAATGCAACTTCACAGCAGAATGTAACTATAAGGAAGAAAAAATCGACACCTAAAAAGACTACAAGCTTTGTTCCATCGGAAACACCAAGTAACATGGATTCTACCCATTCTAAAACTGTCGTGGGTAACTCATATTCTCTGGACTCCAGTTTACTATCAGATGGCAATACCCGCTATGAATGCTCCCCCCCTGGCCAATTATCTAACAGTATGGAAGAACGATTATGTATTAGCAGCACTCAGGATCTACAACACCGGATTACTACAATAACCTCCGAATTGATGACTACCCAGAATGAGTTAGAAAACACCATCATTGAGAATAATGAGTTAAAAAGAACTGTAGACAAACTTACACAGGAAGTTGCAATCCTTAAAACCCTATGAACAAGCCCTCCATTAATGGCCCAAAACTCGTCTAGCCCCAGAAAAAACAGGATTTCTAATATTAGTCACAGATCCAAAAGGCGACTGCACGAGACTATAACTTAGAAATAGAAAAAAAATAATTAGAGAAGCAGATTTTAGATTTACAAGAACAACTATCACAGGCCAACAAGGACATTGTAGAGCTAAAAAACCTAATGAATAATCTAGACTTAAAACTGATTCAGAACTCGAAAAACCCTACATTACCGAAGCCAACTCGCACTGTGAATTCTCAGACCAGAAATAAAATATGTGTCATTAGTACAAACAGAAGAAACAAAATTCTAAATATTGCAGAAAATACATTTGAACAGGAAAAATATGATCTCTGTCACTACCTAATGCCAAATCGTGATATAAAAAACCTACTAAAAGACATAGAGCTGAAGATTGTTGACTATACAATGAATGACTTCTGTATTATACTCCTGGGTGAAGACGATTTTAATAGCTCCAACAACTACAGAGAACTTGTTTTATCGATCTGAACAATATTACAAAGAATACAAAGTATCAACATTTTAATCTGTCCACCAACATACATCTGTGCAAGCAATGCCAATATATTCAACTGGAGCGTGGAATATTTTAATAAACTACTAAATGAGGATGTAATTAAATACGAGTACAGATGTAATGAATAATCCTTTCCTTTCGTATTTTCAAGGAAATGTTCGTTTTTGTCTTACTACTTCACCTGCACTCAGTATCCATCGAGACAACATAGGGAACGGTCGCATTGCAAGAGGAAGTATCTATATAGAGTAGTTAATACCACAGAAATATTTTGTTAATATTTATGTTAGATTTTGTGATAAACTTCATGGACTCGTGTATTAATTAATGCAGGCCACCTATATTTATTTATTTTTGACTTTACATTTCACTATTGTCTGTCATTTTTGTAAATAATAAACATTGATTTTATTCGATCCACATTAACAATTTATTACAGACGTGCCGAAAGCACTAAGAAAAGTGAAACGTTTAAATCGGCAAGCCTGCGAAGTTATTTTCAATATTTATTTATATTTCTTAACTGAAAATGATAAATTCAAACATACCAACTATACTGCTTACTTTTGTAAAGTCCAAAAACGAGTTTCGGAGGCCAGTGGAAGTTCTCTACGAACAGTAAATAAAATATTGCAAAAAGAATTTATAAATCAATCCACCTCCAATAGTCCGAAGTCGGCAAAGTTGGGTAGACCAAATAAATTATTTTGTCTAGGTCTTGACGATTTTGACTACAACGTTATACGCCGATTAGTGTATAATTTCCATTTGATATACAAACAAGTACCTACAATTAAAGCCCTGAAGTCCAAGTTATCCGAAGCCATAAATTTTAAGGGATGTGACTTTACGCTAAGAAAAATTCTTAGAAAAATGGGATTTCGGTATAAAAAAGTTGAAAACAACAGAAAATTACTTATCGAGAAAGATGATGTTCGTTTAAATTGAGTAAAGTTTTTAGCCGCGATAAAAAGTACAGATTGCAAGGGAGAGAGATTGTTTATATGGATGAAACATACATCCATACCTCACATTTGGCAGGTAAAAGCTGGGCTGACTCGTCAGAAAACGGAGTGAAACAGTTAATTTCTAAAGGACAACGTCTTATAATAGTGCACGCTGGTAGTAGAAAGGGGTTTATACCTGGGGCATTGTTAATGTATCAGTCTACTGATAAAACAGGTGACTATCACAACGCGATGAACAATGAAAACTATGAAAAATGGCTTCGTAATCAACTCATTCCAAACTTAGCTCCACATTCGGTACTAGTAGTAGATATGCTGCATATCATAATAAGTACGTAGAAAAACCTCCTAATTCAAATACCAGGAAGCAAGACATGATTGATTGGCTATCCAAACATAACGTTCCGATTGATCCGTCATTAACAAAACTTGAAATATATGAAATTATTTGCATGTACAAACAAGACTTTGTAGAATACTCTAAAGATAAACTTATGAACGAATATGGACACAGCGTACTTTGATTGCCACCATATCATCCTGATTTCAATCCGATAGAAAACATATGGTCTCAAATAAAGGGATACGTATCCAAAAGAAACATCAGTATGAACATGACTACTGTGAAACAATTGGTACAGGAAAAGGTTAATATGATTGGTTCCGATGTTTGGGCCAAAGTATGTGACCACGCCATCAAATGCGAAAACGAGTACCGAAAACACGAACCTGAGTTGGAAAATTATATGGCTAGTTTTGTAATCACCGTTCATGAAAAATCTGACGATGATACACCACAAAATAGTTCTGATTCTGACTGTGATATGGAAGTTGGAAGTGTTGTTTCGCATCACACTGTCCACCCCGCTCCTCCTCCTCTTATCCCGCTGTCATAATCGAAGTCGTTCATCCAATCAGAAAATCATATTTATTTATATTAATTTCTCTGCTGGTTTGTTTTGTTTTATGTTGAGGTGTCTTTTTTGTTATGTCATAGTATTTTTAATTAATAATAATTACAAAAATTTATTGTTATAAAAAAGGTCTGCAAAATCCTACTGTAGTTTTGACTTATAGTTAGACTTTTGGGGTTCTAATCCTTATAGAATCATTAGATCATCCCAACCGGAATTTGGTTTTTATCAGTGCGTTTTATTGAAATAAAACGTCCTCAGTAACTAGTTATACCTATTACCTAACGAATTCTTTATATGATAGAATCGTGGTGGTTTTAACATCTCAGTGTTATATACGTCAAACGGGCAATTTGACATTTGACATTGATAAATAAAGATTGCGATTTATTTGATACCTACACGTAATTTAATTATACAGTAATTCATAGACACATCGGCACCATTCGGAAGTTATCGTTGTTCCGAGTTTTGCCGATAGGAAAGGATTATTCACTACATCTGTACACATATTTGATTGACTCAAACCGCAATCTGAAATACGATGAAACGACGTTCCATCCACGTAGGGGTACTATAAAAAACTTTGGCATGCGTATTATGTTTGAGGACATCTTTAAAAAGATTGTAGAAATTAAGGACTGGAACTACAATATAGATTCAGACATTGATAATTATGTAAACAATAATAGTCAGTCATTTTTTCGTCCCTCAACTATTAGATAACTATGTAAATCCAAAACCATATCCAATAGCGAAACTAACCTTAATGTATTGTACCAAAATATTTAAAGTATTTGTAACAAATTACATCTTCTTGATGCAGTCATCGAGGAAAAACCTACATGTCTTGTGTATATCTGAAACTTGGATAAGTAGCGAAAAGAAGACATTACTAAAAATTCATAACTATAATTTAGGCGCGATATTCTGTCGTGAACAACATAGCGGTGGGGGTGTTTGTATATTAATAAAAAATACATTTGAATATTTAGAACGTGTAGACATCTCATCTATGTCAATAGAAATGGTTTTCGAAATATGTGCAGTTGAAATTCCCAAAATTAATTTATTAATTGTAAATCTGTATTGGCCTAGTAGTAGTCGAGAAGTTAACACATTTTACAGTTCTTTGGAAAAACTTTTAAGATATATCTATACCAAAGAAAATTCTAAAAACATCATGATAGCTGGTGACATAAATATAGATTTTTAAGTAAACACGAAAAAGTTAGGCTTTAAAATTTCATGTTAAGTTATAATTTTCATCAAAAAGTCACAAAGCCGACGAGAGTTACACCAACCAGTTCAAAATGCATAGACTTAATCTTTACAAAATTTAATAAAAAAGACAACCATGTTGATGTCCAAGAATTAGGTCTTTCGGACCATAGAAGTGTATTGTTTTCTACTCCTCTTAATAATCAAAACCCTAACCACTTTACACTGATCAATTGTAATTTTAACGATTTCAATATAAATAGATTTAAAAACGAAATCTCAACAGTAGAATGGGAAAGTATATTAGTACCTGATAAAAATGTGAATGATAATCTTAATATATTTGATAAAATTGTACATACAGCCCTTAATAAATGTATTCCTAAAATATTAATAAAATATAAGCCAAACCAGAAGAATACTTACTTAACTAAGGGTATAAAAATATCATGTCGCAATAAAAGACAAATAAAACTACTAATATCACAGACTAAAAATAAAGTTCTACGAAACTACTATAAAATGTATCGCAAATCTCAAAAAAGGATAGTTTGTAAATCTAAGAAACTTATCAACATATATAAATTTAATAGTTCAGTTAATAAAACCCAATGTATGTGGAAAATAATACACAATGTAACAAACAAATATAAAATTAGACAAAATATAAGACTCAAATTTTCGAACAATACTTTATCTAACCCGAAAATAGTTGCAAATGAATTCAATAATATATTTGCATCTATAGGAAAGTCACATAAATCTAGATCAGAGAAAAACAATCTTCCCGCAAGTAAAATAACAAATTCTTTTTTCCTCACACCTGTTGAACCAAAAGAAACATTTGATATAATAAAAGGCCTTAAGAGTAAGAAGTCTTTTGGTATAGATGAAATTCCTCCGTTGCTGGTAAAACATTGCGCGGATATTTTAGCAGTAACTTTTTGTAAACTTATTAATCAATCTTTTACAGAAGGAATATTTCCCGAAGCCTTAAAAACATCTCTTATAAAACCTAAACATAAAAAAGGAAACACCACTAACATTCTGACAATGACATTCATAATTATCGACCTATTGCTTTACTGCCAACTTCAGCAAGAATTTTTGAAACTGCTATGGCCATACGACTGAATAAATTCTATGAAAAATATAACATACTACATGATGATAAAAAAACTACAGACCGATTTCCCTACTCTCGGTTCTTTCGAAAATATTCGAAAAAATTATGAAATCAAGGCTGGTAGATCACCTCAGTTGTAGAGACATAATTAACAGTCGTCAATTTGGATATCGGCAGGGAATTGGTACTAGTGAGGCTATGAACACATTGGTGGAGGATCTACTGCGGGAGTTAAACTTTAAAAACAGGGTAGCGGGTCTCTTCTTGGACTTAAGTTCGGCATTTGACACGGTTGATCATGACATATTGTTAGCAAAACTTGAGCATTATGGCATTAGGAACCAGGCCCACAATCTTTTCAGATTTTACTTGTCAAACAGGAGGCAGTTTGTGGAGATCAAAAGCGTAGTTGATGACACAACTGAGAAGAGCATTAGATCTAAGTTTGTCAAGATTTTGCAGGTAGTGCCGCAGGGATCTATATTAGGGCCTATTCTATTTATTATCTTCATAAATGATCTTGAACATGGTCTCCGGCTCGTGCTCTTTGCGGATGACACTAATGCCATTATTTCTGGATCGAATTTGTCTGAGCTTAGTTATAGAGTTGATTGTGCTACAGTTAAATTTAAGAATTGGTTTAATGCTAATAACTTGACTCTGAATGTACACAAAACAAGCCTTATCCTATTTAGAACCACTACTAGAGTAAATGATAGTATAAATGTGTCAATAGGGGGCCAGCAAATTTCGTCGGTCATGACCACCAAATTTTTAGGTGTCACCATAGATGCCGACTTAAATTGGAAGGCAGAGCTAGAGTCAGTTACGGATTCCATCAGTTCTGCATGTTACGCCTTATCAAGTTTAAGAGATGAACTTACTACCAATCAACTGAAAATGGTCTATTATGCTTTGGTAGAGTCCAAACTAAGATACAGTATAGCGCTGTGGGGGGGCAGTTATCAGCAAAATCTCAAGAAGGCCTTCGTTGCGCAGAAGAAAGCTATACGTATTATAGAGCGTATTCCGCCTTGGGAATCATGTATGCCAAGTTTTAAGAAACTCAACATTTTGACGGTACCGAGCCTATATATTTTGGTAGTGCTTACCAGACTTGTAAAAAACCAAAATGGTGAAACAGATAAACAGAGGATTATAAGAGTAAGAACTAGAAGGAAAGACCTTACTTTTGATATAGTTCCTAAGTTAGATATAGTTTCACATTGTGCTTATTATCAAGCAATTAATTTTTTTAACAAGTTGCCTACTGAGTTAAAAACAATTCAATCTATTGACGTATTTAAAGTAAGATTAAAACAGATTTTGTTAGAAAAGTGCTGCTACTCTCTAGATGAATTTTGAAGGTGACATAACAAGTTTGATTTTGTTGTATTGTTATTGACATTTGAATTTATGAATTGACTTGTAAGGATTATTATTTGAAATGATTGTTGGATTTTATTTTATTTCTTGTTATATGATTATTTAATTTTTGTATAATTTGGATTTGTTTGCATGCAATAATGTGACAGTGATTTAAACTTATTTCGAACACAATGTATTTTGTTTACGAATAAACGATAATAATAATAAAATACATTTATATTTGAAGCCTTGGAAATGCTCATATATTAATGAACTCGACTGTACCTATGTAGCAATATTTTCCATTGCACTTGTAAAATAAATGGGATTTGAGCTGCCAAAAGTGAAACAATTCTCTGAATTCTCTCCGATAACCAAAAAATATAGGTCTACTATATTGGCAATATATAATTATGTGCAAAAAAAATTTGAATCAATAGACAATAAACGGTATGCTGTGGGTTTACTGCTCGATATGAGCAAAGCGTATGATAGAGTATGCTTTGACACTCTATTAGAAAGACTTCTCCTGCCACTAATCGACTACGCCGATGTCTGTTGGGCGAGCGCGAACGAAGATTTACTGAACAAACTCGAACGACTTCAGAATCTTGGGATTCGGTTTATCTTCGGGTTGCGCAAATTCGACCATGTTTCTCAATATCGCAAAGAGTTGGGTTGGCTTCCAATTCGTCGTCGCCGAGACACTCATATTCTCTCTTATCTTTTCAATATATTGAAAAATCCGCGCTATCCCAGCTACCTTCGAGACCGCTTTGAGTATCTCTTTTCAGGAGATCGGCACCGGAGATCCCACACGGTCTCACTCTTAGCCACTCCAAGGCATAGCACCTCGGCATATGAGCATTCATTCAGGCTGCAGGCGGTTCGACTGTGGAACGCACTACCTAGCACTATAAGAGACTGTCCCTCTCTTGTCTCTTTCAAAAACCGGGTAAAAGAGCACTTCCTTTCTCTTTCGTGAGAGTTATATATAGTATGTATATCATTATAATATATAAACTATATATATGTATTGTATTTAGTAGTCTGGTATGTAAGTATTTTATTTTCCGTATTTTATATTATATATGTATTTTAGTATAGATTAGATATTAGATATTGTACACTGCCTACCCTTTCATGATACATTTCGCTTTCATGCCTTGGTTTGCTGGAAGAAATCTCTTTTTAGAGATAAGCTCGCCTTTGTACATATGATTTCTCCTAATGTAACCTTTTAAATTTAATATGCGTGTGTGCAATAAAGAATTATGAATTATGACTATACGACTCTGGGATTAGAGGCTTAGCATACAGGTGGTTCAAGTCGTACCTGCATAACCGTGTCCAATACGAGGTTGAAAATACCAATTTTATCACAGGTAAAGTAGAATGCTTTAGATCAGATAGAGTCCTTTCTACTGGATCTATTCCCCAAGGTAGCGTCTTGGGATGTTTATTACTTCTTATTTATATAAATAATCTACCTAATCTAATTGATGACCCTTGCACCCTTTTCGCAGATGACATTTCCATCTTATTTTCCTGCTCAAATACCACCGAATTAAACCAAAGCTTAGATATGACCTTAGATAAGATCACCGACTCGCTAGATGAATCAAATTTAGAACTCAACCTTAAAAAGACTAATATAATTCAATTCAAACCCTCACAAAAAGTCACATTACAAATCTCATATTGCTATAAAGAAATACCACTGGAGACTACAAAGACAACCTTATTGGGGATCGATCTAGACACAAACTTGAGCTGGAAACCTTACATACAGAGATTGCAAATCAAATTATCATCTTTTACTTATGCCCTCCATCAACTAAAACGGGTAACTGATGTCAAAACTGCGCTCACAGCCTACTATGCATACGCACATTCCAGACTATCGTATGGTATTATATTATGGGGGAATTGTTGTGAAATAAAGGATATTTTTATTCTAAAAAAGAAATGTATTAGAATCCTTACAAATATTGACCAAATGGTATCTTGTAGATCTTATTTTGTAAAACTCCAAATACTTACTTTAACTTCTATCTATATCCTTTAACTGGTGACAAGGGGTCTTACAGGCCCAGCGGCGTCAGTAAAACAAAATTTTGGCACCTTCTCCGGGTTTCCTTGGGCTCATCACCTGAGTAGCTTCGAGTTTACTTGCGTCCATGCCGTAGAAGGGGAAAGCTGTGTCGGACAGGCTCAAATCGGTAAGTTACATTGGCGTAAAGTTCGGCAGGGGTCTCCCAGACCCCATGTCACCACTTACGTATTTTTTTACGTAATTTTTTTGTATTGTTTTTTCACATTTTTAACCGAGAACAATCAAAACTCCAGGAAAGCAGGAGCCAGTTGTCTTCCTCGATAAAAGCGCCAATCAAATTACCAGTTTGAATCGTGTCCGAAACGTGTGTGCTTGCAGTGTGCAAAAAAATTATGCCCAGACTGCATATAAAAATTGGCAAAGTTCGACCATTGTCAATTTCGTGAAAATACACTTTTGATTTTAGTTGTTTTTTTTTCTTAATTAGTTATTACTTCAATATTATAGAAAAAAGTGTTTTTTTGTCAAAATATGTTGATTATTTTTTTGCTTATGTAATTTGTGATCTCATCTCTAGTTTTTTGATTGTTAAGACGACATACATTAAAATTGCAAGATCGTAACAAAAAAATATATTCAGAGTATAGTTATTTGTTTTATTTTATCCATTTATATATGATAACACAGTTTTTACATACTCTGGCTAGCTACCACACTTAATTTCTATGATTTATACTAGATACCGCAGTGGGCCTCTCAGTCCCCTCGTCACCAGTTACGTTACACAAAAACCATGTCACCAGTCAAAGGTTAAATTAGAATCTTGCAAATTTGTAAGAAAACATGGTAACTTATACTCCCCTCTAGAAAATAAAAATAAAAGGAATAATCGAGACCAAAATAAATTAAAGAAACCATTTTCAAAGTTAGAACTCGTGTCATCTAGTCCCCATCATATGGCCATCAAAATATACAATCACATAATAAATTACTTAAAAAACATAGAGAAAGAAACACTTATTTAAAGAAGTTCCTCATTGAAAAATTCTATTATGATGTGAAAGAATTTTTCAATGATAAAATTAGGTAAACGTTTCTAGTCGCTAATTACTTGCTCATTACATGTTATTACTAATTTAATGTTTATATAATTTACTCTTAATTTATTTCTTTATTGTTAATAATAATAATCTCTACAATATTTTTCTAATTGTCTCTATACAATTTTTACATATTAATAGAAAATACAAAATTCAAATAATACAATGAAATGAAGTTTGGCAAATAATAAACCGTGAAACTGGCAAAGTTATACCAAGGGACAATAATTTCTGCCTAAAGTGCTTACTCACAACAGATCGTCTAAATTCATCTGCATTTGAAGCAGAGACTTTATTAAAAATAACACTAGCATCAGTAATGTATATTTTTCATCATGAATAAATTTCATCATGTATATCCCCAGGACACTGTCAAAACGTTTAGATTACTTAACTTAAAAAATACTGAAGACCTGTGGGGTATATCAGTCAAAGTGATTGGTTCAGTAATTCTAGTTATATATTCACACTTAGCTTATAATCAATAAATGTGTTGACGATGGAGCTTTCCCAGACCTCATGAAACACAGTAAACTGATACCTCTGTTCAAGTCGGGAGATATAGGTGATCCTTCAAATTTCAGACCAATATCTGTTATTTCAGCACTAAGTAAAATATTTGAAAAGATTATACTCTTTTAAATGCTCTCAAACTTTAACCGTACAAAACAACTCCACGCCAAAAAATACGGTTTCACTAGGGGTAAATCGACTGCGGATACAGGAAATCAAATACACTCACACTTCAACCGTAAAAAACATCTCCACGCCAAACAATACGGTTTCACTAGGGGTAAATCGACGACAGGAATTACCCTTATATTTCGTATTTATTTTGTAAGGGAGGCCGCACATGATGCTGTCGGAATTTTTTGCGATCTGTCGAAGGCATTTGATTGTGTTGATCATAATACGCTATTAATGAAATCATTACGGAGTTAGAAATAAAGCCTTGGATCTAATAAAATCATACCTAAGCGATGGAATTCAAAAGGCAGAAGTCAACGGCGTTAAATCTGATGGATCGGGTGTAAAAAGTGGAGTTCCACAAGGTTCTATAATAGGCCCTTTCTTATTTCTGGTACATATTAACGATCTGCCTTTCATAATGAAGAAATTGACTGACATAGTGTGGTTTGCTGATTATACTTTAATGGTCTTCAAAATTTAAAGACTAAAAGATCGAGAAGATCAAGAAATTCTGATGACGTTAATGGTGTATTGTATTTAACCTTGAATTGGTTCACAAATAATAATTTATTGTTTAACGCTGGTAAAACCAAGTCTATCAAATTCTCGCTTCCAAATGTCAGGCAAGTTGAGACCAGTTAAGTGTTAGACAACAGCACTTTTAGTGTTAGAATTAGTGAATGATACGAAGTTTCTTGGAATAAACATTGATAGCAAATTGCAGTGAGGACCCTACATAAATAAATTAACTGGTAAATAAAGTTCTGCGGCTTACGCTGTTAGGAACATCAGAGAAAACATTGATGTGGCTATATCTAGGCTCGTATATTTTAGTTACTTTCATAGTATCAAGTCCTATTGTATATGTGCAGATTATACACTTTGCACTGAGTTATTCGTATCTCTCGGAGTCAACTATATCTGTGCACCAAAATGAAGTGCGCTGGGTGTTTAAATGTGTACAAAGCTACAAATTGCATAAAATGCACTGTCGCCACATGCGAGAGACCATTTTGCTGTTTATGCGTTAACACTTCGTCTATGTCTGCTGAGAGTAAGACGCAGTGGAAATTCTTCGAATGCTGCTGCGTGGAAAAGATAACAGACAACACTGGCACGCCACTCCGCATTGCCCCTGCTGCGGTCCCAAAAGTCGACGGTGGTTCCCTACCGACTACCCCAGCACAAGACGACTCTGCAATAAAGACACAGACAAACTAGGGGCGGCACGCGAGCGGGCGCCGGGTTCGAAATTTGAATGTCATAATATGTCGAAATATTGATGCATTATAGTCATAATGTATCTATATTCAGATAAGAAATGAGTTTTTACCAAGTAGTATATCATTATGCTGGTCATAGCGTGCGGTTTTTGAACGCAGTAAAGAGGGTTTATGATACGTGTGTACATAAAATATTTAATGGTCCATACTATATAAGGCTAGCAATTCCTTTTCTATTGTCGGGTAGTTTATTTCCACTTTATTAAGTCAAGTCAAAGTAGTCAAGTCAAAGTACTTTATTACTGTAGATATTTACATATACTTAGCAAACGTCAATTTTGCCTCTTCTCTACATTGGACCACTGTGGGAGAGGAAGGGCGTAGAAACTCCCACAGATTGATTTTTAGATCTCTTTTAAAAATAGGTTGTGCTTAACTAATACAAATATGTTTTTTTTATTGTTATGATTAATAAGCAGGAATAAATAATTACAAAATTATTAACAGCAAGGTCTGTGTTGAGCCAGATTAACCCCAAACAGTCCTGTCATTTAAGTAATCTTGAACATTGTAATATCCCTTTTTCGACAAAGTCGCTTTAACATGCTTTTTAAATTTCTCAAATGGCAATTTCAAAATCTCCAGAGGTATCTTATTGTAGTAGAGAATGCACTGACCCTTGAAAGAATTGCTCACCTTTGCGAGTCTAAAACGGGGCGCACATAGTCTGTGATTATTTCTTAGGTTAACATTACAGCTATCGCTAAGTTTGGAAAATATTGAAAGGTTCTTGCGTACATACATTATATTTTCGAAAATAAATTGACTAGCTACTGTTAGTATGTCAATTTCTTTAAAAATCTCTCTTAAGGAGTCTGTTCGGTTTAAATTATAAATTGCTCGAATAGCTCTTTTCTGTAAAATAAAAATAGTTTGAATATCCGCTGCTTTCCCCCACAAGAACATACCATAAGACATCACACTATGAAAGTAACTAAAATATAATAGCCTAGATGTAGCCATATCCGTGCTTTGTCTGATGTTCCTAACAGCGTAAGCCGCAGAACTTAATTTACCAGACAATTTATCTATGTGGGGTCCCCACTCCAATTTGCTATCAATGGTTATTCCAAGAAACTTCGTATCATTTACTAATTCTAACGTGCTGTGGTCTAACACTAAACTGGTCTTAACTTGCCTGACATTTGGAAGTGAGAATTTGATACACTTGGTTTTACCAGCGTTTAACAATAAATGATTAACTGTGAACCAATTCAAGGTTAAAGACAATACACCATTAACATCATCAAATTCTCCTTTTTGTCTTTCTAAGGCTTCTACTGGCGTATGCTACTAGCCTAACATCTTTGTTTGACAAGATACTTGTTACCGCATATCCTGAAGCATCTTTCTGCAGTTGGAATTAGTTACTCTGTATAAAATCAGGATATTTTAAAACAGGTGGTTTAACGAGTTATGTTCTTAGCGATTCAAACGACGAATGCCATGGCATTGACTATCACAATTGAAGGGTCAACTTTCCTTTTCAATATTTTCACTTTATCTATATTGTGTGGAATCGCATAGTTTTCTATTACTTTATCTGGATCGGGTTAGATTTCATTTACTGTGACAACATGTCCTAAATACACTATTTCCTTCTTTAAAAAACGTTTTTTTTGAGGGCTTAGCTTTCAATTAACTTGCCTCAAACATCAGCGATTTTAATATTCTCACCCGGAGCGTACAATGCGAGTGCATGTTGTGTCCTGCTAACTTTTGCGTGGACCTTTTTTGTCTATTTGCTATCTATAAATCTATAATTAAATGTTAGTCTGAATAATTTGGTACGGTAGGTTAGCATTCTTCAAGTTACTGGATTTTCGAAGCGGCTGTAACTTTTTATTTGATTAATTAGAGTATTGCTGCCTCAAGATATTATTTTATTTTTAAGATACATACAGGATATTAGTTTAGCAAAACAAAATATACGTATACAGAACACTTAATAGATTTGACAAGGATTCTGGTAAGCCAGCCTCAGTGACAATAACAAAGTTGAGAGATTGGGAACAATTATGAATAATTTGAAGTAAGGTGTTGAATTTTCGGATCATCGATGCGTCGATCATAGGCAGACAGAGTAACGGTAGATTTTATTTGGGGTGCTAATTAAACAAACCATTTATTAATAGCATTATTTGCATCTAAACATGCACTTTGGCTTCTAAATTACTAAGGCAGTCACAATTAACGAGCGTCGTACTATCTTAGCCATTATGTTATGTAAGCCACTCTAAATACAACTCAGCATGGTGGTTATTTTTTGGCATCTAAATTTGTAACATTCATTCAAGCAGTAAACTTCTAAAATATTAATATTTGACATCAAATATATCCCACATTAATAAATCGTCAAAATTTCCATCAAATAGTAAATTATGGCCACTAATATTACCTAGAAACTACTGAGGGGAGACAAAATATAATACTTTATTTTTGTAAAATCTGTTTGTGTATGTAATTTTTTATATAGTATTTTTTTCAAAATCAGTAGTTTTGGAGCTAAGGGGGGAGGGGGAGCTAATTTTGGCTTTTTTTAAATAACTTTAAAATTGAAATTCGCTACTATAGTCATTCCTTCATTTGATATGTCACACGATACAGCTTGATTTGATATGTCACATGATACAGCTTGAAAAACTTTTTTTTTTGTACATACACAAATAGATTTTTCTATATATTTTCTAAATATGAGTTACATACCATCATCACATCCTTGCAGATGTACTTGCCATAAAAGTCTGGAAAATTAGAGCAACCAGTAATCCACTCAACTCAACTCGACTGCAGCGCATCCACCCAAAAAAAACTATTCATATCATTAAAAGTTGTTTTTATTTGCATACGCTTCGCTCCGCCTCGCTTCGCTACGCTCCGGTTTTGCTCCTTCTAAATTTAGTTACAATAACCTACTCTAGCCTTATTGGCATACTTTATTTTAATTACAGATGAAACAATTGCAATACGTACGCACGAACGTCATTAACCAAATACACGTGACTAACTCGGCGGTACATGAATCGAAGGGCGCTCTCTGATTGTTGCAAATGGCCGGTCGCTTTCGTCTCGCGCAATCGCGCCAAATCTTGCAGAGGCTATTTCCACAATAAAATAATATGATGTGTTATTTTACACGCTAAGTTATAATTAAGAATGTTCATCGATGGGTTTTCTCCTTACATTAGACAGTTCCTGCTGCATTTTCTTCACGTCTCTAGAAACAGATTTGGCTTGTGGTGGTCATTTGCTTCTTCTTTATCCGATTTATGCTCCTGGATAAAGAATGATGACGTTCACGTTGGTTCACGAAGACGCTCCACTTCCAGCTGTTTGGCAGATATTTTGGCACATTCAGGAGTTGCATGTACACTTTTTTCAAAGCAGCCGCCCAGGTTTTAAATGTAGCCTTTAAGTAGCCTTTTAAATGTAACATTTAAGACCTGGGTACTTCTTAGATTTTCTTTTTTTAAGCACTTTATGAGCATCAAATTAAAAATATAGGGTAGGTATAGGAAACTTTACTTTGAAGATGCATACAACTGAGAGCAGACTGATATTAAATTGATATTATTTAAAGTTATACCTCTGCGACCCCATCTGAGAAACACAGGTTGTTGTGACCTGTAAGGCTGTACACACATAAAAAAAGAAGGCACACCTCTGCCACCCTATCTGGGAAAAGATACCGCATTTACCGATTACAAAACAAAAAGAAGCTTTATTTACTGTTCTTTTCACTGTGCACCTTTTTAAATAACATAGACTGTTACCAGTATACCATAAATGTTGAGATTTATCAGTTCTTCGTTTTAAGCTGGACAAAAAAGTGCTAGACTCTGGCTAGGCACCAGGGGTCCATAAAAAGTGGCCTATCGTTCTTTTCAACCTTATGGCTTGGTAATAAATTCCAATCAGAATTAAACAGAAAACGTGCTAATGTCCACTAAAGGGACGTATATTGTATTTTTTTTCAAAATCAGTAGTTTTGGAGCTAAGGGGTGAGGGGGAGCTAATTTTGGCATTTTTTTAAATAACTTTAAAACTGAAATTCGCTACTATAGTCATTCCTTTCATTTGATATGTCACACGATGCAGCTTGAAAAACATTTTTTTTGTTTTTGATTTGCCCCCGATTGTACTTATTTGAACCATACGTTTTTCACTCTTTTTTGTAATGCTTGAGACCACCGACAACTACCAAATTGTGTTTGGATAAATGATCATCAAACTACTTTTTATTATTTGTGTATTTAAGTTTATATTTTAAGTATTTTTTGTTGTTCTTACATGTGCAAGCTAAGCTTCCGCAGTATTTTGCGTTGATATTTTCTGCAAATTTCGGTGACCATTTACCCATTTTGGGTGAGAAAAAATATTTTGGTGATCATTATATTTGTTGCCTTAATTTTTTGTATTATTTCATAAATAACTTTAACTAAGTAGGTATTTCAAATTTATAAATATTAATAGAAATCCTCGCAACAAGACCTTTTATTTGACATATCGCACGATACACTTTGAAGTTTTGTTTTTATGATTGGCCCCCCAAAAGTGCCCCCCAAAGTAAAAATTAATTTTTAATTTGGGGGGCACTTTATTTTTAATTTTGTTTGCATAACAAGTTCATGTTTGGTTCACATAAATACATAAATAAGTTTGCCAATTTTTAACTTAATCGGTCCGGCATTGGGTGTTTAATATTCTTTTAAACACGGACCGACAGACCCACTAGTGATACTTTAATGGTTTCGTTTTTCCTTTTTAAGGTACGCAACCCTAAAAATGGTCTTCCTTTACATAAGGATGGAACCCGTATGATTGAGATTTCGTATTATGTGTGCCTAGATAGTAAAATCCCTTGCACGTGCCCTCTACGTCACATTAAATCACTTGGAAATACTCTGAATTGAAATTCTGAGAATGCTACTCCTGTATGCATTGATGAATGAGTTACGGGCCACTTGAGGTCTAAGCGAATTTACCTAGTTCTAATTTCGGTTAGACCTCGTGTGGTCAGTAAATCAATCATCATTGCATACAGGAGTACCATCCTCATTCGTTCATTATTATGCTAATATCCAAATGATGCTTTTAGTACATGACTCATTTTATGTCATCACAACGTGGCAAAAGATATATAAACCGTTGGACGGACTATAGTAAACCATCGATAAAAAGGAAAAATATAAATAAATACATATAAATAAATATTAGAGGACATTCTTACACAAATCTAACTAGACCCATTCTAAGCTCATCTAGGCTTTTGTTATGGGTACTTTGGGAGATAAATACTTATGTAAATACATAGAAAACATCCAAGACCAAATATTCATGCTCATCACACAAATATTTGCCCTTATCGGGATTCGAACCCAGGACCGTCAGCTTCATAGGCAGGGTCACTACCCGCTAGGCTAAAACGAACGCCTATAAATTGATCGCGTCAACGTATAAAAAGATAGTAGACAAAGGTGATAAGTGATACTGACACCAGAGTGCTGAACCGTGTGATAAAGTTTCCTCAGTGGTGTTGATAATCCGGTTTGCCCCTTATACTGCGCCATAAATTTTCACAAGTTTCTTTTACTTGAACTTAGATGACTAGACGTTAACTTAGTAGCTTAGAATAGGAGCTCTAAGCCTCTATTAAGCTTCTATTAAGTAGTTTATCCCACCCAACGAAAAGAAGACCTCTATTTAATAATATTAAAACTCTTATTTAAATCATTTTTCGGTTAATGGCCATTAACCGAAAAATAGGGATAGTTTTTAGGGTTCCGTACCCAACGGGTAAGAACGGAACCCTATTACTAAGACTTCGCTGTCCGTCCGTCTATCACCAGGCTGTATCTCAAGAACCTAGCTAGCTAGAGAGTTGAAATTTTCACAGATTATGTATTTCTGTTGCCGCTATAACAACAAATACTAAAAAACAGTATAAAAGAAATATTTAAGGGGGCTCCCATACAACAATTCTTTCAATACCACATACAAACTTATGGATGCACCTGGTTACGTACATGGAGTGTGAAAGTAACCGCACCAATAACTTTGTAAACAATATTTTGCTGTGTAAAATCCAAACTATTCACTCCACACCATCGCTTCCATTGAACGGTGGTACGGAACCCTTCGTGCGCGATTTAGACTCGCACTTGACCGTTTTTTTTTATACTATCTGTAATATTTTCTTATATGAAAGTGTTTGATGTACCTACCTATAAAAATATCCACCCATTGAGAGTTAATTCCAATGCAAAAAAATAGCTCTGAGAAATCTTGAGGAAATGATATCTTCGACACAAAAAGGACATCCTAATTTGGATATTAGGAGGGACCATTTATCTATATTCATTTCGGACTACCGGATAACATTTATGCGATAAATGAAGTGGGAGTGGAAGTATGCCAGAAATATCGAGTCAGCTTAACTTAGCTCCGGGTCAATTGCATAGAGTTAGCTTGTTTTGATTTATCCAATAGTCATTAATCGAAGCATAAGCGGAGATTTATTGAATCGGGTGCAGTAAATCAACCCTTAATATGCCCCCATAGTATCATATGGCGAGCAGCGAGCACCCATGTACAGTATAATGCTGGTAACATACAAAAATAACTTCTTCTATTACTTCTTCTATTATCTTTTACAGAGAAAATGTTTCCACGTACGGTGCTGACTAGTGGCTCTGTGAGCTGATTAATTCGTGAGCGATACAGGATGCGTTTTTTTATATTTTCCACCCCCTCGCACCCCGACCCCTTGAAGTTTATCAGATGAACAAGTGGAATTATTATAAAAACAAATTACCCAACTGCATTATCTTTACAAAAAAAAAAAAAAACAAAAACAAAAATGTTTATTGTTTAACAAGGAAAATCATTTACATTGTTTAGGCTGAAGCCTTCTTTTAAGTAAAAGTACCTGTACCGGAAGACTTCGCTCTCTCATTCCAAGTCATCTAGTTGAGTTAAACAATTTATAAAATAATGACAAATAAAGATGTGAAAACATTAATCATACGTTTGTGTGTGATACAACTTTTTTTACTCAGCCAAAATTCAAATCGACGTAGTTTACAATAGTGTTATCAATTGTTCTGGCTTATTTTGGGATTGAAATATCGTCCGTAAGTATGTAAGTGTCGATGTGAGTGTGAAATGTGTGTGTGAGCAGGTGTGTGTTTGAGGGTGTGTGCGTGTGTGTGTGTGTAGTGAGTGTGTGTAGGGTGTATGTGTTGTGTGCAAGATGGTGAGTGTGTGTGTGTGCGTGTGTGTGTGTGCTTGCGTTATCAACCAGTTTATGATTAGTTTATTTTATTATTTAAGTATTTAGCTGTGAACATATTTAGCTTTTTGTAAATATTATATGGAAATACTATGGTGTAAGTGTTTTAGTTTGTTTATTTAGTTTCACATTATTTTCACATTATTTTCAATAAGAGTTTCGATTTCATTATATGATTTATTCATTAGCCATCTTGTTACTGCTGTCTTACAGTCATAAATGGTCTTATCATGAATTTTAATATATCTATTTGCCTGATTATACAGGATTGAAGCTCTTTTTGTGATTTGTCTTTCAGCAAACTTTGATTTTACAACGTGATGCGGAACAACCATAAACCATCTCCTCTTTTTAAGTATGTTAGGATCGACTTTAAGTGTCTTATGTGTTTTTAGTATTAGATTTAAAACATACAGTTTCCTTACGGAGAGTACTTCACTAAGTTTATAGAGTTCGTCAGTTGGGAATCTACGTGGTTTAAAGTGTATAACCTTTAGAAGCGTTCTCTGAGCTATTTCAATATCAATCATTTTTGATTTAATAGCCCCACCCCAAATTGGCAAACAGTATGCAATGATGGATTGTGCCAGTGATCTGTATATATACATCAGCAAACTTCTTGTTGTTATGTGTCTCATAGTTTTAAAGAGCCAGATGAGTTTACGTATTCTGTTCAAAACTAAGTCAATCTGAAAGTGCCAGGATAGACGGTGATCCAGCATAACACCTAGGTATTTTGTATGTGTCACTTTTTCGATCAACGGACACGAACAATAAGAGGCAAGATTATGGTAACTGCATTCGTGTATTCTTACTTTAAAATTTGCTTCTGGTTGTGTGGATACGTATGGGGTAAAACATATGTAGTTTGTTTTAGATGTATTCAACGTAAGAAGGTTATTCCGTAACCAGGTACTAACCTCAGCAAGACCTGCCTCCGTACTCTCGCGAACATCATTCCATGAGGTCCCAGTAAAGACTATCGCTGTTTCATCAGCATAAGAAAAGACCTGCCCCTTTGCTATATTAATGTTGCACAAGTCATTTATATATATTAAAAACAACGTAGGGCCTAGGACGCTGCCCTGTGGTACCCCAAAAGTAATATCCGTGTCGCTGCTGATATTTTGACCTATCTTAACTCTCTGTTTTCTATTCTTTAGATAGCTTGACAGTAAAGAAAGTGAATTACCCCTAATACCTACATTTTCTAGCTTGCGGATGAGGATAGGCACTGACACGGTGTCAAACGCCTTTTTTAAATCAAGGAAGACTGTCATGCATTTGAGTTTTTTATCGACATTTTCCACTATAAGTGATGTGAGTGCTGTGACAGCGTCCTCTGTGGATAAGCCTTCCCTAAAACCAAATTGCGATTTTGAGAGTATTTCAAATTTCTGTAAGTAGTTTATCAATCTGCAGTTTATTAGTTTTTCGAGTATTTTCGATATAGACGTAAGAACGGATATGGGGCGATAGTTTCCAGCTTCCCCCTTGTCCCCACTTTTGTAAACTGGTGTGATTATAGATTGTTTCATAGATACAGGGAATTCTCCATACTCAAAGCACACGTTTGCCAGGTGGGAGATGATAGGCACAACTATAAATCTAGCTTGTTTTAGGAATTTTGTCGTGATACCGTCCCACCCTGGAGCACTATCTGCTTTAAGACTCATAAGTATCGTGTCTACTTCTTGATAGTCCGTGTCGAGTAGAGTGAAAGATTGTAGTTGCGTATTAGGTAATTTCACTTCCTTATTTTGATTCATTGGATTATTTATGATCTCTTCAGCAAGCTTCTTCCCTATATGAGCAAAATAATCATTTACAGAATTTACTGATTCGTCTGTTGTTGATTTGTATCTTAGCAGATCCAAGTTTGTGATTTTACTTGGTTTGTAGTTGCTAATTTTGTTTATAGCTTTCCATAAAGACTTTGGGTTATTACTACTTTTTTCTATTTCTTCCCTTTCATACTTCCTCCTCAGTTTCTTAATTAAATTATTACAAAAATTCCTATATCTTCTGAATGTGATTTTAAGTGTTTCATTATCTGGATTAGAACGAAGTTTTTTTTGATCTTATTTCTATTTTTAATACATCGTAGTATGCCTGGGGTTATCCAGGGTTTAATGATACGTTTACTCTTAGTAATTTGTATTATACTTGTGTTGTCCTTTAATGATTTAGTTATGTTACTCACTAATTTATCAGTAATTTTATTAGGGTCCATTTCTAGTGTTAAGTCTGATAGGTTTATATGTTTTAAAGTCTCGAGTGCCCCATCATAATCAATAACAGTTTTAGTTTTTTGACTGCGACTTTCCGTTTGAATTTTAGACAGTTTTAATATGATCATTGCATGATCCGTTATCGTCGTGTCCAAAACAGCAATGAAAGCACTACTTTTTCTTTTATCAATATTCAGGTTAAAGTGGTCTAAACAGCTATTTTCCCTGGTCGGTAGTGAGTGCCCTGGTAGTAAAGTGGGCAGCCAACATGTCCAAGTAATGTAGTCTATTTGTGCGTTCTTTTGCTGTTTCAGTTGATCTAGGTATTATATTTATGTTAATGTCTCCTGTGATTATAATATTTTTGATTGATTTTAGTGTCTCTAAATGTGTATTTAGAGATTCTAGGAAAGGATCTATATTATCGTTTGAGGGTGAGCGGTATAAACCTAACACTACCATGTTATCAAGAGTAATCTCTAAACATGATGCATGGACCAGTACTATTTCCCGAACACTGGCTCTGCAGCCATCTTTAACGTATGCGACAACGCCATCGTTCTGATTCAAATGGTTTGTCGTAGAAAGTGATGAGTATGGTATAATATTAGGCAGATTTTTGTGTTTATCAATTTTACATTCTGTTAAGACCATAACATCAACTGCGAAGTTTAATTCGTGCAGGTTTATTTGTAGGTCACTAGTGTTTGCATATATGCTCCTCATATTTTGAGAAAGTATTGTGATGTCCGAAGTTTTAATATTGATCATTTTATTAAGGTCCTGAATGGTACATTTAATTGACTCTGCTATTTCTATTTGATCTATATCTTGAAGTCTAGTCGTTAAATTAGCCATTTGTAAGGTGTTGTAGGGTCCGGTGGTGTTCTACTGCAAATAGTTTCAGGATATAAGTATAAACTGGTATTTCTGGGGTATGTGTGTATGTATGTGTTAAGGGAGGTGTGTTTGTTATGTGGTTGTTGTAATGAGTATTTGTGTTTGTTTGTTTTTTCAATGTGTACTTAACTAGTATTAAATATAAGATGAAATTAAGCTTCATTAAATACCATCTTACTGTAGCTAGTCATTTAGTGACGTTCATAAGACGTTGTACTTCCTCCTCACTGGTGATGTTAATGAACGGTGATTGCTCATCCTTCCTTATATTCACCTTTCCGTAAGCGGTCCAACAGAATTTATAAGCTTTCGATTTTGCTAGGTCTCGAGCGAGAAAATAAAGTCGCGCTGCTTTCGGTGTTAGTTGCTCAGCGATGAAAATTGGCTCGTCTGATTTTTCTGTGATTCCGAGGTGTCTAGCACAGAGCTTGGCCGACTTATTTTTGGAGTTATACTTTTTTGCGGCAAACAGGATGTCCTTTTTTACCAAGGCGGACTGCAGCTCGACAACCACTGTTTTGTTGTGCTCCTTTTTCTTCACGCGAAATATGTCTCGTACATCCTTATTTGAGAAGTCATGAACATCAATTGTTTTGGAAAGTTCCTGTGTCATTGTCAGTAGGTCCTGTTGAGTTTCGTCCTTCTTGTATGGGACGTTTCTAATTTCAATACATGTCTTTCTACTTTGCCTATGCATATCTTCCAGTTTATCTTCCAACAGTGTTATATATTCTCGGTCTTTTCTTTTTTCAGATTCCATCATATCAAGCTTCTTTTTGAGGTCTTCATTCTGCTCACTAAGAATCGTCAGTGAGTTTTCTATGTTGTTAATGGACTGGCGAATTTCCTTTGTTACGGATTCTCGGTCTTGTCTCTCGATGAAAGATTCGAGCATAGCTTTCATTTCCTCCTTAAATTCACCATAGTCTTTTTCTTCATTTCTTTTTCTCTTGGGTTGTCTTGATGCTACAAAATTTGTCGGGGTATGGTTCTGTATGTCCATTGATGAAACGTCTGTCTCTGAGTACGACTTATTTAGAGAGGTATCCATTTTATAATTTCCGTTATTAGGCGAGTCGTGAGTCGTAGCGTCTAGTACTTGTATAAATAATAGTCCGCGGAACACTGGCCTGTGCTACGTCGTGTCGCCGCGTAGCAGATATTGCCTGTAGCAGCCAGTAGCGTAGCACTTGTGCGCCTGCGACGGGTGAGTACGACAGCAATATTGCTATCTCGGATACCCAAGGTGTGTGAGGCGGGGTGCAAAGCAGAGCGGTACTCACGGCTCTCGGGCCGCGAAGGTCATCCAGCGCCTTTCACTTTCGCAATTAGATACAGTTATAACCACTTCGTTGATTTGAATAAAGGTTAGTTTAGGATGCAGTATATTTATGACTTTTGATTAAAACTGGACACACGTCTGCTTGCGATCAAGACTCGGACGAGAGGGGACTCTTTAAATACCACATACAAACGTATGAATGCATCTGTTTACATATATGGAGAGTAACGTAGCCGAACCAATAACTGTGTAACCCCATATCTCCGCGATTTTGGAAAACTTAATCGACAAAAATCTCCATATAATCATCGAACCTGCTCATCAAATTTCACGATAATCGGTTGAGAAAAGCGACCTGTAGAGGAAAATAGGCGGATTACGTTAGCATTTTGGCCAAACTGAAACGGACAGGCTTCACCGCTTCGTTCGTTTGTTAAGTAAAAAACAAAAACTTCTTCCATTATTTGTACGAAAAATATTTATCCTCCTATAATACTGGTAATGTAACTCGGTAATATACGAAGAACAAGCGTATAGCGAACACTACCGGTACCTTCTGTGCGTAACTTGACACGTCATCAATGACAAAAGGGATCGAATGGATTGCGCGAGGTGATACTTACTAGTGTGAGATACAAGTGAAAAACTCTGCGGTATAAGAAAACAGTAACGTGATGAAGATGGTAGCGACCAAACGCTAAATAAATGTTACGTTAAAGCAGTAACTAATAATAAACCATTATCGCTTAAATCGCGACTTGAAATTTTAATTTTGTCATGGCCATATATTTCACTACTGAATTAATTTTTGCAACTCTGATATTGTGTTTAATTTTTATAGTATTTGTTGTATGTCGTAAGTTTTAATCCATTACACTTGGAAGATGTAAAGATGCACGCGAGGTTTACTTTTAAATAATAAGCTACTGAAAACTGCCACTTTGCCATTTGAGTTAGGCCGCGTTCACACTGAACGGTACGGTTGCATGCGATTTTCTCATTTTCTGTCAAAGTCGAAGTCAAAATTTCTTTATTACTGAAGGTATCTAAAAATACTTAGTAAACATATTTTTTTGCCTCTTCAATACATTATATCACTGTATGAGAAGAAGAGCGAAGAAATTCCAACATTGACGTTTAGATCTCTTATAAAACTTGGTTATATTGAACAAATATAACAATATTAATTATTATAAATAATATGCAATTAATATAAAAAAATAACACAATTAATAACAGCGAGTTCTGTGCTGAGTTAGTTCAACCCTACGCACTCTTGTCATTTATGTAATCTTGAATATTGTAATATCCCTTTTAAGACAAAGTCGTTTTACATGTGATTTAAATTGTTTAAATAGCAATTTCCAAATCTCCAGATGTATCTTGTTGTAGTAGATTAGGCACTGGCCCTTGAAAGAATTGCTAACATTCGACTTTAAACCTGGGCGAAACTAGATCTTAGGTTAACATTACAGCTGTCACTAATTTTGGAAAATATTGTGATGTACTTACGTACTGCAGCGTGAACTCGCAGACGTCGTTTTAAGACTCCTTTGTAATGCAAATTTTTATTTCAACTTTATTGGGATACAGGCTGGTTGATATTTTATAAGTTTATGCGAAATTGAAAATTCGAATTATTCTAGATTCTTATTGGTAGTTGTCAGTTTTGGCAGGACTGAAAAAAATCATTTTTCATTGAGCTGTTCGAGTCAAAGGCATTTTGAAACACATTTCTTTCATTTAGCCAGTTTTATTTACGTTAAGAGTTATCGTGTGATCTCTGTGTTTTGGGCAGTTTTTTTGGTATTATGGCCACAGGAATAATGGTCTGTCCTTGTCGTCAAGAATTGACGCCGGCCTAAACAACTGCTGGCGTTTTCTTATTCCGATATTTCATCTGAAGTCAAAGGCCAGACGTTGGAAGCGATCTGGGTATGTATTTGGTGTTTATATTCCGTGGTGGCATTTTGTCGTGTTAGCGTTATTCTGGTATATATCATTATTTCTTATTTGTAGCTTTTGGTGGAGAGCTGCGCATCGAGCCATAACCCCAATATTTGAAACCGACACCGCTGACGCGTAGTCCTCGCCAAGGCGTGCTTTGGAGTGTACGTGAACGAGGAAGTAGGACGCCGGCCTCAGGAAATCCCATATTTTTGACACAAACCATATTTTAGTTTATTTGAACTGTTGTATGTAAATTAATTTAAATTTTGTTTCTTAGCGCGGCTTCTCTCTTTGGACGACATTCAATATAACCCCTCATCCATTCAATACGCACTTCATAACCTCCTCATACAATCATTCCATTTTCACGTCGAGTCCTGGTCAAAGTGCGCATACAGCGTCAAACGCGCGTTACGAAGATATTGATTTCGTTTTAAACGAACCAGCTAATTCAGTGTTCTTTTACAACATAGACAAGTTCAGGTTGTTATTTTTTTCTGGTTTAATTTTCGGTCCTGGACACCTTGTCCGATACACGATTGTCATTCAATATTTTGCTATAAACTTTTGATATTATTATAAAAATAAATTATACGTGTTTTGTCAGTGAATGCCATTACTTATTTATCACTACAGTACATATATTATGTTTTCGAAAATAAATTGACTAATTACAGTTAGTATGTCAAATATTTTAAAGGGTATATCCAGAATTACTAAACCAATGACTTTGACTGATACACCCCACAGGTCTTCAGTATTTTTTGAATGAAGTAATCTTAAAGTTTTGTGAATGTCCTGGAGATGATTAAATTCATCATCATCATTTTGAGCGGAAATCATTGACCTTAGGTATAGTTTTTCAAGTTCCACGGTTTATTACTTGCGAAACTGTTGTCATTCTATGTTAGAATATATTAATATTTGTTTATTTTATATAATTATTTTTTATATCAATTTGTTACATTTTTGCAGTTGTACAAATCAACTGGAAAGTTCATGAATATAGTTTAACTTAGTAATGAAAAATTATATCAAATTTATAGGTTTTTGTCAACTTTAAGCAGAAATCATTGACCTTAGGTATACGTTTTTCAAGTTCTACGGTTTATTCCTTGCGAAACTGTTGTCATTCTGTGTTAGAATATATTAATATTTATTTATTTTTTATAATTATTTTTTATATCAATTTGTTACATTTTTGCAGTTGTACAAATCAATTTGAAAGTTCAGGAATATAGTTTAATTTAGTAATGAAAAATTATATCAAATTTATAGGTTTTTTGTTCACAAATGTCATCATACAAGATGATTTCCCGTAGTTATCACTGACTTTTTTTAATTTAAAAACTTTATTGAATTCTGTTTAAATAATGTTGAAGAAGTCTGAATAAATTTTGTTCGGGTTAAGTTATCTGGGAAACTTATATCTAATTTGTTTGTAAAAAAATATACTGGGATATAATAGGCCTGTAAAATGATGGCTCCAGTCTTATCCATACTATCAATTGGGAATGACTTTTTGACCGCTGTGATCAGATGGTAAGTAGTTAATTACATTTTTACTTATAGATTCAAACTAAAAAATACGTTATCTAAATATAATAGGAAGTAAGGAAGAAGGAATTAAGGAATGTCGATTTATTCAAATTTGTACACTGCAACAATTTAGATTCAGCGGTAACTGGGAGCTTTGGCGAAGCGGTTTGTGGCCACACTGCTTCGTGACTGTTCGAACATTTAGATGAGTGTGCAGGTGTTGCGAACTATGGATGAAGATGTGTCATGATGTTTTCACTATTACGATATGGATAGGAAATACAACCGTCACGTCACTTTAAACCAATTACAAGCCGCCGCCATTTGATTATTTGGATTACCCACCGAGTTAGTTAAGTCTATTAAAAAAGGTGAAAGGCATTCAATAACGTAAATGCAAGCTGAACCCACTGTATTACAAATAATTGATCCCGCCCACATTGAAAAGCAACTTCATATAACACTCGGCTATTATATTTTTTTCGGATATCAATAATTAAGTTTAGTATATTCTGCTTGTTTTTGTGCTGTTTAGTGTATGGCATTCGGGTTTTATATTTTTTTTTATGATGTCATTTATTTCCTAATTATTAGTTCAAAGGGGATAAAGATACCTACAAACATACATATATACATGCAGGTCAAATTTACTTCTTTTTTGCTTTAGTGCAGTCGGGTAAAAAACGAAACATATATTGTTTTAAGGGAAATGGGGAATAGTAATTGCTATGAAATCGCGTTAAAACGATCTGAGTTATGCCTTGTTGAAATTTTAAAATATTACCTAAGAAATACAAGACTTAAAATAAAATAAACATAAACATTTACATACTGGCACATATTTTGCTTCTGGCCCCATGCTAAGATACCCTGTGTCGTAGGAACCAGAAAGACGTCACACACTTTTAAACATCCAAGACTTGGGGTTTTTTCTCTCTTTACCCCCCCAGCCGGGGATTAAATCCGGGACCTCTCGCATGATAAATCGACACAAAAATGAGAAAATCGCATGCAACTGTACTACTCAGTGTGTACTCGGCCTCAAAATACCCCAGTGTAGTCTTTACCTAAAAAACAAATAATATCATTTAATTTCAGGAAAAAATATGTCTGCTTTGTTGATATTTTTTTAATTATTTTCTTGTCTAAGTTGGAAAATATTATTATCATAAAAGAAAATAATAAAATACCATTTTACAATATGGTATGGTACGGTATCACTGAGCTTTTTACTTTTTTGCTGCTAATTATGGGATAGACTTTATTTGGATTATGTCCCAAAACTTAGACACTCATCTCTCATTCTACAGGGATAGCGTAATATATCCTTTGTGAATTCTGTGATGGCGCTGAAATAAGACTTCCGACGGCTCACTTTACTGATATGTGTCGGAGACGAGGGAAATATTGGCTTTGGAATTCACTGAATTTTCGTGAAGCACCATATTGTAAGATACGTCACACTCGAGCAGCAAACAGATTTCGAGCAACTTTTACCGTGTTACGGTAAAACAAGGGAATTAAACTGTGAAATATTAAACTGCACATCAAAAATACTGATTTTCACAGCAAATATCAGAGCAAAATGCTGCGGTAGTTTAGGTGAAGGGTAAAGGGGGTGAGCAAAGCGCAGCCCCCTTTTTCCTTCATGTCAGGTTGAACATGCAAGAACAACAAAAAATACTTACTTAAAACATAAATGTGAGTACACATAAAATATTTTAAAATAAAAAATGTTTTTGCTTTGCTTTTTTGCAGTGCAAATCAGTATTTTTAATGTGTGATTAAATACGTAAGGGTTGCGAACCAAAAAAAAACTAACAATTCGCTATATATATATATATATATATAAATGACCACAGCATATCCGACAACTTTCGATTAATGTTCCTATACTTTTAAGTCTGTGTTCGTGACCCTGTCGCTAAATCAGTTCGTATTCGACATGTATTCCTTTATATAGATCTCACCCCCCCCCCCCTTCCTCTTCATTGGGCCATATCTAAAACGATGTTGTTACTGACATCTCGTATTTACAAACTACCACATTATATGCTAATTTCACCTTCATTCAAAAGTAACCCCCTTCTACCCCTTTTGGGGAGCAAAAATTTAAAATAATCATCAGCACTTACTTCCTAGATCTTAGGACTACTTACCTGCCACATTTTAGATTCACATGTCAAGGTTTTTCATGCTTTATAAGTCAAGTAGTTTTCATACAAAGTGAACGACCATTCATGATGCATTTCTCGAGATTCACAAGTAATCTCAAATTATAAAAAATAGTGATACCATTATTAAATGTATGTTTTTTTTTTATTTATTTATTCAAAACAAATCATAAGTGTTCTTAACATTACTGAGGTGGCCACTCAATCCTTGACAGGTTTAAGTGTGACCACTGTCCTTTTTGATTTAAACAAAATAATAAAAAAATACCAACGTAGCACACACAATATTTTGCTGAAAGTGAAATTAAATGGTATTACCATTTAATTTGTTTTTAATTTACTGAGAACACACTGAACAGTACATTTGCATGCGATTCTGTCATCAAACAATCAATTCCACACATAATACACAATTTTATCAAATATGCGCCCCTTATTATTTAATATATTATTATTCTTTTGAAAACTGAAATAAATATATATAAATTTGTTCAACTCACATTCAGGGGTTCGACCTTTGGATCAAATAAAATAAAAATATAAGATAAGGCGGAAACCACTTATATTTTTTTACGAGCTCATCCACTGCATAACTTTAAAAATATTTTAATATGGTTTTAACCTTTTGATTTAATTTAATTTAGATCGAAAGATAAATACTTTGTTAAAAGCCAGTTTTATACATCTCCTTTTTTCCAGGCTGTAATAGGGATGTTTTCATGATGCTTTGAATGATATTTCTCCACCACAGAAATTTCTCCACGTTTAGGTAGCACTGTTTCAAACCATTGCTCGAAATATGTAGCGTCTATTGATTCATCGTAACCTCCTGTCTTCTTAGATTCAAATATGTTTTCCCCTCCATCAACAAAACCATTTTCACTTCCTACGTGTGTGACGATTAATCATCTTCCCTTTGATGTTGGGTTGGGGACAATAATACTAAGTCCCTCCAGGACAGCCTGTCTTTTGCTTTTGATTTCCTTGTCTAGCCAAGTTTTGTTAACAGTGTTGAAAATAATACAGTCATTAACTCAATCAAAACAATATAACTAGTGGTTCTGTGAGAACAGTAATCCTCGCGAGCCCTTCGGCATGCATACATACATTGAACATATTATCACGACTGTCGGACATAAGGCTTTATTATAACTCAATACAAGTTTATTTTGCGCAACAATTAAACGAAGAAAGTCCAATTTTAAATTGAATTTCACGCGCTTAATTTTCCAATTCTATGCAGACTTTTGAGCAAAATAGAGGTATAAGTTGTGGCGATTACTCACATATCCTTGGTCCAAGGAGGTTAAATCTGGTATCTACAGGTTTGTCTCGTAAAGGCTGCGTACTTTAGTGAGGTATAAATTCACCGAAATAATACGATTGATGCAGTAAACTACCCTTCCTCCCTCCCCCTTACAAAGTTACGGCGTTACAAAGTTATTATAAGCTAATTATGGGGTACGCTAAATCAAACGCACTAATAACTTTGTAACGCCATAAGCCCGAAATTTTATAAAAAAATCTAAAAACTGACTCGACAAAAAAATATATTTTTAATTATCAAACCTGCTCACAAAATTTCACGAGAATCGGTTGAGAAATGCGACATCTAGGCGAGAACAGATAGCTAGACAGACAGAAGGATAAATGCATTTTTGGCCAATCTTGAAACTGGACGCTTCTATCGCTGGGTCAATCATAATATTACAACATATATAACAACATATACAATATGTTTTATAATTTTACTACTACTATTTAATGTTAAACACTTACCTGCATATACCTATGTCTTATCCATCTAATCTCACATGTGCCGCTTTTGCTGTCTATATTGTTTGATTTTTCTCAAGCATGTTTGCCGCCTTTTCAGAATCATCTCTATCCATGTGCCCATTATTTCTCTTTCCTTTTTATATATGTGCAAATGCTTCATTTGCCGCGTGAGAGTCGTTTCGCTAAAATTTGACAATTTAACATCATCATTGACTACTTGAAGAAGGCCTACCTTTTGGAAAGAAACTGTGTTTCTTTGAGTTTATTGAATTTGGGATTATTTGTTGATTTAATTGTCGCTACGTAACTTAGCAGAAGTTCTTTTTTTACAAAAATTCTAGCTTCTTTTGACTGTGAATATACATTTATTATTGATATAAATTGGATCGTCCAGTGATATTGCATGAATCGTCGCAGTGCACAACACTATTTAGATAAATCGACAGTAAATGAGAAAATCGCATGCAACTTTAGCGTTCAGTGTGAACTCGGCCTATGTCAAATGGTAAAGTGGCAGTTTTTTAGCAGCTAATTTTGGGGTACACTAAATCAAACGATCCGTTATCAAAACGATTTTCCTAGACTAGAGCCTGACGGTTCTTTCAATCTGTAAACTAAGTTATACGTGGAAAAGTCGGTATGCAATTTCCTCTTCATTAAGAACATTGAAAATTTAGGAATAGTTTTCCACAAAGTGTCGGTGGTTAGACACCATTTTCTAGAGCGGTTCAACCTAGCGCGCCATCTATCGGAATTTTCACGAACCTTTCGGAGTCCAGGAAATATGCTGCGCGACGGAACGACGCGGCTTATAAAGTCCGACGAAACGTTAAAGGTGCAGAAAAAAATCAAAGGGGGAGCTCTAGGTCTTTTTTTTCTGTGAGTATTTCCTAATGAAGAAGAAAGTCTGTGGTATTTTTCTACATTTCACTTCACCGTAAGTTTTCCAACCGAAATAGACGGAGAGTTGGAAAAGTAAGTTAATTTGATCAATTTGGTTTCGTTCGTTAATTTGTCCCCAAAAACCCCATGTACCCAATGAGATATGGAATTAATATTCCATATCTCATACTTATGCATGTTAAACAATTGTTCTAACTTATATAAATTAACAAGAGTAACACGACTTGTACAAACAATGTACCTATATTAAC
Source organism: Argyresthia goedartella (assembly GCA_949825045.1). Taxonomy (NCBI): domain Eukaryota; kingdom Metazoa; phylum Arthropoda; class Insecta; order Lepidoptera; family Argyresthiidae; genus Argyresthia; species Argyresthia goedartella. Next base: position 21,709,999 of record OX463807.1, read on the forward strand.
TTTGATGCAAACATTGTGAGGAAACTTCATATCGACAACCTCCGTGGCGTTGCGGTTCGAGGGTCTGCCTCTAAACGAGAGGTCCGGGTCCGGGTTCGAATCCCGGCTGGGGAGGAAGATGGGAAAAATATCCCCAGGTCGTGGATGCTTCAATAAGCATCCACACAAATGTGTGCGAAGTCGCTGTTTCTGGTTCCCACGACACCGGGTATCCTAGTGTGGGGCCAGAAGCAATGTATATTGTAGTAAATGAAACAAGGTTAGATCATTACTGATATTTACTATGGTTGCTATGGCAACCGGACATAGACATCACTACATCCTTCCCTTGTAAAATAAAAAAAATAAAACTTACACTACATGTACGAAACTTATACATATATTACACCATCCATGAAAGATCGTTGGATCATGACTCATATTTATTATGGTTGCTTCGGCAACTAGTCATAGACGACCTCTGTGGCGCTGCGAATGTGGCGCTCCCTACCATGCGAGAGTTCCCGGGTTCGATCCCCGGCTGGGGAAAAAAAACAGGTCTCGGATGTTTTTATGTGTTTGATGTCACTGTTTCTGGTTCCCACTATAGAGGGAATCCTAGTGTGGGGTCAGAAGCAATGTATGTACCTTTATATAAATGTTTATAGACAACACAACACAATATATAAATATGTATGTTATGATAAGTTATATCTCCATGGCTCCCGCTAAAGGCTAGTCCCCTATCATGCAAAATAGAGTATCGAATAACTGGCTCTACTCTCTCTAATCCTTGGCATTTTCTTATTGCGTATATTGACATACTCGTACTTTTAGTTAAAAAAAAAACACTATGGACACTAGTGTCAAAATTCGCGTCATTTTTTTAGCACTTGGCGAATTGGACTCGACACGACAAGTTATTTCTTGTGAAATTGTTAACGGCAAGTATGGTTTCAACTTGAATATTGTTGTTATTCTACGAAGTTTTCTTTAGTGAATTAAGCTAGATGTGTTGTCTTTGTGGTGAGTAACAATAATTTTATGCTTATTTCTGATTACCTTTGCTAGATTTTCCGATTCAAGGCGTCGCTAGTCCCTAAAGTAAAATATGTCATTATTTCAGTTTCTGGCCACCTTAGCATAGGTGGCCAGAAATGGCAAATCAGCTAATTAGCGATCTTTACAGAAAATTGTCTTTAGTTTTAAAGTTATTATGGTTTGATATCGCACAGAAAAATATTCTCAATATTAGTACCCCAAATCAGTTACTAGCATAGGTAGCAAGTTCAGTGGCCAGTTAGTAATCGATTTATTTTTCCTTTGGAGATACTAAACAAATAAGCTACTAAGATGTCTAAAACGCGTCAATATCTAAAGAAGCAATAAAAACGCATTAAAGTTCGTTTTAGATAAAGAGGGATCTGAATTATAAGCTGCTTTAAAGTTCGGTGTCCCAAAAAGCACTATTCAGTTTAAAGTCAAAAATCCTGATACTTAATTTAAATTTGGGCCTGATCCAGTGCTAACTAATTCTGAAGAAAAGGCAATCTATGAATTCATTATATAATTGGCTGCACGAGGATTTCCGAGAAAAAAAGACGAGAATCAATTATGCGTGCATGACTTTCTAAAAAAATCCAAGACCAAATCCATTTCGAGATGATAAGCCAGGAGAAGTGTGGTTCAAAGCGTTTATGAAGCATAACCTTTGAAATTCTGGAGGAGTTACCAATGCCAGCACGTGCGTATCAGAAAAATATATACGCAAATGGTTTCAAGAAATCAATGAGTATACAGGGTGACTTTAAAACCCCTAGCTATAATAACATTTTGGAATCAGAATCACTAGTAGAAAACAAAAAAGCATTTTTTTTGTTTTTTTTTTTTCATATTTGATTGATAGGAAATAGCTCCCATATTCGAATTTAAAGACAACCTACGCGCTCAGGGCGGCGTTGTGTGACTCGCGGTGTCTAATCCGCCCACCGCACCCCGCACCCGCCCGGCTCACCCCCGCAATGCCTTTACGTGCGCCGCCGCCGCCAGCCAGACTGCCCGACGCCAGTCCAGTCGCCTGCGCAACCTTATCGCGGTTTGACGTGCGCACGCTACAAATTCCCCTCGCCGCGCGGGTACTTTTATCTTTGAGTCCGTGTCCGTCTGATGCGCTCATACAAGATGTACTCTAATCGTGAATATTACGAGATGTGCGTGTGTACATCCAAACTGGAGAAAACCTGTACGAAGCCAGAAGATTGTACGAGACGCAGAGCATCCCTCGGCTCCAAGCACAAGGACTACCTAACGCCACTGTCCCCCACCGTCAAACCATCTTAGCGGCAAACCAACAGCTACTGGATTATGGCCAGTTCACAGTGCCAAGCCATGCTTATGGTGGAGGCGCGCCGCGTTTGGCTGTGGAGGTAGAAGACGCTATCTTGGAGTACTTTCAGCGCAACCCTCGAAACAGTACGCGAGACGCAGCTCATCGTTTCGGAATCAGCCAGTATTCTGTGTGGAAGTTGCTGAACTCTACTGGACAGCATCCATACCACTTTCAAAAAGTGCAGCAATTAAATGAAGATGATGCGCCACGTCGTCGCAATTTTTGCGAATGGCTGGTACAAAATCAGAACAAGCACATCCTATGGACAGACGAGGCGATGTTCACTCGTGTAGGGCTCTACAACCAGCACAATCAACATTGGTGGTCATACAGTAACCCAAAATGTATACGAGAACATCATCACCAAGTGCGCTTCAGTGTGAATGTGTGTACTTCATCGAAGGCCGCCTGACCGGGGGCACGTATCTAGATATGCTGCGAGGCGTAATAGCAAACTTCTTAGAGGACGTGCCGCTTGCGGTGCGATGTTATCAACACTGGGCGGGCGGTAAATATGGCAACAACACTATTCGGGACTAGTGGGAATACTTTGACGGTTGATTACTTAATATTTTACTATGAAAGCACACGAAAGTAAAAAAACATGCATTTTGTACTTTTATCAAGGAGTACGCTCTTTTGATATAGCTAGAGGTTTTACAGTCACCCGGTATTGATAATGTAGGACTTCGAGAAGTCATTCAAGAACCTGCGCGAGAATTTAATGCCAACGAGACTCGATTTCATATTTGCCCTAAATTTGTTAAAGTTTTAGCATAAAAAGGAACCAAAAACGTACATCAGTTAGAGAAAGGTTCAGCCAAGAAAAATATGACTGTCTTGTTTACTTTTTCTGCAGTTGGATAGACTTGTAAGTCAAAGATGATATAACCTTACGTAAGAATTAGGGTCAGAGTAAGTTTAAGCATACCAAGTGGGTGGGGAATCGGTCGAAGCGATAGCGGCTGGATGACAGCTACAGTATTCCAAGATTTCGTAGAACAAGTTTATTATTCGCAACTCGTGCGAACAACAACGAAGGGTTACATATGATTGTACACGGAAAAAAGTACAACGACAGTCTTTTATACAACTGAAAATTAAAAAGGTACCTTTACCTTTTTGATTTTTATAATAAAATATTAAATACTAGGATGGACTACATTTGAGGCCATACAACAAACAATGAAAAAGAGTTTTGTGTATGTAGTATGAAAGTATGAAGCTATGTCCCTAGGTAAACGAAACTCTTTGCTTATTGATACCGGAAGTGGATGTAGAATTTGAGTAAATTTAAAAGTTTACAGAAATAAAGTCAAATATGATCCCTCCTGTCACATGTATTCTTTAACTATAAAGAGGCTTCTGCTGTAATGATTAAGTGAAATCTTTTGTTAAATAAACATTATTGTATTTTTTGTATGATAAATATGATTTGTTATTATTCGAATGAGCAATCATTAATTGTATAATGACAAATAACGAAGCACAAAACTCAATAGCTGCAATTATAGATATTTTCCGAATAAGATCGGGAGAGTCTAGTGTTCACCGACAAACAAATAAAACAAAAAAGCTAAGAAAGTGGCCATACTAATAATTTCTTGTATGTGTATTTCTTTTAATTCCTAAAAACTGGTATGTTTCATTATTTGTTAATATAGTGGCAATAGAAATAGACCCTTTGTGCAAATTTCATCTCTCTACCAATTTCGGTTGGTCCGGTAGAGTCCGGTGACAGACAGATAGACGGACAGCGGAGGCTTAGTAATAGGGTCCTGTTTGGCACCCTTCGGGTTCCGAACCCTAAAAAAGCGTTGCAGCAGAGGTACGCGGCAAATAACTATTGCAAAAGTATAAATAAAGAGTCTTTCACACCTTTGCTGAAAACCGTTGCAGTCAAAACTGATAAACCTGCCACGCTTGTCAATAGCTTTCGCGTTACTGAACTTTGTCCTTTAGATGCAAATAATGTGGACAACAGCTAATGTATAGCATCTTCCAAAGAGGATTAACAACACCAAGCAAAGCCTGGAACAGAAACCGACGGAGAAATTAGTTCGTGCGCACTAACTTACCCAGACTTATGTAATATCTTTGGTGATACAATTGTTGAACAAGGAAACACAGCTACGGCACTTACCTTACAATAATCAGGCTAACATTTCAATGCTATCCACAAAATGTGGAAGAAATTTAACGCATTCACTGAAGTAGACAATATGGAAATAGCTTTTAAAAATTAGGGTATTCAATTTATAAACGATGGGTCTGATGATCGATTGATTGATGATGCCACCTAATGAAACTAAAACAATTTGGAATATCATTAATAGAGAAGCAGGTAAAACAAAATCAGGAGAACGTAGCATTTTACTTAAGATTGAAGATCAACTAATAACTTCTAACGATGACTTCGCGGCCGCATTTGAACAGTTCTTTACAAATGTTCCAATTGTTACTATGTCTTCTTTAGACTCGTCTCCGGATCTTGCGGCATTATTTTTAAAAGACAATGTTCAAAAGTGCAATCAAGATTTCTCATTCATATTTATTGAGAAATACGGCATTAAGCATTTAAGTTGTTAAATTTGAAATCTCTGGGGCATGCCAGAAAAAATTATGAGCTCGGTGATAGACGAACTTGCCCCTCATTTAGCTAAAATCTTCAAATCTTCAATGCAAATCTTCAATAAATGTGTAGATGAGAGAACTTTCCCTGATCTCATGAAACACAGCAGGCTAGTACCTTTATTTAAGGGCGGCGATAAAGGTGACCTCACAAATTTCAGACCGGTCTCGGTTCTACCTGTATTAAATAAAATATTTGGGAAGATCATATTGGGTCAGTTGCTGGCGCACTTTAATGCACATCAAATTCTCCATAGCCAGTATGTTTGGATTAACAAAAGGGCGGTCGACAACAGATGCTGGAGTCATGTGACCTGTCCAAGGCATTTGACTGTGTAGACTACGAAATATTGCTCTTAAAGCTAAAACACTAGGCATAAAAGGCATAAAGGCTTTATATAATAAGACGAAGTGCAAGTTTATTCTATGTAACTTTCCTTATTGTTCTAATTTATTGGGGAAACAAAATAAAAGTGTACATAGAATGAACATGCATCTATAAAATATAACGTGTCATCATAGTGATGCTATTTTATATTTCGACATGAATAATTTTATTCATAACTTTACTTTGACTCAGGATACTATGTTCTGTCTCATAAAACAAAAAAACAAGTAGCTAAATTGTTAGCGTATAATATATTCGACACAGTTGTTAATACTATAACGCAACTGCGTTATAGTATTGAAGGCTTAGTTAGTATTAGTACTAATAGTAGTGTTTTAAACTAGATAGTTCGACAAAAGAGGACCCCTCAAAACATAAGAAAATTTTACAAAATAAGCAGGGTTTTTCTCGCAATCAAATGAAAAATACTAGGACAAAGGGTAAGCCCCACTTAAATATTTCCCATCAAAACATGCAGGGGCTACCTGGCAAAGAACTTGTACTAGAATTATTTCTTAATCATTCAGACACCGATGTTATTTGTATTACAGAAAACTGGTTAAAGGAAAATATGATGTCTTTTAACGTAAATAATTACAAAATTGTCAGTTGTTACAATAGAAAGACTGCTGATAGAGGTGGTTCTTTAATCTTAGTAAAAAATAATATTAAGGTGAAACAACGGAAAGATATTCTTGCACTTACTGTAGAAAGACAAATAGAGGTATCCTGTGTTGAGTTGGATAGCCATATTATTGTTTGTGTCTACAGACCTCCGAGAGATGAAAACGGCCATGGCAATTTTGAAATGTTCGAGAAAATTATGGAGGATGCCCTCATGCACGTTGAGAAAATTCATTTTTGAGCATCAAAAATTCGAAGAGTCTATACGAAATGACACTAGCGCAATATAACTGACTATATATCATATGAAATTTTAACTTTAATATTAATACTGTTTTATATTTATATAGATTTATTTTGTACCTTTAATTAACCTGTTACCTACTATAAAGTCTGAATATTCATGTCTAACTATGTTTCTCTTTTAAAATGTTTTTCCTTCTGCCTGTGTTTATAAATGTTTACACAAAAGTGCACATTGTTGTGCGTGTTGTCACCCGTCGGTCACAACGGAAGACCAGCGCTGATTGTTCGCATTCAGCATATGCTGAGTTGAGGCCGGCTTGTGACAGGAAATATTCTTATGTACCTAGTTGTTCAATATTGACTCCTATTTTTGTTTCCTGTTACAAATAAACTTCTTTCTTTCTTCTTTCTTCTTTCTCATTAAACTTTGTAATAGCAGAAAAAAGTTAATAATTTGTGGCGATTTTAATGTAGATTTGCTTGTAGATACAACATTGAAACAACGATTAATAACTCTGTTCAAATCATTTAATTTATGTCATATATTTCTAGAGCCGACTAGAATTACACTTACCAGCCAAACTTGCTTAGATAACGTTTTTGTGACTGTGCATTCACAAGTAAAAATGTAATTAACTGCTTACCCTCCGATCACAGTGGTCAAACAGTGTCATTCTCAATTGCCAGTAAAAATAGGACTGATCCATCATTTTATAGGCCTATTACATCCCATAGACAAGAGACGTATATGAAAAAGTTAGATATAAATTTGCCAGTACCGGATTTTGTTCTTCAACATTATTCAGACAGAATTCAATAAAGTTTTTAAATTAAAGAAAGTCAGGGACTACAACGGTAAATCTAAATTTAATGACTGGGCAACGTTTGGATTTCGTAAAGGTAGAGTTATCTTATATGACGTTATCTTATATGATGAGAAATCCGCGCTATCCCGCATATCTTCGTGAACATTTTGAGTTTCTTTTCTCTGGGGGTAGACTTCGGAGATCTCACACGGTGTCACTTTTGTCAATTCCTCAGCACAACACTGTTGCTTACGAGCACTCGTTTAGGTTAAGGGCAATACGTTTGTGGAATGCACTTCCTTGCGCTATTAGGGATTGCACATCCTTGTTCTCTTTTAAGAAAAAGTTGAAACAGCATCTCCTCTCTTCCGCATAGTGGGTATCTTATAGTATGTATGTGTATCTATGTATTTATTGTATTCTATTAATTTATTTTATAGTATGTGTAGGAAGTATTGTGATTTATCTGATAGTATATTGACTTTATTTCTTTCTTTTAAATCTTAATTGTACACTAGGACTACCTCTCTATAAATATTTTTTCCTTTCCTCACAGGTTAGCTGTAAGAAATTTCTTTTTAGAAATAAGCTCACCTTTGCATATTGTTCGTTGTATTTTTTCCATTGTGTTTTCTGTGCAATAAAGAATTATTATTAATTATTATTATTTATTTATTTATTATCTTTGGTACACAAAACAGCATTGAAGATAATACTCTAAAATATGACATGACAACGGGTGAAAGGCTGTCTTCAGAGCCAAAAATATGTATACACAGCATGTTATAAAAAAAGAATATGTGCCTAATTAAAATTATACATACAATAAATCAAAGAACACTAAAGAAGAAATTAACAATTTAAACAAAATTAAATTACACATAAAACAGTTTCAACAAATTAACAATTTCAAGGTCATTTAGAAAATTCTGCAGAATTTTAACAATTTACAGAAAATAGAAAATAATTTACAGAAAATATTATTTGAGGATATTACGCATTTTAAACTTAAAACAAGGCAACGAATCATGGTAGATATCAGGGACGTCGTCTTCGCTGGCAGAAAGCTCGTTAAAGTAGCGACACATACGAAGAGTAGGGTTGTTAGCGCTGATGTTGGATTTGCACGGCGGGATGAAGAAGGGACGTGGCTTTCTAACTAATCTGCTGGGTGCGCGGAAGTTAATGTCTGAGAGAATAGAAGTTGTAATGGTGCCGTTAATTATTTTGTGTAGGTGGATCAGGTCCTGAAGCCCGCGACGTGATTCAAGGGTTTCTATCGAGAATTGTTCACACCTACTTTCGTAAGACCTTAGTGAACGACGAAGCCCGAAACGCGCTTAAAGCATACGGAGAAAACGCTTTTGGACTGACTCTACATGGTTGATATGGACTTTGTACATTGGCGACCATATGACAGACGCGTACTCCAACCTACAGCGGACAAGTGTATTATACAGTAAGATTATACTTGCTGGATTTTTAAACGACTTGGTGATCCGTAAGATAAAACCAAGAAGCTGGTTACATTTCTTGACGAGGGCGGAGCAATGCTGGTTGAAGCTTAGCTTCTCGTCAAATACAACTCCCAGATCAAGTGCTTCGGATTTTATTTGCAATGCGACATCATCTAAGGTGTAATTAAATTGGACAGGGTTGTGGTTACGAGTCATTGTTATCACAAAGCACTTGTCTGCAGCCAGAATCATGTGGTTGTCTTTACACCAATGTGACAGGTTACGCAGATCCTCCTGAAGGGCAGTGCAGTCGCGTTGCGTACGGATACGAGTAAATATTTTGAGATCGTCGGCGTACAATAAGCATGGGCTTTTAAGTTTAGACACCAAATCGTTTATGAAAATGATGAAAAATAAAGGCCCTAATAGGGATCCTTGAGGAATACCTGAAGAAATATCAGTTAGCCTCGACAAGTGTCCTTTCAGCGCTATGATCTGACTACGATTCCTAATGTAAGATTCCACCCAACGAAGAAAATTACCGTGTACACCGTGTGAGGAAAGTTTGTTACAAAGGATGCGATGGTTAACTTTATCAAAGGCTTTCCGGAAGTCAGTATAAATTGAATCTACTTGGCAGCGATCGTTAAAAGCCTGACAAATGTAGTTGGTGTATTCAAGCACATTGGACACTGTGGATTTACCCCTTACAAAACCGTGCTGCTCAGGTACAATTTGTGGATTGACGTGATTGTAAAGTGCGTCGAAGATGAAAGACTCGAACACCTTGGAAAGACACGACAATATGCTAATAGGCCGGTAATTGCCGCAGTAATTGTTAATATCTCCTGATTTGTGTATGGGCACAACGTACGCCAGTTTCCAACTTTTCGGATAGGTCCCCGTGCGGAATGACTTATTGAAGATCTGTGTGAGCGGAAGGGATAGAGCTGCGGCACAGTGTTTTATAAAGCAGAGGGGAATCCCATCGGGACCAGCGCCCTTGTTGACGTTTACACTGGCTAACTTCTTATAGACTGAGTTCTGAGGTATTTTCATATTAGCTAATAATCATTCCACGTTGGGTATCCGAGCTGAGCTCACGCGTACTTCGTTTCGCTCCGTGCTCCGTACCTAGTGTAGTGCTACTGATATAGTGAAATCATAAAAAGTGTAGTGATGGGACACTCCGCCGTCAACGAGTTCATCGATAGTGGACCTTATCATGGATAACTATATCACCAGATCATCCTCTAACCCAAACCTATCCAAGCGAGAAAGAGAGGACAATTCATGTGACCAATGGAACATTCCAAAGCGATTCGCCGCACTGAAACCCCAAAATAATGTCACCCATACTGCTACTAGCAACAGATTCAGCAGCCTCCAAAGTGAACAAGATGTAAGCAAGATGCCTGAACCTCTGCGCGCAGCCATCATGCCCAGGAAGAAAACTGGTAATATTCCTCCAATTATAATACAATTACAATCTGATTGGACCCATGGGAAGATCAAAGATAATGTAACTAAATTTGATAAAAACTTCCACCTTCAATATCGTGGAAACAACAAGGTGGCAGTTCAGTGTTACTCAGCAGAAAGCCATCGCCTTATAAAGAATGGCCTATTACAAGAAAAAGTGACTTTCCATACCTTCTCACGTAAGGACGAAAAGACCTACAAAGCAGTAATACGAGGTCTACCGGAGTACTTCGAAGAAACACTAGTACAGGAACTTGCTGCAATTGGCTTCGAGGGAACCAAGATTACTAAACTCAAATCGACCAAAAATAAGGAAGCTCAATGCCCCCCGTTCCTCGTTCATCTGCCTTCTGGCTCCGATATCACCAAGTTCCGCCAGGTAAAGTACCTGGGCAACTGTGCGGTCAACATCTCACGCTTCAAACCAAACACGTCAGCAGGAACTCAGTGTTTCAGGTGCCAAGGCTTTGGACATTCGTCTCACAATTGCAACCTCACTCCCAGATGTGTTAAGTGCACTACTTCGCATGCCACTAAGGACTGCCCTAAAAAGGACAAAACTGACCCTGCTCGATGCTGTAATTGTGATCAAGAACACCCGGCAAACTACAGACAGTGCCCTACACGACAGAAATACGTCGAACGAATGAACAGCAGGCGCCCCCAAGGAAACAAGCAACAGCTGTTGGTTCCCGAAGTTCCCCATGTCAGAACAGAAGGAAGACCCTGGTCATCAACTGTCAATTGTGCTCTCCAGGCATGGCCCCCACTACCACAGACTCGCATACCCCGAGATATCCCTGATGCAACGAGAATGAGAACTAACAGCCCTCAACCATCAGAAGCTAACCACGGGCTTCACGTGCAAGACGAAGCCACTAAAGACATGTTGCAGATTCTTAATATCATTAAGACTCTTAAAGTTAAATTCTTGACTTGCGACTCTATGGTCGAAAAAGTTATTCTCGTCCTGACCCACCTTAGTAGTTACATTTAATACCGCTAAAGAGATAAAAATGATTTATTGGAACGCTGACGGTTTAGGTCGTAAGCAGAGCGAGCTCCAGAGTCTATTAAACGAACTGCGTATCGATGTTGTGGCTTTGTGTGAGACTAGACTAACAAGTCGTATCGCACTCAATATCTCAGGGTACACATGCTACAGACAAGATAAGCACCGCAACGGTAAGGGTCAAGGCGTTGCACTTCTGGTCAAAACTGACTTACCACACTTACTCCTAAGTACACCTCCAACCAAAAACCTCGAGGCTATAGGTGTCAAACTTACTACTGTCGATAGTGCCATTGAAATATATTCCGTATACCAGTCCCCTAGCCCAAAAATTCCCCTTCTGACCAGCGACCTTGACATACTACTAAAAACAGGTATAAAGGTACTCATTATGGGGGATATAAACGCTAGACACGAACTTTGGTCACGCGGTTCTAACAATACTCGCGGAAACCTCCTTTTTAACCACATGATGGCTAGAGACTACACTATCTATGCACCGTCCTCACCAAGCTTGGTTCATTACCGTCACGATCTTCAACCGTCTACACCTGACCTTGTTTTGGCAAATAACATGTACAACATTGAAGACATAAAATGCATCCCCGCCCTTTCATCAAACCACCTACCGGTATACCTCCAAATTAAGTCTGCTTTTAAACGCAAAGTTGTCAAACGGTTTAACTACACCAAAGCCAACTGGGCTGGGTATAGATCTTATCTAAACAACCATATAAGTCTAACCACGCAGACTTTCCGGAATACAAATGAAATTAATATTATTATTGACAATTTAACAACTAACATCTTATCAGCAAGGGACGCCCATGTTCCCCTTGTAACAATTAAAGAAAACATAAATTCCCTACCACGGAAAGTCAAGCGCTTGATTACATTCAAAAATCGCCTCAGACTTCATTACCAACTAGAAGCAAACTCGCAAATTCGCAAAAACTTAAGGACCCAAATAAACTTTCTTGACAAAAACATCGATAAGGCTATTCGTGACCACAATGACAGAATGTGGAAAAACAAACTCCTTAAAGTGGTTAACCCAGGCTCTGACCTATGGAGACTAGTTAAATCAGTCAAAGCCACTCACAATTCTGTTAACATTCCCCCGCTTAAGCGTAGAGACGGTACTGTTACCACGGACCCACGTGAAAAATGTGAAGAGCTAGCCTCAGCCTTCCATGAAAACATGTGCCTAACTGGCAACTGGGTAAACGAAGACGCTGACACCAAAGTCCGTTCTGCTATGTCTGTGTTTGAAAGCCACTCAGCTGCCGGTCATTTCTGTCCTGTTAAACCTAGTGAAGTTTGGCGATACACACGTAAACTCAAAACCCGGAAAGCCCCAGGTGCTGATAACGTAGCTACTTGTCTAGTGAAAAGTCTTCCTCAAAAAGCCCTAGTATTACTAACCAAGATCTTCAACGGTTGTTTGGCTCTTGCTTTTTACCCACCGGCCTGGAAGAGCGCAAAGGTCATAGCCATCAAGAAACCGGGCAAAGACGGATCCATACCCGTCAGTTACCGACCTATCAGTCTCCTGTCAACACTGGGTAAACTGTTCGAAAAAATTATCAATGCACGACTCCTAAGAGCTACCGCCCCTATCATTATTGACGAACAATTCGGTTTTCGAAATGCACACTCAACAGTCCATCAACTTGCCAGACTAGCTGAGAATGTAGTCCAAGGTCTGAACCAAGATGAGTCAACCGGTATGTTTCTACTGGATATTGAGAAGGCCTTTGATACGGTATGGCATGAAGGACTCTTATACAAACTCATGAAATGCAATGTCCCTCGCAGTTTAGTAAAAATTATCCAATCTTACTTATGTGAGCGCAACTTTAAAGTCTATCTGGACAATGATGTCACTTCTTCTAATCGTTGCGTACCTGCTGGTGTCCCACAAGGTTCTATCCTTGGACCGTACCTGTTTTTGTTGTACATAAACGATATACCGACTCAGGTCAGGACGAGCCTAGCTTGCTTTGCCGACGACACCGCTTGCTTCACGACTTCTAACGATACGGATTTGATCATAGGCCGACTTCAGCTGGCAATAGAACTTTTATGTGAGTACTTTGCGAAGTGGAAGCTCAAATTAAATGCTGCCAAGACAGAAGCTATCATATTTACGCGCAAAAGGCAACTGCCCACTAAAACGTTAACAATCGATGGTCATATCATACCCTGGAGCAAATCGGTAAAGTATCTAGGTCTCGTCCTGGATAAAGAGCTAAACTGGAGCCAGCACGTATCTATCATCAGAACAAAGGCCATGAAAGCATTCAACGCTCTAAGTCCCCTACTAAATAGACGATCAGCACTAAGTCCCGGGACTAAATTGGCTTTATACACCACCCTGATCAGACCCTGTATAACATACGGATGCCCCGTGTGGAGTAGTACCTCCAATTCAAATCACAACCAACTACAAATAATTCAAAACAGAGCTATCAAAATTGCTTTTAATACACCTTTCCGAACAAATCTTAACAAAATTCATGAACGTATACATTTTCCCCTGATCTTTGATTTCATAATTAAACTAACAAAAACATTTTATAAAAACTTAAATGAAAACCACCATAATCAATTAGTTTTAACTATCGGTAGAACAAAACCAAAATCTAACAAACCTGGCAAAAGTCGATATCGATATTTAATACGGCTACCACATCACTACGCGCTCGACAGCAACGACTTCGCACAACCACAACCGGTTCCCATTCGCAACCGCCCGGGCGGCCGGCCGGCCGGCACAGCGAGGCGAGCTCGCGCCGCTCACTGCCGACCACCCGATGTCTAGGTACTTACCTAGTTCCAAAATATTGTATGACCAGACTTGGAGACTGTGTTTTCAATCACCTTCTATATTGAGTTTTTTGCCAGTGTTTAATACCATATATTATGTTCACTGAATCAGTGCTGCTGTTAGATGTTATTTACAAATTTTTTAATTATATAATTGTTTGTTACTAAAGTTACGTAGGTAACCCTTACTTGTGTAAGGCTAAGTTCATTATAGGCTAGTCTATAGAATCTTGCCGGCACTCGCCGCGCAGAACCAGTAGGTAGGTAGATGTAAATAATTGCACACTCAAACAAAGTGGGCAAATTCTAGTCTACGTGTATTCCTTTTACACCAGCACAGATTCGATCTTATTGTTTTATTATAGTTACCTCCTGTAAAAAGTTTTAAGAGGCAAATTAATGCCTGCTAAATGTACCTAAGTGTTAGATGTTCAAATAACCTAGGATGACATATGTACACTAGGGTATTAATATTACTGTACCGTATTTTTAAATAAAGATCTTTAAAATCAATCAAATCATATTAGCTAAGGTGTTATTGCATTCGCTGATGACACACTCACTCACATCATCACCGGTGTTGTCCTTCTCAAAGACTGATGCGAAGTAATCGGAGAATAAGTTACATATTTCTTGCCCACCACGAGCAGATTTTTCACCAAAATACATGGTCTCCGGAATCGAGTTATTAGCTCTTTTGGTCTTAACGAAAGTGAAAAATAATTTAGTCGTTTCACTAAGAGAGTCCTCAACGCTATTAAGGAAAGATTTGTAGCAGTCCTTGATTATTTTTTTGGATCTAGTGCGTAGCATTTGGAACTCATCATAGTCGCGGGGATTCTGATATTTTTTATAATGTCTGTGAACTTTTTTTTTTCCTCTATGCAAGCTTTTAAGGGTTCTGAAAACCAAAGGGGATGTCTATTGTCACCAACTCTTTTAAGCGGTGTGTTTTGTTTTATTATGTCATTCAAGGTAGAATAGAAAGCCTCCAGGTCCAGATTAACGTCAGCATTACCCAACAATACGGGCCAGTTAATTGAGTCTAGAGCTTGGATGCATTTAGCGAAGTCGCATTTGCGGTAATTAAGAGTTTTTTTTGACTTTGCGATTAGCGGTCTGGGCACATCCAGCAGTTCGGCCACGATTGCCGGATGATGCCTGTCGGCTCGAGATATGGCATCACAATCGGTCAGGGTTAGGTTTGGGTTAACTCGACGTATGAAAAGGACAAAACACTGAATAAGTTAAACCGTGAATAACTTCTTTTTTTAATTTTTCATTAGTAAGGCCGTTGGCTTATATATTCAATAAATGTGTTGACGATGGGGCTTTCCCAGACCTCATGAAACACAGAGTCAGAGTCAGAGTCATTTTTTTATTGAATATAAATAAATAAATTATCTTATTCAACGTCAAAATTATACTTACTTATAACTACAAGTAAATTTTTTTTTATATATAAAAAAAGACCACCGTTTCGGAAGGTGGGCCTCCGGGGTTAAGAAGAAACGGCAAGAAACTCCCCCATACCTTTTTTTTTAAAAGTGACTTTACAACAGGTACTGGTTTCGTTCTAAGGAAATTCGCCGGCGAGTGATAGACTTGATCTATCGCCCCTCGTCGAATTTCTGTGCGCTGAGATGGTATGGACCATGCAGTTTTGTCATCTAAGTATTCCTTAATACTATGATAGGACTTTCTTATCAGCTCATTTTTAACATAGTTTTTGAACCTCTTTTCAGGAAGGATCAATGATTCCTGTGGTATTTTATTGTAGAAGCGAATACAGTGCCCCATGAATGATGTGCCTACTTTACTTAGTCTGCATAATGGTAGTGCTAAACTATTTTTATTTCTAGTGTTAATTGTATGGCTATCACCGACAATTTTAAATAAAGCTATGTTTTTTCTTACATGCATGATATTCTCTTATATATATTAACAGGTAACTGTAAGTATATTAATTTCTTTGAATTTTTCTCTTAATGATTCTCTAGCATCTAATTGATATATCGCCCTGATCGCCCTTTTTTGTAAGAAAAATATCGTATTTATATCTGCTGCTCTCCCCCAGAGCAATATTCCATAAGACATAATACTGTGAAAATAACTAAAGTAAACCAATCTGGCAGTTTCAACATCTGTAAGATATCTGATTTGTCTGACCGCAAAAGCGGCTGAGCTAAGTCTTCGTGCGAGATTAGTTATGTGAGGACCCCATTGAAGTTTCGAATCTATAGTGATTCCGAGAAAGATTGTGTCTTCAACGAGGTCCAATCTTTCAGATCCTATTCTAACACTGCTTTCAACCTGTCGTACATTAGGTAAACAAAATTTGATATATTTAGTCTTCTTTGAGTTAAATAACAGGTTGTTTACATTGAACCAACTTAACACATGAGAGAGTGTTTGCGTCGTCTAGAATTTCTTCTCGTCTTTTCACCTTGAAAATAAAAGATGTGTCATCAGCAAATATAACAATCTGAGTCATTTTTTCCACCATATAAGGCAGGTCATTCATGTACACTAAGAAAAGGAACGGACCTAAGATAGAACCCTGGGGTACACCAATATTCATATGGGTTCCAGTAGACTTTCATCTGTTTATTTTATATTTATATGTATTTACTTTTAGTAATCTTTCCATTAAACAAGATGCCATTAATTTTAACGCATTATCTTTGATACCATAGTGTTGAAGTTTGAGCAAAAGAGTTTGATGGTCCACACAGTCAAAGGCCTTGGAAAGATCACAGAAAATACCAACCGCATTCTGTGATCCTCCCCACGCACTATAAATGTGTTCTACTAGCGCTACTCCGGCGTCTGTTGTTGATCTGCCTTTAGTGAATCCGAACTGTTTTTTGTGGAGTAGCCCAGATGCATTTGAAGTGAGAGAGTAGTTGACTCAATATGACCTTTTCAAACACCTTGCTCAACACTGGCAATACAGATACAGGTCTGAAGTTGGCAGGGTCTTGTTTACTACCGGATTTGAAAAGTGGTATTAATCTGCTCATTTTCATGAGGTCAGGAAAAACTCCGTTTGCTATACAACTATTGAATGTGATTGCCATGTATGGTGCAATCACATCGATTACTGATTTAACTACGTTAACCGACATGCCCCATAAATCTTCAGTCTTTTTCATGCTAAGAAGTTTAAATGTTTTAACTATAGTTATAGAGCCTATTGGCTTGAAGTTAAAGCCATCCTTGTTTTGGGGCACATTTTCTACCAAGAAATCTAAAGACTTTTCAGAAGAGGATGGTAGTGCTTCTGTTGTTATTATTGGTATGGTACTAAAGAACTTTTCAAATGCGTTAGCAACGTCCTCGTTTGATGAGAGTAATTGGTCGTTAACTTTTAAATTAAAACTAGATTCACTAGACCTAACCTTGCCTGTCTCTTTTTTAATAATGTTCCATGTAGTTTCAATTTTGTCGCCAGAAGCTTTGATTTTATTGTTGAGATGTAGGCACTTGGCTTTGTGGCAGTCTTTCCTAAAATTTTTAGGATAATTTTTGACAAAGACGTTAAACTCAGGACTGTGATCATAGGATTTTTGCTCATACAATTCATATAGTCTGGACCTGCTCTGTCTTAAATCCTCTGTTGCCCATTCAGAGAATTTTGAATTTTTGTCCGGTCTCACTTTTGTCAGATTGAAAACCTTTTCAAATTCCGCAGATACAGATTTGAAGAAGTTCGGATCTAATGTGTTCGGATCTTCACACTAAGGTGTTAACGGTAGACTTGACACTAGTCCACTACGAAATTTTTCCATTTTCTTCAAATTTACTGGTCTACACAATACTTTAACTGGCTTTTCAACACACCTGCTCGTAAAGTAGGTCTTATTATAGCGTATTTACACTGATAATGCAGAATATTACCCATGCCGTGCCTTTTACATTACATTATCGCACTAGTGCCTTTTCATTACATATCTTTTTAAATATTAGCAAGAAGTATTAATGTCTCGAAAACAGCTAAGTAGTTATTTGCGTAAATATAAAATTCAATTCAAAATGTGATAAATAATTAAAAAATTTCATGAAACTGCTTGTTAGCTTGTTGGTATTTATATTTTGACGGTGTATTTTTACCTATAAATACCCAATTTCAAAATTTATAAATATGTGGCTGATTAGCTATTTTGCCGGTGCCCTTATCTCAGACTTGCGCGCGCATGCAGCGCTGACCGCGCGAAGAAATAAAATTACGGCCGCCATCTTTTAAATGGGTTTCTGTTTGTTAAGTTTATTCACAGTATTGCATTTCGTTAGTTTTATTTACTTTTCCTCGCAAGTGTGTTGAAAAACGTCGTATGAAACACGTGAGCATTGGTCATTACACTTCTCGTCTCCATTAAGCCTTCGCCTTCGGCTCAGGCTTAAAAACCGACTCGAGTGTAATGACCAACATACCACACTTGTATCATAATGTACTATTATAGCATTACTTTTTTCAAATACTACAATCTGACCAGTGTGGTCTGAACTTATTGCCTTAACTGTTTGTTTATCGTAAATACTACATTCACAGAATACGTTATCTAGACAAGTAGCGGAGGTAGCCGTTATTCGTGTAGGCTCCAGAAAGTATTGTAAGACTTAAATACTGCTAGGATCCTAGTGCGAATAGAGCGGTTTGCGGTGTCTAGTAAATGTACGTTAAAGTCGCCGCAAACTATGACGCGTTTGGACTTGTTTCTGGATGCAAGTTGAAGAACTTGTTCCATCACTGATTCAAAGTCTTCAAAATCTCCTTCGCCCCGCCTGTACACACTAACAATAGTATATTTTTCCATCTCAACACACGAGACTTCAGCATTCATTTCGCTAGAAAGACTAACAATATCCTTTCGTTCTTTACACTTAAAACCATCTTTTACTAAAATTAAGGAACCACCTCTAGTTTTAGTCTTTCTATTGAAACAGCTGATCACTTTATAATTTGGTATGCTGAACTGCATTGCACACTCTTGCAGCCAGTGTTCTGTCATACAAAGTATATCTATTCTTTCGCTTTCTAAAAACATTTCTAATTCTAGTTGCTTGCCAGAAAAGCCTTGTATATTTTGGTGCATTACCTTTAAGCCGTGCTTTTCTGTTGTCGGTTGCGGCAGTTTAAAGATACAATAGTATCGTTTGTACATATTGCCTTGTCAGTAGTTACATGCTCCTTAGTACGTGTACTAATCGTTGTGGTGACCGTTATACAATTACTTACTTCTGTTATACTGTTTATAACAGATTCTAAAATAAATGAAGCTATAGACTTAGCTATTACGTCAGTGTCAATTTTAACAATAATAACTTTGATGTCCTCACTGTTTCCGTCAGTGACGTATTTACAAATTAATAGATTTGTGTCAAAAAATACAATTTTTGTATTGCGTACAGTCATTTTATACATATACATATTTAACCTATGAGTAGCGTGCTGTTGCTTTCCATGCATTGTATTTTTGTAAGGGTAGGAACATAGAACAATCTTGCCCACTTCTAGATTAGAGAGAGCATCAACAAACTTTATCATAGTTTGTTTCCCTACACCTATACTATTTTCCATATATAATATTACGGTTGTACCCTCCTCATATTTGTAGTTTAAAATGTTTTTGGCCATAACTTTGAAGGGGACATCGGGCATGCAATAGTTAATAACCGTACCTACGCAACAAGCACGAAGAGCTGGTCCCATACCTATACCTAGCCTGTCCGAGAACATAACAGTCTTACGAGGTGTCACGTGTGAGGTCCCGGCCGGCGGCGTCGCTGTGCACGTCGTTGCAGGGCTGTCTGGCTCCTGGCACTGGCGCTGGTGTGCAGCGGCAGGCTGCGGCGTCAGTGGCGGCGGCGCACGTGTGAGCTCGGCGGTGACGTCACTCGGGGCGAGCTGCTGGTCGCTCGTCACCATGTGCGCAGTGAGAGGACAGACCCGCGGCTGATGTAAAGGGTCAGTCTCGGGCTCTGCGGCGGCGTCGGTGTCGTCACTGGGTGCGAGCTACTGATCGCTCGCAGTATACTTGATGCGAGGGCTCGCCGGTTGTGGTGGCGCGCTGAGGCAGGCCCGCGGCTGATGTAAAGGATCAACCTCGGACTCCGCTGGCGGCGTATCCCCGGTGTCCAGTGTGACGATGGTGAGCTCTTCGGTGGGCGCGGTGGTGTTTTGCTGAGACTCACATATCTGGCAGTTTTCATGGATGCATTGCTGTGCAGTAAACTGATACCTCTGTTCAAGTCAGGAGATAAGGGTGATCCTTCAAATTTCAGACCAATATCTGTTCTTCCTATACTAAGCAAAATATTTGAAAAGATTATACTCAATCAAATGCTCTCACACTTCAACCGTACAAAACATCTCCACGCCAAACAATACGGTTTCACTAGGGGTAAATCGACTACGGATGCAGGTATTACCCTTATATCTCATATTTATTCTGCATGGGAGGCCGCACAGGATGCCATCGGAGTTTTTTGCGACCTGTCGAAGGCGTTTGATTTTGTTGATCATAATACGCTTATAATTAAATTAAATCATTACGGAGTTAGAAATAAAGCGTTGGATCTACTAAGATCATACCTATGCAATATAATTCAAAAGGCAGAAGTAAACGGCGTTAAATCTGATGGATCGGGTGTAAAAATTGGCGTCCCACAAGGTTCCATATTAGGCCCTTTCTTATTCCTGGTATATATTAACGATCTGCCTTTCATGGTGGAGAAATTAACTGGCGTAGTGTTGTTTGCTGATGATACTTCGATGGTCTTCAAAATTGAAAGACAAAAAGGAGATTTTGATGATGTTAATGGTGTATTGTCTTTAACCTTGAATTGGTTCACAATTAATAATTTATTGTTAAACGCTGGTAAAACCAAGTGTATCAAATTCTCAATTCCAAATGTCAGGCAAGTTGAGACCAGTTTAGTGTTAGACAACAGCACGTTGGAATTAGTAAATGATGCGAAGTTTCTTGGAATAACCATTGATACCAAATTGCCCCCCTCTCGTCCAAGTCTTAGCCGCGAGCAGACGTACCGCTAGTTATTTTTCTTAAATCAAAAATATACCTCTCGCGAATATCACCTCTAATAGTAGTACGAGTCGTGTCAGTTTAGTGCAAACGTAAGACAGTGACCTCGGACGCATCTCCCAACAAGCGCTCGCCGTGGTACATCATATAATTGCTATCCTGCTCCCGCCGCCGCATCACGCCGCAACAACGTGATCTGCCACTCGACGCCACCACCGTGCCGTGCCGCGCGCGCTGCTACAACTCGGGGAAGCAACACAGCATTATACTGCTATCCTACTCACTCAGCGAGAGCGCCTGAGTGCTACGCTTTTGGCTGCTACGAGCTACGAGCTATCTCCGTAGCGCAACTACGAAGACACTCCACTCGCATTTGACACGATCATCTTTTTATCACACGCTTTTTGGCAAAACTAAAATGGAAACTACACTGAATAAGTCTCTCTCGGAATCAGACATTTCTACAATAGGCCAACAAGAAGTAACCGCGCCTACATACATATGTATCGGGTATTCTTTTTAATCGGGTTGCCACATGGAAACCCGATTAAAAAGAAAGAGAAATGAGGATAATGACTATGATGAATTTAAGGAAGATATAAGGGCCATGATTCAATCTTTCATTACGAAGCAAGACCAGGAATCAGGAATCTCTAAGGAAATCTGTCAATCCATTACTGATATTAAAAACTCTTTAACGCATCTAAGTGAGCAAAATGATGATCTCAAAAAGAAACTTGATGTAATGGAAGCTGACAAAAAGAAAGATCGGGAATACATTGCATTGTTGGAGGATAAACTTGAGGATTTACACAGGCAAAATAGAAAAACCTGCATTGAATTGAGAAACATCCCTTACAAAAAAGATGAGACGCAGGACGACCTGATAAAAATGACAGAGGAACTCTCTAAGACTATTGGTATTGAACAATTTTCCAAGACGGACGTAAGAGATATATTTCGAGTGAAAAAGAAGGAACACAACAAAACTGTGATAGTGGAGCTACAGTCAAGCATAATGAAAAAGGATATACTAACCGCCACAAAGAGATATAACATCAAAAACAAAACGGCAAAGCTATGTGCGAAGCACCTAGGAATACTTGAAAAACCTGACGAACCAGTCTTTATTGCTGAGCAACTTACACCTAAGGCCGCGCGACTATATTTCCTAGCTCGGGATCTCGCCAAATCTCGGGGCTACAAATTCTGTTGGACTGCCTATGGTAAAGTGAATACGTGGGGCGCACTGTAAGTTTCCGGAATGAATATGAAAAAATACTATTAAAGGTACAAAATTAATTTATTGTTTTTCAAAATAATCTCCCTTGGCGTCTATGCACTTTTTCATTCGATGAAACCAGTTTTGAAAACTTTTGTGCCACTCCTCTGTGGTGACCTCTGAAACGTGTTTTTCATACTCCTCGACAGCCTCTTCTGGTGATGAAAATCGTTGACCGCGTAATTGGTTCTTAATTTTTGGGAACAGAAAAAAGTCACAAGGTGCCAGGTCGGGACTGTATGCAGGATGACTCATGAGTTCTACATTTTTCGCCTTCAAAAAGTCGTTTGTCTGTCTGGCCGTGTGAGAACTAGCATTGTCGTGGTGCAGGATGATACGGCGTTTACGGTTATTTTTACGGAGTTCGTCAATAACTTCCGGCAAACAAATGGTCGTGTACCAGTCACTATTCACTGTACGACGATTCTCTAAAGCAACAGTAGCCACGTGTCCAGTTTTATTAAAAAAAGAAGCAATCATCCGCTTAGATGCACTTTTCACGCGCGCCACTTTGGTTGGTTTCGGCTCATCTTGAAAGACCCATACGCTCGATTGCTGCTTTGTTTTGGGATCGTAGCAATAAATCCATGTTTCGTCACCTGTTACTATATCCCACACCAAATTTGACGCACCTTCGTTGAATCTGGTAAGCATGGCACTGCACCAAGTGACGCGGTCCGTTTTTTGAGCCTCGGTCAAGTTGTGTGGGATCCACCGCGAGCACAGCTTTCTCACACCCAAATTAATTGTATTTGACTCATGCCTATTTCTAAGGATGCGCGAATTTCATGGTAGGTCACATGCCTGTCTGTTTCAATCATACGGCGCACAGCATCGATGTTTTTGTTGGTCACAGCGGTGGACTGCCGACCATCGCGAGATTCGTCACTGAGATTGATACGACCACGCTTGAATTCTGCAAACCAGCTATAAACAGTTGTCTTGCATGGTGCTTCATTGCCAAAAGCTGTTTCAAGCCGAGCAATGCTCTGTTGAGCTGTCAAATCACACTTAAAATCGTAGAAAATCATACTACGAAAATTTTCCCGAGTTAAATCCATGTTGATGCAGACACACAA
Organism: Argyresthia goedartella; assembly: GCA_949825045.1. NCBI lineage: Eukaryota > Metazoa > Arthropoda > Insecta > Lepidoptera > Argyresthiidae > Argyresthia > Argyresthia goedartella. The sequence continues at coordinate 21,733,249 of OX463807.1, forward strand.
TTTTTTAAATGGCGCCACAAGGTAAAAACAAAAGGCAGTCAGATGAAACAAACTGCATTCTACAGCCAAAGAGTTCTATTTTCAAATGTTGCAATAAATTTTTAAATATTGTTTATGTAAGTGGCCAGTTCCGGAAACTTACAGTGCGCCCGATGTATCAGAAGGAATGAAGTTTCACCGTTTATTACTATCACTAGTGAGGAGCAGGTTCAACGTCTCATGAACAAGTGACTAACCGAACTCCGACTGTGTATTGTTATAGGTTGTTGTTGTGTTCTACTCATGATATTACTGTGGTATATTCTGCTAACTAATTACATCTTGTACAAGTTCACGTGCACAAACACAGGTGGGTCCTGCAACTCCTGCATAACAATAATAAAAACATACAATAAAGCGAGTAGGAGACGAATGACTGGTATGAGACAGGGCTGCACGGGTCCTGTGATGGCAGCGATCGGTACACAACTGCACGTGCGCGAGCGGCGGCATGTCACCCGCACGCCGCCGCCTCTTACGTCCCGCGGTCTGTACTGGTCGCTGCTACGCACGGAATGCACCGCCCCAGTTGCGTATTTCTTAGCTGAGATTATAGGAACACAGCAGGAGCCACCACAGACACATGACACCAAACACACTATAGTATACATAACTCTTACTTCACTTACACACACGAGTATTTCAGGACTACCAGTTTATAATTATATAATAAAAATCAATAGGTACATAACATATATCTACATTATTATTACAAAATCAGCTGTAAAGTCACTATGGTACACCTTTGGATTATTTCTATACATAAATGGATAACACAAATAATGCTATAGAGGACATAGATAACATGCAAGAGGCTCACTCAGTCCGCTGTGAAATTGACGATCTCTCACAATATATCCCGCTCAAAGAAAAAGACTTGAAAATTATTTGCCAAAATATGAGAAGTGTGTATAGAAATATTGATGACCTACACCTAAACTTAAATATCTTAAAATTCATACCGGACATAATCATTTTATCTGAATGCCGCCTTAATTCAGCTAAGCCAATTCAGTCCTAGACAATTATGTCTCTTTTAACTCAACCCTACACCTGAATCAAAGTGATGGTGTTGTGATCTATGTTAAAAGAGACATAGTTGTAACTAATATTCGGGAGATTAGACTAGATCATGCATCATGCCTACAGATAGATACATACAACACCGCCATCCTGGGCATATACCGTTCCCCATCTATTACGAATGCTGATCAGTTTATTAACTCACTAAATACACACTTAGAATCCATAAAAACATAAAAAAATATAATTATAACAGGAGACATTAACATAGATCTTATCCCGAATGATAAGGAACAAAATTATGAAATTAGTAATAGACAAAACTATCTAAATATGTTGTGTATACATGGCATTGTGACAGGTCACACCATACCCACTAGGATGGAAAGCTGCCTCGACCACTTCATGCTGAAGCTTGACAAACCTAAAATGGCAGCGCAAATTGCAGTCATTAACACAACGATCACAGATCATTCTATGATATTTCTAAATTTATCTGAACAAAATTATATTAAAAGTTCCACAAAGGTTAAAACCGTCACAGATTTTAATAATGCCTTGCTAGATCTGGCAGAAAAGAATTTAACGCGGCTTTTACTAAGTGATAATCCAAATTATATTGTGGAGATGCTTGTTGATACAATATCTGAAACTTTAAGAGATAATACAAAAACTGTAAATATACCCAAGAACAAAAGAACATTGAAACCTTGGATTACAACAGGTATTTTAAAATGTATTAGACACAGAAATAAACTTCAAAACAAATGAAAACTAAAACCTGACAATGACATAATTAACATAACATACAGAAGATATCGCAATTTTTGTAATAATCTTATTAAAAAACTAAAGCGTAATTATGCTAGAAACAAATTAGCTGAATCAACAAATAACTCTAAGTGTTTATGGGATAGTATAAAATCAATAACTTATTTAAAAGGCAATAAAACAGATAACTTAAAACTACTTAATATTAAATCTTGCAATAAAGAATCTATTAACTATGTAAATAACTATTTTTCGAATATTGGTAAAGAGCTGGCTGAAATTATAATGGGAAACCAAACTCAAACTTATAATAATAAGGACAATACACAAGAAAACCAACCTAATTCCTTTGTACTTTTAAAAACAGATGAGGTTGAAATTAACGCAGTACTTATGGGACTGAAATCTGATAGTGCGCCAGGACATGACTGTATACCTTCTCGCTTTCTAAAAATGGCTAAGTGTGAACTAATACCTAATATCTGCCGTCTTACAAATCTTTGCTTTTCACAAGGTATTTTCCCACAAATCTTAAAAAAATCGGTTATAACTCCTGTACACAAAAGTGGAGAGAAGATTGACGTAAATAATTACAGACCAATCTCGGTTCTGCCGTCCATCTCTAAAATAATAGAGAAAGTAATAAATATTAGACTTATTAACTATTTAAATCGGTTTAATATATTGTCTAAAGCACAATATGGTTTTAGAGATGGCCGGTCAACTGACGATGCCGTAACAGCCCTAACAACACATATTATTGAACAAGTTGACTCTGGTAAGAAGTGTTTGGCTGTGTTCTTAGACTTAAAAAAAGCTTTTGATACAGTTTGTATCCCCATCCTAGTACAAAAACTAGAGAGAATAGGCATAAGGGACATCTCGCTTAGGCTCCTTAAAGACTACCTATCAGACAGGAAACAGAAGGTGAAAGTGGGTCAATATATTAGCGACGAAGTTGAAATATCCTATGGAGTCCCACAGGGTAGTGTTTTAGGACCTACATTGTTCCTTGTGTACATAAACAATTTATGCAACCTTAATATATTAAGGTTGCATAAATTTCTATAGAAAACACAAAAATTGTCTCATACGCGGACGATACCGCTCTTGTTTTCTCAAATACGAATTGGGATTTAACTCGTATAAATGCAGAGGCAGGTCTGTCCACAGTTGCGCGCTGTCTAAACTCTAATCTTCTAACCCTCAATGCGGCTAAAACGAATTATATTTGTTTTGCAAAGTATGATCGAACTCAACCACCTGACCACTTTGATATTAAAATCCTGTACTGACCAACAAAACTGTAACTGCCCCTCTATTTCTAAAATATCAAAAACTAAATATCTCGGCGTAATTATTGATCAGCGGCTATCTTGGTACCCACACATAGAAATGGTTAGCTCTAGAGTGAGACGTTTAATTTGGATCTTTAAATCATTAAGACATATCACTACACCGTTACTACGCAACAAAATATACGTGGCACTGGCGCAATCAGTAATAAGCTACTGTATTCCAATATGGGGGGAGCTGCAAAAACTAAATTTATAGAAATAGAAAGAGCTCAGAGAGCTTTAATAAAGGTGATGTATTTTAAGCCGTTTAAATTTCCGACAGAGGAACTTTACTCCCTGAGTAAACTTCTAACCGTAAGAAAATTATATATTATTAACTCAGTACTAAAAACTCACAATACAACAACCTTTGACCCAAACTTTACAAATAAAAGAAGGAAACATGTAATAATCAATTTGCCTAATTACAAATCTTTGTTCGCTCGCAGGCAGTTTAAATATCAGTCAGCACACCTATACAACCATTTAAATAAAAGCCTTGACTTATACTCGAAAAACAAAAAAGAATGTAAAAAAGCCTTGACTGAAACTATATATTCTAAAACATACGAAGAAACAGAGAACTTAATAATTAAAATAAGTAGATAATTTCACACCGAATATTGATATATAAGTAGTTACTGATAACATAAATAATGCCAAACTGGTAGACACCTTTCAAATTACTCACACACAGACACCAAGATACACACGCATACACACACACACACACACGCACACACACACACACACACACACACACGAACACAACAACACACACAAATAACCTGTATACTGAATGTTTAATGTATATTTATTATTTTAATACTTCATTTAACTAATTTGAATTGTTGTTAAAATCTTTAGTAACCTTAAAGTAAAATTTAACTTTGTTATTATTTAATCTATTTCTAATTGTTTAACTTATGATATAATAAGACTTGGGTCAGAGAGCGAAGGCGTCTGGCACAGGTATTTTCATACTTAAAAGACGGCTTCAGCTTACACTATGTTAATTAATAGTCATGGTTAAACAATAAACATTTTTGTTTTTGTTTTGTTTTTGCAGTGGGGACCCCACATAGATAAATTAGCTGGTAAATTAAGTTCTGCGGCTTAAGCTGTTAGGTACATCAGGCAAAGCACGGATGTGACTACATCTAGGCTAGTATATTTTAGTTACTTTCATAGTGTGATGTCCTATGGTATCTTGTTGTGGGGGAAAGCAGCGGATATTCAAACTATTTTTATTTTTCAGAAAAGAGCTATTCGAGAAATTTATAATTTAAAACGAACAGACTCCTTAAGAGAGCTTTTTAAAGAAATTGACATACTAACTGTAACTAGTCAATTTATTTTCGAAAATATAATGTATGTACGCAAGAACCTTACAACATTTACAAAACTTAGCGATAGCTGCAATGTTAACCTAAGAAATAATCACAGATTGTGTGCGCCCCGATTTAGACTCGCGAAGGTTAGCAATTCTTTCAAAGGTCAGTGCATTCTCTACTATAATAAGATACCTCTGGAGATTTTGAAATTGCCATTTGAGCAATTTAAAAAGCATTTTAAAGCGACTTTGTCGAAAAAGGGATATTACAATGTTCAAGATTACTTAAATGACAGGACTGTATGGGGTTAATCTGGCTCAACACAGACCTTGCTGTTAATAATTTTGTAATTATTTATTCCTGCTTATTAATCATAACAATAAAAAATTTCATATTTGTATTAGTTAAGCACAACCTATTTTTAAAAGAGATCTAAAAATCAATCTGTGGGTGTTTCTACGCCCTTCTTCTCCCAGAGTGGTCCAATGTAGAGAAGATGCAAAAAATTACGTTTGCTAAGTATATGTAAATATCTACAGTAATAAAGTACTTTGACTTTGACTTTGACTTTGCTCTAAGCTTATGAGATCATATTTAGAAGGGAGGGTTCAAAAAGCTGACATTAATAGGACAAAATTGTCGGGTTCTCAGGTAAAGATGGGAGTCCCACAAGGATCTATTCTGGGTCCGTTCCTTTTCCTCGTGTATGTAAATGATTTACCATTCATGGTACTAAATACGTCAGAGATAGTATTATATCCAGATGACACGTCACTGATTTCAAAATTAGGAGACAGGAAAATTACTTCCAGGAAACAAATACATAATGCTCTCTTGCGAGTACTAGACTGGTTAACTGCCAATAACTTGCTTCTGAATTCAAAAAAGGCAAAGTGCATAAAATTCACTTTACATAATGTAAGGCAAGTTGAGAGTAATATTGTATTGGGGAAAGACAAACTAAAACTAGTAGATGAAACTGTATTTCTCGGCATCACTATTAATGCCAATCTACAGTGGGGTCCTCATATTGTAAAATTAGCACATAGACTTAGCTCCGCAGCATATGCAGTTAAAATAATCAGGGAATTGACTGACCTAGCAACTGCTAGGCTTTTATATTTTAGTTATTTCCATAGCATTATGTCCTACGGCATACTATTATGGGGACGGGCTGCTGACATTGAGACCATCTTCATTTTGCAGAAGAGAGCGATCCGATTTTTACAACCTAGGTAATAGAGAGTCTCTGAGATATGTCTTCTAAGAAATCAACATTCTAACAGTTGCATGTCAACATATCTATGAAAACAAAAAAGTAGTGAGGAAAAATAAAAATATCAGTAGCTTTAAAACCATTGATAGCCGCCACAATGTGTAAACTAGAAATAAACATAAACTTTCTTTTCCAATGTTCAAACTTACAAAAGTTAGTAGTTCTTTTATGGGACACTGTATACGATTCTACAATAAAATTCCACAAGAAATACAAAACTTAACTAAAGCTCGATTCAAAAAATGTATAAAACACACTTTGTGGACAAAGGCCAATTACAAAATCAATTTCTTTTTACAAGACACATACATCTTGCGTTAAACCAGTTCATTGTTCAGAAGGAATGAAGTTTCACCGTTTATTACTATCACTAGTGAGGAGCAGGTTCAACGTCTCATGAACAAGTGACTAACCGAACTCCGACTGTGTATTGTTATAGGTTGTTGTTGTGTTCTACTCATGATATTACTGTGGTATATTCTGCTAACTAATTACATCTTGTACAAGTTCACGTGCACAAACACAGGTGGGTCCTGCAACTCCTGCATAACAATAATAAAAACATACAATAAAGCGAGTAGGAGACGAATGACTGGTATGAGACAGGGCTGCACGGGTCCTGTGATGGCAGCGATCGGTACACAACTGCACGTGCGCGAGCGGCGGCATGTCACCCGCACGCCGCCGCCTCTTACGTCCCGCGGTCTGTACTGGTCGCTGCTACGCACGGAATGCACCGCCCCAGTTGCGTATTTCTTAGCTGAGATTATAGGAACACAGCAGGAGCCACCACAGACACATGACACCAAACACACTATAGTATACATAACTCTTACTTCACTTACACACACGAGTATTTCAGGACTACCAGTTTATAATTATATAATAAAAATCAATAGGTACATAACATATATCTACATTATTATTACAAAATCAGCTGTAAAGTCACTATGGTACACCTTTGGATTATTTCTATACATAAATGGATAACACAAATAATGCTATAGAGGACATAGATAACATGCAAGAGGCTCACTCAGTCCGCTGTGAAATTGACGATCTCTCACAATATATCCCGCTCAAAGAAAAAGACTTGAAAATTATTTGCCAAAATATGAGAAGTGTGTATAGAAATATTGATGACCTACACCTAAACTTAAATATCTTAAAATTCATACCGGACATAATCATTTTATCTGAATGCCGCCTTAATTCAGCTAAGCCAATTCAGTCCTAGACAATTATGTCTCTTTTAACTCAACCCTACACCTGAATCAAAGTGATGGTGTTGTGATCTATGTTAAAAGAGACATAGTTGTAACTAATATTCGGGAGATTAGACTAGATCATGCATCATGCCTACAGATAGATACATACAACACCGCCATCCTGGGCATATACCGTTCCCCATCTATTACGAATGCTGATCAGTTTATTAACTCACTAAATACACACTTAGAATCCATAAAAACATAAAAAAATATAATTATAACAGGAGACATTAACATAGATCTTATCCCGAATGATAAGGAACAAAATTATGAAATTAGTAATAGACAAAACTATCTAAATATGTTGTGTATACATGGCATTGTGACAGGTCACACCATACCCACTAGGATGGAAAGCTGCCTCGACCACTTCATGCTGAAGCTTGACAAACCTAAAATGGCAGCGCGAATTGCAGTCATTAACACAACGATCACAGATCATTCTATGATATTTCTAAATTTATCTGAACAAAATTATATTAAAAGTTCCACAAAGGTTAAAACCGTCACAGATTTTAATAATGCCTTGCTAGATCTGGCAGAAAAGAATTTAACGCGGCTTTTACTAAGTGATAATCCAAATTATATTGTGGAGATGCTTGTTGATACAATATCTGAAACTTTAAGAGATAATACAAAAACTGTAAATATACCCAAGAACAAAAGAACATTGAAACCTTGGATTACAACAGGTATTTTAAAATGTATTAGACACAGAAATAAACTTCAAAACAAATGAAAACTAAAACCTGACAATGACATAATTAACATAACATACAGAAGATATCGCAATTTTTGTAATAATCTTATTAAAAAACTAAAGCGTAATTATGCTAGAAACAAATTAGCTGAATCAACAAATAACTCTAAGTGTTTATGGGATAGTATAAAATCAATAACTTATTTAAAAGGCAATAAAACAGATAACTTAAAACTACTTAATATTAAATCTTGCAATAAAGAATCTATTAACTATGTAAATAACTATTTTTCGAATATTGGTAAAGAGCTGGCTGAAATTATAATGGGAAACCAAACTCAAACTTATAATAATAAGGACAATACACAAGAAAACCAACCTAATTCCTTTGTACTTTTAAAAACAGATGAGGTTGAAATTAACGCAGTACTTATGGGACTGAAATCTGATAGTGCGCCAGGACATGACTGTATACCTTCTCGCTTTCTAAAAATGGCTAAGTGTGAACTAATACCTAATATCTGCCGTCTTACAAATCTTTGCTTTTCACAAGGTATTTTCCCACAAATCTTAAAAAAATCGGTTATAACTCCTGTACACAAAAGTGGAGAGAAGATTGACGTAAATAATTACAGACCAATCTCGGTTCTGCCGTCCATCTCTAAAATAATAGAGAAAGTAATAAATATTAGACTTATTAACTATTTAAATCGGTTTAATATATTGTCTAAAGCACAATATGGTTTTAGAGATGGCCGGTCAACTGACGATGCCGTAACAGCCCTAACAACACATATTATTGAACAAGTTGACTCTGGTAAGAAGTGTTTGGCTGTGTTCTTAGACTTAAAAAAAGCTTTTGATACAGTTTGTATCCCCATCCTAGTACAAAAACTAGAGAGAATAGGCATAAGGGACATCTCGCTTAGGCTCCTTAAAGACTACCTATCAGACAGGAAACAGAAGGTGAAAGTGGGTCAATATATTAGCGACGAAGTTGAAATATCCTATGGAGTCCCACAGGGTAGTGTTTTAGGACCTACATTGTTCCTTGTGTACATAAACAATTTATGCAACCTTAATATATTAAGGTTGCATAAATTTCTATAGAAAACACAAAAATTGTCTCATACGCGGACGATACCGCTCTTGTTTTCTCAAATACGAATTGGGATTTAACTCGTATAAATGCAGAGGCAGGTCTGTCCACAGTTGCGCGCTGTCTAAACTCTAATCTTCTAACCCTCAATGCGGCTAAAACGAATTATATTTGTTTTGCAAAGTATGATCGAACTCAACCACCTGACCACTTTGATATTAAAATCCTGTACTGACCAACAAAACTGTAACTGCCCCTCTATTTCTAAAATATCAAAAACTAAATATCTCGGCGTAATTATTGATCAGCGGCTATCTTGGTACCCACACATAGAAATGGTTAGCTCTAGAGTGAGACGTTTAATTTGGATCTTTAAATCATTAAGACATATCACTACACCGTTACTACGCAACAAAATATACGTGGCACTGGCGCAATCAGTAATAAGCTACTGTATTCCAATATGGGGGGAGCTGCAAAAACTAAATTTATAGAAATAGAAAGAGCTCAGAGAGCTTTAATAAAGGTGATGTATTTTAAGCCGTTTAAATTTCCGACAGAGGAACTTTACTCCCTGAGTAAACTTCTAACCGTAAGAAAATTATATATTATTAACTCAGTACTAAAAACTCACAATACAACAACCTTTGACCCAAACTTTACAAATAAAAGAAGGAAACATGTAATAATCAATTTGCCTAATTACAAATCTTTGTTCGCTCGCAGGCAGTTTAAATATCAGTCAGCACACCTATACAACCATTTAAATAAAAGCCTTGACTTATACTCGAAAAACAAAAAAGAATGTAAAAAAGCCTTGACTGAAACTATATATTCTAAAACATACGAAGAAACAGAGAACTTAATAATTAAAATAAGTAGATAATTTCACACCGAATATTGATATATAAGTAGTTACTGATAACATAAATAATGCCAAACTGGTAGACACCTTTCAAATTACTCACACACAGACACCAAGATACACACGCATACACACACACACACACACGCACACACACACACACACACACGAACACAACAACACACACAAATAACCTGTATACTGAATGTTTAATGTATATTTATTATTTTAATACTTCATTTAACTAATTTGAATTGTTGTTAAAATCTTTAGTAACCTTAAAGTAAAATTTAACTTTGTTATTATTTAATCTATTTCTAATTGTTTAACTTATGATATAATAAGACTTGGGTCAGAGAGCGAAGGCGTCTGGCACAGGTATTTTCATACTTAAAAGACGGCTTCAGCTTACACTATGTTAATTAATAGTCATGGTTAAACAATAAACATTTTTGTTTTTGTTTTGTTTTTGCAGTGGGGACCCCACATAGATAAATTAGCTGGTAAATTAAGTTCTGCGGCTTAAGCTGTTAGGTACATCAGGCAAAGCACGGATGTGACTACATCTAGGCTAGTATATTTTAGTTACTTTCATAGTGTGATGTCCTATGGTATCTTGTTGTGGGGGAAAGCAGCGGATATTCAAACTATTTTTATTTTTCAGAAAAGAGCTATTCGAGAAATTTATAATTTAAAACGAACAGACTCCTTAAGAGAGCTTTTTAAAGAAATTGACATACTAACTGTAACTAGTCAATTTATTTTCGAAAATATAATGTATGTACGCAAGAACCTTACAACATTTACAAAACTTAGCGATAGCTGCAATGTTAACCTAAGAAATAATCACAGATTGTGTGCGCCCCGATTTAGACTCGCGAAGGTTAGCAATTCTTTCAAAGGTCAGTGCATTCTCTACTATAATAAGATACCTCTGGAGATTTTGAAATTGCCATTTGAGCAATTTAAAAAGCATTTTAAAGCGACTTTGTCGAAAAAGGGATATTACAATGTTCAAGATTACTTAAATGACAGGACTGTATGGGGTTAATCTGGCTCAACACAGACCTTGCTGTTAATAATTTTGTAATTATTTATTCCTGCTTATTAATCATAACAATAAAAAATTTCATATTTGTATTAGTTAAGCACAACCTATTTTTAAAAGAGATCTAAAAATCAATCTGTGGGTGTTTCTACGCCCTTCTTCTCCCAGAGTGGTCCAATGTAGAGAAGATGCAAAAAATTACGTTTGCTAAGTATATGTAAATATCTACAGTAATAAAGTACTTTGACTTTGACTTTGACTTTGCTCTAAGCTTATGAGATCATATTTAGAAGGGAGGGTTCAAAAAGCTGACATTAATAGGACAAAATTGTCGGGTTCTCAGGTAAAGATGGGAGTCCCACAAGGATCTATTCTGGGTCCGTTCCTTTTCCTCGTGTATGTAAATGATTTACCATTCATGGTACTAAATACGTCAGAGATAGTATTATATCCAGATGACACGTCACTGATTTCAAAATTAGGAGACAGGAAAATTACTTCCAGGAAACAAATACATAATGCTCTCTTGCGAGTACTAGACTGGTTAACTGCCAATAACTTGCTTCTGAATTCAAAAAAGGCAAAGTGCATAAAATTCACTTTACATAATGTAAGGCAAGTTGAGAGTAATATTGTATTGGGGAAAGACAAACTAAAACTAGTAGATGAAACTGTATTTCTCGGCATCACTATTAATGCCAATCTACAGTGGGGTCCTCATATTGTAAAATTAGCACATAGACTTAGCTCCGCAGCATATGCAGTTAAAATAATCAGGGAATTGACTGACCTAGCAACTGCTAGGCTTTTATATTTTAGTTATTTCCATAGCATTATGTCCTACGGCATACTATTATGGGGACGGGCTGCTGACATTGAGACCATCTTCATTTTGCAGAAGAGAGCGATCCGATTTTTACAACCTAGGTAATAGAGAGTCTCTGAGATATGTCTTCTAAGAAATCAACATTCTAACAGTTGCATGTCAACATATCTATGAAAACAAAAAAGTAGTGAGGAAAAATAAAAATATCAGTAGCTTTAAAACCATTGATAGCCGCCACAATGTGTAAACTAGAAATAAACATAAACTTTCTTTTCCAATGTTCAAACTTACAAAAGTTAGTAGTTCTTTTATGGGACACTGTATACGATTCTACAATAAAATTCCACAAGAAATACAAAACTTAACTAAAGCTCGATTCAAAAAATGTATAAAACACACTTTGTGGACAAAGGCCAATTACAAAATCAATTTCTTTTTACAAGACACATACATCTTGCGTTAAACCAGTTCATTGTACCCTATATATTATGCTTGCTTGATTATGTTTTGACGTTCATTAAGTCTTCGTTTTTGTGCTATTATGATATCTTTGAAATAAATTGAACTGAACCTAGCTGCTTTCTTGATGAATGTACTGGTGATAATAATACCTGAGAAGGATGCCGAAAAGATTCAACTGGTTGGTCAGAGTGCTACACTTGGTATTGCAAGTAAAAGTCCATCTGAACAAACAAAAAAGAAGAAACATGAGTATTCTAGAAAAAATAGGAAATAATTGTCATTTTTAGATTAAATGTAAGCTGTCGGTTTATTTGAATATTTCAATTAAAAAGTGGTTAAAGAAGAAATAAATATTGTCAATACAGAAAAAGAAAAGTAACTTCAAGAGAAAACCTTAAATATAGAAACAAAATCTTGTTCAGCTGTATCCTAAGCCCCCAAAGATATTGTAAAACAAGTATCTAGTTTGGATGATTCTGTAAAAGAAAACGTTGAAAGAGTAGATAAAACTGAATAAAATGCCTCTACCATGGAAGTAGAAATTATAATTCTTGTTTATCAAGGCGCATTGATCTTTTTCATTAAATAACAGTTATTTCAAACGAGCCTTTCACAGAGTATCTGAAAAATAAGATAAGGCCTATTACACCTAAAAAACAAGGAAAACGACAGTCAGAAAAACTCTTTGACATATCCTATACAATCTAAAGTATCACGCCTGTGGGCAAGGATGGCCCCACGACTCAAGTTGCTAACTACAGACAGTTTGCAATTTGAGTCCTACAGTTGCTGGCCTCTCTGTTTTTGGGAAGATCTTTGAAACCATGATTAATTGTTGCGTCACTCAACAAATTAGAGTCCATCTTCCAGAAGCCCAGCACGGATTTCTCCCTGCCCGTTCAACAGTGACCAGCTCATCTTCGTCAAGTTTGTGTCATCAGCTATGGAAAAAAAGAAGCAAGTTGATGTGACCTATTTTGACTTCAAAAAAGCGTTTGATAGAATCCATAATGATGTGCTGCTGCGATCATGACTAACAGTCGCCTCAGGACCAGTCTTCCATGACTACATAATATCCGGCACTCTTATCTGACTGACTTTTAACGACCTAATCCAGGTGACATGTAAGAGAGCTTACAGGTTGCTTGGGTTTTTTATTAGGCAGGCAAGGGTCAACAATTATAACACTGTATAATGCCTTTGTCACTGTACAATTTGGTAGATTACTTTCATATTATAAAAACATATTGAAAACATTGTTTTATTTAAAGTAATGCCCTCCATTACGACAGAAGAAGTTTTACTTTATTCGCAAGTAGGTAGGTATATATTATTTTCCTAACGTCCACACATTTAGGCCACACTTTTATGCAAACTGGCAAGGAGCACTTAAGTGGCCAGTTACTGCCAGGCTTACCCCTATGTAAGTATGTATGTAAGAATGTGTGTAGGTGTATATGTATGTATGTTTGTAAGTAAGTATGTATGTAAGGATAAATAAAAGTATGTATGTATGTTTATGTATGTCGGGTCAAATCTTTCGGATCAAATTTGGCCCACTTTCCGATTTTCGATTGAGCATAAATTAAATCCGATGACAATAAAATATTTGTATGACATGGAAGTGATCTGATGATGGAGCCGGAAGGTGACCTAGGGAACTCTGCAACAAAACGGCGCAACCCATCAAGTTTGGGGTCGTTTTATTCGTCTAGACAAGCACTTTGTAATACAATACACAAAATGCTGGGTAGTTCTGTCGACCACGCTGTTGTCTATTTAGGCTCAAAGCTCTTCGCTGCTGGTCAAGCGTACGTGGCCTTAATTAGAGTCAAGGTCTCCTTTTATTGAAGAAATGGACCTTACTAAATTAACGGGCAAACGAATCGTTTAACAATGACCCTTTAAATAAAAAATTAACAGGTTGATAAAGATAGAACACAGCGATAACTAAAAATAAGAAATAAATAAAAATTTGTACCAAAAACATTTTAAAATAGATTTTATTTAAATGCTCTCAAAAAAAGTAAATAATCTTTACCTTTAATCAAATCCATCAATTTATTACATTAAACAATTTAACATAAAAGCTTGTTGCGAGATTTGCTTGAGTAATAATTATGTAATAAATAATTAAGTAACTTGATCTTGAAATAAGTAAATAAAGGAGAAAAAGGTATGAATATTCAAAATACTTACATATACACAACTAAATCTCGTAACAAGCTTATAAATATCATATAAATTATGTGATGTAATAAGTTCATGGGTTTGATTAAATTTGAGTATTTTTTCTTCTATTTAGTACATTGCAAATAGCTTCAATTTTAAAAAGATTTTTTACAATTAATTATATTATTAATTAATAGTTTCTCTAATGTACTGTTATTTACATGTTAGTTACTGTCAAAAGTAAAGCGATTCGCAAACTATAATGTGAGCAAAACTGGTATGTTTCATTATTTGTTAATATAGTGGCAATAGAAATAGACCCTTTGTGCAAATTTCATCTCTCTACCAATTTCGGTTGGTCCGGTAGAGCCCGGTGACAGACAGATAGACGGACAGCGGAGGCTTAGTAATAGGGTCCTGTTTGGCACCCTTCGGGTTCCGAACCCTAAAAAAGCGTTGCAGCAGAGGTACGCGGCAAATAACTATTGCAAAAGTATAAATAAAGAGTCTTTCACACCTTTGCTGAAAACCGTTGCAGTCAAAACTGATAAACCTGCCACGCTTGTCAATAGCTTTCGCGTTACTGAACTTTGTCCTTTAGATGCAAATAATGTGGACAACAGCTAATGTATAGCATCTTCCAAAGAGGATTAACAACACCAAGCAAAGCCTGGAACAGAAACCGACGGAGAAATTAGTTCGTGCGCACTAACTTACCCAGACTTATGTAATATCTTTGGTGATACAATTGTTGAACAAGGAAACACAGCTACGGCACTTACCTTACAATAATCAGGCTAACATTTCAATGCTATCCACAAAATGTGGAAGAAATTTAACGCATTCACTGAAGTAGACAATATGGAAATAGCTTTTAAAAATTAGGGTATTCAATTTATAAACGATGGGTCTGATGATCGATTGATTGATGATGCCACCTAATGAAACTAAAACAATTTGGAATATCATTAATAGAGAAGCAGGTAAAACAAAATCAGGAGAACGTAGCATTTTACTTAAGATTGAAGATCAACTAATAACTTCTAACGATGACTTCGCGGCCGCATTTGAACAGTTCTTTACAAATGTTCCAATTGTTACTATGTCTTCTTTAGACTCGTCTCCGGATCTTGCGGCATTATTTTTAAAAGACAATGTTCAAAAGTGCAATCAAGATTTCTCATTCATATTTATTGAGAAATACGGCATTAAGCATTTAAGTTGTTAAATTTGAAATCTCTGGGGCATGCCAGAAAAAATTATGAGCTCGGTGATAGACGAACTTGCCCCTCATTTAGCTAAAATCTTCAAATCTTCAATGCAAATCTTCAATAAATGTGTAGATGAGAGAACTTTCCCTGATCTCATGAAACACAGCAGGCTAGTACCTTTATTTAAGGGCGGCGATAAAGGTGACCTCACAAATTTCAGACCGGTCTCGGTTCTACCTGTATTAAATAAAATATTTGGGAAGATCATATTGGGTCAGTTGCTGGCGCACTTTAATGCACATCAAATTCTCCATAGCCAGTATGTTTGGATTAACAAAAGGGCGGTCGACAACAGATGCTGGAGTCATGTGACCTGTCCAAGGCATTTGACTGTGTAGACTACGAAATATTGCTCTTAAAGCTAAAACACTAGGCATAAAAGGCATAAAGGCTTTATATAATAAGACGAAGTGCAAGTTTATTCTATGTAACTTTCCTTATTGTTCTAATTTATTGGGGAAACAAAATAAAAGTGTACATAGAATGAACATGCATCTATAAAATATAACGTGTCATCATAGTGATGCTATTTTATATTTCGACATGAATAATTTTATTCATAACTTTACTTTGACTCAGGATACTATGTTCTGTCTCATAAAACAAAAAAACAAGTAGCTAAATTGTTAGCGTATAATATATTCGACACAGTTGTTAATACTATAACGCAACTGCGTTATAGTATTGAAGGCTTAGTTAGTATTAGTACTAATAGTAGTGTTTTAAACTAGATAGTTCGACAAAAGAGGACCCCTCAAAACATAAGAAAATTTTACAAAATAAGCAGGGTTTTTCTCGCAATCAAATGAAAAATACTAGGACAAAGGGTAAGCCCCACTTAAATATTTCCCATCAAAACATGCAGGGGCTACCTGGCAAAGAACTTGTACTAGAATTATTTCT
Source organism: Argyresthia goedartella (assembly GCA_949825045.1). Lineage (NCBI taxonomy): Eukaryota > Metazoa > Arthropoda > Insecta > Lepidoptera > Argyresthiidae > Argyresthia > Argyresthia goedartella. Next base: position 21,749,646 of record OX463807.1, read on the forward strand.
TAATCATTCAGACACCGATGTTATTTGTATTACAGAAAACTGGTTAAAGGAAAATATGATGTCTTTTAACGTAAATAATTACAAAATTGTCAGTTGTTACAATAGAAAGACTGCTGATAGAGGTGGTTCTTTAATCTTAGTAAAAAATAATATTAAGGTGAAACAACGGAAAGATATTCTTGCACTTACTGTAGAAAGACAAATAGAGGTATCCTGTGTTGAGTTGGATAGCCATATTATTGTTTGTGTCTACAGACCTCCGAGAGATGAAAACGGCCATGGCAATTTTGAAATGTTCGAGAAAATTATGGAGGATGCCCTCATGCACGTTGAGAAAATTCATTTTTGAGCATCAAAAATTCGAAGAGTCTATACGAAATGACACTAGCGCAATATAACTGACTATATATCATATGAAATTTTAACTTTAATATTAATACTGTTTTATATTTATATAGATTTATTTTGTACCTTTAATTAACCTGTTACCTACTATAAAGTCTGAATATTCATGTCTAACTATGTTTCTCTTTTAAAATGTTTTTCCTTCTGCCTGTGTTTATAAATGCTTACACAAAAGTGCACATTGTTGTGCGTGTTGTCACCCGTCGGTCACAACGGAAGACCAGCGCTGATTGTTCGCATTCAGCATATGCTGAGTTGAGGCCGGCTTGTGACAGGAAATATTCTTATGTACCTAGTTGTTCAATATTGACTCCTATTTTTGTTTCCTGTTACAAATAAACTTCTTTCTTTCTTCTTTCTTCTTTCTCATTAAACTTTGTAATAGCAGAAAAAAGTTAATAATTTGTGGCGATTTTAATGTAGATTTGCTTGTAGATACAACATTGAAACAACGATTAATAACTCTGTTCAAATCATTTAATTTATGTCATATATTTCTAGAGCCGACTAGAATTACACTTACCAGCCAAACTTGCTTAGATAACGTTTTTGTGACTGTGCATTCACAAGTAAAAATGTAATTAACTGCTTACCCTCCGATCACAGTGGTCAAACAGTGTCATTCTCAATTGCCAGTAAAAATAGGACTGATCCATCATTTTATAGGCCTATTACATCCCATAGACAAGAGACGTATATGAAAAAGTTAGATATAAATTTGCCAGTACCGGATTTTGTTCTTCAACATTATTCAGACAGAATTCAATAAAGTTTTTAAATTAAAGAAAGTCAGGGACTACAACGGTAAATCTAAATTTAATGACTGGGCAACGTTTGGATTTCGTAAAGGTAGAGTTATCTTATATGACGTTATCTTATATGATGAGAAATCCGCGCTATCCCGCATATCTTCGTGAACATTTTGAGTTTCTTTTCTCTGGGGATAGACTTCGGAGATCTCACACGGTGTCACTTTTGTCAATTCCTCAGCACAACACTGTTGCTTACGAGCACTCGTTTAGGTTAAGGGCAATACGTTTGTGGAATGCACTTCCTTGCGCTATTAGGGATTGCACATCCTTGTTCTCTTTTAAGAAAAAGTTGAAACAGCATCTCCTCTCTTCCGCATAGTGGGTATCTTATAGTATGTATGTGTATCTATGTATTTATTGTATTCTATTAATTTATTTTATAGTATGTGTAGGAAGTATTGTGATTTATCTGATAGTATATTGACTTTATTTCTTTCTTTTAAATCTTAATTGTACACTAGGACTACCTCTCTATAAATATTTTTTCCTTTCCTCACAGGTTAGCTGTAAGAAATTTCTTTTTAGAAATAAGCTCACCTTTGCATATTGTTCGTTGTATTTTTTCCATTGTGTTGTCTGTGCAATAAAGAATTATTATTAATTATTATTATTTATTTATTTATTATCTTTGGTACACAAAACAGCATTGAAGATAATACTCTAAAATATGACATGACAACGGGTGAAAGGCTGTCTTCAGAGCCAAAAATATGTATACACAGCATGTTATAAAAAAAGAATATGTGCCTAATTAAAATTATACATACAATAAATCAAAGAACACTAAAGAAGAAATTAACAATTTAAACAAAATTAAATTACACATAAAACAGTTTCAACAAATTAACAATTTCAAGGTCATTTAGAAAATTCTGCAGAATTTTAACAATTTACAGAAAATAGAAAATAATTTACAGAAAATATTATTTGAGGATATTACGCATTTTAAACTTAAAACAAGGCAACGAATCATGGTAGATATCAGGGACGTCGTCTTCGCTGGCAGAAAGCTCGTTAAAGTAGCGATACATACGAAGAGTAGGGTTGTTAGCGCTGATGTTGGATTTGCACGGCGGGATGAAGAAGGGACGTGGCTTTCTAACTAATCTGCTGGGTGCGCGGAAGTTAATGTCTGAGAGAATAGAAGTTGTAATGGTGCCGTTAATTATTTTGTGTAGGTGGATCAGGTCCTGAAGCCCGCGACGTGATTCAAGGGTTTCTATCGAGAATTGTTCACACCTACTTTCGTAAGACCTTAGTGAACGACGAAGCCCGAAACGCGCTTAAAGCATACGGAGAAAACGCTTTTGGACTGACTCTACATGGTTGATATGGACTTTGTACATTGGCGACCATATGACAGACGCGTACTCCAACCTACAGCGGACAAGTGTATTATACAGTAAGATTATACTTGCTGGATTTTTAAACGACTTGGTGATCCGTAAGATAAAACCAAGAAGCTGGTTACATTTCTTGACGAGGGCGGAGCAATGCTGGTTGAAGCTTAGCTTCTCGTCAAATACAACTCCCAGATCAAGTGCTTCGGATTTTATTTGCAATGCGACATCATCTAAGGTGTAATTAAATTGGACAGGGTTGTGGTTACGAGTCATTGTTATCACAAAGCACTTGTCTGCAGCCAGAATCATGTGGTTGTCTTTACACCAATGTGACAGGTTACGCAGATCCTCCTGAAGGGCAGTGCAGTCGCGTTGCGTACGGATACGAGTAAATATTTTGAGATCGTCGGCGTACAATAAGCATGGGCTTTTAAGTTTAGACACCAAATCGTTTATGAAAATGATGAAAAATAAAGGCCCTAATAGGGATCCTTGAGGAATACCTGAAGAAATATCAGTTAGCCTCGACAAGTGTCCTTTCAGCGCTATGATCTGACTACGATTCCTAATGTAAGATTCCACCCAACGAAGAAAATTACCGTGTACACCGTGTGAGGAAAGTTTGTTACAAAGGATGCGATGGTTAACTTTATCAAAGGCTTTCCGGAAGTCAGTATAAATTGAATCTACTTGGCAGCGATCGTTAAAAGCCTGACAAATGTAGTTGGTGTATTCAAGCACATTGGACACTGTGGATTTACCCCTTACAAAACCGTGCTGCTCAGGTACAATTTGTGGATTGACGTGATTGTAAAGTGCGTCGAAGATGAAAGACTCGAACACCTTGGAAAGACACGACAATATGCTAATAGGCCGGTAATTGCCGCAGTAATTGTTAATATCTCCTGATTTGTGTATGGGCACAACGTACGCCAGTTTCCAACTTTTCGGATAGGTCCCCGTGCGGAATGACTTATTGAAGATCTGTGTGAGCGGAAGGGATAGAGCTGCGGCACAGTGTTTTATAAAGCAGAGGGGAATCCCATCGGGACCAGCGCCCTTGTTGACGTTTACACTGGCTAACTTCTTATAGACTGAGTTCTGAGGTATTTTCATATTAGCTAAGGTGTTATTGCATTCGCTGATGACACACTCACTCACATCATCACCGGTGTTGTCCTTCTCAAAGACTGATGCGAAGTAATCGGAGAATAAGTTACATATTTCTTGCCCACCACGAGCAGATTTTTCACCAAAATACATGGTCTCCGGAATCGAGTTATTAGCTCTTTTGGTCTTAACGAAAGTGAAAAATAATTTAGTCGTTTCACTAAGAGAGTCCTCAACGCTATTAAGGAAAGATTTGTAGCAGTCCTTGATTATTTTTTTGGATCTAGTGCGTAGCATTTGGAACTCATCATAGTCGCGGGGATTCTGATATTTTTTATAATGTCTGTGAACTTTTTTTTTTCCTCTATGCAAGCTTTTAAGGGTTCTGAAAACCAAAGGGGATGTCTATTGTCACCAACTCTTTTAAGCGGTGTGTTTTGTTTTATTATGTCATTCAAGGTAGAATAGAAAGCCTCCAGGTCCAGATTAACGTCAGCATTACCCAACAATACGGGCCAGTTAATTGAGTCTAGAGCTTGGATGCATTTAGCGAAGTCGCATTTGCGGTAATTAAGAGTTTTTTTTGACTTTGCGATTAGCGGTCTGGGCACATCCAGCAGTTCGGCCACGATTGCCGGATGATGCCTGTCGGCTCGAGATATGGCATCACAATCGGTCAGGGTTAGGTTTGGGTTAACTCGACGTATGAAAAGGACAAAACACTGAATAAGTTAAACCGTGAATAACTTCTTTTTTTAATTTTTCATTAGTAAGGCCGTTAGCTTATATATTCAATAAATGTGTTGACGATGGGGCTTTCCCAGACCTCATGAAACACAGAGTCAGAGTCAGAGTCATTTTTTTATTGAATATAAATAAATAAATTATCTTATTCAACGTCAAAATTATACTTACTTATAACTACAAGTCAATTTTTTTTTATATATAAAAAAAGACCACCGTTTCGGAAGGTGGGCCTCCGGGGTTAAGAAGAAACGGCAAGAAACTCCCCCATACCTTTTTTTTTAAAAGTGACTTTACAACAGGTACTGGTTTCGTTCTAAGGAAATTCGCCGGCGAGTGATAGACTTGATCTATCGCCCCTCGTCGAATTTCTGTGCGCTGAGATGGTATGGACCATGCAGTTTTGTCATCTAAGTATTCCTTAATACTATGATAGGACTTTCTTATCAGCTCATTTTTAACATAGTTTTTGAACCTCTTTTCAGGAAGGATCAATGATTCCTGTGGTATTTTATTGTAGAAGCGAATACAGTGCCCCATGAATGATGTGCCTACTTTACTTAGTCTACATAATGGTAGTGCTAAACTATTTTTATTTCTAGTGTTAATTGTATGGCTATCACCGACAATTTTAAATAAAGCTATGTTTTTTCTTACATGCATGATATTCTCTTATATATATTAACAGGTAACTGTAAGTATATTAATTTCTTTGAATTTTTCTCTTAATGATTCTCTAGCATCTAATTGATATATCGCCCTGATCGCCCTTTTTTGTAAGAAAAATATCGTATTTATATCTGCTGCTCTCCCCCAGAGCAATATTCCATAAGACATAATACTGTGAAAATAACTAAAGTAAACCAATCTGGCAGTTTCAACATCTGTAAGATATCTGATTTGTCTGACCGCAAAAGCGGCTGAGCTAAGTCTTCGTGCGAGATTAGTTATGTGAGGACCCCATTGAAGTTTCGAATCTATAGTGATTCCGAGAAAGATTGTGTCTTCAACGAGGTCCAATCTTTCAGATCCTATTCTAACACTGCTTTCAACCTGTCGTACATTAGGCAAACAAAATTTGATATATTTAGTCTTCTTTGAGTTAAATAACAGGTTGTTTACATTGAACCAACTTAACACATGAGAGAGTGTTTGCGTCGTCTAGAATTTCTTCTCGTCTTTTCACCTTGAAAATAAAAGATGTGTCATCAGCAAATATAACAATCTGAGTCATTTTTTCCACCATATAAGGCAGGTCATTCATGTACACTAAGAAAAGGAACGGACCTAAGATAGAACCCTGGGGTACACCAATATTCATATGGGTTCCAGTAGACTTTCATCTGTTTATTTTATATTTATATGTATTTACTTTTAGTAATCTTTCCATTAAACAAGATGCCATTAATTTTAACGCATTATCTTTGATACCATAGTGTTGAAGTTTGAGCAAAAGAGTTTGATGGTCCACACAGTCAAAGGCCTTGGAAAGATCACAGAAAATACCAACCGCATTCTGTGATCCTCCCCACGCACTATAAATGTGTTCTACTAGCGCTACTCCGGCGTCTGTTGTTGATCTGCCTTTAGTGAATCCGAACTGTTTTTTGTGGAGTAGCCCAGATGCATTGAAGTGAGAGAGTAGTTGACTCAATATGACCTTTTCAAACACCTTGCTCAACACTGGCAATACAGATACAGGTCTGAAGTTGGCAGGGTCTTGTTTACTACCGGATTTGAAAAGTGGTATTAATCTGCTCATTTTCATGAGGTCAGGAAAAACTCCGTTTGCTATACAACTATTGAATGTGATTGCCATGTATGGTGCAATCACATCGATTACTGATTTAACTACGTTAACCGACATGCCCCATAAATCTTCAGTCTTTTTCATGCTAAGAAGTTTAAATGTTTTAACTATAGTTATAGAGCCTATTGGCTTGAAGTTAAAGCCATCCTTGTTTTGGGGCACATTTTCTACCAAGAAATCTAAAGACTTTTCAGAAGAGGATGGTAGTGCTTCTGTTGTTATTATTGGTATGGTACTAAAGAACTTTTCAAATGCGTTAGCAACGTCCTCGTTTGATGAGAGTAATTGGTCGTTAACTTTTAAATTAAAACTAGATTCACTAGACCTAACCTTGCCTGTCTCTTTTTTAATAATGTTCCATGTAGTTTCAATTTTGTCGCCAGAAGCTTTGATTTTATTGTTGAGATGTAGGCACTTGGCTTTGTGGCAGTCTTTCCTAAAATTTTTAGGATAATTTTTGACAAAGACGTTAAACTCAGGACTGTGATCATAGGATTTTTGCTCATACAATTCATATAGTCTGGACCTGCTCTGTCTTAAATCCTCTGTTGCCCATTCAGAGAATTTTGAATTTTTGTCCGGTCTCACTTTTGTCAGATTGAAAACCTTTTCAAATTCCGCAGATACAGATTTGAAGAAGTTCGGATCTAATGTGTTCGGATCTTCACACTAAGGTGTTAACGGTAGACTTGACACTAGTCCACTACGAAATTTTTCCATTTTCTTCAAATTTACTGGTCTACACAATACTTTAACTGGCTTTTCAACACACCTGCTCGTAAAGTAGGTCTTATTATAGCGTATTTACACTGATAATGCAGAATATTACCCATGCCGTGCCTTTTACATTACATTATCGCACTAGTGCCTTTTCATTACATATCTTTTTAAATATTAGCAAGAAGTATTAATGTCTCGAAAACAGCTAAGTAGTTATTTGCGTAAATATAAAATTCAATTCAAAATGTGATAAATAATTAAAAAATTTCATGAAACTGCTTGTTAGCTTGTTGGTATTTATATTTTGACGGTGTATTTTTACCTATAAATACCCAATTTCAAAATTTATAAATATGTGGCTGATTAGCTATTTTGCCGGTGCCCTTATCTCAGACTTGCGCGCGCATGCAGCGCTGACCGCGCGAAGAAATAAAATTACGGCCGCCATCTTTTAAATGGGTTTCTGTTTGTTAAGTTTATTCACAGTATTGCATTTCGTTAGTTTTATTTACTTTTCCTCGCAAGTGTGTTGAAAAACGTCGTATGAAACACGTGAGCATTGGTCATTACACTTCTCGTCTCCATTAAGCCTTCGCCTTCGGCTCAGGCTTAAAAACCGACTCGAGTGTAATGACCAACATACCACACTTGTATCATAATGTACTATTATAGCATTACTTTTTTCAAATACTACAATCTGACCAGTGTGGTCTGAACTTAATGCCTTAACTGTTTGTTTATCGTGAATACTACATTCACAGAATACGTTATCTAGACAAGTAGCGGAGGTAGCCGTTATTCGTGTAGGCTCCAGAAAGTATTGTAAGACTTAAATACTGCTAGGATCCTAGTGCGAATAGAGCGGTTTGCGGTGTCTAGTAAATGTACGTTAAAGTCGCCGCAAACTATGACGCGTTTGGACTTGTTTCTGGATGCAAGTTGAAGAACTTGTTCCATCACTGATTCAAAGTCTTCAAAATCTCCTTCGCCCCGCCTGTACACACTAACAATAGTATATTTTTCCATCTCAACACACGAGACTTCAGCATTCATTTCGCTAGAAAGACTAACAATATCCTTTCGTTCTTTACACTTAAAACCATCTTTTACTAAAATTAAGGAACCACCTCTAGTTTTAGTCTTTCTATTGAAACAGCTGATCACTTTATAATTTGGTATGCTGAACTGCATTGCACACTCTTGCAGCCAGTGTTCTGTCATACAAAGTATATCTATTCTTTCGCTTTCTAAAAACATTTCTAATTCTAGTTGCTTGCCAGAAAAGCCTTGTATATTTTGGTGCATTACCTTTAAGCCGTGCTTTTCTGTTGTCGGTTGCGGCAGTTTAAAGATACAATAGTATCGTTTGTACATATTGCCTTGTCAGTAGTTACATGCTCCTTAGTACGTGTACTAATCGTTGTGGTGACCGTTATACAATTACTTACTTCTGTTATACTGTTTATAACAGATTCTAAAATAAATGAAGCTATAGACTTAGCTATTACGTCAGTGTCAATTTTAACAATAATAACTTTGATGTCCTCACTGTTTCCGTCAGTGACGTATTTACAAATTAATAGATTTGTGTCAAAAAATACAATTTTTGTATTGCGTACAGTCATTTTATACATATACATATTTAACCTATGAGTAGCGTGCTGTTGCTTTCCATGCATTGTATTTTTGTAAGGGTAGGAACATAGAACAATCTTGCCCACTTCTAGATTAGAGAGAGCATCAACAAACTTTATCATAGTTTGTTTCCCTACACCTATACTATTTTCCATATATAATATTACGGTTGTACCCTCCTCATATTTGTAGTTTAAAATGTTTTTGGCCATAACTTTGAAGGGGACATCGGGCATGCAATAGTTAATAACCGTACCTACGCAACAAGCACGAAGAGCTGGTCCCATACCTATACCTAGCCTGTCCGAGAACATAACAGTCTTACGAGGTGTCACGTGTGAGGTCCCGGCCGGCGGCGTCGCTGTGCACGTCGTTGCAGGGCTGTCTGGCTCCTGGCACTGGCGCTGGTGTGCAGCGGCAGGCTGCGGCGTCAGTGGCGGCGGCGCACGTGTGAGCTCGGCGGTGACGTCACTCGGGGCGAGCTGCTGGTCGCTCGTCACCATGTGCGCAGTGAGAGGACAGACCCGCGGCTGATGTAAAGGGTCAGTCTCGGGCTCTGCGGCGGCGTCGGTGTCGTCCTTGGGTGCGAGCTACTGATCGCTCGCAGTATACTTGATGCGAGGGCTCGCCGGTTGTGGTGGCGCGCTGAGGCAGGCCCGCGGCTGATGTAAAGGATCAACCTCGGACTCCGCTGGCGGCGTATCCCCGGTGTCCAGTGTGACGATGGTGAGCTCTTCGGTGGGCGCGGTGGTGTTTTGCTGAGACTCACATATCTGGCAGTTTTCATGGATGCATTGCTGTGCAGTAAACTGATACCTCTGTTCAAGTCAGGAGATAAGGGTGATCCTTCAAATTTCAGACCAATATCTGTTCTTCCTATACTAAGCAAAATATTTGAAAAGATTATACTCAATCAAATGCTCTCACACTTCAACCGTACAAAACATCTCCACGCCAAACAATACGGTTTCACTAGGGGTAAATCGACTACGGATGCAGGTATTACCCTTATATCTCATATTTATTCTGCATGGGAGGCCGCACAGGATGCCATCGGAGTTTTTTGCGACCTGTCGAAGGCGTTTGATTTTGTTGATCATAATACGCTTATAATTAAATTAAATCATTACGGAGTTAGAAATAAAGCGTTGGATCTACTAAGATCATACCTATGCAATATAATTCAAAAGGCAGAAGTAAACGGCGTTAAATCTGATGGATCGGGTGTAAAAATTGGCGTCCCACAAGGTTCCATATTAGGCCCTTTCTTATTCCTGGTATATATTAACGATCTGCCTTTCATGGTGGAGAAATTAACTGACGTAGTGTTGTTTGCTGATGATACTTCGATGGTCTTCAAAATTGAAAGACAAAAAGGAGATTTTGATGATGTTAATGGTGTATTGTCTTTAACCTTGAATTGGTTCACAATTAATAATTTATTGTTAAACGCTGGTAAAACCAAGTGTATCAAATTCTCAATTCCAAATGTCAGGCAAGTTGAGACCAGTTTAGTGTTAGACAACAGCACGTTGGAATTAGTAAATGATGCGAAGTTTCTTGGAATAACCATTGATACCAAATTGCCCCCCTCTCGTCCAAGTCTTAGCCGCGAGCAGACGTACCGCTAGTTATTTTTCTTAAATCAAAAATATACCTCTCGCGAATATCACCTCTAATAGTAGTACGAGTCGTGTCAGTTTAGTGCAAACGTAAGACAGTGACCTCGGACGCATCTCCCAACAAGCGCTCGCCGTGGTACATCATATAATTGCTATCCTGCTCCCGCCGCCGCATCACGCCGCAACAACGTGATCTGCCACTCGACGCCACCACCGTGCCGTGCCGCGCGCGCTGCTACAACTCGGGGAAGCAACACAGCATTATACTGCTATCCTACTCACTCAGCGAGAGCGCCTGAGTGCTACGCTTTTGGCTGCTACGAGCTACGAGCTATCTCCGTAGCGCAACTACGAAGACACTCCACTCGCATTTGACACGATCATCTTTTTATCACACGCTTTTTGGCAAAACTAAAATGGAAACTACACTGAATAAGTCTCTCTCGGAATCAGACATTTCTACAATAGGCCAACAAGAAGTAACCGCGCCTACATACATATGTATCGGGTATTCTTTTTAATCGGGTTGCCACATGGAAACCCGATTAAAAAGAAAGAGAAATGAGGATAATGACTATGATGAATTTAAGGAAGATATAAGGGCCATGATTCAATCTTTCATTACGAAGCAAGACCAGGAATCAGGAATCTCTAAGGAAATCTGTCAATCCATTACTGATATTAAAAACTCTTTAACGCATCTAAGTGAGCAAAATGATGATCTCAAAAAGAAACTTGATGTAATGGAAGCTGACAAAAAGAAAGATCGGGAATACATTGCATTGTTGGAGGATAAACTTGAGGATTTACACAGGCAAAATAGAAAAACCTGCATTGAATTGAGAAACATCCCTTACAAAAAAGATGAGACGCAGGACGACCTGATAAAAATGACAGAGGAACTCTCTAAGACTATTGGTATTGAACAATTTTCCAAGACGGACGTAAGAGATATATTTCGAGTGAAAAAGAAGGAACACAACAAAACTGTGATAGTGGAGCTACAGTCAAGCATAATGAAAAAGGATATACTAACCGCCACAAAGAGATATAACATCAAAAACAAAACGGCAAAGCTATGTGCGAAGCACCTAGGAATACTTGAAAAACCTGACGAACCAGTCTTTATTGCTGAGCAACTTACACCTAAGGCCGCGCGACTATATTTCCTAGCTCGGGATCTCGCCAAATCTCGGGGCTACAAATTCTGTTGGACTGCCTATGGTAAAGTGAATACGTGGGGCGCACTGTAAGTTTCCGGAATGAATATGAAAAAATACTATTAAAGGTACAAAATTAATTTATTGTTTTTCAAAATAATCTCCCTTGGCGTCTATGCACTTTTTCATTCGATGAAACCAGTTTTGAAAACTTTTGTGCCACTCCTCTGTGGTGACCTCTGAAACGTGTTTTTCATACTCCTCGACAGCCTCTTCTGGTGATGAAAATCGTTGACCGCGTAATTGGTTCTTAATTTTTGGGAACAGAAAAAAGTCACAAGGTGCCAGGTCGGGACTGTATGCAGGATGACTCATGAGTTCTACATTTTTCGCCTTCAAAAAGTCGTTTGTCTGTCTGGCCGTGTGAGAACTAGCATTGTCGTGGTGCAGGATGATACGGCGTTTACGGTTATTTTTACGGAGTTCGTCAATAACTTCCGGCAAACAAATGGTCGTGTACCAGTCACTATTCACTGTACGACGATTCTCTAAAGCAACAGTAGCCACGTGTCCAGTTTTATTAAAAAAAGAAGCAATCATCCGCTTAGATGCACTTTTCACGCGCGCCACTTTGGTTGGTTTCGGCTCATCTTGAAAGACCCATACGCTCGATTGCTGCTTTGTTTTGGGATCGTAGCAATAAATCCATGTTTCGTCACCTGTTACTATATCCCACACCAAATTTGACGCACCTTCGTTGAATCTGGTAAGCATGGCACTGCACCAAGTGACGCGGTCCGTTTTTTGAGCCTCGGTCAAGTTGTGTGGGATCCACCGCGAGCACAGCTTTCTCACACCCAAATTAATTGTATTTGACTCATGCCTATTTCTAAGGATGCGCGAATTTCATGGTAGGTCACATGCCTGTCTGTTTCAATCATACGGCGCACAGCATCGATGTTTTTGTTGGTCACAGCGGTGGACTGCCGACCATCGCGAGATTCGTCACTGAGATTGATACGACCACGCTTGAATTCTGCAAACCAGCTATAAACAGTTGTCTTGCATGGTGCTTCATTGCCAAAAGCTGTTTCAAGCCGAGCAATGCTCTGTTGAGCTGTCAAATCACACTTAAAATCGTAGAAAATCATACTACGAAAATTTTCCCGAGTTAAATCCATGTTGATGCAGACACACAATTTTTTAAATGGCGCCACAAGGTAAAAACAAAAGGCAGTCAGATGAAACAAACTGCATTCTACAGCCAAAGAGTTCTATTTTCAAATGTTGCAATAAATTTTTAAATATTGTTTATGTAAGTGGCCAGTTCCGGAAACTTACAGTGCGCCCGATGTATCAGAAGGAATGAAGTTTCACCGTTTATTACTATCACTAGTGAGGAGCAGGTTCAACGTCTCATGAACAAGTGACTAACCGAACTCCGACTGTGTATTGTTATAGGTTGTTGTTGTGTTCTACTCATGATATTACTGTGGTATATTCTGCTAACTAATTACATCTTGTACAAGTTCACGTGCACAAACACAGGTGGGTCCTGCAACTCCTGCATAACAATAATAAAAACATACAATAAAGCGAGTAGGAGACGAATGACTGGTATGAGACAGGGCTGCACGGGTCCTGTGATGGCAGCGATCGGTACACAACTGCACGTGCGCGAGCGGCGGCATGTCACCCGCACGCCGCCGCCTCTTACGTCCCGCGGTCTGTACTGGTCGCTGCTACGCACGGAATGCACCGCCCCAGTTGCGTATTTCTTAGCTGAGATTATAGGAACACAGCAGGAGCCACCACAGACACATGACACCAAACACACTATAGTATACATAACTCTTACTTCACTTACACACACGAGTATTTCAGGACTACCAGTTTATAATTATATAATAAAAATCAATAGGTACATAACATATATCTACATTATTATTACAAAATCAGCTGTAAAGTCACTATGGTACACCTTTGGATTATTTCTATACATAAATGGATAACACAAATAATGCTATAGAGGACATAGATAACATGCAAGAGGCTCACTCAGTCCGCTGTGAAATTGACGATCTCTCACAATATATCCCGCTCAAAGAAAAAGACTTGAAAATTATTTGCCAAAATATGAGAAGTGTGTATAGAAATATTGATGACCTACACCTAAACTTAAATATCTTAAAATTCATACCGGACATAATCATTTTATCTGAATGCCGCCTTAATTCAGCTAAGCCAATTCAGTCCTAGACAATTATGTCTCTTTTAACTCAACCCTACACCTGAATCAAAGTGATGGTGTTGTGATCTATGTTAAAAGAGACATAGTTGTAACTAATATTCGGGAGATTAGACTAGATCATGCATCATGCCTACAGATAGATACATACAACACCGCCATCCTGGGCATATACCGTTCCCCATCTATTACGAATGCTGATCAGTTTATTAACTCACTAAATACACACTTAGAATCCATAAAAACATAAAAAAATATAATTATAACAGGAGACATTAACATAGATCTTATCCCGAATGATAAGGAACAAAATTATGAAATTAGTAATAGACAAAACTATCTAAATATGTTGTGTATACATGGCATTGTGACAGGTCACACCATACCCACTAGGATGGAAAGCTGCCTCGACCACTTCATGCTGAAGCTTGATAAACCTAAAATGGCAGCGCAAATTGCAGTCATTAACACAACGATCACAGATCATTCTATGATATTTCTAAATTTATCTGAACAAAATTATATTAAAAGTTCCACAAAGGTTAAAACCGTCACAGATTTTAATAATGCCTTGCTAGATCTGGCAGAAAAGAATTTAACGCGGCTTTTACTAAGTGATAATCCAAATTATATTGTGGAGATGCTTGTTGATACAATATCTGAAACTTTAAGAGATAATACAAAAACTGTAAATATACCCAAGAACAAAAGAACATTGAAACCTTGGATTACAACAGGTATTTTAAAATGTATTAGACACAGAAATAAACTTCAAAACAAATGTAAACTAAAACCTGACAATGACATAATTAACATAACATACAGAAGATATCGCAATTTTTGTAATAATCTTATTAAAAAACTAAAGCGTAATTATGCTAGAAACAAATTAGCTGAATCAACAAATAACTCTAAGTGTTTATGGGATAGTATAAAATCAATAACTTATTTAAAAGGCAATAAAACAGATAACTTAAAACTACTTAATATTAAATCTTGCAATAAAGAATCTATTAACTATGTAAATAACTATTTTTCGAATATTGGTAAAGAGCTGGCTGAAATTATAATGGGAAACCAAACTCAAACTTATAATAATAAGGACAATACACAAGAAAACCAACCTAATTCCTTTGTACTTTTAAAAACAGATGAGGTTGAAATTAACGCAGTACTTATGGGACTGAAATCTGATAGTGCGCCAGGACATGACTGTATACCTTCTCGCTTTCTAAAAATGGCTAAGTGTGAACTAATACCTAATATCTGCCGTCTTACAAATCTTTGCTTTTCACAAGGTATTTTCCCACAAATCTTAAAAAAATCGGTTATAACTCCTGTACACAAAAGTGGAGAGAAGATTGACGTAAATAATTACAGACCAATCTCGGTTCTGCCGTCCATCTCTAAAATAATAGAGAAAGTAATAAATATTAGACTTATTAACTATTTAAATCGGTTTAATATATTGTCTAAAGCACAATATGGTTTTAGAGATGGCCGGTCAACTGACGATGCCGTAACAGCCCTAACAACACATATTATTGAACAAGTTGACTCTGGTAAGAAGTGTTTGGCTGTGTTCTTAGACTTAAAAAAAGCTTTTGATACAGTTTGTATCCCCATCCTAGTACAAAAACTAGAGAGAATAGGCATAAGGGACATCTCGCTTAGGCTCCTTAAAGACTACCTATCAGACAGGAAACAGAAGGTGAAAGTGGGTCAATATATTAGCGACGAAGTTGAAATATCCTATGGAGTCCCACAGGGTAGTGTTTTAGGACCTACATTGTTCCTTGTGTACATAAACAATTTATGCAACCTTAATATATTAAGGTTGCATAAATTTCTATAGAAAACACAAAAATTGTCTCATACGCGGACGATACCGCTCTTGTTTTCTCAAATACGAATTGGGATTTAACTCGTATAAATGCAGAGGCAGGTCTGTCCACAGTTGCGCGCTGTCTAAACTCTAATCTTCTAACCCTCAATGCGGCTAAAACGAATTATATTTGTTTTGCAAAGTATGATCGAACTCAACCACCTGACCACTTTGATATTAAAATCCTGTACTGACCAACAAAACTGTAACTGCCCCTCTGAAACGAAGCGGGACTGTAGTCTTGATTTATAAACGCTGATTAAATTCACAATAACTGCACTTTATTATTATTTCGAGGATATTTAAATACAGCGATGCACACACGTTAGCATTGTACAGACCAGAGAGACAAAAAATTGCCAGATGACAAATTATAATATTTAATGTGGGCAGTGTTCCCAACATGCTGCCGCCTTTAGTAATTTACTGCAAAACTAACAATGAATTTTATACATAATGAAAGTTCGATATTTTTAACATTAATGAATTGAGATAGGTTACCTAGCTAATACAGATTAGGTACCTATACAAAATATAACACCCGAGAAACTAAACAACATTAAACACTGTGTTACAAGCTACAACGCAAGAATTACTTATACATAAGTATTATAAGTGCTATAAAACTAAAATGCAATGTTTTGATGTGTCAAACTATATCTATACAAAAGCCACACAAATTCAGCACATCAAATCACTGCACAGAAAGAAACACATGTATAGCACATAGTAACATAAAAATTATGTATCCAAGGGTAGGACACATACTTTTAAAATAGATCGAGTATGGGTTTTACCATTAGCAGTTCTGACCTCAACGGCCCTAACGTGGCCATCATGACCAGGGTATGTATTTACCACTCTAGCCATTGGCCATAACATAGAATGAACATTATCCTCCCTTAGTATCACTAAAGTACCTATTTTAATATTAGGTGAAACGTTTAACCACTTAGGTCTATTTTGCAATACATTGAGATACTGTTTGTGCCACATTTTCCAGAATGACTGCTTTATCTGTGTACATAACTGCCAAAATTTTAACCTATTTTGTGGAACATTAGACACATCATTTTCTGGATACATTGTTAGAGCATTTCCTATCAAAAAATGACCTGGAGTCAAATAGCTATAGTCATTTACATCACTTGAAGATATTGGTAACAAAGGTCTAGAATTAAGTACACACTCTATCTCTACTAACACAGTATTTAACTGCTCATAGGTTAGCTGGTGACCCTGTACTACTCTTCGTAAATGGTACTTAGTACTTTTAACTGCTGCCTCCCAAAGGCCCCCAAAGGTAGGTGAATAACTTGGAATAAAGTGAAAGTCAATTCCTTTTTCTGCTGTGAATTGAACAACTTTGCCTTGGTGGTCCCTGGAAGACAACAAAGTATATAGCTCCACTAACTGATTCCTTGCCCCCTTGAAGGTGCTGGCATTGTCAGAGTATATTTCTTTCGGCAGGCCTCTTCTTGATATTAGTCTACGTAGGCACGCGAGATAGGTATCGGACGTGAGATCTGAGGCTAGCTCTAGATGTATTGCCTTAGTGGCGAAACAAACAAACACACAAATGTAACCTTTACCTATAATCGATCGCCTCACGCGCGCAAGCTTTACATTTACAGGTCCTGCGAAATCTACTCCAACTTTTTCAAAGGGACGACTCATCGCAGTCACCCTCCCGGCCGGCAAGGAACCCATTAGTTGCTTGGAAGCAGTGGCCTTCTGCCTAAAACATTTAATACATTTATTTGCTATTTTTTTTACATATAACAAGCCGTTAGTTATCCAGTATTTCTGGTTTAAATTTGACAATAATAGCCTAGGTCCCGCATGCAGGAGACGCTCGTGTTCAGACCTAACAATGCATTCAGTGACATACGATTGCTTAGGCAAGATCGCCTGATGCTTCTGATTGTATGGGATATTAGCGTGGTGTAACCTGCCGCCTACACGCAGAATACCTATATTGTCTAAGAACGGATGCAAGGTATGTAGGGATCCCTTCACACATTGATTTTTCTTTAGGCATTCGATTTCCTCATGAAAATGTATTTCTTGCTCAGATTTAATGAGCAACATATGCGCACTGTTTAGTTCTGTACTCGTCAAAAAATTATGCGAGGCCTTACTGCCTTTCAAATTGTTGACAAATCTTACTACATATGCTAAAATGCGTGTCATTTTATGGATGCTAGAATATTTGTGTATACCTTGCAATATGTCGTTTACTGGAAGAGCTGCAGATCCCACATTGGAGGAGATCGCTGCGCTGGACCGGCTCTCAGGTAAGTCTGAAGGTAACTCTATATCTTGATTGAACCTGTACTCACTGTCATGCAAAAATCGAGGCCCATGCCACCATAAATCGCAGCCACTAAACTCATGTGGCCTGACCCCTCTGCTTATGTAATCAGCTGGGTTCTCGTTGGTGTTGACATATAACCATTGACAGTCAGCAGTATTGTTAGTTATAGCTTTTACTCTGTTCGCCACATAAGCCGTCAACCTCATCGCTTCCGTCCGTAACCAAGCCAGCACGATTTTGGAATCAGAGAACAAGTAAACTCGGCTTATTTTTAATTTTAATTTAAGCGTGTTTGAAACCTTAGCAATTAAAACAGACAGGAGTAGCGCCGCATTTAATTCTAAGCGTGGCACGGTTAGGTTTTTATTTTGAAGCGGGTTTATGCGGGATTTCGAGCAGAGCAAATGTACATGTACTATACCTTTATTATCGGTGACGCGCAGGTATACACAGCAGCCGTATGCAGTCGAACTGGATGCGTCCGAGAAACCTATGAGTTCAACTGTGTCTGAATCAGATATTTGAATATTTCTACTTATATAAATCGGATCCATTTTTGCAAGACTTGACAAGAATTCCAACCACTCTTTTTTAATATTTTCGTCAGGCGTGGCGTCCCAGTCCGTCTGGCTGGACCACAAAGACTGCATTATAGCCTTGGCCTGTACAAAGATGGGACCCACGAACCCCATTGGGTCAAAGAACTTTCCTATGAATGCCAATATTTCTCTTTTGGTAATATTCTTTGCATCAAAAAATTCTGGACTTGCTATTCTAAACTTATCTTGATGCACAACTAACTGCAAACCTAAGGTTTTCAAACTACAGCCGTTGTTTTCAAATTCTAATTCGTCAAAGTGCCGTTCAGTTGAAGGAATATCTTCTAATATCCTACTGTCATTTGACGACCATTTATGTGTCTTGAAACTCCCCTTTTGCAGCAGCCGCTGAAGCTGCGATTTTGCTTCTAAAATCATGTCTAAATCACTATTTGAGTAAAGCACATCATCTACATAGGTGCAGTTGTTCAAAATGAACGAAGCCAAGGGCAGTTCGCGTTCATTTTGCATCGCAAGCTCTTTCAAACAACGTGTAGCTAAATAACTTGAGCTCTTTAGACCATAGCTCACTCTATCCAGCCTGATGCACTTGATGGTCTCATCGGGGCTGTCTCTCCATAGAATATTCTGTAAGGAAGTATGCTCAGGTATTACGCGGATGTTTCGGAACATTTGTCTTATGTCCGTAGTGAATGTATAGTCACCAAAACGGAACAAAAGCAGTATGTCAAAAAGATCTCTCTGTACGGTCGGTCCGTTTAGTAGCAAATCATTTAGCGATACTTTCTTACTTGTCTTCATCGAGGCGTCAAAAACCGTACGTAACTTAGTAGTTTTACTGTCGGGCTTGAGTACCGCCTGGTGTGGGAGGAAGTAGACCGCGTCCTTACTAAGCTGATAGCTCTCGATGTCAACAAAATGCCCGTGATTTAAATTTAAGTAATCGTGTATAAACTTTTGATATTCTATGAAAAGGTTGGGGTCTTTGTGCAATTTCTTTTCGAGGTTTAAAAACCTTTTTAACGCGAAATGAAATGAGTCTCCTAGCGCATCGTTTACATCTTTGAGTGGGAGTTTCAAGGGTAAAGCAACCTCAAAACAATCATCCTTCAACTGAACAGTCTTTTGAAATATATACTCGCAGAGCTCCTGCTCTGAAGACTTTTCATTGTAAATTTCGGGAACGCTCTCGCTCTTCCAGAAGTTTGTTAAATTTTCATTAATATCTGATTCACATGTGACACATTTAAGAACTGCTACCTGATTGCAGACATTTGAAGGCAAGCTTCCCCCGATTATGTAGCCGAACTGCGTATTAATTAGCTGTGGATGCCGTGCACCTGGCGTCGAAAGCTGCGCCCCGCTAGGCGGCGCTGCAGGCCCGTAGATCGTCGACTCCGGTGGCAGCATAGCCTGGAAAAAACAGTCGGCTCCCATTAGCAAATCGATTTGACTGGGGATGTTAAAATCTTTATCTGCCAGCCTTATATTTGATGGGATCGCAAAGTCTGAGAGATCTACTTTTCTCTGTGGTAGCTCACATGTGATCTGTTCAACTACATGACAAGTAGCCGATAGCTTGAATGGATTGACCAATGAATGTATTTCGACTGGCACACAGCGCTTCACGCTGGCCTGAGTGTTGACTATCCCTACTATATTAATATTATTCTGCAGGGGCTTTAAATCTAGCAGCTGAACGGCCCTTTGAGAAATAAAGGACAGCTGTGACCCACTGTCTAGCAGGGCTTTGAAAGTCATCTCGGTGCCATCTCGAGCAAGAAGCTTTACTTGGGCTGTGGGCAAGAGTACATTATTAGTCATAATATTATTCGCCGCCAAAGAAGCGGGTGACACTGCGGCTTGCTGACTGTTCACTTTATCATTATCGCGGTGTAACAGAGTATGATGCTTCTGTTTGCATTCTGCACACCGAAAGTGAAATCTGCATTTCCCTGCATGCGTACCTAAGCATATATGGCATATTCCTTTTTCATCTGCAAACTGTATCCTTTTATTGGCAGGCAATAACTGAAAGCTTTGACACAAGTATAACTTATGATTGGACTTACAGAAAAGACATGATGCTTCAGAGGCTGCTGTGTAGGCTACCAGTTTGCCCGTGGATAAACCTGGACGCTGCTCTTTTACATCCTTGCGTTGCTGGTGTGGCTGGCCATAGATCGGCTCAGAATTCTCCAATGCCAGCGCACGCTTGTCGACGAAGCTGAGGAAGTCCTCCACGGTGGGGTCTATGCTGCTGTCTCTCTCTAGCTGATATGCTCTCGATGTGTAGACATCTAATTTGCGGCAAAGTACACACAAAATTATAGCATCCCAATACCTAACGTTAGGATCCAAATTGGTCAAAGCGGCAAGCTCTTGCTTAACATTCGAAACAAACTCTCTGAGATTGCTCGCAGTTGACTTTATTAGAGGTTTGAGATCCAACAGTGTACCTATGTGCTCATTAATTATCCTAAATTTATTGTTGTACCTATCATTCAACAATGTAAGTGCCTTGTTGTAACTTTCGTGCGTCAAAGGTAAGTTTTTTATTAATTGCAAGGGCTCATCCCTAAGATATGCACGCAAATAATATAGTTTTTGTACATAGTCTATGGAATCATTCTCATTTATAACAGAGTTGTACAGGTTTATGAATGGAATGTACTCACTAAACTTACCACCAAATATCGGTACATTAATGGGTGGAAGTTTTAGCTTGGAAATTGGAGCAGATGGCGGAGAAGGCGTTGATTCTTGGCTTTCGCGTTGTTTAATTATGCCATTGAGTGTTGATATGATATGGGAGTAATTTTCCTCCGTAATGGACACATCCTCTTTGTCTTTGTCATCCAAGCCTAATATTTTCATATTACACTTCTCATAATCTGCAAACAAATCTACCGCACGTTTTGCTTTGACCTTTAGCGCTTCGGTCGAAGATCTTGCCACACATTCTTCATTGCTAGCAAAGTTAAAAAGCCGTGTCAAATTACCTTTCAAGTAACCTCTAGTCGCGACCAACTGTTGTGACTCCATTTTCCAATTAGGTACACCGCTTAGTAAGCACAACTACACTGATACAATTTTGTGCAATAACCTAATTAATTATTAAACAATACTGTAAACTAAACTGTTTCTTTGACGCAAATTGTTAATACGAATCCAACGAGAAAACTGGGTGGGAAGGTTTGTGCTACAAAATGGCCGACAGCTAGACTCCGACGCAGCAAGCAACCGCAGTAGTTCCAAGCAAGGCCGCCGCTAGCGCTAGTGTCTTCTCTTTGTCGCACGCCTGGCCTCGCTTGCTGTGCCGCGCGCGCAGGTTCCGAACGCACCTTGAGTTCTTGTTGCCAACCACTGAGGAACTTTTTGCCAACTGACCGACACGAAATCGCGCGATCACCGATTCACCGCTGCCCGCCACGTAGAATAAATGGCGGGAATGTAATGAATGAAACGACGTCGCGTCGTCTGAAATCTGCCAGAACTTGATGTTTTTGTATGATTTTAACGGCACTATCACACTGATCTGACCACACTAAGCCCTGCCCAAATGCACTTCACTTGTGTGGCTACGACACGAAATCGCGTACTCGCCGCTCGCCAACCCGTAGAAACAATGGCGGAAGTAGCAGGTGAGCGCGTTGCGGTGTGAGATCTGCCAACAGCTCGTACTTATCCCTCGCTGGATCTCTTCTTGTCGAAGGACCATGAAACGAAGCGGGACTGTAGTCTTGATTTATAAACGCTGATTAAATTCACAATAACTGCACTTTATTATTATTTCGAGGATATTTAAATACAGCGATGCACACACGTTAGCATTGTACAGACCAGAGAGACAAAAAATTGCCAGATGACAAATTATAATATTTAATGTGGGCAGTGTTCCCAACACCCTCTATTTCTAAAATATCAAAAACTAAATATCTCGGCGTAATTATTGATCAGCGGCTATCTTGGTACCCACACATAGAAATGGTTAGCTCTAGAGTGAGACGTTTAATTTGGATCTTTAAATCATTAAGACATATCACTACACCGTTACTACGCAACAAAATATACGTGGCACTGGCGCAATCAGTAATAAGCTACTGTATTCCAATATGGGGGGAGCTGCAAAAACTAAATTTATAGAAATAGAAAGAGCTCAGAGAGCTTTAATAAAGGTGATGTATTTTAAGCCGTTTAAATTTCCGACAGAGGAACTTTACTCCCTGAGTAAACTTCTAACCGTAAGAAAATTATATATTATTAACTCAGTACTAAAAACTCACAATACAACAACCTTTGACCCAAACTTTACAAATAAAAGAAGGAAACATGTAATAATCAATTTGCCTAATTACAAATCTTTGTTCGCTCGCAGGCAGTTTAAATATCAGTCAGCACACCTATACAACCATTTAAATAAAAGCCTTGACTTATACTCGAAAAACAAAAAAGAATGTAAAAAAGCCTTGACTGAAACTATATATTCTAAAACATACGAAGAAACAGAGAACTTAATAATTAAAATAAGTAGATAATTTCACACCGAATATTGATATATAAGTAGTTACTGATAACATAAATAATGCCAAACTGGTAGACACCTTTCAAATTACTCACACACAGACACCAAGATACACACGCATACACACACACACACACACGCACACACACACACACACACACACACGAACACAACAACACACACAAATAACCTGTATACTGAATGTTTAATGTATATTTATTATTTTAATACTTCATTTAACTAATTTGAATTGTTGTTAAAATCTTTAGTAACCTTAAAGTAAAATTTAACTTTGTTATTATTTAATCTATTTCTAATTGTTTAACTTATGATATAATAAGACTTGGGTCAGAGAGCGAAGGCGTCTGGCACAGGTATTTTCATACTTAAAAGACGGCTTCAGCTTACACTATGTTAATTAATAGTCATGGTTAAACAATAAACATTTTTGTTTTTGTTTTGTTTTTGCAGTGGGGACCCCACATAGATAAATTAGCTGGTAAATTAAGTTCTGCGGCTTAAGCTGTTAGGTACATCAGGCAAAGCACGGATGTGACTACATCTAGGCTAGTATATTTTAGTTACTTTCATAGTGTGATGTCCTATGGTATCTTGTTGTGGGGGAAAGCAGCGGATATTCAAACTATTTTTATTTTTCAGAAAAGAGCTATTCGAGAAATTTATAATTTAAAACGAACAGACTCCTTAAGAGAGCTTTTTAAAGAAATTGACATACTAACTGTAACTAGTCAATTTATTTTCGAAAATATAATGTATGTACGCAAGAACCTTACAACATTTACAAAACTTAGCGATAGCTGCAATGTTAACCTAAGAAATAATCACAGATTGTGTGCGCCCCGATTTAGACTCGCGAAGGTTAGCAATTCTTTCAAAGGTCAGTGCATTCTCTACTATAATAAGATACCTCTGGAGATTTTGAAATTGCCATTTGAGCAATTTAAAAAGCATTTTAAAGCGACTTTGTCGAAAAAGGGATATTACAATGTTCAAGATTACTTAAATGACAGGACTGTATGGGGTTAATCTGGCTCAACACAGACCTTGCTGTTAATAATTTTGTAATTATTTATTCCTGCTTATTAATCATAACAATAAAAAATTTCATATTTGTATTAGTTAAGCACAAC
This sequence comes from Argyresthia goedartella, assembly GCA_949825045.1. Classification (NCBI taxonomy): domain Eukaryota; kingdom Metazoa; phylum Arthropoda; class Insecta; order Lepidoptera; family Argyresthiidae; genus Argyresthia; species Argyresthia goedartella. The sequence continues at coordinate 21,773,693 of OX463807.1, forward strand.
CTATTTTTAAAAGAGATCTAAAAATCAATCTGTGGGTGTTTCTACGCCCTTCTTCTCCCAGAGTGGTCCAATGTAGAGAAGATGCAAAAAATTACGTTTGCTAAGTATATGTAAATATCTACAGTAATAAAGTACTTTGACTTTGACTTTGACTTTGCTCTAAGCTTATGAGATCATATTTAGAAGGGAGGGTTCAAAAAGCTGACATTAATAGGACAAAATTGTCGGGTTCTCAGGTAAAGATGGGAGTCCCACAAGGATCTATTCTGGGTCCGTTCCTTTTCCTCGTGTATGTAAATGATTTACCATTCATGGTACTAAATACGTCAGAGATAGTATTATATCCAGATGACACGTCACTGATTTCAAAATTAGGAGACAGGAAAATTACTTCCAGGAAACAAATACATAATGCTCTCTTGCGAGTACTAGACTGGTTAACTGCCAATAACTTGCTTCTGAATTCAAAAAAGGCAAAGTGCATAAAATTCACTTTACATAATGTAAGGCAAGTTGAGAGTAATATTGTATTGGGGAAAGACAAACTAAAACTAGTAGATGAAACTGTATTTCTCGGCATCACTATTAATGCCAATCTACAGTGGGGTCCTCATATTGTAAAATTAGCACATAGACTTAGCTCCGCAGCATATGCAGTTAAAATAATCAGGGAATTGACTGACCTAGCAACTGCTAGGCTTTTATATTTTAGTTATTTCCATAGCATTATGTCCTACGGCATACTATTATGGGGACGGGCTGCTGACATTGAGACCATCTTCATTTTGCAGAAGAGAGCGATCCGATTTTTACAACCTAGGTAATAGAGAGTCTCTGAGATATGTCTTCTAAGAAATCAACATTCTAACAGTTGCATGTCAACATATCTATGAAAACAAAAAAGTAGTGAGGAAAAATAAAAATATCAGTAGCTTTAAAACCATTGATAGCCGCCACAATGTGTAAACTAGAAATAAACATAAACTTTCTTTTCCAATGTTCAAACTTACAAAAGTTAGTAGTTCTTTTATGGGACACTGTATACGATTCTACAATAAAATTCCACAAGAAATACAAAACTTAACTAAAGCTCGATTCAAAAAATGTATAAAACACACTTTGTGGACAAAGGCCAATTACAAAATCAATTTCTTTTTACAAGACACATACATCTTGCGTTAAACCAGTTCATTGTACCCTATATATTATGCTTGCTTGATTATGTTTTGACGTTCATTAAGTCTTCGTTTTTGTGCTATTATGATATCTTTGAAATAAATTGAACTGAACCTAGCTGCTTTCTTGATGAATGTACTGGTGATAATAATACCTGAGAAGGATGCCGAAAAGATTCAACTGGTTGGTCAGAGTGCTACACTTGGTATTGCAAGTAAAAGTCCATCTGAACAAACAAAAAAGAAGAAACATGAGTATTCTAGAAAAAATAGGAAATAATTGTCATTTTTAGATTAAATGTAAGCTGTCGGTTTATTTGAATATTTCAATTAAAAAGTGGTTAAAGAAGAAATAAATATTGTCAATACAGAAAAAGAAAAGTAACTTCAAGAGAAAACCTTAAATATAGAAACAAAATCTTGTTCAGCTGTATCCTAAGCCCCCAAAGATATTGTAAAACAAGTATCTAGTTTGGATGATTCTGTAAAAGAAAACGTTGAAAGAGTAGATAAAACTGAATAAAATGCCTCTACCATGGAAGTAGAAATTATAATTCTTGTTTATCAAGGCGCATTGATCCTTTTCATTAAATAACAGTTATTTCAAACGAGCCTTTCACAGAGTATCTGAAAAATAAGATAAGGCCTATTACACCTAAAAAACAAGGAAAACGACAGTCAGAAAAACTCTTTGACATATCCTATACAATCTAAAGTATCACGCCTGTGGGCAAGGATGGCCCCACGACTCAAGTTGCTAACTACAGACAGTTTGCAATTTGAGTCCTACAGTTGCTGGCCTCTCTGTTTTTGGGAAGATCTTTGAAACCATGATTAATTGTTGCGTCACTCAACAAATTAGAGTCCATCTTCCAGAAGCCCAGCACGGATTTCTCCCTGCCCGTTCAACAGTGACCAGCTCATCTTCGTCAAGTTTGTGTCATCAGCTATGGAAAAAAAGAAGCAAGTTGATGTGACCTATTTTGACTTCAAAAAAGCGTTTGATAGAATCCATAATGATGTGCTGCTGCGATCATGACTAACAGTCGCCTCAGGACCAGTCTTCCATGACTACATAATATCCGGCACTCTTATCTGACTGACTTTTAACGACCTAATCCAGGTGACATGTAAGAGAGCTTACAGGTTGCTTGGGTTTTTTATTAGGCAGGCAAGGGTCAACAATTATAACACTGTATAATGCCTTTGTCACTGTACAATTTGGTAGATTACTTTCATATTATAAAAACATATTGAAAACATTGTTTTATTTAAAGTAATGCCCTCCATTACGACAGAAGAAGTTTTACTTTATTCGCAAGTAGGTAGGTATATATTATTTTCCTAACGTCCACACATTTAGGCCACACTTTTATGCAAACTGGCAAGGAGCACTTAAGTGGCCAGTTACTGCCAGGCTTACCCCTATGTAAGTATGTATGTAAGAATGTGTGTAGGTGTATATGTATGTATGTTTGTAAGTAAGTATGTATGTAAGGATAAATAAAAGTATGTATGTATGTTTATGTATGTCGGGTCAAATCTTTCGGATCAAATTTGGCCCACTTTCCGATTTTCGATTGAGCATAAATTAAATCCGATGACAATAAAATATTTGTATGACATGGAAGTGATCTGATGATGGAGCCGGAAGGTGACCTAGGGAACTCTGCAACAAAACGGCGCAACCCATCAAGTTTGGGGTCGTTTTATTCGTCTAGACAAGCACTTTGTAATACAATACACAAAATGCTGGGTAGTTCTGTCGACCACGCTGTTGTCTATTTAGGCTCAAAGCTCTTCGCTGCTGGTCAAGCGTACGTGGCCTTAATTAGAGTCAAGGTCTCCTTTTATTGAAGAAATGGACCTTACTAAATTAACGGGCAAACGAATCGTTTAACAATGACCCTTTAAATAAAAAATTAACAGGTTGATAAAGATAGAACACAGCGATAACTAAAAATAAGAAATAAATAAAAAATTGTACCAAAAACATTTTAAAATAGATTTTATTTAAATGCTCTCAAAAAAAGTAAATAATCTTTACCTTTAATCAAATCCATCAATTTATTACATTAAACAATTTAACATAAAAGCTTGTTGCGAGATTTGCTTGAGTAATAATTATGTAATAAATAATTAAGTAACTTGATCTTGAAATAAGTAAATAAAGGAGAAAAAGGTATGAATATTCAAAATACTTACATATACACAACTAAATCTCGTAACAAGCTTATAAATATCATATAAATTATGTGATGTAATAAGTTCATGGGTTTGATTAAATTTGAGTATTTTTTCTTCTATTTAGTACATTGCAAATAGCTTCAATTTTAAAAAGATTTTTTACAATTAATTATATTATTAATTAATAGTTTCTCTAATGTACTGTTATTTACATGTTAGTTACTGTCAAAAGTAAAGCGATTCGCAAACTATAATGTGAGCACAACGGTGCTTCTGGCACCTCATATGGGAAATGGCGTGACGCTATGCTCGTTTTGTTTTTTACCAGACGCATTTTTTTTGTTAGGTAAGTAAAAGTAGAACATGCGGAGGATGCTGAGGATACGCTGGGTCCGTAGAGTCACGAACGAAGATGTACAGCGGCGTACATCTTCGTACTGCGGCGCGCCGAATGCCAGTAATAACTCACCTTATCCATAATAAAAAAGAAAACAAGTTACTTGGGACGACTTCTAGCGAACGTAGCGACATCTTCAGTCATCATCGTAATGAGTAAGGTAGAAGGGAAAAGACGCACTGCCAGAAGGAGGAAGTCGTGGCTCCGCAACATCAGAAAATGGACGGGACTGGACAGCGTAGAAGAGCTCATGCACTTGGCGAAGAATAGAGAGGAGTATGGAGAGCTGATTATGAGAGCAAGAGCTCCGTAGTCTGATGAGTTTCACACTTGCTTCTCACACAGGAGATGCGGGTTCGAATCCTGACCATTTACCAATGAGAAAATCAATTTATCTTAAGTACATCATCGTAGGTTCAATGTTTCGGATGACACGTTAAGCAGTAGGTCCCGGTTACTATCGCTACTTGGTAGAAGTATTCGTGAAACCCGAAGGACAGCACAGAACAGTGCGGATTGGTGAAGACCAATCCGCACTGAGCCAGCGTGGTGGAGTATGGCTTACTGTTATTCGTATCCGGGTAAACATCTGTGCCCCTCGGTGGGGGTATTAATGGGCTACTATTATTTTATTATTATGGAGAGCTGACGGCCAACGTCCAGTAGTAGAGAGGCACTTAAAGAAGTAGAAGATGTGGCACTGAGAATAAAGATGGTAATTTAAAAAAAGAGCATAACCTCTAACTTTGCACGTAACGAAGTCGTTGGAGAACGGATCAAATTGAGAATTTTATCTAAAAAACCTATCTTTGGGCCTTTGCCCATACGAGGAGGCATATAAATAAAATCAAAGCAAATTCGTAAGACGGGTGTCAACTGTGCTTAACATTCAGACGATACGCTAGCTAAAAACCTACCGTGTTACCACAATTTTTTTAATATTTAACCTCAAAACAAACGTCAAATCCCATACGTTTTTGTTTTTAACCAATTGTTGAACAGTAGTTTATTTTTTTGTGGTAAGACCCCTAAACTTTAACTGGAAATTGAAATTTTCTGCTTACTTTAAAATAAATATGTGGACACAAACGTATGCCGTATATTTTTCCATCTTGGACCGCGAGCGCTGTCATCTTTGCTCTGATTTGTGTACCTATCGCATCTACATGAGCCACAATTACTTTCATCTGATAAACTTTATATTCAAAACTAAACTAGACGATGCTAAACAAATCCAATCCAATTATAAATCAAAAACATTTTCTTATCCTAAAATCTCGTTTGCCACCCACCATTTCATAAAACGCGTTGGCCATAAATCATGCAAACCGCATCCATAAATCAAACAATAAGGAGATATCCGATATGGGAGTCCATCATAAGCTTTTAAGAGATCCTTTGTGCGGTAAATAACCCACATAATGTGTTACCAAATAAAAGAAAGGTGTGAATTTTCACAGGCGGCGGGCTCGGTCGCTCCTCCCCCTTAAGATGGCGGTATCCCCTCCACTCAAGCGTCAGCCAGTAGCGACAGAGATCAGCGTCTCGGATTTTACCTACTGATGCCAGACCATCTAGTTAGCACCACCTATTTCCAAAAGCAATTATCAGCCGCGGAGCAACGGATGAGCGACGACAGTTTAGTTCGGACACGACTTTCTCCCGGAATTTTAGCAGTTTAGTGAGAGGATGTGAAGGAAGTTATTGTTATGTGAATTCCAATCGATTTGTGATTTGTGAAGAATGGATCCATCGGACGATATTTCGAGTACTTCCGAGACTGAATCAACGCGGCCAAGTGTTTTGTGTGCTGTGGAGAGACATGTGAGCTTTGATTGCAGAACTGACACGGACTACGATAGTGAAAATGAAACAATTGATGTTATCTGTGATAAAAGTGACCGAAAAGAAGATGTTCTAATTGAAAGAACATTTCTTCCAAATAGCAGTGATTATGTCAATAAAACCAGACTAACATTTGAGGAATCAGTATCTATTCCAAGAAGAATTCACTTAGATAATTCAAGTATTAGCAGTTACAGTGAATCTATTCAAAGAATTAAAGTTAATAATATAAAAATTGACAGCAGTGATAACAAAAGTAAAACATTTCTAATAGATAATATATTAGGTAAAAACAAAAGTAAAACAAACGATAGATCTCAGATCTTTGAAGATTATACGAATGAAGAAAACACAGACGAATACAACGGTACGTTTAACATCGACTGCCTACATGCTATAGAATATATACTATGGAATTATTAATATTTGTATGTTAAGGGTTCTCGTGAACAGCTTAAAATGTTCGGTAAAATTTGCTCTATAGATATTTTTGGGGGCGAAATATTTATCTAGCTAGGTCTCATAACTAAGGAGGTAAAAACCTGATTTTTCACAGTGATATCAACTAGATAAGTGATAAAAACGATTATTTCCATATGTACATTGATACAACCGAAACTTTGGGCTGTAATTATTAAAGAGTGTAGTAACCTAACACCTTCTTCAAAGCTTACAAATAGTTACCTATACATATTACCTGAGCGATCGCAATTTGGAAATGTCACGTTTTGCATGGACTTTTTGGACAAAACACTGCAAACATGGACATAAGAAGAAGGAAAAATCATGTATTGTTCCTAGCTTCAAAGGGAATTTTAGTATTAGTACCGATTGTTAAGTTTGTGTTATGAGAACAATAAAATTAAAAGGAATAAATAAAGGTGTGAATTTTGAAGGAAGAAATAGAAGTTTCAAAATCAAGACAATCAAAAGGTATTATTTCTTCGGTATCAGTCTGGGTATTAATAGTTGGTGCATCAAATATTGTCTCTAAAACCACTTTCATCAAGGGTCTGAAACTCTCCAAACATATTTTGTAATTGTTTGTTAACATCATTCTTTTTCTCTTTAGTGATTTCATCACTAAATGGCAATTATTTTAATTTGAAGACTATTCAAAGACACTAAAGTACTACTAAAGAATGGCATTCTGCACAATTGGGATCTTAGAATTAAGTTCTGTTCATTATTATAGACGGTCAACATTAACTCAACTTTTTTTGGTGACAAATCAGGTTTTGCTTTTTACATCCTCAACTAGGAAAATAAGTTTGTATGCGTTGGCACGCTTGATTTTTTTCCGTACAATCGGAGCGGAAATTTCACTTTCTGATAATGGAAATGCCAATTACAATTAAATAACTTATGCCAAGTGTCGCTCGATCGGTTATCAATTTCACTATTTGATTTAAAATATGGCAAAAATTTCAAAATCATAAAACACATCATCATTCCAGTGAGATTCCCGCCCTAACATCACTTGACAGGATTTAGTGCGTCGGAGGAAGAAACCTAACCGATATTTTTTTTTCAAATGAGGTCGAATCCAAATATATCCTCCTTCATCCTCTTGCAAACGTTTTTTTGATCACATGGTACAGGTATTCAATATATTAGCCTAGGTACTACCGGTAGCAGAAGTGGAATTCCACTTCAAAACTTATTTCCCTTGTAGCTAGAATGTGACGGTAAACCCTTGCTTTTGTTAAACTTTTTGTCGAATTTAAAAACAAAAAAAAAAACACTTGTTTTATGACTTGTAAGAGTTGGGCTGCATGGTAGTTCTTTTACCTTTTACCTGACAGTGGTATTTCACAACTGCTGATAATAGTACGTAGGTGTAACGGTATAACACACTATGATGAGTGATGTGTATTCTGATGATTTTTTATCAGAGCGACCAACTGCACCAGCAGACCACCGCAGATGATAAGTACTAAACTTCGAAAAATACTAAAGAACTTCAGTGCCATAATGCCTACATCTGCCATATAGATCTCCAAAAGTTAAACACATGCACAAGTCATACTTAGAGCGAACATCATTTATACTTGTTTTTAATTGAAAATTTCTGCATTATAAGCCTCAAACAACCGTAAAATATGTATGAAAACAAAGTTGCAGAATTAAGGAACCGATGTTACTCCCATTATACGTGAAATTATAAACCAGCCAAATAAAATAAATTATGCGGCTAAAATAGTGACGATGCGAAACCGATGCTGAGGGGTTGTGGTTTAAGTCGCTCAAATATAATTTCGGTTAGGATAGATTAGACACATTTTTCGCTTGTTTGAATACTATCCCTATGATTCCTATCACAGCTTATTGAATTCCAGTATCGTCCACCTCCACATGCGTCAGTTCGCTGAGCGGCGCGGGTCTTCTCGCGGGACATGCGTACGCGCATTGGCTCGCTACACACCAACCGACTACCACTTATTACGGTGAGATTTATGGACAGTAAAAAACGGTATTTGATGGGGGCCGGGCTGCATACTGATTACGATAATCGGTTCCGATTCTCACTTTACAGCAAAATTTGCACTCTGATGACGCATGAAATAAGCATCAGTTACAATCCTTAAGGCGATGGGTATTGTGAAATGTCCTTAAGCGTTATTCCTCCCAAAGGAGATTTCCAAATCCAGAAAAAATAAATGTCGATGACACCTTTCCTTAAATCGTAGTGTTTGAAAACATAATAATGTCTATGGAAAGTACATATATAAAAAAACGGTCAAGTGCAAGTCCGACTCGCGCACCAAGGCTTCCGTACACGCTTGTAGAAAGTTATTATGGAGAGATAGCACCGACCTCTGTGGTGTAGTGGTCGAGGCTGTGCTTACCAAGCGAGAAGTCCCGGGTTTGAATCTTGGCTGGGGAGACCGAAAAAAACCCAGGTCTTGGATGTTTATATTTATGTGAAGTCGCGTGTGTGTATCTGGTTCCCATGATACTGGGTAACCTAGTGTGGGGCCAGAAGCAAGGTATTTTTTTTGTTTATTATGTATGTTTGTTATGTATATGGATAAAGTTCCGAATCCAGGTTTAGAAATGATTTCTGTTTTATTATTATAATATTTATTATTAAGAGCCCACCTTGCCCACTGTTGGACCTACCAGTTCGTATCCCAGAGACCCAACTCATCACTCCATCTTTTTCTGGGTCGGCCACGCTTTCCCTTTGCACTAGGAGCACATTGTGTGGATATCTTAGCCCATCGATTCGAGTGCATTCGAGCAACGTGGCCGGCCCAGTCCTACTTCAATTGGGCCGCCTTCCAAGTTATATCTATTATTTTAGTCCTGGAGCGCAAACCCTATCTAAGAGCCGGACTCCGAGAATGCTACGCTTTATGTTTCTTGGAAAACCTCGAGTTTGAATCTTTGCGCGTCAGTCAAAGACAAGGTGTGGGCTCCATTCTCACCCCATCCACGTCTACCGTAAGCTCCTTGCCGTAGACGTGATCTTAGTCTTCGACATACTCATGCTAAGACCAACCTCGAGGCTTGCTTGGCTGAGTTATTGTAGCTCAAAAGCCGAATTAGAGAACAGGAGGGCTGCCATCACCTAAATTGCCGACACCTGATAAACACGGTAAAAATTCCGGACATTTTGGCGAATACGTTTTTTCCCCGGACACGTCTGAAAATAGTAGATTATGCACCTAGGGAGGTAAAGTAAGGAATGCCTCAGACCGCATGGTTATTGTCACCCGAGGCGAAGCCGAGGGTGCCAACATGCGGTCTAAGGCATTCTTTACTTCCTCCCGTGGTGCATATTTGTTTTTATGTGATCGTACGGCATAAAAGCGGTGACTTTGTCCCGCGCAGCGGGACAAAAGTTACTACTTTTAGGCTGTAGGCACATAAAATATTTTACGCAAAAAAAATAAAAACATCGTTATATTTTTAAATTTTTATTTATTTATACAGCTTGGTATTAAAATAGAATTAGGCACTTATGTAACCGCAACAAATAATAGACATTTTTAATAAAATTAAACACTCTTTCTAAGAGAATATGGTAACAAAAATAATTAGAAACGCTCTTCTTTTTGGCATCAATTACATGACTATATAATACTTAATAACTAACAAACTTTTTAATTTTGGAATAAACTACACTAATGATATTTTCAGTCATCTAGTTAGGTAGTCAAATCAAATCCCTATACTATGTATTGATTGTAAATTGAAAGTACTTGAGTAACTGCTAAAACTTTTAATTTTAACGACATCAATTTTTTTACTTATTTTGATATTTTTCAGTCTTCCCAATTTTCGCTAAAATATTTTTCTTTTCCAACAAGAATCTATAGAAGTCGGAACAACTCAGGTCCTTAAAATTATAATTAATTTTGATCAGAGAAGAAACCGTATGTATGTTTAGCGAGTTTCTTTCTTTCGTCCATTGCTGCATGATATTAAAACACGTTGATGATTCGCAACAGACTGACATTTTATTTTAAGTTAATTCAATCATAGATGGCGCTACCAGTAACAACTTAAGTATATTATTTTGATACACCATATTAACACCCCCACTTAACAAAATAAACCAAAAAACCACTACAAAATATTACATAGTAACAATACCAAGCTTTTTCATGAACTTGTAATGTTTCACATAACACAGACCTTTAGTCAGCAGGTCAGCAGGCATTTCCTCAGTAGGAATGTATTTAATTCTTACACACTTCTCCTTTACAACATCTCTGATATAATGATAACGTACATCTATGTGCTTAGACCTGTTATGACATTGGTTACTAGATGCCAATTTCAATGCGCTTTGGTTATCACAATGCAAATCAATTACACACAATTTCCCAGTAATTTCGTGCATTAAATATCTTAAATATACTGCTTCTCTTGAAGCTTCGGACAGAGCAGTGTACTCAGACTCTGTGCTAGAGAGGCTGACTGACTTCTGTTTCCTGCTCTGCCAAGACACTGCGGCCCCCGACATCATAAAACAGAATCCAGTATATGATTTCCTGTCTGAGGCATCAGATGCCCAGTCACTATCTACAAAACCTAGTAAATCCATCTCATTACTGGTATACCTTAGACAATAGTGTTTAGTACATTGTAAGTATCTCAATATTCGCTTTGCATAATTATAATGGTTTACATTATAACAATTATTAAATTGGCTGAGATAGCTAACAGCATAGGCAATGTCTGGCCTTGTTAATACTGCCAAATACATTAAACTGCCAATCAGTTTTTGATAAGGAACATTAGGTGAACATTCTGTTGATTTTTCTACATTCAACTTCGGCTCAATGGGAGTACTTTGCATTTTACAATCAGACATCTGAAACTTAGAAAATAACTGTTCAATGTATTGTTGTTGATCGACAGTAATTTCATCTTTATTTTTATTTACATTTATCCTCATGCCAAGATACTGTCGTACAGGACCTAGATCCTTCAACTTGAACTCTGAACCCAATACAGTTTTCAATTTTTCTGTTTCAGTCTCATTGTTTGAGAATACCAAGAAATCATCTACATACAGTCCAACAATTATCTTTACATTACCATTAGTTCTCGCAAACAAACACGGTTCATATTGACTGTTTTTAAAACCTAATTTACAAAGACAATCTTTTACTCTCTCATACCATGCTAGAGACGACTGCTTTAAACCGTAAATAGCCCGTTTTAATCTCAACACATTACCCCCACTTTTGTTTGCGAGACCTTCAGGTATTGACATGTAGATATTTTCTTTTAAAACACCATTTAAAAATGCAGTAGTTACATCTAAATGTCTTATACTCATTCCCATTTTAACGCTAAGAGCAAACAATAGTCTGAGTGTGGAATGGCGTATTACAGGTGCAAAAGTTTCTGTATAATCAACACCTGGCTTTTGCGTAAAGCCTTTTGCCACAAGCCTGGCCCGGTGACGTACATTATTGTCCACATCAAACTTTTTATTGAAAACCCACCGACACTTCACTATTGACACATCACCTGGATTTTTCATAAGTTCCCATGCGTCATTGTCCTCAAACGCCTGCAATTCATCAGCCATGGCACACCTCCACTGCTCCTTCTCGGGCCCCTCGAGAGCCTCTGACAATGAGATCTCCTCGGATGCTGGAACAGTACTGGATACACACATATTGTTGAAACCATATCGCTCAGGCTGTTTTATTATACGTTTACTTTTTACATCAGGATCTGGTCTTACTGAAGAGTCAATTAGTGTCTCATCACCATCAGCGTATACTGAAAAATCTGAAGAGTTGTCAGAATGATCCTCTACATCTGGAACTTGGGATTCCCCCACTGAACGGCTGCTCACCTCGGATGCTGGAATCTGAGATTCCCCCACTGAACGGCTGCTCATCTCGGATGCTAGAATCTGAGATTCCCCAACTGAATCACTGCTCTCCTTCTCCACACTTCTCTGTGGTGTCTCATCTGGTATCCAGATAGCCTCATCACTGGCTTCATTGTCTCTAATCTCGGCTTCCATCACAATGACATCCCTGCTAGTGATGATAGTTTTCTTAGTAGGGTCATACAATCTGTAACCCTTCACATCCTCTCCATATCCAACCAAGATGTGCTTTGTGGCTTTTTTGTCCCACTTCAAGCGCCTCTCCTTAGGTATATGTACCATCACTTTGCTTCCGAACAATCTGATGTGACTTAGATCGGGTTTTGACCCATGCCACAGTTCATAAGGGGTCTTCGGTACTCCTGATACAATGGATCTGTTTTTCAGATAAACAGCTGTACTGGCCGCTTCAGCCCAAAATCGCTTATCCAACTTTGCATCATATAACAGACATTTGCCCTTTTCAACCACAGTGCGATTAGCCCTCTCACAGACACCATTTTGTTCTGGCGTGTAGCTATTTGTTTTTTGATGAATTATGCCTGATTTGTTTAGATAGTTCTTAAATTCTTGATTACAGAACTCTGTTCCGTTGTCGGTGTGAAATATCTTTATTTTCTTCCCTTGTTGATTTTCGATCATTAATTTGAATTCTTTAAATTTACTAAAAGCTTCATTTTTCTGCTTGAGAAAATAGATGAAAGTCATCCTACTGTAGTCATCTACGAACAGCAAAAAATATCGACTGCCATTCAAAGAATTAACTTCCATTGGTCCACATAAATCACTATGTATTCGGTGACATGTTTCTGTGCTTCTTTCACCCACATGAGAGAAAGGCAATCTCATTTGCTTGCCCTCACAACAAGTTGTACAATCTGATTTTGTGATATCAAAACAACCATCATATGACAAGCCATCAACCATGCCATTTCTCATCTTGTTCATGTCCTGACTGTTGATGTGAGCTAGCCTTCTGTGCCATAGCCTTCCAGTAACTGCTGGAGCTGCTAACAAAGAATCGGGCGTTTGCAACCTCAATTTGTAAACACCATCAGTTAAATCTGCTGTCGCTGCCAAAACATCATTCTTGTCATAAATATAACAATGTTTTTCTTCAAACACGACATTGTTGCCGTTTTTGATTAGCTCGCTTACTGATAACAGGTTGGTTGTCAAACTAGGCACGCATAGTACACTCTTCACAGTTATCTGGCATTCTAAATCCGATACAATTTCTACATCTCCGGAACAAACAACTGACACTTTTGATTCATTGGCAACAACGATCTCTGGTAAACACGGCGATAAGTTTGTGTTTTTGATCCAATCTTTGTTTACGGTCATGTGCGCACTCGCACCGCTGTCAACGTACCATTCCGTCTTGTTAAACTTCCCGTTAATGAAAACAACGTTAAATACGCACTTGCTTGCGTTTTTATTTAACAAAGGGCACTGGTTTCTGTAGTGTCCACTGTGTTTGCATTTATAACAAGTTATTATTTTTGTTGTTGTATCCGCCATTGTCACAGGCTTCTTGTTTGACGTCAATGAACCGCCACCACTTTTCTTTGTCTTATTGTTGCCAGAGTAAAATCTATTTTTCGCCACGAATGCAGCGCTAGCGCCACTGCCTTCAGACTGGGCGACTTCCATATCAAGTAATTTCGACTTGATGACATCAGCAGTTATCGAGATACCCGAATGTTCTATTGCCATTATCATCGGAGAGTAACGATCCGACAAACCTGCTAGTAATAATGATCCCACCCACTCGTCGGTTATTGTAAATCCTGTGCCATTTAACCTTTGGGCTGTCTCGACCATTTGTGTGACATAGGTAGCCATAGAATCACAATTATCCAGTCTTATGGATATCAAATGTCGAAGCAAGGTTATTTTCCTCGAGAAACCGGAGTCATCAAACATGGTCTTCAATTTATTCCATAATTCCGCTGAACTCTCCGTGTTTCTGATATGCACGTACAAAGCTGGATCTATTGTCAATACTAACTTTGCCTTCGTTTTAGCATCTTCCGCTGGCTTGATTTCAAAACCACCCGTTGGTTTGATGTACTTTTCCATTCCATCCAAAACCAGTAAGTTTTCAGCCGCAAAACACCATTCGTCGTAATTCTCTCTGCCTTTTAACTTCGGCACACTTGAAATATAGTTCGTGGTCATGTTTCCGCGAATAAACGAGCACTTTTTATCTATTTTTCACCAAAATAACTGATAAAATCTCGGGTTAGCCCATAACCTATTAAAACACGTTGATGATTCGCAACAGACTGACATTTTATTTTAAGTTAATTCAATCATAGATGGCGCTACCAGTAACAACTTAAGTATATTATTTTGATACACCATATTAACACATGACTAGCGAAAAAACTCTCTTATGTAAATACAAACTTTCATTCCTAATTTATATAAATATTCATTCTAATTACTCAGCAAACATATTTTTTAAAATAACAAAATACAATTTTTACGTAATTCATAATAAAAAATACCACCTAACAGCACAGAATCTTCAAACGTTTTTAAAACAATTTTTAAACTTATTTAAGTCTTTAAAACTTTATGCTGTTAGGGGCATTTAATAGAATTAATTATTTAACTTTTTTTTTTAGATTCACACATCAAACATTAATACGTTGTTGTAACTTGCATATTTACTAGGAATCCCAACATCAAAACCTCACTAAGATTTATTCCAAGTTATTGCTTATCTACAAAAAAATGGGTTTCCTCTGACAACAAAAGTGTCCGGGTTTCACCCGGACACTTTAAAAAACCCCTGCCGGACGGCCCCCGGACGCCCTTCAAACTAGGACAAATCCGGGGAATTCCGGACGGATGGCAGCCCTACAGGACTATATCGTCGGCGAAGCGAAGGTTCGTGAGCTGATTCACCTCGCCGACGACTGTACTCCGGCTTTCCCAATTTGGCTCACTTTTCTTAAAAACTTCTACAAATATACTGTTGAAAAGTTAGGGGTAGAGAAGATTGCCCTGCTTTATGCCTTTTTCAATAGGAAAAGGGGACCTGGACTTTGAAGTTTAATAGAGGCGGTACTTTTATCATATATTTTTTTGTTCAAATTGATGTGGACAATGTTGATGTTCTGATTCTGAAGGGCTTTAGATATGGACTCGTGAGATATATTATCGAACGCCTTAGAATAATCGACGAAAGCAACGTAGAGTGGGAGGTTAAATTCTTGGTACTTCTTTATGATTTGGTTCAGAGTTTGCAGGTGGCCTGTGGTTGACATACCGGGACGAAAACTAGCTTTCCCGGGTGGCTAAGCTTGGTCGAGTAGACCATGTAAGGTTTTCACTAAAACGACTCACCAAATTCGTTTATTACGTGATCTTTCATATAGTCTTTATCTAAGGCTCTCACTAGGACTCTGGGTAAAGTAATGCCAAAATTAAAAATTAAAACATGTCTTGAAGTTTCGAAGTTTGGAAGCAAAAAGAGTTTTCCTGAAAACTGAAAAACAGAGAATGTGGTCTTTTGCTGAAATTCTCTGAAATCAAAATGAAATGTCTTAATTACTGTTGATATTTACATATACTTAGCAAATGTCATTTTTTGCCGCCCTACTTCTCACATTGGACCACAGTGGGAGAAGTAGGGCGTAGATACTCCCACAGATTGATTTTTAGATCTCTTTTAAAAATTGCTTGTGCTTAACTAATACAAATATTACAATATTAATTACTATAATTAATAAGCAGCATTACATAATAATGATATGAAAAATGAAATGAAATTATCAACCCAAAGGACTGTGTTGAGCTAGATTAACCCCATAAAGTCCCTTCCTTTAAGTAGTCTTGAACATTGTAAAATCCCTTTTTCGACAAAGTCGTTTTAACATGCTTTTTAAATTGCTCAAAAGGCAATTTCAAGATTTCTAGAGATATCTTGTTGTAGTAGAGAATGCACTGACCCTTGAAAGAATTGCTAATCTTCGTGAGTCTAAACCAGGACGCAAGTAGTCGGTGATTATTTCTTAGGTTAACATTACAGCTATCGCTAAGTTTGGAAAATGTTGTAAGGTTCTTGCATACATACATTATATTTTCGAACGTAAATTGACAAGCTACAGTTAGTATGCCAATTTCTTTAAAATACTCTCTGCGTTTTAAATCATAAATTGCTTGAATAGCACTTTTCTGTTAAATAAAAATAGTTCGAATATCCGCTGCTTTCCCCACAACACGATATGACACTATGAAAGTAACTAAAATATACTAGCCTAGATGTAGCTACATCCATGTTTTGTCTAAGGTTCCCAACAGCGTAAGCCGCAGAACTTAATTTACCAGCTAGTTTATCTATCTGGGGTCCCCACGGAAACCTGGAGGAACCATACTAACCGGGAACCTCTGAAGAACCTTGCTAGGCTTCCTATTCTGACCGGCACGCCGTCTAAAGAACTCTGCAGCGCTTCTTACTCTGACTGGCACTCCAGCAGGTGTTTCGTCTCCTGGCCACTGCTGCCGCAACTCTGCCCACCCAACGTGCGTGAAGCTTTCCCAAGTTCAGGGTATTTTAGGGTCTTGTATATCATTGGTTAGGTAGGTAAATTAAATTAAGAAGACATGTCTCAAATAAATGCGGATTATTCTAATTTTCTTTCTTTAATTTCTTTTAGGACCTACTCTCGAAATTTTGTTAATTAAGCATCCGTTAAGAGTGGTTATTCACTCCCCTTTGTAACGTGACAAACAGATATGCGGCGCTCTATCAATTTAATAAAATACAGGTGTGATGTAAAGGCTGATAGGACGGTAGTTGCCGATATCTGATCGCTCGCCCTTTTTGAAGAGGAGGATAATCTCCGAGTGGCATATGCTGTCTGGAAGTTTGTGCCATGTGGGAGCAAAATGGGTTCGCCTAACTTTAGCACTTCTGTTGAGATACCATCGTGGCTTTGGCTTTTCTTGCACTTCATTGAGCGCAAAGCACAATGAACTTTATGGCCTGTGATTGGTGGAATATCATAAGGGCAACAGAAGGCTGAAACAGGTTCTGGATCTGTTGAACTCATTAATCTGGTGTAAAGATCCTGATAAAATTCAGTGCAAATAGTCATAATCTTAGATCTGTCTCTCTGTTTATTTCCATCTGTATCTTTTTAGGCATGTGATCCACGATTTATACAGAGTTATTCATGTTTTTTTTTGCAATTTTGAGGCATTTGTTACATTCCAAAGCGGTCTGTTTTTACTGCGGAGCTTAAAACGATGAGTTCTCAATCCGGTTGTATTGCGTAACACAGAGTAACAAACACCCAAAATGCGAAAAACAAACAACTAAACTGCAAACTGAGAATATGTAAAAAAACAAAACTGAAATAGTGATAGAATCTCAAAAAACCTTTTGATTCAGGCAAAACTTTTGAAAGGATGCAAAGTGAGTGGCGCCAAATAAAATAAATAATAGCGCTAAGCGTTTTTCAAAAACAACAAAAAACGAGCTAGTTCAACTGACAAAAAGTTCGCGACACGCATTTCGCATCCAAACCTCTCTGGGCTGATATATTTAAAAGGATTCTTATGTTTTTGTATAGGTATACCTAGGTTACGCCAAAACAACATACAAACATTGTGGCATGGGGTCCCACAACCTATGGCTGGCAGAAGCCTGTACTACCCACGTTTAGCCAATTATTCAAGAAAACACATAAACATACAGATACATATTTACATACAGGCACATACATTGCTTCTAGCCCTCCACTAGGATAACCTGTGTCGTGGGAACCAGAAACAGCGACGACATACACATATAAACATGCAAGACCTGGGATATTTTTTATCACTACGCCCATCCGGGGATCGAACCCGGGACCTCTCGCTTGGTAGGCAGAGCCACAACCGCTACGCCACAGAGGTCGTCAAGGGATTATTATTCAATAGGAACTCGATTTTGCGTGACATGGGGCTAGCCCATCGCCGTCATTTTGGGAAAAAATTATAATTGCGGCCAGCGATGAAAGCGGTGTAAATGAATAGAGTAAATTATTTATTGCAAACAAAAGTATTTGTGCTGTAAAAGTAAAAAATAAAGTTGCTCTGATCAAATTGGTTTGATAGTGAAAATGTTCAGAATGATGTCCGTAACAACCCCCTAAAACATGAATACACCTTTCTGTTACACCCAGTATACAGGCACATTAATCAACGTGTAGGCTGAATGATTGAATTTCTGTGCCCAAAACACGTAACAAAAAAAGCGTGCTTGCTTGTTCAGTTTGGATTCAACCTCATTTGTCTATTTAAAGCTGCCATTTGTCTGAACTGGGAGCGAAGCTGTTTTGGATTCTATCTGGAAAAGCCCATGCCCAACAAAATTATATCAAAATGAACTGAGTTGAATGGTGATTATGCTTAGGTACCTTAAAGGGACTTACAATTTTCTGGTTCAAACTATGAGAAGCCTAAAAACGAATATGCGAAGCGGTGCCCACGGGTAGCTAGTATAAATTACGTATTAATATAACAGGTAAGTAATTGTACAGTTACATACAAAGCGCGACCCCTTCTCCCATAAGAGGTGGCAGAGGTACGTATAGGTACGTAGTCAGCACCGGGATTAAAACCTGCTCTCCTGTGTGATAGGTGAGGGTGTCATCACTAGACCACGGAAGCTCTTAGATAAGTTTACGATAGGGGCTTTAACTAGGTATGTATTTTAAGCAATTATTTTTTTGTGATCTAACTACAAATTTACAGTTTTCGTATTTTAACCTTTATTTTTGCTATAAATCCCTGCTTTTAGCCAAATTTAATGATTCTAGGTCAACGAGAAGTACCCTGTAGGTTTTGATTCCCTTGCCAGTATCAATCATATTCAGCAAAATTGTGACATAAACGGCGATATTTTTTTAACGCCTATGACCTATCTCGATTTTTTCACTACTTCAAGAGACCATAGACCTGAGCAATGGATATTGGTTTCAATTTGATACCTCTACGCGTTCCTGAGAAAAAGATTATTGACAGACGTAAAGGCAGACAGACAGAAATTTACAGTTTTTGGATTTTTCCTGTCAGCAGTGCTGTAACTCCTTGCTTTTAGCCAAATTTCATGATCCTAGATCAACCGGAAGTACCCTTAAGGTTTTGATTCCCATGCGAGTATCAAGAAAATTCAGCAAGTTCAGCAAATTTGGGATATAAACGGCCGGATTTTTTGATTTCGTGGACCTAGAAGTTTAAATTTTTCATAGCTCCAAGTGTCCACAGACGTGAGTAATTGATATCAATTTCAATTTGATACCTGCACGTGTTCCTGAGAAAAAGGGTTGTGACAGACGTACAGACGAACAACAAAGTGATCCTATAAGGGTTAACTTTTTTCCTTTTAAGTTACAGAACCCTAAAAACTAAATAGATGTTGTTGCCTCTAGGGATCTAAAAGGAATATTAATGTGGCTCTTGCGTAAAACAACAGTTATTCAAAATATCTTAAAACGTTTAAGAATATATTTCGACGTGAAAACGTCTTATAGATCTATGAACGCCGGCTGCACGCACGAAAAAGCATGCTCATTGTCACGTTCTGCATGAGCCGAGCGTGCAAGCGAGAGATCGGAACAAGCGATAGAGAGGCACGATCGCCTTAAGCGTTCACCTTATGACGTTATCACGTAAAATTATCGTCCGTGAACCGGCTTAATGATATGTATTTATTTTGTTTGTCTATTTTTGACTTATAGAGCGATATTATCATGTAATGTATATAATGTACAAAGCTCTTTAAATAAAGATAAAAAAAAGACTTAAAGACTACAATTTTTTAAAATAATAGATTAAATACACACAATTTTCGCACTGTTCTGCCACAGCGACTGACGTTAAAGCCATGTTGCAGTGGGAGCTGTTATGAACTTTATTTTAATATGGTTGTGTCTCAAATTTCAAGCACCACGAATCAATTTACTAATTTTATCGATACACAAGCCGGGGTAACTGGACAAGATCTGACTGTGTGTACAACACATAGACATAGACATAATTTATTAATAATATTCATTACATGTCAAAATAAAATGTTACAAAATCAATCATAATATCATATACATATTTCATGTGTAATATTTCATAATATATAAGGTGCTGACAAATTAGGTACCAATACTTTTAGGGATTTAGTATAACATCAAATCTATTAAATTAAAATAGAATTTAAGAAAGTTTTTATATGATATTTTAGTTTCAATTTTTTGAACAAAATAAAAAAAAAAAATTTGCTGACCAATCATAATCATACTGAGCATTTATTTAACTGACAAGTTGTATAACACTATGTCAAGTGAGCGTCCTTTGTTTGTCATCAATGACATAGACTATTTTTAGATTGGCGGGAATAATATGGGAAATATTAAACTGCACATCAAACATACTGACTTAAACAGCAAATATCAGGGCAAAATGTTGCGGTAGCTTACGAAGGGAAAAGAGGCTGCGTGAAGCGAAGCCCTATTTATCCTTCGTGTTAGGTTGAACATTAAAGAACAACAAAAAATACTTAAAACATAAACTTAAGTACACATAAAATTGTAAAACATAAAAAGTGTTTTTGTTGATCCTTTTTTGCTTTGCAAATCAGTATTTTTGATGTTCGATTAAATACTAGCCGAAAAATATTAGTATAAAAAAGTTTCTTGACACCTTAGCGCCTGCTACCTCTCTCCAACCCAAAAAAGAGACCTTCTCTCTTATAATTGAGCTACAAAAATTTGAACAGAAAAGTGAATTACATCATCATCTTTCTGTTCTGCTATATTTGCTATCAGCTCAAAACAACTTATAATTATCATGGTAGTTCTTTGACATTTTATTTTCGTTTCATTTATCTCAGTGGAACGGCCAGTTAAGTGACAGTCAAGAGGTTCCGCACGATAATCAAAGACTTTTGATTATCTCATTAACAGGGTATTTTTACGTGGTATTTTGGGTACGTGGGGTTTGTTTTTCTAATTTTCCTCAAAAACTCACATGAACTTTAAAATTTGATTTTAACTTAAATCTACCCCCAGAGCCGGGTACTATTAGGTCTAAAAATATTAGTAATTATATTAGATCAGCTTTTTATTAATTAGATTTATGAAATTAGATTAAATTCCAGCAGTAATATTATATCAATATTACTGCTGGAATATAATATAGTATAATAATATCATAATTTTACTCAATAAAAGGGTAAGTTATGTTTATTCTTTAAATCTACCGTAGCTGTAAAAGGACCTCTCGACAAGCCCTCCTTTCAATCTTACTTTGAATATTATATACACACGGTGCACGGTGATAACTTCAGGAAACTTATTGTAGACCACCAGACCCATGACATGGATCGCTGGATCGCCTTGCTTGTTTTGCTCAATACCTGTGCATATGATCAGTAATTCCCGCCAACATGCCCAGCGCTCTTAATTCGTAGCGCGAGTTATACCTATGAATAAGTCGCTATTGATAATAATCTGACGGTAAGAGTCACGTCCGCGGCAAATGGCAGAGCTATCGCCAATCTCTCAAGCGAAGCAAGCGAGGTCCCGTCGGAACTCCAAAAGCGGACTTGAAACTGATTATACAAATCGGTCCCATAATTTCTGAGATATATATAGGAACCAGGTTCGATCCCCGGTCGGGGATAAGGCAAAAAAAAACAGGTCTAGGATGTTTAATGTGTGACGTCACTGTTTCTGGTTGCCACGACACAGGGTATCCCAGTGTGGGGCCAGAATCAATGTATGTGCCTGCATGTAAATGATTATGTTTAATGGGAAAAGCCGTACCGCTATTTCATTCGTTTGGCTAAACGTGGTCCTGTGTTTCTGCCTTCCCGTATGGGATAAAACGTGACGCTATGTTCTACTGCTGCTACTTGGATTACAATAATATCAGTTGATTACCGTGACGCCCTCTCCCCAAAGAGAGCAAGCCCCATCGCGTGACGGCGGCGGCGGTGCCGGTGCCTATCTTCACACGAGAGCACACGCGATGCTGTTTCTCGTGGCATTTTAACATAGATACTTAATAACGGTTATATTTGTTACTAAGAGAGAAGAAGAAATGCCTAAACAATATATATATATATATATATATATATTTATTTATTTATTTTTAATCCTAAATACTTAGGTTATTTTAATTGACGATGCAATTTGCGGATTTTAGATTTTATTTCGGTTATATTCACAGATTTAATGAATTACTATAATGAATGTTTACTATTAAGGCTTTAATTCTACATACTGATGTTACCCGACTAGGGTTATAGTAAAAATATGGTTATGATATTCCTAAATAATATTGCCTTACTATTTATATCAGCTGAAAATATTTTCTACCTATTTTTTATCTAAGTTAACGTAACCCTTCATACTATTATACACGCACATATATTGCTTCTGGCCCCGCACGAACATACCGAGTGTCGTGCGTGGGAGAGCCACAAAACAAATGCCACGTCACACACACATAGATTTCTTATTATTTATATGTTTTATTCTGCAGTGGCACAGAACTTAAGAGTTTTAAATATCAATTCAGCTCTACATCTTGTTTTGGCTGATTGTTTGGTGATTCTATGGAGCATTCGCACTCAGTAGAAGTTTAAACAAGTGGCGCCCCCGGCCCTGTAACTGCTAAGCCCGTGGGTACTTTTGAAAACCTCAAAAAATGTCACACAATGCCCCGCTTACTAACTGCTAGGTTAAACACTGTACACACGGTATTGTCACCCTCGTGATAAGTCCGGGGATCTGTTTCGTCGAAGTGGAAACGGCCGGTGGTCGCGACTTCGCACCTAGGTGCCGGCAAACAGCTGCCGGACGATAATTGCCAACAAAGACGGGCTGTTTGCTGACTGCCTTAACGCGCACGTTGCATGTGGCAATCAAACACGTCAGACATTCTGAGTAATGGCTGGAACGTTTAGCGGTAACTGCGGTTTGCAATGTCATTCAGTGATATTGGAGTTACGACTAATTAAATATCAAAGGTTATCATTACAGAAGGAATATTAGCGATCAAATTTTAGGAATATTGAGTCATCCGAAAACTTGTCTCTCATTACACTATCAACGTTAGATCATCATATATAAAACCGATATTCCGTGTTACTAAAACGTCAAATCCCTTACTTTTTTGTCTTTAAACAAGTGTTGAACAGGAGTTTAGTTTTTTGTAGTAAAACACTTTGACGTGTTCTACTTCTCCGTCAATCGTTACAATAAGTATTTACTAAATAAATAAATATTTAGTTTTTACTAAATAAAATACTTATTAATAAATAATTTCAAACACTATCTGTCAAACGAACTGAACAAAATCTCTTACAGTTCATAGATTGCTTAATATTGTGGAGACTGACTTGTATCCGAGATACTTATCTACTCAAACGACAACAACACTCCAAAACATACACAACCAATATCACCAATATTGAATAACATTTCCTAAATATCCTGTTCCCTTCATCAAGCAGTTAGCGCAGTTAGCGCAGCCATCACCCATACACCAGCTCAATGATGTGTTGACAGAAAGAAGGTGTCACCCGGCGCAGGCGCAGAACAAATAGCCAGATTGTGTTTATAGCCACTTAACGACAGCCAGCGACAATTCCGATTAACTAGTGCCCGAGAAAAAGCCTTACCGAGTATTTGGACGGAGTGAGCTCCATTTGCTGCGTTTTGACACAAATTATGTGTAAATATTGAGGAGCTACTTAATTTATGATCGTCAGTTATTGCCGGGATGACTAGGTATAACTTGGAGTACCTATAGAATATATCTACCGTTGACGGCAAATTCAACATAGTAAATTTTGTTTCAAAATAAACGAGGGTTCTGTACGCAATGGTGAGAATATGGTATACCCGCCCACCTTCTTAAAATTTCAGGCAAATATAGTATATTAATATTACTATAGACGCCGGGAAAGAAGGGCTTGCCGGCTGAGTAGGTATAGACCGGATGGTGATACGAAGCTGGCAAGCCCTTTTTACGTGCTTTTGTCAAACATTTGCAATGAAATAAAAAAATACACCACTCAAAAAACAAATTCAAGTTTAAAAATACTACTAATCGTAAGTTCCGTGCGCCCGTTGATGTCTTTTGCTTTGAGCATTAAAAAAAACTTCCTAGCCTAGGCCTGCAATTTTGAATTAAAATCCCCTACAGTTCTTTCGAGATGTGCGGCCCGAAACGTGATACTTCTAAGCCCTTCATAACGCACGTAATGACGACATTTCATTCGTCCATTGTCCGTATAATGTACTTAAGATAAATACATTTTCATTACTCATACTCTGAAAGGGGGTCATTGTTCATCCAGGCACCGTGCTGAAAGTGGTACATGCCTGCTCTAAAGCAGAAAAGTATTAAAAAAAATATATATGAATCGTACTTTATATTGAACAACGCAATGGTAGTAACCTATACAGCCATAAAACGATTAATTCTTCATTGATTAGTTTTGTTGACATTTAAATTCTTTTTGATGTTTATAATTAATATAATGTACTTTATGTATTTATTAGTCACTTTCAAGGCGAGATGTGATTTGAGAAATAAATTAAAATATTGTTTAAGACACAGATAAAACCACCAAATACGCAAATTCAAAATGGCCGTCTTTCGCGGTCGCGCGCCATCTTTCAAATATCACAACAAGTATCAAATATTAATATGCCTGGAAAAAATATTTCTCTAACGCTCAATAACTCTACAAACGTTAATATTAATTTCAAGTAAAATAATTTAGATTTCAAGTGACTTTGTTTTTTAATAAAATAATTTTGATTTTAACTGGCTTGTGTTTACTTTCCTCGTATTCGTAATGAAAAGTAGAGTATTTTACTCGGGTGATAGCACCCATTTCTGCCTCGAACTATTGGCGCTCGAACGAACTCGTCAGGAATGGGTGACTTTACTATATCTCATTGGTAGATGGTCAGGATTCTAACCTGCATCTCCTGTATGAGAAGCAAGCATAAAACTCATTAGACCACGGACCTAATGCTTGCAATAAAATATAATTCATTTACATATTGGGCGCCCCCTGTCGCCGGCAGCGATCTGGGGGAAATTTCTGATTTAGTGCAGGTTTAAGTTTTTATTAACAATTAAATTAATTAATATATATTTTACATGTAAGAAACTATACCCCAATTAAATAAAAAATACATTTTTTTACTTGTTTATCGTTGCATTATATAATTATCAGACTAATTAACGTGTTTTCATACAACTTTATTACCAGCATAACAGATCTGTTAAAAGCGCATTGAAAATCAATGCCCTTTTATAAATCCCTCAAATATTCGTTCGACACATCTTTTTAAAATTTTAATCCCCATCAGAAATTCACGAGGATCCCTGAGAAGTATTACTTTGCGTCACACCTTTTTCAATACTCGATGGCACAGGCTCTGTTAAGTGCAAATCGGTAGTTGAATGACCATTTCAATTGAAGGTGCGAATGATGCAGGTTCAATCTCTCACTTGGGTGGGGACGCGGCATATCCGCCATGTTTCTAGACTAGCGAGCGAATGACCAAACAATTGGCAATGCACAACATTCAATTGGCTGCGTCACGTTGCGATTGACAATCGCTTCAATTGCCTTTGAAGAAGATCATTTGCTCCATCAATCACGTAAAAATTAACAATCGCTATTGACCGTCTCCGGGGCACTTTACCGCCGGGCCACACGATGCGGTGCGGTGCCTCTCGCCGCACGCAACAAGGCGAGACAAGGCGGGACGGAGGGAGAAGGGGGTATATACCCATACAATTTCCACCGCACAACAACGCCACACCGCACCGTGCAGCACGGCCCTCACGCCCACGTCACGTACTCGTGAAATAAGATCACAATTTTTAATACGCTTTCACTAGATCATGCTGTCGTATCTAATTTTTTATGTGATTTCAACAGATGACAAAAGCAACAGGCGACCCCGTCGTGCCGGGCCCGAGCGGAAGCCGCGACAAGCGTACAGCGCAAAGCAACTTGAGCGACTCGAATCCGAGTTCAAACTCGACAAATACCTCAGCGTATCCAAGCGTCTAGAGCTTTCCAAGGCGCTAGACTTAACCGAAGTGCAGATCAAGACCTGGTTCCAGAACAGAAGGACGAAGTGGAAGAAACAGCTGACGTCGAGGTTGAAGATCGCGCAGAGACAAGGTTTTTTTCCCGGACAGTTGTTCGGGCCCCCGCAAGCTTATTCTTTGGTGAACCCATATGCGTACGCGCCATTGTCATGCGTTTTTACACCGGTCAGCTTATCTTCTACACAAACTAACTAAAAATGTTATAAGATACAGAATGTGTACTTTATTCCAAAGATAAAGATCTGTCAATCTTTGGAATAAAGTATTGTGCATCCGAAAAGAATAGAAAAATTCTAAGTATTTTCTGAAGCGGTAATTAATAAGACAACCTAAACTTTGATTGAGCAAGAGTTATTTTATAAGTATAGCGCAATTTATATACGCAAGAGCATTGCAAGATGAAAGTAGTCATGTTAATATCTACTTCGGTATATATTTTTAAGCCCACATAAAAAAATCCTTTTCGTATCAATGTCACTTTCATACGCAAATTTTGATCTGTTACATAATGTAGGTATCATCTTTCATTAAAAAAAATCTGTACCATATTTCATATTTAATTTTCACTTAGTGTAACTACTTATGGGCCCTGCTTGTTTCATCATCGCATCACCTATAAATAAACTTTTACGACAGTGCGAAAAGTGTTCTTAGCTCGCTACATCTGTTAAGTGATCTCAAGTAAGGTGAGCCGACAAATTGCCCTAAATAATATAAAGTGTCAAGACTCGTGTTTGTTCGATAACGAGTTTATGGTATTAGAATGATG
This sequence comes from Argyresthia goedartella, assembly GCA_949825045.1. NCBI lineage: Eukaryota > Metazoa > Arthropoda > Insecta > Lepidoptera > Argyresthiidae > Argyresthia > Argyresthia goedartella. Next base: position 21,800,575 of record OX463807.1, read on the forward strand.
ATCGGCAGTCAGCAGGTTATACTCGTAACTTCCGTGAACCTGTTGATGTAGTAAATGACGTGTAACATTATTGTAAAGTGTGAATAAGTTAGCACGAAAAATATTTTCACAAACTTATAGCCGGGTATGTGCAACAAAATCTTTTAAGAATGAATTTATTTATTGATTTTGATATCATCAACATTTTTAAGTAAATAAGACTAGCTAACTTAAACATACATATATGTAAAATACATTATCACAAAAGACAATTAAAATGAAATGTAAAATTGTACCTATAATAAAATAACTTGAGGATTAAAACTGTGTACTTATTTAAAACTTCCTACTCAGGCACAATAAAAAAATCATAAATTTATGCAGAAAAACATTTAGGACTAATATGTTTGCAGCAAAACTTGTCAGTTCTATAGCGACATCTCACAGTGGGCGGGGGGGAACATGACGTCACAGTCAGCGCCGCCCAAGCCCAAAGCTGCCGCCCTGAGCGCACCGAAAGCTCCGCTGCGCGCCCACGCCACTCCCACACTGGGATAAGAAAAGTACATAAAATGAGACCAAGGCGTCACTACTTAGCTAATAGAAATTCTGCAGTTAAATATTCATCACATAATTAATATTTATAACTAAAAATTTGGCTCCACCAACTCGCACTGAGCCAGCACGGTGGAGTATGGCTTAATCGACCTCGTACCCGGAAAAGGTCTGTGCCCCTCGGTGGGGACATAAATGGGCTACATTTATTTATTTATTATTATTCAAAACGGCAACAAATATAATGATCACCAAGATATTTTTTTCCTACCCAAAATGGGTCAATATTCACCAAAAGTTGCAAAAGATATTTAGGACAAAATACTGCGGTAGCTAAGGTGATACGTGTTAGGTTGAACATGTCAGAACAACAAAAAATACTCAAAACATAAACTTAAGTACCACGAAAAAGGTCAGAAATATTTTTCTTCGTCAGAAAAACGTACACAAAACATAAAAAGAAGTTTGTTGATCATTTATCCAAACACAATTTGGTGGTCGTTTCGAATTTATTGGTAGTAAAATAGGTGCGTCTTTTGTGATCGTTTAAACATAAGCCATTCAAAAACTTGGCGTTGATTTTCAACAAAAATTGCGAATTCAAACATATTTAAAAAAAACCATCATCAAGCGACGTCACATCATTTAATCTGTCGCTAAGCAAAAGAAGGACGCATATTGTAGCTCTGTCCTTTATTTACTTGCTCTGTGGTAAAAATGGCCAAGACAAAGTACGTCATCGAAACTAAATTTTGCGCCAAACTGTCACTGCCAGTTTGACCCGTTATTGTTGGCAATAAATTGTAGTATTTTATTTTTTTATTAAGTTTGTATTCTATTCTCTATTACAAGTTTTAAATTAAGTTTAGCATGCTGTTCACTTATCGGGTTTGTTTAAAATCGTTTTGAACAGTTTGAGACAGAAAACGAAGGCTATTCGAGGTGTGGTAAAAGACTTAGTTATAATAGTAGTTTATGTGACTGCTACATAATGGAGGGCATTAATACTCGAGAGTGGGTTTATGAAACGAGCCGAAGGCGAGCTTCATAATAATATCACTCGAGAGTTTTAATGCCTAATTATGTACAGTTACATACACTAGTTTATCTACTCTACTCTCTTTGATGTGTTCAGGAACCGCATGTTTGACCGGCATTGTGGCTCTGCAGTTGTTTAGCTTGTTCTGTAGCACCAACTTCGGGCGTCGGCGTTCGAAATTTGAATGTTAGTACCAACTTCACAGACAAACTAGGGGCGGCATGCAGGCGGGCGTCGGCGTTCGAAATTTGAATGTCATTATATGTAGAAAAACTACACATAATGACCATTATGTGTAGTTTTCCAGATACGAAACGAGTTTTTACCAAGTAGTTTAACATAATGCTGATCGTAACGTGCGGTTCTTGAACGCAGTTAAGAGGGTTTATGATACATAAATTAAGTTTAGCATGCTGTTCACTTATCGGGTTTGTTTGAAATCGTTTTGAACAGTTTGAGACAGAAAACGAAGGCTATTCGAGGTGTGGTAAAAGTCTTAGTTATAACTATATGAACAAACATTAAACAAACATTATATTTTTTAAATTTGGGCTCTGAAAAAATTAATCCGCTAAGTGTTATCAAAAAAAATAATTATAATTATTAGGTTTATTTATTAACCTAACAATGGCCTTCATTCAAATCTCAAAAAATAAAATGTAAATGTTCAAACGCACCAATACTTTAAGTGTTGGGCTGCATGGAACAGTGGTCTTCTACAACTGCTGATGATGGTACTTACTGCCAAACTGGAAGCCAATAGCGACTGCTGTCATCCACATTCCTTGCCCTCTTGTTACCCAAACACAGCGCCCGATACAGACAAGGCATGGACCGCGGCCTCAGAGCCAAGAGCGCATATCTCGACATCGTGTTCAACTTCGCCATCGAGAGTTTGTACGAAGCAGAAGCTTGTGTTTCTTCAGGATTGGGATCGAATTCGCGCTTGAAACGAAACGTCTCGTCCATGGTCATCGCGTCGCTGGTGCTGTCAACTATCTGCATTACCTGTGTGGGCTGCTGCGGGTCCTGTTGATTATTGTCATTAAAGTTTATGCAATAAGCAACTGCTTAGCTGCTTGCTTGACGTGATTCTTCAGGGGAAATATTAAACTGCACATCACTTCATCATCATCAAATTATACTGATTTGCACAGCAAATATCGAAATAGAAATAGTGAAGGGTAAAGGGGGTGAGCGAAGCGAAAGCCGTTTTAACCTTCGTGTTAGGTTGAACATGTAAGAACAACAAATAATACTAAAACATAAAAAGTGATTTTGCTGATACTGACTTTCACAGCAAAAAAGCTGTGAAAGTCAGTATCTTTGATATGCCAGTAAATAATAGCCTATCTTCAGGTGTCACAACTATTTAAACATTAAATCTGTCAACTCATATAAGTTAGCCATAACTATAACAATTGATTTAAGTCGTCTTTTTAGTTACATATTTTGTTGTTTTGTCAGTTAAATAATAGGAGGTTTTCTGATAGCTTTCATAGATCTGATAGACTCAAAGAATGAATTAGTTCAGAAAGCTGTGACAGATGGCGTTGATTAACCATGGTTTTCATTTATGGGTCTGGATAAATGAATAACTAAAGAGTATAGACCCACACTTACTTACTGAGGTTAATGGTCAATGCTTAATAAATATACGTCGTACTTTTTATTTTATTTTATGAAAGTTTAGTCTTTTTTAAGAAACTAATTTCAATATTTCGAAATAATTCTTAGACGAGTTCTTTGCGAGGTTTCGCCTGCATGTTTATTTATGTTCTTTTATCTACACACGTATCATAAACCCTCTTTACTGCGTCCAAAAACCGCACGTTACGATCAGCATAATATTAAACTACTTTGTAAAATCTCATTTCTTATCTAAATATTGAACATTATGACCATAATGTGTAATTTTTCTACATATTATGACATTCAAATTTCGAACGCCGACGCCCGTCTGCGTGCCCCCCCTACTTTGTAAAGTTGGTACTACAGAACAAGCTAAAACAACTCAATGCCACAATGCCGGTCAAAAATGCGGTTCCTGAACACATCAAAGAGAGCTAATGATATGTGTGAAGATAAACTAGTGTATGTAACTGTACATAATTAGGCATTATGTATCAGTCACATAAACTACTATTATGGTCTTAAAATCCTCATCATAATTTATAACGGGTATGTTTTTTAACTGGCATTCATTATTTATATCAGTGTTAGGTTTATCGAATTAATAATTTATGCTGTGAAAAATCCACAAATAAATAAATAACATAATACAAATGTGGTGCATGCCCTTTGTGAAAATTGGCAAAAATGTAATAACCTGGTATGATTTGTAGGTGCCTTGTTTTGCCATGTCAATATCAATATTAGTATTACTACTAAACTCTACTTTAGGAACCTCTGTCATACTAATTATGACAGGATCATATAATAAATTAAATGCTAAATACAAAACAAGTTGTCTTTTAGAGTAGTTAACAAATTAAAGACTATCTTTTATTTGCCAGAAGTCAGAAATAAATATGTTTATGTTAAGAAAACATTATTTTCATATTGACCTGTTATACAGCACATATCTTGGTTCATCCTATTTATGTAGTTATTGCGACCTTTTCAACATGGCCCTATATAAGGAAATGCACAAGTTATAATATTTTATATACCAAGTTTGTTCAACGAATTCAAGCAGCTAATTAGGTCTACTTGATACTCTTTGAAATCACCCACATCAAATAATTGATGTGTAATAATTGTACTGCATTTCCTACAACTATTCGAAATACATTGTGCTAGCTGAGTGTAAAAAGCACCGGGCGTACAGATGTTAATCACCAGGTGATTCAAAGACTTGTTCAGCATCATCAAACCCAAGCCTAGCCCTATCTTAAAAGAGAGAATATTTGTAATATGTTCTTCATCTTCGAGTTCGTGTGCAGAAGCCATTGGTTTAATATAGGCCACGGAGCTTGTCGATGAAGCGAGACTACTTCTGGTGGCTGGTGGTGGTGGTGGCGGTGGTGGTGGCTGGTGGCTTCATATAGACTGCGCTGGATCCAGTAAACGATCTCTGGCCTTATTCCTCATTTGTTACCTATAGCTCTTTTGCAATGTTATAATACTCTTTGCACACCGTAATTTGAGCGTCAAACTTAATTTTCCGATCAAATTTAATATCCTAGATATCTGGCGTACCTACAACTTCCAGGTTGGTACCGTTCAACGAAATTGGTTCCATTTCTATATTCTTCCGATAAGTCGTGAAGAGAACTAGTTTTGTTTTATCTGGGTTGAGATCAAGACCTTGTCCTGACACCACTGTAAATCTATACCTATTGCGCGTTCTTCATAACAGATCTTATCGTACTTAATACTTTCCCAATAAAAAGAATTACACTGTCTTCTGAATAAACCTGTAGATATATATTCAAGTTGTTTGAGCGGGTTATAAATGAGTCTATAAGTCACTATTGAACATTCATATAATAACAACATTTTAGGAAATTGAACTAAAGTCGTTCAAAGTAACTCTTTACTATAAAATGATGGACTGATTATATTGTTTTAAAGTTTTACGTATATTCAGCACAGGTCCCAAACAAGATCAATTGTAGGATTACACAAAACTCACGATGGATGCTTTCGAAACATTTTAGGTGGCTTATACTTCTTCCATGAACCAATCTGTTACGCTAGGCATGATTGTCTCGTTGTAATCTTGGTATTTCACTTAGACTTAGTTATTATCTGAGATCTCACGACTTATAAAACTAAAAAACCATATACATATTTGTTTACGTTCTGATTAACAACTGAGTTATTGACAGACGGGAAATCTATACTACTACAGCTAACTTAACGGCGAAGGCAATTTGAACCAAAGATCATCTGAGATATGAGTAAGCTACGCCTTATAAGAGAAATGAATGACTTTCTGTTTTTTTAAGATATTTCACTGATCCTGACGTATTTTTTTGTAGTAATAATGCCATTTATTTAAGAACGCCATTATCTCGAAAAGGTTTTTGCAGTTTGATGCCCATAAAAATCAGTTATACGTCAATCTTCCTTCATTTTCTAAGCGAAACAAAGAGATTGACGCATAGCTCTATCACTGTTACGGATTCAAAACTGTTCAAAGTCAAAGTACTTTATTACTGTAGATATTTACATATACTTAGCAAACGTCATTTTTTGAAATTTCCATTTGAGCAATTTAAAAAGCATGTTAAAGCGACTTTGTCGAAAAAGGGATATTACAATTTTCAAGATTACTTAAATGACGGGACTGTGTGGGGTTAATCTAGCTCAACACAGACCTCGCTGTTAATAATTTTGTAATTATTTATTCCTGCTTATTAATCAAAACAATTAAAATTTTCATATTTGTATTAGTTAAGCACAACCTATTTTTAAAAGAGATCTAAAAATCAATCTGTGGGAGTTTCTACGCCCTTCTTCTCCCACAGTGGTCCAATGTAGAGAAGAGGCAAAAAATGACGTTTGCTAAGTATATGTAAATATCTACAGTAATAAAGTAATTTGACTTTGACTTTGCCTCTTCTGTACATTGGAGCACTGTGGGAGAAGGAGAACTGCTTCAACCCATAGTAATCTTCGACGTTCATCACAAGAGAAAGCGTGAGTACCATTTTTTATAGATTTTATCGACGCAAGGATGATGCTTTTTTTCATGATTTCCGTTGATTTAATACGGGATTTCGGTTTGACACCCAGAGTCAGTCGATGAAATAAATTACAAAGGTCCAGAAGAATAGCCAGGGTCGTCGTAGCCAATGAGTTTGAAGTCAAAACTCAGTAATAATCACAAAACAGTAGATAACGCGAAGAGAAAGTTGTCGATATAAAACAAATCAACAAAATTGTGTTTGTACATATGTTGGTGACAAGCTTTGCAACTCAATTAGCATATAAATAGCATATCCTGCTAAAACAATATACTTATATTTCGGACTAGCAACTGCTCTATTTTCTTTTTTATGATCTGTCGGAAAATTGGCCTTTAATTTAGGTTACATAAAATAGTGTCATTGCGCTCTTTAAATTTGTTACTAACTACATTGCCCGGTTTTAACTTTCCTGTACTAAAATCTTCTCGAATCTTACCATAGTAATGCACATGCAGACTTGCAGCGCAAACATTCCGAATGACAGGAACGCGATTCCCGTAAGAGATATTTCGAACAAATCGCCAAGTCCCAATCCGTGGTCCTCATCGTGGTCGTGATGGTCGGAATGTTCTATGGTCGCCGAGGGGTGGTGGTAGAGGGGCGGCGGCGGCGGCGGCATGTGGTATTCATACCCTCCACCTACAAAAATGAGAAAAATCAACGTAAACTCCCCACAGTAACTGTCGTGTTTATGAGAGGCAGAAATCTGATATTAAATTTGTCAACGAAGAGATTATTAAAAAAACATTATAACATAATGTTTATAGGTTAGACGAATACATAATAGTAGTTTATGTGACTGCTACATAATGGAGGCCATTAAAACTCGAGAGTGGGCTCGTTTCATAATAATATCACTCGAGAGTTTTAATGCCTAATTATGTACAGTTACATACACTAGTTTATCTACACACATATCATAAGCTCTCTTTGATGTGTTCAGGAACCGCATGTTTGACGGGCATTGTGGCTCTGCAGTTGTTTAGCTTGTTCTGTAGTACCAACTTCACCCAGGCGGGCGTCGGAGTTCGAAATTTGAATGTCAGTACCAACTTCACAGACAAACTAGGGACGGCACGCAGGCGGGCGTCGGTGTTCGAAATTTGAATGTCATAATATGTAGAAAAATTACACATTATGGTCATAATGTGTATTTTTTCAGATAAGAAAAGAGTTTTTACCAAGTAGTTTAACATTATGCTGATCGTAACGTGATCGTAATCGTTTTTGTACGCAGTAAAGAGGGTTTATGATACTTGTGTAGATAAAAGCATATTATAGGTTAGACGATTACATTATAGACAAAGAGGTATGGAGCTCTTATTTTCCAGCGCAGCACAAGAACCAGTCACACGATTGTAACACAAGACCTAATTTTGAAAAAAATATAAACATAGAAAATAAAAGTAGCCCGTGTTGCAGTGTACGAAATTCTTGCGCCTTCGTCTCCGCTGCCATTACACTTTCCAAAGCGGTAGTAGTTTTTCTTGTATTATATAGATTCAAATGACATTCAAAAAGTGTTCGTAACAATCTATTTTGAATAGATATTTCGAAGTTTGAAGTTTGTAGTAATGAATGAAGTCTCTTATTTTTGTCTGAACTTTAGAGGCGACGATACAAATTATGGCTAGGCAAATGATCCAATGATTTCAGGTCACCTTGACTTTAAAAGCCGTCGAGTACAAATACGAATCCTAATATATGTTGGGACGGGCGGTCATCATCAGACCTAGTGCTACGTATAATACCTACCTTCTAAGATGAGTAAGGCCCGATAGTTGAACGCGAGTAAGCACATATAAAATTGAAAAACGTTGACACTTAAAATTAACCAGGACATTTCCGTGCCAAAAGTTCCAATAACGCAGGCAGCATTATCACGCTGCACAACCATTGATATCCTCTGCGTATTACCTTCGTATAAATTTGGATGGATAGTAAGTATATTTAGTATATTATTATAGTAATCATAATATTTATTTTATCTATTGTAAGTCTCGTTTATTTCGTTATATTGTTGTACACATAGGTCCCACCCCTGCACAGCAATAAGCCTTTCCTATCTTAACTTTCTTAGCTGTAAGAAATCACTTTTCAGAGATAAGCTCTTCTTTGTGAACTATTTTCAAGTAACTCTTGTTTTTTACATGTTTTGTGTGCAATAAAGTAATAACAAATGCTGAGTTGTCAAAGTCAATCCGAGAATAGTGCCAACTCGCAATCTGTGTCGGCCCCAAAGTGTTTGTACCTGTGAATAAAAATCACTTACTGTATTTAGAATTCACATCTTCATGGTACATGGGCTCCGGCTCTACATACGGACTTGTGGTATCGGCGTTCTCAAATACCTCGTACCCGTCACGGTGCTGCAATCCTGGCTGACTCGTAGTGATCGAGCTCTCATTAGTTGCGGAGGATGTGTTGAAGTGCCGGTATACGTCACTCAGCGCGGTCACTCTGTAATGGTAGGATTTTGTGGTTAACAAGCCGTTGAAAGGGATACCTTCAGAGGCTTCTTTCAAAATCCAACAGATGGCGTTGTAGAAGGCAGTTTTTTTTCCTGTGCGCATGATGAATGTGGTATGAATGGGTTATCTTTACACTTAAGTGTCATGTTTGTGAGATAATAAGAATTAAAGAATCAATGGGCTCAAACATTTATCTTTACTTTCAATTCATGACGACCTTTGTGGCGCGGCGGTTGTGGCTCTGCTGGGGAAATAAAAAAACCCAGGTCTTGGATGTTTATATGTGTGTAATGTCGCTGTTTCTGTTTCCACGACACAGGTAATCCTTGTGTGGGACTAGAAGCAATGTATGTGCCTTTATAAAAAAAACTTGCTTACGTTATACTTTACGTTAAATATTACCAATCAATTTTTGTTTGGATAAGTGTCCTGTACCCATATTTACCACATTCGTCATGCCAAAGGAAAAAATGGTAGGGCCGTCTACAACGCCATCTGTTGGATTTTGAAAAAGCGTGCTCTTAAAGTTTCCCATTTGAAACTTCACTTCAGAACTAGCCTATGTCCCTTATTAATAAACCACTCTCAGCTCTGAGAGCTAACTCAAGCGCTTGAAAATGACAGATTTGATATGAAAAAATCTTCATAGATAATGCGACATATCCAAGACAACTTTCAGAGCTGATAGCAGTTCATGAATTGGGGCTGGACAACTAGAAAAGCAACAGCTCTTCTGCGATTGCCATAAATTCCATTCAAACTCGTTTTTAAATTAGTTTAGGCGTTATGATGACGCCTCTGGAATCAGCAAAAGAAAAACAAGAGCAACTAGAAAAATCCAAGAGGTCTCCCTTGGCTAAACCAAGCCTACTCACTTTGCCAACCAATCCTGATAATTTAAAGAGCCGACGTCGTGGATGAATCTGTTCATTGTAACTTCATGGGACTTCGGCGTAAAAGGGTACGGCAGGGGACTCTCGTATTGGTACGGTTTGCCGACGCGATCCTGCAACGCCGGCGGACCGATCTCGTCTAGGATCTGACCCACCAGGAAGTTGCGGCACTGGTACTCGTTCATCATCTTTCTAGAACAATATTGACGTCACTGTTGACTTCCAATTACAGAGAGGGCGATAAGATTGACCCCTTTGCAGCAATATAAGATCAAACACTTAATACACTACACTACATTAAATGTAGAGTCACCAAAAGGTTTTGTAGTAAACTACCCAGAATTATCAATATTAATAAGACCTTATGATCGGAAACACAAAATATTTTTGAGTTTTAAAGAAACTTCACCCACCTATGGAAATTCAGCGTTGATAGCGCAGCATCAATCGATCCATTCACCGAAGTTTCCTCCTCATTTAGTTTCAAGCCATCGGCCCGGCTCTCAGCCAGGTCAGCAACCTCACCACCTACCAGGAACCGAGCTGGCATTAGGTCCATTCGCAAAATATCATTCACGTTTAATTCACTTTCGAACATATCACTCGATACAGCCTTCCAGAGTAATGCGATTACAATTACACTGACCATTTTGTAACACAGATTAACGCATAGATCTAACAACTGCTGCGGCGATAGGCTAGCCCCCTGTCGCCCAAAATGGAGTATTGAATAACTGGCTAAAGTGGGCACAATTGTGCCTTTGCCACCCCGGAGTTGAAAAGGCTTGTCGCTATGTTATGTACTGTAAACAAACAGTAAAAATAAGAAAATTATATGTTAGAAAGGAGTTGACTTGATGCACTCAGATGTAAGTAAACTATGGCACACTGCCCTGAGTATTACGATGAGACGTGAGATAGTTATTCGGTTTGTGGAGCGGAAAATGGTCGCTTTAGGTGCGCTTGTCATCTTCATGGTAGATCTTTATACAGAACACGCCAAATATCTTTGGCTCCGCATTACGAGAGGAACCACATGCAACAAATGGAAATGTGACCTCTATCGCCCTCACCCCACCTTACCATATCTTCTCATTCGCACCTTTCGTTCAGAGACAAAGATATAAGGGGAGGTCTATACTTAACTGTACTTGTCTCACCGTTAAAGATGCGAGTATCTGATACGTTATAGAAACATCTACGTGGTAAAGTCGACAAATCTAGGTTATTCGAACAGCCCGTATTCGTCTTTCTTTTTGAATCCTGTAATATGTACCGTATATAGGTACAAAAATAGGTACATTGAGACTAAAACAGCGTAGATTTATTTGTTGTACACTACGTGTTTTTGATTAAATTATTCTCTTCTCATTTTCTGCCAAATAAACTCTTTCTCTTAACGATGCACACTTTGCTGTGGAGGCACTCAACGCTGATCTTGAGGGTATAAGAAGTTGGGCTTCATCCTTCGGACTCCTGGACAACCCGAGCAAGTCCCAGGCCATGATGTCTGTCACTTTTAATGATAATACAATCGTATATAGCGATAAAGTTAAAAACCTGGGTATAATCTTCGACAACCAGTTGTCCTGGTCATCGCATGGCAATGAGGTAAGTCGCCGAGTATTTTTTACCTTTCACTCTCTCAGGAGACTTCAGTACTTTTTGCCTCTACATACCAAATCACTCTTGCTCAATCTCTCATTCTACCCCTCATCGATTACGCTGATGTCTGCTGGGTCAGTGCTAACGAAGAACTACTAAACAAACTCGAACGATTGCAAAATCTCGGGATTCGATTTATCTTCGGGCTGCGCAAATACGACCATGTGTCACAACATCGCAGGGAGTTGAAGTGGCCGCCGATTCGTCTTCGTCGGGATTCACACATCCTCAATTTCCTCTACAACATTTTACATAATCCACGCTACCCAACTTTCCTACGAGACAGTTTTCAATTTTTTTCTTCCAGCAGACCTCGGAGAACTCACGCAGTTTCCATGCTCACAACTCACACTCACAGCATAAAACCGCTTTCTATGAGAACGGGTTTAGAGCCCGGGCCATTCGGTTGTGGAATGCACTCCCTGGCACCATCAGGGACAGTCCTACTCTCAATATCTTTAAAAGTCGTGTGAAGAAGCATTACCTCTCCCTTTAGAGTTATAGGTAGTATGCATGTAAGTATGTATTAGTATAGAGTATAAAATAGTAGTTGTAGTATATTATAAGTATAGTATATGATTATAGTTATTATATAATTAATTTAATTTATTATTTTATATATTGTACACATAGGTCTACCCCTGCTCAACCATCAACTTTTCCCTTGCTAACCTGGTTTGCTGGAAGATATCTCTTATTAGAGATAAGCTCGCCTTTGTAAAGTTTTTTATGTAACTCTTGTTTTTTGTATGATTTGTGTGCAATAAAGAAATTATGAATAAACATAATAATATTGATATGTATCATAAAAATCGATTTAAGTTGCCAATTTAGTTTCTTCCTATCTTAAAAAGCGCGATTCAGAATTAGTATCAGTATTGGCGTGATAATAAGCAGCTCCGCGCCAAACGCAGCGGGTAAGTAATTATGATTACAAAGGGTGCCCCTCTGACGTGGCCTAAGGAAACCTATGGAGTTTTCTTTTATATTATTTAAGTATAAACAGTCACTTTTTTAAACATAAAGGGCCTTACCACAAAAAAATAAACTTCTGTTCAACATTTGTTTAAAAACAAAAGTGTATGGGATTTGACTTTTGTTTCGAGGTTAAACGCTGTTTTATGTTTTTGTGGTAACACGGAAGTTGATTACTTAATTACGCTCATACCTGGAGTACCATTAATCAATTACAGTTATTGTAATAATAGTTTATGTGACTGCTTCATAATAGAGGGCATTAATACTCGAGAGTGGGTTAATAAAACGAGCCGAAGGCGAATTTCATAATAATATCACTCGAGAGTTTTAATACCTAATTATGTACAGTTACCTACAGTAGTTTATCTACACACATATCATAAGCTCTCTTTGATGTGTTCAGGAACCGCATATTTGACCGGCATTGTGGCATTGCTTATTGCTCTGCAGTTGTTTAGCTTGTTCTATAGTACCAACATTACAGACAAACTAGGGGCAGCACGCCACAGGCGGGCGTCAGCTTTCGACATTTGAATGTCATAATTTGACAAATTTTTGTACGTTATGGTCATAATGTACAAATTTTCAATTAAGAAATCAGTTTTTACCAAATAGTTTTACATTATGCTGGTCTTAACGTGCGGTTTTTAGACGCAGTGAAGAGGGTTTATGATACGTGTGTAGATAAAAATATTAATGCATGTGTAGTTAATGTTACTTTAGAAAAAATTGTTTAATCAATCTTTTATAGCTAGGAAGTGAGTTTGCGAAGATATCTTGTTGATATAAAATTAAGCAGGTGAGTTGACTTACCTACTCAATTTTAAATATTTTTTTGTATGATACCCAAAACACCATTTACACGCACGGTGTGAAATTAAAAGATCTACTTACGTGTACATTCCTCTTTGGTGCACCATGCAATTATTAGCCTAGATCTGTAACTAGGTTTACATTGGATATATATATGGTTTTATATGTTTACATGTATAGTAGGCTTTAGATCGTATCGTCAAGAAATGTAACCAGCTTCTTGGTTTTATCTTCACCAAGTCGTTTAAAAACCCAGCAAGTATCATCTTAATACACTTGTCCGCTGTAGATTGGAGTACGCGTCTGTCATATGGTCGCCAATGTACAAACTCCATATCGACCATGTAGAGTCGGTCCAAAAGCGTTTTCTTCGTATACTTGGCGCGCGTTTCGGGTTTCGTCGTTTGCTAAGGTCTTAGATTCAGATTCAGATTCAATTTTTATTAAATATAAATAAATAAATTATCTCATTCAACGTCAAAATTATACTTATAACTACAATATTTTTTTTATATAGTAAAAAAGACTAGTAGACTGTTTCGGAATATGGGCCTCGGGGTTTAGAGAAACGGCAAGAAACTCCCCCATACCTTCTTTTTTTAAAAGTGACTTCACAACAGTTACTGGTTTCGGTCAAAGGAAATTCGCCGGCGAGTGATAGACTTAATCCAACGCCCCTCGTCGAATTTCTGTGCGCTGAGATAGTATGGACCATGCAGTTTTATCATCTAAGTGTTTATTAATAATATAATAGGACTTTCTTATCAGCTCATTTTTAACATAGTTTTTGAGCCTCTTTTCAGGGAGGATCAATGATTCCTGTGGTATTTTATTGTAGAAGCGAATACAGTGCCCCATGAATGATGTGCCTACTTTACTTAGTCTAAATAATGGTAGCGCTAACCTATTTCTATTTCTAGTGTTAATTGTATGGCTATCACCTACAGTTTAAAATAAAGCTACGTTTTTTCTTACATGCATGATATTCTCGTATATATATTGACAGGTAACCGTAAGTATATTAATTTCTTTGAATTTTTCTCTTAATGATTCTCTAGCATCTGTTATATATTATATCGCCCTGATCGCCCTTTTTGTAAAACAAATATCGTATTTATATCTGCTGCTCTCTCCCAGAGCAATATTCCATAAGACAAAATACTGTGAAAATAACTAAAGTAAACCAATCTGGCAGTTTCAACATCTATAAGATATCTGATTTGTCTGACCACAAAAGCGGTTGAGCTAAGTCTTCATGCGAGATTAATTATGTGAGGACCCCATTGAAGTTTTGAATCTATAGTGATTCCAAGAAAGATTGTGTCCTCAACGAGGTCCTTTCTTTCAGATTCTATTCTTACACTGGTTTCAACCTGTCGTACATTAGGCAGACAAAATTTGATACATTTAGTCTTCTTTGAGTTTAATAACTAGTTGTTTACATTGAATCAACTTAAGTCGTGATAGAGTGTACTAGTTGCATCATTTGCAATTTCTTCTTGTCTTTTCACCTTGAAAATAATAGATGTGTTATCAGCAAATAGAACAATCTGAGTCATTTTTTCCACTATATACGGCAAATCATTCACGTACACTACGAAAAAGGACGGACCTAAGATAAAACCTTTGGGTACACCAATATTAATATGGGTTCCAGTGGAATTACATCTGTTTATATCTACTATTAGTACTCTTTCCGTAAGATAAGATTCCATTAATTTCAACGCATTATCTTTGATACCACAGTGTTGTAGTTTGAGCAAAAGAGTTTGATGGTCCACACAGTCAAAGACCTTGGAAAGGTCACAGAAAATACCAACCGCAGCCTGTGATCCTTCCCACGCACTATAAATGTGTTCTACTAGCGCTACTCCAGCGTCTGTTGTTGATCTGCCTTTAGTGAATCCCAACTGTTTTTGTGGAGTAGCCCAGATGCATTGAAGTGAGAGAGTAGTTGACTCAATATGACCTTTTCAAGCACCCTGCTCAATACTGGCAATACAGATACAGACCTGAAGTTGGCAGGATCTTTTTAACTACCGGATTTGAAAAATGTTATTAATCTGCTCATTTTTATGAAGTCAGGAAAAACACCGTTTGCTATACAACTATTGAATGTGATTGCCATGTATGGTGCAATCACATCGATTAATGATTTAAACACGTCAACCGACATGCCCCATAAATCTTCAGTCTTTTTCATGTTAAGAAGTTTCAATGTTTTAACTATAGTTATAGAGCCTATTGGTTTGAAGTTAAAGCCATCCTTGTTTTGGGGCACATTTTCAACCAAGTAATCTAAAGATTTTTCAGAAGAGGTCGGTAGTGCTTCTGTTGTTATTATGGGTATGGTACTGAAGAACTTTTCAAATTCAAATGCGTAAGCAACGTCCTGGTTTGATGAGAATAATTTGTCATTAATTTTGAATTAAAACTAGATTCACTAGACCTAACCTTGCATGTCTCTTTTTTGATAATGTTCCATGTAGTTTTAATTTTGTCACCAGAAGCTTTAATTTTATTGGTAAGATGTAGGCACTTGGCTTTGTGGCAGTTTTTCTTGAAATTTTAAGAATCATTTTTGATAAAGACGTTAAACTCAGGACTGTGATCATAGCATTTTTGCTCATACAATTCATATAGTCTGGAAATGCTCCGTCTAAAATCCTCTATTGCCCATTCAGAGAATTTTGATCTGTTGTCCGTTCTCACTTTAGTCAGATTAAAAACCTTTTCGAATTCCGTAGATACAGATTTGAAGAAGCTGGAATAAAATGTGTTTGGATATTCACAGTAAGGTGTTAACGGTAGACTTGGCACCAGTCCACTACGATTTTTTTTTTTTTCAAAGTCTACACAATACTTTAACGGGCTTTATAGCATTAATTTCTTCAAATACTACAATCTGACCAGTGTGGTCTGAACTTAATGCCTTAACTATTTGTTTATCGTGAATACTACATTCACAGAATACGTTATCTAGACAAGTAGCGGAAGTAGCCGTTATTCGCGTAGGCTCCAGAAAGACATTGTAAATATTGTAAGACTTAAATACTGCTAGGATCCTTGAGCGAATAGAGTGATTTGCGGTGTCTACGTTAAAGTCGCCGCAAACTAGGATGCGTTTAGACTTGTTTCTGGATGCAAGTTGAAGAACTTGTTCCATCACTGTCTCAAAAACTTCAAAGTCTCCTTCGCCCCGCCTGTACACTAACAATAGTATATTTTTCCATCTCAACACACGAAACATCAGCATTCATTTCGCTAGAAAGACTAACAATATCCTTTCGTTCTTTACTCTTAAAACCATATTTTACTAAAATTAAGGAACCACCTCTAGTTTAAGTCTTTCTATTGAAACAGCTCATCACTTTACAATTTAGTATACCGAACTACATTGCACACTCTTGCAGCCAGTGTTCTGCCATACAAAGTTTCTTCTTTGCTTTGCTTTTCTTTTGCTAAAAATATTTCCTATCCTAGCTGCTTGCCAGAAAAGCCTTGCATATTTTGGTGCATTACCTTTAAGCCGTCCTTTTCTGTTGTCGGTTGCGGCAGTTTAAAGATACAATAGTATCGTTTGTACATATTGCCTTGTCAGTAGGCCGTCTTATGAAAGCAGGTGTGAACGATTCTTGACAGAAACCCTTGAATCGCATCGAGGCTTCAGGAGCTGATCCACCTACACAAAGCAATTGATGGCACCACTACAACTTCTATCTAACGACCCCTGTTTTCCTAACATGCGAATGTTCCCGGGTTCAGGCCCGGCTGGGGGTAGAGCAAAAAAACAAACCAGGTCTTGGATGTTTATATGTGTGTGACGTTGCTGTTTCTGGTTCCCACAACACAGGCTATCCTAGTGTGGGGTCAGTAACAATGTATGTGCCTATATGTAAATGTTTGTTTATGTGTATCCTCTCAGACTTTAACTTCCGCGCCCCCAGCAGATCAGTTAGAAAGCCACGTCCCTTCTTCAACCCGCCGTGCAAATCCAACATCAGCACTAAAAACCATACTCTTCGTATGTGTCGCTACTTTAACGAGCTTTCTGCCAGCGAAGACGACGTCCCTGATATCTACCATGATTCGTTGCCATGATTTAAGTTTAAAATGTATAATGACCTCAAATAAAATTTTCTGTAATATTTTCTGTAAATTGTTTGAATTCTACAGATTTTTCTAAATTATTTAGAATTTTTTAATTTAATTTGTTTCAATTGTTAATTTCTTCTTTAGTTTTCTTTTATTTACTGTGTTTATAATTTTTATTTTTTATAACATGCTGTGTACACATATTTTTGGCGCTGAAGACAGCCTTTCACTCGTTGTCATTTTATATTTAAGTGTATCTTAAAGATAATAAATAAATAAATATCTCTACTCACTTTTTTTCATATCTCTTCCCACTTTTATACTGGGGTTATGTTTATTAGTGTCATCGACACATTAGTGTTAAAATCATTTTGATCCAATGTCGACTCCACTCCACTCGCTTTTCCTCCTAAGTGCTTAAGCAGGGGTGCGGTAAGAGGATCCATTGTTATATTACAAATGTTCGGATGTCATCCGTGGGACGTCCGACTACCGTGGAGGCGATGTGAGAACGAACCCACCTGCCTACCAGCTTTAAAAGCTTCTTTTATGAGCTTTGGGCATAACAAATTTAATTTAAGTGGTTATTGAATTACGTTTCGGAAAGTGTTTGTTTGTGTGGAATATGATTCTATCCTTATCGAACTGCCTTCATAGTTTGCTGGTAGAAATATATTATTGGAGATAAACTCGTCTTAGTACATGTCTTTTTATATTATATGATAGAATGTGCTTAAAATAAATAAATTATCTCATTGGTATATGGTCAAGAATCTAACCTGCATCTCCTGAGTGAGAAGCAAGCGTGGAATATTGAATAACGGGCTCAAAGTGGGCACAATTGTGCCTCTGGCACCCCGTATAAGGATAGGCGTGATGCTATGTTATGTGTTATGCTATTATAAGATATCTGTGTGTCTGTTTTGTATGGTACAATAAAGAAATTAAGAATTAAGAACTACACTATGAAACTTATGAATAACTTATTATTATAAATAAATAATAGTTATTAATGTCGGTCAAGTAAAAACGAATTGAAAGTCAAAAGTGGAAAGTCATTGGTATTCCCGCCCAGCATTTCTAATACTCATTATACTTACGTATATCGCTGTTTAAACTCTAAAATAAAACAACAGTATTTTATCGAATTTGTGTTTTTACTTGATGAAAATTGTAATTCATAAACTTTACAATATAATAGTAAAACTATTTACATTGCGACGACGCTACACAAACACAACGGTAGCCCACGCCAACTTCATTATTTACAGAGGCGATGCGTGTTCAGTGAATATTATGATATAATAATCGTTTAACATTGTAATAATTACAAAATAAGATAGAGATTTGCGTATATTAGTATGTACTAATTTATGCAACTGGCATATGGCAAAACACGATTTGGTACGAGTGACGATAAAACTCGTGTGACTACACAGACTCGTGTGAAGTGCTTATTTGAATTTCTAGATTATTATGTATGATACAGCAACTGTCATCTAATTCCGTATCATGTAGAATTTAAATTGCAAAGTGTATGAAGTTACGAACATTACCAATAAACGTCATGAAACAATCAATCTAATCACATACCTCAATAATAGATCTCAAATTAAAATGTACTTAAATAAGCGTTACAAGTATTTGGATATTATTTTTAGATATATGAGAGTGAGAAATTTTGTACATCGTTATGCAGTTACAAATTAAGAGACCACATATAAACATGATGGCTTTATTTGATTTATATGTATCTCACTAATGTCTTTTCGTGTCTTTTATTTCTACTATGATTTATTATTATTACGAGCCCACTATGTCCCACTGCTGGACAAAGGCCTATCTCCCCCTCTCCGCCTCTTATAAGATAGTCTCTAATTTTTATGTACTGTGCTGTACATTCCTATTTACGTAGTTTCTTAAAATTGATTATGGGTACATTATGGATAGTTTTTTTTGTGTTTCAAAACTTAGGCGGGAAAGTTCTTGAAGAGCAATAAAAATATATCTATTAATCATAATGAGGATCATTCTCGCATTAATGTTAGGTTTATCTGCTACAATTTTATAATAATTTAAGGATTCAATATACATATTAAGAACATATTGATTTGACTAGAAAAAAGATCTCAAATATAGCATGAACACGGTTGTTTGGTTCAAACGACATGCCATTTCAATTGTGGCTTTAATGTAACATTTTAGACATTTTTGCAGTAAATCGATACTTTACCTAATTAAATATCGAAGTACAAAAGCCCAAATAATAATTTGCACTTCAAGAATATCTAGAGAATATTTTCCGCTACCATATATGTAACAGAAAATCAAAAGCAGAATGTTTTCATGTATTCTACAAACATAAGGTAAGGTATACCTATTGCGGAGACAAAAATTTTTCGTTAGGTACACTTACGCATGAGTGCATCGGCTTAGCGATGATAATAGAATACTACTATTATTTATTGTTTTTATGGTACAGCATATTATGATACAAATACCTCTATTCTATACTTACAACAATTACTTTTTAATTAAATTTAGTGCAGATCAAAACCACGCGCTCAGTCTTAAATATGCCAAATTATCACATATAATATAAATAATATCAATTTATCTAATCCGTGTATTTAGTTGTTTAATCCAACAAAATCAAAATCGATATTACAGACAATTTTGGTGTTTTTTGTCTCATCAGAAGCGATTTAAATATATCGATATTGAGGTGAACAGAATAACGTCACGTAGTTTTGATCTTCAATTACTTTGAGTATACCTAGTATTACTTAATCTTATTATTAGATTCTCTCAGTTTCGGCTAAGTTTAAGCATAATTATTGGTATTTTATAAATAAAATAGCAACGTATTTACTAATTGTGGATGAGAAGGAATACAAAGCATTTCAAGAAATTGTCATATAAAATAACGGTACATAACTTAAAATTCGCATTATATTTTATGTACACATAATTTATTGTTAGCGTAAATAGAGGCTCGAAATAACGATTCTGAGAAAACAACATTGATACATCATTATTAGCAAATATAGTATAGAAGTGTACAAGAAAACAGACAGCTTAAAGATTTACAAAAGTATTTATATACTTAACATAGAATTTTATTTATATTTAACAAATTACATATATAATATAGCATTGGTATTGGTAGGTTGGTATCTTATAAAGCGAATGATATGTAATTTTTGTCTTATTATAATTTTATAACATTAACTTTCAAATTAACGCGATATAAATTTTAGGCTATATTTGACAAAAGCATATTTTTGAGATTTATAAACAATTCAATTAAAACCGTTGGTGGCTGAAGCATCTATTTATTCTATGATTATTTTCTTGCTCCAGTTAGGGTCTTACATAAGTCATGTTTTGATTAGCGATGGGCTCATACAGTTTGCGTTATCGATAGAAATGCACGAAGCGTGTGACTCGTTACGCGGCGTCACAGAGGCTCTTATTTCTCGGAAGTCGAGAATGAGAACATATGGTAAATATGTGGTGATTAACAGCTCTTTTGATTTTTCTTACAAACTTATCTTAGAATCGTTGGTATTCTTTTCTGTTCATTGTGTATTTGAATTTATATTACTTAATTTTACGTTTTTTATCATCTATATCAGCAAGTTACTTGCGTAAAAGATCGAAAAAAAAAAAAACAAGATTGTCTTTGTTCTAAATATTTTAATACAATATTCTACAATGTTCCTAGCAACAAAAAAAATATATCTCATATAGTTTATATTCTCACCCTATTGACCATTGCAAATAACCCTCCATGTATAGTGGTTTTTCCAAGTTTTATCGTTGTTGTTTGCACGTAGTTGAGGCTAAATTAATTCTTCTACTGAAATACCTGTTGAAATCTTAGCAAACGACTGGTGGAGAGTGCGGTATAACTTTTATCAAGGAGGTTAAATATGTTGAGAGCGATTGATACTTTATGGTGGATATTTACGGCATAAAGCACAAACGTATTTCGTTTAGGTACACCAGCGGCAGCAGTGCTCGTGGGGTTGGTTTCGATTAAAAACAATTTCCCAGCGGATCACGCGCGGTAACGTGACATATATTTTTCTCTCTTATGCGGATCACGAGTATACATGATCGTAACTTTTGATATTTTTTATAAGAAACAGCACTAGCCCGCACGTGATTAATTAGCTATAAGTAATAAGGTCACCTTCTTAGGAATGCATACAAAGAAATTCCAATTTTTGGTTTGTAAACCAAATCGCTATTTTAATTTTAGTTCAAGAGGTCGGCTTCAAGATATATTCTCTTTCTATGTTAAACAATTTTTTTCCGAAAAAGGTAAATTTTTATTAAGAATATCTGTTAAAAATATATAAAATAACATTGTTTTATTTAGAAATAAAATCTATGAATATGCAATATACGTAAAAAAAATGTCATATTGATATCTAGATTAGTTTTTTTAATATGATTTTTTGATGTATGCCCAAAATGCGCCGCGAACCATAATAAGCGTGAGTTAAAACGCCCCACCGGGAAAGTGTTAAGCGTTTCGTGGTAGCTTCACTCGTTATGGTCATTGGGATAGGTACATCAGCAAAAGAGGTGTTCCCGGGGGCGGCGGCAGAGGTAGAGTTGCTCGCGAAGCCAGCGGTAACTAAGCGTACCTTGGCAGCTTTGATACGCCCCCGAAACAGCTTTCCTCATTTGGCGTCAGATATTGGGATGGCCCATTACCCCCTTTTCCTGACGGCTTACACAGGCTCATATTGGATTTTCATACATTTTTTGGAGTCTCTGCTTATTTTTAGCTATAAAAGTGCGGGGGCATTAATGGGCTATATTTATTTTTAAGATAACCATATTCACACAAAATGAAAAAAAATCAATATAATTTGAAATATTACATTAACTATACAGTAATTTTTATCTCAAGATGTACTGCATTTTGAATTACTTAGAGCGCTTGTCGATAACGCAACAGCACATAAGCTTCACACCACTACTCCTTTCCATAAGACCGTGAGTAAGTAATAAATAACCCATCTTGCTTACTAAATGAAAAAACTATGATCCAAACTGCAGTAAGAAAATAATCACATATATTTTTATAGTTAGCATTTTTGCTAAGAGGGTCTGTGCGATCCATTTTGAGATTCTGGTAGCTATGTTTTTAGGAATAGTACGTAAGCTAAATTGTATAATGTAAATCATCAATAATTTCATTAACAGGCACCATGTGCATAAAAGATCTAACGTGTGCTTACTTGAATGACATAAGAATGCGTAGTAGGTAACGATAGGTAAATAGTTTCAAACTGCATTGTACTAGGACTTGACATATCTTTTAAAAGCTGCTTATTTTCACTTTTGAAGTCAGGTACAACAAAAAGGCTTATAATTATTAATTAATGATAAAACACTGTACTTATTTTGAACCAAAATGCACAGCCAAAATTCTTTGTTGCCAATACCGATATCTACTTCACTACAGTAACAAGAACTACTTTCCAAAACCGATGCAATGTTGGTCCGCTCTTTAACAAGCAAAAGGCATTTTTAATGGACAAATTATGAATAATTTTCATAAAAAATGGATGAAGGGAAGTTTTGTGTTTTATTTATGATTGAAGGTAGTTATGTATTTAATATTCAACTACACTATTTTAATTACAATATAGATAGCTAGAATAAACATACTGCGTACAGCTGAAATCGTCGTCTGAATACTGAAACCACGTGTATTTTCACATTGCCTTCTGAGAAAAAACTCTACTACATCTGTAAGTAGTGTACTTTATAGGGTTCCGTATCCGAAGGTTGCCAAACGGGACAATATCACTATTACATATCGGCCTATAGTTTGTTAAGTTAATGTCATAGTTAGTCTTAGCATATTTCGGTGTACTGTGGTGACCATCCTTTGTGTGAAAAAACTAATTTAGATAGATTTTTTCTAACTTTGGTCCAGTATTCAGGTGACGCAAATAATGCTGTACAAACAATAAAAGCTTATCTATATAACTACGCATTGATGTAAATAAATTCTATCTAAGTTCTACATTCACTGCAACATAAGTAGATAGATGTATGTTCACAGCACATTTCATAAATTCACATAGACTAGTTTCGCATAATTACTAAGATTCATATTCATTCCCTTCTTGATTATAATTATTTCACTTCTTAATTATCTGTATATGAATTAAATGTCATCTAAGTGTTCACTGTACTCACACAGTGCATTAAACATTAAGAAAAGTAATCATTAGTACATTTCCCACGAGTTCGAAAAGGTTTATATTTACGAACTGAGAAGTTTACGGCACGAACCGAAGGCGAGGGTCTTAGCAAGGTTCGTAAAAAACCTTTTCGAACGAGTTAGGAATAGAATTTATCCGCCTGAGGACCCAAAATCAAGCGAAGGTGCTATGTTTAGCTCAGAAGTCTTAACACGTATATAACCTGTGTCTAGATGTATTTGGACTTACGGGTATGTTCTTACATTTTATATGGGGATAGGGAACGTGTTAAAAATATATTACACGTTGGAGTCCCTCCCGGAAAAACATCAAGTTATAGTAATGCAATTTTTGCAATATATTGGACAGAACCAGTAACGAGCAAGGCAATATCATGCTAGCACACGTAACTCTGGATACAAAAAGTTTAACTCAAACTCATTTTGCTGCTGCTCTCATCATAGGAAACTAACTGCGCCGCAGAATAATATTTAAGTTGCAATTGATTTGACAAAAAGTTTGCGCACTCGGCAAATAGTATGGCACGCGTCATTCGGTTTTGTTAACATGAAAGTATTACGCTACGTACCTATATTCACTAAGAATATAAATTATTGAGCTTTGTATAATTAACGATATAATATTGCTATATGGTGTCACAATTATATATAAACGTGAAAACTAAATAAACTGTTTAATAACATTAAAACATTACTTTATCTACATTTTGATGAAGTGGTGGTTTCTCATAATTCCTTTAAGGCTCATCTTTCGAATCAAAAAACGACAAACTTTGAAACAATTTACAACATATCACAAGTTAAATGTAACTTGAATATCACTAAAGTTCAATAAGTAATCGTGGTTGTACCTATATTATCCATTTCAAACCTTAGTATCTAAAAGCCTAGCCTAGCTGTAGTAACACTCTCTAATGTTTGGAAATGGGTACAGTACAGAGTTATTTTTCGTTCACTATCCAAGTTTTAAAGTGATTGTCATTCGTCATTTTGAACTAACTTTCTCTGATTAAAGTGTTACCTTGTGTTAGTTAGTACTTTAGTTAGTAAAGTTTTATTCACACCTTTCATTCGCAAAAGTAAGTTTTGATCCACGACGAGAGGGCGCAAAATACTACTTTTCTGTTTATGCTACTTTTTTAATTTGTTCATGTGCCAATTGAGCACAGATATTAATAAAATAATCAATTGTAATTTCATCGTAATCGATTAAAAACGTACATGTTTCCAGTTTTAACTTTAATAACGTCATATTAAAATTTATGAATTTATCGTAATATTTTAAAGAATTGTCACAATAAATTATATGTTTTACTGAAATCAAAACTATCGATGACTATTATTGTGATATAATGAATCCCATAGCATTGTAATATTCGATTCATTTATTTTTACACATTGGTAAAAGTACCATAGGATTATTTCATCTGTGATGACCTTTCCCTAATCCTTCACAATCCGCCATTATAAAAAAAAGTTTTGTTTTCGTCGCTCAACTACTGTAAAAGTGGTGAAAGTATATTTCAAAGTTATTTCATTATTTTTAGAGCATTTTATTTAAATTTTCCTCATAGTCGGTGTGAAAAGTTGTATGTGTCACTCAGGAGCAAAATTATTTTCGTCATGGGCGTTAACGCTTGATTCCTTCATTTCGCTCAGGATTCTAAGTTAGAATCCCTCGCTACGCCCAGGAATCTATCTTGGAATCCTTCATTTCACTCTTGATTCAATGTACCGCCCTAGCCGTAAATACATCATTTTGCTCCCTTGAGACACAAATAACTATTAATATCTGTGGTGTTAAAGTTTTCCACATCTATAAATTCCGCTGGACAGATTTGGTATGCACGGAAAAGCAACTCAATTTGCGATTCTTAGTAGCCGATCGTATAAATGAGATTTACAGGTAATCTTTTGGCGTAATAGAATCGGCCAATAACAGCGTAAGAGCCATCCGTGATCTAGTTTCCCGCGCTCATAAAATAGTCTATTATTATTTCACATATTTGGACACAGAAACTTTGTAAGTTGATAACAAATTAACGGTGAAAACTCGCTCGGTATCAATCAGCATTTCCTATAATCACAAGATAGCTGAAAGAATATTCCTTTTAATATGTTTGTTCCCTCTATATTTCACACTATGTATATTAATTTTCAGAATTAACCTTACAATAAACATCTATCGATGACAAATTTCATCGAAAACTATTTCAGAACCCGTAGTCAACTCGCATTTTGTATACATCTCCTTAAAATACATTAGTAATCGACGTACATCTAAAAATATAGAAAGCTTAAATCGGTTCTGGAACGCTTATCAAATCGCCTTATGTAATCGTAGAAACAGTCAAAGTAAATAACTCTAAATAGACCTATTAAAACATGTGAATACGCGTTGAATACACTACAGTTCAGAAATCTTAAGGTCATTGTCCGTACACTTTCGGCCGCTCTGCACTGAAGCCAAGGTTGATGACAGTATTAAGAGAAGGCCTTATAATGTATGAAGAAGAATGTCAGGAATACAGCGTAGGCAGTAGGGAAGGTGATGCGAGCGATCACGTCGATGGTCTTGGCCACCCGGATCGGATGCGGTGGTTCTTTTTTGCGAACCTGGACGAAACACGGCTGCAAGAGATTAATTTGCAAATAAATGATGGACTAATGGGACTAATGACTGCCAATTTGGTGATCCAAAGCCATATAGTGATTTGAAACGACATAAAATTCACTACAATGCTATTGTATAGATCTTGAGTTAAACTTTAGCTTGATTCTGCCGTCTACAGAAGCCGGGACACAAAGAAGGAAGAGTGGAGAAAAGAAGAGAGCTCTGGGAAGAGATAACGTCAAAATGGCACTCATGTAAGGATAGAAACAACGTTCCTAAAGATGTTCTAAGAAGTAATTTTTTTGGAAGCTCAAAGTGCATTCTTTACTCGCTACAATTTGCCAGAATCGGAATTAACCTTCGATTGAAAGCGATTTGATTCTAGTGTCTAATCATTTTTACTACGATGACTTTGTGAATTGGTAGTCTAATGAAAATGTAATGTAGCGTGATGGGTGAATAGTGTGTTTACCTCAGTTACTCCACCGTTGTTCGTTGTATGCGCGCAGGAGCCGGGCGGACTACCGCACGTCACACAAGAGACAAGCTCAGCGCCACCCGGGGAGTCCCGCTTCTTATCGGCCTGGGAAATATGAAAAAGCATTAAAAC
This sequence comes from Argyresthia goedartella, assembly GCA_949825045.1. Lineage (NCBI taxonomy): Eukaryota > Metazoa > Arthropoda > Insecta > Lepidoptera > Argyresthiidae > Argyresthia > Argyresthia goedartella. Next base: position 21,827,237 of record OX463807.1, read on the forward strand.
ATTTTTATAATTTGGGTTTAATTGAAAAAACATAAGAGCATAAAAAACCTCCTCACTAGACCTTTTATGAGTGTCTGAACACGATACGTATGATTGAGACCATAAATATATAGTATACTTAGAGCTTTAAAAGTTGGCCAGGAAGTATCACACAAAAACAATGTCAATATAAAAAGCTCTGAATAAACTATTGTTAATTTATAACTCGACTATTGTTACAATAAAACATTCAAGCAGGCTTTGAAATTGAAACAAGCTGCCTACATCTTATCTATGCCGCAACCAACTAGCTTAATTACACGTACACAATCAACATAATTTTTCAATCAAATACAACGTCGAAAACCCTCACAAAGCATCATCTGAATAAAATAAATAATACTTAACAAATTACACCAATTCATCGCCCCAGGAATCACCCGGCCTAAAGGTCTCATCACACTGCTGCGTTACCGCGCTGCACAGAAAGCGAGATCCTCTGAACCAGAAAAGCCCTAGAGCGGATGTCAAATCCAGATTAAACTGTTTTCATCATCATCATCAGCCTTTGTCATCCCACTGCGGGGCATAGGCCTCTCCCAAAGCACGCCATTCGCTACGGTCACCCGCCAGTCTCGTCCACTGCTTTCCAGCCACCTTAACATGTCATCTGACCATCGGGCCGGTGGTCTGCTCGCTGTTCTTTGTCCTGTTTGCGGCCGCCACTCTGTGGCTGCCTTGGTCCACCTTCCATCCTCCCTTCTCATCACATTAATCACATGCCTTTTGTTATTTTTAAACCAGTCGTTAGGATGTATTTTTTTTTCGTCAACCAAGTGTCCCGCCCATTGCCACTTTAGCCCCGTGATGCGCGTACCCACGTCTGTGACTTTGGTAAGTCTGCGGATTTCAACGTTAGGCACGCGGTCAACGAGGCTGATGCCTAGCATGGCACGCTCCATAGCCCTTTGTGCGACTCTAATTTTGTGCATATTGGTTTTTGTGAGCGTCCATGTTTCAGCACCATAAGTGAGGATTGGCAGGACACATTGGTTGAATACCTTGCTCTTCAGGCATTGAAGGACGTCTTCTAGTTTCCCGACTAGTTAAACTGTTTTAAACAAGCTTATTAGCTAACTAGCCTTGGATTTTGTTGTTCTTACAAGTTCAACCTAACACCCCCTTTATCCTTCACATACCCTGACCCACCACTTCCCCCAGTCAGTCTTTATTAAACCAATTAGCTTTGACTAAACTATTCAATAAATGAATGAACGGCGCCGTTCAATGGCTAGGCTGGTAATTGAACGGCTGACTAAGCTAGTTCGCTGCGACATCTATATAGCTACATTTGTTTTTTACCCTGATTCAGAAAAACCTCAAAGTAACCGTCAGTTTTGTAGGTTGATTGCTATTTTGACTTTGAAGTTTCTGACTCAACTGTAAAAAAGAGTATAAATAGATCGGAGTTAAAATGCCCCGTATCAAATGTTTTCTATAAAGAATTATTAGAAAATTAACAAAGATTTATCGAATGAAGCAGACTTACCGGCTGTAAAGGTGATTCCAGAGCAGCATTGAATAAAAGGCCATGCGTTAGACTTTCGTGATGTTAAATCGAATGAAGATGGTGGATGTTTTCTGACGGGCAAATAGTTCACTCATCACTTACAGCACCACTAGTTTCCGGTTGAGGTGTGTCTTTTGCCCATTGCAGGAAAGCCGTCCCCTCCTATGTAATGTGAATATTTGTTATTTTAAAATTGGCCATCGTCGACTTCGATGTTGGTTGTTCGTGATATGTCCGATGTAATCGATTCATGTGTCTTTCAATATTGTGACTGCTAACCAAGGTTCGCAATTAGCCAGCGAGGTGGAGTATGGCTCGAACTTACGCGAATTCAATTAAAGCCGCTACGCACGCGATATTTACGCCTATTTTTCAACCTTAAAAGCAACTATGGTTATTGGCACCTATTTTTGTCTACTGCACAACACGCGGTTTCACTATATTTTTCAAAACTCTAAAAGCCAAGTCTTGCTGTTCGTTATTTCAAAGCACTAAAGTCTCTCAATGCAGTGTAACAGCAGCGGCGTGAAGTCATTTAAACAATTGTATTATTTCTTGGTCAATATTAGAATATTATCTGTGAAGCGATTGCTGTTTGTATTTTAAAAGCAAATGTCTCTCAATGCAGGCGTGAATTCATTTATACAATAGTATTCTTTTTTTGGTCAACTGGACCATATAATATGTGACTTAAGGTGACTACTCTAGATACATGTCAGCGCAAAGCCTTGTTACTTCGCCTAAATCATTGTATCTAAAGCAATGTGTAAGTATTTTTGTATGTTTTCTCGACGAACTTCTGATCACTGTTAGTGGGTTTTGATCATCAGTAGTTTTCAGTGAACTATAGTAACTTAAAACTTATTTACCTTAAAAACTACGGAAAATATTTTGGTATATTTATGGTACGTTAGATGTGTAAGTTTATAACTAACTACCAAAACTGATATAAAAAGCATGCTCATTGGAATATATAGCCGTGCCATGGTTGAAGTTGTTATCTGAATTTCACCGACATATTTCTTTGCTGTTATGTGTTAATATTTGATTAAAATATCAACAAACACAAATAGGTTCCTTATCCTTAGCCGGGGAGGTAAAGAGTGCACATCGGGCATGCAAAAGATACTCGGCTAATTTCAGCTTTGTAGAGTGTCGTCTCTATCACTTAGAATCTATGACTCGTTGTCATCCGGATGCAGAGCCGACCACTCAATTGTTGACGGACAACCAAAGTCATAACACTGTTAAATGACAGCGTTAGACATCTATGGCTGCGCCCTAACAGCGGACTTTGGAATTTGAACTGCAGGTAAAATTCTAGAGGAATAGGAATTCAAATTCTTTTCTCTTTTAAAAACCGCGTAAAAGAGCACTTCCTTTCTATTTCGTGATAGTTATATATGTATATTAATTAATTTATTATGAGTTTATAAATTCGTATCTACTTATTTAGTAGTTTGGTGTTTTTTTATAGAAATTTATTTTATTCATGTTTTTTATTATAGATTAGATAAGAATGTGTACTTAACTTAACTTTCTTTAAAAGAAACTGCCAAGGCTAGTTTTGCTGGAAGAAATCTCTTTTTAGAGATAATAATAAATATATATTTATCATATCAACGTTAACAAAGCCTCATAGCCGTTGTATAGAGGCCTAACAGAGTAACATAACTTAATATTTTCATAACTATTGAATAAATAAATATATAACCAGTACATAAATTGTAAAAAATGTTTTATTTTTGTATATTGTGAAAAACGAATTTTGTGATAAATTCGGGAGACTTTTATATCGGGAAAACTCATGATGATAGCCTAGAGAAACAACTGTTATAAAACTATTACTTTGCGTAAAGTGAGATTTACAAAAGGCCTTTTGCCTGATGTGTCGACTATTAAATTGCACTATATTTGTGCAGCTAGCTGGCTGTGCCCGCCATTTGTGTCGTTTCCTCTTTCCGCGGCCCAAAGTGCTCTCTTTACTTTTAGATATTGTAGGTACATAGTAATGAAAAAAATATGCCAGTATATAACCCAGAGTGTGCCAATGGAAGTGGCGAACAGTCCTTACCAAGGGGGTGGCCAGTATAATGCCAATTCTGCTCAGAACTGCGGGTAGTCGCTGTGAACACATCACACACACATATTGTTCACTCGTGTGACAAATGAACTACCTACAGTTGTGCAAAAGTGAACTCGGACTATATTGTCTTGGCCATTCGGTAACACAGAAAAAGATTTTGGGAATTTCAGGGATTTCCAGGTGGCGTATACCTATCCAATTCGCTCAAACGTACTTGTTCATATCTACTAACACTCTTACATAAGAATTGGTGCGATCTTTGCAATGTATTCCCCTAAGCATGATAACGTTAGGTCAAACAAAGCTTTCAGTGAAAATACAAAAATTATGTTTTATCTAAATACAAGCTACAATGTCGCCATACAAAATAGTCTTCGTAATTTGCGGCGACAGGAAGCATGACGATTGTTATGATATACCAATTCCAAACACATGGCATAGCGCGAAAAAAACATGCAGAAAGATTAATATGGACCGGTGCATAACTGCCGACTTAAATTTTGACTGATACTCAAATTAATGCTGGCGCTGTCCCTCGTTAAGTAGGTAACTCACCAGTATGACTTTTATGTTTACTTTACCGCATCTGCAGTGTATGCCTTCGGTCATATGATAGATTGGTCATATGATGGAAGTGAAGCATGCTTGAAAGAGGGTAACATTCGACGACTACGATATCATTGGAGAATTAACGATATTTTAAAATCAGAATATTGGTGAGCAAAAATAATAATATGAAGATGTGAACAAACAAGTATATGATAGACAAACTTTGCCGCTTTTCCTCATTAAAAATTATATGATTGAGTGATCTGCGGTTTTATCACTAATCGGCAAGTTGGTTGAACCTTTTGCATTAAAATTCCGAAATTAGAAACTGTAAGAGATAAGTAAGTAAGGTAACTGATAAGTTTTTAATGTAAGGGCATCATGATATCGGTTTTGATGAATCATAAAACGGCAAAATTCGATAAAAAAATAATCCTAGCCGGGAATCGAACCAGCAGATTCAAAGTCTGTATTGTTGGACCATCCGACAGTTATGAGGATTGAATTCTGGAAAGTAATGTAATGCTGCAAAATAGTGAAAAGTGTTCATTGTCAAAAAAAAAATCTCCTTCGAAACTGCTTAAAATCTGTAGATAATGTAGAGATGTATTCGCAGAAAAAAGAGCTTGATACTTACTTGTATCCACACACGTACAATGCTCATTTTATTTTACATTAAATCAGTTTCTTAAAAAATGAACACTTTCCACTATTTGTCACCTACTTCCCAGAAATTGATCGTTTTCATTATCGAATAATTTAGGGGGTTAAATAATAATATTCGGGCTAGGACATTACATTTAAAAAAAATCGAATGATGCTGTTTTATGAGCATCATTATCGATTCCACGATGCCTTATAGCAAAAACTCGCCATTCTAACCCTTTCAAATGGCCCACCAGTATACCAGTACCTTAGCTGGACCTAATTAATTTCATCTCATACAATTTGGCTGCAAGTTCCTGTGACATGCTGGAAATTGATGAAGTGCACTTGGCTATTATGAATTTCTAATCAAAATGATAAAAGAAAACACTGCAAAGAGTAAAAAAGGCAGTGGTGAACATAATATCTATACATTTTCATATTGTTTACTGATAGATGTAAACATATATAAATCCACGATAACAAATGTCAAGAGTGTAGGATAAGTGTAGATATTTACAAAAACATAATATCTGCAAATGGCAGGTATTGAAAAATATTTATTGATTTCCTTTGGTGTTGCAACAGTAGTGAAGATTTATATTTCCAACATACAGACATGTAAAGCCAGGGTTTATGCTGCTTAGTCATTGCGTGGCCCTGGCCATATACGGGCAAGTAAAAGGTTTGATAGCCTGATCAATATGACCTATGATTGAGAACCTGATCAATATTACTAACGTAAGTAACTGTACACTTTCGCAACTATTTTCGCCTTACCTATGACGTTATACGTTCATGACATTCAAACCTTGCGACTTGCCCGTAATGTGAAACAGCACAACGGCGACTTTTCACTATCTACTACGATACTTATTTCTACTTGTAGATACTTATAGAAGATATATCAGTTGCAACTAACCAATGATCACTAAAGTGGTCCTTTGGCTCTGCCAAAGACGATGATTCGTTTGAAGCAAATGAGACTATTGGCTTGTTCGCCCCATCCCGTTCACGCAACACGAAGTCCGAAAATGGATCCAAAGTTTGTCAAAAAGTCGCCATGTGCTTTCTTTATTGGCACCTAATGACATAAATTATGTCGTTATAATTACCTGCGTGACAGGATTCTCCCCTGGTCGGTAGACCACGTTGTGTAGGGGGCGTTTGCGGCCGACATAGTTGACACACACAAACTCCAGAAGCGAAGCGTAGATGAAACACATACAGACGCCGTCCCAGACGTTCATAGCCGTGAGGTTGGATACCACAGGAAGCGTTGATCGGAATCCGTTCGAGGTGGTGAAAAAATTCAACATTGTTGTTACACCTGTACAGAGAAGAGACTTGTTGAGGGTTGTGTAGGTGTGGATGTACGAGTGTGCAAAGCAAGTTTGGTGCTGGTTTCCTCCAACCATGAGAGCCTCCAACTGGCAAGGCTTTGGTTTCTAAAACGCGATTGAATCTGGCAGTTTCCGAAAATAGGATATACAATCTAAACCTTGGTATATTTATATTAAAGCTATTGTGATGATGGTATGGTAACCTCGTGGATCGATAAAATCCACGAGGTTCTTAGGACTTCAATTAAAAACCTTAAGAAAGACGCTCATCTGGCTATTTATCAGATCAGGCTTTCCTAAAGCTTAGCTTGTATTATGTGCTATATCCTAATTAACATGAAAATATTATAATAATCTAAAAATATCATGCATAACCTATGTATTGACATATACATACATACATCGCCAATTGAATAAAACAGCCAATCTAATTATATTTTTACAGGATAAAACGCGTGGCTAGGCTTGTAGCCAATAATAAAATAATGAATTTGTCGTTTGCACCTTATGCAATAAGCAAATGGCATTATGATGAACAATACGGTCTATATTACACTAACTAACCTATCATGACTCTAGCAGGCACTGCATTCCATTCCAGCCAAAAAGTAATAAATGATGATGTCACCAAAATGATGCCAGGAATGAAAACTGTTGTGAAGTAAAATGATCTGTCTCTCGTGAAGATGAGGTCCACTTTCAGACAGCTGTAATTGCCTAAAATAAAAAAAGCACATTCGAATGAAAAATATATTTCGCAGAATATAGTGTTCCTTTGGCAAGGAATGATAAGTATTTTATCATGAACATTGCCAACGGGTACGCAGAACCTGCGATAGGAAAGAAATATAGCGTGTATTATAATAGCAGCCTTCATATCATAACATATATGGAGTTAAATGATATAGATGCAAAACCATGAGCATCGTCCACCAGCCATTTTACCTATCATTGATCGGGCTGGTACAGCGTTCCATTCCAACCAAAACGTGATGAATGAGGATGTCACTAATATAATTCCGGGGATAAAAACGGTTGTAAAGTAGAACGCTCGATCTCTTGTGAATATCAGGTCCACCTTTAGGCAGCTGTAGTTACCTGCGAAGGGAGTTGGGTTACATCTTCAACGACATAAATAGGAACACGAAACAATAGGTAGGTATACGGTAAAATCAAGGCTGGTGTTGAAAATTGCACAAGTAGTGTAAGAACTCAAAATTTGGATTTGAGGAAAAGTAAAGTCTGGTCGTCTCATTCCAAGTAACTCCATTCAGTGGTCTTGTTATTAATTGAAGAAAATAAATCTACACAAACTAAGTGACACCTATGACAAAAACCTTACGACTTACGTATGTATGAGTAATGCGTGTTGGCTTTTATGCTAATCATATTTTCCAGTTTTTAAATGGGATCATTTATATGAAAATACAGTATCAGAAAACGTGCAATCAACGCAAAAAGATTAACATGCGCGAAGCTAATGGAATTAATGATAGTAATAAACATGATATGAAGCTCCATTTATCATTGCTTTTTCATTACGCCATATTCGCATCATAATTTTGGTTCACAAACCAACAATTGATCTATTATCACAACAACGCATTTACTCACACATAAGCGGCAAATATTGTATAAAACGTCGACACCGGCCTTTTGTTGTAAGTAACCGATGAAATTCAAATACCTTGCTCCTCAAACCGTCTCTGGCAAAGATTACATGACAGCTCTTCGTCTTCTTCGTAAAGTGATTTACCCTCAGCTGCTTGCAAAGACGTTAACAGGTGCTTATTTTCGACGTAAACTTACTTTATGTCATTCAATGTTCCAGTAATTACGTTGTCAATCCAATGACTGTGAATCTAACCGTGCAAATTTAAACAAAACATCGTCTAATAAATCGCAACTTTTCTAAAAACAAACAAGGCACTGTCTTGTCTATGACCAATCTAATTTAGATAAAAAACAAGCTTCTACGCTATTTTCGTCCAAAGAATGTCAAAAAAATTGTAAAACCTTCAAATGAAACCAAGACCAAGCTGAAAAGAGTTAATTAGAATTTCGTTATGTATTAGAAAGCTCGATTTGTGCAAAGTATATAGGATGTGCTGGGAGTAAAATAATTTCAACTTAAAACTTATAGGCCTTATTGGTTAGGTCTGGTATTGACTGTCAGAGAGATGGCTGTTTCATCATGTCGTATGAGTCAGCAAGCGATGTCGTTGGTATGAGTATGGTGATGGTGAAGATATTGTTACCTCTCCAACTGGCCTTTATAGGACAAGGGATGGTTTGGTTCTGGATGAGGTAGGCGTTTAGTGTGGTTAACGAGGTGGACTTCCGGAGTGTGTCTTCATCGTTTTTCCACACGTACGTTATAGCCGACGATTCGTATGATACTGAAAAAGATTTAGATTTGAAACTTAATTGGTTCAGCGTTCATACTTGAAGATTTCGTCATGATATACTGATATTACAAATACTTACTACTTTCTAAGGCAAATGAACACAATGGGTCGTCAAAGGGAAAAATGTTCAGCCGGCCCTGGCAGGACAAGATGAGATGCCTTCGCATCAAGTAATTTATAGTTCCGTTGCGATATATGCGCAAAGCAAAGTGCATCGGTATTATTGGGTCCTGGAATTCAGAAAAAGTTATAATAACCTAATGTTCAAACTACCAAACATAATGTCTATGTGTCTAGAACTCAACTTAGCATATAAGCGGTGATTAGTAGTACTTTCTAACCCTCAACTAAAATATATACAAGAATTTAAGGCAGGTAAACTTCAAGAAACATTGTATGTTGTTATAAATACCCATGAGTGCTGTGAAAACTCCTTCAAAGGAAAGCATGTTAGGAATAATTGTTGTTTTACATGTTAGAAAAAATAATAACTTCTTCGATGATCTTAGTTTACACTCGTTCATTCTTTTATCATCAACGTGAGGTACTGACTTGGACTACTAATATATTAGGTATTCGTAATTTGAATGTTTTATTCATCTGATCGATTGAAGATACTGGCCTTAAAGTCTCAACACGGACAACACCAATGAGGCCAGACAACACAACCGACCTTAAAGTCTCCATGCATGATGAAGTAGGTGTCTGGAAGCCAGATGTCCTCGTGGTGGTGGATGGCATTTAGAAAGTCGTAGTGGGACTGGTTGGAGTACCGCAGACGAGGGTCATACCACTGCTGCTGGAGGAGAAACTCCACTTCGTATTTCTGGAATTTGAGAGAGCCACGAGTTATTTAATATACATCTCAGGTTTATTTTATAGACTTACTATATACTATAGGCTAGGTTGGATTGATAACTCATCTTAAGTAAAAAAAAACCGTACAATACGTAATGTAAATGACTATTGAATTGTAGACTATACAATTGTGACAATGATTCGTCGGCTAAAGCTTTGAAATGACCTGGAGCAAATTCAAAACTAGACATATTAAAATGGTGAAAGACTGTAGAAATTTTAGTAGTAATGGACATTGTTAGATTCACAGGTAGGTAGATATTAAAGTCGACTCAAGGAAGTCATTTTTGAAGAATATCATATTGAAAAGAACGGTTAAATAAAACGGTACTCACAAGACTAGACTCGTCTGGTGAAGCCAAACTTAGGAGTAGCACGCTCACGTTCACTGTGAGAACACCTGGAAATAAAAGCAATTATTGTTACCCACAATATTAACATAACATTTAAGTCTGTTATTTTTATATCAAGGATGTACAAAACGTTCGGACCGAAACATCTTGAGCAACAGTTATGTTTTGGTACGAACACAGTGAGTTTTTTTATATGAAATTTTAATTGATGGATAATATACACATATGACTACATAAACAGGTTGTCCCATAAGTGGAACGTTACTGCGACACATGTATCGAATAAGTCTATTATGACGTCAGTGAAAGTCGGCATGTAATTAGAGATATCGTCTCGGTTTGAAAATTCCTCATATTAGTGTTCCTGTTAGAGCCAGCCATTTCTCTCTTTTAGGTTTTGTTTTAAATTTTTACGCTTTAGTGAATAGTTACTTAAGACGACACAATTGTTATTTTGTGATGACCTCTGTGGCGTTGCGGTTGTGGCTCTGCTCTACTCCCGGGTTCGATCCCCGACTGAGGATTTAAAAAACAAGGTCTTGGACGTTTATATGTGTGTGATGTCACTGTTTCTGGTTCCCACATCAGAGGGTATCCTAGTGTGGAGTCAGAAGCAATGTATGTGCCTGTATGTTTATGTAAATGTCGATATCTTATATTGAATACGCAAAATTGAGCTCTAAGTATGTACTTAAATCATGGACATATAACGCCGTTGGTGATCGATAGATTATTTAGGTTAACTGGTGAGATCAATTCCAGAGTCGGCACATCACAACAAGTTTTGAGGTAAAACCTATGGATACCACATAGGAGAAGTCGGATTTCACGCTGTCAGTTAAATTCGCTAGTTAGTTACTTTTGACGCCTTCAGAATAATAAAACATAAACTTACCCAAACTAAACTAATCCAATCTACCCTAACCAAATTTAACCTAACCATACTATGCCATAGCTATACGAGCCACTTCTGAAATAGTGTGTGTAATTCTGAAGGCATCATCAAAACTATCTTACAAGAGTGGACTTAACTGAAAGTATCAAATCCGCAAGCTCTTATGTAGTTGCTATAGGGACAACCCTAAGCTCGCTGATTCAATCGGTCTCAATAGTTAACATTACTTTGTTTTGCTCTCTTACATCTTACAAGTAATGGAAATGGAAAAGTCGGTAACAAATTAGTAATGATGTGTACTTATTCACCTTTTTTTCTAGGCGGAGCTTCGGTTTGTTCAAGTTCAGGTTCAAAGATCTGTTTTCATAATAGCACAAAAATTGAGACTTAATGAACGTCAGAACATAATCAAGCAAGCATAATAAAACATTAGGCAGGTGCCTAATTACTATCACATAATATATAGGATGCCATGAACTGGTTTAATGCCAAAAGTCAGTGTCTTGCAAAAATCATTAATTTTTTAGTAGGCCTTTGTGCACAAACAAAATATTCATTTTTTAAATCGAGCTTCAGTTATGTATTGTATTCCTTGCGGATTTTTATCGTAGAAGCATATACAGAAATGCATATACAGAAAAACATATCCCATAAAAGAACAACTAACTTTTGTGAGTCTGAACATTGGAAAAGAAAGCTTATGTTCATTCTAGTTTGCACATTGTGATGGCTATCAATGGTTTTAAAGTTACTGATATTTTTCCTCACATACAGTATGTTTTCATAGATATATTGACTTGCAACTGTAAGAATGTTGGTTTCTTTGAAGAAATATCTCAGAGACTCTCTACTACCTAGCTTATAAATAAATCGGAACGCTCTCTTCTGTAAGGGTAATTTAGGTAAAGTTTAATTTCTTTTTCATGGCATAATGATACAAGTGTTATACCATTCCTTAACTGGAAAAGCATAGGTAAATCTTCTGAAGTATTTTCTCATACCGTGACTTGTATATTTTCTACGGCAGCCGATCAAAGGCGAAGTATTTTTTTTTGTTTAAGTATTTTTTTCGCATTTTCTATTAGGTATCGAAAAAATAAAACTTGTGTTGTAAGGAGCAAAGAAAGGGCCATCCAAAAAATAGCTAGCACTAAAAAAAGCAAAAATTTCGAGTTGGAAAAAACCTTTAAACCGATATCTTGAATTACATGCAACTTTCACTGAGGTTATGTTAGGCTTATTAGATCCATCTAAGGCAGGCCTACCTTTGCTTTCGCTCTGACGTATGACTTATGGGATACCCTGTATACATTAATAACTAATTTTAAAATAAAATCATTGGTCATGTCATGTCATGCCCACATTAAAGAAATAATTTACATTTTAGGGTGCGGGTGCTCAGGGGATTGTTGTATTGTGCAATTGAAATTAAAGGTGTCTTGAAATGTAAATGTGTAGCAAAATACAGAATTATAAACTAAGACGTACATTTCTGCATTGCTATAGAAGCAAATCATTAGTAATCAAATAACTTGAGCGATAAAAATTTATAGTAAGTACGAAGGCAGATCCCGATTTCAATGACGGTTGAACAAAATTTCGATAAATTTTATTCTCGGGAGCAATCAAAGACGTAATCAAGTGTAATAATGTTTATGAAAAGAGAAAGTTGTGTTCTGACTCATACTTTTGGGAAAATAATGCGTAAATTATAAAAAGTCGACATTAAAATTGATTTTTATTTGTGAAAACTGGTTATTTTTGTACGTGTAACGAAAACTTAAAATACACACAATACAAAAAAATGTGACAAAAAGCAAAACAATAATGCACGGATGTAAAACTACAGATAGGTCTTCATATAATTAAACTTGCAACAGAACAATATCTAGACACAAGGAAAACGTGCAAAGGCAGATAGCTTGCTTGAGATAAACACTACAGGTTGACGAGAGTTTTTTTGAGTGTAGGTATAAAGGCACATTTCTCTTTTCGTAAACATAAACTGAACGCACCCCGGTTGTGCGATCGAGGCCGCAGTGACGAGAGGCCAACCCTATTCTGTGCCAAAGAGTCGTTGGGTGACGTTAGACCACAACAGAAATCTGGATCTGCAATGTTACATCACTGTTACTGAATATCTGATAAGTCGCTACAAAAAATTAATGATGACGAAAAAATAGAGATGAAGTTAAGGAAATAATCTTTAGTGGTGCATATGAGCCCAATATAGAAAGAGCTCCGTGTTGGATTTCACGCTTGCTTCTCACACATGAGATGCAGGTTCGAATTCTGACCGTGTACCAATGAGATAATTAGTTTATCGGAAGTTCAGTGTTTCGGATGACACGTTAAGCTAGGTCCTGGCTACTATCGCTACGTGGTAGTTGTCGTAAAACCTCTCCAACCAACCCGTACTGAGCCAGCGTGGTGGAGTATGGCTTAATCTTACTCGTATCCGGATAAAGGCCTGTGCCCCTCGGTGGGGATATTAATGGGCTACATTTACTATGTGGAGGGTCCGAAAATGGTTCAGCTTACATAACTTTCGACAATTGTTTTTCTAGGATCGTTTGGTATCTTGTGAAAAGCGGGGGGACCACTTTTGGTGGCCCAAAAACCTCGAAAAATACGCGGATTTTAAGCCTTACGATATAAGAGCAACACGTGACGTGAACACGTCAAGGTATCAAGTTGAAAGTGATATCAATTACTCATGACGACGACCGACCCGAATGGCCGAGTCGGCAGTGACGCTGCGTACGAAACCAAGGGTCCCGGGTTCGAGTCCCGGTGGGGGCAAATGTTTGTTTGATGAGGACGGATGTTTGTACTCTAGTCATGGTTGTTTATCTATCTAAGTATAATATTTATCTATATAAGTACGTGTATCGTTGTCTAGTATCAATGTGTGTAAATAGCGTCCAAGGTGTTATTATTATTATTATTATTAATATTATGTTTGTAGTACAACTGTGAAAAAAACAAATTTCCAATTCACGGCTATCAAAATTTATGACACAATATTACCGCATATTTCGACACTCCCAAGGGAATCAAATTGTATCCTTTACTGTAATTTCCAAGGACCATGAAATTTGGCAAAAAGCAACGTCATACAGCGCAAATAAAGAAAAAGACACGTACAAGAAAAGATGCACGAAACACCCCCTTATTTTTTTAAACGCGTATCGTTCACAATGATTATTATGAAATATGAAAAATTTAATTGTCTACCTATTACCTTGAGATGTAGCCCGCTAATAGACAGAAGAATGGACGGACGAAATGTATTTTGGTGGCGTCGAAATGTATATTTGGCCAAAACTAATGTTGAAGTACACTTCGGCGGCGCTCGCACGCTAAAACTATTGATTGCAGAAAAATGAGGTTGAAACAAGAATTATAGGAAATTTTATTTTGTTTATTTTCTCAGAAGACTGAAATATCGTAAAAAAAATCATTCAGACTTAAAATTGCCAAAAACTGGGAGGTTTTGGGCCACCAAAAGTAGTCCCCACGATACCAAACGATCCTAGCTAAAAAAACTTTTGTAGAAATTAATGTAAGCGGAAACCTCCTATATGTTAGGTTATATTGACTCAAAATTGTAGAAATATGGAATGGTATAAAACAAATCTTACTAATCTAGAGAGGGTACTTTTATATTAGTAATAATAGAGACTAGACAATTTATATTTTTATGGTATTTCAAAATGTTTTACTCTTTATTATTTAAAACTATAATAACACGTTGTATACTAACCATCGACAGGCGGCAACAGTCGCTTGTCGTACCGAGAATTCTTCAGAAGGTTGTCCAATATCTCCTTGTCCGACTTTCCGGCAGCGAAGCTGAAATTTAAAGCAGGATATCAATAAAAAAACCCGGCATATAAATCAAGCAAACAAGCTCTGTATTAACTCTATCATTATAATAAAGCCTGCTCCTGTTGTATCTATGAAATCTGTACAGTAGGCCTTCCGAATATCAGCTTTTCATTTCATGAACCCCTATTTTGCTTTAATGGGTTGAATTAAAACATGAAACGGTTGTAATTTCGTGGAATTTGGTTTGTCGGTAACTTATACAAACGATTAAGCCACTTGCCGCTTGAAGAAGATGTTTGATAAATAATTTATCATTGTTGGGAGTTGTGGCAAATTAGCCTTGCTGGCGAGGCAAGTAACAACCTGCCTATCGATTTTCGATTACTACGTAGTTTAGCATCGACAAATAGCTAGAAGCGAGAGTCATAACTTTTATCATTTGGTCTTATTATGAAATATCGTGCAATTCATAATTATCTACTTGTGCATGTTAAACCGACCTTCGCACACTTGTCTACCCTAACTTTATAGGGCACTTCGGGCTCCCCTTTGTTAGTTGGTAGATGTTTTCTAATTATAAACGAATAGACACACATCCCAAAAGTTCAAGACGGCGACTTTTTCAAAATCTGACTACAAAATCATGATTGGATTCCAATCGGATCTTCAGTTATCAATTTTAAAGCAAATCACAGCAACTAAAAAAGTACGTATATATATATACGTGGTGGTCATATAATTAAGAACGATTTGTAGTACCAGATATTTTTTTCAAAACTATGCTATATGTACTTTTAAGTTCCTTCTTAAAAGTAATTAGTTGTGTTATGAAATAGCTACATCGATAAAGTAAACGGGATTAGGAGTAAATATTTAAAACATTTACTATTTTTTTTACAAATTTTATAGATTATCGATAATTACAAATTCAAGTAGTAAAAATGCTGGACAAATAATTAAGAACGATTCTTAAGCTGCTCGAGAGTTGTTTCCGTAGATACTTAGATTTTATAAATCACATTAAATAAGACAGTGACAATGTTAAAAATTATAATTTAATACATTTTATTCTAAGTTAATAGTTTGTAGCGTGACCATGGCTTTTAATAACTGCCTTACATCGACGAGGCATTGATTCTATCAATATTTGTCATTTTTCAAGAGAAATAGAGCGCCATTCTTCTAAAAAATCGTTATATAACTCAGTTAGGTTACCACATCGTCGATTTGAAACCTTTTTCTTGACTTCGCACCAAAGATGCTCTATGGGATTTAAATCTGGGCTGTTCGGTGGCCATTCTAAGACAGAAACTGATTGAGATGTGAGGAATTCTTTAACGGTGCGTGCAGTGTGCCGGATCGTTGTCGTGTTGGAATGTCAAAATAATCGGAAGTACGTCTTCAGCATATGGTAACATAGTTTCTTCGAGTATATTTTTGTACTGGAATTGATCCATGTTTCCTTCTATCAGTCTAACAGGTCCAACACCATGACCAGAGAAGCATCCCCAAATTTTCACATTTCCACCACCATGCTTTAATGTCATTTTTGTGTACTTGGGGTCGAATGCTGTATTCGGAGGGCGTCGAACATATCGTTTCCCATCAGAACATACTCTCTTAATTTTTGTTTCGTCAGAGAAAAGAACATTTTTCCACTGTCTTGCTGTCCAGCTTTCATACCTCCTAGCAAATGCAAGCCGGGCTTGCCTATGACAATGTTTCAACATGGGCACCTTTCTTGCTATCCTTGCGTTCAACTTCGCTTCTACCAATCGCCTTCGGATAGTGCGCGCTGAGATCGCTGAAGGGTTATTTTCACCAAAGTATTATTTTTTTAACTCATTAGACCCCTTGAAAGGGTATTGTTTTGCCAAACGCACGATATTTCGATCGTCTCGCTGAGATGACTTTCTCTGTTTAGGTACACGAGGAATATTTAAAGTTGTTTGATGTGTGTTAAAATGCTTCACAGCGTTGAATATCATCGTTTTTGAGCACTGCAAATGATTGGCAATCTTTTTATATGACCAATTCATATCGCGAAGTTTTATTATTACTTCCCTTGTAGATGCATCACAACTTTTATTTTTTCCCATTTTTTTATTATGAAACGATCAACTTTTTGACTTTTACAGAACTAAATGGCGCCAAAATTACTCGAATAGCGGCCTAGTTACAGAGTGTTCTCTATTTAAATTTGAATAAAAAAATAAACTATCCAGCGTTCTTAATTATGTGGCCAGCCAGTAAGTTTGCAATAACATGTTAAGATATATTATATACAAAAAGTTTACTTATATAATAATATTGTTGAATTTATCATATTATAACTGTATGCTACGATTGTGTAAAACAGTTTTACGATACCGAGAGAGATACAAAACGAAATGCAATAAGTGTCATTCTCGTAAGTTTGAAAAAAGCTTGTTTTCAAATAGTCGTTCTTAATTATATGACCACCACTGTATATATATATATATATATATATATATATATATATATATATATTATATTCGTTTATATTTATTGCACATATCAGAAAAAACTCAAACAATAAAGAAAAGTCATAAACAAAGGCAAGCTTATCTCTAATAAGAGATTTCTTCCAGAAAGCCCAGGTTCAAAGTTCATAATTGAAGTATTTTTATATTTTTATTGTTTATAAATAAAAAACAAAAACACATTTCATTACTTTAGTAGCCGAGTTTTAAACCGTTCAAAATGGTTTATTTGGGGTTTTAAACAGCAATATTTAGTTTAAGTTTAAGTATGCTACATGGTCTGTACAAAAATGTTTCATTGCTGACGGTACTTAAATCATTAAAAATCCATGGACTTAAATGCAAAGGATGTATGGGCGGCATTTGTTTCAAGATCAAAGGCTTTTGGAGCTATGCAATAACCCCCCTATACCGAGCTAAATTACTAAGAAAGCGTAACCATAGCCATAAGTCGTATAAGGATCCCACAGCCACATTCTATATAGCGCAATATTAGGAGCCATATGTAAAAGGAATAACCATCAGTGGCATGTGTGAAGCTAATAACATGTTTTTACGACCGGTCTAGACTAGCGGGTAGTGACCCTGCCTAAGAAGCTGACGGTCCTGGGTTCGAATCCTGGTAAGGGCAAATATTTGTGTGATGAACGTGAATATTTGTTTCTTACTCTTGGATGTTTTCAGTGTATGTACATAAGTATTTATCTCTATTCAATATATCGTCGTCTGGTACCCATAACAAAAGCCTTATTGGGCTTACTATGAATAAATTGTTTACTAAAACGCAACTGCAGATAGACAAACTTGTATACAATAGTCTAATATGCAGCCACAGTTGCACTCCAAAGTTCACGCTTGCTTGTTTCACACAAAAGCTGGCAGAGCTTAGAGCTTTGATTTATGTTTTAATCCGATATCACAAGCATCATTCAGCGGGGTGACACTTCAGTAGAGAGGATAAGTTAGATTGAATTCATTGAAAGCATGCTAAACAAAACAAACTTTATATATTGTCTAACGATAAGCTTTAAGTTTGCGTGTCATCACAAGGCCATAGATCGCTTGTAAATTTATGATGGAAAGTTTTGTCATTCAAATCCGCTTTTTGACATTTTAGGCGTTTAGAAAGTACTTAACTTTTTCTTCTTCTATTGTTCGATAACAGGAATTTCTTTTTGCCGTAACATTTACATTTGCTCGGATTTGCTTTTATCTTAATTTAAATTGAACCTGCCATCACTATCTTACAAAGAGGAAGCGGGTAAAAATAAATCGATGGAATTTTTGGTTTGGAACCAGTTGGTTCAATTCCATTCCGATGGTTTAAAAATTAACGCATCTTCATTAATCATGTAGACCTTATTTATATCAAATATCGTACATGAAGGTCTATAATTAGAGCATGCTTCACGGCCCATTGCTCATTATTGCTCACAGGTTTGCATATTAGTTCGACTTCATCGCCTATTAACAACCCTACATCCCTACAGCTACAAACACTACGTCTATATACATACATTTATTGTGTCTATATATAGGTATATTGTTTCTATTTTTGGGTGTTGTAAGTTTCCGCGGATAGGTATTAGTAGCGATTATAATTACACGCAATATAAAGTTATATTCCATCAACCCGCACTGCGCCAGAGTGACAGAGTAAAGCTCATGCTTACTTGAGTTCGAGTAAAGGCCTGTGCGCCTCGGTTGGGTCATTAATACTAATTAGATAGGCAAAATACTCTAGGAAAATTAACCCAAAATAACTGTACAAGTTATTTACGTCTTCTGAATTAATGGGCTCTCTATAATACAACCCTTAAAAATACATAAAGTATAGTTCAAGAGATATTGCTTTGTCTTGGACAAAACGTATTGGGCGATGTAAATAATCACAAAAACATTATTCAGCCAGAATTAATTGCACAACATAATATATTTGTGGAAGTACATATTCAAAATCTAGTTTCTAAATGTAGAGTTTATAAGTTAAACGAATACGCCGCATGCACAACCGACGCGACGACTCGAACTTTATGGACCCTCAAAGTAATGCTAACACAGCACCATTAAGAAAAAACTTCTTCGTCACCAGATATCGTTCAGATAAACGAAACTCTTTCTTCGTCACCTCTTTGCCTCTCGCTCGAGAAATTATGCATCATGGCGCTATGAAAGGCGTCTTATGACGTTAAAATTCCTAAACGTTATACGGCTATAATGTTATTATCTTAGTTTTATAGCGCAATATTCAGTAGCGCTATGCACAAACTAACGTTATCATAACGTTGTAGGAAATCTCTTTCACGCCCACACTCCGTCGTTATAGTCCATCTTTTTCACGCATCTAGCGCGTGAGTATAGGTACCGAAACAACACACATCAGACATAGCGTACGGCAACAGCGCAATAACTTTATTCATAACGTTATTTTGATTTCGTTATGTTTCTCCTGCAGTTTTGTTATCATAACGTTATAATAGCGCTACGATAACGAAACGAATTGATTATAACGTCACATAACACAATATAGCGTTATATTTTATAACGTTATGAAGGTCTGCATATAAGCGATACTTTATTTGAGTAGATGATTTGGCCAGTGGTAGCCAATCAGGGAGTAGAGTTGGTACTTACATGTCGGAGGTGAGCGCTGACACACAGCTGAGCATGAGTATGAAGGCCAAGACGCGCGCCAACACGCATGACCAACCCATATTAGGACATCTGGAAGTGTACACAAAATATAATAATAATTAATTATGTCAGATAATTAAATATCTTACACCTCCGAACCTTCTATCCCCGAGGTATGTACTGTAATTGGATAAAACTGTAGAACTAACGATCTACCCAATAAACTTTTACTATTTATTTTTATTCAGTTGAGTAAAATATTTTGGTAAAGATTATGCTCAATAGTAATTCATAATTATTTAGTGAAAACAAATATTTCAGCAGTTACATTAAAAGAAAACCTGTACAAAGGCGAGCTTATTTATCAAAATACATTTTTTCCAGCAAACCCAGGCATTATAGGAGAAAGAAGTGTCCGAACAGATAAACATATTTTTATGACATGTGTTTTGTTGTAATTTAAATATAAAAATAGGCATCTAGCGACATCTATGATAGAGTATGGTACTATTTTTCATTTATTAGTATGGAGCATGTATGAAGATATCCAAATAAAACTTAGTCTGCACTGAATAACCGACGCGTAGACTTTATCTTTTACGCCCACGCACAGCGTTATTGCGAGCCTTGGCGGGTTCGACAGTGTGTGGACAACAGGGGCCTGGGAGTTTGAGGACCGTAAACGTGTCTGAAACCATTTAATGTTAATGGCGTTTGCTCTCTAATTAGCGAGCGGATGTGTTTACATCTCGCTTAATCATCACTTCTCTTTACAGCCAGTTTTCAGAGCCTACGCGCGAGGCATCGCGATTTTGATCCTTATGGCATGGTAATAAAATTCAAAACCTATAACGGGAAATGGCAAATCTAGATATGCAATGGGAGATGAGTCCTTAATTAACTCTTGCTTTCACATATTTTGTGGTGTATAAATATTAACCTCTCAAAACCCGAGGGTAGTTGGGACGAGTCGCGATTTTGAACGTCATGCCATGGTAATAAAATTTAAACCTATTACGGAAATGTGGCGTTATCTAACGGCAGTGGTGTTCGAGAGGTTAAAAGTTTGGTTTTGTCGGTTCAGGTGACTTGGCACATCGTAACATGAATCACCTACGTATAGAGGTAGTATGCGATCTAAACTTAATCACCAATTACACTGGATTATTTGTGTCTGGTAATTAGCAGATAAACTAAATTATTTATATACAGTCTGTTACCGGCATGTGGGCATTTATTAAAACTGATAATAACATGCTCCGTTAACAATCGTTTGCACGTATTAGTAAATCATAATTACATAATCTTAATTAACTCCACAATTAAACTTTCTAAATTTGCAGCTTAAATGTAGTAGACGTATTGCCTAATAGTCGTAACTCATGTCGTTGAATTACTTGAAGTACAAGGCATGTCGTGGTACGGGGGACAACTAGTGCAAACATCAAAGTATATCTGTCAACTGTCGTGTTGATAGTAACTTGTCAAATTACCGTGCTTTACATTGCGGGCAATTAAAATTTTGTTAGAAAGTTAACAAAGTCTGAAATTTAATTTATTAATTAAATTAATGTTATGGTTATGTTACAGACACACGTTATTTTAACGTCCTTAATTAAAATACCAGCTGCTGGTAACATACTGTATAATTATATTAATTTTTTTTCAAACGGCTGTCAAGATCATTTTACATTAACTGTGTCATGTTTATCGGCGTGCCAACCTATGCAACATGCGTGATTCTGATCAGAAATAAGTTTATTTGTTGTGGTACGTAGTTTAACTTAAAATTTACTTAATGTTTTGTCCCTTCGACCAGCCGTTAGGGATTTAATCAAAAACAGCAGTTGAGTTATATAGGCAATACAACGTTGAACCATTACAAATAGATATAAAGTACTTAATTGTATAATAAAAGATTTAAAAGATGTCAATAGTAATAAAATAGTAGATAACATGTCAACATTATGCTAAATATTCACCTACAGAGTAGTATACCTTACCAGCCAAATAATCCTTTAGATTAAGCTGGAAACATATTTGCGTAATAATTATATGTTCATAATTGCGCCAGGAACTTTATTATATACAATATTTTTGAAGCCATACCGATTACACTGTTGCTGAATAGTGCCGTTCGGTGTCTGGAAGGGCGTATTTTCTTGTTACTGCGGCGACTGATCAGTTTATCGAATAGGTTTTCTTTTATTCTAATAAACATTATTTGTTCATAAATAGGTATATATGAAGTAGGCATTTTCAAAATTGTATGGTGCTTGAAATAAGGTCTGCAAGTGTCTGTTCCTTTTAACGAAAATATACCTCTTTTTTGTACCTAAACGCAATTTCTTTATTTATTCCGTTACCACAGAATATTATTATGTAATAATAGAAAGAAGCAGACTGTGCAGGACTGATGATTAATCGTGAAAATGAAAAATTACAAGGAAGATTTTAAGCGTATATTAAAGCAACCGTTATATAAATGTATCAAGTACAAGTTAGACGACACGAATGGCCGAGTCGGCAGTCTCTGCACACGAAGCCAAGGGTCCCGGGTTCGAGTCCCGGTGGAGGCAAATATTTGTTTGATGAGAGCGGATGTTTGTACCCTAGTTATGGTTGTTTATCTATCTATATATAATATTTATCTATATAAGTATGTGTATCGTTGTCTAGTAGATACAGGGAATCCTAGTTGGGGCTAGATCAATGTGTGTAAATAGTGTCCAAGGTATTATTATTATTATTATTAAGTACATTGTTTCGAAATTTGAGAGCATTGAAAGCATTAGTATTGCTATTTTATAAAAATATGTAGTTACTGTTTGTTTCCAACAGTGTGGGCATTACGAAATTGTGATAAACAGTTATTACTGCGGTAACATCCACAGCTTTGCGAAGCATATACAGTGCATAAGAAAATGTATTAAGTTTTTTGCTGACAATTTCAATTTGCTCTTTCCAATTTAGTTTATTGTCGATTTGTAATCCTAAAAATTTTGATAATTGTGCTTCGTCAATGGTATTGTTTCCGTGTCTTATAGTTAATGGTGTCGTTTTTTTTTAAAGCTATGTAAGTTTTTCAATTTAATATATTTTAGCCATGTTATTATGTCAATAAGTGAATTATTGATTTCATTTTCAAATGTCAAATTATCATTGCTTACGTTTTTTAAACTAGGTAATGTCATCGGCAAATAGTATCACAGATCAAGAGTAATAGAGGATCTAGAACCCTTTCTTATGATACTCCTAAAATTTATTTTGAAGCTTCAGGTGTATAGATTAGTTCAATGTTGTTTTGGAAACACAGTCTCTCAATTTTGGTGATTTTTCTGTAATGTTACCTCTGACTCCATACGTGTATAACTTCTCTGATAATATTTTGTATTTTACATTGTCGAATGCTTCGGGCATGTCTATTTACTGCCTAATTGATGATTTTTTGCATGAAGTCATAGATAATCAAGTTAATTGTTTAATGTTTTCTGAAACCTTTTTGTTTGGGGAATCTCATCATATCCTGTGCTGCTTGTGTTTTAAGGTCATAATTATACGTGTAATGTCAATAGGATTGGTTGGATTTAAATTCATAGAATTTGGTTTATTTTGTGTAAAATATTATTTTTACAGATCAATACTACGAGCACCAATCTCCATGCCTGCGACTTGCGACGGCTGCGGCAATGACAACTTCAACGTGGACCACGCCTTGTGCTGCAAAACAGGTGGCCTTATCACACGCAGACATAACGAAATAAGGGATCTTTTCTGTGAACTGTGCCAGCAAGCCTGGGGAAACGTTACGAAAGAGCCAGTCATCTCCGAAGGCGATACTGGGCTGCGCGGAGACTTGGCTTGTCGGGGGGTATGGATTGCCCAGAGGGAGGCGTTATTTGATATCCGTGTCATAGACACCGACGCTCCCTCCCACGCATCACGCCCCGTAGCGGCTGTCCTTCGTTCAGCTGAAGAAGAAAAGAAAAGGAAGTACTGCGACCCATGCGAGACGCGCCACACCACCTTCACCCCTTTAGTAACCTCTGTCGACGGAGTTTTTGCTCCACAAATGATATCATTCACTAAACACCTCGCCGAAACACTGGCGGACCGCTGGAACCGGACCCCTGCCACAATAATGGGCTGGCTACGAGCAAGAATTCAAACCGCCATCATCAGGGCTAGCAGCATGTGCATCCGCGGCACCCGCCATAGGTGGAATCGCACAGGCCTATATGAGGATGGAGCGGCAGTCCCACACGTCTTGAACTAGAATGAATATCTTATTTATATTCTCTGTACTTATTTTCATGAATCTTTTGCTTAATACATCTCCTCCAAATTCTAACTAGTTTTCAAAAAAATCCATTCACTGGAAGAGTCGCGGTTGCAACGGACGGCATCTGGATGATTTAATTAATAAAACATTGAATTATCTATAATTTAAAAAAATACTACGAGCATTATCTAATTGTTCTGATATTGCTGAATTATTATTGAATACTTTTGCTATGTCAGTAGGTTTTTTGTTATTATTTCTCTATTTAGTTCAATTTGTTTTTTGGGGTGATTTGACTTTGTACTATTGATTATATGCTATGTAGCCTTTGACTAGTTTTGTGATGATTGGCTACAATAATAACTTCGTGATATTCTCGTGTGATTGGCTTCTCAGCCTCTCAGGCAGAGAATCAGTTCCACTGAAATTCAGTGCATGAATTTAAAAAAAAATGGCGAATCCGGCTATTTATTCTTTACTTCGACATTACTTCGACAAATATTTCGGGCTATCCTTTTCCCGGAGACGAAAAATTATTTAGTCAGGATTACTGCAAGTACCGGAAGTCCGCAACTACAATACTAATACATACACATACATACAGAAACTAACAAAACTTGTTAATTTAAATAACCTACCATACGCAACTGATGCGAAATGACTTTCATCTAAAGCTCAAATCAATAACAACGTCATTTTCCCAAACATTAATCTTTACATTCATCATTACATTCCTCCTGACTTATATTTTTCTTTATATTTGAAGGCTTAAGATTTATACATCTTCCGCAATTGTTGTATATAAATGGTAATTTATGGTTTTAGCTCCCACGAGAGAGGCTGAGCCTAGTGTCGGAACCAAAGTACTATTTTTATAAGATTTAAGATTTATAAGATTTATTTATCAGGTAACCACATCATTGGCATTAAACATTTACACAAATTAAACTTAAAACTAAACATAAGGCCAATTATGGTCACCTATTTTATGATACCGATCTTAGATGTTAATAGGTAGCTATAAAATTCAGATATTACATATAATCACAGGTGCAAATTTGAAATACAAATTAATATTAGGGCGTAAAAATAGCAAAATCACTTACTTACTTTAAGATGGCAGCTCAGCTATATGTTGTGTATGAGTTGTTAGTCTGTGTTTGTGTGCTTGTGTAGGGATTTACATGTCGCCAACATTTGTATAAAATGGTGTGGGTAGATCACACCGAGAAAGATACAGAATAATGTTATTTGTAAATACAGAAAATTGAAAATTAGGTAAAGCTTGGTTCAGGTAATAAACATAACGTAACATTATATTCTATTCCATTCTTCATCTAACGAAAGCACTGACACACGGGAAACCCATATGACGAGAGAAAATATTCGGCTCACACGTCAGAAAGGTGCGGTCCGAATCTCCCTGTCGCGCTAACACGCACGCAATTTATATCCGGGGCTACAGTGTAATATATTATTTTGTTTGAACACGAAATAACTCCCAATTGTTGCTGTCTCTCTCGTTATCTTTGAATCTTGCAGATACCTGGATTATCTAGCAGATCCCACGACATCTTTGTTGTTACTCCTTGACGTAACAACTATGCCCCAAATTTATTCATAAGGCGAACACCAAACTTTTGAATAACAAACAACTTTCTGGTCCAGACATTAACATATTTAATATTTCTTGAGGCTCATTTACGATGAAATTAAGGCAAAATGATATCTATATAAATTTTAGTTTTTGTTCAATTTTAGAATAATGTTTTTATCATAATTGTTGATTTTATAGTCTGTCAAACCCACTAATCTCTCGCAAAGCCGGTTACTTTTAATTTTTATTTTCATGAAACTCAAGTTCTACTTTATAGGATTATTTCTTGTGTCATTCTTTTTAAGTGTGAGCGTTTGTTTTCTTATATAAAAAAACAGCTTTTTCATTACTTTTTTCAACATTTATTACTATAGAATTTGCAACTATGTTTTTTTCTGATATATTTATGTTAATAGACATGTCGTTAATTTCATGCCTATGTACACTTATCCAACTGTTAATTATGGGCCAGTAGTTTTTTGGAAACGTGTTGAAGCTTGTTGTGGGTAGTATTTTCTTCTTTCGGCGGCATAGTCTTTTTGCATGAGTTATCTAGTGATCTGCTAAGGTTTCTTGTAAAAATATGTTTTTGGATGGGCATCTGCCATAGTCTATATCAAGGAACGGGACGTTGTTGTACTGCTTGCAGATCAGTCTTGGTTCGTAGTTTAATTTATATTGCTGTTAGTTCTTGTTGGAGGGATTTTCAAACACGATGATATTTACTTTCTTGTTCGAATGCAGCCATACTATCATACTTGATGTAAACTCAAACGCGGTTACTTCATTTATACCACCAATCAGTATCAGGTAATCTTGGCCAGTCGGTGTTGATATTTCTGCTCTCTCTGCTGTTTTGATGTCGCTAAGTCTTGCTTCCGCCTTCCAGAAACATGTCACTGTAAATGTGGGTCCTAGGAGGCTATATATTTATTTTTAATGTTATATTTTGGCATTTTTGGATCGATGTTTATTATTTGTTATTTATTATTTATTGTGTTGTCTTCTTTCCTTTTTTTGTTACTTGTGGTTATTTGTTTTTATAATAAAATCTAGTGTATCTACTTCTTGCTGTATGTTTACATTATTTGTCATTCCGATCTGAGTTATTATTATATTTTCCTGGTTTTTGGTCTCATCGTTTGTCTTCATAGTTGTTTTAGCGCCAGTTTTCAGTATGTTCCTGATGCAGGGATCCAACGAGAGCTTAGGATCAGGCTCCATCTTGGTCTCTGTGATCGCTACTGTCATGGTATCGGTTGTTGTATTGAATACTTGGTCGCTTAATGGTTGATCTGGTTTCATGTCTCTTACCCGTTCTATTGTTTGACTTTTGACTTTCATTTTGTTGTTCTTTGTTATGGTTCATCTTATTTGATATCTATAGATTTGAATTTGTTTTGTTTTCATCTTTTGTTAGAAATTTCAGTTTTTTGGTAATGTTCGAGTTTAGAAGTGCCTTTTTGGGTTTTTTTCTTCAGCTTGCAGTTATCGCGTCACAATTTTAAAAATTGTTGAAAACTGAAATGCTATTTATATTTCGATTAATTTATATGATTTTTCTATTTCAGTTTTTAGTCTCATGTTTTCTATGAACTCCTGTTCTGCTGAATACATGTCATTTTATTTTTTTCTATTTCTTCATTTGAAATCTCATTTTAACTGACATCTCATGATGGATCCGGATAGGCTCCGGTGTGTATCTTCAAATAGAGATGTTTCTTCAGTATCGGAACCTGGATCTAAGAGTTACGTAGTAAGTTTGAACCTTACTAAATTACTAGCTCACAACTGTGAGTTTCCATGCGTATTCCGACATTCGTTGGTTAGATTTTCGCACGTACCTTTACGTCCGTCAAGTTGGTAGCCGTATGTAAATGTCACTCGTTAGTATGTGTCACAGCTGAATATTTTGAAGTGTGTGTGAGAATCAGCCCTTTATTTGTATTTTAAACGGTCTTGTTGATTGTATGTGTATTATGTAGTTATAGAGATGCTATCGTGTTTACTATTTCCAGGATTTCCAGTTTACGCAGCACGGCTTGTTTTACATAATTGGAATTGAAGGGTTGAGTATCCAAAAAAGCATGCCGTGCAAATATGGCCTTTTGACATGAAACAGTTTCACGCATGTCAAGTTGGTGGGCATGTCGCCTTGAGGATAAACCTTATGAATGTAAAGCCAGTTACAGTCTTGGAATTGATGGCATATGGTATATTTTTATTTGTATGTTTTCTTTTTGAAAGCTGTCTAAACTTCACTTCAAAATAAATCATAGATGGCATAAGTATTTCTTTCAATGTCTCATTTTTCCTACAAGTTAGAGTATTCCTTGCAGAGAGTATTTCACTTCTCGCAATCAAAATAGGCCACTAGTTTACCTTATTTAAAAATATCTTGTGTATTTAATCCCAGGAATTAATGTTTTATAATGTCTTTTGTCGATGCCATTCCCCACATATTTAAATTTCACTGCAGAATTTCGATATTAATTTTACTCATTAAATTCACTCATTATAATATAACACCATGCAAGTGCATTTTTCAGTAGCGCGTGTAAGAAGGTTGAGTTTTAATTTTTTCACTATCGGTCACGCTATCGCGTCATATGTTTAGTGACCTAATTAGTTTGGACTGACGTCAATGGGACCTTAGGCCCGTATTAATAAACCGCTCTCAGGTCTGAGAGTTCTCTCAGTTATCGAAAAAACTCAGTTCCGCAGTTTATGCAGTCAAAAAAATCCGTCTTTTTACGGACGTGGAAACAGCTAGACTAGTTTACTTCAGCTACTTCCATAGCATTATGTCTTACGGCATACTGCTGTGGGGGAACGCTGCAGACATTAACATAATACTTGTGCTACAAAAGAGCTCTGTTCGTGCAATCTACAATGTGGGTCCCAGAGAGTCACTGCGTTGTAAATTTAAGGAAATTAACATTATGACAGTGCCGTGTCAGTATATTTATGAAAACCTAATGTACGTCCACAAAAATATTGATAAATTTCCTAAGAATAGCGACAGGCACAATGTCAACACTAGAAATAGGAATAAACTAGCTATACCTACTACTAGGCTCCATTAGGTTAATGTATCTTTTAAAGGGCAATGTATATGCTTTTACAACAAAATACCAACTGAGTTACAAGAATAGTCTGTAAATAAATTTAAAAATGTTGTTAAAAATCACTTATGTAAAAAAGCTTACTACAAAATATCAGATTATGTAGAAGACAAGAAAGCTTGGGAAGGTGTTTGCTCCAATTCTGTAAAAAATAACGTATAAAGCTGTGGAGGTTTCTAGTCGCCTCTTTGCCTCCAGCATCTAAAACTTTGAGGTGACGGAATTCAAATTGAGTTCTATATTTCCCTGTACTTTATACATGTGTTAGTTTAAGATTTGACATTCTCCAAATGTTACCTATGCGTTTCTTATGGAAATAAACTCTTTTTGAATTTGAATTTGATTCACAAAGACAGTTTTGCCATATCTGCCATTTTCAGGCGCTTGAGATACTTAGCTCTCAGAGCTATCAGAGCTGGAAGCGGTTTATTAATATTGGCCTTAGAAGTACTTTTCACTGATGGACAACACAGGGGAATCATTCTCGCTCAATATCACCACTCGATAAAATTGCTTATATCGACCGATTCCTATACAAAATCACTCGATAAATGTCGATATACATATATCGAATGCTCGAGAATCAGGACTCAGGTCATGATTCATCATTCATTAGACAGGCCGCTAACATTAAGACTATTTGAAGCCCAATATGGAGTCAAAAAGTGATTCAGCTCATATTAATTTGCACAAAAGATAATTTTATTCTATTATCGTTTAGAATCTACCACACTCCGGGGTGTGCGTCACCTCACTGCGGCCCCGAAAGTGACCCGAAGCGTGGTGTTTTACAGTTTTAAAGAAAACCGTATACAATATACGAAAAGTTCCGTACCACCGTACAATGGTAGGGATGGTGTGGAGTGAATAGTTTGCATTTTACATATCAAAATGTTGTTTACAAAGTTATTTTCACACTTCAAGTACGTAACCAGGTGCATTCATAAGTTTGTATATGGTATTAAAATAGTTTTTGAATGGGAGCCCCCTTAAATATTTATTTTATTCTGTTTTTTAATATTTGTTGTTATAGCGGCAACAGAAATACATCATCTATGAAAATTTCATCTGTCTAACTATCATGGTTCATGAGATACAGCCTGGTACACGGACAGACAGACAGACAGACAGACGGACGGTGGAGTCTTAGTAATAGGGTCCCGTTTACCCCGTTTACCCCCGGTACGGAACCCTAAAAAATGATCCATTTACTATAACCCTATAATACACACAAAAGCAATAATCACTTATAATTTCTGCGCTATCTGCCAGGACCTACACAGCTTAACGTGCCATCCGAAACACTGAATGTCCGATAATTTACTTAAGGCGATGATGGAATAAAAATGCGCTGTCGAGTGGAAGTGAGATGCAATAATTACTCGCGAATAAGAAAAAGCGGGATGCCAATAATGCACTCGCGACTAATCTGAAACAACGTAAGCGCCAAAACGTAAAAAAAAATCATAAAAAATAAACTATTTCAGGGAATTAACTTTCAAATTGAAAATCGTTAGAAATAACAATTGTTCATACATTGCAATTATCACACAGTCATATTCACTTACTACTGCGGTGTAATAGGATAAAACCATAAAAAAAGGGTTGATTTTGTATTTATTTTCTATCGAGAAAATTTTATTTAAACATGTTTTCCAATTGAGAATCTCTAGATTATATAGTCAAATTTCATATACCAGAAATTAATTACGATTTGCCCAGTATTTCCTGAAAAACACATGAAAACAGCACCCCATATTTATTTAATCAGCGTCTTAAGATAAATTAATTATCTCAGTGGTACATAGTCAGGAATCGAACCTGCATCTCCGAAGCAAGCGTGAAACTATTGGTAAATAAGTAACATAAAATAATGCTTATGTTACTGGTGTATTTAGTGATAAGTGTATGCATCACAATTTTAAAAGACCCTAAATTATTATTCTTATAGTTTCACAGGTGATCCTCTATTATAGTGCCATATAGTAGAAATAGCCTTGTAAAGTTAAAGCGCTGTCCTCAATATCCCGATAAGGTTAGTGGTTTGTTTGCTGCAGCGTCAGAAAGCACCTGGGAAATCCGTGCTGCTTCAGATAACTGCCATGCGGCAATGCAGTTTATTGGCAGGTCGAAGCATAAGTTTGCACATTACAATGTTGGCAAATGTTTTTCGAACTATGTGAAGTGTGGCTAGATACCAGTGCCTCGGCAAAATAATGTGAGAATAGTTTGCATTGTTGAAGTGTATAATGATAAAAAAAATTGTAATAGTTGATAAGTAATAAATGCGAATGTGCACATGCTTATAAATATAAGCGCGTGCTCATTGCACATTTTAAAACTACAAAAAAAAACAATAAAATTGGTGTTTTACAATTTTGAGGAAAGTAGCAGCTTTATAGAAATGTTATTAACATAAATTAATAAAACAAACAAAAAAAAACAAAAATAATTGAAATACGTGTTATAAACAATATACAGTAGAACTCCAATTATCCGAATTAATGGGGACCGGGACCCATTCGGATAATCAAATATTCGGATAATCGGATTTAAAAAAAAATAATTGCCATTGGAGAGAATAAAAGCTACGTTTTGATATTGCAGTATTTTTTTATTGAATTAAATGAAAGAAACATGAAATTTTCACATGTTTTAAATATAAATAAAATGTACTTATGTACAAGTGAAGCCATGGTATAAAAACAATACAGTATTGTACACGCACAAACAAAAGTAAGCCGTAGCGAAAGAGTAGCGTCCTCGAGCAAGGTCAATAGCACACTGGCTAATCAAAACAAACAATGACAGGTGCGCCCTGACTGCAATGCGCCGGAACTTGTCTTAACTTGCCGTTGTGCCTACACACGCGGGGGAAGTCAGTGTAGGCACAACGGCAAGTTAAGACGAGTCAAGTCAAGACTTAACGCGCAAACACTGGCTTCGCGGGGGGAAGAATAATAGCGCACTTAGACTTTTTTTGGACAATTTTTTGTGATTCGGATAATCGGCGATTCGGATAGTCGGAGTTCGGATAATTGGAGTTCTACTGTAGATGTATTTAGATTTTCTTCTACTTTTATTTTGCACGAAAAATGCCGATGACGTTTAAATTGTACAAACAAGTAAATCTTGTCTATGAACTATAAATTTAATACAACTGTATTACACGTACAACACAACATTTTACATACATGACTAAGACTATCTCGACCTAGCAATACCAGTACCGCAATCAATACTTTCTGCAAGACTAGATAAGAGAGAGCATCCTTGGCGTGTGCCCATTCGATGAGGCGGGGACTACCTGTCCCGCCCACTCCCAAGGCAAAGTTTTAAAGGACAAAGAGTCTGAAAACAACAGTTCAAGGCAAAAAAAAAAAAAAAGTGCCCATTCGAGCATTCGGGCTCCTGCCCGCCAGATATGCCGTGCACTTAACTTTTTATTGAAATCGAATCCGACCTCCTTCCTAATGGATACTGACCCAGAAATTGTAATCTTTTTGCAATTCGATTTTAGAAATTACAAAAATTGTATTTTTTTTTCAGAAAAAGAAATGTGGGGTCACAGTAGTCCATTCATAATTTTTATGGTTATGTCGTCTGTACGAGGGCTATCTATTCAAAAGTCAAATTATATTGCTATTTTAATGAAATGACCAATAACTATCTGCTGAAATTACCAGTAAATAGATAAAACTTATTATTTTTTTGTTGTTTTGTTACACGTCAAACAATTAGGCTAAAAGGGGTTTCATATTACTCAGGCTGTCAGTTTATGTATTTGTCCAGTGACTCATGTATCGCTGGCACCTTACTCAAATTGACGAGCTCATATTGATTTCCCTTAGGACTATGTCTTTGGCGGTGGTGACTTTATTGCAATGATCAACGCAGCTGTTTTGCCCTGCCAACTTTTTAGTTTTTACGGCGTGACTTGGCAGACTCAGGCAAGTCTGGGAAGATGCCTGCTGCGATATCTTTTCTTAGGGTAAATGTGATGTAACTGAGCTGACGGTGGGCGACTGTTGGCAAGAGCCGGTCGCCGCCATTACTTCCACCGGGCTAACAAGGATTCGACAGTTTGGCGATGTACTACAATATATTTATTTTATTTATTTATTAGGTTTTCCAACAGAAACACACTACAATTACACATAATTTAACAAAAAACAACAAGCCATTGTGAGCATCCAATTATAAGAAAACACATCATGAGCGAATGGTCGTGTGAGACTTATGTACTAGTTGGACTAAATTTTATAACAAAATAAAGTAAAAAATTAGCTAAACTCACAGTCTCGCAAGAATATAACAACTATTTTGTTTTTATGATAAGTTTGACTGATGAGATAATGATAGGTAATCATGAAACAGTTTGCGCCTAAATCTACCAATCGAAGATGAAAACAAATCAAAAGCCTGAGGATCTTTTACAAAAAGATCATTGTGTTGTCTGCACAATCTATTTATTATAGAAAATTTCCCCACATTGGTTCTTGCCCTACGAAGGTAAAATGGACGGTAGTTAACGACCCGGGCACCACGACAAGGAATAACAAAACTAAATTTAGAGAGAAGTTGTGGACACTTGACTTTGTTATTAAAAATATCTGATCAGCGTTATGACGTCTGTCTTGCAGGGATAAAATATTGAAATACCGCAACCTGTCGGAATAATGAGGCAGAGACCGTCTTCCATCCTGATGCCCATTTAAATAATAGAGGAATCGTTTCTTTCATATATTGTAATGGTACTTAATAACCAGTGATCGGAGTAGGCAGAGCTATTTTATGTACTTGCCATATGTAAGAATAATACGGATACTCCCCGAATCCCGGGATTTGCTTTTCAAGTAGAAAAATAATAAAAAGCTATTTTCGTCTTAACGAGTAATAAAAGAATACACTTCCTCTCCGACGGGTAAGTATAAGGACGGGCTTAAGGATAGTAAATATAATAGATAGAAACTTGATTCATTAAACCACATTTATTTTTTATCTAACAATTTCTTCGACGCATATTTATTCAAGACAACAATCATTCAACATTTTTATTCTGAAGTTGTACATACAAGCACATACAAATTATTTGTTCCTCAAAAGTCAAAATACAATATATACAATAGAACAATAAAACTCTTAATTAAAATGATTAACACGTTTAAACAACAATTTACTTATTTAAACAAAAATGGCATTGGTATATTTCTTGGTCTGATTCGTTTTCAGCTTCACTGGAAAACTGAGTATGAGCTAAGTTAAAATAAATTAACATTATTTTTTCTAAATTTTCTAATTTTAGCCTATTTCTTTTTACATCTAACACCCATTTATATGTGGAAAAGAAGCGTTTGACATCTGTGGATGTTAGTGGAGCAAATTTATATGACAAAATTTCATCATTTGCTTCATTTTTCGTCAATTTTTCTTCATATTCTCTGAGGATATCAATGTCAGGATTCCTATCCAAGAATTTTTCAATTTTAATTTTTATTCTATCAAAATCACATTCATTTAAAGCAGCTCTGACTTGAGCAAAAGCCAAAAATGAGTCGCTTGATGCTGAATTTTGTTTTTGCAACTCTTTTAATGAAAATAAAATAATGGTATAATGATTTTGTATATATACTAATTGATTCCGAAGATTTTATTTTTCTAGAATATTTTTCGCATTCAGTATTACCATTTAATCTAGAAACAACATTTATTATTTCTTCATAATATTTTTCATAATATGATGCAGCTTTAAGCCAAGTGCCCCATCTAGTTATCACTGGTTGTGGAGGAAGAGGTAAGTTTGGATACGTATCTTTCAATAATTTTATTCTGCGGGGAGCTTTTAAAAAGATTTTTTTCCCATTTGATATTAACATATCTACATCATGGTACTCTAACCGTATTTGTTCTGATACGCGATGAAGAGCATGTGCAAAACAGGTAACATGTTTTAATTGAGGTAAAACAGTTTTCAAATTTCGGCCTGCAGACAACATGTATGCTACACTATCAGTACATAATACTAAAACATTATGAACTTTTCTTTCAAAGTTGTCTTGCCAAATATATTTTAAACATTTGATTACAAAATTTGAAATGGTTTGGCCATTGACCTCCTCGAGCATTTTACAGGCGATTAAATAAAGTCGACCAGAAAAGTTTTCATTTAATAGCTTTACTAAGAAATACACAATATAACGACCTAAAAAGTTAGTTGTCTCATCAATCGATATCCAAAGTTTCTCATCTTTAAGGTTTTCATAGAGAGAGGCAATTTTATTTTTATAAAATTTGTACAAATATACTTTTCGTAATTGTGACTCGTCAGGCACTTTTTTTCTATTGCAATTACAACAGCAAACACCACACATGTATTTTTGAAAAAGTCTTTGAAGGCATTATTTTTCTTTTGCAACCAGGGGATGCTACAAAGAATTAAAAACTTAATGAGGTCAAAATAAAATTCTTCTTGAGGCTGTTTGTATGTACCTCGATGTTGGGTACCTTTAATATGTCGATTAATATTAGATTTTTTTACTGATAAATGGCTTTCACACTTGGTGCACTTCCTAGTGCAAAGTTTGAAAATATAAAGGCAATTAAAAGTTTTGTATTTACGCTCAGAGAGGGTACGGTAATTGCACGCAAGTAGTACACTCACTGCAGTTCAAAAATAGTTCGTATATGCACGAACTGCAAATACCTCAGAGTAAGACTCCTGTATTTTATCGTATAGCTAATTAATACACCCTATTAATACGTTTTTAAGTTCATATTAACAAGTGCGTGACATAATATTCAAAGTGAAGAAAATACTGAGGTTAGCTAACAAGAAAAGGCTTTGCAATTTGCACGAATAACACTGTTGGTACTCTAGTTTTTGTATTCAAAATGTTATTTATTAGTCTGATTTAAGGCCTTAGCTCCACTGCATAGTTGGGTCGCATGTCTCTTAGGTCTGTAGGGGACGGCGCTATAAAAATGTGTGAGACAGAACGCGCCTTTTCTTGCTCATTTCTATAGCGCGGTCTCCTTTAGACCAAAAAATGCGTCCCGTCTAAGCAGTAGAGCCGAGCTTAAGGCAAGGTTTTTTTACTAAGTCCATTTGACTTTACTATTATTTCAAGGTAGAATAAGATTAATAAATAAGTTTTAGTCAAAATTTTACTTTTTACAATGTATCTCTGTTCTCTGCCTAACCCACTGGGTAATACAGGCTTGAGTGTTCTATACAATTTGTGTCTCTGCCCACCCCTTTGGGGATTTACCGGCGTGAGCGTAAATTATTAATATTATTATTAATTTTTACAAAAAAAAACAGAATTACCAAATTAGTAGGTATCCAATAAAACAACTCCAAACATCCAATCCAGTAAGGTCAAATCAGAGTCCGTAAATGCTGGCCGAAGTCGTAGTAGCAAGGAGGTTCCAGAATCCAGTAAACAAGCCAGGATCAAAAGAAATTCACCACACAACAAAACACTATAGGAAGCAAACAACCACACTCTAAGAACCGAGGTAATCGAGTTCGAATTCGAGGAAAACCCCGCTAGTGTTTTCGTTTGTTTCTATAATGCGGGGATATCATGACGAGTTTCAACAAAGCGGCAACGTCGCACGTTAGGATAAAAGTTTGGCAACGTGTTGCTGATATAAAATTTACAATGTCGCTCATGCGCTTATTGCCTTACATAAACCATGTTTTATACTTATTGATAAAAACAATTATATTCATTAAAATCCCGGAGTATCAGTCCCAATCCCATGGATTATCCATATTAACATCAATATTTGCGATCAATGAACCTAAATAGCTCTGCCTACTCCGATCACTGTTCATAACAAACAACAATTTTAAAATACAAGCATCTCCCGTAAACGAGAGCATCGACGTTGAATAATCTATAGTTACTCCAAAGAAAAAGTCGTTTAGATACCAATCCCGAGTGTAAATATGCTGCACTGGAAAAAGGCGATAAGAAAGTTCTTTTGGAAAATAAATAAAGTGTCAAAATAAAGAATCGAATAACAAAAGACTGTAAAAAGAACTTTCGGGGGAAATAGCGAACGGAAAATTCACTGCAAAGAAATAATTAGTTCGGAGGAATAATCTAACAAATATGTATTTTGGCAGTAGCTAGAAATAAAGACATTATAACCATATGAATTTTGAAAACCAACACAATCAGAATCTTTGGCTTGTTGAAGGGAAGCAGGACTTCGAATACGAGCCAAAATAACTGTAAATAAGTAAAATCTAATAATTTCTTAAAAGAAAAACCATTGCATCTATTATATTTTATTAATCGATATCTACAAGACACAAGGGTTTTTCAGTTTACACATCATCATCTTGATCTGTGGTTCAAGCAGGAATAATTACCAGAGTGAAAAAGTGTTCGAGTTCAGATAAAATGTACCTTATGTCATTGTACATAAGAGTCACAGTTTTATTAGCATTATTATTCGACGCGTCATTATCCCTGCTGCCTACACTGAAGTTAAGGTTTAAGCATACCTTTCTGCTGGCAGCAGAATGTCGTGCGCATGTGCAGACCGCGTTCAGCGCGCCCGCGCCCGCGCCGGCCACTCCGCACGCGCCATCGCACCACCGCCGCGGGAACTGGAACAAAAATACAATCATTGTTTTAAATGAGCGCGGGCCGCACCGTACCACTTGCAGTTATCCCAATTGAATTATTTTTATGAAGTATTAGGCAACCTCGCACCACCACCGTCCTAGCCGCAGAGCCGCATGCACTAGTACATGCTAGTACTATGTGCGAACTATTGCTCGGTAACAGGTGGTGGGTCGGTGGAATTCAAGGAATCCATATTCATATTACGAATGCTGGTGTTGTTTTTTAGGGTTCCGTACTATTACTAAGCCTCCGCTGCCCTTCGGTCCGTCTGTCACCATGCTGTATCTCATAGTTAGACACATACAATTTTCACAGATGATGTATTTCTGTTGCCGCTATAACAAAAAATACTAAAACACAGAATAAAATAAATATTTAAGAGGGCTCCCATACAACAATTATTTCAATACCACATACAAACTTATGAATGCACCTGGTTACGTATATGGAGTGTGAAAGTAGCCGCACCAATAACTTTGTAAACAACATTTTGCTCTGTAAAATCCAAACTATTCACTCCACACCATCGCTACCATTGTTCGGTGGTACGGAACCCTTCGTGCGCGAGTAAGCTCCGCACTTGACCGGTTTTATACGTATTCACAATGAAATCGATAAGCCGATTTCAATGAATGAATGAGAACGAAACTTGAAACAACCTTTTGTTTCAAATTTTATTTTGTAGCCGAGACGAAATGGGGTATGAAAAGTATGCGAAACCCATATTTTTGCGAAGCGGAAAAGAAGTGGCTTATGTATTTCAACTGTTTGTATCAATGAATAAAAATAAGCATTTCTACGCATCATGCCTTAACAACATTATGTTTGTTATTACTTGATACCCTATGTTTCTGATTGAGAGCTTTAATAGTAAAATACATATATTAAAACGGTCAAATCGGTTTACCCTATTACCGGGGTATGAAAAAGTTGAGCCAATTTCTGCGAAAATCGTGTCCTAATACCGAGGGTGTCAAATTGAACATGTAGTGGTTCGTTACATTAAATATTTTTTTGTGAATCTTCTCGCTATTTTAATTACTTTTAAACCTTCAAAGTTAAGATTTAACAAGGGTTATCATGAGTAAGATTAAAAAATAAAACATTGTTAACAAGTATGTATCTTATTTGATTATAAAAATGGCTTCTCAAAAATTACGTCATCGAAAATAGGAGATCTTTAAGACTACATACGGCTAATTCTCATTTTTACCATTATTATCGTAACCTTCGTGGCAAATGTTATTTTCTGGTTATTTGAAGTATTTTTGTAAGCAAACATTAATCGCTGGATAGGAAAAGTAAATTCATAGTCAATCAATTAAATTCTAAGTCTCGTTTGGAAGATATAACGGTATCAATTTTTAGATTCACGAAAGTGACGCGATTATACACGAAGGTGATGCAGTCACTATAGCCATTTTAATATTGAAATGCGCTATCTGGGTCCCAACTGCAAAAAAACAAACCAAAGTCAAAGTTCAAAGTCAAAGTCAAAGTACTTTATTACTGTAGATTACATATACTTAGCAAACGTAATTTTTTGCCTCTTCTCTACATTGGACCACTGTGGGAGAAGAAGGGCGTAAAAACTCCCACAGATTGATTTTTAGATCTCTTTTAAAAAACCTTCGGAATGGAAAGGTTTTTCGTAGTAAAATTGACTGATTAGTGATGACGGAAGACACAAGTGCTTTCAGTGATAAAATTTTGAAGTAGCAGTGGTAACTGTGAACTAAAATTACGCAAGTGAGGTTTTCTATTAACGTATGGATAGGGCTCATAGACAATATGCTGATTGGTCCTGTAACATCATCAAAATACCATTTGAGGGGCCAACGTTTTCTGGTGGTTTAGTAGGAAGAGTTACCTATATTGTTGGAAGAGGTACCGATCGGTGTAAGACAAAATATTTACCTATAAATGGACGGCTGCTCATCCAATAACTACACGCCTGTGAGGACATATTTGAATGGACAATTCCCAAATCGATGGATCTGTGAATCGTTCGCCACATATGACACCACTAGATTATTTTTTATGGGGCACGATGAAACAAAAAATATAAAATCGGTTCGGCAGCAAGTACCGTACAAGCAACTTCTCTTGAGAAGAATTCTTTTTTTTAATGTTTCGATACCTAGAAAATCATTTGAGAATTATTACTGGAATATCTAGCGACGTTCCTACCTATCCCACCTCTCCGATCCCTACCTGTCCTTAATGCGATGAACGCTTCACGTATTTCCTTATCTACACCTAAAATTCCCACTCAATTAATTCTCATATAATTACTATATAGCACTATCTATCTAGATTAAACAAATGCATAGGCATTCTGATGAATATCTATTTCAACTCTACGAATCCATCC
Organism: Argyresthia goedartella; assembly: GCA_949825045.1. Lineage (NCBI taxonomy): Eukaryota > Metazoa > Arthropoda > Insecta > Lepidoptera > Argyresthiidae > Argyresthia > Argyresthia goedartella. Next base: position 21,866,912 of record OX463807.1, read on the forward strand.
TTTTATTAGCTTACTTTTATCAGCTTGAAATTTATAATGACTCAGAACAATTTGAATCATACAATTATTAAACGATTCGAAAGAAATTATAATAAACGAATCAATTAAATATAAAACGTGTCCTGTATAATCAGCTTGCTAGAAATTTTCAATCGTTTTTTTACATAATCCCACCAACCTTCCTCACTTTCCTTCCACTATCATCATAATGCTTAATATTATAATTATGGCTATATTTTCAGTTTTTTTTTGCATTTTTTTGAATATCCATTTTTTCTGTCATGATTCTTTCATTTAACTGTTGACTCGAAATTTCTCAGTCTTTTATAATTTTTATTTGAAATATAACAAATTAGTTTTCTCTAATTTTTCGCTAATTGGAAACATTAAAATATATATTTTTTTATTTCAAATAATCCCACCAACCTTCCTCACTTTCCTACCACTATTATTGATCATATTAAATTTTTTTTGTTTCATCCTTTAAATAATCATCAATAAATATGCATGTATAATGTCATCCTCCTATTTCCTCTCTTTCCTCTCACATTATGATATTGATGATTATGTTAGGGTTATTTTTCTTTACCATTTATTACCACCAAATCTTAATATTTTTATAATTATTTTTTTTTTTCATATCCGTCTTCGGGAAATGGTAATAATCTCCGAGATAAAAGCATATTTGCCACGTGATTTCTCATTTTTACAGGATTGTAATGTCTCTTTTGTTTATTAGGATCTTTTCCATAAAACAATAATGTTGCGAAAAAAATAGCAAATATACCACAATCAAATCCATTCTGTTGCTTTTGTACTTTACGATATTTATATGCTTTATTAAATGGATAAATTGCGTCCAAGTAACCGGTGTGATCATTGTGCAGCTTTCCATGACATAAGCTATCATAGATATAAACTGTTCCATTACCATCATATTTACACAATAATTAATAAATTTTATCGAATTTAAAGAATTTTCACGAAAAAGATGACGTCATAGTGGGTCCGCCATTTTGAATTTTAAAAAACTGATGAAAGATTCGAAACCAGCACCCTCAAAAACCCACATCTACCCCTCAATACTTGGAATTACATACAAAATTAACGTTGCGTGTTCAAAAAAGTCAGTTTTTTACAAATAAAAAACGAACCGCTGGACCGATTTTTTCTAGACTCCTTTCAGATCTAAGTCATGACGTGGCGTATCGATTGATATGGTCATCAAAGCGATTCGGTCCAGTAGTTATTGAGAAAACGAATTCCATAATTTTGATCACGTACATACGTACGTACACACACACACACACACACACACACACACAGACATCACTCTAAAAATGATTGCAAATGATTCTCCAGGTCTTAAAACGTAAAGAAAACACAAAATTACCTATTTCAATTTTCAGACCTATTATAATAACTTCTCAAGAGAAGTTAATAATGCGCCCATCAACACGGAGGCAGATCTTCTCGATCGGTTTGTAAGTTAGGCTAACGCCATCCGAAATGACCCAGACATGATTAGAAAAGCTACGCAGAAAATTGTGTTTCACTCAGCATTGTGTCTTCAACATCAAGGGGGGCACTTCGAAAACCTTATATATTAATATATTTTAATGTAATTACTCAGCTTATATATATAAGAACCTTTTTACCCTTGTCTTTGCAAATAAATTTCTTAGTTCTTATGTTCCTTGAATTTCTGTTACAAATAAATTATAAATTGACATGGTATATATTTTTTTTATTCTCTTCGCCCATTTACCCGCACCGATCCAGCTTGATGAGGTATGGCTCAATCTTACGCATAATATTACATAAGGGTCCCCGCATACGGGTCACCAGCCACAGCCACAAAACGCCGCTTCTGGCATATTTCCTTTAGTTTTCATACATTTTATATGGACTCGCCGCACACGGTTGACGCCAGTGGCCGCTACACGCTCTAAAACGTCGCTGCTTGCATCTTGCGGCCCGCACCGGCCACAAAACGCCGCCACATGTCTTTCGCGCGATTCTTCACCTTGTCTATAACACGGCGCGCATGTGTTAAAAAAAGTAAAAGCCACAAGTGACTGACGCGCGCTTACTTTGTGGCCGCTTCTAGCTTCTCGTGGCGGCGTTTGTGGCTGTGGCCGGAAGCCCGTATGTGGCGACACTTAGCCCCACGCCTTTTCCCATTCGGAGTGGTAGAGGCACAATGAGCCCACATTTAGGGGCTAGCCCGTCGCCGCAGCTATGGAGTAACAATCAATCAATCTATCGCATATCCATAAAAGGCCTGTGACTCTCAGTGGGGACTTAATGTGGGCTACATTTATTAATTTACTACCTTATGACTTCACGGTATATCACCAATATCTAGGTCTTATGATCAAGCTTAGCTCCGAAAAGTAAAATTAGGTATCATGTCATGATTTAAATAAAAATTAAGTTTAATATTTATACATCAGAGGGTAAAATTATAAAACAAAAACTATTGATAAACAATTCGAAAAATTATTTATAAGATTCTTGCAGCTAATTATGTCGTTGCCATGTGGTACAAATGTAAGCTTAGAGTCCGAGATGACTCCAAGATCCCTTATCTGGTTTACTTCACCAATCCTATCGTAGTTAATATAGTAGTGCGTTAAAATAGGCTTTTTCTTACGAGTAAACCTTTCAAAAGTCCAAAAGTCCAATGTAGAGAATCCCATCGGGCCGCGCACGAAGGGTTCCGTATCACCATACAATGGCAGGGATGGTATGGAGTGACTAGTTTGAATTTCACAAAGCAAAAGTTGTTTACAAAGTTATTGGTGCATTTACAAGTTTGTGTGTAGTTTACAGATAAATAAAAAACCTTGGCAATTCTGGGTAGGTTTTCTTATAATCTTTGGCTTAGGTTCTATATTCTGTATTTTTTCATAATTTTCGACTTTGTAGTTTCTGAGGTAAGGGGGAGGGGGAACTGAGATTTTGTGCACTTTTTTGATCTTAATAATTATCAAAACAAAAAAATAAAAAATAAAATTTAAAGAGCCCTTTTTAATGATATGACTTTTAATGCTGTTTTTTTTCGTTTTGTCATTTTACCCCCTTCTCTTTTTTAGGCAATATTTTTTCATATTATACTTGAATTATGTTGCGGTTATCAGGATAAGTATTATTGCAGAAGAATTCACGATTCTTTCTCTTATAGTTCCTGAGAAAAGTGCCTGTGACAGACGGACGGATGGACGGACGGACACGCGAGTGATTACGTCTTATTAGATACTGCAACTCACTTCACTGAAACGGTAATGAGCGCTGGCCATCTGAAACTTATAATGGAGTTTTGAAATTCATAAAAATTAATTCGTGCTCACAAACATCCCTTCTTTAGTAAAACAAATAAACGCCAGCATTATGTACGAGATGCAATTTATTTTATGCCACTACACTGTATTTTAGCTCGTTTTTGTTGTTTTTTCATGGCCTCAATGAGCAGACAGGATAAAGGAATTCAGTGAAAATATTTGCAAGTCAGTTTTGAATTCATGACATAATTTTGACATGACATCTCTTTCTGCTACTGCTTTGTCGTTTGCATTAGCATTATTGAATCTGTGTACCTATATTTTAAAAAGAATTTATGATTTCAAGGATTTCACTGCTATCAACATGTTATAATACATCTCCACATACTGTAGATACATATTAATTACTCATATTCAAGGGGTATTCTCAAAATGTACAAGATGAAGCAGAATCCGAAGTTATCACAACCAATCGTTGTAGAAATCTCATCTTGAATTAGTCTAAAAGTCGCACCAAGCCCCTACCCACACGGGTTGCAACGCGGGGCCCAGCTCATCACCGCAAAGTAAATTAAGCCTAACGAATTTTCGACATTGTAATTGTAAGGTGTGTGAGAGAGAGAGAGAGAGAGAGAGAGAGAGAGAGAGAGAGAGAGAGAGAGAGAGAGAGAGAGAGAGAGAGATACAAATGTGTACGGTGTCGTCAAAGTTGATCCGGCCCAGGCAAAGTTGATCAGGCCCAAATGACAAGTATTCTAGTTTAGAGGTATAACAAGTGGCGATGTTTCGTGACATCAAGGTTTCCGCCGCGACATCGCAGTCTGGTACGAGCGGGGCATTCTGTGATAAATATTATGGACAGCTTTTAAAGTACCACCAGACAATGACGATGAAAGAGCAATGTAAAGTGTTTATAACGTCTGAAATTATATAGTGGAAAAGTAGTTTTGCGTTGACCCGTTGCTAGGCATAACAATTTTTATCTTCACAGGTATCATAAACCCTCTTTACTGCGACCAAAAACCGCACGTTACGACCAGCATAATACTACTTGGTAAAGACTCATTTCTTATCTTAATATCACATTAAGACCATAATGTATCCATTTTCGACAAATTATGGCATTAAAATTTCCAATGCCGACGCCCGCCTGCGTGCCGCCCCTAGTTTGTCTATGAAGTTGGCAGTACTGAACAAGCTAAACAAATGCAGAGCAATTATCGATGTCACCATGCCGGTCGAACATGCGGTTCCTGAACACATCAAAGAGAGCTTATGATATGTGTGTAGATAAACTAGTGTATGTAACTGAACACAATTAGGCATTATGTATCAGTCACATAAACCACTATAATTTTTCATTGGCTTAGGATTTTATTACGAAGCAAATAGTGTGAGTATTATATCCCTCTGCCTCGTATAGTTTCCAGTAATGTTCGAGCACAACATTTCTTTGCAATGCATGATGTTTTTAGAAGGGAATATGAGCACACATTCTGTAGTAATATCTATACAAAATTATAAACCAGTTTGCAAAATAACTAGGTATCAGCTTGATTAGCAACTTTATCTTTGGTTTTCGTTTTGCTACGTCTGTGCTACGAAGTTGCTACGCGGTCCGTAGCATTCTGCAGTGCGCTACGAGACTACGCAACTATCGAAGATTAATAATTCTTAGAGTTTCGTACAGGAAGGTTGCCAAACGGAACCCTATTACAAAGCTTCCGCTGTCCGTCTGTCCGTCTGACTGTCATTCTGTCCGTCTATTAGTCTTTCCGTCCGTTCGTCTGTCTGCCCGACGGTCCGCCAGCGGGCTGTATCTCACGAACCGTAGTAAGTAGAGAGTTGAAATCTTCGTCGCGCAATCTATAAGTTCTGGGTTTGAATCCAAGTTCGAACATATATTTTTTGTGCTTCAGTTTTCTAACACGACGGTACGGAACCCTTCGTGTGCGAGTCCGAGCCGCACTTGACTGATTTTTCTCCTTTTGCTTTTCTATGATCTCGAAGTATGAGTACCATGAGAAGTGTGTATTACAGTTTGGTTTCACACATTATTAGGTACCTTTCCTGCATTGCTAATGGAATCATAATAAGCAAGCATAAGCTGTTCTTACGTCTGAATCTTTATCGCATAATAAACATACTTATATAGGTAATAGATCAAATTTTAGATTATCCTAAAATATCAAACTTAGCAAAAAACTAACTAAGATTAACGCATGCTTAGATACACGGATGGATTGCCACATGCAGTTCAACTTACCACACCTTATTTTCCATCTGCCAAAGTTTATATATTCCATCAGATAGTCTCTGGTAATGCCCTGCTCTGTACCAACATCCGGGTGTTATTTCCCAGTATCCGGTCATCCGGTTCCGGTTGCTGTTATCCCGTTAAAGCCTAGTTAACCCGCGACCGCCGGGTCTGCCAACCAAAGCTTGTGGTCCAAGTGGGAAGAGGTAGCATTAATATTACCCATATTCTTAAAAGTTTCACCAGTTCTTGGATGCTTAAGGTGCAAGTTCATTGCCAACCGCAACTACAAACAACGTCGAACCAAGTTATCTACATCGTCTCGCTGTATATAAATGTTCGTAAGTGTTTATGTTTATAAACATACCCCGTGCCGAATATACTAACACACTTCAACAGCAAAACCTTGATATTTGTGTCAAATTGTCGTTAATGTTACTGCGCCACAAAGTTAATTTGGCACCAGCGAGGAATGAAGAAGAAGAAGAAGAAGAAACATTTATTATAAACGCATTTACCCTCGCTCTCTCGCTCGCGCTCTCCCTCGACGCGTCAGTAGAAAAGATACTGACGCTATTAGGTCATCAGAGCGAGGTGCCAATTTTGGCGTATAGTATGGGGTTGCTATCTAAAAACTTAACATTTGAGAACGCGAATAAATAGGCAATGTGTAATACTCGTAAAAGAACGGTCTTTAAAAATATTATTTTTAAAATTTGAACAGAATTATCGTCGCTCGGCTTAGAACATTAATTCAGCACATTCTCATCAATCAATTGAGTAGTTTAAAATAGGCTAGTATTTAATAGCACATCAAAAATACTGATTTGCACAGCAAAAAAGGATAAAAAATAAACACTTTTATATTCTAAATACACACATCAACACTGTCTAGGGATATTAGATTTTTGTTTGCATTTCTTAGTTTTTCAGAAAAACTACTCAGAATTAGGAAAAAGTTTATATGTGGAATTAAACCTCCTTGTTCCATTTTCAAACTGACATTGAAAAAAAAACAAAAACTTATGAAAATAAAAGAAAGCGCGTGAACACGCATTTGATTCAGTTTACAGTGCTAGTTTTGTGTTGAGATTTATTTAGAAAAACATTAATTAACTAACTCTATCAATTGTTTTGGTGATTTTTACTGTTTGTGTCATCTTGTTGGTGCCATGCAACGTCGACATCTGACGAGAGACGAGATGATAAGAGCGGTAGGAATGTTGGAAGCTGGCGCTATCCAAAACGTTGTTGCGGAGACCCTAGGCACCAGCCAGAATGTGATATCAAGGCTCTGGTCACGTTATCGTGATACTGGGGAAGTGGCGGAACGGCATGCTGGCAGAATTCGGGTGACCACCCCTAGAGAGGACCGTTTTCTCCAAAATACCGCCAGGAGAGAACCTACTCTGACGGCCATGGAAATGGTACAGAGGCTCCAACAGGAGCATCAGCTGTTGGTTAGCGACCAAACTGTCAGAAGAAGGCTACATGAAGCTAATCTTCATTCTCGCAGGGCAATTCGTGTTCCTGCTTTGCGACGAGGCAATCGCGGAAGGCGACTATTGTGGGCCCAAGAACACGTGTTATGGGATAATGAACAATGGTCGACAGTGCTCTTTACGGATGAGTCTCGGTTTGGATTTCATCCAGATTCGCGAAGAACACGAGTTTGGAGAGTTCCAGGCAGGGAAAGCCGGCTCCAGCATCCACAAGAGGTTCATTCGTACCAAGCAGGAACAATCATGGTATGGGCAGGAATTCGTATAGGCGCGCGAACCGACCTCGTTTTTGTAAGAGGCAACATCAATACTCAGAAATACCGTGATGAGGTGGTGGAACCTGTTGTTATTCCGCATAGGGTGCAAATCGGCCAGCAATTCGTACTCATGCATGATAATGCTCGTTCACACACTGCGAGGCTGGTATCAGCCGCACTTCAAGAAAACGACGTCACGGTAATGAGATGGCCTGCGCAGTCGCCCGATATGAATTCCATCGAAATTGCGTGGGACATGTTGCAGCGAAGGGCTATGCATGCACTCCCTCCAAATCTGGCCACAGAAGAGCAACTTTTCTTGCACCTGCAACGAACCTGGGAACGCATACCACAGCAAGACATCGACACCTTAATTCACAGTATGAATAATCGATGCCAAACTCTTATTAACGTGAGGGGTGGCAACACTGATTATTAAGAGTTAAAATGTCTCACTTTAAGTTGTTTTTTTTAAATAAAATTATCCATTTTATTCATTAATTTCATTCGTAGACTTAGCACCATTTTTAGTCTCTTTGTTATTTTATTTAAAAAAAAATATTTGAAGATCTAAAATTATTTTTATTCATATAATTAAGTTAGGCATTAACTGAGGTTTAATTCCATATATACTTCTCTGAACAAAATATTTATAGTTTATCAAAAATTTTAAGAAATACAAAATATCCCTAGACAGTGTTGATGTGTGTATTTTATGTGTACTCAAGTTTATGTTTTAGGTATTTTTTGTTGTTCTTGCATATTGCATGTTCGCTTCGCTCACCCCCTTAACCCTTCAGCTAAGCTATCGCAGCATTTTGGCTTGATATTTGCTGTACAAATCAGTATTTTTGATGTGCAGTTTAATATTTCCCTTTAAAATATATCAACTAACGATAAAACTCCACAAAAAAACCGCCTATAACTTTCACCACGTCTAATCTCCACTTTGTTCTACCCGTGAGCTTACCTACTATAAAACTGCTGAACACACTATGTCGGAGTTGCCAATTAATTTTGCATCAACGAAACTCTTCTTATCGGAACTCTTTGATAATATAAAAAATCTGATTCTTCTTAATCGAAACTCTTTGTTAGTTTTAAGCTATTTTCTCATTGTATTCAAAATCTAAATCTTTATTAAGACCTTCTCCTTTATTCAGCCTGTACATCTCCCCCTGTCAAAACATTTTTTGTGTATGTAAATAAAGATCCAAGTATTCGCATAAAAATCATATTATTTGGTCCCTTCGCGTCGCATGAATAATATCCACATCTGATCTATTCATAACAGAATATGTTAAAATAACTAAACAAATATGACAAGATTAGAAGATTAGCTATAAACGTACAAGTTCTGTACTTCAGTGTGGCAATGTAAGTACCTAGTTGAACCATAAGCATATTTACATTCATATATTGCAATCAATAATAACAAGAAGGTGTTAATTTATAGTGGTAGATCATTATCTCTTGTATTCTTCTTTACATAATAATATTCTTTACTTTTGACTTATTATTCAACTTTATTATGCTATTTATACATTAATAATTTATACAATTTAAATTAGAATAAGAAGTTACGTTAATTATATACCATGTTAAGTTCATTCTGAATGATAGGAACATTATAAAATAAAAATAGAAAATATAGTAGGTTTATCATCTCGATATTATTTCCCTGAATTTTTTCACTTGCCCACCAATAAGTTTTTTAAATTTAGATTCATTGTCTGTGGTCTTCCCTTTTTTAGGCAATTTGTTGCATATTTTTATTGACATGACATAGGCATTTTTTGTTTTTAGCACTAATCTAGATTGTGGGTATAACAATTTGTTTGGATGGCTTAGTGAAAGAACATTGTTTTATCGTCTTCGTTTGTATAGTAGCGGATTGTTTCAAAGAATAGAATCCATAAAGCCATATAATTATTATAGTAGTTTATGAGAATGCTACATAATGGAGGGCATTAATACTCGAGAGTGGGTTTATGAAACGAGCCGAAGGCGAGTATAATTATGTACAGTTACATACACTAGTTTATCTACACCCATATCATAAGCTCTCTTTGATGTGTTCAGGACCCGCATGTTCGACTGGCATTGTGGCATTGATCATTGCTCTGCAGTTGTTTAGCTTGTTCAGTAGTACCAACTTGAGAGGCAAACTAGGGGCGGCACGCAGGCGGGCGTCGGCGTTCGAAATTTGAACGTCATAATTTGACAAATGTTGGTACATTATGGTCATAATGATCAATATTCAGATAATAAATGAGTTTTTACCAAGAAGTATATCATTATGCTGGTCGTAACGTGTGGTTTTTGGACGCAGTAAAGAGGGTTTATGATACGTGTGTAGATAAGCGTTATTAAATAACATTGTTACATATTATTAATTTGTAAAATCCCATCATATTACTCAAACTACCTCTATATTTGGCTTTGATGTACCTACAAATAATCCAATTTCGTTGTCACAATTAGATTGCACAGGTATTAACCGGATTCCAACGAGCATGCATGCACAGTTTGCACGGCCATTGGTACAAATATATCGTGACACATATTTTGAACCCACTGACCTTAAAGCATGCAGTTACAGAACATTATGATTATGATCATGTTAGAGAGTGTTATGCGATAGAACTTTAGGAGCGATCTCATACTCTTTAGGTATTATCCCTTAGCTCACAAGTTAGATTATGTTTTTAACCGAATTTATTTCATAAAATAAAAATCGGTGAAGTGCGGTTCCGACTCGCACACAAAGGGTTCCGTACAGTCGAACAAAACAACGCAAACAAATTACGTTTCTTTATGGAGACACCTTTAATTTTTTGTATATTTTTATATGTTTATTGCACATGCAAAATTCACATTACAAGCTAAACAGCGTGTAGCCGCTGTAGCGGCAACGAAAATACACATTCTGTAAATATTTCAGCTCTCTATCTATGACGGTTCATAAGGCGAACAGGATAGCGGAGGCTTAATAATAGGGTCCTGTTTGGCACCCTACGGCTACGGAACCCTGGAAGTTCAGAGATCGAGCTCAGTCTCTGAAGCCTCAGCCTCAACTTGACCTTAGAGACAGAGGTCGATCCCACGGCTTATTTAACGTGTGACAATCGTCCAGTCGTCGGGAATCCGTGTAAACAAGCAAAGTTCATTACCTAATGGCGACTACGCTGTCCTGGAATATTGCCAGAGGAAACTCTGCTCTCACTACGGTTACATAGTTGAACTTATTACAAAATCTAGTATGAACATTAATTTCAGGCGGGTTTATTTGTGTTGAAGTGGCATAATGAATGAAACGGCGCTGAGTAAGTTACCAGAGAAAATGGGGTTAGGGGGAAGTTTATTGTGAAATAGTGCCAAGTTTCAAACAGAGTCGGGCGGCACATTAGGTTTCCATGGCGCGGATGCGAGACTGCCAACTCAATCAGTCTGACTGATGCGTGCTGATGCTCGAAGATATGCCGCCGATGATGCCGTAAGGGAAATGACAGTGTGACGCGTATGTATGGCGGTTAAGTTACACTTTATTTTTGGGCAGCAGTTTTTAGATACTCTAATGTGTGTTATTACCCGACAGCGAAGCCGAAAGGAGGGTTATGTGTTTGAGCGGCATCTATGTATATGTCACAGTAAGATTGTCAAAACCGTTAGTTGATAAACTAACGTTTTTCTTCTTGTTAGTTGGTCAACTATCGACAGATAGTAAACTTTAGCGTACTGCTAACGTAACGTAATATGACGCGTTAGTTGATAAACTAACGGTTAAAACCGTTAAATAGTAAACTGGTTTAAACTTGAATTGCAAACGAAATACCAGGGCAAATACTGCGTTAGCTTAGTTGAAGACTAGAGGGGGCTTCGCTAACGGTGGGGGCGAGCGCGCCCCCGAATAGTCTTTGTGTTAGGTTGACATGTAAGAACAAAAGGAACGTAAACTCTAAACCCTATCGGTCTGGTTTACTATCTGTCGATAGTTGATCAACTAACGGTTTTGACTATCTTACATTGAGAAATATAATGTTCATTTGTATCACCAGATCTTAACTTCTTATCAGAATTTGATAAATGTGGTATCGTTACGAGCGTCTTGATCATCAACAGGTTATATACAATGTGACGTCAGACTAAATTTAATATGGCGGCCTCTACATGGAATAAAACACTAGATAAAAAAAAAGACAAGGCCGTGTTGGGTATCAAATTAAAGTGCTTAATTAGCACATTTTAAAAGTATGTATATATTGCTAGCTCTGGCTCGCTTCTTTGCTTGCATTTAGTCAAATCGTAATAGGCTATAGGTTTCATACTCTTTAGAGCGCGATGTTTTAATAGTCGGGTTATAGTTTTTCAACTTATTGTCTTGTTTTAATATCTTTTTTAACAGCACACATTTTTATCTCTTTAGAATTTCAAATTTGATCATAAAAAACTAACTACCAAGATCAACCATCCTTGTTTAACTTCTGGACACCAGGACCTGGGTATGAGGCATCGCGATTTTGGACATAATGGTAATAAAATTCAAAACGGAAAAATATCTTCTTCGGAAGACGCTAGGCATACAGAGGCTCTCTAGTGCCTCTTATCTCGTCGCCACTTTAAAAACCTTTATCGATGAAGGCGTTAACACCACTTCAGGATTTCCAGACGTCAATTACTCTTACGGGGAAGAGTCTTAAAGTCATTTACTTTCGAGTGCTGACACCATCCATCTCTTGAGTGTATACAAAGTGGCTTTTTACAACTTTTATGTTAGCTTAGTGCAAATTAGAGACTCACGTTTTCACATAATAATGCGTTTTCTCATTCAAGAGCCTGCTAAGTATCAAGATTATACTGCTTGTCACGCGACGCGACGCTTGTTTACGACCTCTTAATTACCCATGAGCAGTAATACTGCGTCGATAACATGTCGTACAATTATAGTTAGTATCTCGCATAATGTGATGGGATTCATTGATAACTGTTACAAATAACAACTTAAATAAAAAATAAATAGTGACAACACTTGCAGACCACTGCGTGTTTTTAAAAATTATTTTTATATTGCACACAGATATTTAAAACAGTTACATTACAAGAAAACGTATGTACAAAGGCGAGCGTATTTCTAATAATAGATTTCGTTCATCAGACCAAGGCTAATAAGTCGCCATTATTTATTTTCGGGAAATTTTAAACTGCACATCAATAATAGTGATTTGCACAGCAAATATACTGATTTTTACAGCAAATATCAGGGCAAAATACTGCTGTAGCATAGGTGAAGGGTGAAAGGGTGAGCGAAGCGAAACCCTCTTTATCCTTCGTATTAGGTTGAATATGTAAGAACAACAAAAATACTTAAAACATAAAAAGTGTTTTTGCTGATACTTTTTTGCTGTGAAAATCATTATATTTGCTGTGCGATTAAATACTAGCCTTTATTTTTTAGGATTTCCTGCCAAAGTATACGTTTGGGTGATTTATGGTCGCAAGCACTGCGGAGTGCTGCTAAAATACTCATAAAGAACCGCTGCAATGTCATCCTGACGCAGTTGGCGCTAACATTTACCGAACGAGTGACTTTCCGACGATGGGTAATGTGAAATACCCATCTTTGAAGCGTTATTTCTCCAAAGAAGGTACTTTCCAAATCCAAAAAAATATGTGTTATAAAGACATTCCTTTCGTTCAATCGAAGTATCTGAAAACATAATTATGTCAATGGAAACTTCAAGTATATGGAAAAATAATAAAAAATGTGTTATTCACCTAAAACGTGGTAAATCGTGGTATTCTTGCCTCAAAAAATAGGTATTCAAAATATTTGAAGGCGTAATGTTTGGAATTACAGAAATTATCAGTGGTTTTTTAACAATAGCTAAAAAACACAATTTTCGCACTGTTCTGCAGCAGCGACTAACGTAACAGCCATGTTACAGTGTGAGCTGATATGAACTTTAATTTAATATGGTTGAGTCCAGAATTTGAATCACCACGAAACGGATTGATAATTTTAACAATTACGAGCCTCGTCAAACTTTGAGTTGTTGTTAGTCCAATCCAAACCTAGTGTTCTACTCATCGTCTTTAAAAGACACTCAATCAAGTATTAAATTATTAGTCTGACTATGTTCTGAATCTGACTTATCATTTCAAATTGTTTCGTAGATGTGTTGATGGATATCGAGGTGCAATAAACCAGATTATGATTGTCGTCCGTATTCTGTTCGTTACACTCATCTAAGGCTATGTCGGAGATCGGGGCAATCGAATTACGATTCTGGCCAGAAATGTTGTTGGTCTTTTGCTTAATTCACATGAAAACGAAATTGTTTATCAACTCAAAAGGAAGTTTTGTTGTAGTACAAAATACCGTTTATTCAAATCGGAGTGACGAGATGTAGCACGTACAGCTACTGTCGATACTAGGTCAAAGTAGTGTTTAACGGGGAAATTTATGTTTGAATGTTTTATGACCGTGTGTCATCCAAACACTCCCACATGGCTGATAATGGCTATCAAATGCAACGTACAGCTAAATCTAAACAAATAGACCATCAAATTGGCAACACACGATTGATTATAGTGCATTGTACAGTAAGAAACGGATTTAGCTGGGTTGGCGTACAAACTTAAAAAAACGGCCAAGTGCCAGTCGGGGTCCGTACCCAAGGTTATGCACAAACCACCATTTTATATGAAGGGACTACTTTAAGATTTTTTTAATTTTTACCTTTACTTGTGCTAGCATCTTTTATGGTTTTAGATCAATGGGAAGTAGACTATTAGTTTGGATTCCCTTACGAATATCAAGCGAATTTAGCAAATTTGCGGCAATAACGGCCGTATGTTTTCAAGGCATTGACCTAAAAATTCGATTTATTTACAGCTTCAAGGGACTACAAAGACCTGGGCATCAAGTCTCGTATGCAACTCGAATACCAATAGTATATCAATTGCTCCCAAGGGCGCGAAATGCAGTATTCGGCAGACACTTTCGAAACAAAATAGGCACCGCCGACAAGCCAAATACGGCATTTGCCGCTCGTGGGAGCGTTCGAAATACTATTGCTGTTCGAATTCCATACACGACTCTAAGTCCTGACTAATTAATATTAATTTCAACTTCATACCTCCACGAGTTCCTGGGAAAAAAGGTCTTGATACGTGATACCACTTTGGACACGGACAAACAAGGGTGCCTTTTTTTTAAGTATCGGAGCTAGGGTATTCATTCCGGCTAACCTAGTTCCATTTCTTACTCTACAAGGTTACGATACAACTCGATCAAAAACTCGCATCTCACAACAAAATATTTAGTCCAAATAACTCATACTTATATATGTAGGTAGGTATTAAATAATACAAGAAATCAAAAGATGCTTTAATAATATCAGGTGCCAGACGTCTCATACATTGCATATGGTATACTTGTATTATTATATCAAGAATGTAAGATTAAGGTATTCCTCTAGGGTCCAACCCGAAGATGTTAATAAATACATCATTATAAAGCAGCTTGATCCACCTACGAATTTACTGAACAAATATCGTGCAAAACTTTATCCGTTCGAGAATTTATGAACTTCCAAAGTGGAGATAGAGGAGAGGCTTCTAACAAAACTAAACGTTTAATCAAAACTGTTTCAATAGTGGAAATTGTTAATAACATAGAATGCCTGATAAATAACCCATTCGAACATGACTTCACCATACTAGAAAACTCTCTTTAATTTTTAAAACACACAAAATATTCAACTAAGTAAAGGTATTTAAACGTTCTTGGTAAAGACAAGGCGAGCTTTAGCGACAAGCTTAGTTTACACTCGCAGGCCTAAACTGAGGAGTCAAAGCTCGCCGGAGGAAAGCTGCATGAAATCTTAATAGCTTCGCTGCCGTGTACGATACGCTTCCGGCTTTACACTGTAAGGCAAAGGAATTGGCTACCTTCGTCGACATAGCTTAGTTATGTACGTATAGGTAAAGTCAAAGTTCAAATAACTTATTTACTGTTCTTATCATAGATCTAGCACGATTCAAAAAGCTTTTTCGGCGTTGGTTCCTATAACCTATCAATTTATTGATTTCCAATACAACAACCTACATAAACAAGGGTCTGTGCCCTTGTTTATGTAGCCTGTTTTTATATTCACGGTTATTGGGTCAAGCTATAGTAGGGAATTCACCAAGTCGTTTAAAAATTCAGGAAGTATAATCTTACTGTATAATACACTTGTCCGCTGTAGGTTGGAGTACGCATCTGTCATATGGTCGCCAATGTACAAAGTCCATATCAACCATGTAGAGTCAGTCCAAAAGCGTTTTCTCCGTATGCTTTGCGCGCGTTTCGGGCTTCGTCGTTCACTAAGGTCTTACGAAAGTAGGTGTGAACAATTCTCGATAGAAACCCTTGAATCACGTCGCGGGCTTCAGGACCTGATCCACCTACACAAAATAATTAACGGCACCATTACAACTTCTATTCTCTCAGACATTAACTTCCGCGCACCCAGCAGATTAGTTAGAAAGCCACGTCCCTTCTTCATCCCGCCGTGCAAATCCAACATCAGCGCTAACAACCCTACTCTTCGTATGTGTCGCTACTTTAACGAGCTTTCTGCCAGCGAAGACGACGTCCCTGATATCTACCATGATTCGTTGCCTTGTTTTAAGTTTAAAATGCGTAATATCCTCAAATAATATTTTCTGTAAATTATTTTCTATTTTCTGTAAATTGTTAAAATTCTGCAGATTTTTCTAAATGACTTTGAAATTGTTAATTTGTTGAAACTGTTTTATGTGTAATTTAATTTTGTTTAAATTGTTAATTTCTTCTTTAGTGTTCTTTGATTTATTGTATGTATAATTTTAATTAGGCACATACTCTTTTTTTATAACATGCTGTGTACACATATTTTTGGCTCTGAAGACAGCCTTTCACCCGTTGTCATGTCATATTTTAGTGTATTATCTTCAATGCTGTTTTGTGTAACAAAGATAATAAATAAATAAATACAACAACTTTTATGAAAAAAAGAAACACATTCTGGTAGTTCGACTATATCCTGGTAGTTCAAGAAATCGAACCATGCAGTCGATCCACCCGGACTCAGGGAATAAGTCAGGCTATGCATCGTTTAATGCAAATACGAGCAGCTATGTATTTAAAGGGTGTTACACAAAGTTGCAGACATGAGATTATCGCTGTATCTCTCACTTATACCGAACAGAGTTTGCGGAAGCCTGCGGGCGGGGTTCACACGACTTACATAAGGAGAACGAGCGTTAAAAAGATTCTCCACATGGCTGCAGGGGCGTGTGGTCGTGGAACTAAACAAATTTGTCTGTAGACATTTACCGTGTTACCACAAAAACGCCACCACTACCCTGCGGTCCGTGGTTTTGAGATGCAGATGCATAATATGTAATACTCCAAGACAAACAAGCCAAAACTAATGATTTTGTGTAAACAAGTATAAACACAATATAGTAACAGATCAAAGCGAAGCAAATTTTTATCAAAAGCCACAACTTATTCAAATATTTTCCTCAAACATGCAGTTAACCCACTTGGACCTAGCGTTAGACAAAACGATCAAAATTTCATCAAATGAATTTGAACCAACTTAAAGTGTTACTTTGTTGCCACAAAAAATATTAAACAGCATTTAACCTCAAAACAAATGTCAAATCCCATACACTGTTGTCTATATATAAGTGTTGAACATTAGTTATTTTTTTTGTGGTAAGGCCCTTAAATTCTTACATATTTAAGTCACCATTTCATTAATGTATCGTACAATACTATATGTGCAAGATTAAACGTTACTATGTTCATATTCAGAGAATATATGAAAATGTTATAATCATAGAAGCAGAATGTATAAAGTAACAAAGTCCTAAAAATCTCTATGAAGGGGATTATCGATAAACGTATTCCCATTGGGGGGGAAATACGAGAATAACTTTTAATTAACCTGCTGAGAACCAGAGATCCTAAAATGATACTTTCACTTTTCATAGAATGTGAACTCTAATACCATGGCATAACGTTAAAAATCGCTATCCATTTAGTAGTAGTAGTCTCGTAGGTATAATTCATGCCAGCTCATTCACGTTTGTTAAATATCATTAATTCAAATAGGTTAAGCATATTATCGATAATCTTGCACTATTTAGTTTTATCGACCATAAACCTGATATAAATAATATCATTCACAAACCTGCCGATACAAATTACATGAATAGACCAGAAAATTTGAAAAAAAATACACCTGTAAAACGTCATCAAAGTAAAGCTCATGCTTAAAAAATATATTACTATGGTACAAGATAAAAAAGAACCTCAAGCATAAGAAACTATGAAAGCAAAAAAATATTTGACTGTATCGTCGGAAGACTTTGGCCTGTCCAGATGGACGAAGAATAAAAAAAACAGGAACTAAAAAATGCCGCTAATTTCTTAGTAGCTAGAACATTATAAGTTTTATAAAGCGCAAAATTCTGGATTATGTTAATCGTTGCAGCTCTGATTATTCATTACACCACCAAGCACTGTTATAACACTATTATTTACTGTCCTTTCTTTTCTAAACACTTTTATTCAGTCAAAAATGTATTTCACACAACAAAGGAGACATTGGAGACATTCATCTATTGTCAACGACCAATTTGTTTCCTGAGTGATGCTAAACCTTTGGATGGTATGTGGTTATAACTATGGTAGTTCGTATCCGGCCATGTTGTTAACGCAAGTATTCTTAACCTCCTCTTTTTCTATTACTTGCGTAATCTTCGCTTAGAAAGGTTGGTATGCGATACTGTCATGCGATAGGTTAATGTTTAACTGCTTCACACATTCTGTACTTTGGTAGAATTTAGAAACAAGATAAAGTCTACAGCTACTTACAGAGAAAACACCACGATATGGATGTATATTAAACATTAATAGTAAACAATGGACTGTATTTCAACCAATTGATGCTGTTCTCCATATACACTTGCATTATACACATACACATATTCCGGAAGTCTAAACGACAAATGAATATATTTTAGGTGACCCTTCATTTCAACATCAAAAGGGTTCGATTCTCGTGATCTCGTCCCATGAAATACATAAATATTATTGTATTCTTACAAAAGGTCGGTTTCCTACCTTGCAGGCCAAAACATATCCTTTTATATATGTTGAAGTAGCGTGGAAAGCAAAAGCAAGATAATACCTTCTAACTCATCTCATGACAATAGAGCCAGATTATCAGAGGTATAAAGCATTGTTGATTTATTAGTTTCGAGGATAAGAGAGGCGAGTGGATGTTCACCTGGCTATGAGAAAGAAGGGCCCGACCATAACCTCAGATGGCGAACGCGATCTGCACACGAATTCGACAGATCAATATTGGACCGTCCAGAACACTCGAGTATTCGTCCCAAGAGCAAAAGGTGAGTTGGGTAGCAAAGTTGTGTAATAGTCGTGAATCGGTAGATTTTCAATTTTCGCCCTTTCATTCAGCGATTACAGCTGGTTCATGGGGAAAGTTTTCGAGACTTTAGTACACAAGGTGATTTTAAATTTGCTAACTAAACTTTAGCCCGAGGCAGGAAACGTTGTTAATAATGACGGGTACAGAAATCCAATCTTTGGTCTGTACATTGTACAGCAAATAACTAGTTGAAGGCACATCGAACCACAAAATGAATATTAGAAAACAAAACATAAAACATGGAAAGATAATTTAATATATAAAAATAAATGGTCTGCCGACACTATATACTAACAGAACCAGCCGGATGGATTCCAGAAGGCTAACTTAAAGAAAATTCTACATCTGGTCTAGCGGGATTCTTTATTCAAATACATAAAGAAAGTATGGTAATTTATGGAATTAACCCATTTAGACTCTTCACGGTTTGGTACCCTCGGCCTCCAGCCACTTATTCCGTGCCTCGGCGCTGAATTGGTTAAGGTTTAAATGAAAAAGACGACATCTCTCGTTATTAATCCTCATATGAAGAGCGGAAAAAGTTTCATTCATCACACGATGTTATTACTAGTATATCATAAGATGTTCTGACGACTCAACACGTTAACATAACTAGTTTTGTACGAAAAGAAAAGACGTTATAAATAATGGCGAAAGTTTTATAGCTACTTTCTTTTGTTTCTAGAACATTTTGTTTTAAATACACTGTAACAAAGATAGCGTCAGAGGAAAAAATTAAAATGAGATGAAATATCTAAGTTGGCACCTACTGTGAAAAGTAATATATCCCCACCGAGAGGCATGGGTCTTTACCCGGATACGAGTAAGATTAAGCCATACTCCGCCACGCTGGCTCAGTGCGGGTTGGTGGAGGGGTTTTACGGCTACTACTACCAAGTAGCGATAGTAGCCGGGAATTAGATCTTAACCTGTCATCCAAAACACAGAGCGTCCAATACTGTACTTAAGATGCATTAATTATCTCATTGGTACATGGTCTGGATTCGAACCTGCCTCTCCTGTGAGAGAAGCAAGCATGAAACCTATTTGACCCAGCCCTTGTGAAAACAAATAAATACTAAAAACATAGTTATATACTATCCACCTTATTCATAAGTGTCTAATAAACCTATTGTAACTATAATGCAGTTATAACTCGTTTGTCTTTGTCTGTCACTTTAAAGAATAAGGCGGTGTATGAATGATTATTAAAACCAAAAATTTATCAAACATTGTTTTCTGCAATTTACAGTAAATATTGTGATTTATGGATCAACAGTAAATTTTTATTGCAGATAAGGTGGTAAACAGGCATTTACCACCTTGTCCAATATTTTTGGACAAGGTGGTGAATTTATTTCCTGTGTGTGTTTGAAGTATGAGTAAGTAACTCACGCGAATACAAGCTAAATATTCAATTTCTCGTACTCTCCAACGGAGGACAGACAAGAATTTAAAAGTCAAGAGTGCATATTATTCCTCCTTTCCATAAAGTAGGCTGTGAGCCCCGGGAGGGCTATGAAACGGAGTCTCAGAACGTTGTTCAGCTTCGTTACAAGTTTTCATTTGAAAATCCCCTCAACTCTTCGTAGTGGGAAAATATTTTTCTTGGAATATAACTTGATAACGTGAAATAATTTGTAAACAAACTCCGCAAAGAGTTCTATTAACTAGGAAAACAACTAATTAGATAGTCAGTTTTACTCACATTCATCCATATTTTGTGAAGTTTATATTCCGTTTGATGCCATAACTAGAGCATAAATCATAACTAACTCACGGGTAACATAGTATTGTTTGTGTGAGCCATCGGTCTAAATATTTGCAGCTGAAATTAACAGCAAAGCTGAAACTTGGCATACCTTGTTATTGCTAATCGAGTTACCAGTTACTACTGACTACCATCGCTTCAGCAGAGACCATTTACCACTATACCTTGGCGGAACAACTATTAATTTGGCAAATGTGCCACTTCTGGTACATTATGGAACGCAACTTTTGCGACCGGTCGCGTGACTCGAACCGTTTATAGCTGATGTTTGTTGGTCTTCCGACATTTCCGTGGTGTGAGCGTTGTGAGTCTTCGTAGGCGTGCCGCCTTACTGAAACATTATTTTGACTGGCACAGTATACCAGTCGTTTGCTGGAGTGCGAATAATTTTGGACAGAAATAGAATTGCCGCAGTAGGGTGGGCAATTCATAACTGTACGCTAATTTACTACGGTATTCTTGAGGTGAAGGTTATTCTCCACCTTTGCATTAATTATTACTTACTTACATGCGTTCCTTGTTTGTTGGTTTACTGAATACATTTACTTGAACACATTTTCCTGACCTACTAAGGCTCGAAAGGCTGAGATTCTTTCCTGTGCTTTCCACACACTGGTCGGATACAGAAACGCATTAAAATCGCATTCACCTAATGCTTTTTCCTGTGTAGTTTCATTTCTGTAGCAATTTCGTTTAAGTACGTTTACTCATGACATATAATTATGTCATTGTTACAAGAATAGTTATTAAGATATAAATAGATACTTTTTTAGGATGAACAATTAACTACGACAAGATGCTGTGAACTCGTGATTAATGAACTGAAATGACTTGTGGCATGATCATGTGGACAATGGAATAATCTACGTATGGCCTTGAACCATTTTAACCAATTTTGTACTCGATCCAACTTGCTGTATCTAGACAAAAGAAGAAATATTTTACTTCTCACGTCAAGTTGGAATGTGTGTTTATTTAGCATTTGTTCGCTAGCGTCTTCGTCACAAACTGGGCAGCCATTAGACAGCCTCTTCATCGGCGGAGTGGACCCTTTGCAATATGTGATATTTATACTTATCTAAATATATAAACACCCAAATTATTGTAACATTTAATGAATCGATCTTAAATTTCAATAAGACGGTAGTAAATATGAATAGAATTCAAATTGAAAGGTGGATACTATTGCGGACGCAGATAAATAAAAAGGCAAGAAAACCCTAAAATGCCTTTACACCGGCTACTTAATACAGTTTTCACGTACCGGTTTTGTTCTAAAGGTCATTTCACACAAGTTCAGTGACCCGGTTACGGCAAAACCGTCGAGCAGGGCGTCGGTGTGTCTCGCCTTTATGTTCGATCGATGGTGATAGCATTTAGACGTCTATAGGTAGACCTCTTATGTAGCTATGTACAAATAATAGAGCGGTGATAGTGTGTCAGCAGCTTGCCATCGGAGGTTGACGTTAGCTGACAGGTTATTAAAATAGACTGCCGATGACGGGCCCGTACCCCTTGGGGCTGTTATTTCACATTATACATCAGGTTATTGCAGCAATATTTTAAGGGGTCATTGATTAAGAGCTCTGAAGATTCGCACTTACTTGGACTTCACCGTTTTTGCACACATTTTTTGGCTATTCCTGAATTGAACTTGATATGTTTTTGTGGATACATATTGTCTTAATCAGGCTGTAACATTCCCGAATCTAAAACTAATTTAGTAACTGATGACGGTCTGGCCGATTTAGGCCACGGCGACGGCTTCAACTTGTCGTCTGTAGACGTCGCCCGTAGGCTCGGATATGGCTTATGTAGCCAATCTTCCTTGTGAAGATCTTCGCACAATACTAAAATGGCAGTAAATAATTTGCGCCGGTAGTCAGCTATTTAAATTTAAAGTCACGGACTTTGATATGAACCAAAGCCTTCCAGTCCGGTCTTTTGGAGGCTTGTTTCTCCTACTAAGAAGACTCGATGCCGCACTTTCGCATGTGCCGCTTCAGCACGTCTTTGTACCTGAGGAGTTGTACGCCATGCTTACGCTTGCTTTAGTCAAGTTCCGAATAGCAGATGCGCTTGGCGACCCTCTGCTCTACTATCCTTGACAACCGCACCGCCGAAGCAGTTGCCGTATAAGGTAAGCCTCAATACCACCCACATTGGCTCGTCGCAGCACTTCGGTGTTTCGCACGCGATCAGACCATTTGATATTCACGATCCTACGTTGGCATCTGAGGTGGAAACGGTCTAGCATGAGTATATCTCGGCGGTACACGGTCCAAGTCTCCGCAGCATACAATTAACAGATGCGGAGGCAGTCGCGGTTACTACCATCCCTATAGGTTGTGGCGAGCAATTTTTAGGGCATCTTTTCTAGCCCCCCTCCAAGGCTGACCAAGGAGAGCAGAGCACTCCCTAAATAGGGCTGTTCTGTCGCTGCAGGTGCTGCCGAAACCTCTCTGTCACCCCCAGGGTAGAGCGAAAGCGACCACGGCATTCTGAGTAGACCCCCAGAACCGCCCATGTGCAGGCCTCAGACAAAGCCCGGTTTGCATCAAAACAGAGGCAGGGCTCGTATCAGCCTGTTTTTGGGTAGCCACATCGGGCAGATACGACCCCATATCTGTTTCTATGTGGGGTTTGTTTCTTCCACATTTCGGATGTCAAAAGACAAAGTTAATTTTTTTTATTACGGCAGATATTTACATACAATTAGCAAACGTCATTTTTTGCCTCTTCTCTACATTGGGCCACTGTAAAAGAAGAAGGGCGTAGAAACTCCCACAAATTGATTTTTAGATGTCTTTAAAAAAAATATGCTTAACTAGTATAATATAATTGAATTAATAATTACAAAATTATTAACAGCAAGTATTGTGTTGAGCTAGATTAACCCCATAGAGTCCCATCATTTAAGTAATCTTGATCATTGTGATAGCCCTTTTTAGACAAAGTCGCTTTAACATGCTTTTGAAATTGCTCAAATGGCAATTTCAAAATCTCTAAAGGTATCTTATTGTAGTAGGGAATGCACTGGCCCTTGAAGGAATTATTAACCTTCGCGAGTCTAAACCGGGGCGCAACTAGCCCAAAAAAAACAAAAACTGAATCGAAAAAAATTACATATAATTAGCCACTTTGCTCCCAAACTTTCACGAGGTTCGGTTGAGAAATGTGACAATGAGAACAGCCGGATAGAAATCCGGACAGATATCCAGACAAATACGAAAGCATTTTTGCCCAAGACGAACGGAGACGTTTCGCTCACTTCGCTCGCTCGTATCAATCAATTAAGCGGTTCGTTACCAGCGCTAATGTGATGAGTCTAGGAAATTTTGTCGAATAACTGAAACCATCGTGCCACGAAAACAGGAAAAAATACTGTTTTGGTGGCATGATGGGTTCAGTATATTAAGTCTATTTGGATAATTGAATATTCCGTTATGATTTATCTATCCATTATCATATCCAGGATCTAAATTAGGAACTGTTCATTTTATTAAAAAATAAAATGAACAACCCTTATTTGTTTATGCAGACACCGTATAAAATGTAAACCAATTTTTATGTTTACTCTATCAAACATTCAACGACAGAGACACCACACTATTGAAGATGTGATTAAATCCCCTCAAATTCTATAAACCTTAATGTATCTAATAATTAACCTGGAATGAAGTGTCATACAAGTGAACACAGTGATCAATAAACTGAATAATAAGGCCGACTTGTACCAGGCTTTTGAGAGCAAAATATTCAACGATGTTGCATCTGTAAATTTATAGCTCCACTTGTATCTTTCCATGGATTACTACGAGGACCTAAATAACTAAAGTCTATAAATTGTCCTGGTAACAAAGCGAGGTTAATACTTTTTTTAATAATCTGTAATATAATAATACCTTGGACACTATTTACTCACATTGATCTAGCCCCAAACTAGGATTCCCTGTATCTTGGGTACTAGACAACGATACACATACTTATATACATAAATATTATACTTAGAGAGATAAACAACCATAACTAGGGTACAAACACCCGTTCTCATCAAACAAATATTTGCCCCCACTGGGATTTGAACCCCGGACCCACGGCTTCATAGGCAGGGTCACTACCGACTCGGCCATTCGGGTCGTCAACTTACATTACTGCATCTCTTTAATGGATAGCATGAAACGGATGCTATTTTAGTGGAGCAAAAAGTTCATTTAATTTCCTAGTAACCACACTAAATGGCCAGTGATCCGGAAAAAACGTTAACTATCCAAGGAAAAGAAACGTTTCCGTTCCGCAACGAGGATGACAATCTATCTACTGTATCCCAATTGGCAGTGTTCTAAAGTAGGTCACGTTTTTGTTACCATCAGTCAATTCCTGGCAAGTCATTTAACCGCTGAAGTCAATCTGTATTTATTGTTAGTTTCGGACAGCTTTTAAGGCAATTTTATATGATATACCTAGTCGGTCCTTAAGTTCTGTCACAAGGTTTTTGATAGATAAAACTCAGCAATAAACTTTTTCTTATTCGTATTATACATTATTAAAAAGCTTATTTTATACGAATCAAATTGCAATACAATACATTTTGTACGATTATCGCAATATGACAAAAAACCTTAAAACTTGAGACAATCGCGAACCCAAAACACGCCGCAACTGACAAAAATACCACTTACCACAAATTTAATAAAAAAACAGTGTTCCAGATAACCAACAAGGTTTTTTTTATTTATTCTGAAACCTTGATTTTAGACCATGCTTAACAACTAGCATTTGATCTTCTGTTAGCTTTCAGTTCCAACTGCTCCCAAAGAGAACTTTACGTACTTTTTCGTTTTCAGAAAAACGTATAAAAATGATCTTGTGGGCAACAAGTACACTACGTAAAATGTGAATATGAAAATTAGTTTTACCCAGACTTAGTTATCTTATGCTTCAAAATGAAGGTAACGGGTTCAGGGAGGGTTCTGACTAAAATCTCAGGTAAGTTTGAAAGGTTTTAAGAGTCATGGAAAAAAGATAAAGTGAATCACGTCCGTATTTTTGATTGGGTAAAAAAGTGCAAAATCTCTGAAGAATTTTGCATTCGCATTTGTGTAATATGGCTTTAAGCATTTAAATCCAATAATCGTTCTAATTTATCAGTATTTAATGAGCTATCAAACCATATATAGTATTAAATAAAATAAAACTTGGTATAATTTACTATGCGGCAAAATATTTGTGACAGAACTTATGGACCGACTAGGTAGATGTCACAGTTGGCTGGTTAGATGAGATACTTAATTAACTCTCTAGACCGACTCTTAAATACCGACGTTTAACCAAGTCACATTTTGATTTAAAAAGAGCATCGTCGAAAACGTTTAACAATCTGTCTTACCGAAAGCCGGCGTGTTGGAAAACAAAATGGCGTCACGACAACAGCTGATTTGCACAGCTTATATCAGGGCAAAACGTTGCGGTAGCTTAGGTGAAGGGTAAAGGGGGTGAGCGAAGTGAAGCCCCCTTTTTCCTTCGTGTTAGGTTGAACATGTAAGAACAACAAAAATACTTAAAACATAAACTTAAGTAAACATAAAAAATATTTATATTGTATATGTCTTGTTGCCTAGGAATGTTTAGACAACTCGTTAAACGTTTCGTTCTCTAACTTGTCTGACGGAATTTTAGTGACTTGGTTAAACGTCGGTATTTAATTAACGGTCTAGAGAGTTAGTTAAGTGTCTGATTTAACCAACTAACTGCGACATAAATACCACCAAAAAGCGGTATAAATATTACAACACAGAGCGCCAATGCCTCGAATGTACGTAGCAGCTAGTTCAGGGAACTCTTTTCTCTTTCTATCTAATGTGTTAAATGTAAGAACATAGCGTAACATTAACATAAATGCACATACCTAGGAACCCTGTGTCTTGGTAACCAGTAACATCGACGCAACAAAAATGTAAACATCCAAGGCCTGGAGATTTATTGTTTCTTCCTCACCAGCCGGGATTCCAACCCGGGACGTCTCTATTGGGAAGCACAGCCCCGACCGCAACACCACAGAGATCGTCACAGTGTTTACTAAGTCTAAGTTGTATTTTATCGTATACTCAATATTAAACTGCGATTTTTAATTTGTGGCCAGAAATGTAAACAAACAAATGTCATTTTCTAGAACAAAACCGTTTACTTTGACATTCATGTTATACTTTTTGTACTGGAAAATAACAGTTGTTTCTTTACATTTCTGGCCTCAAATTAAAAATCGCAGTATAGATGTGATGCGACGGCTATAGCTACTTTTTAGTTTTTCACTTTTTGATTTTCAGCTTCGTAAATGCGAAGCTGAAATGCAAAATTAATCTTGTTGTGATCTCAGCTAAAAGGTGAAATATTCTCTATGAATGAGCAATCGCCCCAAACAATTAAAGATTCTAAATACATTTCTATATTTTAATTTTCAAGAATTAGCTACACCCAGGTAGCAAACAAGAGGTTCAATAATAATCCAATCCGTTACGACCTTTATCTCCACTCTAATCTCAGTGATGAAAGAAAACAAACCTTACATATTTTAGGGCTGCTTCACCTTTTTGGGGCGATCGTGAATCGCAATGAGGGAATCGTGATATGAATCACGATAAACCTTCACGAAGCCCGAACCTTTACATACACAGAGTGTAACAAAAAGCTTGGTGAAGTATAAAATCCCATGGTCATAGGCTTTTAATAAAAAGGCAATTTAATAAACTTTTTAACAATTTTGATCCGTTTGCATCGTCTAAGGCGAAACTCCGTCAGGACATTACTAAAATATTACACAATATCGAGGAAGAATAAGTGAACCACATGCACGCACACACCCTCTCACACCCATTAATACACACACACACACGCACACACGTCATAAATCTTATATTATACATAATATGTAATACATACTATCTTTATTCTACATATACCTTTAAATAGACATAATAATGAACATACTTGTCTCTTAACCTTATGTACATGTGAGGGTTCTATTTATTAAGTTTGCACACTGTCTTCTCAATCTAAATTCATCTCTTGTATTTTTGTGGATATCTGTTACTGGCTTTAATTTTGTATCTTTGTTCTTTGTAATTTGTTTACATATGTGCTGTTGATATCCCAAATAAAATAAAATAAAATAAATAAATAGTTTCATCATAAATCCGATTGAATCAGAGCAATTTAATTTTTCAGTTTAAATACTGTTAGCTGGATTTGATCGGAAGTACTTCTCTGAAAGTTCTTTGTTATTAACTACATCTCTCTGTTACAACAACACAGCGTCACGCATTTGCCCATACGTGGTAGCAGAGGCACAGATGCGCCAACTTTTGCGCGAGTTATAACTAGTATACTCTACGCTATGTTGCGTGACGGGACCAACATTTCTGTTACGTCGTGAATATTTTGTAGCTACGAATATCAAGTAACCTTGCCAGAGTGCCCAAGATCGGTCAAGTGCGCGTCGGACTCGCACACGAAGGGTTCCGTACCATCGTACTAGATTATTTAGGGACTAAAAAATAATTAAACAAAAACAAAAAAATATGTTCGATCTGGGTTGCGGAGTCTCCGACGTCAAACCGAGCCATGTAAATATTTTTCAAGGGCACCAAACCACAGAATACTTAATAGTACTACGAAACTGAGAGAACGATTCGAGGTTATTGTGTTCTTGACGTCAACGTCAACGTCATTACCATTTAAAAAGGCAATAAATAGATCACCAAAATATGTTTTCCTTACCGAAAATGGGTAAATGATCACCAAAAGTTGCTAAAAATATCAGGACAAAATACTGCGGTAGCTTAAGGTGAACATATTCGTATTAGGTTGAATATATAAGAGCAACAATACTAAAATAGGTAAGTCGATTTCACAGGTAAGGAAAAATAAATTCGTAGAAAATATAAAATATTAAATTACATTAACCATTATACTAAAAAGATAAACTTAAATATACAAAACATAAAAAAAAGTTTGGTGATCATTTCGAATTTATTGGTAGTAAATTTTCGAATTTTTGGTAATCGTTTAAAAATATAAAAGAATTAATGCAATATCCGTTAAAAACAGAATGTCCTTCATTTGTCCTCTACAGCTTAGTTTTGTAGAATTCGTCATGTAAAAATTAATCAAACCAATCTGAGAAAACCGTGTCAAGATAATTGTGTTCTTTACTTAATTCTGTTATTCCCATCAAAAACTATTACAGGACTACTGAAATATCCGTAAAAAACATAATGTCTTTCATTTGCCCTCTGCGGAGTAGTTTGTTCAAATTCAATTCGCAGTTAAAAGCAGGCTGTCCTGTAAAACTATAAATATTTCCTGTCAGTTGATATCGCAGATGCCAATCGGAGGGGAAACAAATATTGATATTATAGTTTTTAGGGTTCCATACCCGAAGTGTGCCAAATTTTATTACCTAACCTTATTACTAAGCTTCCGCTGTCCGTCTGTTCGTCTATCACTGTCCGGGATCAACCGAAGCAGGTAAAGTGCTGAAATTTTCGCAGAGGATGTATTTCTAATGCCGCTATAACAACAAATAATTAAACATATCGGTTTTTAAGAATTAAAAGAAGTATCCATACAACAATTATTGGTATGGCCGTTTTCTTAGCCATTTTGTTTTATTTATCTATCTGTAAAAACTGGACTCACCCGATCTTATCGGAAAAGATCTTTAATTGCACGTATTGAGTTTGTGCTTAGTTATTTGTCATTATACGATTAATAATTGCTCATTCAAATCATAATAAATATTATTAAGTTTTCTATCATATTTGGTTTTATTTCTGTAAATAAGTTACTCAATTTACTACTTCTGATTTCAATAAGCAAAGATTTTCGTTAACCTGAGTACATAATTCAATACTTACATACACAAAACTCTTTTTCAATGATTCGATTTACGGCCTTGACGGTGTATAAATAAATGGAACCCTTCGTGTGTGGGTCCGACGTCCTACTCGCACTTGACCGGTTTATTTTAGTTTTACAATCGCAAACCACTAGACTCAAGTACAACTTCAAAAATTGTTATAAAAAAAATATGAAAAATTCATTATATGGCATCCATTACTCGAAATATTCAAATTAGTTTCTTTAAATAGCCCAGAATTTTACAAATAAAAATATAAAGTAGTATATATTTTTTATAGCAATGGCGAATTCCTCAAATGAAAGAAGCTTTTTAGAATTCCCTTCGCCATTAAGTTGGCTGTACTGTTATAGTGTCAAATGTCCATAGTTCATTTATCTTGAGTTTTCTACATATGCGTAAAAAATTAAAAACAATGTGAATGTCCATTATTTTGCTGTGGAGAGTTATTTATAGCCATTTTTTTCTCAATTATCTGGAATGTTTTTATTTGTTATGTTCAATACAGATGTTTTCGTTCAGAAGCAATCAGTCTTAAGTACCATTCAAAAATAAATTAAATTTAAATATTATTTTAAAAAGTAAAAAAGTTATTTGAAATATTCTAATTAGTTTTTATAAAAATAGCTTAAAATTTCATAAATAAAATAAAAAGTACTATTAAAATTTGCTTAGGATCGCTAATTGCGCCACCGACCACAATACTAGTTAGCGATATACACAGTCAGGTCATAAGTTCTGTCACACAATAAAAACTTTTGAATTTAGAACGCTCACCACAAAAAAGTTTATTGAATTCGAATTTCGAATCTTTCATGAAAATAAAAATGTGTACTTTTTAGAATTTTCCTCATTTTTAAATATGGAGTGGACACCTAAAGAAGACCGTGTCGCAGTTATTGCGTTGCATCGTTGCGGTTACGCGCCAATTCAGATTTTCGACTTACTGAAAAATTTCAATATAACCAAAAGATTCGTTTATCGTACCATAAAACGATACAATGAAGACTCTAGTGTAGATGACAGGTCAAGAAGTGGTCGCCCTCGCTCTGTTAGGACTCCAGCAGTGATAAAAGCTGTGAAGGCGCGAATTCAAAGAAATCCCATACGTAAGCAGAAACTGTTGGCCCTTCAGATGGGGTTAAGCAGAACCACGGTGAAAAGGGTGTTAAATGAAGATTTAGGGCTTAGGGCATATCGAAGAAAAACAGGACATCGTTTGGACGCTCGTTTAATGTACCTGAGACTGAAGAGATGCCGCGCTTTGTTGAAGCGGTACGCGGGAAAAAAGCATCGGGAAATTTGTTTTTCGGATGAAAAAATTTTCACCGTGGAAGAGAACTACAACAAACAAAATGATAAGGTATACGCACACAGCAGTGAAGAAGCGAGCAACCGTATTCCGCGTGTCCAACGAGGTCATTTTCCATCCTCGCTCATGGTTTGGTTGGGAGTCTCTTATTGGGGCTTAACTGAGGTACATTTTTGTGAGAAAGGCGTAAAAACGAATGCAGTTGTGTATCAAAATACAGTCCTCAAGAACCTTGTGGAACCTGTTTCTCATACCATGTTTAATAACAGGCACTGGGTATTCCAACAAGATTGTGCGCCAGCGAAAAGCACACAAGACTGGCTGGCGGCGCGTGAAATCGACTTCATCCGGCACGAAGACTGGCCCTCCTCCAGTCCAGATTTGAGTCCGTTAGATTACAAGATATGGCAACACTTGGAGGAAAAGGCCTGCTCAAAGCCTCATCTTGATTTGGAGTCACTCAAGGCATCCTTGATTAAGGCAGCCGCCGATATTGAGATGGACCTCGTTCGTGCTGCGATAGACGACTGGCCGCGCAGAATAAAGGCCTGTATTCAAAATCGCGGGGGTCATTTTGAATAAACTTTATTGCCATAAGAATCTATGTTTTATTAAGTTCATTTTGCTATATAAATGTTTACATAAATAATAAACATGTCTAAATTATTTCATATTGCACATGTGACAGAACTTATGACCTGACTATGTATAAACTCGTATCTTGTATGGGGACCCCTTTCTATTATAAAATCTCGTGTAAATAGTTCATTATTTGTTGCTGTAGCGGCAATATAAATGTCACCGTAAGATTGTCAAAACCATTAGTTGATAAACTAACGTTTCTTTTTCTTGTTAGTTGGTCAACTAACGGTTGAAACGTTAAATAGTAAACTGGTTTAAACTTGAATTGCAATCGAAATTTGAGGGCAAACACTGCGGTAGCTTAGGTGAAGACTAGAGGGGGCGACCGCAGCGAAGCCCCTGAATATTTTTCGTGTTAGGTTGACATGTAAGAACAAAAGAAACGTAAATTCTAAACCCTGTCGGTCTGGTTTACTTTCTGTCAATAGTTGATCAACTAACGCGTTAGTTTATCAACTAAAGATTTTAACTATCTTACAATGATATAAATATACATTCTGAGAAAATTTCAACTCTCCCTATTACGGTTCATGAGATACCCGCTGCTACACGGACAGACAGACGGACAGTGGAGGCTTAGTAATAAGGACCCGTTGAGGCTTAGTAGTAAGGTCACTCTAAGGGTACGGAACCCTAACAAATAAAACCGGCTGACCTTATTTTTGGCTACTTTTCACGCTGGAAACCGAGCTTCTACCGTTTGTTAATGCTAGACATGTGGCCAAAAAGGGTAATGCGGCTATTTCAGAGAGCTCTATTTTAGGTCACTCGCGTAAAATTTTCTTTGAGCCAAAAGTGGAATGCTTCTGCTCGGCTTAAATAAGTTGCTAGTTTAACATGAACCTATGTACGTAGTCAAGACTGTGTAACAGCTTTAAACCGTGAATGTAATCTAATATAGATTCTTTCAAAGATAATTTCAAAGAGACCCGTCGAAGCGTTGGGGGATCCAAGAGCTGACACCTATTATAGGTATCATTATATATCATTGATACTTCCTGAAAAGAGGTTCAAAAACTATGTTAAAAAGGAGCTGATAAGAAAGTCCTATTATAGTATTAAGGAATACTTGGATGACAAAACTGCATGGTCCATACCATCTCAACGCACAGAAATTCGACGAGGGGCGATGGATCAAGTCTATCACTCGCCGGCGAATTTCCTTAGACCGAAACCAGTACCTCTTGTGAAGTCACCATTTTAAAAAGAAGGTATGGGGGAGTTTCTTGCCGTTTCTTCTTTACCCCGAGGCCCACCTTCCGAAACGGTGTAGTCTTTTTTATTTAAAAAAATGATTTGTAGTTATAATTAAGTATAATGTTGAATAAGATAATTTATTTATTTATATTCAATAAAAAAATCTGAATCTGAATCTGAATCCTACCTCGCACAGAGCATTACTCTGTCTGTACAGCGAGGTAATGGTGCCAGCATGTTAAGCAACCTGCCACTCGATGGACAGGGTGCCCAACATGCGACCGGATGGTCATTTTTTATTTAGTTTGATATTTGTATTTTTAACACGCATTTATTAGGTTCACATGGAACTAAGGAAGTAACGTGTAAACAAGTTTTGCAAGTTAAATTTGACCCAGTTCCCGGTTTCCGATCGATCTGAAATATGGGATAACTATGTAAATTCGGTGACAATGCAATATTATGATACCATCGATCTGATCTGCTGATGGAGCCGGATGGTGGTCACAGGATCTCTGTAATAAAATAACGCAATCCTACCGACCTTGGGCTCTTTAGAATTTTCTCGGTGAGTAGTTGTTGGATTAGTGAAGGTATCGAGCTGATCTGATGATGGGACCTGAAGGTGGATA
The DNA here is from genome assembly GCA_949825045.1 of Argyresthia goedartella. Classification (NCBI taxonomy): domain Eukaryota; kingdom Metazoa; phylum Arthropoda; class Insecta; order Lepidoptera; family Argyresthiidae; genus Argyresthia; species Argyresthia goedartella. The sequence goes on from OX463807.1 coordinate 21,900,175, forward strand.
GTGGAACTCTTCAACGGATGCTAGTAAACCCCTCGAGATTGGACTCGTTTGATTACTTTTAACGTGATAAATACATGCCTGTTTTCGAGTGTTTAAACTACCTAATTATCATATATTAAGTTGTAAATATAAGTTGATGTTATATTACCTGTAAACATAAATAAACACAATTCCATATAGATTCTTACAGCATTCTGCTTTCTATTATTGTGTATCAGTCATTTACTAAGTAGGTAGTATACCTATATATATATAGTAAATATGGGCTATCTATATTTAATTAAGAATTGATCCACTGCCTATATGCCCCGCACCGTCCACAGCCGAACAACAGAAACGCAAGCAGCGCCGCACGCGACGCCGGCCAGGCCCGCCCGTGGCCCGCCGAACGTGACTTTCGATGGGGAAGGCTTTATCCTGGTCCAAAACAGGAAACTCCGCTCCAGACGCAGCCGCAATCAGCGTGGCACAGCCCCCGCCGGTGAGTGCAGCATCAAAGCTACCGCTCTCACTGCACATATATACCTTTCCATGATCGACGTGAAAATTACCTGCCAGGACGTTGAGCGTCACATTCTGGAAAGACTGAAGAAAAAGCCGAGGTCTGGTCCCAAGGAGTTGAATGTACAGATTGAGGTTTTGGAGTCAGAAAGACCCAAGGACTTCCTGTCCTTCAAACTTTTGGTGCTGGCGGACCTTAAGACGATGTTCCTGGCCAAAGGTTACTGGCCAGAGGGCGTCCTTTTCCGACGCTACACGGAAGCGAAACCTTAGAAGAAAATGCCTAGCTAGGCTTAATAATATTTTGTGTTTATTAAATAAATTATGTACCTATCTTTAGTATTAAGGTATAAGGGTTTTTGGAACCTGTAATAAAGATTATTATTATTATTATATGTTTTTTTGATTAGCAAATAAGGATCTGCTGAATATTTCAAAAAATGGCCAAGTGCGAGTCAGACTCGCGAACGAAGGGTTCCGTAACACCGTACAATGGTAGGGATGGTGTGTAGTGAATAGTTTTGATTTTACAAAGCAGAATATTGTTTACGAAGTTATTGGTGCAGCCTACTTTCACACTCCATGTACGTAACCAGGTGCATTCATAAGATTGAATGTGGTATCGAAAGAATTGTTGTATGTGAGCCCGCTACGAAATATTTATTTTATTCTATTTTTTAGTATTTTTCGTTACAGCGGCAACAAAAATACATCATCTGTGAAAATTTCAACACTCTAACTATTACGGTTCTTGAGATACAGCCTGTTGACAGACGGACAGACAGACAGCGGAGTATTAGTAATAGAGTCCCGTTTTTACCCTTTGGGTACAGGACCCTAACAATGGGAGTTTCTTCCTTCATCCTATACCGCATATTCTAGCTTAAAATTGCTTGTGGTTCGGTGGGTTCGAATCAATTCACTACCTCGCTTCTTCACGGTAACATAATATCTCTTCATACTAAAATAATGGATTTTTATGGGTAGAATAAAAATAAGAAACTTTATTTGCTTATCATGGTTTACATTTGGAGTTGAATATGTTATTTCAGTTTCACACCATATAACCCTAAATAGTAATGCAAATGTTTATTTACACAACTTAATTACTAGTTATTTATTACATGAGTAGTTAGAACTTGATTATCTTATATATTTAATATGATTAGTGTTTTTTTGTTTATTTCACATTGATCGTATTTATTTTTACTAACAAGTTTGTTAGGTAATCTATTTTTAGGAATAATTCTCGGTTTTGTAAAGCCGAGAAAGAATCGGCAAAAAAAGTCCGGCCAGCCCAGTAACTTTTTCGAGTTTATAGAGTAATTAATTCTTGATCATCGAAATATTCATTAATATCATAGTATATTATATTTTGAGAGGGGATCTTTCTTGTCTCTGTTGGGATATTTATCATCGCCACAGAATGACGCTATTTGTCAACTCGTAGCTAATATTTGGTCCAGTGTCCGCAATTGTCTAGAGATTCGCGTCCTGTTTGCACAGTGGTCACGTTCCAAATGACGTCACGAAGAAATAGCGCTTTTATTGCTCGTGAGGAAAAATTGGAGCAGTTTTCCCACAAATCTCGAGGCGGTATTTATGAATTTACTGACCAAATAGCGTAGGAAAATAATATTGGATGCGTTTTCGGTGTACAGTATTTTTCCAAGTTAGAGAAAAATAAATATTATTTACAGTCCTATATATAAGTTTCCCGTGCACAGACAAGCCAGCATAGATTTTGTTGTAGCGGCCGGCAGCCTGCTTGCGATATTTGCCTGACGTGGATCAGCCGCGATTTGTCGGTTGCTGCAGATATCTGCTGATTGTTGTTGTTGTTTAAAGGTCTTTATTAGTATATAAAACAGAATGTTTGCTCACAAAACCCAGTGAACATATAATAATCCTAGGCGTAAGCTAACTTAAAAGTAACATATTTGTTAGGCTTAGCGCCTATAAAAATTAATGGCAGAAATACGGTACACGTAACTTAGGGAAGCGGTAAAAATATATTTATTCTAAATAACACTAGGTTAAACATATATATATAAATGTCTAAATTTATGCGGGCTTTAGAGTAGCACTACATTTTATATATCTGCTGATTAGTTGTTAATAATATGTTTTTACTTTGACACGCTCGTTTAGTCTTTACGAGTTAGCAAGGTAAAAGGCGGCATTGACTCCTGTGTATAACGCCGCGCCACACGTTATGAGCGGCGGTCTTGAATGCGCACTAGTCACTTTTCAATACCTGTACATATGCGCAGTAATTCCCGCCAACGTCGCCCAGCACTCTTAATTCGTGGCGCGAGGGCTACCAATGTATGCTCGTGATTGGGTTATGCTTACTTATTACGTGCAACGTACGAAATTACTGTCTTTTAGCTTATCATGGCAGACGTTCGCCGATCGTTACCATGGTTACCATGTATGGTTAGGTTCAGCAGCAGTTGGGTAAATTGCAATGCCAATCTGTAAACACTGTAACAAAGCGGTGAAATCAATATTTTTAGTACCTCACAGTAGATATCCCTATTAGAAAAAACTGTAATATTAGAACGATCAATTTATTTTTACGGTAGTAGAATAGGGACCAAAATCACTATGTTGTTATGCGCCAAGCTGTTTACGTAAGCTACAGACTATTCACAGTTATTTTATCTCTGACATCTGTCATCAACACGCAGGAAGTAAAGGCTGCGCGTCAATCCGGTTCCATCCAGTTCCGGTGTCCATCAGTACCATTTCATCATCAGTGATCTTACCGAGAGTAAATGCATGAGTCTGCCAATAATGTTTTAAGAGTTCCCTCAATTTCTCCAGGACCCCTTCACCAGATCCTAAACTGATGTCAATGGGACAGTAAGTCCTTTAGAAAAAAAAATCCAAATCGGTCCACCCTTCTCGGAGAATTCTATGAACATAGATGATAAAACATAGATCCCTACAAATTGTAAACCTCCTTATTTTGTGAAATCAGGCCCAGTCAGACCCATTCCGCGTCCAACCCCCAAAAAATGTATTGCGATTATCAACCTAATGCCATCGAAATAAAGATCAAACATATGATTATTTTACGCGTACCCGCTGAGCCTGGGACGCGGAAAGGAAAGGTACACGACAAAATGAAGATAATAGTAGTTTATCTACACACGTATCATAAACCCTCTTTACTGCGTACAAAAACCGCACGTTACGATCAGCATAATGTTAAACTACTTGGTAAAAACTCATTTCTTATCTGAAAAATTACACATTATGACCATAATGTGTAGTTTTTCTACATATTATGTCATTCAAATTTGGAATGCCGACGCCCGACTGCGCGCCGCCCCTAGGTTGTCTGTGAAGTTGGTACTGACATTCAAATTTCGAACGCCGACGCCCGCCTACGTGAAGTTGGTACTACAGAACAAGCTAAACAACTGCAGAGCCACAATGCCGGTCAAACATGCGGTTCCTGAACACATCAAAGAGAGCTTATGATATGTGTGTAGATAAACTAGTGTATGTAACTGTACATAATTAGGCATTAAAACTCTCGAGTGATATTATTATGAAACTCGCCTTCGGCTCGTTTCATAAACCCACACTCGAGTATTGATGAGCAGTCACATAAACTACTATTATGTGACTGATACATAATGGAGGGCATTAAAACTCGAGAGTGGGTTTTTGAAACGAGCCGAAGGGGAGGTTCATAATAATATCACTAGAGAGTTTTAATGCCTAATTATGTACAGTTACATACACTAGTTTATCTACACACATATCATAAGCTCTCTTTGATGTGTTCAGGAATCGCATTTTCAACCGGCATTGTGGCATTGATAATTGATCTGTACTTGTTTAGCTTATTCAGTAGTACCAACTTCACAGACAAACTAGGGGCAGCTAGTAGGTGTGCGTCGGTGTTCGAAATTTGAATGTCATAATTTGTCGCAAAATGATACATTATGGACATATGGTATCAATATTCAGATATAAATGTGTTTTTACCAAGTAGTATATAGGATATATAGACATTATGCTGGTCGTACCGTGCGGTTTTGGACGCAGTAAAGAGGGTTTATGATACGTGTGTAGATAAAATATTTACTATTTGATTTTTTATCAAAATCGAATGTACCTATATTATTATCATTGCAAGAAATACTTAAGGATTCTTCCCTTTTACATTACTTCTATGATTAAAATTTCCATCTCTTTTCCAAAATACCAACATTATTCATTAGATACTGAGTTTTATTCCACTTTCTGTTTCATGTTTTCCGTTCAATGCTCCAATTCTCCAGTGCTTTTCTAGGTAGTTAACGTGATTGAGAATGGCTTATTAGATTTCACCCTTTCATATAGACGAACAGGCATCCGTCATTTTAAATACGTAAGTACAGGTGCAAGGTTCATCACGAGTTAGATCGAAACCGATAAGCAGGGTCGATGCGGACTTGCACAGCACTGTTGCAAAGGTGACGCAAGGCCTTGGCGGGTGTGCGGTGGATGTGCGAGACGTCACCCTCTCTGCGATTTCCTCTTTAGCCTCTGGCCATAAATCCTGACATGGACTATGGGTATTGGAAGACTCGCGGCATGGTTCGTCTGATGACATTATGAAGTCCAGTTGGCCTGACTCGAACAAATTGCAGCTTTTAGGAAGGCGTAATTCCGAAAGTGCACAAACTGAAGCTAAAGAAGATGTACTAATTATACCTTGGCCACTTTTTAGGCAGTGGGAATTCATGTATTGTGTTTAAAATAGTAATTGAGGTGAATGCAGTAAAATAAACAATAAACATAATATTATTGTTTTTTTAAGTAATACCTAAAACACAACTCTGTGCAACCCACTGAATAAGTAACATTCTGAATAGAATAGACAAAATAAGTAAGGTACTATTACTAAACAATGTCTTTAACTGCTAAAGTTTCAAAATGTTAAATAACATGTTATTTCCGCCAGTACAGTACCAATTAGTTGTTCGACTTCCCGGAAATTCCAAACCCGGTGTAAAAGCGCTCGGAATTTTTCATTTAGTACAGTAGCGATATCATTCGATGCACCGGACTTTGCTTATTCCCAGCGTCATCGAAATCGTGCAAATTGACCTGAAAGTGAGCTTTTTTAAAACGGGTTGAAAATGATTTTCGGCTGAAAAGCTCGGACGTTGCTTGATGCTCCCCAAATACAATAATGTTTGTTTGTCCAAGCGAAAATTCTCTAAAATTTTCGGCTGCTTCAGGTCAAATAACTAACTTCCACTACAAAACGGTATCTAAGTGAATAAATATATATTGTACAATTACTGACATTAACGGATTATCGACCATTGTTTTTTTATATACTTAGGTAATGCTACAACGTAAAAGTTGATCCGTTAATATTTTTTACAAACATCATTCATTCAGTTGCACATCACTTTGCAATGCCAACATTGACTAGCATAAAGCGAGCGAGCGTGAAGGGTGATGTTGACAATCTCTTGGCAATCTTAAAATCGGTGTTTTTGCTTTATGAGGCTTTGCAGGTAATTTATCTTTAGTACGGTCGTTTCCTGTTTGGGTTGACACGTTAAGCTGTAGGTTTAGGTCCCGGATATTATCGTGGCTTGGTAGTAGTAGTCGTGCAACCACTTCATTCGCACTGAGCCAGCATGGTGGAATATGGCTCCATCTTACTCGTATCCGGGTAAAGGCTCTCGGTGGAGACACTTATGGGCTACCTTAACCACAGGACATACAATTTATTTTATCTTTTATTTTTTGAGTTTAACAATAAAATAAGATTGAAATTATATACTGGAAATTAAATATGAATCTAAATCACGTCAGAACTCAAACCTTGTAGGTGTAATATTGTCTCCGTAAATTTTACCAAACGATGTGCTTGATTATGGCCTAGTAATAGGCTCGCTTCACTAGCAGCCTAATAATCCAATTTCCTTTATGGTAATAAAAAAAAATAACCTTATCTTACATTTTTTTTTCAAACAGCTTCAAGTAAATGCAAAAAATATGGCATAAATAACCTTTATACCCCTCATTTCGAGAAGCGTAATTTCATTTGCTTCGTGTAACCTAATTCCTCACGTTTAATTGGTCCAAAGCTTCCAAATGTCAGATCGGTTCCTCGCTGCCTAAATGCTTTTTGATGTGTAACGATGAAAAGTGAGAACCAACACGACAGCTGTATAATATTAAACGCGGCTCTGTGAGCGGTAGACCTCGCGATACTAATCATTTTCCACCCCCTCACACTCTCGACCCCTTGAAGATCATTTTCTTTCAATACCACATACAAACTTATGAATACATACACCTGGTCACTTACATGGAGTATGGAAGATGCCGCACCAATAACTTTGATATCATATCAACTACATTTTGCTATCTAAACACCAACTTATTAATTTTTCACTAAAATTAAATAGCCCATGCCATTTTTACAATGTCCACAAATCTAACAACACCTCAATTGTTAAAATCTATGAAGCCGTTTGGAATGTAGCGGCTTTCCAATTAAAAAACTAAATCGAAAAAAAAAAAACATGCTCACAAAATTCACGAGAATCAGTTGAGAAATGCGGCCTACAACAGGCCTCTACAGAGGAGAACAACCGGACACACATCCATAAGAAAAGAAGTATATACATAGACAATAAGAAAGAATTTTTGCCCAATCTTGCACGGAGACGTTTCGCTCACTCGGTCAATAGGAAATCGGTCAAATGAGGGTCGGACTGGCACACGAAGGGTTCCATCCATATCATCGTACAAGAATTCTTGAGGACTAAAAATAAATAAAACAAAAGCAAAAAAGATAATGTCCGGATTTGGTTTCGATAGATTGCGGAACCGACGCCAAACAAATAGCACCACCGATGACGTTAACGAGAAACGCGAATGCCATGATACTTGAATGATGATGATTTTAATGACTGGGCAACTTTTGGAGTTCGTAAAAGCAGAATTATCTTGCATGACCTTTTGCATAGAAAACCTAACTTTAACAAAAAAAATATATTACTATGTTAAAAACATTCCTATACTTTCAAGTTGGTTAAAAACTTTACACATTAATAGATAAATACAAAATTCAAATAATAGAATGAAAACGGTTTGGCAAATAATAAACCGTGAAACTGGCAAAGTTTACTAAGGGACAATGATTTCTGCTCAAAGATAGGTGATGATGTTTTTAAATCCAACGCTGAGTAGCTCAAGCTTTCGTAACTTTCTTTACCAATGAACCCTTACTCACGACAAAGCGTTTACTTTTAGACGCTTTCTGCTTCAGCAGAGACTTTGCTAAAAAACGTCAGTAATCTATATTTTAAATTTCATCATTTATATCCCCAGGGTATCGTTAAAACGTTTCAAATACTGAAGACCTGTGGGGTGTACCAGTCGGAATCAATGGTTCAGTTATTCTAGTTATAGCCCCACACTTAGCTTATATATTCAATAAACGATCGAGCCTTTCCAGACCTCTTGAAACTCAGTAAACTGATACCTCTGTTGAAGTCAGGAGGTGATCTAGTGAAAAAGGATGATTAGATGAAATTTCAGACCAATATCGGTTCTTCCAGCAATTAAGTAAAATATTTGAAAATATAATACTCAATTAAATACTTCAACCTACCCTTATATCTTATATTTATTCTGGATTGGTAAACCGCACATGATGGTGTCGGCGTTTTATGCGATCTTTCGAAGGCATTTGATTGTGTTGCTTGATCAACATGAATGACTAATGAAATTAAATCTACTAAGATCATACTTAAGCCATTTTCCCGTCAGGTCTTTAATTCTAATACCATGGCTTGAGATTCAAAATCGCGATACCTCAAAACAACCTGAGGTTTTGAGAGATATAAATCTAAAGGTGTAAAAATTGGCGTTTCATATAGTTCCATATCAGGCCCGTCCTTATTCCTGGTATATATCAACAATCTGCCTTTTATGATGTAGAAATTGAGAGACATAGTATTTTTTGCTGATGACACTTCACTGGTCTTCAAAATTGAAAGACTTAATTGTAATTTATTGTTAAACGCTGGTAAAACCAAGGGTATCAAATTCTCACTTCCAAATGTCAGCAAAGTGGTGACCAAATTAGTGTTAGACAGCAAGGCGTTAGAATAAGATAATGATACGAAGTTTCTTGGAATAACCATTGATAGCGAATTGCAGTGGGGACACCACATAGAAAAAATAGCTGGTAGATTAAGTTCTGCGGCTTACGCTGTTAGGAACATCACACAAAACAAGGATGTGGCTACATCTAAGCTAGTCTATTTTAGTTATTTTTATAGTGTCATGTCCTATGGTATCTTGTTGTGGGGGGAAGATGTTCAAACAATTTTTATTTTACAGAAAAGAGCTATTTTAGTAATTTATAATTATATTATCCTTTTCAAGGCATTCTGCCAATCCCTCAACACCTATGGCTCATGGATCCGTTATTCTCAGCGGCCACTCATCGCCCTTCGAGTACAATGTAATTATATTTTTCAGGATGTTGCTGGGGCTGTGACGATTCTGCATCACGTCTGGTGTGTTTACCGAAGCCCGGGTCGAAGATTCGCCGCCATTATTCGCAGTAGCATCTCTGATGTGCAGAAATCGTTGCAACTCCACAGCATCCTAAGGTTATTACATTAGGATGGATAGCCCGTATTTGAGGCCTCACTCTATGATCCATGTAAAATAATTAAATAAATCATTTAAATACCATCTTACTTGTCAGTCTGAATTTGTGGATTTCGATCTGATATAAATTATTATTAATATTATTGTTATTAAAGTTCATAATATACATCCCGCTGACTGATGGACGGATGGTCAGATGGACACAAGGACAAACGGATTGTGGAGGGGAGGAGTAATAGGGTCGCGTTTGGCACCTTATACGTACGGAAGCCTTAAAAGAAAGAAATATATAAAAAAAATCGAATGTCAACATTGACTCGACATTAGCGCTAACTCTTCTATCTTTATGTCCTAAGACCCAAAACATAGAGCGCGAGTTAGCACTATTCTCAAATTAACTTTGACAACGCTATCTCTCTCTCTTTATAAACATAGAGCGCGAGTTAGCACTATTCTCAAATTAACTTTGACAACGCTATCTCTCTCTCTTTATAAACATAGAGCGCGAGTTAGCACTATTCTCAAATTAACTTTGACAACGCTATCTCTCTCTCTTTATAAACATAGAGCGCGAGTTAGCACTATTCTCAAATTAACTTTGACAACGCTATCTCTCTCTCTTTATAAACATAGAGCGCGAGTTAGCACTATTCTCAAATTAACTTTGACAACGCTATCTCTCTCTCTTTATAAAGTATGAATATCTGTAGAGCCTAACAGACATTCGCTAAAAGAGTTATTTGACGACACTGGCGTCCGTAATCGATGTGATTCTTGTGAACCTTAACACAAAGAGGTAAAGTTTTAAACCGTGATGCGATATCCAAAACCGATGCGGTCAAAAAAAGGCTGAAAAAGGCCCGAATCGCCAGTTTACATTCATTTTATTACCACTTTGACCACCGCAGACTCCGCAAAGATAAATGTTATCTTTGCTCTACACTTTATTATCCGCCGTTGTACGTTTACTCACTGTTCGCTAGTTTTATTTTCCACTTCTATCAATTTTTTATTGTTGCGGGGATAAATAATGCTTTTATTTTGTGGCCCCTGTGGTTTGTTACTGTACAATTCTGGTAAATAAATACGATGGGCTTTTTAGTGTGAGTATACAATCAATAACAATTGACTCTGAATTCAGTGATGTATACATAGACTAATTGATATAGCAGTGTATCTTAATAGTTGATTATACACCTAGGGGATGAAGCACTGTTTTCCTTGTAGTTTAACTACGAATATAGCAGCGTCTTACAAAACTCGCGGCTTCTGTTTTATTTAAAATGTGAGCTATTCTGCTTGCCGTGGCCTGCTTGATTTTCGAATAAGATAAATTTTCAAATAAGTTCGGAGCCGTGCGGCGCGCCGACCCGGGTGCTGGGCTGTGCGTGATCCGTGCGTATTTCACGAAATAAGTCTTTAAGACGTCGGCGGACAGCCGCTCAAGTGCAATATGAGGCGAACGCCAATGTTCGTTCGACATAGCGCTGTCTCTCCCGACGCCTGCGGACGCACAGTGGAACTGATTTCGAAATTGCAGACTTTCGTTTTTTTGTTACGTATCATTGTTTTATTTATGATAAAAGATAGTCCTAATTAAGGCAATCAAATGTTCTCAGAGCACTTTTTGTTGTAAGTGTTATAATGTGCGAGGAAAATTGATTTAATAAAAATAATGCATCTCATTTAACTTTATCAGTGTAGTGGGTTGTATCGCCAAAAGTACCTAAGTTCAGCAACGTTTATGTGGAGAGCCGGGAAATCCAGGGTAATGATATATATTTGGTGTTGTACACAAACACCCGAAGATTAAGCCTACAAAAAAACAGCTTGAGCACTTTTAAGACTTGGTACTTATAGACCAAATTAGATATCACTCCATATATTATTTTTATTAAATATTTTTTTAAATAATGATGTTTAAGAAAAACATGCCAGTCCGCAATATCAAAATCCGTCAAAATGCGCCCCGCCTTCGCCATATATTTTTAAGTAGATAAATCTTTGTAGAAAAATGTTGGAACATGAACCTAGGTAGATATTGTATTAATACGAATAACAGCATATATACGTTGAAATATTCTCGGATTCAAAATTATTATGGTATTAAGTTTGTACGTAAATTTCATTGTTAGCCGGCTTCTCAAGGATACAATAATAAGAAAAATGAGAAGTGAAAATCACGTTATTAACCAATGGGTTTAAATTAAATTCATTACAATATTATGACAGTATAAATTGGCTTTGTCAAGCAGGTGGTGTAGAAAAGGTAATTTTTGTGGGTGCCTGTGATTGAGAAACCTAGGAATAGTGAAACAACTATAAATAAAAAAATGAAACACTCCCGACACATTAATGTAACCTTACAGCTAAAATTGCGGGTTCACTTGTTTCCTGTTAAGGCTGATACGATAACATTTGAACCTCTGAACCAATTTTAATAAAGTATATCTAAGAACAGTGAAGAATCCTTTTTTTTAAAACGCAATAATAAAATAGTTCCTGAAGTTTGGGCGCTAGAGTGCCACAGACAGACATACAGATAGACAGACCCTTCAAACTTATATCAGCCCTATTTTTCGTCAGGGATTAAAAAGATTAATGACCGAAACTCCACCATGTTACTACAAAAAATGTTAGACATAGTTTAAGTTCAAAAAAACGTTAAATCCTATACATTTTTGTCTTTAAACAAGTGTTGAACAGGAGTTTATTTTTTGAGGTAGACCCCTAGTCTCTAATAACAGGCCTCTACTCCTAAGGTTGCCAAGGTTACCAAAAATATCAGACGTCGTTTACAAGTTTGACGGTCGGATATCCGCCAATCAGCAATCGCAGAATTTCGCAGAGTTTTGATCCTGGTGTTGATAAGCAGAAATCAAAGCCTAAATATGGGATTAGCTAAACAACGTTTACTGCCCTGTGCATACTACCTTAGTAACGGCGTATTTTCCGTGCGCCCTTACATGTTAAATTAGACATAATTATGATGAAAATGGATAACATTACACAGTACACACGCAGTTTCAGCCTGATTCAGCCTTATGGCTTTATATGTAAATGTATCGGCCTAAGGCACTCTTTTGATACAGGTATATAAGGCTGAGTTTACACTGTAATTGCGCATAATTGGATTGCCGCGCACGTAATATTAGACGGCTTTATGACCCCATGCGAGCCACTTACGAGTTACGAATACTACTGTAGCTGTGTGGATATTAACTAAGCCTGGGCGCACACGGACCACAAAACGACTATTTCCTGTAATCTTCATACGTTTTATATGGACTCGCCGTACACGATAATCGCTGGTGCTCGATTCTTGTGGTACCACAAATTGCTGACACACTCCACTCGTGAGATTAACCCGCCATCCCTCTCCGCCTTTGCTTCAGTCAACCCGGACAATGTGTTTTATGACACTGCAAGGGTAAAAAATCGGCAACCGACCACTTGTGGCGACGTTTTGTGGTCCGTGTGCGCAAGTTTTTTCATATAATCCGCCATTTTATACGGCATTTTTATGATTTTTATTTTTTAAAACGCTGATTTTGTTTGTATGTTTTTGTGACGTCATTAAATATTTTAGGTCAATTTGTACTTTTTACATAAATATATGCACAGAAACCATATTTCTTTAACATATTTGTTGTAATGCGGGTACCACCATTGCTAAAGCAGCCCATGTTTTAATAGATGGTATTCACGGCGATGGTGTACAGAGTTTTGTGATTTTATTATAAAGGGAAATCGACTTTGAATAAGAACCGTTTAATGTCGTTTCTTTGTTTTCAAGATTTCGATTATAAGTTATAAGTCTAACAGTGTATTTAGTTATCCTATGGGTTATTAAAATAAAAATCTTTGTTTTCAGAGCAACGCAATTGTTTATTTGAAGATCGCTTTTCCTGATAAAAGTTGAGATATTACTTGTTAAAATGACGTAAAATGGAAAAAATTGTGGTTAAATTTCAACCGACGGAAAAACAAATCACATATGCATAACCTCAATTAAGACGCCGTAAGAATGTGTTTCCGATGTACCAGATGACTTAAAACCCATAAATAAGCAAACTGCCTCTTAATTTTATCTTCTTCAAATGTATTTACAAAAATCAATAATGCCCTTAAAAAAGACACCAAACACGATCAGAATGGATCACTCTAACTAGAGATTTGAGAAAAATACTAATGTTTATATAATTGACGGCGAAGAATTCATATATGATTTTCTAATTGGGGTCGATATCATAAAACAATTCAGACTAGTTCAAGATGAGAATTTGAAAATCATCCAAAATAGAGAAAAAATTGAAGAATAAAACCATCCTATAAACAAAGATATTAATAAAAGCAATACTTCTAATGAAGTGCAAAAGGAAATGAACCAATATTCAATAAACTTCAATGAACATATAAAAGAAGAAGATTTCAAAATGAAAATTGGTAACTTAAATACTGAACAAAAGTCAGAAATATATAAACTGATAGATACAAAGCAATCTTTGCAAAAGATAAATATGATATTGGTACGGTCAGAGATATGAAGCACGTATTGATCTACTCATGGTCAGTAGAAGACAAAAAAATAATAGAAATGCAAATAGCAAAGTTACTAGATAAAAATCTTTTAGAAGAATCATATAGTCCATTTGCAGCACCAGTAAATTTGGCTTTCAAAAATAAGAAAAATAAGAAGATCACGATTATGTATAGACTTAAGAGACCTAAACAAAATAGTGGTGCGTCAAGCTAAGCCGTTTCCACTTATCGATGACCTTGTGATCAAGACAAAAACTCAAAATATTTCATGACACTGGACATCAATTCAGCTTTCTGGTAATTCCGCTAATAAGAATCGAAGTTAGGAAGAAAACTGTCTTCGTGACACAAGGAGGTCACTTCCAATGGACATGTTTACCATTTAGCTTAAAGACATCAGCGGCTTTTTTTCAATGGATACTTGGTAAAATTTTAAGAAAGTATAAGTTTGCTGGTTTTGCAGTTAACTACATAGATGATATATTGATATTTTCAAGGACCTTTTCTATACACATTAGTCATTTAACACAATTGTAAGATGCCATAAAAAGGAAGGGTTTAAGACTCAAATTTACAAAATTTGTACATGTGTTTTCAAACTTAGTGAAATATCTTGGTCATATAGTACATAATGATAAGTGCTTCCAGTAAGAGTTAATTTTATATGAATAAAATAATTCCCAACACCGAAAACTCAAAAAAATGTTAGGCAATTTTTGGGGAAAATTAACTTCTATCATGAATATATACAAAAAATACAGTAATTATAAAACCCCTTTATAATTTACTTAGAAAGATTACCAATCAGAGATTTATTTGGTCTGCAGATTGTCAAAAATCATTTCAAGATACAAAAGACTTATTGTGTTCACAGCTAATCCTAGAAATATTTGATCAGAATTTGCCAATAAACATACACACAGACGTATCTTAATAAGATAATGGGGCAGTCTTAAAACAAATACAAACAAAAAAATTTATCAATCACAAAATAAAAAAACGCAGGTTACTTAGAATGTTTAGCTATTAATGAGGGAATAAAATGCTGGCAATAATGGCTAATAGGGAAGACGTTTACAGTATGTTCAGACCATAAAACTTTATAAAATTTAAATATTAAATCAAGAACAGATGGCGAATTAGGAGATATAACATATTATCTGTGGCAGTAAGATTTTTAAATAAAATATGCTCCAGGAAAATAAAATATAGAAGCAGATTGTTAGATTAAAAACACAGAATTAGAAGGAAATGAAGATACTGACAAACAATAAAAATTGTAAACTTGGTAATATTTAACGATATTGTTACAGACCAGGAAAATAATTAAAATAATAAAATATTAAACCAAAATTAATTATGATATTAATAGGATATTAAACACATATTAATATCAATATTAAACACAATATTTATTATAAAAAGGTTAAGAAACGAGAAAAATTATTCTATCAGAAAAATCTATCTATCATTAGTAAAAAACTCATTAAAGATGTTAATCAAAATATGTGTCATTTAGGTGCAAATCAAATTTAAAACAAAATAAGTAAGTTATATACAGCCAACAATGTAACTAGAAATATTAAAAGACATTGTAAAAGTTGTAAGATATGCATAAAGAATAAAATGAGAGGACAGGAGAAATATAATTTTATGTCACATTTAGGTCCTGCCACAAAATTCCAAATACTCTCCATGGACATGATAGGAAGTTTTGGAGGCTCGCGATCTACGAAAAGATATTTGCACCTTCTCGAAGACTACTTTACGCGACACGCTTATATTGTTATTTCAAAAACTGAAAGTGCACATGATTTTGTTAAAATTATCAATAATGTAACAGATTTAGATAAAATTGAAATGCTTCTTACCGATCAATATCCAGGTAAAAACTCAAAGGAATTGAATGATTTTTAAATCAAAAATCAATAATCGTTCGAATCGAAAA
The DNA here is from genome assembly GCA_949825045.1 of Argyresthia goedartella. Classification (NCBI taxonomy): domain Eukaryota; kingdom Metazoa; phylum Arthropoda; class Insecta; order Lepidoptera; family Argyresthiidae; genus Argyresthia; species Argyresthia goedartella. Next base: position 21,915,821 of record OX463807.1, read on the forward strand.
TAGGGTATCCTAATGTGGGCCAGAGGGAATGTATGTTCCTGTTTGTAAATGTAAGTGTTCATTTTAATGTTATCAAGTAGAAGAACGCTTTTACTACAAGTTAACACTTGCAAGGTAACTCGCTTCAGTTCACTCGAATAAACGCTACTAAGGTGAACTGCTGTGTAGTCATATCGATTTTCCAGCTTACTACGTGCTTTTAAGCTAAATGCAGGTCGGACAGAATAAATACTTAATTTAAGCCATTTTTACCACGCTAATTTAATAAATTTTCGTTCATGTCAGTTTTTTTGTCTTTTCAGTACAAGTTACAGTTCAAGCACTGAGTGTTAAATAATTTTTGCATAGTAAGATAAAAAGGGCAACAAATATAATGATCATCAAAATATTTTTTTCCGACCCAAAATGGATAAATGAACACCAAAAGTTGCAAAAAATATCAGGGCAAAATACTGCGGTAGCTTAGGCGAAGGGTAAAGGGGGTGAGTGAAGCGAAGCCCCGATTATCCTTCGTGTTAGGTTGAACATGTGAGAAGAACAAAAAATACTTAAAACATAAACTGAAGTACACAAAACATAAAAAGAAGTTTGGTGACATTTATCCAAACACAATTTGGTGGATATTTATCCATACTGGCAGTCATTTCCAATTTATTGGTAGTAAAATAGGTGCGTTTTTGGTAATCGTTTAAACATAAGCCGATAAAAAGGCTGATCATTAGGTAATATTAGATGGATTTTCATCGTGGTCGTATTATAATTGTATTATGGTAATATATAGATATTCTGTTCTGCAGCCATTACTTCCGTATATTTCAAAATGAATTGATGGTATCATATCAAAATTGTGTGAGATGGTGGTGATAAATAAACACACGGTGGAATTGCAACCTAATTAGTGTGTGTCACTTTAAATATTTGTCAAAAAGGTTAATCGTGTTGAAAAATATGGGTCACGGCTAAATGGAAAAACAGCTGCATTTCATATCATTTCATTCTAAGCACCAAGCAGAATGGAGGGAGTACCTTGACCCAAAAATGAAAACAGTGTCGAGCTTGATTAAAAGTAACAAAATATGTGTACTGTGGGTTAGCACGGACAGAGAATAATTATGCTATTACGCTTTTTGTTCCGAATTACGTTTTGGAACGAATCTATTTTGTTTTCGATTAAAATGTTGATGGATGAACTTAAGAAAGGCTTGAGTTTCCCAAACTTAAATAGATTATTCTTTGTATAAAATCGCAAATACTGCTTTGTTACGCTTTCAAAGAGGTTCTAACATTTTTGTATGGAGACTGACATACCTAACTATCAAAATCATGATTTCTGCGGCCGGAGTCGAAACGGGTGTTGATCGTTAGACTAAATGTTTACAAATAAATAAGTATAATAATGACGTTCTAAAACGATATAATTTGGGAGAAATCTGTGTTCAAAGTTCAAAAAGTATATAGAAATGAAAGTCTTTCTCCGACTTTTGCCCTAAGCCTTTTTTTATACGAGGGCACGATAGTGGCGTGGGACAAAAAAGTAGAGTTCATATATAGGTCAGCCCAGATCGGACAGTCCGCATGTGCCAACGCTGAAATCAGTATTTTTAAGTAATTACAATAGTTAAGCCAGAAATATTTCAAAAAAATGATATCGCCTTAAGTTCGGTTCCGTCACCGTCTGCTTTCACCGTGCTGGTTTTATTCCGATAGAGGTTTTATATCCTTATGTGCCTGACGCCAATAACGATTTCTTGCAGATGATGCATGAGTACCTGATATTTATCATGGTTAAAGGCCTTTTCATAATCAACAAAACGTAAAAATCATGTCCGTCACATAAAAAACCAGGTCTGTATAGTATTGAATATGAACATTCCACAATAAACAAGCCTCTCTGGTTCCTAATCCAGATCCAAATCCAAACGAGTTTTGAGAAATTTGTGCGGTATTCTGTGCATTTATTAGCCGTAGGTTTCTTCGGGAGTATAATATAAGTTGATATTAATCAATCCTTTGGCATGATCCCAATATTATAAATAGTTAAAGAAGTTGGTTACTGTATCGACAAGGTACTACTCTATAAGCATGTGCATTTCTTGCTCTCAATGTCTTACAGTAGAATGCAACTGCCATCCATCGTTATATTCACTGGAAAAACTATGTAACAAAGAGCAAGTGTTATTCTCAATGTCTGGTATTAATATGCCACCTAAATATACACCAATTAAAATGCACAGCATCTTTCGTTTTATTTATCGATTATGGACAGAGTTGATGTTAGATATTATGTTTATCTCGTATCTATTTGTGTCGTGTAAAAGCGTCCTAAATTTCACATCGAATTCGTCCAACTCTTCCTGGGGTCGGTCAGCTGTCGGGGCATAAACTTGTTTAAGGTTTATATTCTGCAGTTTGGCTTCGATATATTGAATCTTACTTGCACTAGCCCCTTCCACCGATGTCATCGTTTGATCTTCTAGAGCTTCATCTTCACCGCCGTTGAAGTCTTCGCCTGTAACCCCAGGCAGGGGACCACGTTATACCCCGCATGTTGGTTCCTTCTCCGTCACAGTTCGGAGAAGGAACCAGTTAGAATTGATATGTCCCGAGCCTATAAGAACATTTGCGAACGCGCCAGAGAGGAATTAATCAAGGGGGCACTAGAGAAGATGACTCTGGTGAAACTTGAGCCGAGTTAACGGATTTGTGTAAGACCAAAACCAAGGGCTTAGTTCATCCGATCCAATGTGGTTAAGGGCATGTGTATTGTCAAATGCCCATCATTGAAGCGCTATTCCTCTTTAAGGAGACACTTCCCAAATCTACGAATCTAATCTAAGAATACATCCTTTTTCTTTAATCTATAAGTTTGAAAGAAAACTTTATTCTCGTATTTCAATGGGAACTACACGAAAATAATGCGAACGAACGGTCAAGAGCGAGTCGGACTAGGGCACCAAGGGTTCCGTACACACTAGTAGAGAGCTATTATGTATATGGAAAAAGTTCGGCCATCACGGGAATCCAGTGGTGTGGAAATTATTTCTGCTTTATAACCTAATTTAAAACGGCGCATTCATATTTCGGTTGTATTGCGTGACACGAGAGAAATAAACACCCAAATTACGAAAAAAATATAACGTAATTTTGTAATCAAACTTAAAATTTACAATTTTCAGATTTTATCCTTTATTTGTACTATAAGACCTTGCTTTTTGCCAAATTACCTTATTATATATATATATATATATTAATTATATTCTAGGTCAACTGGAGTGGGCAACTAGGAGTGCCCTATAGCTTTTGATTCACTTGCGAGTATCAAGCAAATTCCGCAAAATTGTGACATAAACATGATTTTTTGATTGCCTTGTCCTGTATGTTTCATTGTTTCACCAATTCAAGAAAGAACAAACTGGACAATGGATGTTAGTTTCAACTTGACACCTCCACGCGTTCCTGAGAAAAAGGGTCTAGACAGATGTTGAAATTGAGAGTTTTTGGATTTTTCCCTTTACCTGTTCTGTAATATTGGAAGTAAAATTTTATGATTGTAGGTCAAGCGGAGGTACCCTATAGGTTTTGATTCTCTTGCGAGTATCAAGCAAATTTAGCAAGTTCAGCAAATTTGGTACATTAAATTTCCTTTATTTTTTTAAGGTACGGAACTCTAAAATCAACAAAATAGATGTTTTCACCTAAATCTTGCTATTTCTTAGAATCTAAATATAATTTTGATAAGGTTCTTGCGTCAAAAAATGTATTCAAAATATCTTGTAGCTATTAGTTGGAAATTGAGTAAAATAGCTAAAAAAATGCACTGAACTGCCGCAGCGACTGACGTATCAGCCATTTTGCAACGTGAGCTATTATGAACTTTATTTTAATATCGTTACGTACAAAATTTCAGCCACCGCCAATCGAGTTGCTGATTTAACTAGGCTAAATGAGAGTTCGTCTAACAAATGAAGGCAATCACATCACGGCTTTCAGGGCTCCCGCTCCTCGGGTTTGGTTGCTACGAAAAATTTGCATTTGAGGTGAATGGAGAAACTGCGGTTACGATGTTTCTGCATCTGCATTGAGACGCATAATACCTTGTTAATCTATAAATCTGATAGGAACTCGCACCTAAACATGAGATAGCATCACTTTTGAGGAAGGGAGATATCCAGTAGACTAATAGTCCAGTATATTAATTACACGCAGGATTGTATGTAATGTGTGACTAAGATATGGTATGTTCATAACATGCTGATAACAAGTCAACATTTCAATAAATCTGTTATTTTGAGCGTAACTTGAGGGAGTGGTTGGGTCATGAGTTTTTAACTCACTTTATCTTAGTTTGACAAGCTCTAGTAAATCCCACTTGTAGGGACTTAGTTTTGTTGCCCTAATGGCGCGACTGTGGATGGAAAGCTAAGATTTGGTGGAGATACTACCAGGGTGTAAGGTATGTCTCATATCTTAATCTGACGCGCTCGAGTTACTCACGAAATCCCCTCTTGACCTGCCCTACTACAAACAACTCGCTAACCGAAGGAACACCATAGCAACCATAGATTATCATGACTTAAGAAACTCCTTCATCGTTGATACTCTTTCAATCTCTTTGGTAGCAATACTGTAAAGGTGAGCGCGTAGAGTAAACAAACTATTTTGGCATTTCCTCGCTCAACTTAAAAATGTATGACTCCTTTCGGCTTCGCTGAGTCTCTTGAGATGCCATCCAATCACCGACACAGTGTTTGCAAAGAAGCTGCATGTCATAGTATACAGAGTGTACCTAAAAGATGTAATCCTATTTTAAGGGGTTGTTAGGGACATTATTCTGAACAACTTTCACAAAGAAACCAACCGAGATGTGAAAAATAAGTTGCTTCGTTTAAGTTTGTGTAATAGAGTTCGGAATAACTTCCCTCACAAATCCTTAAAATATGACTACACCTTTCTGTTACACTGTGGAGCTTCTTGTGTTAGTGTTGAGTGTCAGTTGAGTCGAGTAGGTTTAACAAAGTTTGAAGGTATGAATGTAAATCCAGTTTTTGCTTGGCAAAAGTACTGGTCTTGCATGACTAAAATTACTGAATAGCGGCAAAAAATGAGCGCCGCTAGAAATCTGGCTTCGTCTAACAAAATTACTGAACTGTGCGACTAGAAATCCTAAAAAAGCAACTTGAAAACCTTAATTAGAGTAAAATACAATACAAAACGATCGATAGATTTTGTTGTTCTTCCCTTGTTCAACTTAGCACGAATAATAAAGGTAGCTTCGCTTCGCTACCCACCTTATCCTTCACCTACCCAACTTCGCCCAGACGTCTTTATTTTACCAATACGCGGTGGATAAACCATTCAGTAATTTTGTCGCGTAATTCATAGTTCAGTATTTTCCCCTTATTTCCGGAAATTCCACTGTTCATGGTCATTTGCTCAATTAGGTTTTCATTCGGTCGTTTTATTATTTCCCTTTAATAAAATTTTGCTATCGGGTTTTGTTGTTTATTAAGTTTTCTTGAAACTCCATTACCGGTGACAACGTGAGGGCCGATTTCTGCCCGGATACGAAATGTTTAGGTATACTAAACGATCTAACCGAAATACGCAAAAGAAAAATAAGGCAAAATGTTCATCTACCTGTAAGCTTACCGTCACAACGACGGCGTTACTTAACCCATGTATCTAGTCTCGCGTAATTTACGTAAATCCAAGCTTCCGCTATATAAAAGGCTTATCTTCAGAAGCCGACGTCAAAATCAGAGTCTGTCATCAAAAGCAAAGCTGGCTCAAACAAAGCAAGCTAAGGGTACGAACAGTTTGAAGTAAATTATTCAAACTTCCGTAGCCCTGTGGGAAAATACGAGTATGTACGTAGTTAGGTGGTTTATTCATACAAGAACTGTGATTTGGTATGGTCCTGAAATGAACATTACACAATATAAGTAAGCACCTGTAAAGGACTTTGTCAATGGGGAAGATTACGCAAAACTTTTTTAATAGAGGGCACTGGGTTTGTAAAAAGAGTTTCATTTACCTGAGGTTTTTGACTTGAGAAACATTGTCAACAGCAATAAAGAGTTCCATTTATCTAAGGTTCTATGGATATGGTATATTGATTATTAATTTCTCTGAATCACGAAACTCTTTGCGTAAATGTGCTTTACGTACTTTTACTCCGTGGTTAAATTTTAATAATCATCTGATAAACAAAACTCTTTATCTAAGGTTCTATGGATATGGTATATTGATTATTAATTTCTCTGAATCACGAAACTCTTTGCGTAAATGTGCTTTACGTACTTTTACTCCGTGGTTAAATTTTAATAATCATCTGATAAACAAAACTCTTTATCTAAGGTTCTATGGATATGGTATATTGATTATTAATTTCTCTGAATCACGAAACTCTTTGCGTAAATGTGCTTTACGTACTTTTACTCCGTGGTTAAATTTTAATAATCATCTGATAAACAAAACTCTTTATCTAAGGTTCTATGGATATGGTATATTGATTATTAATTTCTCTGAATCACGAAACTCTTTGCGTAACAGTAGTTTATGTGACTGCTGCATAATGGAGGGCATTAAAACTCGAGAGGAGTTCCATATTAATATCACTCGAGAGTTTTAATGCCTAATTATGTACAGTTACATACACTAGTTTATCTACACACATATCATAAGCTCTCTTTGATGTGTTCAGGAACCGCATGTTTGACCGGCATTGTGGCTCTGCAATTGTTTAACATGTTCTATAGTACCAACTTCTCGCAGGCGGGCGTCGGCGTTCGAAATTTGAATGTCAGTACCAACTTCACAAACAAACTAGGGACGGCACGCGGGTGGGCGTCGGCGTTCGAAATTTGAATGTCATTATACGTAGAAAAACTACACATAATGATCATAATGTGTAGTTTTCACGAAACGAAACGAGTTTTTACCAAGTAGTTTAACATAATGCTGATCCTAACGTGCGGTTTTTGAACGCAGTAAAGAGGGTTTATGATACGTGTGTAGATAAATATGCTTTACGTACTTTTACTCTGTGGTTAAATTTTAATTATCATCTGATAAACAAAACTCTGTGTTTATTATCTAGGTACAAACTTTTAGCATCATCTACGTGGAACTAATTTCCCATTGAATTAGTTTTTTTCCTTGTTGGAAGGTTCGGGTTCATAAACGAATATTGAAAAATGTAGTTACCTCTGTTGCGCAGTTTTTACCAGGAGTGGAATAGTTTGAGTCGTTGAACAACGCTACCAGTAACATTTTAGTACAATATTTGATTTAACTACGTATGTATATTTTTTTTCGGTTATACGATTACACTAGCTAAATATACTTGGAATACTCAATTACTTTGATTGTAAAGTATAAAGGAGTGGGTAAAACTTGAAATAGTTATTATTAAAATTGTATCACCGCACGAAGCGTTGCATGATGCACTTCTAGAAATAAAGTGTGTTCGTGCATTACCTGTAACAAATAAAACAATATTTAGTTGGCAACTTAGTAATACCAAATTCATACTCAACATAATTAGTAACGAAGTGACAGCTCTATTATTAATTTAATAATACTCGCTTTACTTCGTAACCTTGACTTCAAGTTTTCATATTCCGCCAGCTCGACCTACTTATTTATAATGAGTAAGTCTAGCTACTTTCAACCATTTTACTTTTACTTGTATTGTATATTTCTCCTTGAGCGTGCTATCTTTATCCTTTGTGTAATAGGTGCTGAATCGACCGTTTTTTGTTATAGTACGACCGATGACCTCTATAATGAAGCTATAATAGACTGAGCAATCGATTTTCGCCACTCGCCACTACCACAGAACCAGGGCCAGCTACAATCATGATTACATTCTGACTCTGTACAAACAACGGTTATACAACAACAAGAACATAGTCACCAACGCAGATGTCGGACGCTGTTTAAATCATCTTAGGCTTCGTTCTCACTATAGCATACAGTAAGCGCCTTCTGTAATTTTTCCATATTAATATATAATATAAATATGACACGTCGCTTACCAGTGGAATGTCATATTTATATTGAAGCGAAACAGTAAGCCACTGACTGTCTGCGGTATTGACTACACAGCCTTATGCTGGTATTATGAGGATTAAATAAAACAAACAAACGAGAACGAACGAAATCGGCCAGACTAATGTCGGTCCCAGTCCCCTCGTAGGGATACAGGGACTTAAGTAAGTAGTGTACATGTCACCTTAAGATTGTCAAAACCGTTAGTTAATAAACTAGCGTTTTTTTTCTCCCTAGTTGGTCAACTATCGACAAATAGTAGACTGTAGCGTAATGCTTATACTATGACGCGTTAGTTGATAAACTAACGCTTAAAACCGCGAAATAGTTAACTGGTTTAAACTTGAATTGCAAACGAAATACCAGGGCAAACACTGCGGTAGCTTAGGTGAAGACCTACATGTCAACCTAACACGAATACTATTCGTCAGGTTGACATGTAAGAACGAAAGAAACGTAAACTCTAAACCCTGTCGGTCTGGTGTACTATCTGTCGATAGTTGATCAACTAACGCGTTAGTTTATCAACTAACGGTTGAGACTATCTTACGGTGACATATATGCTACCGTAAAAACACGTTTTCAGTTAGAACGTGTTTTCACTAGTTAAAACTAGGTTTTACTAAGTGCCTTAGATACAACTAGAATTTCCTAGTAATAAGTACAATTTACTGATTTAAATGAATGTAAAACTAGTTTTGACGTAAACTGAAACCCCGTTATTAGTTATAACTACCTTAGTTAAAACTTTCCTAGTAATAACTAGACTTTCCTTAATAGGTCACTTTCTGTACCAATACCAAAGTTAGGTTGTGTTAGGTAACAACTTTATGCACAAACTGGAGCCGCGCGAAGCGGAGCGGAACGAGGCGATCCCATGTACTTTCACAGAACCGTTGCTTAATTGATATTCATTTTCGACCAGCAGTAAATTATTGTTTTAACTAAGGCACTTAGTCAAAAGTAGTTTTAACTGGTGAAAATGCGTTCTAACGGAAAACGGGTTCTTACTACAACATATATAAACATATCATCTCGCTTTATCCTACCCGGCATGGCAGAAGCACAGATATGCGGCTATGTTGTGTTGAACCAGTCATTTAAAAGGGGTAGTATTTAATCGATGATCAAAAAAGTCCAACCTTACCTAATCAATTGATAACTCAGCGGCAAAGTTAATGTAAAACAGCGGCAAATTGAAGATTGAAATCAAATTATTTTATTTGAGGTATGGTTTATTATGTTTTATGATGGATTTATTATTTCCCATTCAGAAGTTTAGAGATACAGATTTGTATTTTCTGAGATAAGGGTACAAGTAGGTGGTAATATAATAGTTTATGAACACCTTATCATATATTAATTAAATCAAATATTAAAAAAAACAAAAATAATTATAATTATCTATTTTTAAAGAAAATATATAATAATCTATTTATATTTACTGTCAATTGACCACATTTACGTGTATGATTGGGAAACTCATTTAACTTTAGTAATGTAAGTTTCCTTTTTACGTGTAAATTTATGGTACAGCAGACTTTTATCTCTCTATGCTGCACGAACCGGTCAAATCTTATTATTAGCCTGGCATCATTAGTATTCATTGCGCTGGTCGTTTTATAGACATCGTTATAATTTGTTCCTATTTTCATATTCCTTTTGCGTGAAGTCATTTCATACTGTTTTTTTACTAAATTTTTACCGGTTTAGCCTAGCGGGTAGTGCCCACGAAGCTGACGACATCGCGAGACGGTCAAATCATAATTATTTAAATACAGAAATATAATAACACATTGAGTCTGCTGGTAGCAAATTGTGTGCTTATTGTTTCCGTAGTGAAACAATAAGCACACAATTTGCACACAACGTAGTGTAGTAATACAGTCACGGGGTGAGTAATTTGAAAGGAATCAATTACACATGTGATATAAGTAGAAGTTAGAACAAACGAGTACTTAACGCTAAAACTCTTGTGAGTTCAAGAGTGCCCATTGTAATTTTCTTGTTCAAAATTGCAGAAATTTCATTTTCTGCAACTCTTTGCCTTTTTCTAGGATTACCCAAAATTTTCTCGATTTTATGATCCATGATGTAATCTTTTGTTCCTCAATAAGTTTTCGTATACATCCATACATACATACGTTATTATCTAACAAAGAATTACAGCGGCGATGCCAGGCTTCTACACTGTTTTGTGTACGTGGAAGGAATAAGTTGTTATTTCTTTCTAGACCATAGACTCGATGGAAAAAGTGGTTGTAAGCATGAAACTTGAATTTTGTCATCTATATTGCGGCTTATCAGTCATCCTATAACATAATACTCTTTAAAATATCTAGTAACTTCTTCGTCTTCTTCTGGGAAGAGAGTATCTTTAAATTGTCTGAAGATATTCGGTATATCTTCAGCAGGTAGCAGCATATAGGCAACCGCTACGTAGCATCACATTAGTACCATCATTTAAGAACCACCTACACAAATGGTTAGTCGATAAATGTTTCTACAACATAGAAGATTTTTTTGACAGATAAATGTAAAGATTAATATTATTTAAGCTAAGTTATTTGACATGAGTAAGAATTATTTTGACATTTTACATAGATACTTAGAATACATGTTTTTTATAGAAATGAATTATTAGCTTAGTGTTTTAATATAATATAATATATATTTGCATGCACTTTGCATGCCTAATTAGGTAAAATATGCGAAAAACATAATTTTAGTAACATCTGACATGTACCATATTTTAAGCAAATAAATAACTGTAAATGACCGCAAAATTACTAATTGTACCATATCGCGCACTTAGACAACAAGCTTGAATTTTTCTCCATATATTTTGACTTAAGAGAAACAAACAACCACTTTGTAATATGTTTGGAAATTTGATTCGAAAATGCGTTTATTATCGCTTGTTTAAAATCCGACACGATCTGCCCTAGATTCAATTCAATGTTAAATTTAGCAGATATTCTTTAAGTTGTGAAAATAACTCAATATATGGTTCATCTGTCTTTCTGTCTGGAAACCCATTCTCTGATGGCATTATGTGTCTGCAGTCAACAGAACCTACTATACAGTGAATAAAAAAAAACTGAGTGAATATTGTAGGGCAAGTTTGAAAGGTACCATCGACAAACCACATTTCTGAATATTTTAACCTGCTAAGATTCGATTCGGTGGCATATAACAACAGGCGTTGGTTATTCCCATACTCATGGTTACGAGCCAAACATGTTACTCCATTTATTTCTTTCAGATCATCAGGTACGTTTATTTCGCTAACACATGTGGGTTCTTTAGGCATATTCTTCGTCCTTGCTCTTTGTATGATTTGCCGCAGTACATTCTTGTTAAGTATAGAAGTTGTGCTACTTGAAGGCAATGAAGATAAGTTTTCGCGGATTATTTTACCAGGTGCATCATTGCTCTAAACGGCTGATTGTTTAAAAATGTTCCTTAAATTCAATTCATCAATGTGATCTGCAAATTACCACAACAATACAAAATTTACATACATTAATATTAGTCATACTTTCATCGTCCATTCTTTCTAAATGTCCAAACCAACGCAAAATTTCTCAATTGTGGTCACTATATCTTATTTCAATATTCTCGTTCTCTATAAACATATAAAATTATTATAAATTGAACTTATAAATTCGTTGAGGTTATATATTAGTAGGTTTATACGAAACAAATAAATCTACGTACCTGGTTCAGGAGCATGATTGTGACTTGACATTTTGACATTTGACAACAAAACCAGGAAACAATTATTTTTAGTCGTACTTCATAAACTATGCATATTTTGCTTTTATACAGGCTGTTATTTAATTAGCTGACAATGTGTGTGACTAATGTGTCAGTCTACAGATAATGCAGGGTGACATCTAGTTAGCTGACCTTTATTTTGAGGAATGATAGTACCCATCATTATAAACAACTTTCCCCAGGAAAAATATGGAAAAAAACATGGTCCCTCATATTACACTGACCCGATCAGCTGGTTACTAGTTACTATGGGAGACCAAAAATTAAATTTCGTTTGCGACCATATCTTTCTTGCGGAATTTTTTTCTTAATGATGGGTACATACTATCATTCCTCAAATTAAAGGTCAGATGTCAACCTGCATTATTTGTAGGCTGAAAAAATGTCTGAAACTTTATCGACCCTATCAAATTCAGTTCGATGTTGTAACATCTGAGGTGTTCATAAATACATAGTCAGGTCATAAGTTCTGTCACATGTGCAATATGAAATAATTTAGACATGTTTATTATTTATGTAAACATTTATATAGCAAAATGAACTTAATAAAACATAGATTCTTATGGTAATAAAGTTTATTCAAAATGACCCCCGCGATTTTGAATACAGGCCTTTGTTCTGCGCGGCCAGTCGTCTATCGCAGCACGAACGAGGTCCATGTCAATATCGGCGGCTGCCTTAATCAAGGATGCCTTGAGTGACTCCAAATCAGGATGAGGCTTTGAGCAGGCCTTTTCCTCCAAGTGTTGCCATATCTTGTAATCTAACGGACTCAAATCTGGACTGGAGGAGGGCCAGTCTTCGTGCCGGATGAAGTCGATTTCACTCGCCGCCAGCCAGTCTTGTGTGCTCTTCGCTCTATGAGCTGGCGCAGAATCTTGTTGGAATACCCAGTGCCTGTTATTAAACATGATATGAGAAACAGGTTCCACAAGGTTCTTGAGGACTGTATTTTGATACACAACTGCATTCGTTTTTACGCCTTTCTCACAAAAATGTACCTCAGTTAAGCCCCAATAAGAGACTCCCAACCAAACCATGAGCGAGGATGGAAAATGACCTCGTTGGACACGCGGAATACGGTTGCTCGCTTCTTCACTGCTGTGTGCGTACACCTTATCATTTTGTTTGTTGTAGCTCTCTTCCATGGTGAAAATTTTTTCATCCGAAAAAAGAATTTCCCGATGCTTTTTTCCCGCGTACCGCTTCAAAAAAGCGCGGCATCTCTTCAGTCTCAGGTCCATTAAACGAGCGTCCAAACGATGTTCTGTTTTTCTTCGATATGCCCTAAGCCCTAAGTCTTCATTTAACACCCTTTTCACCGTGGTACTGCTTAACCCCATCTGAAGGGCCAACAGTTTCTGCTTACGTATGGGATTTCTTTGAATTCGCGCCTTCACAGCTTTTATCACTGCTGGAGTCCTAACAGAGCGAGGGCGACCACTTGTTGACCTGTCATCTACACTAGAGTCTTCATTGTATCGTTTTATGGTACGATAAACGAATCTTTTGGTTATATTCAAATTTTTCAGTAAGTCGAAAATCTGAATTGGCTCGTAACTGCAACGATGCAACGCAATAACTGCGACACGGTCTTCTTTAAGTGTCCACTCCATATTTAAAAATGAGGAAAATTCTAAAAAGTACACATTTTTATTTTCATGAAAAATTCGAAATTCGAATTCAATAAACTTTTTTGTGGCCAGCGTTTTAAATTCAAAAGTTTTTATTGTGTGACAGAACTTATGACCTGACTATGTATATTTCATCACATCACACAAAGTATTCAGAATAGTGTAGCAAAATTCATTTCAAACAAGAAGTAGAACAAAATCTGCAGTAAGTAGTTATAATTACAAATAGAGACACCAATAGACGGTCATGGGCACCTGTGTGGCCAAGTTGGCAAGATGCATGTGTTAATTATATCGATATCGCATCTAGACTGTTTATCTCAACGTCTGGCAGTCATCACAGGGCTTTGCCTAACACAAGGAACACACATTTTTACCTATAGAAATGTTATTTTCATTGGTGAATAAAACTATTTGGTAATACACCGTGAAAGAAGAAATACATGTAAAACCATAGACAAGACCAACCCTTCCCAGACTGACCCTTCGTAACCTTCCCTCTTTTTAGCCTCTATTTTTTTTTCATTTGGCTATGTTTGGCTCCATGTTTTGGTGGACAATGTCAAAAGTGAATAGCGAAACGTATTTCCCCAGATGAGCTGTCATTGTTGAGTTAACGACATACTTCGGTCTCCAGTGGCATTCCACATAGTAATTATCGCACAGCTGTATTTGTTTGCTATATGAGCGTGGGCTGGCTTGTACGCTAATATCGGAATAAACATTCGAACAAATGTACGCCATTTCAGTGGCAAAAAAGTACAAAAAGTAAAGTCTGTATCAAATCACTTGCTGCTAACGAAGAAATACCTGTCGCAGTTTAGCCTAGATATTATATATGTTTTGTCATAATGGCATAGATTAATGTCGAGTGTTGCTAGTTTAGATTACAATTAAGTTAGTAAGTAGAACAGTTACAGTTCACGGTTAAACTTTAGGTATCGTTCACCTTAATTTGGGAGGGGTAAGTGGTGGTGAGGGTAGGAGGGAGCTCCCTTGTCCCTCAATTTTTTGTTGAGTTTTTTTTTTTTATTTGACCTAATATCTACATAATTTTCGCTAAAAAAGGGACATAAAGCAACACGTAGTGGAACTTCCCTCTCCGCCGGGACCCCCCCTTTTTTGAGGTTATGTCTATGTTCAAAATAGCCCTAGCTCCAGCTCTTTCGGGGCTGCGGCGGCGAGGGTATACTGCAGAGCATTCACCCAAAAACAAACTATTCATATTATTAAATGTTGTTTTTATTTGCATAGGCTTCGTTCCGATCCGCTCCGGTTTTGCTTCTTCTAAATTCTAACCTAACCTAAAGCCCAATAGAAATTTAGCCACAAAAACCTACTCTAGCCAAATTTGAACTCAATAAATACAATGCTACTTGAACTCAGTCTTCACAGAGTTTATTTTTTAAATAAATGGCAGAAATGAGTTTAAATTTGCTTAAGGCTTTGAAATTAAATTTTAATCGTCATAATATAAAACCGAGTCTTCAGCAATAATAAATACGCTAAAATGGCATAAGACCGCATACAAAGCTCTCCCCCAACCCTCCACGGGTTGCATACTTGCAAATGTCACCAACATCGGCACATACCTAGTCATCAAGACGCATGGGATGCTCATCCGTCTACCCGTGACATACCTATTATATTCAATTGTTACAGTGACTTTAGGTTTACTGGGCTGCGTCCATAACATTGTCCTGTTGCTGTCATGTCCGATATTTCGAACTGCCACTTCAAGCTTTACATTGATCCACTCGATCCGCCGCAAATTGTTCCGGTCCCGCAAACAAATACAGAGATCCGGACCGCGACTATGTGTTGGTACTTTTAATTGGTTCGTCATGGCTTTTAAATCCTTCGTGTCACGTTTTTTGGAACTTACGCGGTTGTAATTGGAACATGTTATTTCATAAAATTCTGTACTTATCCTGCAATAAGATTCTAAAAATGTATTTTTAGAAACAAAATTACAGCACGGTCTACCTACTTGTATTGTCTATCGCCAGGAGTCAAATAGTCGATATTATATAGTCCCAACAGGGAATATTAAAACGACCAAATGAAAAAAGTATTGAGCGAATGATCATGAACAGCGAAATATTCTGAAACGAACGAAAAAATAATGAGTTGCGCGACAAAATTACAGATTTGCGCGAGAAAATACAGATTTGCGCGACAAAATTATCAAATGGTTAACCACCGCTTATGGGCTAAATAAAGACTGTCTGGGCGAAGTGGCGGGCCAGGTTGAACATCACAAACACCATCAAAATCCAACATTCGTTTTGTATTTAATGATACTCGAATTAAGGTATGCGTATCATAAACCTTCTGTGTAGAAAAACCGGTTTTAAAAATAGTTTTTATTATTATGTTATATTTAAAATACATAATCTTACGTTACGTAGATTGTTTCGCAGACTTTTATGACACATTTCTATGCTGTTCATGTAATAACAAATGACTTGTATTTTTATTTGACTGCCATAAAAGATCTTATGCGTTAGAAATAGTTTTTAGACTGCACTAATGTAATCTAATTATTTTCACATGTCTTCGGCAATGTCTACTTATCTATCACGTCAAACTGCATTATATCACCCTCTTTTTAACTGTGTTCACTCATATCTACGTCGATGTAGACATTTGCTTCGTGTGGAAGCAATTTACGCGGAAAACGACGAGAAAATGGGGCGATTTCACACCACCATATTTATGAGTATGCCTTATGCAAAATAAGTAGCATAAATATAGCGGCTGGTATTCAGGGTGTAACAGAAACAGTTTTAACCTTTTACTGGGCACATAATTTTTCACTGGTTTTGTACTTTATACGTTTAGTGGGAATATATTTCTCTCTACCCTTTAACCTTACCTAACATAACCTAGGGGTTGTTGGAGTTGGGGAAATAATTTTGAACAGCATTTAGTATCTTAATCTAGCAACGTTATTTTCACTACTCAACTCAGCCCGAAATTCGTGGCGATGTCGAAATAAAGTTGTTTTTTTTCGAATCAGTTTCCTAGTCTCATAATAAATAAAAATAACTACCCTTAGAAATATGATTAGGTACACCTTTCTACAACCCTCTGTATAGCTTCGCATTAACAACTGGTGTTATCAATTTATAAAACGTAGTATTACGAACGCCCTCACTGGGGTCTCGAACTTAGCACCGTGTTGGTTATTTATTGCGCGTCGGTTTCGTGAATATTTTATTCATGATTAACCCAGTCTGTTTACGTAGTCGCGTATTCGGTTACCTTGTGTTAACTCGGACAGAGTTTTAACTCAGCATTTTACGAGGCGGAACGGTTTCCCGGACTCTATGCCATAAAATAATTATCTATTTCATTACCTATTGTTGAAAATGCTGTATTTTTATAATTACAAGTCTTATTTTTTTGCAGTATTTTTCTAGTTCAGGTGCGGCGTAGTGCATGTTTATATTTTACGGTGTGTGTGTTCTCCAAAGCTCATCGCAGATGGCGCGGGTGTAGTTGGACGCTGTCTATCTGTCAAATTTGTCAAAGTTCTTCCAGATATAATGGCATGCCACCTCCTTGGGGGATGCACGCCACCTACAGATTGACAAACTTATCTGTAGAATGAAGGGATGACGCCACCATCGAAAAGGATTGCCACATATTACATAAATTGCTGCAATCGGTGCAAATAGTGGATGTAACACACGATTATTTTTAGCGATTTATTAATTTAGGATTGATACATAAATATAGCCGTTTTGTTAGCCAAATAAAAAATATACATATGTACATAACATTTATTAATAACTAAAATCCACAATATAAAGCACTTGGCACTTATCACAACTTTTAACATCTAAATACGTATTTTACAAGAGGTCTACTCGGCCAGACCGTACGATCGACAAATTATTAAGTATAAATATGGCTTATAAAAATATAATTGCTGACACATTGCATTTCAAATTTTCATTTTATTGAAAACTTTTCACACAGTAATAATGATCTAATGAAGCCGAAGTATGTGCACTAATGCCATATGTATGGTCGAGTGGATAAATTCCACTAATTTCCTCGAAATCTGAGTCACTGTCACTATCGGTATCAGAGCCACTGTCTAAATTGACTATAAAGGGCTTCTCTAAATATCCGCCGTTTTGTCGATAATCGTCTTCAATTTTATGCACATGTGCACAATGTTTTTGCCATTCTAAGGCATCAATAGAACTGAACGCTTCGGTTACTAGTTTCGGCATATTTTAATTTTGTGCTCTATATTTACTTCTGCTACTCTTCTTTTCATTGATTCAGAATTCCTTTTCAGGATTTAGGTCACAGTGATAGGGTGGCAGCCGTAAACATTTGTGACCATGTTGTGCTAATAAATTATCAACTTCATATCCAGGGTCAGGTTTGTATTGTTTGACAATCTCCAGCAACTGTGGTTTAGTCATTTCTGATGAGAATTCGAAACGATTCTCATTTAACCACTTTTGAATTTCGGGTTTGTTTGTGTTTGTACTTGGAGCCTTATTAACCCGAATGCTATGGTATGGAGCGTTTTCCATTACTACCAAAGATTCTTCAAGATTGGCTAGTAATTTTTCGGTTAACCACTTTTTGATGTTTGTGTTATGCATTTCGTCGTGGTAGTCCCCACTTTTAGTATTTGATTTAAATACAAGGTCTGCCTTTTGGACAAACCCCGTTTCTCCTCCGGCATGAACAATAATAAAACGTTGCCCTTTAGATACAGGTTCTAGAACTCCTTCTGTTTCTTGACTTTGGCAGCATTTTTAGTGGTATACGAGGAAGTCTCGTCTAAGTATACAACTGGTCGACGATTAGCTGATAAAGCGTTTTTATTTCATTCTTGCAAATATCATTGCGCTCGGTTAAAACCTTGCGATTGCTTTGAGTTTTTTGGAAACGAAAGCCAATTGTTCGTAAAATTTTACGAAGTGTTTCTCTGCTACCTTGGAAATTTATGTCGTCTTTTAGAACAGTAAACAGTTTATTAAACGTTTAATAAAACCTAGATCGAAAGTGTCAACTTTAATTTTGCCACGTGTCCTTTTTCTCGATTTTCCTGGTGTGGTTATTTTCGTACCCATTTCTGTAGCGGTTTTACCTTCCGCAACAATTTTATAAATTGTTGATATACCAATACCTAAAAGAAAAATAAACTCATCATTAGAGTAATAAAATTTGAGAAAATGTAACCGAATTCTAGGCAGCCGAAGTCGCGGGCACCAGGTTATATATAATCTAACTTAAATTGGAACTAATAAATACCTACAGCTGTTTTAGTTAATAACGTATTGTCAAACGATGTCGAGATTTTTTTTTATAATAATCACAGACTATATAGGGATACTAATAATAATCTGGTAACACTAGCCTGAAGCGGCTGCAATGCGTTTGTATTATTTTTTAAACGGTATTATTGGAGCTTTTTGCAGCTTTTCTGCATCAAATAATAATTTCATTTTGAGAATAATTTCTCGTACACCATCTTTGATTGCTTTCGGCATGATTATCAAAGAAAATACTTGTAATATTGGAAAAACTAATGAACTCTCAACTGAACAACACAACACAACAACAACTGACAGCGAAGTGACATTTTCAAAATAGCTTCCGTAGTTTCCCCTTTCGCCGTTCTACAGATAAGTTTGTGGCTCTGTAATTTGAGGTTGTAGCGTTCAATACACTTTATTTACTCGAACTTTGTTAACAATGAAATTTGAGGGTAGTTGAAAATACTAGGTGCAGATCTAGGTACTATGTCTGTACTAAAGTATGTTAGCACAGTTCAGTGAGCGAGTCACCAAGCGTATGCGTCGGTCTGTTAGAAGTCGGTTCTCGGAGCTGTCTAGCCAGAAAGGTTGAAGCAGTCGAGAGCGCGGTCTCTGCAGAAATAACTCCTCCGGCTCCGCTGACCCGCCTTATGAAGTCGGCGGCGGTATGCGCGAGGCGCGCGGGGCGAGACGCGACACACGGCAGCAGTGGGGAGCGAGCGTGTTGCGATGTGAAGCGTGATGCGCACGCTTCATAGTCGCTGGGCATTTACGGCGGTTGTTATGTTACAAACTCCCCCTCTGGATCCGAAGACGTCCCGACAAGGAGACAGAACGTGTAAGCAGTTTGAGAGAGTTTCTAGTTCTTTTTCGGCCTGCCTTGCTTCTTTACTTGTGTTGGCTTTGGTTTCTGTCCAGTGGAATCTTTCTTAGGTCAACCCGTTTTCTAATGGGCTGAACAGGGTTAGGCAAGATGGTGGTATCTCCAATATACGGGACCAAGGCGGAAGCGTGATACACACCAATTGAGACATCTGGTGGTTCAGGATGAGCGATTTCATATGAAAAGGGATCGTGTCGTTTCTTTATAATATAAGGCCCGTCACGTCGAGGATTGAACTTAGCATTTGGCAACCCCCTTTGGCAGCATTACTCAGAGTGTGTACTGTTGCAAGTACAAGCTGGCCATCATTATAACAAGGCTGTCCACGGCGGTGTTTATCAACGTATGACGTACGTCTTTCTTCATTGTGCTCTTGTACTTCCCTGGCTTTCTGGGGGTTTATTGCCAATTCTTGCAGCTTGGGTGTGATTTCCGGTATAAAGTTTTCAGACTGAACAATCTGGCGGAAATAGTTGGAAATATCATCCAGTGTCCTGAGTTCTCTTCCGAACGTTAAGAAAGCAGGAGCGAAAAAGTGAATGAAAAACTGCCAGTGTGATGGGTACCTTTGGGTCGGGCATGTCCTGGGGCGGTTTATTTGTTTAGTATTTTTTTTTTATTATGTTCAGTTTTTGTGTGTGTTTAGTTTTTAATTATTTGGTAATTTTAAATTCTTAGCTTATTTTAATTGACGACGCACTTTGCGGATTTTTGCAAAATAAAATATTAAAGCTGAAAAAAAAATAAAAAAATAGTGAAATTCGTAGAGAGGCTTTTAGCAGTTTTCATAGCAAAGCGTATACTCGGAAGATGTGGCCAATCTCCATGTTTGTCTCCAACAGTATAGCCAACTGAGTCTTGATATCTCTATTCTTGCGTTCTACAGGATTTGTTTCTGGGTGATAAACGGGCGAATATGCGTGCTTTATATAGAAAGTAAAAGCAACCTGTTGCATAATGGCACTAACAAACTGGACGCCGTTATCACTTATAACGCGTCGTGGCAAACCAAAACGCAGAAAAATGTCATTTGTCATCACCATTGCACATGCTTCGGCTGTCGCTTTCTCAAGAGCAAAGAGTTCCACCCAGCGAGACGCCACATCTTCAATGACAAATATCCAGGTTTTGCCATCGGAAGAAGGCGGAAGTGGACCGAACAAGTCTGTTAAATCCACGCCTCAACCGAAAGGGTGGAAGTCTGTAAAGGGTTGTTTTACAATGGAATGTCACAAGTAGTACTGACCTTGACGCCGTCGACTGGTATTCGAAAGTTCAGATTCGAGGCAGGAAGACGTGATGAGGGACACAAGGGTGGGGGGTGTTGGGAGTCGAATCTTACTCGTGTCGTAGCCCGCTGCTGGTGCCGTCTTAATGCTGCCGACTACACGGGTCGCTATCCGAGCGCGACGAATTGATCACCGAACCACTTCAACCTTTCACAGCACGAAGCACTCACTACGATGACGTGAAATCTACTTATTTCTTGACGATTATTACGAGATTATTATAAATAACATTCCGCCAAAGCCCCGATGCTTGACGCCGACAATTTTTCCACATGCAAAGTTACATTTTTTTCCTATACAAGTGACAGCTAGCTAGTTACGTTCCGATCACTCGCGGTCCGATCGCGCAACAAAAAAAAAGGTGCGTTCCGAAGCATAAATATTAAACAGTCACCCGCCCGGACAGGCCCGAACCTGTCCCTAATCAATAGGAAGGCGAGAAAGTGTTGCGACCGCTCTCTTGAGGACCGAGTCCCCCACCTTGACTTCTGCTGTTCGAGGCGAGCCATCCCGACCCGTGTACAAATTGACAATCCGTCCTCGTCTCCATCTCAATGATGGCAGGTTCGCATCCTTAATCAGCACCAAATCACCGACTTGAGGGGGGCTCGTCCGGTCAGTCCACTTAAGGCGCTGCTGCAAGATGTGCAAGTACTCAAGGGACCACCGTTCCAAAAATCTTGAGCCATCTGCTGCAACATCTGCCACCTAGTTAACTGAATTAACTTAACATCACCGAATGGGTATTCTGGCAGGGCGTTAAGGGGCTGACCTATCAGGAAGTGACCCGGCGTCAACGCTTTCAAATCATTTGGATCCGAACTGAGCGGGCACAATGGACGAGAGTTCAGTGTCATTTAAATTTTACAGAACAGCGTCGCAAACTCTTCAAAGCGTAGAGAGGTCTCACCGGTGATCCTCGTCAGGTGCGACTTAGCCGATTTAACCGCAGCCTCAAAAATTCCTCTCCAATGAGGACATCCCGGCGGACTGAAAACCCATTCAATCCTTCGTCGGGAGCAAGCCGTACCGATGGCGTCCTGGTTACCGTTCAGGAAATGAGTGACCTCCTGCAGATATCGCGTGGCTCCGACAAAATTTGTGCCGTTGTCCGAACGGATTAATGTCGGGAGGCCCCTTTGTGAGACGAACCGATCCAGACATGCGATAAATGCCGCTGTAGTGAGGTCACTGACCATCTCCAAGTGGACTGCCTTCGTGGCCAAGCACACGAAGACGCACAGGTATGCCTTCACTAATCTGGCGTTTCGTAGCTGTAAAGACTTGACCATGAATGGTCCCGCGAAATCCGTTCCGACACCCGCAAAGGGCCAGATTTCGTTAACCCTATCCAAGGGCAAATCGCCCATCTGGGGCTGCATCGTAGCCGCCTTGGCCCGATAACAAGGCAGGCACCGAAATACGACGCTACTAATAAATATATAATAATAATAATAATAAGGCAGGTTGCATTCCGCAGCCGACCTCCTACCCTCAGCAATCCTTGAGGGTCAATAAACGGGTTGAGCCGAGACACAGCTCCCTTCAGTTGGACGCGTCCGCGTCTCAGAATGTCCAGTTCGGACTTAAAGTGCACCGTCTGCACGTTCCGTACCAATGCGAACAACGCATGGTTCCGTTCCCGTGGTGTCAGTACCTGTGTCCGCACCCGTTGCGCCTCAGAATTGCGACAATTCCGCGCAAATCGGAAGATCCAGGCGGTCACATTGACCAGCTTGTCGAGCGAGCTGTATCGTTCCAGCAGGCTGAACTCCTCTTCCGGCTCTGGTTGCGTCGTACAGACACCGACTGTCAAGGCGCCGTTCGCCGAGGTACGCGTGGACTCATTGGCCAATCCGATTCGGCTTGAGTCAACCATTTTGGACCCCACCACAAGGGATGTCCAACTAACTCCGGAGCATGACACCCACGAGACGCACAGTCTGCTGGGTTCATTTCCCCTGGAACATGTCTCCAGATTAAGGGAACCTCCGAATTCAAAATCTGCGAAACCCGATTCGCCACAAAAATCTCCAGCTTGTGAACTGAAGCCTTCAGCCAGCATAACACGATCTGGCTGTCCGTCCAAGCGTAGACCGTATCTTCTAACGCTATTGACCCACGAAGAATCGTCATCGTGTGGTTGACCAGACGAGTCAGGAGAGCCGCTCCTGAGAGCTCTAATTTGGGAATGGTCAGGCGAGTGCGCAACGGCGCAACCTTGCTCTTGGCCATGACCAACCGCACATCAACCTCCCCCGAGGAGTCGACCGTACGCAGATACACCGCAGCTCCGTAGCCCTTCTCCGAGGCATCGCAAAACCCATGCAGGGTGGCGGTGTATCGTTTGGTGGTGACCAACCTCCGTGGCAGTGAAATCCGATTGATGCCAGGGAGGGTCGAAAATAACGATTCCCACTCTGAGCTCAATGACCCGCCGATCGGGTCGTCCCATTTCAGCTCAGCAGACCACAATTGCTGCATAAAACACTTGAGCTGAAATGTTACCGGGGTGATCCACCCGATTGGATCAAATATCCTAGCCACCGTTGAAAGGACGTTACGCTTCGTCCAGACCTTCGGGGAGTCTAACTCGACCCGATACGAAAACATGTCTGACACCGGCTGGTACTGGACACCTAATACCGACAACATATTTGGATTTTCCAGATTTTCGAAAATGTGGGGATCCTACTGGTAGTCATCCGGAAGACCAGACAGTAACTCTGGAGAGTTCGACATCCATTTCCGGAGCTCGTAACCTCCACCCCGTAAGAGCTCAACTAGCTCGTCCCGTCGAGCGAGCGCCTCCTCTACGGAATCTGCACCGGTACAGATATCGTCCACGTAGAGATCCTGCTCCAGGATCGCTGCTCCTCTAGGGAAATTTAACCGTTCTCGATCCGCTAACTCCCGCAGAGTGCGTAGCCCGTACGTGTTGGTGTTCAGCTCGTACACCTTGATGGGCTGATCTGGGCACTCTCGCCACAGTATCAGCTGATACCGTCTATCGTCAGGGTGAATGACCGTCTGCCTAAACATCATCCGGATGTTAGCTACAAACACAACATTGTGTCGACGGAACCGTGTGATAACATCCGCGATGTCATGGTTCAACTTCGGCCCTGAATGCAAACAGTGGTTCAGGTTCATGCCGTTAGATGTTGATGCCGATCCATCGAACACTACCCGTATTTTGCCCTCCGGGGTCCTCAAGACCGCGTGATGAGGAGGAAGCAGTGGTCTTCACGCTTCCAGTCGATACCCGAAACCGACATGTGGCCGAGAGACTCGTATTCCCGCATGAAGTCGACGTACTTCTGCCGGAAAATCCCGTCACACTTCATGCGTCGTTCCATCGACAGAAGCCGCGTCTCGGCTGCATGGTGTGAACTGCCCAGCGGTGGAAGATCACTCCGAAATGGAAGATGTGTGATAAATCGACCTGACCGAAGGCGACCAGTATTGTTCCGATAAAACTGTTCACACTCTTCTTCAACCGGGTCCAACCGGCGGACCGTAGGAGGTTCCTCCACCTCCCAAAACTTCTGTATCACCTCCGAGAGTACAGAACCGAATAAGGGACTACGAGTCGCTAGGCGTGGGGCAGCCGGCATGACCGGACCCATTACCGCATGGCCCAGTCTGGTGTTGACCGAAACCAGACCAGTCGCCTGCAACACGTGGACACCTGGCACTAACAGGTATCCCAAGGCATCGACACCCAATAAAATGTCTACTGGGCCCGGAATATCGAACTCCGGGTCAGCCAGTGACAACCCAGCGACCAACTGTCGCACCGAGGGCGACAACCGTACGTGAGGGTGTGAGCCCATCACATTAGGCATGACTAATGCCGTGACCGTCAGATTCACCGATGAATCCACCCGTGACAAGAGAGTAATCCGGCATACTCCCTTAACGGAACCGACTTCCGTGTTCCCAATTCCCCGAATGGAATGTGGATAATCCCTTACCGAAATGCCCAACTGTCTTACAAGGTTGCACGAGACTAAGCACCCCTGGCCCCCGAGTCCAATAGTGCTCGTGCCACACAAGATTTGCCGTCCGAACTCCACGATATCACAGAGGCGGTGGGGAGCATGACCGTCTGTGGAGTGGCGGCACCCTGTAGGAATGGGGGTGATATCCGACTGTTCACCTCCCAGACTGACGGGCAGGGTGGCGCAGAAGGTGGTGGACTTCCACTCATAGGTGCCATCTGACTCCCGCCCGTAACACACGGTGAGCCAGCGGCCCGAAGTCCTCGCTGACCGTGGACAGCGGCGACCGAATCCCGGCTATCCCGCATGTTACCCCGCGCGCTGCCCCCTTCCCCTTGGGGGGGGTCCCGTCCGCGGGTACCCCAGTCACCCCGTTGGTGACTCCCGTTGCCCGGATGAGGACTGGGTCCAGCCCTGGTTGGGCCCTGTGGCCGACCAACCTGAGTCCGGCCCTGGTGACCGTCCGAAGGGCCTGACCGATTCAGGCACAACACTATGTGGTGCTTGCCACCACAGCACTCGCACGGGAACGCGCGCGAGCACTCGCTCAGCGTGTGCGGCCCCAAACAACCGAAACACAATCGGTGACGGAAGACTATCTTCCTGCGGGCAGCTACCCCGAGCGCCTTAAATTTGGCGCAACTGGTCACGTCATGACCGGCACTGTCGCAGTGCACACAGCCGTCACCCGACGGCGCGGCATTAAAAACGCCAAATTTTTTCGACCTTCCACCCCCCCGTGGAGGCGAAGGGCGCGACCCCTCCCGCATCCGCGCGGGTTGGCGCAGCACACTGGCCTCCGTATCCAGTGTGTCACATCGCCTACATTCACCCTCCTAAAAATCTGTCAATTGGACAAGTGTGGGCAGCTCCGTGCTACTGCCCCCATGCAGCTGTTCAAACCGACTTTGAACAGCTGCAGGCAACCGTGACAAAACCATATATAGAATGATATATGACCATTGGTCTACCGGAAGACCAAGGTTCTGAAGGGCCTTAGTGGCCACCAGCACAGGGTTGAGCACCTGTACTCGGATGTCAACATCCCGGGTTACTCTGGGGAAGCTAAACAGCTTCCCTAGCTGCGCATCAACCAACCGCCGTTTGTGTTGGTAGCGGTCCAACAATATGGACCTTGCTATATCGTAGTTGCCCGCCGTGACCGTTAGGTAACCGACCAACTCCTTCGGTTCACCCCGCAGAGCCATCAATAGTTGGGCCAACTTGTCGGCGTTGTCCAGGTCGTCCCGACCGTGGACCAAACTATCAAATAAATTGATGAAGGCCGGCCACTCATCAATTGTCCCACTGAAGGCCGGAATCTCCAGGTGTGGCAGCCGTCCAACAACACCCTTCGGGGTGGGTCTCCGTTACCCTCCCCACGGTCATTCCTTCGCGACCGCTTAATTTTCTCCGCGCGACGCTCAATGTCACCCAAGCATTCCATCGCTTGGTCAGCATCCGCGCAGAGATGTTTCACTATAGCCACCGAAGCTTCATCAGTAAGCCCGAGAGCTTCAGCCTCCGCAGCCAGCCGACACACCTTCCCGACGCGTGACATTGCGTCCTCCACACGCTTGAGCAGGACATCATCCATGTCCGGTCGCTCCACATACTGATGAGTATGGGCGAGCCATCTCATTTCCTCCCGGACACCATGCCGCAGTACCGTCAAGGGTGAAGGTGCCATGTTGACCGATTTAATAGATTCTGGTCCTATACTTCACTACCGAACTAAGTATAGCCAGGGACCTGCACTTGCCCGTCAGCGCTGGGCACAGAAATTAAAACTAAGTTGTCAAAACTAGGGCAACTACTAAATCAATTAAATCCTAAAAATATTTAATATGGTCGCCCTGTGGATATACACTTATAACTACTATACACTCTAAATCAATTAGAGAATGCCACCATAAAGCACAATAAAAAATAACACCCAAAAATGTATTATAAAAAAGCTATTTTTAATATAATGTAGGTAGCCGTGAACCTTCTAGAAGTGGCCTTTCCGATATGACCTGCACTTCTACTGAGGTCAGCAAAATCAGCTTAATACCCCTTAAATAGCCCGACCCTGCTCTGTAAACCGAAATAACACTGCAATACTATAGAACCCGACGTTCGCTTACAAGTAATACAATATAGTTGCTTCGCGGAATGACTGTTCCTTATGCACACCACAGTAGTTTCCGACTACAAATTTATAATAATCGTTAACTAAATCGTTAATTATACGTTCACTAACCGAAAATGAACCTAAATTGTGGTATAACGACCACAAAAGACTCACTCACAACAAAGATTGCCGACCAATCTGAGGTACCCTCTCCCAACTACAACGCGGCAAAAAAAACAACCCTACAACCGTCCGTGAATCGATTTCCTACTAGGAAACCACGCCTCTGCTACCAGAATGTTAAATCCACGCCTCAACCGAAAGGGTGGAAGTCTGTGAAGGGTTGTTTTACAATGGAATGTCACAAGTAGTACTGACCTTGACGCCGTCGACTGGTATTCGAAAGTTCAGATTCGAGGCAGGAGTACGGGATGAGGAACACAAGGGTGGGGGGTGTTGGGAGTCGAATCTTACTCGTGTCGTAGCCCGCTGCTGGTGCCGTCTTAATGCTGCCGACTACACGGGTCGCTATCCGAGCGCGACGAATTGATCACCGAACCACTTCAACCTTTCACAGCACGAAGCACTCACTACGATGACGTGAAATCTACTTATTTCTTGACGATTATCACGAGATTATTATAAATAACATTCCGCCAAAGCCCCGATGCTTGACGCCGACAATTTTTCAACGTGCAAAGTTACATTTTTTTCCTATACAAGTGACAGCTAGCTAGTTACGTTCCGATCACTCGCGGTCCGATCGCGCAACAAAAAAAAGGTGCTTTCCGAAGCATAAATATTAAACAAAGTCAATCGATAATACTTCAAATCTTTGGTTCATGGCAGTAGTCTGTAACAAACCGGCTGGCTTTTGATTGGAAGGTTTGTAACGCTGGCAATCCAAACAGTTTCTGGTGTAACTTTCTATGTACTTCCTCATGCCAGGCCAATGGTATCTTTGCGCTATGCGTTGGTAAGTTTTGTCCGTACCATAGTGACCTGCCAACGGGTTATCATGGTAAGTTTCCAAGACTTTGGCGTATTCATGCTCAGGTACTACGAGTTGTGCTTCATCAGAGTCTGCATAGGGACTGTAACGGTAAAGAAGACCATTGTTGACTAGATAACCCTTTTGACTCCAATATTCGGCATGCTCTACACCTTTTGTGTCTTCTAGAGCGTCAACTATCTTCTTAATCCATCCATCTTTGAACTGTTCTTCCCGTATCTTTCCAGGTCCACGAGTAGGCATGTCAACAGTTACGGTGCATATGGCACAGGATTGCACTGTTTCTTCATCACAGGGAGGCCTTGAAAGGGTGTCAGCAACGACATTCGTTCTTCCAGGGGTGTATTTAATAGTTATGTCAAACGCTTGCAGCTGTAATGCCCACCGGGCTAATCTTCCAGTAGGTGATTGAAGCGTCATAAGCCACTTCAGGGCTTGATGATCTGTTACAACTGTGATAGGCAGACCTTCTATATACCCTCGAAACTTTCCTACAGCCCAAACAACAGCGAGGGCCTCTCTTTCTGTAGTGGAATAGTTTCTTTCAGCTGAAGTCAGTGTGCGGCTTTGGTACTCTACGGGATGTTCATCTTCTCCCTCCCCCTGCAGTAAAACTGCTCCAATGGCGTATCCGCTAGCATCAGTCTTTATAATTTAACGTTTCGTTTCGTCTGCTTGTCGGAGTATCGGGGCTGAAGTAAGACGATGCTTTAACTCGTCGTATGCATCTTGCTGCTGTTTTGTCCAAGCCCACGGTGCGCCCTTTTTGGTAAGGCGTGTCAATGGTTCAGCGATTTTAGAAAAGTTCTCGATGAAACGTCTGTACCAAGAACAAGTTTGTAAAAAGCTGCTAAGATGCTTCGTTTTGCTTGGTGGGGAAAGGTTTGTGATCGCTGTAATCTTTTCAGGGTCTACTTGAAGACCTTTCGGTGTAATGTAATGACCCAGGTACTCAATAGATGAGCAATAGAAATTGCATTTATCTCTGTTGGCGGTGAGTCCAAACTCTCTTAGTTTCTTGAAAACTTTGTCCAGGTCTTGCAGGTGCAGCTCAAACGTAGCTGAGAAGATGGCGAGGTCATCAAGGTACGCTAACAGCTTTAAATCCACCAGGCTTACTCGCATTCTGTCAGTTAATCGCTGAAAAGTAGCCGGGGCGTTTCGTAATCCGAATGGCATTCGTTTAAACCTGAAGATACCAATTGGAGTTATGAATGCAGTCTTATCTTGGTCCTTTTCGCGGACCCCAATCTGCCAATAATCAATAAGGTGTGTTCTTGCGTCCTTTGGGCTGAGTAGACAAGGTTCATACAGTTTATCATATTTAATTACTTTTAAGCCGTTTAAGTCATCGATAACATCAAAAAACCGCAATACAAACATTTCTAAGTAGCGGCGCTATATAAATCAGTTCCTGACTATAGTGAATATAAGTGTTTTAGTGCTTAAATCTGTGAATTTGTGTGGAATAGTTGCAATCACAATTGGATACCGCGGGTGGTTCATGAACAAGTACCGCGACATTATTACCAATTACCGCACAATCATCTATCAGAAACCAACTACAATAACACTATATCAAATAATCGCACGCCCGTCATCAGACACTGGTGGCGCAGAGTGTTGTGTAGTGTGAATACTGTACGCTCAATCGCCCGGGTTCGAAACCAGTGAAACCATCACATTGCTTTTTGTCTTTTCCTTTTCCTTTTTCCTTTCTCTGACGACACTTTCTCACCGATAGAGGGCAGTGCAGCATACCAGAGCAATTTGATCATCGAGATCCCTTATACAATAATATCGCTGTCAGATGATAGAGGGCGCTGCCGTCTTCATAGACGCATCAGTCATGGCAAATAAATGTGCAGGATGTGGCAAGTTCATGTCGCTGGCAGATAGCGCTGCATGTAGCCGTTGTGAGGAGAAGTTTCACAAAGCCTGTGTTTGCCTGCCAACTGATATTGATGTGCCACCAAACTGGTTATGTCCTGTATGTAAGGCAAAAATACCTAGAGACAACGGCAATATGATGCCGGTACGACTACATGCCAATGGAGCCCACTCACATCTAAATGAAATTGTCAATCTCAATGACACTACACTGAACAACACCATGGAGCTTGACCTCGCCTCAGAACTACGTCTATGCCGAGAAGAGATGAGGTGCATGCGCGAAGAGATGGTCGGCTTCCGCGGGGAGATGAGTAAACTCTACCTATCTCTAGCGGATTGTAACAAGAAGGTGGAGCGCATCGAAACCCGCTTGGAAGCCGTAGAGAAGCAAGTAGGGGAGTCGCCAGACATCCGGCACCTTGAAGCCACAGTGATGAAGTTACTGGCCAGCGACAAAGAGTTGAGGGCAAGCAGCAATGAGCGCGACCAGGAGCTTCTCCTAAACGATGTAGAGTTCACCAAGATCCCGGAGACTAGCGGAGAAAACCCTTCACACGTGGTCACCGTGGCTGCGAGCAAACTGGGAGTGGAGCTGCAGGAGCGGGACATCGTGTGGGCGGCGCGTGTGGGCCCCGTACACGGCGCCGTGGAGGGCAAGCCTGCGAGGCCTCGGCCCCTCGTCGCGAGACTTGCGCGCCGTGTCACCCGCAACCAGCTGCTGAGCGCCGCGCGCGTCCGCCGTGGAGCCACGACTGAGGGCATGGACCTGTCGCTTCCCGGCCCGCCGCACAAGTTCAGCGTAAACGAGCGGCTGACCAAAATAAACAGGCAGCTCTTTGGCCGAGCTCGCGAGATTGGCATGAAGAAGGTACAGTGGAAGTTCGTATGGACCCGCGATGGCAAAGTGTTTGCCCGCCAGGCTATAGGCAAAGCCTGCCATCGCTTGCGGGTAGAGTCGGACATCGCACATGTTTTTGATTTTAAAGACGTTGAAAACCATAAATTTTAGTGTTGTCATAGTTCGCACCAACTGTTTAAGTCTCTTTGTCCTTAGGACTAGTCTATGTAATTGTTTGTATGTAAAAACCCCGCAAGCTAATATTTGTAAAGTCATAAACAGCTCAGCACACAAATCCAGTAACTTGGTGTTAATATGTAACTCTACTTATATCCCCAATGGTTAAAATTCGAAAAACTTGTTTGAGGTTAGGTTTGCTGAACATTCGCTCCTTCTACACGGGCCACGATGAACTCTGCGCTCTACTAATGACAAGAGAGCCTGACATTATTGCTCTTAACGAGACAAATATGAGAGTCGGCGAGAAACGCTATACACCTTCAGTACCTGGTTACCAATTGAAGCATATTCCGCGAGCTAATAGAACAGGTGGTGGTGTGGGATTTTTAATACGAACGAAAATTAAACAACATCCAGCATCATCGTTAGAACAGATGTGGTTGGAGATATCGTTGTCAGGCGCACGCGTGGCGCTTGGGGCGGTGTACAGACCGGGCACTAAGGGTGGACCAAATGTTAAGGAGGCTATAGAGGCTCTGAATGAGTCACTAGACTGTGTTGACTACTGTAACTATGTATTTGTTCTAACTGACTTCAATGTTGACATTTTGGGTGCCACTGATGACAAAGCCTCGGGAGCCGCACGAGCATTGTTACAATTTCTGTCATTTCGTTATCTTACCCAGGTAGTTGCTGAACCAACACGAGTCACCGAAACCAGTGCTACGCTCCTAGACCTTGTTATTACGAACTTATCAGACCGTTGTCGCAATGTCAAAGTATATCATAATCCCTCCCTTAGTGACCATGGAGCAGTCATAGCAGAGTTTAATACACAAAAAACAAACAACAAACCAAAATATGTAACTACGCGTGGGCTTCATACGATAAATGAAAATCGATTCTCTGAAGACCTTAAAACTATAAATTGGGATAATATTTATGGATCACAGGACGTGGACGCGATGGTGGAGTCTTTTGAAAAGTGCGTCATTGACCTGTTTGACAAACACGCCCCTAAATTCACAAAACGTGTCAAGGACAAGCATAACCCCTGGATAACCAGTAATGTTCGATTGATGATGAGACTCAGGGATAGAGCCCTCATTAAAGCTCACAAAAGTAAATCAGATTCCCACTGGAACTACAATAAGAGTCTGAGGAACTTAGTTACGTCGTCATTAGAACGGGAAAAGACCGCGTACCTGAACTACTATGTTAATAGACATACAAAGGACCCAAACAAAATGTGGAAGCACTTAAAGAAGATTTCACCATTTTCAAATAACACTACTCAAGAAATTCCTGAGTCTCTCAATGACCCGAATAAAATAAACCATTCCTTTCTGACGACGTCTGGTGATCCCGTTGTTAATGTTGAGGCCCTAGAGCATTTTAAATCAACGAAGTTTGGAACATGTTGTTTTGAACTTAATACATGTACAGAGGCTTAGGTTATCAAAACAATTAACTCTATTAAAACCCATGCGTATGGACATGATATAATCTCAATGGATATGATTCGTCTCACATTACCAGTAACCTTGCCAATTATAACACTTATTATCAACACCTCGATTTAGATTTACACCTTCCCAAGTAGCTGGAAACTAGCTAAAGTAAGAAACTAGCTGGAACTAGGTAAGGAGACCTTACCCAAAAACAATGATGTAAGAGCACATAAAGATCTAAGACCTATAAGCATTCTTCCAGTGCTGTCAAAAATTCTGGAAAAGGTTGTGAGCAGGCAACTCACCATGTACGTCGAGTCTAAAGGTATATTACCAGTCAAGCAATCTGGATTCCGCAGCAGTCACGGTACCGAGACGGCACTGTTAAGTGTCACTGACGACATAATCGCAGCTTCAGGTGAAAACATGGCAAGCGCTCTAGTTTTACTTGATTTCTCGAGGGCGTTTTATTGTATGAATGTGGATTTATTAATCGCCAAACTATCTCACTACGGGGCTTCATATAATACCTGTAACTGGTTCCGCTCTTTTCTTTCTGATAGACGACAATATGTGGTCACAACAGACGAACGTGGTGTTGAAGAAAGATCGGATGTGAAAAACATATCCAGAGGAGCCCCGCAGGGATGTATCAATAGCCCAATTTTGTTTATTATATTCACTGCTGACATTGCAACTAGTATAAAGAGCTGCCGATTCCACCTTTATGCAGATGACACACAATTATATCACAGCTTCTTGCCAGGATCGACCCTGGACGCTGTAGAGACTATAAACCATGATCTTGATAATGTTAATAGGTGGTCGGAAAATAACAATTTAGTTCTGAACCCAACTAAATCTCAATATCTGATTCTAGGAACGAAATGTCAGCGTAACCGTGTCTTATCAAATAATCCTAAAATCAAAATAAACGGGGAACGGGTTACACGTGTAGCCAAAGCAAGAAATTTGGGTTTAATCATGGACGAAGTTTAATCATATAAACTCAAAAGTCAGAACAGCCTTCTACAGACTGAAGATTTTGTATGGTCTACGTAAAAACCTTAGTATCAAGGTTCGGGAAACTCTAACAGAGTCTATCTTTGTTTAATTTTTGCGATGCTGTCTATGAGCCGCGAATATATAAAAAGACTGAAACGGCAATACAGAGAGTGCAAAATGCTTGTGCAAGGTTTTGCTACAATATTAAGAGCAGAGCCCATCCCTTATCTGAACAAGAATGGTGTTTTGAAGATGTCAGCTCGTCGGAAAACACATTATGCATGTCTAATACACAAAGTAATCCACTCCAAAAGACCCGACTATCTGTTCAAAAAGCTGACATTCTCCAAAAACCTCCACAGTAGAGGAACACGCTCGAAGGCGGAGAATAAGCTGTCGATCCCCAGGCACAAATCCAGCGGGTTAAGGGGGAGCTTTCGTTTTGCTGCAGCTAAAATTTGGAATGATATACCACCGCCTCTAGGACTGCCTATGTATAAAGATACATTCAAATTATCTATTAAGAAATATCTTTTAAATAAGCAAATAACTGCAGTTTGACTTTAACCTAACCTAACCAAGTATTTTTATTATCTTTGACCTAAACGTTATGGCCTGCATAGTCACCTAATGAAACTGGATTTTATGTGCTGCTGCCTGCTCCATAGCTAAATGGTGCTTTGTTAATTATTACTATTATTATTATTATTATTTTTAATTGTGTTTTGGGTATTTTCTTTTTGTAAAGAAAATATTTGTAGTTTTTTCCCTTTTTGTATAAATATTTGTTTTAATTTTTACAAGTACCTACCTAATATCGACCTTTGAGTAAATTGTACCTTCTGGTGTTCTGGAGGGCCGGCTGGAAACCAGCGCTGAAGGTGAGACTTGTCTCAGTTCAGCATTGCTGAGCCGGTTCTTATTGACAATGTCTCTACCTATCTGATTTATTTGTAATGACTGTTGTTTAATTGTGTTAATAAAGAAATATCATATCATATCATATCATATCATATCATATCATATCATATCGTATCATATCATATCATATCATATCATATCATATCATATCATATCATATCATATCATATCATATCATATCATATCATATCATTTCATATCATATCATATCATATTATATCATATCATATCATATCATATCATATTATATCATATCATAATAACCTGCCTTCAAATCCATCAAAGACATGTAAGGAGTTGGTTTAGCTTCGTGTAAAAGGTCGTCGATCCTTGGGATCGGATATAGGTCAGGTACCGTGACTTCATTGAGGCGACGGTAATCAACGCAAACTCGAACGCTTCCATTTGGCTTCGGAACTAAGACCACAGGTGCTGACCACGGGGATGAACATGGCTCAATTATCCCTTCTGCTAACATCTTTTCGAGTTCTTTCTTCAGAATCCCTTTCCGAGGAGGTGATAATCTGTAAGGAGGCATTGTGGTCGGTGAACTGTTTCCGGTTTTAATGGCGTGCTCAATCAACTTAGTAGGTGTTTGCTTTGTCTCAAAAACATCTTTGTTTTCTGTAAGCAATTGATTGAGTTTCAGTTTCTGGTTCTCAGTCAGTTCGGGTAATACATCAATTGCATTAATGCCAACATCCCAATCCTTTTCATCAAAGAGGTTAGCTTTGTTTGGTGATAGCTCAACTTCTGCCTCATGAACGCTAATCTGTGCATCTCTCATCACAAAGTCCAGGTAGCTTGGGGAGTACCCATCAAATCTTGGAGGAGTCGAGGCTAGATCGATAGGAATGAGTTTGTACTGTTTGCTGCTATCCGACAAATACTGCCCAACTGGATTCTCAATTCTTGTGTCAACGGTTGGTGTTGTTGAAGGAGTGGTAAACACAGATGCAGAACATGAAGAAACCGACAGCGGTTTCAATGGGCTCATCAAAGACATCTCCTCAAAGATGTTTTCTTCGAAGTTCGCAAATTCCTCGGAGTACAACTCGTATTCCAGGAGTGGTTCGTCAATGAAATGCCAAGTGTACTATGATAAGTTTATGACCATTCCAGCATCTTGAAGAAAATTAATACCTAGCAAGGTTCTGTTCTCCTTAGCATCTGGCATAACGATGAACGTTGTTGGGATCTTGCGACCATTCAAGATAACGCCTGCTCTGAATGTCAGTACATTCTGTTTCTTAGCAACGTCGTCAGCGAGTGTCAGACTTATTGATTGGTTCTTGAACTGGTATCCACGGTCGCGAAGAGTCGTATATAGGGAATAGGAGGCAACACTCGTCTTAGCGCATGTGTCTACATAAGCTGTACCATTTATGCCATCAATGTCAAGAAAAACGACTTGCCTTGAGCGCGCGTCTATCTGGATGACGATAGCGCAAAATGTGAGGTTTTCTGTCTTTACTGGTGTTGTTTGCTTGCCCTTGCAATTCATGCAATTACTTCGGAAAACTCCTGGGGCACCACAACCATAACAAGAGAATTTTGGCTGTGATGGAGATGGGGCTTGGGTTTGATGCTCTGTAACTGTAACGGGTTTAGCAGTAGAAGTTACGGTCTCTTCAGCGCGTTTCCTCTTGCGACAAACCTCTACAGTATGGCCTAGATTCTTGCAATAGCTACAGCGTTGCTTTACTTTGCCTTGCTTCATGAGCATCGTATTAGACGTTGATGTTTGAGATGATGAGTATTCTCGTAGGGCTTGTTCAATGCCGCGTGACGTCTCCAAGAGCTTATCGAATGTCGTGATGGTGTCTCTCGGCATACGGTTTCTTATTTCCAGACGAATAAGTGCGAAAATCATATCGATTTGCTGCGTTTCGCTTAGTGCTGGTGGTGGAAGCGATGCACCCTCTTCTTAGATATGAAGGCTTCCGTCGTTTCATGTTGTTCCTGAAGGCCATGCGTTATCTCGTGAAACACCATGTACGCTGGCTTCTTTGGGGCAAATGTATGATGCAATCTTTGCATGAAGTCGTCCCATCCAGTAATATTGTTTTTAGCTCCTTTCCACCAAATAGCCGCTTCACCTCTTAGCAGGAGCGGGAGTCCCTTGAGTGCATCAGCATCAGTTACTCCTTCTACCGACTTGTACACTGATGCAGCAGCTAGGAAGGCTTCCACGGCGCCTGCGTCCTTCTCACCGTTGTAAGTGATGTTACAAGAGGCGAAAGATCCTCGCTTGGCATCCATAATGGTTTGCAGGATTTGCGTGAATTGATCATTTGACATAGACATGTTGATGATTCGATGTGGTTTAGGTCGTAGTCCCTCAATCTTCAGTGCTTTACTCGGCCCGACGTTGTGCGCCACTTTGTAACGTTCAATACACTTTATTTACTCGAACTTTGTTAACAATGAAATTTGAGGAAAGTTGAAAATACTAGGTGCAGATCTAGGTACTATGTATGTACTAAAGTATGTTAGCACTGTTCAGTGAGCGAGTCACCAAGCGTGCGTATGCGTCGGTCTGTTAGAAGTCGGTTCTCGGAGCTGTCCAGCCAGAAAGGTTGAAGCAGTCGAGAGCGCGGTCTCTGCAGCACTAACTCCTCCGGCTCCGCTGACCCGTCTTATGAAGTCGGCGGCGTTATGCGCGGGGCGCGCCGGGCGAGACGCGTTACACGGCAGCAGTGGGGAGCACGCGTGTTGCGATGTGAAGTTGATGCGCACGCTTCATAGACGTTGTGCATTTACGGCGGTTGTTATGTGACAAGGTTAATTTTGCCAGTGTCAACTGTATTTGAAAGATCACGAGACGTTTTTGCACCTAACCTCAGATGAATGAAACTCTTTGCCTCCAATCACGAACAAAAGGAGGGCATAGGTTCCATTATGTGCATGATACCCGTTATTATTTTGTTTACATGTAGTCAGGTTGTTGCCTTACTTACTTTATTAATTAGTCATATTTTTATACAAGTATTACACGATGTGTGAGGTGTTTGCATTTAAAAAGTTGGAAATTTACGACTGAATTAGGTGTTATTAACCACCAATGTAACATGAGCTCTGCATGCAACTATTTCCGTTAAGAACTTAGATCTTTATGGAGTGATCTTATGGTGGTTGCGTAGTGTCTGCTTCATAATATTAATACGATACGGGGTGTAGTAGGGTGCTCCAGGGTTTGCATCCGACCCGTAGGGTAGGAAAATCGTACTGGTAGGCATTCTACAAACTCTCACCGGTGGCTCAAAGTAGTCGTTGTACACATGACGGCCACACCCCGGTACACCACGTCGGCTCGTGGGCTAAACCCGGTGAGGGGGCCTGGTAGGCTTCGGCAGACAGGTTTCTACGCGGATACCTCCCGCACGTGCACAAGTCTAACTCGGCGGGGAAGGCAGCTCATGCTGATAAGCACCGAGTCCTGGCAGACCGGGCGAGTTAGCAAGGCAATGTTGATGGCTAGGGTGGCAGTTGAGGTCAGAAGTGACACCGGCTAGAGACTGCATCCGAACCCTCCGCCAGTCGTAGCGGTTTCCGTTCCCCTGGGCTACGGGGGATGAGCACGAGAGAGGGCATCTGCGACTGCGCTACTAAAACACCCATAAAACTTGATTTGACCTTTGGTGCATGGAATGTAAGAACACTCCTTGACCGCGGGGATAATATCTGTCCCGAGCGAAAGACCACCATTGTAGCTCGTGAGCTCTCGCGCTATGACGTAGATGTGGCTGCTATCAGCGAAACACATCTCGCCGTCGAAGGAGAGCTGGTGGAGCACGGTGGCGGATACACTTTCTTCTGGAAAGGACTCGCAGCCTCCGAATCGCGACGGTCAGGCTTGGGCTTTGCGATCAAGAATCGGCTTGTTAAACAGCTGCAAGAGTTACCGGTGCACATCTCAGACCGAATTACAACTTTGCGCCTACAACTCGACAATAATAACCACCTTAATGTCATTAGTGTCTATGCTCCTACGCTAGACAAATCTGATGACATTAAGGAACAATTTTACGAGGAGTTGACTCACTGTATTGAACACGTACGTCCTAGGGAACAGATCCTCTTACTAGGGGACTTTAATGCCAGAGTAGGTCAGGATTTTGCAGCCTGGCCTAAGGTCCTGGGCAGACACGGGGTAGGCAACATGAACGAAAACGGACACTTGCTACTCAATCTTTGTGCAAAACTCGACCTGGCGATCACGAACACTATGTTCAGACTTCCCGCCAAGCTCAAAAATACGTGGATGCACCCAAGATCCAAACACTGGCATCTCATAGACTACGCTATTGTGAGGCAAACAGATGTTTCCCAGGTCCAAATCACCCGCGTCATGCGTGGAGCACACTTTTAGACGGATCATCGGCTTGTAGTCACTAAACTACGTCTTCGCCTCCGTCGTCCTTGTAGGGCTGCCAAGTCAAAGCCGCCAAGTCTAAACTGGGATAGGCTAAAGCATCTTGGGACGAGGGTAAAATACGTCGAAGCGTTGGCAACCGTGCTGCCGCACACCGACACGGAGGTCTGTGATGTTGATGTTGACTGGGGGACTCTATCTTCTCACATATTAGACACCGCCTTGAACACTTTGGTTCTAAAAGTCCGTAAGAATGAGGACTGGTTTGATGAGAATGAGGGAGGCAATTGACAAACACCGGCGTCTCCTCAGGCAGCATAGAACGAGCCCACGTGGTATTGCGGAGATCAGAGAGAGTGACCTGGAGCTGCGCAGACTAACTCGGGAAACAAAGAACAAGTGGTGGCAGGACAAAGCTCGTCAAATGCAATGGCTCGCGGACAATAACCAACTAGGGGAATTCTTCGCTGAGGTTCGAAAGTTGATTGGTACGACTTCACTTGCAAAAGTGCCGCTTAAATCTGCTAGTGGCAACGGCCTTCTCAAAAGCAAGGAAGAAATACTCAAACGTTGCTCGGAATATGTCAACTCTCTGCTAAATGTGGACCGGTCTGCAGATCTGGAACCCATAAACTCGATCCCTCAACTCCCCCTAACTAGCGAGCTGGATGAGCCGTTGCCACAAGGCGAGATTGTCCTCGCAATAAAACAACAGCAGAACAAGCGTGCGGTTGGCGTTGATTTTATAGCAGGAGAACTGCTTAAATACGGCGGTGAGGAACTACATTCGGAAATATGGAAGCTTTTTAATCTTATGTGGAATAAAGAACAGGTCCCATCAACCTTTACAGTTTCGCGCATAAGGGCTCTATATAATAACAAGGGTGACCGCTCTGATTGTGGTTCCTATCGCGATATTTCGCTTTTATCAGTCCCTGGAAAAGTCTTTGCCAGAGTACTCCTAAACCGCCTGATGAGACTTATCAGAAACATTGTTGCCTGAAACCCAGTTTGGCTTCCGACCTGACCGAGGCACAGCTGAGGCTATCTTCTCAGTGCATCAACTGCAAGAGAAAAGCAGAGAGCAGGGCCGTCACATGTATCTGTGTTTTATTGACCTTGAGAAGGCTTTTGACAGCGTGCCTCGAGAAGCCCTCTGGATGGTGCTGAAGAAGATAGGGTGCACGGAGAGGTTTGTGAGACTTCTCAGACTCCTCCGCGATGGCATGCAGTGCTGCGTCGCTGTCAACGACGAACAATCAGAGGTTTTCCCCGTGACCTGTGGGGTCAAACAAGGCTGCGTTCTCGCGCCTACATTGTTCGCGTTGTATTTTGCGGTCGTAGTCCGGGAGGTCTTACGGGCCTCTCCAAAAGGAATCCGCATCCGTTTTCGCACCGATGGCAGCGTGTTTAATCTGGCGAGGCTAAAAGCCCGCACAAAAGTCACACACGCGATGATTACTGAGATCATCTACGTGGATGACCTATGCTTCGTGACAGAATCCCCAGACAGCCTGCAACAGCTCATGTCCGATTTAGACAAATCTTGCCGTAAATTTGGCCTAAAAATCAGCGTCAAAAAGACGGAGGTGATGTCTTTAGACATTGACGGTCACGAGGCACTGAAAATCAAACTTGGCGAGGACGAGCTGAAACAGGTCGATAAGTTTCGCTACCTGGGGAGCACTCTAACATCCGAGTGCAACCTCGATGCAGAGATCAACAGCAGCATCGGAGCTGCAGCTGCAGCATTCGGCAAGCTGGATACCAAGGTCTTCTGCTCACACGGCATAAAGCTAAGTACGAAGATCTCAGTATACATGGCGGTCATTCTGCCTAACATCCTGTATGCTGCGGAAACTTGGACTGTGTACCGTCGTCACATCCGCATGCTAGACCGATTCCACCTAAGATGTCTGCGTAAAATTATGAACGTCAGATGGTCTGATCGCGTGCGGAGGTGCTGCGACGAGCCAATGTAGGTGGCATTGAGGCTTACCTCATGCGGCGACAGCTTCGGTGGTGCGGACACGTGTCAAGTATGGCAGAGCAGAGGGTCGCAAAGCACATCTTCTACTCAGAACTTGAGGAGGGCAAGCGCAAGCATGGATGACAACTCCTCAAGTATAAAGATGTGCTGAAGCGACACATGAAGAGATGTGGCATAGAGTCTTCCCAGTGGGAAAAGCATGCCGCTCTAAGACCCGAGTGGAGGGCTTTGGTTAAAACCAAAGTCCGTGAGTTTGAGCTCCACCGGCGCGCCGAACTCGACACCAAGCGCGATGAGTTAAAAGCCCGACCACCTGCGCTAACTCAATATAATTATGTTAACGGTGTGCTCACATGCCCGCAATGTGCGAGGATCTTCACAAATAAGATAGGCTACACAAGCCACATGCGAACACACGAGCGAGTCTAAAACTCTCGAAGCGGTCGCCGTGACCGAAATCGGTCAGACCACATCATACGATTGGGGCCATTGGGGATGTTTTACTGAATAAACCATGAATTATGAATTAGTTAGTAAAAAAAAGTCGCCCCAGTACGTTTTGGGCCGAGCCGAGCGTTTAGTATACAGCGTTTATTATAACAGACAGGTGTACTCATTATTAAGAGCTTGTAGTCATTTTGGCAAAATATATAGAGAATTTACTTTCACAATAATAACATAAAAACAGTTATCATTCAAAACTCTTCGAAAATTTATTACATTAGTCTACCCATAAAACCCTGAATTAATAGTTATTTACGCAACAGTACTCTTTTAATTTAAGGGTCAAAGCATGCAGTGACTTTTCATTATATCTAATATAAATTTTGTTCCATAAATTGCGCAATGCAAAGTGTTGCGATGGAGGGGGATGCTATAAATTTACAACTAATAAACATGTACCCCAATAAAGTAGCAGAACCAAGAACCCTCAGTGATTAATTCGGTGCAATAGCTTACAGATGGTCGCGTACAAGGTGTCCAGTGAGCAATAAATAAAACGAAACCAGCAATCTTTATTGCTCCTAACCCTTATCATCCCAAGGGTTGCATATGACCTACACTCCATAGCCCTGGTCATTTCTAGACATTCGCGCTTACCTTGTGCATATCTGCATTCGCGGATTGGCCAATCTACATTCTTGTGCTGTATTACGTATCATTTGAAATAAAAAATACAAATTACAGGTACAAGAAGAACTTAAAATAATTATTCAAGCGCGTATAATTCTGTTCACAAACTAAGGTGGTCGGTATCGATCCACGCGCCAAGTTGACAGCTGCATCGCTTAAATTCATGATGAAGTAGTACTTGTTAATAGAATTTCATGGAACAAGCTGTTATTGTGAACTTAGCAATTTGGGCGCAGCCGGCTAGCAGAACTTAATTCGTTTGAGTTTCACGTGTCGATCGCTACAAATTGTCGACGAAAGCTATACCTACCAATAGTTTAGAAAACGTATGATTATAGATGTTCAAGTCGAAAGCAGAAAGTTTGACTTCGGAACTTTGTCTGGATTAGTTTGTAGACAATAGTAAATTATGGACCAAGGGGATAAATCACTGTGTTAGTGGATAAAGCACGGGCGCGATATTGAATCCTGAATGTAACGGAGGACTCCAGATTGAATGACGAGCGAAGCGACGCGAAGAATAAAGACTGAGTCCTGAGTGAAGTGAGGGATTCAAGCGTGCCCAAGACAAAACAGCATTATCCCCAAGGAGTATACACTGCTTTTCGCACCTTCTGTGAGAAAATATTAAAAGCAAGGCTACTAAAAAAGCATTTTATTAAAGTAGATTTATATAAAAAAATATGTTTGATACATTAGTCCAGCTGCAGCGTCTTGCAACAATCGCGGGTGTTGTTTTATATAAAATGTATTCCATTCTGCTCGCTGTGGCCAGCTCGATTTTCAAATAAGTTCGACACCGCGCTCTCCCT
The DNA here is from genome assembly GCA_949825045.1 of Argyresthia goedartella. Taxonomy (NCBI): domain Eukaryota; kingdom Metazoa; phylum Arthropoda; class Insecta; order Lepidoptera; family Argyresthiidae; genus Argyresthia; species Argyresthia goedartella. The sequence continues at coordinate 21,958,481 of OX463807.1, forward strand.
CTGATCCCGCCCCCGCCCCCGCTGCCGCCCCCGAGGAGTTGGGCTGTGAGCGCCCATGAGTAAACCATGAAAATTGAAAATCATTTGAAACCCAGGGTGTGATCTAGGTTGTGATGAATGAATGAATTAATTAATGGTGCCACTCCAGACATTGTTTTAAACATGTTCCGGTCTTTCGGCCGGCATACCAGAGGGCACAAGTTTTGAAAGAAGGGGGTGTGACCTGCTCGTCAGGAAGGAAAGGAGGGTGAATTAAATCGACCGACTCTTAAGCCAATATAGGATATGTGGAAATGGGGAGGATTTTGGATTTGGAATGAACGGTGCCTCTCCAGCCAGGATATTAAACCTGTTCCGGTCTTTCGGCCGGCATACTAGAAGGCACACCTTTTGAAAGGAGGGGCTGTGACCTGCTCGTCAGGAAGTAAAGGAGTGAGATTTAAGCGACCGGCGCTTCTGCGTGACACCTATATAGGATATGTGGAATGGGGAGGATTTTGGATTTGGAGAGCAGCAGTTGTTTTTTTCGAATTCTTGCCATCCTTCTAGGTTCCATTATCATTTGCTGACTGCTGCTTCGTTTTCCTGAGAACTATCAGTTTCGCTATATTTTTCAAGATGATGTTTCTTCATGGCTTAAGGCATATTTGTCATTATCTCCGAGAAGCACACTGAGTCGTTCTAATAGCTGTCTAAAAATTTCAGTTTCCTTTTTCAAATATTGGTTACCTTCTTCTTTTGTCTTCACTTCAATATCTGTCAGTCTCTAGTCGCTATGTTAAAATTCAACACCTGCTGCTTAACCTGCACACATGTGCATGCCGCGTGTTCATGTTGTTTGTTTTTTAGGCCGGAGCTGGGATTGCTGTTGCATTGGCGACTACCTCCTTTATTTTGTTGTTTATTGTAATATGGAATTTTGAGATTTAACATGGACAACACAACGCGATATTTTTCAAAACAGAGATTTTTATCTCCTTGTACAACTCTTTGATTCACAAGGCAATGCGTACCTCAGCGTACACCAGGGATAACACAGCTCTGCTTTCTACCTGCTGTACATTCAGTAACATTTGTTTAGTTTACGGCATTCTTCGAGTCCTTGTTTTTTACATTCCACATTCCACGCCAGAGCTCTGCAACTATGCACATATTACAAAATAACACACACAATCACAAACACATATCTACTGTGTGACATAAAAGACTAGATAACTGAACTTTCAGAACTTTAGTTCCAGGCGGCATTCAGGGGACTAGAAAATTGGCGATTGCTGTATCTGTACTCCCTGCCTCTCGGCGTGAGATCACGTTACGACTTATTGTTGCGTGTTTTTAGCAACCATTTACTTAGTTTCCAAGATGATGCACTAAACACCACCCACGGATGCTCCACCTGCGATGAAATGAGATCCGTCTGTTTCCCAGGCTGTTGCTGTTAAGAGAGCCCTATATTGTGGGTGGACTCACTCTGCTAGGAGCGGCTAGAGTCGTATAAGGCGGCCCTTTATCTGGTGAGTGATCTGGTGCTGCGATCCTAGTTAGAGTGTTGCTCAGAGCCTATCAAATTCACACTTCACGCACTGTATTTTCGCTCTTTTAGCTACATTAGACACACGCACTAGAGATTTACATTATGCCACCAGTAAGTAATCGTGTTTTTCGCTCTTATTAAGGATAGCGCTTGTTAGGGTGTTAAAGACGGAGCAAAAGACGCGCGCCCCGGGGTGGTTGTAAGCTATTATTGTTTTGAGTACCTAATGCTTTTGCCGAGCTCAGCAGGCGACCGTCCGCTTTGGCTTCCAAAAAACCTGAAGTGATCTAGGTTATGACATAATGAAATTCAGTAGAATAAATATTGATGGAAATGTTAGGATTTCATATTTTTTTCAATAAGGTCTTCAACTTTCTGTGGTTTTCATACCAGCAATAATAATACAATATAATAAACATTTTATTTTGGACAACTAATTGATCCATATTTAGGTAGTATGTTTACGCGCACAATTTACGTAATTCTATGTTAGCTTCTGAGAACTACACACACTTATAGACATATTTACAATTTATAATATTTTTTATTATTTTTTATTTTTGACAAAAACAATATATCATCGGAGTTCATTTTTAACGAAGCACAATAAAATACAATATGTCAAAAAATCGACAAAAAGGTTTGACACAAAATAGTAAATAATACAAGTTATACAAACTTAATTACACATACAAACCGCCCCAAGAACCGAGCGGCCCAAAGGTACCCATTACACTAGCAGCATTACCGCGCACAGTGAGTGAGATCCCCTGGCCTAGGCATTGTTTACAATTATAAATATAATATATAATAATGTAGCCCATGAAAGTCACCACCGAGGAGCACGGGCCTTTACCCGTATACGAGTAAGATTGAGCCACACTCCACCATGCTGGCTCAGTGCGGGTTGATGGAGGGGTGTCGGGCTAGTGGCCAATCCGACTGTCAGATGTTTTCAAGCGGGCGGCCCTCTGACCAGCTTTACGACTACTACCACCGATAGTAGCTGGGACCTACAGCGTAACGTGGTATCCGAAACACGGAAGCGCCCGAAACAAATGTCACATAGAAACGGTCACCCATCCAGTACCCGTCTCAGCCAGATGCTGCTACCCGCACGATCGTTTCCGAATTGCGAATACCCCTAGGCCACGGCGGTATTCATTCACGGTAATTTACAATTAATTCATATAAATTAGACTGAGGCGCGATTCGACCCACACACTATCTGCGTATTAGCTTTGGTGCATTTTTTCTAATGTTTGAAAACTTTATCTCTATCAGTAGAATTGGCAAAGAAAACAATACCGTGGCTTAGGACAGCGTGCATATAGCCAAAGTATGATAAAATAGCCCTCTGGGGATGCAATTTATGTTAGTCGCCTTAGTGGGTGTACGAAGCTATTTATTTGTCGATATAGTTTCTCCATGTGAAGCTTCGTGGAAGCTTCCATTCACAATTTTGGTCTAAGTGTAGTCGAGGAATTTAATTGGTTTGACTCACTCTATATTCTACTAACTGGCAGAATAGTACACCCAAAGGAGTATTTTGGTGAACAAAAACTTTTCCCAGGTTTGGATGTTTATACCTATATATGTGTGACCACGACATGACACGGTAATCTAGCGTGGGATCAGAAGCAATGTATGTGCCTGTATATAAATGTTATGCTATATTATCTAAGGACAAAAAATGCTGATGCAGTGCGACAGGTTAAAATTGAATACGTGTATCAACGGCAAAGTTTTAAATCCGTCATTGTATACAAAAGCAAGGCAATGTATAGAATGCCTAAAATTGGCAGTCAATGTTTTTTATTTTTTATTTAACACTTTACCTAGGCATTCTATATCATGCCTAAACCGTAATAGGCATGATGAAATTCGGCTCTTCCGACACCTAAGGACTAATTCTGAGTTGCACACGAAATTATTAACAGGGCAAAGTGGTGGGTCGGGGTAGGTGATGGCTAAAGAGAACGAAACCCTTTGCCTTCGTGTTAGGTTGACATGTCAGAGTAAATAAATATCAATTACTAACTAAATCCAGTAAAACAAAGAAAAAGTGAAGAGTACGAGTAGTTTGATGAAAAAATAGGTAATCTTCAATTTGTGATTAAATCCCTTTCATTAAATTATCTGTTTTATTTGTAATTTAAAAAAAACAGGGGTATAACATTATTTCATACATTGACTGGCCTTGGTTCGTTATTTCAAAACTCAAAGAAATCAAAATTCAATTCATTTATATGGCAAAAATAATACACGTTTACAAGTCAAACAATTAAGTCTCATTTATATGTAGGTATAAAACTTACAAAGGATTATTAATTAATAGATTATTATATTCTACTTCCCGTATGCCACTTCTATATAAGTGATAATACATTTCGTATACCACCTTCACTTTAGGAATTTATATGATACAACTAATATAAAGTTACAAAAAAATATATAAGTTGTCCATGCACAGAGCTATAATGGTTTGTCAGTGGATAGTAGGACCATCTTTACGTTTTTGATGCAAAGTTGCCCGTTACGGAAGCAAATAATGCCTGAGCATGTAAAGGTTGATGTTTTGTTGACTATACCAAAGCCTTTTTGTCGGGCTTTTGCCCCGTGGACTCGGGTTTCAAAAAGGATGTAATCTAAAGGCTTGTTTTGTTCACAGCATGTTATAATAAAAGAATTCTGTTTTGTTACTAAGGACAGATTTAAAAGCACATTTTAGTGTCGTTTGAGCAAAAAAATGGTGTACATTTTTTATCAGAGAAATTAGGCGTATTTTCATATCCATACGCTATTTTAAATAGGTGATAGAGGAGTAGAAGTTAGTAGTTGTAGCCTTTGCCACTTGCGAATAGATTGCTGTTGCTTATTACAGTTATCTATTATTCGTCCTATATTATAGAAATGTGTGCAAAGGAACTATTGAAAAACTTCGGGCAGAAAAAACGTAGATCAGGCATAGAATCTCATAAACACTCAAATATAAGGGCCAAAAGGACCAACTTAATAAACATTTTAAAAAAACGCGAAGGTGGAATGTCATTTCCATTTAACGGTATACGAAACGTAATTTAATTAACATTTTAGTACTTTGCTTAGCATTAGCATTATTTCTTTGCATTTCGTGAGTAAACCGAGCGCGTCATATTTACATATCGGAGATATCTTACACCCTATTTAGTAATTCCACCAAATCTGAGCTTTCCATATAGAACCGAGCCGTAGGCCAGCAAGATAAGTCCATACACCACTTACTCGAGTGCGTCAGACTAAGATTGGTGAGTTAATAATTTCAATAAATCGTAACGATTTGAGCACGACGCGAGATTTTTTTTTATGAAACTTTGTGACCCACCTCCCTGTAATGAAAAACGTCAGATTTTTTGAATTGTACTTATTAGCATGTCATTAAGGTGATACGAAAAAAGGGGATTTTTTCGAATCCATTTACTCCACCATGAGTATTTGATTAAGATTTTCACTAAAGGAAAACGCGATTGGATGAAATTTTCTCGATAGAATTTAATTACGAAATCACCTCTAAATTGTTTTACTTTTTCCTGTAATTCTGAAATCTTAACTAATTTCATTGTGGAACTGCATTCAAAATGTGGATATTATGTATTCGCATAATCTCCTTAATTTTTTTTTTTAAATAGCCTAGTTTATTTTTAAGCAATTTTTCTGTCGTTTAGCGCTACCTTTTTTCATTTTTTCCCGATTCCGTCTCTCTAACACTGCGGGTCTTTCCGCCTGGAGTATAGACGAGGTATCGCCTTAACTCACCACATCTTACTTTGTGTCGCTCGAGTAAAAGCTCTTGTATGGACTCTCTTTTTGTTACGCAATTAGACATAGCCCTAGATGGAAAGCTCAGATTTGGTGAACTTACTAAAAAGGGTGTAAGGTATCTCCCGTAGAGTGTTGCCAACTTAGCTTTCTAGGGTTCCGTAGAGAACAAGGAACCCTTATAGTTTCGTCAAGTCTGTCTGTCCGTCCATCCGTCCGTCCGTATGTTACAGCAACTTTATGCAGAAACTATTAGGACTTCACAGTTGAAACTTGGTATATAGATATATTCTTTGAACCGCTATACGGCAACCTGTCAAAAATGACGTTGAGGTTTCTGAAACGATTTTTCCTCAAAGTAAATCGTTAAAGAGACAGACCCTTCCAAAGTGAAAAAAATGTGTGTGTCCCCCTCTCTAACTTTTAAAGTTAGAAAGTGAAAAATCTACAAAAAATATATGCTATGTATCTCAATACACACTTTCAACGAAAATTAGTTTGAACAAAATATAATAAGCAGTTTTTAAGATATTTATTAAATATAAATATTTATTAAAAACCGCAAAGATAGCTTTGTCATTCACACAAACACTATTGAAAACAAAGTTACTACACAAACATACAGTCACATAATTACTTGCTACAACGGAACTCTTCAAGGGCGAGTGCGACTCGCACATGGCCACTTTTCAGAGCTAAATTCAGCATTATTTATAAAGAGTCAGCTCCAAAAAGCGTGTTCGGTGAAATTTATAATTAAATATTGTCAAGAATATATCCTGAAATAGACTTATTAATGACATAACTAATTTCATTCGGACTGTCTGGTCAGGATGACGACTAATTACAAAGTACACAACTATGAATTGCCGAAAGATGTGTTGAAATAATTCACCAAGCTAAAAACTTAAAAAATAAAAAGATTTCAAGTTCAAACCCTATTTCTTCCTTCCCGGTCGTGATGCAAATGAAGTCTGTGTACATGAAAAGTCATCATCAAAACTTTGGCTGCACGGAACCACAAACCAAAACGTCATCTGAGTATGTTTTTTTGGTATTTGTTGATTTTTTCAAAAAGCGCTTAATCTCTTTTGATAAAATTAGTAAGAGCACACCTCTGAAGATCCCCTTCCCAATCGAAATAAGAATAAATAAAATCGGTTCATAATTGACGGAGTAATCACGTACCAAACACAACAGACGAATTGAGAATTTCCTACTTTTTTAAGTCGGTTGAAAATAGGTACCTACTAAGGCACCTATAGGTAATAGCTACCTATAGGTAACTTATGGAAACCTAGGGCTAATGGAGAAGAACCAAGCACAAAGAGGGTCAGCATTAGTTGATTTAATAAACGATTCTGACGATGACAATTAATCATATTTTTGTATCGCACAGATATGTTAAGATACAATATTATTTTATGCTTCTCTGAGTCAAAATTTGCTAAAGATTAAAATGTTAATTTCATTCCTTATTTTTATTAACCCTTTCTCTTCTCTTCTGGCCGGAAAAGGCAAAATGACATAACATAACAATTAAGGCAAATTTTATGTTGTTGCCCCACAAATGCCTACAATAGAATCTACAGTACTCCAGGTGACTTCTGTAAAAAAGTAGGTGCTGTGCGTCTCTACAGTTAAAGATCTTTTTAGGGTTCCGTCTGTCTGTCCGTCTGTGACCACGCTGTATCTCATGAACCGTAATAGAAAGGCAGTTGAAATTTTCACAGATGGTGTATTTCTGTTGCCGCTATAACAAAAATAAACAATAGAATAAAATAAATATTTAAGGGGGCTCCCATACGACAAATATGATTTTTTGCTCGTTTTGGCTCGATATTGATAATGGCAACAGGTAGACGCTTGAAATATTCACAGAATATTGAGCTATATTATTCACTTAAAAAAAAAACAACTCTCATACAACAAACGTGTTTTTTCTCCGTTTTATAGATAATGGTAAGGAACCCTTCGTGCGCGTGTCCAATTCGCACTTGGCCGTTTTTTTATTTACTTTAATAATAAGCTCTTTTTTCACAAATACAGCTTTCCAAATACAGTGTTGAGAGTATTGACGCGCTCAAGTAACTCGCAAAATACTATTAGCAGAAAACCTCATTTTATAACATACCATTACTTTAATATCTGTTATATCATGATACTTACAATTACTGAATACAGATCTATCAACATTTTCTCCTCCTATATTAGGTAATGTATGTGTATGTGTCTAACTTACTAACGTAAACACAAGCAATGTAACTTGAACTGCAAGGTGATGGAACTGATTCGACATCATTTCCAAACGCAGTCTACAACCATTATCACTATATCACCGATAATTGGGTTCGTGCAGCCTCACTGAACGCAAACGTTCGTTAACCAGACTAACCCCCATTCGGAGTACGAAACTACGCAGTGTGAATATTCATTGCGAATTCATACATCACAATCTAGAGCCGTATCAGAGATACCATTATTTATGCCAGTTTGTAAGCTAGTCCCGACTGCTGTAAAACATATTCTATAGTGGTATAGTACTTACATTACTAAGTACATGGGTAAGTATTGCTTTTATTTTTATTTATCTTCGATGAACTCCTCTAGTCTGCAATATTATTTTGTTCTAATGAAAACTTGTATTCGCCATTATTTCGGTGTCTATTATATTAACTTCGACCTTGTTTAAAGTAATGAATGCAATATATATGTAATATACAATATATGCAATAAATGAAAGTACATTGTGGGTGCTTGGAAAGGCTTCATTATATAGATAAACCATATTGCAAATACCATCTCGGAAAAACAGAGGTCCGAATTCCGGACTAGATGAGAATTAAGCCATAATGGTCAAAACATTATCATTGACTTAAGATTAAGCAAAAATAAGTTTGGCAAAATATTAACAGCCCTTAGCAGTTATGGAAATGCGGTGATGCTTGGAGAAGTTAATTTTAAGATTAGATATAACTTTTCATTAAGTTTCAGCATTAGGATTAATGGCAATAGTCTGCCATCTTGAAATTATTCAGTCAGAAACATATCATAGAATATCCTGCGGGAAACGTAGCTTTTTCATCGATGTCACGAGACTTCCGAGCGTCGTTTTGGCCTGAGAACACTCGTTGTATGTCTGGCGTATACCGCCACACTCCAAAACAACACTCACTCTTCTGTTTTCACTAATCTTCAGCCGTGCAAATGGTACTCAAGCAATTATTGTTTTATATGGTTGAATTGTTTACGTTACGATGGCTTTCCACCGTGATGTCATAGGTGTCAACTTGACATTGACGTTTGTCGTGTCAACGACAAGCGAGTAAGTTTTGTATTAAGATACTCGAGTTTTCCGGTTTTTGACGAAGAAATCGGTGGAAACCTGCGCGGCGTCCGTGCAGTGTGGTGTCGAAATTGAGGCTTGATGAGTCTGTGGTCGGTTTGTACATTTCTTTTTAACGTTTCGTCTAGACGTGAATAGACTGTTCGGAGAATATAACAAGAAATACAGGTGCATAATCACCAGGCTATGGTTGGCGACCTCATGGGTGAAACGCAAAGGCTGATGACGCAATAAGCCGTATTGACGTCGGCTGCAAGCCGGTAGCATTCAAGATGGTGATTATCTTGATCTGTTGTTTTAAAATTCGACCTCGTCGCTATCGGAACTGTCGTGTAACGCCCCGTATTTTGTCCACATAGGTCGGCATCTTAGTCTTCGTCCCAGAAATTAGCTTTCTTTTCTTTCTTCTCGACAATCTTCTGGACCACCGTGGGCATAGTGACTGCATGGCGAGTGTAAGACAAATACAAATTGTGCACGACTTATACAGAGTCCCGGAAACCACAAGGTAGCAAGTTCGCATATTCTTCGGGGGAACCACCAATCGTTGCGATGCGTCTTTAGTAATCTTCACGGTAGCAGGAGTGTGTAGAGGTGGTATTCTTCCTGGCTAGCATTAAAATATATATAGTGTAAGCATAGCTTACTCTGGGGAAGGCCTTCTCTAGAAGGTGATGTCGAACCGCCATTCTGTATACTCGGGGCTATATCCCAACGCGTTCCCTGGCCGTGTAGGCAGTTGAGAATCTAAATCCCGTCCCCCTAAATTATCACGGTACGCGCGGATGTGACTGAAAGTATAGAATAAGAACTAGAAGACAGATTTGTTTGTCAAGAACTAGAATAGCATCATTTTTTTCTCTCTCTTTATTTGGTTCACTAACCATTTGAACATTGATTACTTACATAAATGGGACTTAGGACTAAACAGAGCTTAATGCACAAATTAATTACAAGAGAACACCACATTCATTATATGTATCCGTGTTACTACAAGAGTTGCAAATTCTAACTAACAAATACAAGTATCTATATTAAACTAGCAAACTATAGTTAAATTGTGAGTTTTTAAAGACAAAATATGAAAGTGTCAAGTAAAATAAAAACATGTTATTGAGTGACAGAGCTTGGTAAGATTATTTTCTTAAGTTTACCTAATGAGTCATGAAATATGTCAAATATGTCTGAGTATTCATTTAGGCTCCGACAGAGCCGCGGGATTGCTTGCGGAGTTTGAACCCAGTACTGTTCGACGTAGAGGAGGGCAGAGTGGAGTAGTGGGGTTACGAGGGCGTCTGCGGGGCACCCTTCAATGGAATTTGGATAGTAAGGGAGGGCAGTTTATGGTGTCATTTAAAATTTTATGTAGAAATGAGAGGTCAATATACCTAGTCGGTCCTTAAGTACTGTCACAAGGTTTTTGATAGATAAAACTCAGCAATAAACTTTTTATTATTCGTAATATACATGATTAAAAAGCTTATTTTATACGAATCAAATTGCAATACAATACATTTTGTACGATTATTGCAATATGACAAAAAGCCTTATAACTTGAGACAATCGCGAACCCAAAACACGCCGCAACTGACAAAAATACCACTTACCACAATTTAATAAAAAAACAGTGTTCCAGATAACCAACAAGGTTTTTTTATTTATTCTAAAACCTCGATTTTAGACCTTGCTTAACAACTAGCATTTGATTTTCTGTTAGCTTTCAGTTCCAACTGCTCCCAAAGAGAACTTTACGTAATTTTTACGTTTTCAGAAAAATGTTTAAAAATGATCTTGTGGGCAACAAGTACACTACGTAAAATGTGAATATGAAAATTATTTTTACCCAGACTTAGTTATCTTATGCTTCAAAATGAAGGTAACGGGTTCAGGGAGGGTTCTGACTAAAATCTCACGTAAGTTTGAAAGGTTTTAAGAGTCATGGAAAAAAGATAAAGTGAATCACGTCCGTATTTTTGATTGGGTAAAAAAGTGCAAAATCTCTGAAGAAACTAGCATTTGTGTAATATGGCTTTAAGCATTTAAATCCAATAATCGTTCTAAATTATCAGTATTTAATGAGCTATCAAACCATATATAGTATTAAATAAAATAAAACTTGGTATTATTTACTACGCGGCAAAATATTTGTGACAGAACTTATGGACCGACTAGGTATTCGAAGCGCCTTGATAATGATTGCACTTTAAAGTGCTCTAGTCTCTTTCTATAAATTTTTATTTTTTTGGCCACTCCTTGTGTAAAAGCAAGGTGCCACATAAACCGTTTTTGGATACGCTCAAGCCTCAGCATATGGGTCGCATAGTGTGGGCGCCACACAACACTAGCGTATTCCAGTATACTATGCACGAGACTGCTGTACAATAGGATTTTGGTCTTCGGATGTTTAAAAATTTTCCCATTTCGGTCGACAAACCCTAAATTCTTTGATGCCCTTTTTATGATGTGGTCTATCTGGGGGATAAAAGTGAGTTTACTGTCAAAAATTATGCCAAGATCCTTGATTGTATCCCGTTGTTTTAGTTCTGTGCCATCAATGTGGTATTTTGTAGGTATGTTGGTTAATTTACGCGAGAAGCTTACGTACGAACATTTTGAAGCATTAAGTTGCATACCATTATCATGACACCAACCTACTAGTCGCTTTAGGTCTTCCTGAAGGAGTGATGAATCATCTGGTGAGTCTATAACCCTGTAGGTTTTCAGGTCGTCGGTGTACATGAATGGTGTTGAGTTACGGAAGCATTTTGGCAGGTCGTTAATAAATATGTTAAAGAGTATAGGACCTAGGTGTTATTCTTGCGGTACACCTGAAGTTATGTTGAAATGGCCAGCCGAAAATCCGTTAACTACCACATGATAATTGCGATCGCTCAGGTATGATTTTAGCCACCTAAGCATTGAGCCAGTAAAGCCAAAGGATCTTAATTTTTATAACAACACCTGGTGGGAGACTTTGTTAAAGGCCTTGCTGAAATCCGTGTAAATGACATCTGCCTGTTTGCTCTTATCAATAGTCTCCACCATGGTGTCCTAAAAACAAACCAAGTTAGTGCAAGTTGACCGAGCCACTAAGAAGCCGTCCTGGTAGTCAGTTATGACTTGTTTACAATATCTCTGATTATGTGGACAAATAAAGGATTCGAGAATTTTGCCGAATATACAGAGTAAGGAGATAGGTCGATAGTCTTTCACCGATGAGGTGTCACCTCCTCTGAAGATTGGGGCTACTCTAGCTCTTTTCCATTTGTTTGGAAATGTGCCTGTCTTGAGGGAGCAATTGAAAATGTGGTTTAGAGTTTCTACTAGGCTAGTCGAACATGCCTTTATCAATATGGCTGGTATGCCGTCGGGACCTGGGCCTTTGTTAGGGTCAAGCTGTTTAAGTTTATAAAATATGTTTTCTCGTTTGATTAAAAGTGAAGAAAAGCTATCACTGTGTGCTTGTTTGGTGTCTAATATGGTGAGATCACGGTAACATGTATTGTAAACAGAGAGGAAATAGGATGCAAACAACTCGTAGACCTCTTCACCCTTGGTTGCAGACACAGATCCATCATTCATGGTTGCAGGGAAATTACTTTGACCACTTCGTTTACTTTTGATAAAAGACCAAAACAATTTGAGGTTATCGCGGATGTTGTCCTCTAGGATTTTGAGATGAGCGTTTTAACAGCTGACTGAGAGTTTCTCGCTCTCTCTCTCTATTTAATCCTTTAAGAAACGTTCGGTACGTCCCTCTTGTAAAACTTAGCATTTATTTATGGAATACCAATGCCCTTGTACATTTATCCAACTTAGAATATTTACCTAAGTTAAACCTTTAAACGATAGAGAACAAATTTCCTTCACAACTTAAATTTGGATACATAAGTGCCTGAGTTTTTGGTTACAAAAGTGTCCGAGTTGTAGAAATTGTTGAGTTACTACATCCCAGATAAAAAATAATGAACCTGATAAACATTGTCGAGAATCTGTTGTTTAAATTGACTCTTTTCTTTTAAGTAATTTCTAGTAACTAGATTTACCAGTGGCGCCCTCTTTTAAGTAAGAATATTTCTTTCACTAAAATAATCGACCTGTAAACTCATCTATCGGCACACTGTAACGGCATTAAAGGCAAAGGTCGAGCCACCGCTATCAGTAGCTATGATCGTCTATTCTACCTACCCCAAAAGAGATGTCCCGATTCAGCTGTAAAATTTGTAAGTTAAGAATGATAAGTCTGAATTTCTCGTTCGTTGAGAAGTTCGTTAGGCGTACAATAGTCGAACGGAAGATTGATTCAGGATGTTACAGTTTCAAGTTAGACAGAGAAAGCATATATGCCCGCAAGCCGGTATTTCGCATCAGTTAGCGGTGTATTGCGCCAGATCGATCGTTGTTATATTTTGTGTGATGGTACCATTTGTTTTTTTTTTGTATATATGGGCGCTTGGAACTTCTTTTAGTGGTCGACCACAATTTATAATATTTGTTTGGGATATCGTATAGATATCCGTCGTAGTTTTACGACGTGAGTTCTCAATGATATTTCATGTGCTCGCTAGTAGCGGCTTGTGGTGGTTCCAATTATATAATTAGTTCATGGCAATAACGATCCGAATAGACCGGTTTACACAATTGCGATTTGATTTTCCGAAATGGGTTTGAACTAGCGGTTACCTCAAAAGGTCCGTAACGTTTTGAAACCTTCAACTCTGCGCAATTTGAGCTGGATGTTATCGAAACGTTGTCATTAGCGCTTTTGGAGATCTAACCCTCACCATAGCGAAGTGCATAGTTCGATAAATACCGATCTATGAATTCCACTGACCTCAGCACGACCTCGACCAAGCCCAATCATAAATATTTGACTCAGCCTACACATAAGACCTCCAGCGAAATTTACATTTAATTTAAAGATGCAACTTGAATCCAAACTGACCCAAGGCAAAGCAAAACAATCTACCCGGTCCTAAACAATGAACTTTAGACTGTAATTTGATCTCTTCGCGCGTCCCCGACAACACTCAAATGTCAAAATATCAACAGGATAGGTTATCTGTGTTGACACCGGTTTAACTTTGTTCTGAATTTGTTATTTCCATCCGCGTAACCTCATCGATCAAACAGTCTCCCTATGCCCTGCCAACCTAGGTTTAGCCGCAACTAAACTCCTGTCTAGCCTAGTCTAAAATCCTAGTGTTATACCACGTCCATTATCGACACCACTCGAAAATGGTTGAGTTTGATTTGAATGTGCTTGTATGTTTAATGACTGTGTGTGTGGGAATTTCAAAACTCGCTACTCGAAAGGAATGAGGAGAGGATTAGCCCGCGAATATCCTAAGAGCCAATCCAGGAACCCTATGGTGAAGGAAAAAGAAATTTAGGGTCGCTCCAAGCCCAGACTCAGACTCAGATCAATTACCTACAAGTTCTTATCTAACGACCCAAGGATAGTTTTGGAATTTGGGGTAGGTTGATATAAAGGATAGGAACCGAGGTATATCTCGGCGCTTCAGACACTCACGAAAATCCACTGAAACTCGCAATCACAATTCGTCCAGTTCTGACGCGTAAAACGGCAGACCAAAACTGTTTAGAACTGCTGAAAGACGACTGTCACAGTAGCTTAACGCTGAGACTGAATGGCTTCCCTTCCCCCGCAATCGTATTTATAGACCCCACATGTCTGAAAAAAATGGCGTCCTTTGCGAATACGCGCTGCCCAAGCGAAGCTTCTTATCACTAACTACACAGGGTCTAATTTCAACCATGCCATGCAGATCCGCCGTTCTACAAATTGTGTGTACGCATAGTTTCTAATCAACTATTGGCTATCACTCAAATCATTTGGTAACGCCGATACACAGAATTTGTCGATCGCTGGCTATAAAAGCGGTTTTGATTAATTAAGCCTTCCCGACAAAGATCACTAGAATGATATTCAGACTCGTGATGTCAAACTCGCCAAATCGTACCAAACAAACGCAATTGTATATTTGCAGTCAACATAATAGCTTTCTCCGTATCGTTCCATAATAACCTTCCATTATTAAGTTATTCATAATTTATTCAGCGCGCAGCCAAATCGGCTCTGATCCCTACACATTTCGCAGGAATGCGACAAAAAAACCTGACCTGTAACCTTCCTCGAACCATCCCACGCGCTCGGCTCATTGTTTTTTGCTAACTTACCCTGAGCTACTCAAAACCCCAAACGTTATATGAACCGACTCTTGTATTCAAATACAGCGCGGCGATGGGCTAGCCCTCTGTCACGCAAAATGAAGTATCAAATGTACTGACTCTCGTGTACCATTACAGCACGAACCCCACGTCTACCACGCCTAGCCGGTCAGAAATTATTCATTAACGAGTTATCTCGAGTCATTAAATTGAAAAATATTTATAAATTAATTTCAACCCTTATATATTTATGTGACCCAAACAGGAATGCGTGATGTAAGCAAATACATTTTTAATTCGGGGATAATCTTGGGCGGCTGATCAGAAAATAAATATCAAACAAACTGAAAAAAATATTTAAGAAAAAATACAAGAAATTACCATTCCTCCCACCCCTAATTTTTGAAACTACTGATCCCAACATTTCGAAAAAAAAATACGTGATGAAGGTCTTTACTTCAATACTACAGGAAAAATATGACAAAAGTATGGTTTAAATAGGGGGGCACAATTAGGGGTGCAAAAAATTATTTAATAAAACATTTCCAAACTGTATTGTGTAACATGTCTAATGTACGGTCTTGTTGCGAGAATCATTTGATATTTTCTTCATAAACCTGAAATGCTAAGTAAAAAAACATTTAAGAAAATAGCCAAAAAAAAACTCCAATCACCTACCGCGCCTATGCACGCAGGTTCGCGATTTTGAACCTTATGCCATGTTAATAAAATTCAAAACCTAAAACGGAAATATTATTTCTAGAAATACCATGGAAGGTTAGTGGTTAAGAACCTAAAGATTCGTTCTTCACAGAAAAATATAACAGTCATTGTGAGTAAGAGTGCTTTGACAATACTGTCGGCGGCAGCGGTGCGGAACGGCTGCTCTCAGTCGAATGCGGGATCTCTAAGATGTTAATTAATTAAGCTGTTATGACATTTTAACATAAGGCAGCGCAACAGTCGTGCAACTGATCGCGACTGATAGTTATATGCTATTGCTACGCCGCTGCCGCCGTAATATTTTCACATTACCGCGGTAATGCTTTCCGCCTTAAGTTAAAGTCATAGGCAGTATAATGTAGATTTTCCATTAGGAGTAATAAGCGATGGAAGGGGTTGGGCTTACAGAAACTGTGTAATCAGCTCTAATAACTGGGAATGATATGATTAATTTAGTAAATATTAAACAGGAACCTAATGATCATTTCAAATTCTCAACGAGTCGTTTTTTTCTGTAAACCTACGATTTGAACACGACCTCTGGTGTCATTGGACGGAAATTATTACCCATTATTACGCTCTGAAACAGACCCTTTCATCAGAAGGGGTGTACTCGTTATGTCTTATTCAAGATCTTGTGTGTTTAAATAAAAGGCCGCTAGGGGTGGCGGAGGCACTCTACCAAGAAAAAGCCGAATGGAGTTTTTCATTTCCATAAAAAAATCCTGAGGCAAGTTGAATTAGGTTTTGGATAAAAGTATCAACAAGCAATATCAATCAGGGATGTTAATAGCTACCCCAAAATGGCACAATTATGAGGGAAATTACTGAAAAATTCAACAGGAAAATAATGCGGATTGAAATTTACTCGCAATGAAAAGCTTTGACCCGGGCACGGTCCCAGAGAGCATATAGTCAAGCTTTTAAGAAGAGAAAAGCTACCTGAAAAAATACTGCAAAATATTTTTTTCTGTTTGAACCACATAAAGTGATAACATAAAATGCGTATTAGCGATGGCGCTGACAAAAATATACAAATATACTTAGTATTGTTAAAAGCTAATAAATCTAATAAAAACCTATGATATTTTCTGTTTCACGTAAACAAATGTTACCACACTAGTGATGATGTGATCAATGTGCGGTAAGTACGGACGGACCCGTACCCGAAACCCTTGTAAGAGATATGTAGGTAGCCAGATTACGTCTGTCTGGAACCAGCCCAAAGTCGTCATGTAACAGGGACCCTGACAAATGTAATAGCAGACTGGGAGGGCTGGTTCTGTGCTTGTTTCAGTACTTCAATTTTCATGCTAAAGGTTTTGGTTTCATATTTCAATTCAATTCAAAGATTTTTATTCGTAATAGCACAAAAATTGAGACTTAATGAAACTAACTGTCTAGGCGACATTTAAAAATGAAAAATATTAAAGATCACTATGATAATAATTAATAATCTTACCAAATAATATTCTTATTTTCAATAATCAGTCTCCCAATATAACTTTTATTGCAAAATCTTCCTTAAATCTTATATCCTACCTAATAATAACACTTTCTTATTTTTAATATATCATCATAATCAGTCTCCACATTCATTGCAAAATCAGCGTTAGAGCCTGCGTAGACGAGGGACAATGGTGGACAAAATGTCCGCTCTTACTTTACTGCTCTTACTATTACTCTCATTGGGTGTGTTCTTTATATTACTCTCATTGTGTGTGTTCTTTATATTACTCTCATTGTGTGTGTTCTTTATATTACTCTCATTGTGTGTGTTCTTTATATTACTCTCATTGTGTGTGTTCTTTATATTACTCTCATTGTGTGTGTTCTTTATATTACTCTCATTGTGTGTGTTCTTTATATTACTCTCATTGTGTGTGTTCTTTATATTACTCTCATTGGGTGTGTTCTTTATATTACTCTCATTGTGTGTGTTCTTTATATTACTCTCATTGTGTGTGTTCTTTATATTACTCTCATTGTGTGTGTTCTTTATATTACTCTCATTGTGTGTGTTCTTTATATTACTCTCATTGGGTGTGTTCTTTATATTACTCTCATTGTGTGTGTTCTTTATATTACTCTCATTGTGTGTGTTCTTTATATTACTCTCATTGTGTGTGTTCTTTATATTACTCTCATTGTGTGTGTTCTTTATATTACTCTCATTGTGTGTGTTCTTTATATTACTCTCATTGTGTGTGTTCTTTATATTACTCTCATTGGGTGTGTTCTTTATATTACTCTCATTGTGTGTGTTCTTTATATTACTCTCATTGTGTGTGTTCTTTATATTACTCTCATTGTGTGTGTTCTTTATATTACTCTCATTGTGTGTGTTCTTTATATTACTCTCATTGGGTGTGTTCTTTATATTACTCTCATTGGGTGTGTTCTTTATATTACTCTCATTGTGTGTGTTCTTTATATTACTCTCATTGTGTGTGTTCTTTATATTACTCTCATTGTGTGTGTTCTTTATATTACTCTCATTGTGTGTGTTCTTTATATTACTCTCATTGTGTGTGTTCTTTATATTACTCTCATTGTGTGTGTTCTTTATATTACTCTCATTGTGTGTGTTCTTTATATTACTCTCATTGGGTGTGTTCTTTATATTACTCTCATTGTGTGTGTTCTTTATATTACTCTCATTGGGTGTGTTCTTTATATTACTCTCATTGTGTGTGTTCTTTATATTACTCTCATTGTGTGTGTTCTTTATATTACTCTCATTGTGTGTGTTCTTTATATTACTCTCATTGTGTGTGTTCTTTATATTACTCTCATTGTGTGTGTTCTTTATATTACTCTCATTGTGTGTGTTCTTTATATTACTCTCATTGGGTGTGTTCTTTATATTACTCTCATTGTGTGTGTTCTTTATATTACTCTCATTGGGTGTGTTCTTTATATTACTCTCATTGTGTGTGTTCTTTATATTACTCTCATTGTGTGTGTTCTTTATATTACTCTCATTGTGTGTGTTCTTTATATTACTCTCATTGTGTGTGTTCTTTATATTACTCTCATTGGGTGTGTTCTTTATATTACTCTCATTGGGTGTGTTCTTTATATTACTCTCATTGGGTGTGTTCTTTATATTACTCTCATTGTGTGTGTTCTTTATATTACTCTCATTGGGTGTGTTCTTTATATTACTCTCATTGTGTGTGTTCTTTATATTACTCTCATTGGGTGTGTTCTTTATATTACTCTCATTGTGTGTGTTCTTTATATTACTCTCATTGTGTGTGTTCTTTATATTACTCTCATTGTGTGTGTTCTTTATATTACTCTCATTGTGTGTGTTCTTTATATTAATCTCATTGTGTGTGTTCTTTATATTACTCTCATTGTGTGTGTTCTTTATATTACTCTCATTGTGTGTGTTCTTTATATTACTCTCATTGTGTGTGTTCTTTATATTACTCTCATTGTGTGTGTTCTTTATATTACTCTCATTGTGTGTGTTCTTTATATTACTCTCATTGTGTGTGTTCTTTATATTACTCTCATTGTGTGTGTTCTTTATATTACTCTCATTGTGTGTGTTCTTTATATTACTCTCATTGTGTGTGTTCTTTATATTACTCTCATTGTGTGTGTTCTTTATATTACTCTCATTGGGTGTGTTCTTTATATTACTCCCATTGTGTGTGTTCTTTATATTACTCTCATTGGGTGTGTTCTTTATATTACTCTCATTGTGTGTGTTCTTTATATTACTCTCATTGTGTGTGTTCTTTATATTACTCTCATTGTGTGTGTTCTTTATATTACTCTCATTGTGTGTGTTCTTTATATTACTCTCATTGTGTGTGTTCTTTATATTACTCTCATTGGGTGTGTTCTTTATATTACTCTCATTGTGTGTGTTCTTTATATTACTCTCATTGGGTGTGTTCTTTATATTACTCTCATTGGGTGTGTTCTTTATATTACTCTCATTGTGTGTGTTCTTTATATTACTCTCATTGGGTGTGTTCTTTATATTACTCTCATTGTGTGTGTTCTTTATATTACTCTCATTGGGTGTGTTCTTTATATTACTCTCATTGTGTGTGTTCTTTATATTACTCTCATTGTGTGTGTTCTTTATATTACTCTCATTGTGTGTGTTCTTTATATTACTCTCATTGTGTGTGTTCTTTATATTACTCTCATTGGGTGTGTTCTTTATATTACTCTCATTGTGTGTGTTCTTTATATTACTCTCATTGGGTGTGTTCTTTATATTACTCTCATTGTGTGTGTTCTTTATATTACTCTCATTGTGTGTGTTCTTTATATTACTCTCATTGTGTGTGTTCTTTATATTACTCTCATTGTGTGTGTTCTTTATATTACTCTCATTGTGTGTGTTCTTTATATTACTCTCATTGTGTGTGTTCTTTATATTACTCTCATTGGGTGTGTTCTTTATATTACTCTCATTGTGTGTGTTCTTTATATTACTCTCATTGGGTGTGTTCTTTATATTACTCTCATTGTGTGTGTTCTTTATATTACTCTCATTGGGTGTGTTCTTTATATTACTCTCATTGGGTGTGTTCTTTATATTACTCTCATTGTGTGTGTTCTTTATATTACTCTCATTGGGTGTGTTCTTTATATTACTCTCATTGTGTGTGTTCTTTATATTACTCTCATTGTGTGTGTTCTTTATATTACTCTCATTGTGTGTGTTCTTTATATTACTCTCATTGGGTGTGTTCTTTATATTACTCTCATTGTGTGTGTTCTTTATATTACTCTCATTGTGTGTGTTCTTTATATTACTCTCATTGTGTGTGTTCTTTATATTACTCTCATTGGGTGTGTTCTTTATATTACTCTCATTGTGTGTGTTCTTTATATTACTCTCATTGTGTGTGTTCTTTATATTACTCTCATTGTGTGTGTTCTTTATATTACTCTCATTGTGTGTGTTCTTTATATTACTCTCATTGTGTGTGTTCTTTATATTACTCTCATTGTGTGTGTTCTTTATATTACTCTCATTGTGTGTGTTCTTTATATTACTCTCATTGTGTGTGTTCTTTATATTACTCTCATTGTGTGTGTTCTTTATATTACTCTCATTGTGTGTGTTCTTTATATTACTCTCATTGTGTGTGTTCTTTATATTACTCTCATTGGGTGTGTTCTTTATATTACTCTCATTGTGTGTGTTCTTTATATTACTCTCATTGTGTGTGTTCTTTATATTACTCTCATTGTGTGTGTTCTTTATATTACTCTCATTGTGTGTGTTCTTTATATTACTCTCATTGTGTGTGTTCTTTATATTACTCTCATTGTGTGTAATAATAATAATAATAATAATAATAATACCTTGGACACCTTTTACACACATTGATCTAGCCCCAAACTAGGATTCCCTGTATCTTGGGTACTAGACAACGATATATATACTTATATAGAGAAATATTATACTTAGATAGATAAACAACCATGACTAGGGTGCAAACATCCGTTCTCATCAAACAAACATTTGTAAAAAAAATTTGTGTGTTCTTTATATTACTCTCATTGGGTGTGTTCTTTATATTACTCTCATTGTGTGTGTTCTTTATATTACTCTCATTGTGTGTGTTCTTTATATTACTCTCATTGTGTGTGTTCTTTATATTACTCTCATTGTGTGTGTTCTTTATATTACTCTCATTGTGTGTGTTCTTTATATTACTCTCATTGGGTTGCACCATGGTTTCACTTTGTCTGCGTATACCGCTAGGCGAGACATGAGGTATTGCGCGAACAAAGTGCAACCTAATGTCCGCCTCTGTCCTTGGTTTGCGCAGGTGCGCAAGGTTTATTTTTTATTAGAATAAAGATTCTAATAAAAAATAAAAATTAAATAAAATAAAAGTGAAATCAAAATGAATAAATAAATATGTATTCGCTTTACAATATAGAGATTTAAAAAAATCAAATATCAAAAGAAAAATATCAATCATAAGGCCTTTTTTATTTTTCTTAAAAACTATTTTAGTTTTACAATATATTTTTATGATATCTTGTACTGTGTTATTATTATAAAGTGATGTATTATATTCGTAGGTGTAGTATGTTATCAGGTAAGATTTTGAAATAAAAGTGATAAGTGGAGTCTGATTTTTGAAAATCAGAATATTGTTTGGTAGGATTAATAATTATTGTTATTGTAATAAATATTGTTTATTTCTAGTTTGCAAATTGGGGTGGCTATCAATGGTTTTAAAGTTACTGATATTTTTCCTCACATACGTTACGTTTTCCTGTTAGTGTTTTAGCTTAAAGAGCATAGTCTTGCTAAAAAGGGTATTTTCCACTCCTTCCCCACCACACTACTGGTTGTGTCGTGGGTATTTTTTTAGGGTTTCGTACCCAAAGGGTAAAACGAGACCCTATTACTAAGACTCCGCTGTCTGTCCGTCTGTCACCAGGCTGTTCTTACGAACCGTGATAGTGAGACAGTAAAAATTTTCACAAATCATTTATTTATGATGCCGCTATAATAAAAAAATATAAAAAACAGAATAAATAAATATTTAAGGGGGCTCCCATACAACAATCGTGTTTTTTTTGCTCTTTTTTGCTCTATACTGATAACGGCGGTAGATGCTTAAAATATTTACAGAATATTGAGTTATATTATTCAATTTAAAAATATATATATTTAAGGGGGCTCCCAAACAACAAACGTGATTTTTTGCCGTTTTTATAGATAATGGTATGGAACCCTTCGTGCACGAGTCCAACTCGCACTTGGCCGGTTTTTTCCCTTCTGCACTACTGGTCCAATAGTACCATAGATATTTGTAAAATACATACATATGCGTTCTCCATTACACTACCCAATTTATTTTCATAACTAGATACGGGGCAAGTAAGAAACAAAATTCCTATTTATATCGGTTTATTTAACACCAGTCGGTCCAACGTCAAAACTTAACATGTACAATACACAAAACTTACAAGCACATAACGCAAAACTTTACTCGCTCCCTGTATAGTGTATGCATTTGGACAAAAAAAAACAGAAATACTGACAGTTGCTAGAAAATAACTGTGTTTAACTGCATTTGCACTTGTGTAATGAACATCGTTGGTCTTGCGAGATTTTGGTCAATCTTTGGTCTGGAATAAGTGCGAGAGCTGCAGTAAGTTGCACACTTAGATGAATTCTGTCTATAAGTACCGTGTATTCGTTTCTGTCGAGTAATATATTATGTGGACTTGACTTTCAGAGTGACATATCTACTAAGATGACGTTTTGGTGTGTGGTCCCGTGCAACAAAAGTTGTGATGAGTAGTTTTCAAGTACATAGACTTCATTCGCATTCCGACCGGGGAAGAAGAAATTATGGCTTGAACTTGAAGACGGTTTTTAGGGTTCCGTACCAGAAGGGTTCCAAACGGGACCGGTTAATTGTGTTCTTATAGTAGTTTATGTGACTGCTACATGATGGAGGGCATTAAAACTCGAGAGTGGGTTTATGAAACGAGCCGAAGGCGAATTTCACAATAATATCACTCGAGAGTTTTAATGCCTAATTATGTACAGTTACATACACTAGTTTATCTACATACATATCATAAACTTAATCTTATTGATAATCCCAATAGTCCCCTTCACCTGTCCAGCTTGACCCTATCTGAACCTGAAGTAACTTCAGTTTTTCGACAGTTGGACATCACCAAGGGTGCGGGTCCAGATAAAATTCCACCTATATTCCTGAAAAATTTGCATGAATATATCTCTCCAGCACTTACTATTATATTTAACAAATCATTACAAGAGGGCGTTGTACCATCAGTCTGGAAGCTTGCCTATGTCACGCCTATCCATAAGTCAGGACCAAAAAATGAGGTTTCCAACTATCGTCCCATTTCCCTTTTATCCACCCTAGCTAAAACATTCAAAAAATTGGTACATAACAGAGTATATCCCCTTTTGGAACCATTCCTTGATCCAAAACAGCATGGCTTTGTCAAACTCCGCTCCACTCTCACGAATCTACTTATTTACTCCAACGATCTCTTTGAAGCCATGGATCAGAATGTCGCAATGGACTCCGTATACACCGACTTCAAGAAAGCATTTGACAAAGTCGATCACTTGCTGCTTCTTAAAAAACTGGCATACAATGGAATCAAGGGAGACTTACTGAGATGGTTTGCATCTTACTTAGAAGACAGGCACCAATCTATCGCCCTTAATGGCAAACTGTCAAATGCAGTTTTGATAACCTCAGGCGTTCCTCAAGGATCTATTATAGGCCCATTTCTTTTTGTCATTTTTATCAATGATATAGCACAGTGTTTCCAACACTGTAACTACCTACTGTACGCGGATGACCTAAAGGTCTATAGGGAAATCCATTCCGACATGGACACCGTGTTGCTCCAACAGGACCTGGACAGACTTGACGCTTACTGTACCGTTAATAGTATATCCCTAGCATACAATAAGTGTCAATATATAAGATTCACAAAACAGGTGATAGAGCGTAATACGCGTGAATATCATATAGGCGGACATGCATTGCAAAGGGTCACATGTATTCGGGACCTTGGCGTCTACTTTGATGCAAAGTTGACCTTCGATGCACACATCGCACACATAACTAAGAAAGCTTATCAGATGCTTGGATTCCTCATGCGTACAACTAAGAGCTTTAAGAAACCCAAGTCCTTCCTCACGATTTACGGCTCTCTCGTTCGTTCCCATCTTGAATACGCATCCCCTATCTGGAATCCTTTCTATGCAACGTATGATGCACAAATTGAAATGGTTCAGAAGAAGTTCCTCCGTAGTCTCAATTACCGTGTCAGGGCTCCGAAGAGGTCATATGATATCCTGCTTACAAACTACAGACAGACGTCCCTCCACGATCGTCGCACCCTCGCGGACGCCGTTGTTCTCAAGCGGATCTGCACCAGTTACTACAACTGCCCAGAGCTTGTCTCCCTTATAAGGTACCATGTCCCGCTCAGAGCTCCGCGGCACAAGCGGCTCTTCCACGTGAAAGCCGCTCGCACCAATGCTGGTAAAAGGGCGCCAATAGGTCGACTCTGTGCATACCACGACAAAAACTTTGCAGAGGTCGACTTGTTTGATTCATCTGTCAATCGGTTTAAGCACTCCATACGCAAGCTGTTGTTCAAAAAACTCGAGGATAATCATCCTTGACTGTGGTGTGGTAATTTCATGCACGTTTGTGCAATAGATGTACCCTGATTGTAAACAATGCACATTTTTCTCTCATATTTTGGTTTTTAATTTTAGTAAGAATGTATATTCTTAGCACCTAAGTACTTTAGTTGTTGCTCATTCGGAGCTAATTCTTCCCAAATCATTTAAGCCATAAGTGGGATACCCTAAGGGATAAGTTAGATTTTAATTAACTGTATATTTATCCTTTGTTTGTTTTTGTAATGTAACTTGTCCTGTTTGTAACCCCTGAATAAATAAATAAAAAAAAAAAAAAAAAAAAGCTCTCTTTGATGTGTTCAGGAACCGCATGATTGACCGGCATTGTGACTCTGCAGTTGTTTAGCTTGTTCTGTAGTACCTACCAACTTTACAAACAAACTAGGGGCGGCACGCGGGCGGGCGTCGGCGTTCGAAATTTGAATGTCATAATATGTAGAAAAATTACACATTATGGTCATAATGTGTAATTTTTCAGATAAGAAATGATTTTTTACCAAGTAGTTTAACATTATGCTGATCGTAACGTGCGGTTTTTGAACGCAGTAAAGAGGGTTTATGATACGTGTGTAGATAAAAAATATTTTGTGCTACATAAGCGAATATTGGGAGTATGATTGATCGTCGTGCTTTACAAAGATATTTTACTGTAAGTTGGTATAGTCAGCTTCATGCACTGTACCGTCGAACAAATAGCTGTTTCACCTTTTGGGCTCTATTTATGCGGAGATAAGATCCAAATGTAAAACAGAGCAGTTTTGTTCAACTGTACGTAGCTCCTTACCGCTTAATCTAATCGTAGGTACCTACCCGAACATGCATACTACATTGCAAGTTAAATAAAAGTTTTTAAATGGACTCATGTCCAATCAAGGGGCCAAATTGGCATGGTTACTGATGAATTAGACTTCTACTTTGTTCACATTTTTTATTTAAATCGGCGCACGTCGGTACCTACATATCACCTCTATTAATAGATGAGACATAATCGATTTGTGAGTATATTCTTCGACCTTGCTTAGAACGGAAATCGGAAAGGATTTTTATATTCACCGATTAGAAACATTGTTTGTCTAATGTTTAATATTTTTTCAAGTAAAGTAAAAGATAAAATGATATTGAAAGCCAGTTGAAAAGCGATCTTTAAATTTTGAAGCCCTTCAAAGCGCTAATGGCGTGTCCGTTCCATAAAATGTTGTTTTTTTGATAAAACATGGTTCTTATTTCTGACCACATATTGTTAATGACAGTTCAAACGCCTTGACGTTACGCACATTATCGTTTTGTGGGGCTTTAAAATTTAAATATCGTTTCTGCAACTCAATGTTAGTACCCACAGCATCCAACTACACTCGCGAGCAATCAACTGAACTCACTTCACCGCCCGCAGCTCAAAACAAATCCCCACAACTTCTATGCAATGAACCATAGATTGTGGTATAACAATTGAAAGGTTAAAGGTTGTTAGCCTTCGAACAATTAAAAAAATCTAATTAATTTAATTTCCTATCTAAATTTAGAAAATTATTGCAATAGGTCGAAGTTGTAGACGTCTTAAATAATATGAAGTAAAATGAAAAGATAAAAGAAATTACAGTATATTATTTCCCCCTCAATATTTTATGTTACCTCCCCTGCACTGAACCTAATGACGGGGTTGTCCCCACCGATCCCGGGATCAGATCATGGTATAAACTGATCCCGCCGATTTGTCCCAAAAAAATAATTATTGTGGTGTCCACCGACCCCGTTGTACAGACAGAGACACGAAATAAAGAATAATTATTTTATCGAAGCTGATTTCTACAACTCTATCTAATTTCGAAACAAAGGGTAAAAAATTTCTTATAAGTAAATGTGAACGATTTTTCATTGACCGAATGAGTTTCCTGATGGAAACCTGTGGGATTTCCTGCCTCTCTTCGACTAAAGCAGTTTTCAGGTCTTCTATCGACACTGGAGCTAAATAATGAAAGAGGTTGAAAGCTAACAAAATTTACTTTCAAATTATATACCACAATTCATGGAAACTGCAAAACTTTGATCTGAGCAACGCGCGATGAAGTGATTCCAGTTTATTGCTCGCGAGTGTAATTGTTTCACCAAGCTAGGTAGGTGCCTACAACAAAATTGCCGCAACTGAAAATCGTCGAGCGGAAGTATTTTTGTGCAGGTAGGTAATTCTGTATCATACCTTGTTGCCATTTGTCAAAGTAATAGCCGTCGTCGACTTCGTTACATTATCAGCCATATAAAGTTTATGGTGATTACATTATCGTATTCCCTCCATGTATCAAATAGATCGCTCTATAGTAGCACAGTTTTAATCTCTTTCTAAACCGTACTACACGTGCCCTCATTCTGTCTACTTTCTAAGTTCGTGGTTTAATAGAGAAAGTTCTAGCAGAATGTATGTCTCATAATTGTAATTGTTTTACCCCGTGAAGTTTCACTAAACTACACCTTCCTGTTATACCCTGATTATCTTCGTATATTCATATAAATTTAGTTGAACAAGGTGGTACTTTTAATTATTCACGTAAGCAGATAATCATACAACTCATTCAAAAAACTGTTATCTACAGATACATCACAAAGTACACCCCAAGCCCTGCTCGTGAGCACGGTGAAATATTAGATTATGACCTATTTGTATGAACTCGATTATAAAAAATATGCTAATAATGCTGATAGTGTTGGCGAAGCAAATTAGAACGGCTCTTTGCAAACCCTGGACCAAACTTCTCTGAAAACCTTTGCCAGCAAAAAACACCCAGGTAAGTTAATAAAAACTGATTCCACAGCGCTTATTTTTTGCATCAAGTTCGCAAACTAAAGGTGCTTTTTATACCCTGAAAAACGCTTGCAAACCTTCAGCGGTGTAGGCAGATATACCGTAAAAATGTAAAGGTGCTCCTGGAGAGGTAAAGTAAGCTCTTCACGTAGTGTTATCATGTTTCCCGGGGGTTAACGTGGCTTATGGCATGAGCCCCTTGTCGAGGCAACTGTTGGTTATTTTTTGGTTGGTTTGTTTTGGTCAGTCATTCATGACACAATACTACAGTGTGGTTTTCTTTATCTGTACATCCTCTTCTCTGCATGTCATAAATTCTAATTATTTTAGTCACATATCTATTTACCGAATAGTGTCAATCCATAGCAACCACATCCTGTATTTATTGTTTTATCTGCAAAGGTATGAGCATGGGAAGGCTGTGGTGTGAGTATGGGGAGCCCAAACTGAAAACTGAGATTAAGATGTATTCCAATTAATTTTAATACAAAGTTGTTTGAAGAATGTGGGCTCCAATCACAGAGGTATGTATGGTTTAATATAGTGAGTGTAATGAGAACATGCGTCAGTTTAGGTCAACTTTTCCAACATTGTCCAACAGTAATTAAACTCATGTCATTTAAGTATATTAATGCACTGAAGATGGGCATTTCAGTTTAATATTTAGGAACTTTTAAAGAACATACCAAAACACCATGTTCGAGCTGGATTTGTACTTAACTGTGTTGAAACGAAGTACAACCCAATACGACATGACTTTCAATAGTGTTGAACAATGTTGGAAAAAGTGGGTTCGGAGCTCATACAAAACTGCACATGGTCCTTTGTGGTACGTTTTTTTGACTGTCGTTGTGTTAACGTTTTTCTTTGTGTTAGTCAAGAATAGTGACGTGCCTGAGTCCTCAGTTACGAGAAAACCCTAATACTTGAAAACAGTCACCCTCTTAAGTATCATCTTATTACCAGATTTAAATACTAATATTTCACTCTTCTTGGCATTATATTGCAACCCATCCATTTTGGCATACTTATCTCTATAGCTGATATTAATTATAAATTATCCATCAATAGAATAGCCGGCCTCGGAACCGCTAAGTTTCCCGATCAGATCATTCACGTACAGGTTGAAGAATGAGGGCGACGTTAACCCCCTCCTGCCGGACCCCACGCTCCAACCTGTACGTGTCTGAATGGGTGTTAGCGAATTTAACACAGTTTTATTGGTTTTCATACCAATATTTAAAAATGTAAGTCAGCTCTTTAGATAACCCAACCACAATTCATTTTCTTCCACAGGACCCCAAAATCAACTGCGTCAAATGCTTTTGACAAGTCCAAGAAACAAGCATACACTTTCGTTCTTTTGTCAGTGTAGTATTTGACAGTGTGCTTTAGACTCCGTATTGAAAGAAAAGTGCGAAAGCCAAACTGAGCATCAGCAATCTTCATATGTTATTGAAGATGAGAATTAAGCACACTATCCAACACTTTTTCCATTACAGAGGCCAATGAAATAGGTCTGTAATTGAACCTTGAACATTGAAATCCATCTCCTGAAATATCCTGTGAAGGTCTGTTACACCATATCCAATTCAAGAAATTTTCCCTCGCATATTTGTGAGCTTTACCAACTTGTTTTTTCCACTATATTTGTCCTTCCTCGTCTATTCATCTATCGTCAACGATGGAGGAGTTTCATGAGTGATGCTTAATCTATAGCTCCAACATTATTAACATATCTATGAAATATATAAAACTCCTACTAACAGGATTTTTGATTCAATATCCTGTTACAGGTTAGTTAACTAAAGCTGGTTGAACACATTTAAACTCTGGGCTTATGTTGTATGAATGAATAAGCGCGCGGCTGGCGTGACGTTGCACTGCATGGGCATCAAGAATAGCCTGTCTCTCTCTCTCTCTCGCGTGCGGTCAAACTTATAATATAAGTATGAATGAAACGGGACCCTATTACTAAGCCTCCGCTGTCCGTCCGTCCGTCCGTCTGTCACCAGGCTGTATCTCATGAACCGTGATAGTTAGACAAATGAAATTTTCACAGATGATGTATTTCTTTTGCCGCTATAACAACAAATACTAAAAAACAGAATAAAATAAATATTTAAGCGAGCCCCCTTAAATATTTATTTTACAACAACAATTCTTTCAATTTTCTGCATCTGGTTACATGCATGGAGTGTGAAAGTAGCCGCACCAATAACTTTGTAAACAACATTTTGGTATGTAAAATCCAAACAATTCACTCCACACCATCTCTACCATTATACTGTGGTATAGAACCCTTCTTGCGCGAGTTAGACTCGCACTTGACAGATTTTTTAAACATACTATATAGTGAAATTGCATCAGTGTGAGTACTGTGAACATGCCAGCTTTAGTTAACTGACCTGTACTTCGTTCATTCGACTATTCATTTTAATTATTATGTTATGTCGTAGGTCGTGAACTTCTGAGTCTCGTGACGCATACATGCCACACTTTGTATTACTGCGACTTATGAATATTCTGCTTTAACTTGAAAAATACAGTACATTTTTATGACACCTGAATAGCAGATTAAACTTATGATAAATCTCCTGAAAAGGAAAGACGTAGCAACAGTAAATAATTCGTTGATCCACTTTATGATCTTGATGTCTCAAACACCTACATTATGTTGTCGAAAAACAGTTTAGCCTGGATTATTCTAATAGTCTTCATTTAAGGTGTTTTGCGATGCTGTTGATGGAGTCAATGCCAAGATCATGTAAAACCAGCACTTTATATTAAACAGCGGTTATGGGTACACTTCTCTCGAGCATCTCGTATAATCAGGCAATCAGGGTCGTTTAATGTGCTCTGACTGAGAGTATTGCAAAGCAGCAATAATGTCGCCGAACTAATTCAAACACTACAAATTATTACTTTCTTGTTTTTTATTCGGCCTTGCAGCATGCACCATGGCATGGAAATTGTGTAGCCGTAGCATAGTTATTATGTGCCGCCCAACAAACACGTTAGCGATGACGTCACTCTTAGGCATTACGTGCTAGGACCTATTTCTTCGACCTACTTTCGTGCAGATGTAACTGAACATAAGTTTGGCCAAAACCCAAATGCGGAAATAATAAATCCCACCCTCTTTGTGTCGTCTCTAGAAGACATGCGTAGCAAAGTACACACGTAAGTCTTCTCATAAAGCGATGAACGATGTCTTTATAGTGTGTTTACGACATTGTAAAAGTTATGATAACGTTTTGTATGTCACTTTACAATGCAGTAACCTGCTTTTCATCCACTTAACATCTCTCCCCGTAAAATAAAAAAACATGAATATAATCTGGCTTTAAGTTTGTTATGTTGCTGGTTATTTCCGAATTAGTTTTCTATAAATCGATCCATATAGGTAGGTAATGAAAGAAAAAGGTTAACTTACCTTAGCCGCTCCCACCGACAATCGATTTGATCACCACCAGCAGACACACCGGCCGCCAGGTACCACCACCGCCGGTACAAAGCAACACGACACTTCAAACAAACGTTCCCTAAAACTTCTGAAGAAAACTTGTCCCAACCGCGAAGAAAACTTTCAACAACCCCGATCGTCCACTTATAGTCTAAATATATAATTTCTCAAATTTTATGACATCTCCGACTTCTAAAATCGCACGTCGCGCGAAAGTTTTTTTGTCTTTTTGCGCTGCTCCATTCCGACGGCGCGCACGGGCCAAAGTTTTCAGCGGAACGTTTGAAGACGAGTGCGCCTTTGTTACGCAACTGGATGCGGTGTGTGCCGCCAGGGGGCAGCGCTGCGGCATGTGGCGCAGTGGCGGGCATGCGCACTGGCGACGCACCGCTACGGCTAACTCTTCTTGCGGGTGGCGGCTCCAAGGACTAAATTCAAGATGGCCGCCGTTCAAAAATCGTCGCTTCGTTGACGGCACCCGCGCATCTTATATCATTTTACTATCACAGCAGCGCCCTCGCTGAAAGGCAATACAGTGGCAGCCGCAGTGTACCTTAATAAAACTTTTCATTTTCGTCACACACACCTGTATCTTCCAACGTCCAACAGTTTTGTGGTTCTGCAATTCACATTCACAGCAAGCGCGAAACTGACCTAATTCTACTTCCGCGCTCATGGACAATCTTGATGGGCTGACCTCTAAGGACATCGCATGCAGCAGCTAATGGTGTGCCGTCAGGCGAAGCTATCGATCCTCGAGTTAGCATTGCTTGTTTTGCAATCTAAACCTGTTCGCTAATTAACTTTGAGGTTGAGTTATTATGGAAGGCATGAGAAGGGAAAAGTTCTTCTACAGTCAAATACCTACTTACATCTACATAGCCATGATAGCTCGCACGTAACGTTCAGAAATATAATGCAATACTCAGTTTTAAATTCGAGTTTTGAATGCCACAGACAAATGTAAATTAACAATTCGCTTGTTAAGTGCTTGTGAAATACTGTTTCTTACAGCCCGTGTGCATAGGTTTTTTTTAAACTAATGGAATATCAATCGTTTTTTGATGTTAAACATCTATGGGCCCGCCTTGGCAGTAAAACCAACAAGGCAACGGCGTGACTGCCATGCCGTGATGCCCCTCTACGCCACTGCTCTCGACTTCCTTGTGTGTGTGCGCGCGTCTGCAGTTGCTGATTCTCCTGAGAGCTGCGTAATGTTTCTATCCGTTGCCACGTTTACCGCTTGTATATGTCACCGTAAGATCGTCTTTTTTCTCGTTAGTTTGCAAACTATCGATATATTATAACCTATACCGAACTGCTTACTATATGACGCGTTAGTTTACAATAAAATCATTAAATTGTGAACTAGTTTAAACTTGGATTGCAAGCAAACACTGCGGTAGCTTAGGTGAAGACTAGAGTCATCTTCGAGAATAGTATTCGTGTTAGGCTGACATGTAAGAACAAAAGAAACATAAATTTTAAACCCTGTCGGTCTGGTTTATAATTTGTCGATAGTTTACATACTAACGCGTTAGTTCATAAACTAACGTTTTCGACAATCTTTCGATGACATATACAAGCTTGATATTTTTCTTTTAAATGTTATTTTGAAAGTGCTTAATGATTTCGAATCAGTTATAATATTATTGAATTGAAATATGAGTGACAGTGACGACAATTTTAAATTTATTTGGGTAGGTACCCTCCAACCTGACAAAGACGTAGGTGTAATGGTAATAACGCTTTTACTGCAATGCATCTTGCTTGACCATACTACGAGGCAAACGGGCACAACTCGGCGCATGACAGCTAGGCGTTCATTGGAATTACGGAGGGAACACCGGAACAGTGATGGATACCATGTATCATCAGCGTTCAATTTAATACGTACCTTTTACATCTAAGTGACTTGTACTGTACATAAGAACAGGAGCTCTATTTTTGGATACTCTCCACGAAAGCGAGCGCTCGCCAAGCGACACGATTGGAAGATACTTGTTAAGTCTAGTGATAAGAACCAATCGTCGCGGTTGGCGAGCGCTCGCCACGACGCGAGTGATTCAAAAATTGTACGATACGAAAGTGTTGTAGGCGGGTTGCAGGAGCCGAAACTGCAGTCCTGTCATTCGCCTAGTTGTGTTGGTCGCGTAGTACGATACAAGGTACGGAATAAACAGAATGATCAATCAAATAAAGTGCTGCTTAAATGTCATACCGGCGCTGTGTCAGTTCCCGACCGAGAGACACTACTAAATAATATAAATAATAAATATTAGAGGACAATCTTACACAAAACGAACTAGGCTCATAGTAAGCTCAATAAGGCTTGTGTTATGAGTACTAGACGACGATATATTTAATAGAGATAAGTACCTATACATAGAAAACATTCAAGACTAAGAAACAAATATTCATGCTCATCCCAAAAATATTTGCCCTTACCGGGAATCGAACCCAGGACCGTCAGTTTCATAGGCAGACTCACTACCCGCTAATCTAAACCGTTCGTCAAAGTGACAGTGACAGCATGCTTTGAGTGTCCTTCAAACTTTGAGTGGTCGGTTGTGCATCCGGACTTTCAGTTGAGCAATTTAGCTGAGCAGTGGCGCCGTAGTGCTTTTATTATCCCATACACAATGCCGCCCCGCCACCACCGCCGCGCCGCCGCCGCCGTCTCCGCGCTTTCTCCGCGCCCGCCCCGGTCAGGCGGGCCGCTTTTTCAAAGGCGCCGACATACACCGTTTGCGCGCGTGAAAAGTAATATGTTTAAGTTGGTTGGTACCTATGATAGTTAAGTATAGTATAAAGTATAGTGTTTTTTTGTTGTTTCGATACCTAAGTCCGTAGGTACCTAGGTAGGTAAGTACCAAATGTGTGTGTGTGTGTGTGTAGAAGCAGAAGAATAATTTTGTAGGTACCGAAGCACCTTCCTAGATAGGGCTCTTTGATTTGCCCTACATGCTGACATACATGTAACAGTAACCCTACACAAATAACTGAACAGTTACGACCTGATCCAGTTATCATAGGTACGTATCTGGACTTTGTTCCTAGACGCGAATAGTTTTTCCGTCATTCATAAAAGATTGCGTTCTTTTTGGATACTTATCTATAGTTAGTAACTCGACGTAACTAACTATAGATAAGTACCTACCTATAGTCTATTAGGTATGCGCTATTTATGACATCTACTGGTAAATAGGTAGGTTAGTCTGATATCAATGATTTAACCAGGAACTGTATTGTAGTAGAAATCGTAGATGTCTTTGTTGTATTGGTAGCGGTATGGGAGGAGCAGACGGGGAGCAGACAACTTTAATTTGGAATTCGTAACAATTTCAAATTCCAAATTTAAATTCCAAATCTCTTTATAACTGTAGATATTTACATATACTTAGCAATTGTCATTTTTTGCCACTTCTCTACATTGGACCACTGTGGGAGAAGAAGGGCGTAGAAACTCCCACAGATTGATTTTTAGATCTCTTTTAAAGATTGCTTGTGCTTAACTAATACAAATTTTATAATATCATAATTAATAAGTAGGAATAAATAATTACAAAACTATTTACAGCATGGTCTCTGTTGAGCCAGATTAACCCCATACAGTCCCATCATTTAAGTAATCTTGAACATTGTAATATCCCTTTTTCGACAAAGTCGCTTTAACATGGTTTTTAAATTGCTCAAATGGCAATTTCAAGATCTCCAGAGGTATCTTGTTGTAGTAGAGAATGCATTGACCCTTGAATGAATTGCTAACCTTCGCGAGTCTAAACCGGGGCGCAAGTAGTCTGTGATTATTTCTTAGGTTAATATTACAGCTATCGCTAAGTTTAGCAAATGTTGTAAGATTCTTGCGTACATAAATTATGTTTTCGAAAATAAAAGCTCTCTTAAGGAGTCTGTGCGTTTTAAATTATAAATTGCTCGAATAGCTCTTTTCTGTAAAATAAAAATAGTTTGAATATCCGCTGCTTTCCCCCACAACCAGATACCATAGGACATGACACTATGAAAATAACTAAAATATACTAGCCTAGATGTAGCCACGTCCGTGTTTTGTCTGATGTTCCTAACAGCGTAAGCCGCAGAACTTAATTTACCAGCCAATTTATCTATGTGTTGTCCCCACTGTAATTTGCTATTAATGGTTATTCCAAGAAACTTCGTGTTATTTACTAATTCTAACGTGCTGCTGTCTAACACCAAACTGGTCTCAACTTGCCTGACATTTGGAAGTGAGAATTTGATACATTTGGTTTTACCAGCATTTAACAATAAATTATTAACTGTGAACCAATTCAACGTTAAAGACAATACTCCATTAACATCATCAAAATCTTCTTTATGTCTTTCAATTTTGAAGACCAGTGAAGTGTCATCAGCAAACAACACTATATCAGTGAATTTCTCCACCTTTAAAGGCAGATCTTTAATATATACCAGGAATAAGAAAGGGCCTAATATGGAACCTTGTGGAACGCCAATTTTTACTCCCGATCCATCAGATTTAACACCGTTGTCTTCTGCCTGTTGAATTCTATTGCTTAGGTATGATCTTAGTAGATCCAATGCGTTATTTCTAACTCCGTAATGATTTAATATCATTAGTAGCGTATTATGATCAACACAATCAAATGCTTTCGACAGATCACAAAAACTCCGATAGCATCTTGTGCGGCCTCCCATGCAGAGTAAATATGAGATATAAGAGTAATACCTGCATCCGTAGTCGATTTACCCCTAGTGAAACCGTATTGTGAGAGCATTTGATTGAGTATAATCTTTTCAAAAATTTTGCTTAGTGCTGGAGGAACAGATATTGGTCTGAAATTTCTCTCCCTTGTCTCCCGACTTGAACAGAGGTATCAGTTTACTGTGTTTCATGAGGTATTGGAAAGCTCCATCGTCAACACATTTATTAAATATATAAGCTAGGTGTGGGGCTATAACTAGTATTATTGAACCAATGACTTTGACTGATATACCCCACAGGCCTTCAGTATTTTGTAAGTTAAGTAATCTATACGTTTTGACAATATCCTGGGGATATACATGATGAAATTTAAAATCTACATTACTGATGCAAGTTTTTTAATAAAGTCATATGAAGATGAATTTAGACGCTCTGTTGTAAGTAAGGGTACATTGGTGAAGAATGTTTCAAAAGCTCGATCTACCTCAGCGTTGGATTTAACAACATTATCACCTATTTTTAAGCAGAAATCATTGTCCCTTGGTATAACTTTGCCAGTTTCACGGTTTATGATTTGCCAAACCCTTTTCATTCTATTACTTGAATTTAATTATTTGAATTTTGTATTTTTCTATTAATGTGTAAAGTTTGCAGTACTACAAACCAACTTGAAAGTTTTGGAATATTTTTTAACATAGTCATGAAATTTTATATCAAAGGTTTTTTGTTCATAAAGTTCATACAAGATAGCTCTACTTTTACGAATTACAAATGTTGCCCAGTCATTAAATTTAGATTTACCGTTGTTGGCACAGACTTTCTTTAATTTAAAAACTGTATTAAATTCTGTTTGAATAATGTTGAAGAAGTCAGAATAGATTTTGTTAGGGTTATGTTCATCAAAATCCGGTACTGGCAAATTTATATCTAACTTTTTCATATACGTCTCTAGTCTATGGGATGTAATAGGCCTATAAAATGATGGATCAGTCCTATTTTTACTGGCAATTGGAGATGAAACTGTTTGACCACTGTGATCGGAGGGTAAGCAGTTAATTACTTTTTTACTTGTGAATACACAGTAAAAAAACATTATCTAAGCAAGTTTGGCTGGTAAGTGTAATTCTAGTCGGCTCTAGAAATACATGACATAAATTAAATGATTTGTACAGAGTTATTCATCGTTGTTTCAATGTTGTATCTACAAGCAAATCTACATTAAAATCGCCACAAATAATTAACTTTTTTATGCTATTACAAAGTTTAATGAGGGCTTCCTCCATAATTTTCTCGAAAATTTCAAAATTGCCATGGCCGTTGTCATCTCTCGGAGGTCTGTAGACACAAACAATAATATGGCTATCGAACACAACACAGGATACCTCTATTTGTCTTTCTACAGTAAGTGCATGAATATCTTTCCGTTGTTTCATCTTAATATTATTTTTAACTAAGATTAAAGAACCACCTCTATCAGCAATCTTTCTATTGTAACAACTGACAATTTTGTAATTATTTATGTTAAAAGACATCATATTTTCCTTTAACCAGTGTTCTGTAATACAAATAACATCGGTGTCAAATGTAGGTAACTCCTTATCATATTTCTTTCTAGTCAATTTCTTCAAAATAAGTATGTTTATACACGTGTATGGTTGACTGATGTAAACCTAGAAGACTGATTATAGTTCATAAAAATATACATAATTTATGGCATAATTAATATTATTATTGATCTCTTGGCATAACATGTTCATGTTGTCATCCTATTTTATATACCTACCTACCTACTAGGCAATCCATGTTCTATGGGAATAGTGCCAGTTAGTAACAGTGTTACAAACTAGCACTATTTTCTTCCCAGTTTGTAACACTGTTACTAAGTTGGTGACAGTGTTACAAATTGGGATTTTTTCCCCAGTTTGTAACAGTGTTACCAAGATGGGTGTGACAAACTGGGAACACATGGTCGGTACTATGGAACGACCGATCAATTGTCATAGTTATGCTATCTGTCTCTGAAAACTTTGCTTCATGTATAATAAGTCTGAGCCAGTCATTCATTCAATCAAGCCTTGCTCGGAGGACGCTGCCATGGGCAGACGTATCACAATGTAACCTCTCAGTTAATTCATGTTCAATGGACGCGGTCGCGGTCCGTCAAAACATACAATGTATTCTCAGAGTAATTCCTCCTCAGTAATCATCAGTTTTTTCTCTTGTCATAAGCCGTCGCGGTCGCTTTTATAAATATAAACCAAGTAAGCGTTTAACATCAACCATCATCACTGCCCATTAGAGGGCAGCCGCGTGTCGCGGCAATCAATTTCCCACGTGGGTGGTGGCCTGCCCTTGTCCAGTTGCCGCCGACGGCCATGTCTGGCTGCAGTGATCATCCGTGGCTTTGGAGCGGACAGAGCCACGTGCAACCCTCGGTTGGGGCTCATCGATTCATCGTTTCCAAGCTCTACAACAGCTCTTTTCAGGGCTACCATACATATCTTAATGTTTCTTACAACGTGCCGCTTACTGCTGGGAGGCTTGAAAAAAATAAAAATAAAAAAAAAACGTGCGAGTCGAACTCGTGCACGAAGGGTTCCGTACCACCGTAGGTAGGGTAATGATAGGGATGGTGTGGAGTGAATAGTTTGGATTTACATAGCAAAATGTTGTTTACAAAGTTATTGGTGCGGCCTACTTTAACATTGGTGCATTCATAAGTTTGTATGTGGTATTGAAAAGCATTGTGTATGGCAGTTCCCTTAAACATTTATTTTATTCTGTTTTTTAGTATTTGTTATTATAGCAGCAACAGAAATACATCATCTGTGAGGGGGTACGCCCATACAACTCCGACGCCGCACCGCATCGTGTAGCCCGGCACGGGATGCGAATCCGTCGGCCGCTCACTGGCGGAGCAATGAGCACATAGCCTAAAGAGATAATGATACGACAAACCAGGAAGGAATTTCTTGAGTGAGTGTTCTGCCGCGCTTACGATAAACGCACTAACTAGGTTTTGATACTTTCCGAGAAAAACGCGCTCAAAGTTTTTATTTTTATTTTGCTTGTTTCTCCAGAACTAAAAGACATACCGGCATAAAAATTGTACCAAAACAAAGATAAAAGTATGAAGAATGCCTAAAATACAAACATTTATGAAAATTAAGTATAGTTTTCTGTATAATTAAAAAAAATCACTTATGGCTAGTAGAATCCTATGGCCCATGACACTAGACATAAATGCATCAACTACCCTACTTGATGCATTTATGCTTAGTAGATTAATATAGTGCAGGTTTGCTTTAACCCAAACCTTTAATAATACTTATGATAAGTGCATCAACTACTACACATAATGCGTTTATGTTAAGGAAAATGGCTAAATATGAGAAGATATAACACAGATATGAAAGTTTTTGCAATATTACGGACGCTCTAATGGCGACGGAAAACCTAGTTTATAAGGTTTCTCTGTAACTTTTATACTTATGGTGTGCAATAAAGTTATATTCTATTCTATTTTATTCTAGTGAGGACCCCGTTGTGCCTCTGCCACCCTATATAATAAATGACGGACGCTATGTTATTTTGCCACATTAATTAGGGAAGAATTAAAAAATTAAAATCAGTTTTCAAATCAGTCTTTGTATGTAGTTCTTACAAATAAATAAAATTAAAATACCTATATAGGTTGTATTACACATATTGACTGTTTATATATTTTTATCTATCAATTATGTTTGTTTTTATTTCTTAGATATAATATTTAGCACAGTCTTATTTAACGGCACAACCTATTACATAATTCGTACTGTAACAATCATATTAACTTATTTTTACTGTGAAATAAAAACAAACATTTTATTATAATTATATTTAACCAGTGTCTATGACATAGTTTGAGATCAAAATCACCATAAAACTAAATCAGTCAAAAATGTATTCTTAAAATCACTAAAAAAGGTACTGAGTAAAAACTTTTAACGATACAGAATCACAATATTTAAGGCACATATAATCATCACAGTTGAACATTTTAAAGATACTTTATACTTCCTATCATTAAAATTTAAATAGAATTAAACTTCAGTTGCTAAATTGGTAATGTTATCAGACACTGGTAAAGTGTTCCAAAAGTGTCGTCGGTTTTCAGGCATCAATGGTACTAATTTAGCAATTATTTGTTCTTTTCTGTCCCTTTTAATTCCTCTAGGCGATGTTTTGTTGAAAACTTCCGGAAAAGATTGGTTCTTCTTTATTTTAAGTAGTTTTTATGCATCATGGTTATGTTTATGTCACTAGGTAAATACAATTTCTTCGGGGCATGCTCTCGACGATAGTGAGAAATCATCGGATTGTAACTTTGAATATGAGCTCTGATTATGTCTTTATCTATCACATTGGTGCGTTCATAACTTCCTCTTCTGTCTTTCTGTTCATCTATTTCCTTGTGAAGTACAGTATTAATGTGTCTATTATTGTTTGCGTAGTCCGTCGTCAAATACATTTTTTTGCAAACCTCAACTCTTTTGTTATTTACTGATAAGTAATATCTGTGGGAAAGCCCTCTCTTCGCATTTGCATCCGTGCGTGATACAGTTCTAGTTTTTGGTTCATACGACTCAACTGTACTTTTTATGTATATCCCTCTTGATTCGTAGTTTAAATTTATGTATCGATCATGTATGATTTGTCTTTCTTCGTTGGTTATCTTGGACGTACACTTTCTACGACATTTGTCATCGCATAGAGGTTTGAGCGACAATTTGTTATCGTCATTTTCTTTCTTTATCTTTGAGCGTTCTGAAAGAGGTAGATCGAATTTGCGTCTTTTACATGGTAAACCTGATTTTGTAAGGCCTTTGTCATTTATAGTTGGCGTTATCTCTTTTTCAGAAACAACTGCTGCTGGTCTTGGATCTTGGATTGCCATTTGCGGAGAGTTCATATTGCATATTTCATCAGTTGGTCGTTGTGAAATTACTGGTCTTGAAATAAGTACATCTGATCTTGATGGAAGGCTGGGTCGTATTGAAGTACTTGGATCATTATTGTGGACAACAGCATGTGTTACTATCCTGTTACAAGTATCTAAGATGTTGAGGGATTTCATTTTCTTGCCATTGACAGGTTCGTAATTTTTATCTTTGACGCTGTCATCCGAGTCAAAGTCCAAGTCTGTGTCATCTTCATCTGGCATAATTTCGTAGCATGTCAGAGATGGACGCGTACAAGGTGGTGATGGCTGCAGCTTTGATGTGTTATTAAACTGTTTTGTGTCGATCTCGTGCACGATTGGTATGGACGAACCATATTCATTTTTGAAATCAAAAAAGGTCGGGAATTCATTGAAATCTAGAGAGCGAGACCATAGTTTTTCTAAATCTGTAGGGATTGGTTCTCTTTGGGTGACTATGATGGTAGAAGCAGTTGTGCTCTGTAGATTCGGAGCACGTAACTTTTTAGTAACTGGCAACGGAGTGGATTCTTTTTCCTCATTGCGTGAAACTGCCAAAGCTGATCGATTCTACTCATGTTTACCTGAAAATAATAATAATTAGTAAGTAACCTGTTTTTATTTATGTCACGGTAATACCTAACATTAATTTTATACCGGGGAACTCATGTGGTTAAACAATACCAATATATTTTTAATAGTGTAAAGATATCAATCATATCAAATCTATTCCTAACTTAGAATAATAATAATAACACATAGAATGATAGTCTCCTTGTCCCGATTGCTCTCAAAGTGAGGCAAATAGTGGATACATGTGTGCGTAGACTTCACTTTGTACAGTGTCTAGCCGCCCGGTGCAGCATGTTTTTAATTGTCTCATTTTTTTGCGTGGACTCGGTTTCTATGCGTTTGGCGTTATTATTCTAAGATGCCTATCTAATTTATGACGTATTTCTATCTACTTATGAAGTTAGTGAACAAACTATTTACGCTCTGTCATCTGACTTACATACATATGCAGAATTTCAGCTCAAACGGAATACGGGAAGTGGGTCAAATTTAACTTGCAATATCTGATTACAGACGCACACGCACACTCATTCACATAGTCCAATATAGGTAAATTAAACAGAATAAATTAAAATTAATTTTCGTTTGATATACTCATATATTACTGATCGTGTAACAATTGGAAGGAAACTTACCGCGTAAATATGGCTGCAAGCCTGCAACACGCGCCAGCCCGGTTCGGTGGTAGCGTCGCGACTGGCAAAACATAAAATTTCCCTTCCCGATGCCATTCCCTACCCCCGCAGCACGGTGTTCGGGTCCGCCTTGCCTAATATAAATGCATTATCTCATACACATAATGCGGTTTCATTTGTAAGACAATATAAATATTCTATGTTTTTCTTATTATAAGCGCACTATCTCAAGTTAATGCTATTATTCTAACCACGCCGCGAATAATGACCATAAAGACTGCTAGCAATAAATGCAATAACTAAGACTTAATGTATTTATGACTAGCAAGCCCCATTATTGAATATAGAGACTGCTAGGTATAAACGCAATAACTCAGACATAGTGTACGTATGACTAGTAACCCATTCAAAGCCAGCAAAACAAGTCTGTACTAACTATAGATAGTGCTTTTTTGATAAGTAAAGTAGTATCAAAATCTTAGTTAATGCGTTTATAAAAACTGAAAAACCGGTTATATCAAGATATCATGAAATGTCACTTTGGGAAAGTTGTAGATCTCGTTTTCCTGATACCGGATATGTATATAAATCAATTTCGCCAAAAACCTTAGTTGATGCGTTTATCGTAAGCGCGGCAGTGTTGCTACATGGATGTGATGTGGGACCAATTAATAATGAAAAAACTTATTTTTATTTACACACTTTATTTAAGTAACATAATGAAAAACAAACATGAATATACTGAAATTAATCTCAGTGACAGCATATGTACTGTAAATATGAGTACAACATTAATATTCATTATCACTAATCAATTATTTTCACAAAACCTAGATATGTTGACAATTACAGTGATATTTTAAAAGATAT
The DNA here is from genome assembly GCA_949825045.1 of Argyresthia goedartella. NCBI lineage: Eukaryota > Metazoa > Arthropoda > Insecta > Lepidoptera > Argyresthiidae > Argyresthia > Argyresthia goedartella. The sequence goes on from OX463807.1 coordinate 22,001,285, forward strand.
GACCCAATCCATACATTTATGTACATCTACAAAATAAAATATTTTTACTACCATATAATTTACACCGAAGTGGTACACCTCACGCAAAGTGTCTTGACGCCTTTGTGCCGCCTGGAGGGAGTAGCGACGCATTGGAACAAGAGAGATGCATGCATGGGCGAGAGAGAGTGGTAACACTTCGCTCGGGCGCCAAGAAACTTTGCGTCAGGTATATCAGACTGATAATGCATTGAAATATGATTTTAATAGGGTTTTTTAAACACTTTCACAACATATTTTAATTGTTCTTCAACGAACAAAATGTAATTGTAAACGGCAAGGTTTAAAACAGGTAAGCAGTACCCCAGTAAAATATTAAATGCCCTTAAAATAGCGCGAGCGCTGAAAAATTATAGTTTTGATTCCCATGAGACACATACCCGTAAGATATTAATAAATCTTTAGACTTCAATTTGTGGAATTAACAATGTAGAAATGACGTAACAATATCGTAGAATTGACTATATCGTGATATAGCCCACCATGGTTGAATAAGAACTTTCATAGAAGAACACTGCGGTAGCTTAGGTGCAAACTTAAGGTAGTACTGAATACAAATGATTTTATCTAAACACGTATCATAAACCCTCTTTACTGCGTCCAAAAACCGCACGTCGAAAGACCAGCTTGATAAACTTCTTGGTAAAAACTAATTTCTTATCTGAATATTGATAAATTATGACCATAATGTACCGAAATTTGTCATATTATGACATTCAAATTTCGAACGCCGACGCCCGCCTGCTTGTCGCCCCTAGTTTGTCTGTGAAGTTGGTACTTCTGAACAAGCTAAAAAACTGCAGAGCAATGATCAATGCCTCAATGCCGGTCGAACGTGCGGTTCCTGAACACAAAAAAAATGACGATTGCAAAATATATATCTACAGTAATAAAGACATTTAGAATTTTGGACATCAAAGAGAGCTTATGATATGTGTGTAGATAAACTAGTGTAAGTAACTGTACATAATTAGGCATTAAAACTCTCGAGTGTTAATGCCCTCCAATAAGTAGCAGTCACATAAACTACTATTAAAAGAGATGTTTTTGTGAACTTCAACCCTTTCTGACCATTTCTTGAAATAATTTCATGATATAGTCAATCCATGGTTGGCTATTTCATGAAATAATCAAATTCGACGATAGCTACGACAGATATACAGATCGATACGAATATAAAATTATGATGATTAAGTATCCCAATGATAAGTATTTTTGCTTTACAAATACCATAGAATATGGTTATCAGCTTAACAAAATTCACCTAACAGTCAACAATAAAACAAATATAAATATTTTAATTATACTACCTTTTATCTAAATATTGCTGATATATGGTGAAACGATTCTGTGAAATAATTTTATATTTACCCTGGTTTACGTCTACTTGCATTAAGTACATAGGTACTATTATGTAATTTAAAGAGGATATTTGTAATACTAAATTTATGTGTACATAAGTAGGGGTTAAAAGCGAATATTATGGATATATTTTTTGTATATGCATTACAAATTTACACAACCCATTTTACCCAATCGGTGTGACCAACCTGTATTTGCTGATTTCTTAGTTAGCCTTATTTATTAATTTGCTTTATTAGAATTTGTTCCTAAAAGTATATAAAGAATAAAGCCTTAAACAAATCAATAAACGACAAAATTCATGTTTGGTAGAAAACCCAAAGTATTCCGAAAGTTTGTGCAAAATAATTCGGGAATTGCGAACCAACAACAGATATTTTTTTAATATTTTTTTGTATAACTGATATATTGTTTCGTGTAATACTTAACGTTCTTTACGAAATCACAACTCACATGATATTTTATTAATGCCTTAAATTACATTTTCGACTACCGACATTTTCAAATCGGATTTGAATTGATGTTTTAGATTTCTTGTTTTATTTTACATTAAAGTCATTGGTAATATAGCGGAACATGAAAAATAACAAATATAGCAGTATTATTTCATATAAGGACTGTTTAAAATGGTGCTAGAGCTAGATAAGATAAAATTCAGGTGCTAACACGATTATAAATACATTTAAATATTCGCTAAAATTGAATTAATTACAATATTATACAGCAAGATATGACCCTGTTGAATAAAGGCTAAAATTCAACGAAACAAATAATAACACCTTGAGCAACGCATTACATATTAAAGAAATATCGAGAGGCAAAGTATTCAAATTATTTCAAATTGTCTACTGACAAGATAAACTATCTGTCAAACAATCTTACATAATTATGGCAACACCAAATTATACAATTTTACATTTTAAACAATCTCACACGACATTTTGTCATAATCGCATATTTATTTCCAACAAAACTATTACCTACGTTATAATACTCAAACCTGGCTTATCATAAAATAAAAAATTGAGCAAATAAAAAAAACAAAAATCAATTGTATTGTGAGTTAGGTATATCAAAAGTAATAAAAACAATGACACTTACTACTGTGATAAAATATGATACGCGACAAATATTATTTCTATTTGTATTTTCTATGTGTATAATTAATAAATCGCATTGCACTAAATATCGAATATTTAAACACCAACGCTGTTCGCTTCTTAAAAGTATTAATTGAAGCGACATACTCTATCGCGTGTTAAACACAACATAACCTCATCATAGCCACGAGTGGCTCAAAGGATGTTCTACTGCCAATAACTCCACTTCTCACGTCAACAACAAAACCAGCTAATAAGCGTGCACTAGACTACACCTATTTTTCACAAATATTTATTAAATTTCCGAAACACAATGGTTTCCAAGCACAAAAGTGCACCAAATTTAATCACAGCTAATAAACCTCTTTTCTCTTACTTTTCCTCAAAAACTAACGCCCACTCTTCAATGAGTATTTCTATCTTTTATACCTATTTATACCTGTGTGGTACATTATAGTACAAAGCTCTATACATTGTCTTATTTGCGTTTTCCATACATTACATAAATAATTGATTTGTTCAGCAAATTGTTTTGCTAAGTACATTTTTACACCAAGCGAGACCACGAGAAAATTAAGTCATACAAGTAATTAATAAATTAAAATGTATACGAATACAAACATTACACCAATTGAAATAAATTTTGACTAGCATTTATAAAGTTTAATTTAAATATTTGTCTCTATCTTCAGAACAATTTGACTAGAATACACCAATAATATCACCAAAGTAAAAAATGGACTTGCACCTGCATCCATACATTTTTGTTGTCCATATTCGCGCATAGTTTTAGTCACAACATTGGCACAATCATTCATTTATAAATTATTGATCTAATTATTAATTATTGAAACTTGTAATATTGAAGGGGAAGACTTCTGGGAGATAATAATTAGGGATATGTTACGTAGAGTCGACTCAAGTCTTATAACTACAGTGCAAAAGGAATAATAAGTGGTTTATAGCTACCGCATCATATTGCTTTTGACACATGATAATTTACTGTAATAAATACCTAATCGCAGTGTTTAAACTGCTTTAACATAAACACATCCAATTTTACCTTTACGTGCATTAAAACATTTAATTGTACTGAGTATTATGTCACATTAAGCTGAAATATTTGGCACTAAATATATTGATTTCAAGTAATAGTTTCCGAACTGAAAATCAGTTAAGTGGTCCTACCGCAAATCTTAATCTACTTTAACCTAAGTCTTTTATTTTTATTTTTTTCAAGTTTTATGGAAATTTGTCGATTACCACAGGACTATAAGTTAAACTAAGTCTAAATACATGAGCAATCTGGAGAGGGTGATATTATAGTCAGAACAAATTTCAATAATCAGTGTTATAGTATTAACTTCTATGAGAACTTCATCATAAAACCACAACAATACTAATCATTGTAAAAAAAAGTATAACAATCTTTGGCTTTGATCCCTAAACCAATTTTTTTTTAAATATTCGACATATCTTTTTTCATCGGCCGATGCACATTTGCAAACAAGAGATCTTGTTGAAACATTTGATAATACAAATAAAAAGACTATCACATTTAGCAACACTAATATTTGTATTATTATCTAGAGCTGTTTGTGATTAGATCATAGATGTGTTAAGCGAATATATACGAAAGAGTCGGCTTAACCTTTGTCTCCGCATTAATGTAAGATTCTTAAAGGATTTGATCCCATCGGTTTCGTATCGCGTCGTCGCCGGCGCAACAATTTACTGTAAACAACGCCTAAATCATGGGCCTTATACTGTGCCACTGCCGCTGAGTCGCGCTTATACACGAGCCATACTCGGAAACTAATTTCGTTTCCTCGTCTGACGCTCGTTTTACTCCGAGTATTTTGAAGGAGACATTAGCATCTTCATGAAGTGGTCGTCACAGTAACGTCGTGACGAGTTCGGTTGACGCAAGGCGAAGTCAGCGGCAATGCCGGCGCCAGGCCGTTACGATTATTTTATTTACAAAATATTGTCTTTTACCCTCTCACTCTGTTCGCTACACTAGAACTACGCTACAATGCAACGCCGCGGCGGCTGCGGCGGCGCAACATACTCTACCTACACATACTCGTACGATCCGCGTCGACGCCCGACTAACTTAGTTTGAACATCCTCTTTGTGGTCAGTGCTGATCATAAAACAACAGAACCCAATCAAAAGTCATCAGTTTAAAAGTTGGATCGCTTTATTCAATAGTAAATTCGATCAGATTGGCTAACTCCTGAATATCTTGGCATCTCGCCCATAGGCATCAAACGGTTAGCGTGACCACAAATTCATAATTTCAGTCACTTCTCTCAAACACTAGTGCAACGACACCGCTTGGTGCCCATAAACTACGAAATATTGGCACATAATTTTAAGATATTCATGTATCTATCAGTTAGTATACTTCTCCCATATTTTAAATCGAACGATTTTTGTCCCTGATTACCTTTCGAAGACCAAATATACATCAATTAAATACGAGTGGAGAATAAATATAAGAATATCTAAAATACTTATAAACTTGTAACAAATGTAAACATACACTTAGCTAAATACCTAATGAATTACGGATTGCCTTCTCTCTTGACGTTTTGGTCAGTTGAAGTAGTATATTGGAGCCAGCATTCCAGCGAGCGGATGTCTGTAGTATACAAGCTCGTGGTAGGAAGGCTGGCCGCGAAGCCCCCTTCAATGTATCGGAGCCTTCACAATGTGGTTCGGAGCGATGTAGTGGTAGCCGGGCAGGGGCAGGCCAGCTGTCTCCATAGTGATCCTGGAACATTACACCGCTACATTTTAATAAGGTAGCGGCACCAACACCAACAAAAACGAGTACTACTTTTTCACGCGATTTTTACAGACTATTATTCGAGTAGGCGGCCATTTTTGATGTTTTTATGGAGTTTGATAAAAAAGCAAGTAAAAGTGGATATCAGAAATAACAGCTACCCGAACGCAAACAACGTCATGAAATAAACTAAGGCAAAACTAGTCCTGTAAATGTCTAGTAAAAAGTGTTTAGTAAAAAGTTGAACCATTCAAGTCGCATGGATAGAAGGATGTGGAACAGATTTTCGGTTACGTTTGGATGTCGGGTGTCCGGAGACAGTTTGGTGGCATGCGATGATATCGGCGGATTATCAAGGACCAGGCTACGCAACTTAAAAGTTATAGGATTTCTCTTACCAGGAGTTTGGATGATCCATGAGCTGGGATGTAGGTAACCGGTGGAGCACAATCTTCAGGTAACACAGGATTGCCTGGGTAACTGGGTAAGCAGGATGTATGGCGTGGGTCTTGATTGGGAGGCATTTGGTTAGCGGAGAATTCATAACATCACTTAGCAAGGCTTGAGAGATCATTCGAACGTCAGAAAAAATACCGAAGTAGATTTAGTACAGTTTTATTGAATACGATACTTAAATAATAGACATTTACTTAACGCCACTAGCATGTAATAAAATTACTGAAACGATACGAATATTTGCTTAGGTCACGATGAACGCGACGTAAATAAAACAAGGGATCGACAGCTTCCTGTGAATGCCTCTTGGAACTACTTCTACTACTACCTAAACATAATATGAGAATTCAGAATTTGGACCTCAATTTTAAATTTCATTCTCGCTTCGTGTCGACTAGATCGACTTTTCAATAAGCCGTTTTATGAATTACTTCACCTGTATATGTTTATCGAAGCAGGAAAGTGCCTATTTTAATGTAGCGTTCGTTTTGAATCTAGAATTCCAGCACAAAATTCAAAACTGACCTGATGCCATGTCGAATATAAAAGTGTTTCTAGCTGGTGGATTCAAAAGGAACGCTCTTTCAATAACACGGAATCGAAACTTCATGATATTGTACAATAGAAACTGAAATCTTCGTGTATTGAATTTAATATGATTATAGCTAACTTATGTGACAAAACTACTGTCCCTAGGGCTAGTCGGCTAGAATAAACTCACGTTTAAATAATAGAATTAACTTATTTGCCAGATATTTTACTTGGAATTCAAAACATGTTTTATTTGATAGAGGCTCCGATAAACTAGAATTTGAAACAAAAATTTGTGCAAGATGGGGCTTCAGATTATTGCACAATTATCTTCGCCAATTGATCCGAATAAATAAGTACAAATATTATTTTGATTTTCAAACTGTAATTTATTACACAATAATTTTAAGAAGAATATTTGCCAATGAAAATAATGTATGCCTCAACTAATTAAATGCTAAAATCGATAAACCCTATTAAATCTAACACTACACTGTATCCCTAATAATATTGTCTCAGTAACTAGCTTCGTAATTCATACACCTACATATTGTACGAGTACGTTGTGACTATTTAATTTTAATGCAACAAAAATCGGGCCGATTAAATATTCCTGTTAAGTTAAAGTGCACTCCATATAACTTTTCCCTTCACCGTTGAGTTGGTAGCAATGAATGAAAGTGTTGCTAGCTTTACAAAAATGTGTTACCCAGAAGTTAGGGAAAACAAAACTTATCAGTGACTGAAAAAGAATACCTACTGTAAACTATCAGGCATCAAACCTATCTATAGTAAAAACAAGTAGGTATTTAAATGAATGAAAGCAATATTGACAGCTGCAACTTCAAACACGCACAAATCTTATTTTTTGAAAGTGGGGCAATGAAATCGAATCTCGCAAACGGATTGTTGACAGTTGTGCACTACAGCCAACTTACGGCGAAGGTAAAGACAGATAGAATGCCCTCTATTTTAGATTAGCGTATGTGTAATTCTGTGTAATTAATGTATGAGAATGACAAACAAATTAATAAAGTTTTGAAACTTATTATATCACATGATATCTTTGGGTCTGGTGTTAAAATCTCACAAGTCTCCCCCCAACCGCAAAATCTGTCCCCGTTAACAGTTTCTCTCTTTTTTGGGAAAACTAAAAGAGATACGGAAAAAGTGTCAAAGGCAAAAATAACCCTTATTTTATTCTAAACGGAAAAGGTTCCAAGTATTGTTTAACAGGCGTGACGGTATCCAAGCTATGCTTAGGTTTGTTAGATTTTGGTTTCAACTTGACTAAAACCAAAAATAATAATAATACCAGCTCATTTCTTACCAATTTCTACAAAATGTTCAAAATAAAGCTCAAGGACTAAATTAGTAGTTTTATTCTATTCTGCAAAAATGCTATTATTCTTTCATTGTGTACAGTAGTCGAGTTATTACAGTACATACTTACTTCTGGTATAATTAAGAGTATATTTTATAGGGTCCCGTACCCGAAGGGTGCCAAATGGGGGTCCTAAGGGTATTACTAAGCCTCCGCTGTCCGTCCGTCTGTCACCAGGCGTCTATCCGTCCGTCTGTCACGGTTCATGAGATACACTCATGAACCGTGATAGTTAGACATAAAAATTTCTCAGATGATGTATTTCTGTTGCCGCTTTTATAACAAATACTAAAAAACAGAATAAAATAAATAATTTAAGTTGGCTCCCATACAACAAACGTGTTTTTTTTGTTCGATATTGATAGCGGCAACAAGTAGACGCTTAACAGAATATTTCGAATATTCACAGAATATTGAGTTATATTATCCACTTTAAAAATAAATTATTAAATTAAAATAAATATTTAAGAGGGGCTCCCATACAAAAAACGTGATTTTTTGCCGTTTTAAAAGATAATGGTACGGAACCCTTCGTGCGCGACTCCGACTCGCACTTGGCCAGTTTTTTCATCTTTATAACTATTAAGATAATATTTTTTTCCATTTTGAAACCGCTGCTGGTGTGCTGATACGAGATAAACTATGTCTAGACTTGTTGAGTAGGCCCTAAAGCATAATCCAGACCTCTTTTTAATATCAACATCGGACTAGAACATTCACCCTCAGCCCACGAAAAGTAATACTAAGTTTTTGTTTCTCCACATTAAAACGGCTGCTGAAGTTTATGACTAAAGGAGCTGCGCATAGTACAAGGGCTATATCTAGTTTTGTTGAGTAAGTCCTAAAGCATAATCTAGACTTCTTTTGAACACCAATATCGGATAAGTCAGAACTACAGCCAACATAAAGTGAAACTTTACTTTTTTATTTTCTCCATCAAACTCAAACAATGTCTACCAAGGAGATAAGCTATGTCTAGATATGTGATAGTCCCGGAGATTATTTTCGTATCTTGTAAAGATTTTGAAAAAAAAATGAGCAGGGGCCCAATTCTGTACTGGGGACTGCTTCGCGACCGCTCCGAGGGGCGCGGAATGCCGTGTTCGGCTTGTCCGTGGCACCTATTTTGTTCGGAGACTGACTGTCAAATGTGACGTTTTACGCCACATGCAATCTCCAGTACAGAATTTGACCCCACGTAATGTAATCTTTTAGTTAAACAAAACATGTCTCAGGCGTAATCAGTGAACGAAAGCATCTTAAGTTCAAGGCCTGTATCGCTGAGTGCAACACTATAACAATATTGCAAGTACCACGACATGAAATTCCAAGACAACCGAGTTTTCTTGGACACTTTTATTTGGAGATGCCTAGCGCCACCTAGAAGTATGTTGACTGAAACTATTGCGTTTAAATTACAGTCGTTACTTCCAGCGCCATCTCTGGATTACGAAAGGTTACTAATTATAATCTGTATGGAATGCATACCCTGTGTTATAGTCAAGTATTTCCAAAATGGACTAGCTATAGCTTGAATACCGTCAAGTCTTTTAAAAGTTGGTCAAGTGCGGGTCGGACTTGCATATTGTCGTACTTAAGCAACAAAAATCATAAAACAGAAACAAAAAGAAAATAATATTCGGTCCGAACGTGGATTCAAACCCAGAAATTAAAGATTGCGCAACCGATATCAAAACCATTACCATGTAATGAGCCGAGAAATCTACGATCATATTTGAATCATGATATGGTTGTTTATATCGCGGGAGATGTTCAGACACGTCTCTTGTACCCCCTTTAATTTATAAAGTCTCGTGTCGTTCATTATTAGTTGCTATCGGCAACAGAAATACACATATCTACTAAGGTTCATGAAATACAGGCTGATGTACGTGTTCGACAGACAGACGGACAGACGGACAGACGGACCGCCGAACACCGGAGGGTCCTGTTTGGGTACGGAACTCTAAAAGGTATCTCGACCTTTTCTGTTTAGAATAAAATAAGGTTTATTATTGCCTTTAACACTTTTATTGTAACTATTACAGTTTTTCCCTACCAGATAAAAACCCGTTAACGGAGACACATTTAACGGTTAGGGGGGGTGAAGCGTCAGTTGAGGGCAGTTGTGAGTTTCAAAAATGAATGAATTTGCTTGAATTGACCCAAAATAATAATATAAGAAGAATATACAACACCATAAAATTAAAACAGCCAATAGCCATCAACTCCTTTTCATGAATCAAGTACAAAATGTACTAACGCCTAAGTCTAAATACAAATATTTTAAAAACACGTTATATTGACAAGAAAACTGTGTAATATGTATAGCTGTAGTCTACAAAACCCCTACACTAAGAAACTGATTACCATAAATCAATAAACGTGCGTGTCTATCGTAACATCATACGTCAACCTCGATAAATGATTTACTCAAGTAAAACATGATTTCAAATAAAGCAAAACAGTCACGCGGTGCATCACTATTAGCGATTTTTTCTTGTCATATTATTCTAATGAATGATTTATTTATAGAACTCTTCACTTAAAACTATACTGTCAAATGAGACTGGAGACGTGGTCACAGTGATCTGTTATTTCACGCTGTCATCGGACTAATCATTGTAATTCATTCACCAGTTTGATGATAGCCTTCCTCCGGCAATTTGCAGAATCGCTAATCGCTCTATCAATTCCGTCGCGAGTTGATCACTAAATCCGTGATTCTATTAACCCTAAGCGAGTTGTGAGCCGCCCTAGTAAGGTTGGAATTTGTTCCGTTCCTTCGACGGCTTGGCGGAGTCGTCGTCTTGGCGCCGCGTGTTGAACGTCTTATGGTTCCGGTGGACGCCGGTGGTCTGCACGGGCGGTTGGTTGGCGCTGTTCCCGCTGAGCAGCTCCGTGAGCCCGCCTAGCGCTGTGAGGGAGGACAGCGCGCCCAGGGCCGCGGGCTTGCTAAGCAGTTGTGCGAGGGGAATGGCGGAGGCGAGGGGGCCACTGGAGGATGAGCTCGATGTGTTTTGTCCGCCGGTCGGCGAACCGTCTTCGAGGTTCGCCTTCTGGAGCTCCACACTGTTGGAGCGGGATAGGACAGTTGTGAGGTTGTGAGGGCGACAAGGCTGGACTGTCTCGAAGCGGGAGGAACGCGTGGAGGTTTTGAGGAATCAAGGCTGTTTCGGTATAGCCGAGTGTCTTTTCAGGGACGGACTTTTTACGGTGAACTCCGTTCATACACCAAACTGCAGGGCAGCTTATCTCGGACAAATCAGTAATCCTGAATACTGTATTATTATGTCCTTGCAGTAAAATCAGTTCTATTCTAGATCAATTCAGTAGTATTCTTTATCACATAAAGTTTATTCCAGAACTAACTTCGAAACAGCCCCATAAGGTAGAGAGACAAACTGCAGGATTAATACGGGATATCAGAGTAACAAGATTCATGGAGTAGGCGAGATTCAGCGGATAAGAGAGATTGATCATTTGGATTGTGTCGGATGGAAGTTGTATTGGAAGGTACTTGATATGATTTCCACCTTCGTTATTAGTAAGTAGCATGCAACTTATGTAGTTATGTGCGGTTTGGATGCTAGGGCATATTCCACTCAACTAAGATTGAGGTTTGCCTAATGAGCCCCCGCAATCAAACCGCATCGCTGTGTCGAGATGAGGAAATGTAGATGATACCACAAGTATAATTAATTTGAAATGGTGGTTGACCGTTATTGCAAGTTAAGCGGCTAATTGACAAAAATGCGATAAGATTGATGCCAACAAAACAGTCTTGATTCTGCGTATCATCTGCTATTGCCCCACCCATCCATAGATCATTTTGTCACATCCTAGTCTTCGTACCGCAGCTGAAGGACGACAACAGCTCCTTTGATATCCACCGACTAGCCGGAGACGTGCCAAAACGATCTATCCGCAGCGGTTTTAGGATACACGTTCATGGCAATTGTGCCTAAATAAAAGTTTTATTTATTCACGATCAGTACATACACAAATGCCCAAGGCGCGATAGGCGGAATGCCCACTGAACAGACAAGATAGAGACTCGAACGAAATCAGAGATAAATACTTAAGACAGAACGAGACAAAATGCTCGCGTCGTTCTGTCCACTATATTCGGCTCTGTTTCCGTGTCTAACTCTGTCGTATCTGTTTACGCAGCCGCACAGGCAAGTGCCGTAACCGAGTTAGTGGGCCACAAGTGAGTCGACTCACCTCATGTTGATGAGGTACTGCGCCAGCGCAACTGCGTCGGGGTTGCCGGTGATGGTGATGGTGCGGTCGGTGGTGCCGCCCTCGCGCTCTTCGCAGTTCGATATCCGGATCATGGCGCCCGAGATCTGGCGGATCTCCGCAATTTTGGTGCCGCCCTGGGGGAAAGCGGAGGTTTATGGACTGATGAAGGGATGTCAGGTGTTTTGTATTCAAGTTTTCGTAGTTTCGTAGTTCTTTATTTTTCCAAAAAAAACAGACACCCAGATGACTTATATTGGAACAAACATGTAAAAGGCGAGCTTATCTCTAACAAGAGATTTTTTCCAACCCATGGATGAATAGTAAAGGTAAATAGTTGAGTGGGGCAAAATATAGATGCACATAAAACAAGACCGCATGTCGTCTGCGGATGGATGGTGCTGACAAGTGTGCGCAGTTTCTACGGATTCGACTACGGTTAGAGTCGGTACAGCCCCTGGTGTGCGCGTACCAGACAGTGCGCGTACCAATTATCGGAAATGGATAGGTCGCATCTGTTCAAGAAAACAAGGGTATGAAGTATGTATACGAAGACCCGCTGCAAACATTATAGTTACTAATACCATGATGTTCTGGGGCTGCACAAATTCGAAGGCCAAAGGAAGACATTCAACAGTGGACAAAAACATGAAGTTTTTAAAAAACCGCCGATTTTGACCACCTTGTGCAAAACGGTGAATTACGTCGTCGCATCGCAAATAATAATGTCATAGCTTCATAACAAGCACCAGCTTAAAAACATCGAGTAAATTGAATGAATCGATTTGATCAGATCGGCATCTGCGAATTCAATGTAAGTAATCATTATTATATGAAATTATATTTGATGAATATTAATCGCTGATTTGCACAGCAAATATCAGGGAAAACACTGCGGTAGCTTAGGTGAAGGGTAAGCGAGCGAAGCGAAGCCCCTTTATCCTTTGTGTTAGGTTGAACATATAAGGACAACAAAATATACTTAAAATATAACTTAAGTACAAATACAATATTTATTTAATAATACGAGTATTTAATAGCATAACGGAACCATAAAATCGGCGTAGACCATTCCGAAGTATATTGCGATTGCGGCGTAATGATGATGTATAGTTCGGAAGACGTAAGTGAAAACCTTGCGTACAAAAGTATTAGCGATAATTTACAGACCACTGCGACAAGGCCAATACTTGTATATTACGGAAACACGTCCCTCCGTCACAAGGTTACGTTGTCAAATTTTTATGAAGATTGAAAGTGCATTTCCTTTTTCTTCCGTAATAGGTGAAGAATAATATTAAGATATTATTCTTCACATTGTTCACATTGTATTTGATATAGTGAGGTATATATTTTATTTATATTCTGAAAGTAATTTTCGTTCGTATGTGTATTTTTATTGCGCACTAGGACTATCCTATTACATAAACTCTCCTGTCTTGCCTCGGCTTGCAGGAACAAACCTCAGTTTAGAGATAAGCTCGCCTTTGCTTATAACATTTATTTATTGTCACTGTCTGTACCTTTATTTTTTCTGTGCAATAAAGAATATGAATAAATGAAGTGTTAAATATTACCTATTAAAATGGCTCTACTTTAGTTATGTTTGACTTGTCTCGTTCATCGTCACTCTTTTCCGAGCACTGTTGCAGTCTTTCCTTACCTTGCCGATAATGCAGCCGATCAGCTCGTTGGGCACGGTCATCTCGTGCGACTGCTGGTTGGTCGGCGGCTGGCCGGTGCGGGCTTGCGTCGTCGTGCGTAGCTGCGACCCGGCCAGCGCGGCCAGCGCTGCTGGAGACGATAACCGATCATCAGTACGCTTGTTAGCGCAACGCAGAATGTGCTAACTCAGTAAGGTAAGCCTATGAAATTAGGGGCGTATTTTATTCACTAGAGTCGTGCGCAACCGCGACCCGGCCAGCGCGGCCAGCGCTGCTGGAGACGACAACCGATCATCAGTACGCATGTTGGCGGAACGCGGAATGTATTAACTAAGTACGGTAACCTGTGAAATTGGGGGCGTCTTTTATTCATTCGAGTCGTGCGCTGCTGCGACCCGGCCAGCGCTGCTGGAGACGATAACCGATCATCAGGACGCATGTTAGCGCAACGCGGAATGTGTTAACTCAGTGAGGTAAGACTATGATATTGGAGGCGTATTTTATTCACTCGAGTCATGCGCAACTGTGACACGGCCAGCGCGGCCAGGGAGAGAGGAGACGACAACCGATAATCAGCAAGCGTGTTGTCACAACTCGGAATTTGTTAACTTCTTACTTACTTTTACTCTGTATTGAATTTGTAAGTAACCTCAGATGAACGAAACTTTTTGCTTACTTACTCCCTGTTTATTATCTACAAACTTCATTATCGTCTACGTGGAACTAAGTTTACATTTTGCCACCCCGACTCAAACTATCATAATTGAGTTGAAACTCAATCTTGGTCAAAAGCGTTTCCCGCAATACAATATCTTTTAATAGTTTTCACATCAACTAGCTGAAACCGCGAACTTCGTACCGCCTAAAACCTTGGTCTCGTGATCAACCACGCACAACGCTGCGGACTGTCATGGGATGAGTCTACGTCACCGTGATTTTATAAATTTCACTCCTCATTACAAATCTAATGAATGTGATGTTCATCGATTCTTTGTTATAGTACGAATGATATACTGTGTACACTTAATTACATGGCTCCATCGAAAGGACATACAAAATTCACGTGTGACATCACTTCCCGGCTCATCTGCTCTTCGTGCACCTACAACTTTACCCAGTCGGATTTCCATTTGCATCATCGTACATAGAGAGATACTCACTTTTATTGAATATTTTTTTTTAAATTTTTGTCACAATCTGGTATTATTGTTTATGCTTGTTATTATTATTTACCGCGAGGGCCACGCAGACAAATACCAGGAACTGGTACTTGGTTATTTGTGGAAAGGATTCGATTGGAGTTGAGAGTTTCAACCGACAATCTTGCGGTCTCCCGACTGTGGGCAGAGTTAGAATTAGAATTTGTCTGCTGGCGCAAAGACAAAGAGAAGAAAAAGTTAAAGATATTTATTGATTTGTTATTGAATAAAAGTGTTGAAACACTTCAAGCCTTACATAGTACTCATAAGGAACAAACATCTCGGCAGTCGCGGGTGACTCAAAGACATCACACGAGCTGGAGACAATAATCTCGTGGTTTTTTATAAAGATAGATGGACGAATTCCTTGGAGGATAAATAAGCTACACAAAGTACTAATCTTACGCAGACTAAGTCGCGGGTACCTAGTTATTTATATACTTATAAAATTCAATACCCACAAACTTTCGCGTTTATAATATTAGTAGGATCTAGAAATCGGGACTCATATTGCGAAGTGTTTGAGTTTTCCCTTGCTTTGTAGGCTAAACACTAATCATGTTAAAATTTCAAGCTTGTAGGTCTGCTAGAAGTACCTTAGAGTGTTGATGATCGTTGAGTGAGTCAATGAGTCAGTGACAGAATTAAGAAACTTTGACTTGCCGTAGTTTTAAAGCTACTGGTTCAAATTGAATGCTACTTGGGGATATACCTAGGTATGTTGAGTTCTATTTGCCATAAAAAATTCAGGCTTCTAGCTTTATCCACAGCGAAGTTAACGGGGGGTCGGAAATGCCCTAAATGGCTTCCAGTAAAGGATAGTAACGACTCTGCTCGACGCTTCAAAACAAAATCTTTCGTCCCGCAACAACAAAATCACATCGTCGTAACAATTAAAATATCTGATCACTTATCTGATCCGCCACAATGGCAGTTACTTAAGGCTGACTTTAGTGCACTGTATGCGTCGCTTTCTTCTGTAGATGGGGGTGACTTATACAGATGTGTCGATGTCGACAGTTGTGTCGAGGTTTTGTTTAGCATATTTTATTCACGTTTAGATGATTGCGTTCCCAGAAAAACGCGTAAAAGCGTAATCACCCGTTACATTTACCCAATGTGGTTTTCTTCTGACATTGTACGCAACATTAAAAACAAATATTTCCACCTGAAGAAATTCAAGGCTGACGTTAAGAAAATGTACTATAGAACCTGAGTTAAAGACCTCATCGATTTAACCTATGCTGACTACATACGACGTGCTGAGCGGCACATAAACACTGACCCTACTACATTCTGGGACTTTATAAAGGACCAACGTAAGTGTAGACAGACTTGCGACGTGTACACTTATGAAAGTAACAAAGTGACCGGAGTAGATGCGGCTAATGCGTTTGCCGCTTACTTCCGATCGGTATTCCTGCCTGACAAAGCTTCTCGATGCGGGAGCTGCTGAGTGGAGGGTCGCACCAGCGGGAGGCTCCTCGCGTATCGCGGTTGATAACATCTCCGTCGCAGACCTACGCCGGGCTGTACGACGACTAAAGCCACGATCATCCCCTGGACCTGACGGCATCCCACCATTCGTGGTAAGAGACTGTTTTGTCAGCACTGGAGCAACCGCTCCTTCACGTTTACAACACAGCCTTAAAAATCTCTACATATCCAGGACGTTGGAAATTGTTGCGTGTCACGCCCGTGCTCAAGGACGGTTCTAAGGCTGAAGTGGCCAACTATAGACCCATAGCTGTCCTCTCTGTTTTTGGTAAGATCTTTGAAACCATAATTAACTGTTACGTCACCCAGCAAATTAGAGTTCACCTAGCAAAAGCACAGCATGGATTCCGTCCTGCTCGTTCGACTGTGACTAATCAGCTTAACTTTGTTAACTACGTATCATTAGCTATGGATAAAAAGAAACAAATAGATTTGACCTATTTTGATTTCAAGAAAGCTTTTGATTGTATCCATAATGACGTGCTACTGCAAAAACTTACTACCATAGTTTTCACTCCCAAGCTACTCAAGCTGTTTGCTAATTACTTCGCTGGCAGGTTACAATACGTACAGGTTTCCGGTATGCGTTCAGTGTGCTATGATACTTGCTCTGGTGTAAGTCAGGGGGCACCCCTGGCCCATTATTATGATCAATGATGTTCCTGAAGTCATCAAGACTGCCGAGTGTCTTATGTTTGCTGATGACTTGAAGTTGTTCTTGAGCATCGAGTGTGATGATGACGTTGAGTTGTTGCAACGAGATATTGATAGAGTGGTTGAGTGGAGTGTGAAAAATAACTTGACCTTCAATAGCTCCAAGTGCAAGATTATGACTTACACTCGACACTTGACTCCTATTTGAGAGTTCATAAAATACGTGACCTGGGACTTACTATGGACACAGAGCTGACATTTAATGACCACATTCAAGATACGTGTAAGAGAGCTTACAGGTCGCTTGGGCTTATAATGAGGCAGGCGAAGGTTTTCAGGGGTGTTTCTACAGTCATAACATTGTACAATGCTTTTCTCCGTAGCAGGCTTGAATACAACGCTATCATCTGGGACCCACATGAAGTCAAATATAAGCTCATGTTGGAAAAAGTCCAGCGTAAATTTGCAAGATCCCTATATAAGATGATGTATGGGTACTATCCACACTTAATTCCGTCTTTATTTGTGGCAGGAATGGTGGGAATTGACACCCTAAAGTTGAGAAGGAAGCAAACGTTACTAGTGCACTACTATCTCCTTATACACAATAAAGTGGATAACCCCACAGCTCTGCGAAGCTGTACCTTATCAGCCCCAAGCCGTTATACAATGTTGCGCTCTCGGCCGCTGTTTGCAACGGGTGTGGCCCTTACAGAGCACGTTCGACACGCGCCCACCTTCCAGGCACTGACATTGCTGAATGCGTGTGTCACTCAGTACCCAGAAACTGTCATTTTTGGTAAGAGCCTTTGGAAATTTATCCAAATAGTTTATAAGTATTTCAACATAATTCTGACTAAAAATGAGAAATTGAATGATAATTCATAATTGTAAATTGTAATCTAAGTAATTAATATTTTAATAATGATACCTAATTGTTTATTTTATTTTATTTGTTATTAGATAAATTGGCTTGTATTATTTTGTTATTGTATTGTATTACTATTCACATGTGTTGGTGTATACTTTAAGTGTGTGATATGGTTTAATAAAGAAATCTAAATCTAAATCTAAATTTGCAATTGTTGAAGTGTGAAAGACAAAGTTTATCTACTTTAAATAACGATAGATAGATATAGAAGCGATAAAAGTATTTATTTTAATAAGGATGGCAGAATTTTTTCCTACTTACTTGACACGTATCAGTATATTTTGGACAATTCACACAATATCTTTATAAATTATAGCATGTGTGTTATTCTGATGTATAAACTACATTATTTTAAGATTTCATTAAAATCCATTCAGTAGTTTTGCGTAAAAGAGTAAAAAAACATCCATACATAGTCACAAACTTTCCCGTTTATAATATTAGTAGGATAGTTTTCACGTCAATTCGTATGTACATGTCTTTTCTGAAGGCTGTCCTGCGACCATTAGCAACCCTACCACGACTGTAGAAGTAAAGCGTCAATAAATAAAGTAACTTTGAATAAATATTTACCTGCTGGATTGAGGGCACCGGCGTTGTTCGGAGCCAAACCTCCGAGGCCCAACGCTGCAAGCCCGGCCAATGGCGACTTGGCTAGACCTCCCATCTAGAAAGATACGGTCCATGATGTAGTATGAACGTCGTAAGGTGACATCAAAGCGTTTTTTTAATTTTTCTGATAGGTGGATATTTTTTTAGTATGTTTATAAATGATTAAAGGAGTTGATGTTTCATAAGCATACTGACTGATCAAATTAGACAATCACCTACGATTCGTTGGTAATCATTACAACAATTTAGAATAATATGGGGTCAGATGCTATTGTAGAGTTTGATAGACTGATAATGATAAAGGTAAGTTTTGCGCAAAATCCACAATTAGCCCCTTGATCAGGGACTGGTTTCGTTTGATATCAATATCACCGTATTATACCAGTCATTTGAAATCTAATCGAGGGGCTACTGAAATGCTCTCATCATCGCTCCAACTGCTTGTTTTCAACTCTTCTGACATGACCGAGGAGGGACGCTGGGTGGGGTAGACCTGGGTAGAGACTAAACCTAATAATACACACGATACCAAGAAAATTCGCATAGGACATTATAGTGGCCTGTTTAATCTAGATCGGAGGCTAGATGAAACAAACCAGGGCGTAAGGAAAAGGGCCCTCGGATGCAAACATGGAAACCTGGATAAAGGATATGCGAATTTTCTCAGCAACAAAATCCACATAGTGAGTACTCGAATGGTGCTGCCCGTTAGATATGCACCTTCAAGGGTCAAAATACGATTTTCTTCAATTTAAAAACTACGACCGAATATGAATCGTGTTAAGCCATGCTTCCATGGTTATTTTACAAGATCGCGTGGAAACAAACTAAAGATTGGGGATAGGCAAGGCAAAGGCAAAATAAGGAAAAGGTGCAAGTATGTGGGTGACGCAAGTATTTTGAGCCTTTTGGAAATCATCTCCACACAAAAGGATATCACCTCGGCGATGCCAGAAAACAAACAGATAAAGCTCTCTTTCTACTACGAATCGGCATATGCGTAATAATACGCATGCAACATTCTTCAACCCAATTCTATATGATTATGTGCGCTGTCAAACATAATACTCTACTGGGGTATTTCCATATCAAACTATAAGGGAACAACTACTTTAAAGGACTGCGGGGTGACGTGCCAACTATGTACAGTAAAGGAGACTATATCCAAGCGTTCAAGGATACATATCTATAAGTAAAGGTAGTATTAAAACCAAATAGTTCATTCCGTATTCCAGTTCAAAAGGGTTCTATGTTATGCCATGTTCCACTACGACGGATGGGGTCGGGCAAACCAAACCATGTTGGGTCTCTGGGGCAGCACCAATCACTTTACACCACACCACACAACCTCATAGAAGTATCGGATACAACGGACTACTGCGGACGGCTGTATTCAAGATACACGTTAGGGACACAATGCTGATACTGACAATGGTAAGAGGTCGTGAGATATTCTACGGGGGGGAATTTCTGTTTTGGATACTCAGGGAGAACTAATTTTGAGTTATAATTCCAATTTTATAGTAAAGGATGATTCATTTATCGAATCAGGTGGGTTCCAATCATTACCTATAGATCAGGCTATTCCTCCCCTCTGCAAACCTCAATTCTACAAATAAATATACTCTGCTCAATTCTGTTTAGTATATTTCCTATTTCTAACCACAAGAACGCGCGGAGGCGCGGAACTACATAATATTTTCAACGAAACATGTTTTACTTTTATGGTGTTTCTATTAAGACCCATCAGCATGAAATTAAACGTGTCTCTGTAAGATTCAATCTCGGCAGTCTGAAATACCCTTATTCACCCAAAGATACAATATACCCCACAACAACAGTCAAGTAACCTAGCCGCAGATAATACCGCAAAGCCCAGATCATAGCTAGGTAGAGATAAACTACGATAACATGGCGCGCCTCTCCACATGTCGCCGGCGAGACAGCGAGCGTACTTACGACGCTAGTGAGCGTGACGGCGTAAGAAGTAGTGGGGAGGCGCGCCGTGTTATCGTGGTTATTTCTATATTCCACGTAATCTTCGACGTCCCAATGTATATTTTGAAGGTATCCTATGAGGTTGCGGGGTCGGCGACTCACTATGTGGTGTTCGTGCAGAGTCCGCGGCATCAGGTGTTGCGGCGGCAGTGCGGCCGCGAGAGGTTGCTTCATTTCCAGCAGCGGGAACATTGGCGCGCACACGGCCTGCGCAGTCCACCGCGCGTTATAATGCGGCTTTAGAGTGTGTGCGTTAGGTTATTGGCTGGCTGTCCGTGTGTGTGTGAAGCACACTGCCGAAATTTGGTATTTGACTGAGTAGTCAGATACATAAAGATGTGACAAGTTTTAGCATAATGTACACAAAGGCTCGTTAGTATCAGAATCGGATATTTCGGGCCGTTGCATTTTATAAACAGACTATGACGCCACAAGCTAGTATCACACTTTCATATAAATTAGCGTTCTGACAGTTTGAAATTATCTATTTTTTGTCTACCAGTCAAATACCGGATCAAGGTACGTGTCGCGTGATCGTGGGAGCGAGACAGCGAGCGCAGTTTACTTAGCTAGCGAGTGAGCTAAAGTGGGGTCATCCTTAGAAGTCGCATCTGAGATCTGTTAACATTAGGGAGAGAGATATGCTTCTTCTCCATGTTTCGCTTAGAAAAGGAAGGTGGACCGACACATAACTCTGTCCCTACTGTTGATAGATGCCAAATGCTCCTTCTCGTAATGGCTCCACTTTAGACTGCGACAGCGGTAGGTACCTGCTACGCTCGCTGTCTCCCTCACTCGCTAGGTAACTGTGCTCGCTGTCTCACTTACACGCCCATGCGACACGTCGTCTGTCATGCCATTCGTCGTGTGGTGGCGATGCTATACGTTATTATTTTAAGTCAACCGTCATGAAGTTTCTACAATTAACGAAATATACTATTTAAGTAGCTGTCAAATTGTGAAAAGCCACTCTGAATATCAGCCGCATACATTTCCGAAGCCTTGGTTCTCATGACGGCTAACAGTCCACGCAAACTATTTCGCTTCCGTAAACATTGAAACATCGCCCAATTTGTGTCAAAACAAACTGTTTGAACTACGCGAGCGAAATTACGCTACTTTTTGTCGTACAACCGTACTTCGGTCGGGCGCATTCGGCGGCAACGCATATCTATACATTTCTGTGATTTCTGCCACATAGCTACCGAGTGTATGGTGTCGGGAAGTAAATTCAACAGGCTGGACTTCGGTCGGGCAATTTCGTCATACTGTATTTAGACACTAAATGGAAACATAATTTGCGCGGTCTGCTCGCCGTAATGATAACAAAGCCAAAGATTGATTTGATTTCAGAGTCGTTTTCCCACCACTCCCTACGTCGCAGACCGTAGTGCAGGATACCACACCGATATAGCATCTGGGAGACTGGATATACTACCATTGATTGCCAGGAGTGATTTATTCCCATACATAATCTGCACGCGACTTAAGTACGTCTAGTAATGTTGGGTGACGCGGCCCTAAGGAATAATTTGCAGTGATTGTGTTAACAGACTCAGTCCATCCTGTTGCGAATTGAGGATTGCTTTATTTAAAGCGTCTCCAAACTAAATGATCAATGTACGATACTGCAACGAGAAGTTGCCATTCTAGTGACTTGGCCATAATTTGCAACAATTTCGTTCTCTTACAACCAAGCGCACGAATGCGAACGCTGTCCGCTATTGAATAAGGAAAGTAGATTTATTTGCGGGGATCCTTTAAGCAGATATGAAACAAAACAAAGGACTTTCGGTTCATAACAAAAATTTATTAATCAACATGAGAGAACAAAATTCGAGTTTACGGGTATTTTGATTGATTCACAACAAATAATAAGGATGTGCATTGAAACACTGTAACGATTTATTGTACTAATAACAAAATAACAGCTGACTCAGCACTCGTATTCGCTGGCTTGGCGTGAACAGGATTTGTGCGAACTGCCGCGTCAAAATTTATTTATTATCTTCTTGAAATGCGAGACATTTTGACTATGATTGTTTGAATCGCTTATTGCTATTATAGTGCAGGCGATCAAAAAGGTAACTTACATCCTGAGCAGGAACGGCGTAGTTCCCTTGGATGGTGTAGGCCTGGCCGCCCGCCAGGATCACCGGGCCTGCCACGTTCGGCTTCGGCCGGTACGGGATGGTGGCGCCTTTCGGTGGGCTCTGTAACGTGACGAATTAACATTCACATACATTTACTTACTTACTTAGTCACTTCATACACAGAAACAGAAGATACATCAAAGATAGAAACTACGCATACAAAAGTCAAAGAGTCTCAGGCTGTTCTTGGTGATGGTGAAGTGCTCACTCCAGTTTTTGGTCAGTTACCATTGTTGAGGGCGAATGTAAGGGTCCTTAAACATATTCCTAAGGGTGCAAGAAGTCTTGCCGCCGGGAAGTTGTCACAATTGATTGACCACTGCGTTCAGAACAACTCGACGGAGGACTGGTTTGCCCTTCTAACTTTTTCATTCAAATGCCTTAGAGTCCCTTCCTCCGACAATCGGAGTCAGTCGCTGACTTCCAAAGTGAAAGAAAATATTTACAATATCAGCACACAGGGTACGCAAGGGTTGGTCACGTCAGATCCGCGGCCCAGTATAAGGGCATTTAGTCGCCGATCCTTTTATAGGGCCGTGGAAACGAAGGTTTATGATGGGGACCTAGGTGGAGCGGTAAGGATCTTAATGTCTGACTGCTCAGTAGCTGACAATAGTGAGGAGACATTGGAAGCCTTGCGCCTCAAACATCCCTCTCCGGGTCGTTCTTTAGATTTCCCACCAGAGCCGACCTCCTCAGACAAGTTCCTTTCTGTGGAAGTGTCGGACGTCTCCGAGGCTGTCGCATCATTTTCTAATGGTTCCGCGGCAGGCTTGGACGGGCTGCGCCCTGAACACCATAAAGAGCTGACGTCGGCTGCTGCGGGCGACAACGGTGGAAAACTCTTGGCCTCAGTTTGTAGTTTGGCGAATTTCATGCTGAAAGGCGAGGTAAATAGGGAAGTTTGTCCTTTTTTATACGGTGCCTCATTGTGTGCCCTTCGAAAAAAGGATGGAGGCTTACGGCCTATTGCCATAGGCAGTGTGATCCGTCGCTTAGTGGCTAAGCTAGGGTGCCGCGCCGTAAGAGAGGAGATGGCTTCATTTCTGCAGCCCCGCCAATTGGGTTTTGGCGTACCCTTGGGTTGCGAGGCGGCTATACATGCTACTCGGGCCTTTGCCCTGTATGAGGCCGATACAAATAATATTGTAGTAAAGGTCGATCTTCGCAACGCTTTTAATGCAGTTGAGCGCGACTCAATTTTGTCCATGATAAAGGAGAAAGTTCCTGCATTGTACCCGTTTCTACACCAATGTTATTACAGATCGAGTAACTTATTTTTAGGAGACAAGTTGGTGGAGTCTCAGGTGGGGGCGCAGCAAGGTGATCCTTTGGGACCTTTAATATTTAGCCTCGCAATTCAGAATGTAGTGTCCACCTTGCGGTCACCTCTAAACGTATGGTATTTGGATGACGGTACCATCGGAGGCAGCCCGGAAGTAGTGATCGAGGATCTGAGAGCACTTGTCGAGGGGTTAGCGAGGTTGGGGCTTGAAGTGAATCCACAGAAATGCGAATTATACCCCTGTTCCAGCCAGGTCTCCCCGGAAATGCTATCAGAAGTCTATTCCGTAGCCCCAGGGTTAAGATTACTGGATAAATCCAACTTTACTTTATTGGGTGCACCAGTCTTCCCCGAGGGTATCCCGGGTGTCTTATCGGCCAAAACAAGAGCTCTCTTGGCATCCAAGGATCACTTACAACAACTCCCAGCCCACGTCGCACTAACAATCCTGAGGAGTTGTCTGTCAATTCCCAGGCTTACATACACGTTGCGTACGGCTCCGACGTGGCTTTGTAGGGAGGAATCCACTGAGTATGATAACGTACTGAAGACCTCATTAGAATCGATTATAAATATCGAAATGACTTCCTCTCAGTGGTGCCAAGCAGCTTTGCCCATCAAGCACGGTGGTTTAGGCATTCGACGGTTGCGCGACACCGAGCTGCCGGCCTTCTTGTCTTCGTCGCATGGGGTGCGAGACCTTGTCATTGTCACTCTTATTTTAAATATCCATGGTGATGGTTTTCGTATCCCCTTCGCGGAGGAGGCATTAGGGTTATGGCATGATTGGTGTCCTGGTAGCACTCCGCCCCAGCACCCGCACTCACAACGTAATTGGGATGAGTTATCGTGTGGAGTCACGCTTAGCGAGTTATTGGACCAGAGTTCGGGGGTCGAGCTGGCACGACTGCGCGCAGTTTCGCAGCCAGAGTCAGGGCTCTGGCTCCACGCCTTGCCTTCTCCACAACTAGGAACATTTCTGGACAATGACACGTTGCGCGTGGCTGTGGCCTTGCGCCTTGGCTGTGACATCTGCCAGTCTCATACCTGTGTGTGTGGTGCGGGTGTGGACGTTCATGGTCGGCACGGCCTTCACTGCGTTCGAAGCGCGGGTAGGCTTTCCCGGCACTCCTCTATCAATGACATCGTCAAGCGGGCTCTTGTAACAGCCAATATACCTTGTGTATTGGAGCCCGCGGGGCTGTGCCGTACCGATGGGAAACGCCCGGATGGCCTGACCATGATCCCGTGGGAGAGGGGACGGTCATTGCTTTGGGATGCAACGTGTGTCTGCACATTCGCTCCGTCCCACCTGGCATCGACCGTGACCACCCCGGGGGCCGCAGCCGAAGAGGCAGCGAGGATGAAGACCCAAAAGTACTCTGTGCTTTTGGGCCAGTATATATTCGTCCCGCTTGCCATAGAAACCACCGGGGTCTGGGGAGTGCAGGGCAAGGCATTCATTAGGGAAATAGGGCGCCGCCTGAGGGACCGTGGCTATGACCGCCGCTCCGGGTCCTATCTTATGCAGAGGATCTCCCTCGCAGTGCAGCGCGGAAACGCCGCCAGCGTGATGGGGACCTTTGCATCTGATATGGTCCGGGGCGCTTTATTTTCTTAGTGTGTTTGTGTGTGTGTGTGTGTATGTTTTTGCATATTTAAGTTTTGTACAAAGTATTTCTTATTATTGTTTATGTAAATACATCAATAAAGGTTGTTTATAAACTTACAAGGTACATAAGTGATAAAAGTCAAAGTCAAAGTTAAAGTTCTTTATTACTGTAGATATTTACATATAAACAAAGGTAATTTTTTGCCTCTTCTCTTCCGCATATTGATTTCTAGATCTCTTTAAAAAATTGATTATGCTTAACTAATACAAATATAAAAAAAAATATGATTAATAAGCAGGAATAAATAATTACAAAATTATTAACAGCGGGGTCTGTGTTGAGCCAGATTAACCCCATACAGTCCCGTCATTTAAGTAATCTTGAACATTGTAATTTTACGACAAAGTCGCTTTAACATGCTTTTCCAAATTGCTCAAACGGCAATTTCAAAATCTCCAGAGGTATCTTGTTGTAGTAGAGAATGCACTGACCCTTGAAATAATTGCTAACCTTTGCGAGTCTTAAGGCGAGCTTATCTCTAAAAAGAGATTGAATTTGGTGAACTTTGGTCCCGAAATTCCCAAACTCAGAGATTTCGTTTGTGGAAGCAAACCTCTATCCATCCGTACACAAACTTTGACATTTATAATATTGGGTGCTTACCTATGAAATTGGCGATTTTTTCTTACAGATTCAGGAGTTCATAATTCGAGCAATTCAATATTTTACATCTACTTACTTATTAAATTTTCTTTTAATTTTCAGTTTGATAACTAAAATGTTATCTTCAAAATCAGTGCCTCCTAAATGTCGTCCATTTTCATGATAATATTATCTGAATTCTTATTGAACATTATGACCATAATGTGTAAATTTTCTACATATTATGACATTCAAATTTTGAACGCCGACGCCCACCTGCGTGCCGCCCCTACTTTGTCTGTGAAGTTGGTACTACAGAACAAGCTAAACAACTCAATGCCACAATGCCGGTCAAACATGGGGTTCCTGAACACATCAAAGAGAGCTTATGGTATGTGTGTACTGTGTAGATAAACTAATGTATGTGACTGTACATAATTAGGCATTAAAACTCTCGAGTGATATTATTATGAAACTCGCCTTCGGTTCGTTTCATAAACCCACTCTCAAGTTTTAACGCCCTCCATTATGTATCAGTCACATAAACTACTAATAATTAATAAGCAGGAATAATTACAAAATTATTAACAGCAAGATCTGTGTTGAATTAGATTAACCCCATATAGTCCCGTCTTTTAAGTAATCTTGAACATTGTAATATTCCTTTTTCGACGAAGTAGTTTTACCATGCTTTTTAAATAGCTCAAACGGTAATTTCTAAATCTCCAGAGGTATCTTGTTGTAGTAGAGATCTGATATATAACATAAGAAAGTTTAGATGGACAGGACCAGGGAATTTCAGATGGAGGATTCCGTCGGGCCAAAGCCACAGATGACAGATACAAAGTACTTTCTACATATTCAAACATTTATATATAGGCAGTTACATTGCTTCTGGCCCCACACTAGGATACCCTGTGTCGTGGGAGCCAGACACAGCGACATAACACACGTATAGACATCCAATAGCTGGGGATTTTTTTTCTTTATCCTTAGCCAGGGTTCGAACCCGGGACTTCTCACATGGTAGCCGAGCCACAATAGCAGTGCCAAAGAGGTCGTCAATACAAGCATGTGTATGTATATCAGTACAGCACAGTTGTGATCTCGTTCAACTACACCATCTTATTTGCAGTGCCCGTAATACTCTATGGGAAATATTAAACTGCACATCAAAAATACTGATTTGCACAGCAAATATCAGGGAAAAATGCTGCGGTATCTCAGGTGAAGGGTAAAGAGGGTGAATGAAGCGAAATATTTAAAACATAAAAAGTGTTTATGCTGATCCTTTTTATCTGTGCAAATCAGTATTTTGATGTGCGATTAAATACTAGCCATACTCTATTAGCAGGTGATACTCCATTTTACATCATTCTCTCTTAGAGATAAACTGCGATAACATGGCGCGCCCCTCCACCACTCTACGGCGAGATAGCGAGCGCTCTCGCGACGCGAGTGAACGTGACGGTATACTTAAGGAGTAGGGGAAGGGCGCGCCATGTTATCGTAGTTTACCTCTACCTTCTGGACATCCAACCGTAATTACTCCGTGCGTCAGGGACCACTCTCCCAATCGTAGTATGAAAAACTCACCTCGAGCATGACGCAGCAGATATGGTAAATGCACTGTGTGATGGCGTCGCAGGTCCCGCTGATGGTCACCGCTCGCTCCGTGGAGTTCGGCAGCATCTCACTCGCGACCTGGAATAGGTGACAAAGTGGCCCATTAAAAACATTTAGGACCACTTCCGCCATTTTGTGCAACGCAGAGCTCGATCCAGCTCGAAGGACTAAAAATAGTACCTATAATCTGTAGTTTTACTGTTGGGCGAAATGATCAATAAAATTTTTGGATTTATGCTTTTGAATTAAAAGAACTAGACTTTAATAGGGTTTTTAGCTCAGTCTTTTAGTTTAGTCTACAATTTGTTTAACCTTCATTCGATCGATACCACAGCGTTACACCACTTATATCTGAAGTACATTTTGAAATTCATATTACTTTACTGTTCTTGTGCGATGAAATCTGGAGCGTGGCGAAAGGATTTGATCCATGGCAAAATTAAATTAAATACATATTCGCAGGATTCACTATTGCACAGCGAATACGATGTGTTATCTCGAGAAAATGGGGCCAAATTTAATTAGTGCAGTAACAGCAAAAAGACTTTAATACCACTGTAAATGAAAAACAGAAGCACACAAACAAGATTTGGCAAGCGGCGGTGAGCAGCAATTACAGATATTACAATATATTGCAAGAAATATGACTGAAGTGCGGATGAACCTCGTGGCGACAGGTGGCCCCGGGCGCAACATGCGTAGGTAACGCTAGACACAATGCGCATACGCATGGATACATAGACGCATACAACGCATCCAACGCATCGGGATGTGATTAGACCTACATAACGGGGTTTAAAAACGACTGAGTAAAAACCAATTGAGGGAATGACTATGAACAGACGAATTACCTGAAATGAGCGAAAGAAATACTGAATTGCGCGACAGAATTACTGAATGATTTACCCAATGCTTATTGTCTGGCGAAAGTGTGTCTGGGCGAAGTGGTGGATCTTCGTTCACACCCTTTACCCTTCGTTTTGGGTTGAACATATAAAAACAACAAAATCCAATACTAGTTTTATATTGTATGTTACTCGTATTATATTGTGCTAGTGGCTGTTTTCCAGGTTTCTGGTCGCGCACTTCGGTAATGTTGTCAGACAAAACCAGTATTTCGCTAAGTTTATCGCGCAATGCAGTAGTTTCTTTAGGCAAAATCAATAATCAACAGTAGTAAGTCAATAGCCCTTGCCGATAAGCAAGCCGCCCTTGCCGATGAACAAGCCGCCCTTTCCGAATAGCAAGCCGCCCTTGCCGATGAGCGAGCCGCCCTTGCCGACAAGTTAGCCTAGCCTTACCGATCAAGCTCAAGCTGGCACGATGCCTTAGTACCCAAACCAGGCAACTACACTACTGCTGTGAACGCACCTGAATGTTGGCTCCAGTGACGTCGCGGATCTCCTTGATCTTGGAGCCGCCCTTGCCGATGAGCGAGCCGCACTGGGAGGCCGGCACGATGAGCCGCAGCGTGATCGGGGCGCGCGAGCCGCCGCCGCCGCCGCCTCCCTCGTTGAACTGAGAGCACCACTGGAACAGAACGTGACGTTTGTCAATACCTCCGTTTTGAATAAGCGAAGGGTTCCAGTAGCTCTATTCAATAATAGAAAGATACAGATCAGATACTGCGTCAAAAGATGTAGGCCTTTTGACATTTGCATCTCGATTCCTTTCAAATTCAATTAACAGTCGCTTCAAATGACAGTTCGTGTGAAATAATCGCGCTCTGATTGGTCAAACGACGCTTTTAGGTGGTTTATAATAGTGAGACATGTTCAAAACGTATGAGTATTACGTCCGGGGTGTTTATTATTATTATTTGTTTTATAGCGGCTATAGTAAATAGTCCATAATAGTCAGACATTTTCAAAACATATGAGTATATATGAGTATACATACCTCTTCGAATTTCTTGCATATGAGTGTGAACGCTTTGTAAATAGCACTGGTGTTGCCAGTGACAGTGACGATACGCTCCGGGCATGATCCATCAGAAATGTTGATTTTGGCCCCAGACTGGAAATTTAAAATAATATTAAGTTGTAGTTATTATCGGTATTAGACACAATCACGGTGTGATTTAAACTTCCATCCCCGATTTCCCACCCTTAAATTGGAAATAATTAAAATCCTTATGTGGTAGTAAAAGGTGAAATGACTTTGCAATAGCTAAATAAACCTATCATGGGATTCAGGAAAAACAGTTCTATTATTTACTGAGAGCTAAGACTAACAAGTAAAAGTCAACAAAACAATCTTTTGTTGGTTCAAGTGCTGAATGTACTTTCCGTAACAAAGGAACAAAGGAACTGCAGTAACAGAAAATGACTTTACCTCTTCCCTAAATCTTTTAACAATTTCTCCTTTCTTTCCAATAATACTGCCGACTTCCTGAAAAAGACAAAATGACAATTTAGCAAATGAAACCTAAGAGCAATTTAGTAATAAAGCACCGAGCCTCAACCGCATTTGGCTCCAGAAATACCACAGGCAAGGGATAGCATCATTGGCAACTATTGTGCAACGCAACTCAACCCTAATTAATGCAGTCGCAGGCGCAAGATTTATATCGCGAAAGATTTCCCGTCTGGCAGCCAATAATAGTGTTGCGTCGATTTGGCCGCAATAATAGATGTTGTACTTCAGGTCGGTTTAAGAGGACTATGTTCCTGGCAACAGGGCTTGTTGACTCCGCCACGATGCAAGGTATGCTGATGCCTGCCGCCCTATGCGTCAACATGAGACGACTATAGACGACACAAATAACAAACTCTGATGGATGTCGAAAGCAGAGGGTTCGGGGAACTTTGCGGGGCGCACCGCTCTGGTTTCTGCGGTATGCAGTGGCCGTGTGCAGTCATTCAACTTGGCACACCGTGCAAATAATTGTAACAGATAGAGAAGTTATCGCGGTTATCGATAGCGGAATCGGTTCCGCCGCTCGCTGAGACCTGTTACCGATTTATAGTCAACGATTTCTACTTATACTATAGATTGCAATAATTATATACGTCTACATTTTCGGAAAGCAACAGTGTTATTACAAAATATATTTAGTTGAAAGTTGATAATAAGTAAGTATGCTACCGAACAAACACCCTTTGTAATTAGTACTGTTCCCGATATTGTACTACGATATATAACCCAGTTAGAACGCCACTATACATTCAACATTATGTGACACAATTGCATGCGTAGTAGCGTGCTACCGAAGATCTAATATTACAGATACAAATGCTATGGACTTAGTAATATTTACGTAGAGTAGTACCAACAAAGATGACTAATTTTAACGATATAGCAGTAAATTGGAAGGTGTGAAAATAAACAAAACAGATGAATTGAATTATGGGTGAGAACCACTTTCGCATTCCACATGGGAGAGCAATTCTTGTCATAATCTGCTTAGCATGTGTCCCGGTTTTCTACACGTGTTACACGCTGAGAGCAAAACGCTTCTCTTTAACTTTTGCACAAGGAAGTAAGACATCAAGAAAAACGATATAAAAACACCAGCAACTGCTATTTCGATTAGAAAAAGATCGACAGGCCTGATGTAGAGAGCGGCCGCCAATAGTTGGCCCAGTGCCAACTGTACTTTATATTGGATTAGGGCCAATTAAAAGAATTGCTGTAGATATGCTCCTAGGTGGTCAGACAGATGCACTGGCGCACTAGATAAACCTCGTATATCAAACCGATCTAGACGAGTTGAATAATTAGTATTACATTGGAATCAACTCTGTCTTGCATTAGTCTCACTTTGAAGCAACTCGTAGTACCTATGGATGTACGTTCAGCAAACGTTTCGAATAGTTAAGCTAACTGAATATGTCAGTAATTACTTATTTATGTTATGATTGGTGAAGAGTAGCCTATTACAAGTATGTGCTTCATTTGCTTATGCTACCTATTTATTTACGGATGCTTTATTTTTTTAGGGTTTCGTACCCAAAGGGTAAAACGGGACCCTATTACCCTGGGACTCCGCTGTCCGTCCGTCCGTCGGTCTGTCACCAGGCTCTCATGAACCGTGATAGTTAGACAGTTGAAATTTTCACAGATTATGTATTTCTGTTGCCGCTATAACAAATACTAAAAAACAGAATAAAATCATTTATTTATCTGTAAACCACACATAAACTTATGAATGCACCTGGTTACGTACATGGAGTGTGAAAGTAGCCGGCACCAATATTTTTTTGTATAATGTAAAATCCAAACTATTCACCCTACACCATCCCTACTATTGTACGGTGGTACGGAACCCTTCGTGCGCGAGTTCGACTCGCTCTTGACCGGTTTTTCTTTAAGTAAGCAAGTTATTCATATTTACTTTTATCATATAAATCAAAATATAGCGTTATTGTGATGTGCCGAATCTTTACAAGTTATACCAACAATGGTACGGCGGTAACTTTTGAACTCTCTACAAAATAACTGTCACATTTGCCATCTCTCGTGTTAACAGGAAAGTATTTAGTAATAGGTATGTAGTTTTGCTTCCTATGTGGGTAATAGAGTATTATACTCTAAGATAATAGAGTATTATACTCTACTACAATGATAGTGTGAAGCAATGTAACCAAAGCCCAATGCATCCTACAAGCATGTTTTCCATTACCAATATACAAACTCATACACTTGCTTGTTACAATGTTAACGCAAATCATAGAGAGTTGAATAGCAACAGTTGTACTAAGTTATAAGTTACCTACTTGGCTAAAGTCGTCTATAGAGGAAGCCATCAACAGTATGAAAGCTATTGTAAAAATTAATTGAATAGACAACAATTATGGATATTTTATTTTTTATCTTTCTCAGTCAACTCTCTTTTTCTTCTTTTCTCTTTTTCAGACGACGGCTATGAAGAAATTATTAATACCTACAGTCTATTTTTATATTTCGCTGCGAAAAAAATGACACTGTCATTTTACTTATGCCGCGTTCACACAGAAAGAACGGGGTGACTAGGAGCTTGCGTGGCGGGCGCGACTGACTTGAGTGAGTGGTGGTGTAGTATGGGATACGAAGCAGCGACCAATAAAAGCACGATCTTCGATCGCACAATATATTAGCCTCAGCACAGAGAAGGGACAGTTCTTTCAGTACACAAGATCCAGTCAATCTAGTTGAGAAGGAGCTATAGTGAATATAGATAGATATAGGTAAATCACAGTCTTAAGCAGAAAGAAGTAAGCTGTAAAATTTTGGTGCTGAGAACAGTTCCCAAAAATAATATTGGTTTTACGAGAATATGTTTCAAGCGGAAGAATGGTGAGCGCTTGCGTCGAGAGTATCAGTGTGGGTGGACCGGCCTCACAACACAGTTTTGTCGATACGTAAAAACCAAATAGTGCCATTTAGAGAATAAAATACGTGTGCTAAGTTGTTTTTATAAAATATGTTATAAAACATTATTATCTACGTAATGGATATGGTTTTTGGTGACACAAGTATTTTATTTACGGTATAAGCAGAGTGATTTAATCCAAAAAAAATTTACGTAAATGAGCATACAAATTAATAAAAAAAACATCCTTGTTTTATTATTTACCCAACATGGTAAAATGTTTATGTTAAGAGAAATGTGAATAATTGAAAATTATTAATAATTATCGGTTATTGTCAATAATTTCCAAGATTGATGATGAAAGTGCTACATTAGTCAGTTTAACTGATTTTATTATTAATATTTCACCCTACTGATGATAACTGTAATTAATTTTCAAAAAATAGTTCCGTTTACGTCTTTATCGAGCAATAGGAGCGGGCGGGGCGGGGGTGGCGGGAGGGTTCACTGTTGGATTGCATAATATGAAATGTAATTATATTGTTGGGCATAAATCGTTTGACCGAAAAAAATATTTTCTTTTTTGTATACGCTCCGTTCTGGTTTAGCTTCTTAGAAGGAACAAGAATCAGTGTTGTATGGAAAATTCAAAATGGAACAATTTTTTTCTCCCAGTATCTACAAAGTTTTCGCCATACAATAAAATATAACATTTACAGAGACCTTTCTTCCGGTATGCCTCACTTATAGTTGCTACAAGGGTGGGTCTGAGTAAAGACAAAAGTAACTCTTGTTCTTACTAGGGTACGCTGCAGTATTTTTTTTAATATATATATTTTTTTTAATGGCCTACAATGCTTCCCACTGCTGGGCAAAGACCTCCCTACTTTCGGACCATACTTCCCGATCTTGCGCCTTCTCTTTATTATTGCATCAGTATTTTTTGGTTTTAAAGTTTTGATAGCTGATAAAATAAGAAAGGTTTATAATTAAATTGTACCTAATTTCGTACTTTTTTTTTGTCAAAATCGGTGTTTTAAAATGAAAAAAAAAAAAAAAAAAATGGTTTAGTTTTCTCATCACATGAGTCAATTGGCTCATTGTATCAAAAGTAAATATGTTAAGCCATACTTCAAGCTATTCCACGAAATCATTTATTTAGGAACTAACAAATGACAGTCAAAGAGTTACCGAAAGCAATTAAGTTTTTTGACGTGATAACGTCTTTAAAATCGTTTTAGTCGGGTGACATGTTCAGAAACTTGTGTCACACCAAAACCTCACGAGCGCGATCGCAGGTATAACGAGAGAGAGACGGACCGATCTCCCGTCTCATCTCGAGCGCTGCCAGTCATTCCGTGAAACTTGTCACGCGGAATCCTCACGAGCGGAGGCTGGCATAGCGTTCGAGTGAGTGGACCGATTATCACGTAAACATCTCGATCGTAAACCTACTTTACAAACAACCAATATTTTTTCTTAATTATGATACATTTTGGAAAAACATAATTTCAAAAAAACCTTAGTTACTCAATTAATTTTGCGACTACCCTGTCCCAAAGGGTTAAATTTGCTGGAAATGGGCTCTACTTTAACCGCTCACAGTATACATATGTATCGAATAACCGGACGCCCTGTATACAGGCAATTATAAAATCTACATCCTGCAACTGTACGACTTAGTACGAGAGAAGGAAAACCTGTTTAAGCCGGTTCACATTTTTATTGTGGAATCGCATTCGCGCGCGAAAGAAAGCCAGAAGAACTTTAGTCTCTAGATAGTCACATACCTTTTACCCTACTAGCAATAAAATCAACCCGGTGACGATATTGGTTGACTATATCTTATTTTTATACAGTTTACTTTGCCGCCAGAAAAATGTACCAGTAAGTATTTAAAAACTCTTGGATTCAATCGAAGTAACAGTTGCTGTAGTACTTAAAAACAATTGTGTTTACAATCCACGATTTTGAACACAAAGAAGCAGTAATGTTATTTAAAACGATTATCAGTTCTGTAAAATTAACTTTACTGCTTGGGTGTACACTCAACTGCTTCGCAGCAAGCTTACCTTACCCAGAGCAACTAACTGGATCTATGAACATAGCATCCCCACAAGTGCCCATCTAACAAGATTGAAATACCACACCAGCTCATTAGCATACTTTCCAGGTTCCCACAATGCCTATTATTTCAAAGTTACGATCAGTTAGTTTATAACTTCATGTTTTGTGCCAGACTATTGTGAATGAGGCTTCAAAGAGAACACTGACTGCAAGATTTTTACAATCTTAACCTGTGCAGATTGGCGATGCAATATAGAAAAAAAACGTAGTATTATTTACAGCGGACTGCTACGTTTTTAAATATTACAAAAAAATACCCAGCCAGTAGATCACAAATGTATTCTTAATTTTTTCTATTACATAATTGCTAATCCTGGCTCAGATATAATCCCAACATTGGATATATATATATATATATTAAAATATTTGGATGCTGATATGACCATGGTTAAGGAAGTTTAAAAATACCTGCCTAAATCACAAATATGGACATGGACAAGTTGTAAACTTCAGTGTTGACTAGAATAAGTTTCACAGAAACTGATAAGTCTTGCCAAAGTTAGAGAGTATTAGGGTATTTACCCGGGTCTATTTTTCGCCCAGGGGCAAGTCATCAGTGGTAGAAACCCGCAAAATCAAATTGCGACCTAATTTCCATGGGTCGATAATAATCGCAGGTGACTTGCTAATTTTTATTCAAAATGTTGACAAGAACAGTTGCACTGCGAAATGGAGAGAGTTAGGATAAGTCTTGCAGTATGTTGATTGGAGTTAGAGAGTAATAGGGTATTTAGACGGGTCGACTTTTCGCCGAGGGGCAAGTCATCAGTGGTAGAAACCAGCAAAATCAAATTGCGACCTAATTTACATGGGTTGATAATAATCACAGGTGACTGGGTTATTTTTATTCAAAATGTTGTCAAGAATGGTTGCACTGCGAAATGGAGAGTTAGCGAGCGCAGCGCCAACCAAACTACTCAAGCAAGAAATTGCCTGCTACTGACCCTTTTCACGGTCGATTTTAGTCACCAGCGACATGAAGTATTTTGCCGCACAGCGAATTTCAATTGCTAATCTACTTTGGGATTTAAAATTTTTGTCACATGCAGCCTAGCCAAATTGAGATTTAGATGGTCGATTTTCGCCAGCTTTAGTCACCTGTGTAATCACCCTATAAGGAAGCAGGATTCATATAATGATTCATTTACATAAACTTAAAACAGCAGAAGCGAGTGGATGATACAACTGGTCAAGTTAATGCCACATGATAATTAATGTGACTTTGACATTATATCAAGGAGTCACTTTCATTGCATATTGCACTACATGACGAGACATCTTAACTAAAATCATTCCACATTATCACACCAGATCAACCTCTATCATCCAATACCTCTGAACTGAATTATCAAATTCTCAAAAATTATTTAATAAAAACCACATAATAACAAATTATTGCATTATTTTATTTAATTATAATAATAATTTTATTAAAAAAATAAATTTTATTTAAATTTTGCCTTTGCCATAACTAGCTTCGTCAACATAGGCGTACAGACCGCAAAACTCAATTTGACTGGACATGTCTGTTGAATGCATCCCAATAAAAGGGCAAAATCAGCTACTGAATCAATGCCTACAGATAGACACCGGAGTAGGGGAAGGCCCAGAAGGAGATGGAGTGTCAACCTAGATAAATTCCTGCCAGGGTGAATCAATAAAGGTTCCACTAGAGATGTAGGGGCTTGAACTGGTGAGCCTTCCTCTGCAGTGGGTCACTATATAGGCTAACAAAAAATATATATATATCTTGTGCATGCTCATTGATTTTAGATTCCAAATAATTATAATTACAGGGGTATTCACCATAATACATACACGACAGAAATAGTACAAATGTCATCATATAATAAAGTGTGGCAGAAAGAAAAACAGGTCTCTAAAAAGCTTGGCAAATAAAGGCAATTCTACAGCTAATTACATCTAATAGGGTAATAAGGGGACTTAGAAGAAGGTAAATTATACACTTTCACATAAAGAAATTTTCTCAAACTAGTTAAACAAAAACTGAATCTTATACCAACTCGTTTTAGTAAAAAGGTTTTGTCAGAATCCCAGCATAGCAGATAGTGCTGATGTTACTAACATAGGCAAACAATAAGTAAGTGTCATCTCTTACCTTCCCCTGCATGATCAGTCTGATTGTGAGGGTGATTTTGGAGTCTTCCTCAAGGAGAGCGGGGGATTTGTCCTGATCCATACTGGATGAGGAGTCCAATGTGTCGCGTGGAATATTGGCTGCGTACAGGGCTACTGTGGGCGGACACAGGGGGCACTCCACTCAATCTAATGGCTGGGATCTCGGGGGCTGTCACTCACGCAGGCAGGGTAAGCTGGAAACAGGCGCACATCTCAAAAGGAAAGTCCTTAGGTCACGAGCTCTAAAGGTAAAGGGGGTGCACAGTTTAAGCGAAGCTGATTACCGAATTATTTAGTGCGCCTCGCGAGTCGCGGTCTAGTCTAGCCACGGTTATAGACTAACTGGTAGGTAGGGTAACCGGATTGTGGGACAAGTCGCCCGCGCGCCGGGCACCGTTACTTGAACTCGGGATAGATACCTGATCGCGACATAACCTCGCTCGCGTCCGACGCGCCTCATGGCTAGCCAACCGGGTTATCGATCCCGACTCCCAAACAAATCCCGACAACTGCCGCGTTGCGATCCTGCTTACCTCGTTAGATTCCAAGTACGCCACAACAACAAAACAAATCTTAACACTATTATTATCACTGTGATGTGTATAAAATCACACTTATCACAAAATTGCTTTGTCAATAATAAATTAAAAAATCCCACGACGACGACATCGACGCGTCGGGGTAATAATGGTTTTGAATGAAATGTCAATTTAGGGTTGCCCTTCAACAATGACTAATTCTACCAATTTTCAGTTCTCTGTTTCATTTTTGTAAATCCAATGTAGACATACAGGGTTACTGGTAAGTTGACCTACATGCATTGGGAGATGCTAGCATGCGTTAAAACTAACCATTGTTACTTTTTTTTTAAATACTACCCAAAATGTACCGTTTTCAAGTAATGGGACTAGATTTTCGAAAAAAGACTTACTTTTACACATATTTCGTACCAATTTTCCTTTTATAGGTGCATCTTCCAGTTCTTTTGCTGGATTTGGGTAAAAATAAAGCAAATTTCCTATAAAAAAACGACCACTCCAAAAAAACGCATAGTATATTCTTAAGTTTACTGCATGGTTTGACTTTATAACCTGTAAAACATAAGAGTGTCAGCATATTTTTCATTAGAAATGTGATGATGTCGATCATGAACCAAAATCTTACAATCCGAATTACAAGCAAGTCGAAGTCCGAGTTCCGTAGCCAGGGAGGCCTAATACCAACTCATAAAGTAGGACCTAAACTGAATTTCCCTGCTTTTTCGTACTATGAGCAATAATTAGCAGGCCTGCGGAAGGACTGTTTAAGTTGCCCCTCAAAACCGTTCACCTTATTTTTTTGTAAAGACTTTTCGTACTATGAATCTATATTTGACAGCAGCAAATCGTTTTTTGCGCGTCTGTTATGTCAAATTAGACAATCTTGAAAATGCTAGTATATATTAGCATAAATACAACATTGTTTTGTAATTTATAGAGGTTTTTGTGGATTACTCGTAAATTTTCGAGTGTTTTAGACGAAGGGAGCATCACGGCGGCCTCGTGAGGAATCGCCACCATTGTCTACGAGTTCAGACAGTTTCGAAAATGAGGCACAGTTTTTCCACTTCAACCGCAAACGAAACTTATAGGTACACATGATGTGGCTTAAATGTGGAATATCATCAAGTCAGTCAGTGATCAACTCAGTGTCGTATTCACCGTGAGCCGATGACTGTTGCCTACCATACAAACAGAACCATAATAATAACCATAATACCATAATAAACTAATTCAGTATTTTTTATTATTATTTTTAAATAAGATTTAACCCCTCGCACCCCCAGCCACTTGGCGCCGACACAGCTCGTCCCCCAGGCACACTTAAGCCCGCGCGGCGCGCGACACTTGACTGACGTATCAAGTGATTATGTTGAAATGGTAACTCTTAGAACTATGAGAGTGCTAAATATGATTAGCTAATGAAACCCTCTCTTAGTCAATGCAAAACTAATGTCACAGTGACCTTCCTTTATTATTGTACCGACATGAGAATCACAGACATCTATGAAAATGGTCCTTCTCGACACAAATCTAGCAGACATGAGAAAAACATCAACAACATATACATGTTATTTGATACCTACGTAATTTAAATAACATTACCCTTTCAAAACAATAAAAACATTAGTGTGTTCTTATATAAACTGTTCAATATTTCAGCGTTTGAAATTTTCCAAAAAAAAGTCCTCGAAAAAGTGTTTTTTTTGAGGCACGTTTGGAATATTTTTTTCTATGAATGACCATAGACAATTGTATCGGATTATAGACTTTGTCTTATTGAGCGTCTGGAAAATCTTTAACAGTACCAACATGACAAAAATTGGCCAAAATATACCGGTTTAAAAAAGCGCGGGAGCGAGAGCGTCATATGACGCTTGGGGGACGGACGGTACTCGAGGCGAGCGTCATATGAGGCTTGGGGGATTGTAAGGTTAAGGGTCGGTACCAAAGTTTGAATTTTAATACAAAACTCAAAAAATAAAATCAAATAAATCTTCTGATTATTGTTGACAGTTTGGTCATTTTTATTTAATGCTTCTGAACGTTTTTTCTTTTTATTTTTTTTAGATTCTGGCAGAATAAAAAAACTCTTTTAAAAGTGTTTGAATGTCTTTGAATAGTTTAAAGACATGTTTTTTTAATTGAATTGGTTTACCAACTTTTTCCCACAATTTTATAACTTCGCTTGCTTTTCTTTTCTTCATTTTTATAGTAAATATACAAACGCAATACTTCACCGATGGATGGCAAAAAAATAACTTTGACAGCTGGTAGCGACCTCTAAATCTTAACAAAAAAAAAAAAGATAATTCATATTTAGATGCATATAATCAAATGACAAAGTGCCACGGGGATAATTCAAAACTCGAAAAATAAGGACCTACCTTAGCGCTATTTCATTATTTTTAGTTGACAGCTAGTAGACCAGAGACAAGCTAACCAATCATCTTGGAGGACTATCAGAACAACGGCCGTTTACCTTTAAGACCGTCTTAATACGATTTTAAGCAGTCCTCTTTAAGGCCTGCTTTAGCACTGCACGGAATAGGGATGGTTTCTTAAAAGTTGGTATTAGGCCTCCAGGTCACATTTCAGGATAGGATTAAAAAGTCCACTATAAAAGCCAAGTCGCTATGAAAGAAAATGTTATCTCAGGGAGGTAGGTATGTACGGTGCGCACAGAACAAGTGACGAAATTGCAGTAGTACATTTTTGAAAATGTTTAAATAATCATCTACTTTCTGAGCTGATAAGCTCTTATGTCATGCATTTTCCCATGAATTGACCTGTTTAGATGTTTATTTGTGGTTAACCGCAGTTGTTAAAAACAATTGCGGTCGCTCTCTCATGGGCGCCGTTTATATAAATATAAACAATAGCTTTATGGCCATTTTTTCCAAGACCCGAGGGGTGGTTAAAAGTGAAATAGAACAATAAATTGTATTTGGTATAGGTCATTTCATGCCATGCAATAACAATATCAATACTCAGGTGTTTCGGCACTTACTTATAAATCTTAACCCTTAGCACCGCTTATCTTCTACCTGATCTTCTTTGTCGCCTAGTTTTTGCAAGAATAATAAACTGTTTTTTTGCTATTGTACCTTTTTGAATAGCTAAAGAAGTGGACTTGTTTTTTTTTTGTTGACACTGCTATACATTCAAAACATTAGGTAAACACGTAATAAATAGTTTTTCACCCACGCCTGTATTGTGGGGATTTTTAGAAGTGTTTGGTTTGTTGTTGTTTTTAAATATTAAACTTATTCTACTTTTGCCTAAAGCCAGCAATTAAAATGGACTGCATGACCAAGAAAAGGAGAATTGGTACGATATATGTGTAAATGTATCGTTTTCTCCAAACGGTAACTTTTTGGGTAGGGTGTATTGTAGTACCAATGGTAAGTTTTGATCCATGCTAGCATCTCCTAATGTATATATGTTGATTACCAGTAACCCTGTATATATATATATATATATATATATATATATATATATATATATATAAATATATATATATATATATATACACAGTCAGGTCATAAGTTCTGTCACACAATAAAAACTTTTGAATTTAGAACGCTGGCCACAAAAAAGTTTATTGAAATTGAATTTCGAATTTTTCATGAAAATAAAAATGTGTACTTTTTAGAATTTTCCTCATTTTTAAATATGGAGTGGACACTTAAAGAAGACCGTGTCGCAGTTATTGCGTTGCATCGTTGCGGTTACGCGCCAAATCAGATTTTCGACTTACTGAAAAATTTGAATATAACCAAAAGATTCGTTTATCGTACCATAAAACGATACAATGAAGACTCTAGTGTAGATGACAGGTCAAGAAGTGGTCGCCCTCGCTCTGTTAGGACTCCAGCAGTGATAAAAGCTGTGAAGGCGCGAATTCAAAGACATCCCATACGTAAGCAGAAACTGTTGGCCCTTCAGATGGGGTTAAGCAGGACCACGGTGAAAAGGGTGTTAAATGAAGACTTAGGGCTTAGGGCATTTCGAAGAAAAACAGGACATCGTTTGGACGCTCGTTTAATGGACCTGAGACTGAAGAGATGCCGCGCTTTGTTGAAGCGGTACGCGGGAAAAAAGCATCGAAAAATTCTTTTTTCGGATGAAAAAATTTTCACCGTGGAAGAGAGCTACAACAAACAAAATGATAAGGTGTACGCACACAGCAGTGAAGAAGCGAGCAACCGTATTCCGCGTGTCCAACGAGGTCATTTTCCATCCTCGCTCATGGTTTGGTTGGGAGTCTCTTATTGGGGCTTAACTGAGGTACATTTTTGTGAGAAAGGCGTAAAATCGAATGCAGTTGTGTATCAAAATACAGTCCTCAAGAACCTTGTTGAACCTGTTTCTCATACCATGTTTAATAACAGGCACTGGGTATTCCAACAAGATTCTGCGCCAGCTCATAGAGCGAAAAGCACACAAGACTGGCTGGCGGCGCGTGAAATCGACTTCATCCGGCACGAAGACTGGCCCTCCTCCAGTCCAGATTTGAGTCCGTTAGATTACAAGATATGGCAACACTTGGAGAAAAAGGCCTGCTCAAAGCCTCATCCTGATTTGGAGTCACTCAAGGCATCCTTGATTAAGGCAGCCGCCGATATTGACATGGACCTCGTTCGTGCTGCGATAGACGACTGGCCGCGCAGAATAAAGGCCTGTATTCAAAATCGCGGGGGTCATTTTGAATAAACTTTATTACCATAAGAATCTATGTTTTATTAAGTTCATTTTTCTATATAAATGTTTACATAAATAATAAACATGTCTAAATTATTTCATATTGCACATGTGACAGAACTTATGACCTGACTATGTATATACAGACAGAAGGATAGACGGACAGACGGACATACGAACAGACGGACAACTATTTATCTATTTAGTTAGGCTTAACTGCTACCATTTGCATAATTTAGCCCTAACATGGCAACCCCGAATTGAAAATTAATCGACGAGGGAGCCTCTAGCGGAAAATTGTTGAATCAACAAACATGCATTTCGTTCGGTCGAGCGAAGCCAGGGAAAACTTTCTATAGAGACCACGATATTGCGCTCTTTGCTGTTTGATCGGAAATACCAAGAAATATTTCGGCCTAACTTCGGGCTTCGGACGAAAAAGTTGCAAAAAATCTCTTTTTGCTAAATAAATTTTTATTATTATTATTATTATTAAATATAGAAGTAGGTACCAAGGCAACAACTCCATCAAGTTAATTTTGCACCTCGTTGGGAGGAATGCTGTAAAGTTAAGCGCCGTAATGAAGTCACGAATCCAGGTAGACTGGCGGAAAAATCTCAAATTGTTCCCTCCTACTTTCATCAGTTATCGGCATTTTGTGAAACTTTTTGCCACCGGGAATTTATAGGCTAGGTACCTAATTCGAATTGTCGTCTGTAGACGTTGCTTGTAGGCTTGTGTGATAAAACAGCCAAGAAGTGAATTAAAGTTCGTTTTACGTTTTTTTTTTTTCATATAAATAAATACCGGCCGGTTCATACATTTACCTAAAAACAAGTCTTTACATAAAGTCGTACAAGACTTTCACGCTTTCAGCGCAGACGCCACTGCCATGTCGCCCACGAACCTCGAGTACCGACACTGTGCTCGATGGGTCACAAACATACGCATTTACCTACTTAAAAAAACTAATTTATTATAAATGTTACCGGCTTTCCGCTTATGATCGATATGTTCAAGGCACTCGTTTTGTGACGGTTTCCGCGATACAGGTTGGCCTAGTGCGGAGATCGCAGTAACTACTTATATTAAAATATCTAAGTACCCACACATGTTATTAGTATGTTTTCACAATTGTAATCTATTTTGCCAAAATAAACGTATTTGTATTTGTAAATGTAGGCTAGATTAGATTTCGAAGAAAATCATTGTAGCATCTGTTGCTGAGCTAGGCGTAATACCTGTATTTCAGCAAAACAGCGCCCCAAATTCCCAGTATTTTATAGACAAATAAAAATTCTAGCTCCTAAAAAAAATAAAAAAATATCAATATGGTGCAGGTATTCTATATAATACCTAGGCAATATATATGTATATGTAATACCTGGGGCTAATTATTAATATTAATCTCCATTACATACTCTA
This sequence comes from Argyresthia goedartella, assembly GCA_949825045.1. NCBI lineage: Eukaryota > Metazoa > Arthropoda > Insecta > Lepidoptera > Argyresthiidae > Argyresthia > Argyresthia goedartella. The sequence continues at coordinate 22,045,298 of OX463807.1, forward strand.
CCTAGGTAATATGTATGATTATATAGAATACTTACTTGGCCACCGGCAATGTGTAAAATAAATAGATTTTGGTAGAATATCAGGGCAAAACACTGCGGTAGCTTAGGTGAAGGGGTGAGCGAAGCGAAGCCCCCTTTATCCTTCGAGTTAGGTTGAACATACAAGAACAACAAAAAATACTTAAAACATAAACTTGAGTACCTACACATAAAATATTGAAAACATAAAAAGTGTCTTTGCTGATCTTATTTTGCTCATGAAATCAGTATTTTTGATGTGCGATAAAATACTAGCCTTACTGTAATAGTTATTTCGATATGTACATGTACTTATAACTTCGTGACTCGCGGTGTGTGGCGTCTCCGTTGCGTGCGACTTATTAATCGTCAATGAATACTCGTTCGACGATAAGTTAGCTCTACATTAATTCGCGTTTTGGCTATTTTATTACAGCTTCGACCGTCATCAATAAATTAAATGCAAATGCAAAAAAAAATGGCCAACTGCGAGTCGGACTCGTGCACGAAGGGTCCCGAACCATTATCTATTAAAACGACAAAAAACACGTTTGTTGTATGGGAATCCCACTTAAGTATTTGGTTTATTTTAATTCATTTATTTATTTTTAAATGAATATATAACTAAATATTCTGTGAATATTTCAAGCGTCTACCTGTTGCCATTATCAATATCGAGCAAATACCAGAGAAAAAAAATGTTTGTTGTTTGGGAGCCCCCTCAAATATTTATTTTATTCTGTTTTTTAGTATTTATTGTTATAGCGGACTCACTATCACGGTTCATGAGATATAGCCTGGTGACAGACAGACGGACAGCCGGACGGACAGCGGAGGCTTAGTAATAGGGTCCCGTTTGACACCTTTCTGGTATGGAACCCTAAAAAAATATAAATATATGCTGTTTAGACAGACATTGATTAATTTCTTAAGTTATTATGCCTGTCAAATAAATGATATGCCAATATAGTAGAGAATTTCAAACAGTTTTTTTTTCATGGACAATTTTCTTTTATCTCCAAAAGTTTCGTCATATTGTTGTACACATAAGTCTACCTCTGCTCAGCAATCAACATTTCCAACTTTAACCTGGTTTTCTGGAAGAGATCTCTTATTAGAGATAAGCTCGCCTTTGTACACTATTTTTATGTAACTCTTTTTTTATATCATTTGTGTGCAATAAAGAAATTATGAATTATGTAGTTTTGGAAAAATTATGAAAAACCCGCCGATCAGGGCCCGTTTTGGTGGGAAAGGGGGAGAGGGGTTGACACTGGGCAGAATCGAGTTCAGCGGGGTCGAATTAGAATAAAAAATCCCGTGCAAAAAAGTTTCACCAAATGCCGTTAACACTTCCGAAAATTCACACGCAAAAATTTCCGCCAGACTAAGGTTCGGAGTTGCATAACTCGATGGTGTTGCAAGTAGGTAGGTGAGAACTCTTGGATTTAATCGTCTTATCAGTATATGACCAAGCGAGCGAAGCGAGCGAAGGGCTCCATTTCGACAAGATAGGAGGCCGATTTTGCTTTCGTCTGTCTCAATGACTCGTGTCTGTAAGTTCCGATCTAGGGGCCACAGTTTTCAAGCGATCCTCACAAAACTTGGTACACGTGTTCCTTGGATTTATTTTTCTCGAGAGCTTTTCTCTATTTTCCCTATGGGGGGGGGGGGGGGGGGGAGAGTTATGACGTCATTTATTTTTTTCTGAAACCTATCGTGTGGGGTATCAAATTAAAGGGCTTTAGGAGCCGGTTCTAAAAATATACTACACCATTAAATTTAGGCCGCCTGTTTTTTAAAAATCCAAGAAATATTTTCAAAACATAGTCCATGGACTCCTCGAAGTAGGAGATGGATTAGTAAAGAGGATCTAGACAGACCATGAGAGTGAGTGAAATCGACTGTACTATTTTCGTGAAAAGTCAATAGATTTTATTTGAAATCGCAAAATGTAGTTTACAAAGTTATTGGTGCGACTACTTTACTACTTGATGTTGATTGAATCTAATATACTTACCTATAAATGGGTTCACACTCCCCCCTGTCAGCGAGGTCTACTGCCCACAGGGCCACTAGTAATAGTAAGTAGGTAGTAGGTACTGACAGGACTGTATTTGATATTTTTCAATTCGATTACTGAGAAAAAGGGTCTTGTCCAGACAAACAGAACAGACAATAAAATTCTTTAATACCATCTACTCAGTATCCGGTTGAACAGAACGGAAAAACTAATAAAGCCTGGAAAACACGGTGCTAAAAGCCGATTACGCTCGGGAGATATTTTACGTGAGAATCTCCGAGCAACCCTGACTCCCTGCACGGCTATATTAAAAAGTTGAAGTGCTTTGTCCCATGCAAATCGGTCTATCGATTTTATTACCCGACGATGAAACTTGCGTCCGGTCCTTTCGGGCCGTTTGTAGATTTATTTTTATGAGTCCGTCCGTTTTTTTTTGGCGCCAAACTTCGCACGCGACTTGGTGGGATTAAATTGTTTTTAGGGTCCTTTTTATCCTGTTGATTTGGGACTTGAATAAAATACATCTCCTTCCATGCTTGAGAATGGTGAAAGTTTAGGGTTTTGTTCGACGATAGCGCCTTTCCACTGCTGAGTGTCATCTTTATTTTACTGTCGAATGACTAACTAGTAGATTATCAACTGGCCTTGCATGCGCAGTAGTCACTTTTCAATACCTGTACATATGCGCAGTAATTCTTGCCAACGTCGCCCAGCGCTCTTAATTCGTGATGCGAGGTATATATCAAGGTTGTTCAAGTACAAAAACAACAGCAAGATACAATGTTTTAATTAGAATACAGACAACCCGGCTCAGTCCTGATATTAATGATTCATATTATCATTAATATCAAGACTGAGTCGGGTACTTTATGCTATTTGTTACATCAAATATCACTTAGGTACATATAAATAAACCCATTAACTATCCTGTCTTTCGAATAAAAGGAGAATTAAGAATTCGTGAAATAAACTGTGGAGCGTAAAACTCTTAATTGAAAGACACTAAAGGGGATATAATGCTGTTTGTTACTCCTAACAGTTTTCAACTCCCGGATAAAATCTCATCTGTTTTTAGAACCCCTTAATCTTGGGAGAATATATTTTATAGGTTACCGTTGTCGGTAGATATGCTTTATATTAAGGGACCCTGAGAAATAAGAGTAAGTCACTCTCGCTACGTGATCTCTCCCGTCATAGTTATCGTATATCGCTCAATCATTGCTAGTGGAAAAATGTACGTTTTGTTTAGCTAATGTTGACTTGGGTATGGTAGTATCATAAGCCCGATCGAGACACTTAAAATAGTAGAGTGCCTAGCTAGAGGAACATAATGTGGGTGGTATTGCTTAGAAGATTCTTGAAAGATTTTAACACATTTAAACATTTCATCATCATCATCATCATTTCAGCCTGTTAACGTCCACTGCTGAACATAGGCCTCTCCAATCGCACTCCAGCGTGACCGGTCCGTAGCCACCTGCATCCAACGAGATCCAGCGATCCTCACCAGGTCGTCGGTCCATCTCGTAGGTGGCCGACCCACACTGCGCTTGCCAGTACGTGGTCTCCATTCAAGGACCTTTTTGCCCCATCGGCCATCCGATCTTCGCGCTATGTGGCCTGCCCATTTAAACATTTACATACAGGCAAATACATTGCTTCTGGCCCCACACTAGGATAGCCTGTGTCGTGGGAACTAGAAACACCGACGTCACACACATATAAACATCCAAGACCTAGGTTTTTTTTTAACCCCAGCCGGGGATCGAACCCGGGACCTCTCGCATGGTAGGCAGAGCCACAACCGCTGCGCCACAGAGGTCTATATACTATACTATATATAAACTATAATTTTTAGTTGTAAGACCATATCATATAATTATCACCGGCTTTACTTTAAGGTAAAACCCAGGACTGACATGAAAAGCCTTTCTCCGTATAATATAGTATAATGCACAGGTGAACTGCACATAAATGATATTTACCCGCGCATTTTCATGCTTTAGTAACCCTCGCCATGTTTTTTCAGAACTGCTGACGCGTTAACACTTTAAGTGCACCTAGTAAATATATTTTTTTAAAATAAAAAGCCGAGGGATGTTTTCCACGGAGATTCCGCTCACTAATGGACTGCTTCATACCTTGTTTGTTAGATCGCGAAGAAACTGTCAGACTGTAAGGTAGCTAAAGTGGCAAGGTTGTTAGCTACACGGGAGCGCTCCTAAAATAAAGTGCAAATACCTAGGTATTTTTTATTTCTTAGAAACCTTTCTGACGTTTCTGAAAATAAACCTACGACTTCCTTAGCTAAGTAACCAGTCATATCTCACCTTTTCAGATAAAATATGGCGCTTACTAACGGCAAATGTAGAGCACGAAATATACGTACATATAAGGGTACTCTGCTCCACGACAACTGTAATAAAACACAATAGAGCTGTACCTAAGGCTCATAATCTCCTGACAACGGTCAAGCCTGAGCCTTACAATTCATTCATCATGGCGGGAAAGCCCCTGCCATGTGACAACACGTGACGTCGGCCACCGACGAAGTGTCATTCGTTTATTAGAGTTCCGTACCCGAAGGGTTCCAAACGAGACCATATTTCGCTGCCGTCCGTCCGTTAGCCGGCTGTATCTCATTAACCACAATAGCTAGAGGGTTGAAATTATCACAGAATGTGTATTTCAGTTGCCGCTACAGAAACGAATAATGAAATATATACTATTCCAAAAATTAAAGCGTGTCACCATACAAGAGACGTGTTTTTTGCGTTTATTCTTTTAAGATGATTCGGAACCCTCCGTGTGCAAGTCCGACTCGCACTAGGCCTGTTTTTTTAACTGTATGTCTCGCTTGTCGGCTGTAAATTATGGCTATCACTTTGGGGCCGGAATATAGCGGGCGCTCAGCTAGCTTAGCAATAATCTTAAGTTCAACTTTGACAGCCCTCGCATATAAAATACCTTGACTGGCGATTAGTGCTAGATAACTCGCTTACCATCCCTCGCGAAAAGTGGATGATTTTATTGTACCTATTACACCCGTGATACCATTTCTGAGGAAAACAACAAATGCCAAGAATCCCTACGTGATGTTTATACTTAATGTTTAGCCCCCTAACCGATTAGTCGCTCAGGCCAAACCGTATGAATTGCTGCGAAGGATCAAAACGATGCCCCCTGCCCTGTTATCACTGCTCACCTTAAAGTGATCTTTCGTTAAACACTATAATCGTAAAGGAACAATATCTGTACGAAGTAATTATGAAGGCCTACTCCTATCTAATTGAAGTAACTTGAAGCGATGAGGGTTCTCGAGAACATTCTCACTGCGAGAACTTTGCGGTTAAGTTCTCGAGAATATTCTCCCAAGCGAGAATCTAAGAGAATTTAAAAATTTACGCTCCTTCTCGTGCAGTCGGCTAAATAGGGGTTTCAAACAGGTATTGAAATAAACTAAGTAATCAAGAAAGCCGAAGTTTGACAAACTTAATGGGGCTACTTAGGCGGGCTCCCGCACCGAGGGTCCCGTACAAAAATACATTATCAACATACTTGTTCGTAAAGTGTCTCTTTATGGCATCGCATTTAGGTTCATGATGGAGCCAATTATGCACTAGTGCTTTTTACTTTAAATTACCGCACTAGTCCGGTAATGCGCATTCTGTTTTAGGGTTCCGTACCTAAATGTTTAAAATTTCACAGAATATGTATTTCTGCTTCCGCTTCAGCAACAGTTCATTAACTACATGCGATTTTATAAATTAAAGGGGGTTCCCATACAAGAGACGAGTACACAACCCGTGATGTAACAAATCATATCATGATTCAAATATGATAGTAGATTTCGCCTTATCAATCACAAAAATTGTTGTGGAGACGCAATTGGTTTGATATCGGAGTCGCAATCTTTATCGAATCGAAGTTATATATTATAATAATATACACAGTCAGGTCATAAGTTCTGTCACACAATAAAAACTTTTGAATTTAGAACGCTGGCCACAAAAAAGTTTATTGAATTCGAATTTCGAATTTTTCATGAAATTAAAAATGTGTACTTTTTAGAATTTTCCTCATTTTTAAATATGGAGTGGACACTTAAAGAAGACCGTGTCGCAGTTATTGCGTTGCATCGTTGCGGTTACGCGCCAATTCAGATTTTCGACTTACTGAAAAATTTGAATATAACCAAAAGATTCGTTTATCGTACCATAAAACGATACAATGAAGACTCTAGTGTAGATGACAGGTCAAGAAGTGGTCGCCCTCGCTCTGTTAGGACTCCAGCAATGATAAAAGCTGTGAAGGCGCGAATTCAAAGAAATCCCATACGTAAGCAGAAACTGTTGGCCCTTCAGATGGGGTTAAGCAGGACCACGGTGAAAAGGGTGTTAAATGAAGACTTAGGGCTTAGGGCATATCGAAGAAAAACAGGACATCGTTTGGACGCTCGTTTAATGGACCTGAGACTGAAGAGATGCCGCGCTTTGTTGAAGCGGTACGCGGGAAAAAAGCATCGGGAAATTCTTTTTTCGGATGAAAAAATTTTCACCGTGGAAGAGAGCTACAACAAACAAAATGATAAGGTGTACGCACACAGCAGTGAAGAAGCGAGCAACCGTATTCCGCGTGTCCAACGAGTTCATTTTCCATCCTCGCTCATGGTTTGTTTGGGAGTCTCTTATTGGGGCTTAACTAAGGTACATTTTTGTGAGAAAGGCGTAAAAACGAATGCAGTTGTGTATCAAAATACAGTCCTCAAGAACCTTGTGGAACCTGTTTCTCATACCATGTTTAATAACAGGCACTGGGTATTCCAACAAGATTCTGCGCCAGCTCATAGAGCGAAAAGCACACAAGACTGGCTGGCGGCGCGTGAAATCGACTTCATCCGGCACGAAGACTGGCCCTCCTCCAGTCCAGATTTGAGTCCGTTAGATTACAAGATATGGCAACACTTGGAGCAAAAGGCCTGCTCAAAGGCTCATCCTGATTTGGAGTCACTCAAGGCATCCTTGATTAAGGCAGCCGCCGATATTGATATGGACCTCGTTCGTGCTGCGATAGACGACTGGCCGCGCAGAATAAAGGCCTGTATTCAAAATCGTGGGGGTCATTTTGAATAAACTTTATTACCATAAGAATCTATGTTTTATTAAGTTCATTTTGCTATATAAATGTTTACATAAATAATAAACATGTCTAAATTATTTCATATTGTACATGTGACAGAACTTATGACCTGACTATGTATATACATAATATTATATTATTTATCTACACACGTATCACAAACCCTCTTTACTGCGTCCGAAAACCGCACGTTACGACCAGCATAATAAATTAATAATATACTAATTGGTAAAAACTCATTTCTTATCTGAATTTATTAATACATGATGATAACCATAACGTAGCAATTTTTCGATATATACATTGTCGAATGAGAATGCCATAATAATATCACTCGAGAGTTTTAATGCTTCATTATGTACAGTTACATACACCAGTTTATCTACACACATCTCATAAGATTTATTTGATGTGTTCAGGAACCGCATGTTCGACCGGCATTGTGGCATTGATCATTGCTCTTCACTTGTTTAGCTTGTTCAGTAGTAACACAGACAAACTAGAACGCGCAAGCGGGCGTCTCGGCGTACGAAATTTGAAAGTCATAATATGTTGAAATCTTCATACTTTATGGTCATCATGTATCAATATTCAGATAAGAAATGAGTTTTTACTACGTAGTATATAGGTATAATTACGCTGGTCGTAACGTGCGGTTTTGGACGCACTAAAGAGGGTTTATGATACGTGTGTAGATAAAATAATTAACAATGAAAGCTGAAGTTTGACAACTTAAAATATGAAATAGTGGAAACAAAAACTATCCAAGTGCGAGTAGGACTTGTGCAACGGGGGTACCTACCGATTTTCCTAACTACAAAAGCCTTTGACTAAAACTGTTTTTTTGTTTTTTTTTTGTGACGTCTCCGTTTCTAGTTCTCGAGACACAGGGTATCAAGTAAGCACTGTATATGTATTTAATTAAATGTTTTGTTAAGCTATGTTATTCTGCCTTTTTTCAAGCGGCCCTCAAGCAATCTTTGTATTCATCGATTATAGACTGCGTATACCGATACTCAGTCCGAACAGAGATGCCTATATTTGTTGAAAGTCGGATATATTTGACAATATTTGTCTGGTAAATAATTCATAGTTGTCCGCTTATTTATGAGGGTGCTGATTACGAAAATGATATCCAATTTGACATCCAACATGGAGGACATCAGCCACCCCACACAAAAACGACTGGTGCTGGACAAATAGAAAAATTGGAGCAGTTTTGTCTTGCTGTAGTTGATGTTTCCCTTTCCCCCCGTTTTCATTATTCATTCTCCCTTATTTATCGTCATCACCATCATCATCAAGCTCAGCCCACATCGACCCAATGCTGAGAAAAAGCCTCTTTTCTTGAGCACTAATCCTCACGGTCGTGGGCCAATAGCATCCAGTAGCATTGGCATCCCGTTTACTTGATGATATCATCTTCAATTTCACTTTAATCATGTTAACCCTTTCAAAGTGCAAATTTTTATTATTTGTCCAGAAGCAGTCATTGTTTTTCTTTATTGGTGGTTCTAAACCCAGCCGAACCGTCGTTTTTAGGGTTCCGTACCCAACGGGTAAGAACGGAACCCTATTACTAAGACTTCGCTGTCCGTCCGTCCGTCCGTCCGTCCGACCGTCCGTCTGTCACCAGGCTGTATCTCAAGAACCTAGCTAGCTAGAGAGTTGAAATTTTCACAGATTATGTATTTCTGTTGCCGCTATAACAACAAATACTAAAAAATAGGATAAAAGAAATATTTAAGGGGGCTCCGATACAACAATTCTTTCAATACCACATACAAACTTATGGATGCACCTGGTTACGTACATGGAGTGTGAAAGTAACCGCACCAATAACTTTGTAAACAATATTTTGCTGTGTAAAATCCAAACTATTCACTCCACGCCATCGCTTCCATTGAACGGTGGCACGGAACCCTTCGTGCGTGATTTAGACTCGCACTTGACCGGTTTTTTAATTGCTAAAGTCCGTATAGACGAAGTTGCGGGCGTCATCAGCAGCTACAGAATATAACCGAACATTCTTGATCTGCGAATGCGCGAGAACATTCCTTTCGCCCATCGCTGAGTTGAACGAATAGTAAGCTAATATTTTAGGGGCCCGCGTAGTATTTTCATTGCTGTATATTTTTTCAATATCCAGTAGGTAGGTACCTACCTAATATATAATTGAGGTTTAAATCTCTATTTACGTTGGATATCTAGAGCATAAGAAATATTTTTTTAGATTCGGAACATCTTTCACAATGAAACCAACTCCATACATTATTATTATTATACTCAAGGCCAGAATTGTATGGATGATGATTTATATGGATAAATTTGGTATAGTAAAAGTTGTTTCGAATGATGTCTCTTATAACCCCCTAAAATATGACTGCAGCGTTCTGTTACACCCTGGTTATATTAAAAGCACACCAACTTTCATTAAAACCCACAATGCAGCTTGTGAGCTTTCAATACAACTCGTGTTATCTGGTCTAATTGAAGGATTAACAATCAATTGGACTGTTATAGGTCTAACTACAAAGCCGCACAAGGAGATCTCAGGAGATAATCCTATACAACATCGGATCAACTGAAGTGGGCAGCAAGCTCATTTGTCTTGAGAGCGGTGCGATATTGCCTGAGAGTACCTACGAGTACCTATTATAGTTAAGCTGATTCCAGGTTAGTCATCTCACAATTAAACTAAAGTGGAGCCATTCTTAGAAGAAGAATTTGGCTTCTGTCAATGGTGGGGACAGAGCTATGCGTCGTTCTCCCTTTCTTTTCCATCAGAAAAAAGGTGTAGAAGACTGACTGATTGAAGAGCTGATTTGAAGCTGTCAGTTTAGGTCGATTCTTAGAAGTAGTATTTGGCGTCTCAACAGTAGGGACATCTCTGTGATGGTCTCCCATTCTTTTCTAAGCGAAATAAGGAGAAGAACAAGATGAATAAAACTGGCGCATAGCTCTGTCCCTACTGTTGACAGATGTCAAATGCTTCTTCTATGAATGGCTTCAATTTAGTTAGGCCATCAGAATTGGTCAGCATAATATAAAAATGCATGTTCTTGTTGTGGCGTGCCATTGTGATGGATTTTACGATCTTAGATAGATGGCCTTTTAGAAAATTGTTCTTTCAGCGAATCGTCCTTTCACCGAATCGTTCTTTAGGTGAATCGTTATATCGGTCAGTTGAATTGGCGAGGAATAGTGCTAGCGGCGAATCGTTATTTCCACGTAAGGTTACGTAAGTGAACAACGTTTAGATTAATTGTGTATTTCGTTCGGTGTTCTTTTATACTCTTATAGGAATTATTGCATTATTTCTGTAAATATTACATTATTCTCCCGCATGGGCTCTGATAAGTTATACGTCCAAAATTCTTGACATACCTTCGTGCAGAGATGGCATCAATTGATAAGGATATTGAATTACCCTGCAACGTTTATGCGGAAAAGCGTATTATATCCTCTAATTTTCGAGCGCTGAATTATTAAACACGTCTAGCAGAGCCACCATTAAAATGATTCCCCACAAGGTTCCAACGTTCAACCCTTTTAGATATTAGATACATAAATACGCCGAAACGAGACTGGTGTGGCATCTCGACTTAGAGGTATTAGGATGAAGAGTGACATTTCACTCAAGCTTTATCTTACCACAAACATTTTGATATTTACTCGTAGGATAGATCTTGTGACATATTTGTATTAAATTCGGTAATCAGCCTATTGGGTCCATTTACTTATAATTCTGTTATTGGAGCAGGTTACTCTATGTTATTGTCCAAGTTATACATAATCTATTTTGTATCGACACATCTACACTTCTAGACAATATTTGTTAGGTTTATTGCAGTTCTGCTATGTAATTGATTTAAAAATATTCCAAACACGTTCCTTATACAGGGTGACATTTAATTAGCCGTCCATATTTTGGGGCATGATAGTACCCATCATTATGAACAACTTTCCCTAAGAAACATATGTTCGCAAATGAAAAAAAAATAATTGACCCGATCAGCTGATTACAAGTTACTATGGGGTACCCAAATTTTTTTTTCGTTTGAGGTCATATGTTTCTAGGGGAAAGTTGTTTATAATGACGTCACTATCATTCCCTAAAATATGGTGAGCTAATTAAATGTCACCTTGTATTTTGCCTCAGCTTCAGCATAGTTTGTTACCGGTCATTATTATTTACGTACTTATTTTAACATCAAGACATAATTTATTCAGCCTTTGAAATGAAAAACTCGTTGGGTCTATGTGTTTCAGGAAAAAAGCTTGTTAAATATTGCAATAGAAGTAACTTACATTTTTTGAGCTTTGCAAATTTTGAACTCGACGAAAGTTTCTCTTAGTAATCTGAAAAAGAAAAAAAAAGTTTATTACCCCGTGTTGAAAATATAAGGTGAAGAAATCTGCAAAATAGCTTACTATAGCATAGTTGCCAAGCGTGCGCTGCTATTTATTTTCATTTCTGTCGAATGATGACCTTGTATCATCAATTAATGTTTCTTCCAGCTTACAGCTCTTAACCAAACTAGATAAAACCAGCTCTCAAACCAATTAGACAGCTGAAGATGTATTTCAGGATAGCTGTCCCGGCGATTTTTTCTCAACCAGTTACAAGTCCATATCATGTACGTATATGTCACCGTAAGATAGACAAAAGCGTTAGTTGATAAACTAACGCGTTAGTTGATCAACTATCGACAGATAGTAAACAAGACCGACAGGGTTTAGAATTTATGTTTCCTCTCTGTTTACATGTCAACCTAACACGAAGACTATTCGGGGGCTTCGCTGCGTTCGCCCCCTCTAGTCTTCACCTAAGCTACCGCCGTGTTTGCCCTGGTATTTCGTTTGCAATTCAATTTTAAACCAGTTTACTATTTAATGGTTTTAACCATTCATTTATCAACTAACGCGTCCTATAGTAAGCAGTACGCTACAGTTTACTATCTGTCGATAGTTGACCAACTAACGAGAAAAAAAACATTAGTTTATCAACTAACGGTTTTGACAATATTACGGTGACATATAAGTATAAGACCGAGATACAGTGTTTTCACTAGTTCGGTTGTCACTGATTCCTTCTATTTTACGATATATGTTCATAAATAAGTATGTCTCCTTATTTTTAAACCTGTGTAAACCATACTATCTGTCAATAAACAATTTCAATTTCAATATACTACTATATATATATGATAAACTACTTATCTCAACACTCGGTTTATCAAATGATACAAGCCGTAAGGCTCGTAGACTGTGTGTCTATCTTTGTTTAACTAAGACACCCACTGGAATTCCTATACTCACTATAACTACTATTTGGTAACTAGTTAGTTGGCATAGACCTATTTATGGAACGTGAATTGAATTCCAAATACCTATACTTGTACAGCAAGGATAGCTAATGTAAATTGAAACATTCCGGCATTGCCAGATGAGTTAGTATCCCAAGACTTGAAATAAGATTGTAAACAAAAGATACCTAAATCTTCTGTAGCATCGGTACCTCACGATCTTTTCCTCATATTTATTCCTCTTATTATCAAGATTTATCCAGGCCAGGACAAGAGCAAATACTCGCAAAAAAGTGACCCGTTGATTTAATTATGATAGATCAAATCGCCTGTGAAGATTTTTTTCTATGATGTCAACCACAGTTGAATTCTTGATATTGAAAAGAAATCTTTACTTAACTTTGATTTATCGGTGACTTTTGTTCCTGTGGGATATCAGAATCAGTAAAATATTGTACAAGAGCTTATTTCGAGCTTATTCGTTACCCGACTTTGCGAGAAGTATATGTCACCGTTAGATTGTCAAGACCGCAGTTTATAACCTAACGTTTTCTCTCTCGTTAGTTTATAAGCTATCGATAAACTGTAAACTGTACCGTACTGCTTACGATATCTCGCGTGCGGCAGTACAAACACTGCGTAGCTTAGGTGAAGACTAGTCTTCGTGAAAGGTTGACTTGTAAGAACAAAATAAAAGTAAATTCTAAACCCTGTCGGTATGGTTTACAATTTTTCGATACTTTACAAACTAACGCGTTAGATTATAAACTAATGGTTTTGACAATCTTACGGTGACATTTACAAGTTTTATATTTTATATTTATCTTTGAAACCGGTTTTTCTGTAAATATGGGAATTTTGTAGATTAGATTAGATAGATATATTTAGTTTGCACTTGGAAACTGTACCATTAGGAATCCGACTCATAAAACAGCTATTAAATGTTGAGCTGACATTTTCATAATAAGGCATTTTTTTCATTCCTCTAATCATATTCGGAAAACTCAACAAATATTCAAAAAGGCAGACGAGGATTCATGTAACTTTGACGAGAAAGAAATAATAATCTAACGCTCCTAAATATTTGTAGTTTTCATGTAAGTATAAAGTTTGTTTACTGTGCAATGAACCATATACATATGTGTTTCTCACCATTTTAAATGCAGCTATATATGGCTAAAACGCCATCGTTAACATTAAATTGATAAAGTGTGAAATTGATTAATATGTCCTAAGAGTGATTTTAGGTCACTTCATGCAAGACTATTTGACTTTGTCTGTGACCAAGATCATGCCAGGACTTGAAATCTTACATAACTTTTTGTTGGTCTGCACGAAATAGTTAACAAGTGCTGAAATTAATATTACCTTTCTGACTATTTATTCGTAAGCCATAACCTTTTGAAATGACATTACACCCTTATTTGACGACCTCTGTGGCACTGCGGTTGCGGCTCTGTATACCATGCGAAACGTCCCGGGTTCGATCCCCGGCTGGGGATACAGAAAGATAATCCCCAGGTCTTGTGTGTTTACATTTGTGTGACGTCGCTGAGACTGGTTCCCACGACACAGAATATCTTAGTGTGGGGCCAGAAGCAATGTATGTGCTTGGATGTAAATGTTTATGTTTATTTTTTACCTTTTACATTATAGAAAACAAAAAAAACACTGGTCCCGACGAAAAAAATAAGTTGAGCACATACGGGTTAACATAATAAGTAGGTACTTATGTGAGCCATATAAAATAGATTTTACGTTTCCAAGTAAAAAATTGCATCATCTTTGTTAAATAATAATTATTCCACTGAAAACGTCGAACCGCAAACATTAATTGGTATATTTTGCAAGTATTCGATGATTTATGTAAAATAACGTACCTGCAAATTGCGAGTTTGAAAATGGAATTTACGGATGTCGCACAAGATTAAGGAGCTGCCGATTTTCTTGTAAGTAGTCAGTTGAAGTAGTTGTTTTCATTTGCAAATATATGCATGTATGTGCTATTGATTATTGGCAGAAGAATAATTATTATTTTATGAATGATAATTATTCTTCTGCCAATCACACATCAAAGAGAGCTTATGATAAGTATGTGTTTAGATAAACTAGTGTATGTAACTGTACATAATTAGGCATCAAAGTTCTCGAGTGATATTATTTTTAAACCCACTCTCGAGTTTTAATGCCCTCCATTATGTATCAGTCACTTAAAACTCCTATTTCATTTAATCAAACAGGTCTTGTAGAACAGTATGATTATTTTTACTTTACCGCCCAACACTTCTCGGCTGTTTTTTATCGTTAATCAATTAACTGTTTTCAGATTTTTCCTTAATGTGATACCAAAGAATATATATAAAAGGAATATAGATGTAAACGAAGGTGACAGCGTTAATTACTTCCACATAAGAAAGAAAAGAGAGCGCAAATAATGCGCTGGACTAAAACTAAAATAACGTAGCGCCAAACCACATAAAAATTGTTTAAAAATAATCTACACTATTTTGTCAACAATATTTTCAAGGAGAGTTTACGAATACATAATATCCACATTTTTAAAGCAATTCCGCAATGAAATTAGTTAGGATTTCAGAATTACTAGAAAAATTAAAACAATCTATCTATCGAGAAAATTTCATCCAATCGCGTTTTCCTTATGTGAATCTTATACTCTGTAGTTCAGAAGCTGACGCGAAACTGTCCAGAATTTCAGAAATGTTCCGCTTTTATACCCTTTTTGGAGAGTTCTAAAAATTATTTAAATTAAATGTAATTTTTGTGAGTGGCCAAGAGAGAAAAAGTATTTTTGTAAAAGTATTGCAGCAAACATATCAGACCGCTAACGAGTTTGAATGGGCATTGCCATGACAACCAGATAAACAAAGACGTCAACCAACGTCAATGTTTAGTTTCAGGCTCGTAATACGATAAACAACAATAAAACCATGAAGTAAATTACATAACAGCGAAAGGAAAAAGGGTAGCGCACCCGCGCGCACGAAGCCCGAGATTGCAGAGTTTCAGAGAAAGCCAAAAACAAGGTCACCAAAGGTAAACCCCTTCCCTATCGATTTACAAGAGCTGATAGTATGAAAATACCAAGCAAAAATGATTTGTTAATGTATTCTTATGGTTTAAAACGTTACAGGGTCCTATGGAAATAAAGGTGATGACAAATAATAAGCTGCACAGCTCAGCAAGCATCAAGCAGCAGCAGCAAGGAAAATGACATGTAAGTAGCATAACACTACAACTCTTATACACAATAAATGTTAACGCAAAAATAAAATCTGTAGATGACTTTATATGGAGTAAATTGATTCAAAAAAACAAATTTTTTAGAGTTCCCTACCCAAAGGGTATAAGGAGACACTTCTACTAAGACTCCGATGTCCATCCGTCTGACTGTCCGTCTATCACCAGGCTGTATCTCATGAACCGTGATAGTTAGACAGTTTAAATTTTCATAGATGATTATTTCTGTAGCCGCTATAACAACAAATAGTAAAAAACAGAATAAAATCAATATATAAAGGGGCTCCAATAAAACAAACGTGTTTTTTTGCTCGTTTTTGCTCGATACTGATAACGGCTACGGGTAGAGGCTTGAAATATCCACAGGATATTTAGTTATATATTCACAAAAATAAATGATTAAAATAAAATAAAATAATTATTTAAGGGGGCTCCTATTCAAGAAACATATTTTTTTGCCCTTTTTATATATATATGGATACACCTTTTTATATATATAGATAATGGTACGGAACCCTTCGTGCGCGAGCCCGCTTGCACTTGGCCTGTTTTTTCTATTCACGATGATAAACCTCTGTCCCAAATTTCAAGTTTCCAGGACATCTTCATCACTTTCAGCTGCTAAGACCTTAAAACCTTAAAGTAATCGCACAGTACCTGCCGACAATTTTCATAAGCTACACGGGAGTAAAAAGATGGTGGATAAAATTTATGGCTTTATATCATTTACATAGTGGGAAATCCAATATCGTAGGTAGACGATAAGAACGTAGACTGATATGAAATATTGTGCAATATACAAATTTTATCCAGCCTTTGTTAGCACTCTGACATGATTTCCCTGGATAGTAGAATATCTCTGTTTAAAAGTTGCGATAGCCGCCACGGTCTCACTAATATCAAGTGCATTTGCCGATGAAAAAGTGAGCTCGCAATATCGAAGAGGTACGCTATGCGTGTGTTTTCCATTAGTATGGTTTTTACAGCCCTCATGAAAACCGGCCAAGTGCGTGTCGGACTTCGCACATTTAGGGGTCCTTTACAAATGTAGAAGGAATTGAAATGAGGGATTTTATGTTGTAATGGTACACGAGAGTCGGTACATTAGATACTTCATTCTGCGTGATAGAGGGCTAGCCCAACGCCGCGCTGTTTTGAATACGAGAATCGGTTCAGATAACGTTTGGGGGTTTTGCATAGCTTACTGGCAAAGTTTGGAAAAAAAAAAGACGCGTGGGTTCATTCGTGGAATTTCAGTTCAGGTCAGTTTTTTTTGTCGCATTCCTGCGAGATGTGTAGAGATGAGAGCCGATTTGGCTGCGCGTTGAATAAAATTATGAATAACTAAATAATGAAAGGTTATTACGGAACGGAGAAAGCTATTATGTAGATTGCAAATATACAATTGCGATTGAGGTATGAGATGGAGGGTTTGACACCTCTATTTTGAATATCATTCTAGAGGTCTTTGCCACGCGCGTCTAGCGGTCGGGAAATGCTTAATTAATCGCAACAAGCTTTTATTGGTCAGCGATCAACAGATTCTGTGTATCGGCAGTACCAAATGATTTGAGTGATAACCTACGGTTGATCATAGTGAATATGCGTACACACAATTTGTAGAACGGCGGATCTGCATGGCATGGTTGAAATTGGACCCTGTGTAGTTAGTGATAAGAAGCTTCGCTTGGGCAGAGCGTTTTCGCAAAGGACGCATGTGGGGCGTATAAATACAATTGTGGGGGAAGGGAGAGCATTCAGTCTCAGCGTCTAGCTACTGTGACAGTCCCCTCACGAGTTCTAAACAGTTTTGGCTGCCGTGTTACGCGTCAGAACTATACGAATTGGTGATTGCGAAGTTTCAGTGGGTTTTCGTGAGTGTCTGAAGCGCCGAGATTTACCTCGGTTCCTAACCTTTATATCAACCTACCCCTAATTCCAAAACTATCCTTGGGTCGTTAGGAAAGAACTTTTAAGTCAATGTATCTGAGTCTGAGTCTGGGCTTGGAGCGACCCTAAATTCCTTTTTCCTTCACCATAGGGTTCCTGGATTGGCTCTTAGGATATTCGCGGGCTAATCCTCTCCTCATTTCCTTTCGAGTAGCGAGCTTTGAAATTCCCACACACACAGTCGTTAAACATTCAAGCACATTCAAATCAAACTCAACCATTTTCGAGTGGTGTCGATAATGGACGTGGTATAACACTAGGTTTTTAGACTAGGCTAGACAGGAGTTTAGTTGCGGCTAAACCTAGGTTGTTAGGGCATAGGGAGACTGTTTGATCGATGAGGTTCCGCGGATGGAAATAACAAATTCAGAACAAAGTTAAACCGGTGTCAACACAGTTAACATGTACTGTTGATATTTTGACATTTGAGTGTTGTCGGGGACGCGCGAAGAGATCAATTTACAGTCTAAAGTTCATTGTTTAGGTCCGGGTAGGTGTTTTGCATTGCCTTGGGTCAGATTGGATTCAAGTTGCATTTTTAAATTAAATGTAAATTTCGCTGGATATCTAATGTGTAAGTTGAGTCGGTATATATGATTTGGCTCAGCCCAGGACGTGCTGCGGCTAGTGGAATTCATAGTTCGGTATTTATCGAATTATGCACTTCGCTATGGTGTGGGTTAGATATCCTAAAACAATAATGCTTGCGTTTCGATAACATCCAGCTCAAATTGCGCAGAGTTGAAGGTTTCAAAACGTTACGGACCTTTTGAGGTAACCGCTAGTTCAGAACCCATTTCGGAACTCAAATCGCAATTGTGTAAACCGGTCTTTTCGGATCGTTATTGCCGTGAACAAAATATATAATTGGAACCACCACAAGCCGCTACGAGCGAGCACATGAAATATAATTGAGTACTCACGTCGTAAAACTACGACGGATATCTATACTATAACTGTGATCGATCACTAAAACTAAAACTAAAATTACAACAAAAGATGTTCCAATGCGCTCATATATACAAAAACCAGATGGTGCCATCACATAAAATATAACAACGATCGTTTTGGCGCAATACACCGCTGACTGATGCGAATTACCGGCTCGCGGACATATATGCTTTCTCTGTCTAACTTGAAACTGTAAATTCCTGAACCAATCTTCGTTCGACTATTGTACGCCTGACGAATTTCTCAACGAACGAGAAATTCAGACTTATCATTCTTACTTACAAATCTTACAGCTGAATCGGGTCCTCTCATTTTGGGATAGAAAGAATAGACGATCATAGCTACTGGTAGCGGCGGCTCAGACCTTTAGCCTGGGGCCGTTACAGATTTTTGGTGCCGAGACGGAAGGATATCCTAGATAGTCTGATACCTAGATATTCCTAGATATTCTAAAAGAATCAAGGTCTAACGCGTCACTTTTAAAAATAACACAACGTAGAAACGATTTTAAACAGTTCAGTTTGTAAATAAGAAATAAGCAAAAAGGGGCATTGTTTTCACAATTCTTTGTACGAGCTACGGCGGTTTAATAGGAATAATGGCCGGCCGGCGTAGAAAAAACGATAGTCGGGTAGCACAAAATTCACTTTCACACACAAGTGAAATGGCGTCAGGGCAGGTGACGCAATTGTTATCTGAAATAGTGAAAAGATTAGACAGTTTGGAAAGGGGTTCCAGCACGAGCAATGCTAGTAGGACTTCGGACAGACAGACTGACAGACAGGAACTAGAGACGTTAGAACAATCGGTAGAAAAACGTCAATCGTGCATTGTGAAAATGACACAGAAGTTGCCGACATTCGATGGGCGAAGTTCGGAAAATCCGATGATTTTCTTAAGAGATTTAAAGGCTTATATTAAAGTCTCGGGAGATACTTCTAGGGCTTTGATATGGGCAACGGATAGTTTGGTAGGAATTGCGAAAGTTCGAATGAGCATATACAGAGACTCATGGCGAACCTATTCGGATTTTGAAAAAGATTTCAGAGAGGTATTCTGGGGTGATAATGAACAGGAATTAATTAAGCAAAGATTCCTAACTGCGAAGTTTGATTCTAAGAAAGGTCAAAGTATGGAAGAATTCTTTGCCTCTCAATTGAATAGCATATATGAGCTTACGATACCGTTTACTGATACGGAGAAAATCAACACGATTTTCAGACAGTTGCCGCGTGATATTCAGGTAGCGTTTTTGCTAGAAAGGAGTCAATGACTATACGTGATGCGGTCGAATTCCTTCGGCATTTAGAACGGAATGTCGATGGGGGATTAAGTGCAATACATGGTTCTGAGACAATGAATACTAATAACGTGAGGCGGGATAGCTATATGCGTGGGCAATATCGAGCTATGCGGGTAAATACGTTACGTTATAACGCGATAAGTCGTAGTAATAATTATAACGCGGTAACGAAGGCGCGAAACGAATTTGGGACGCGTGGTCGCGGTTATTTTCGCGGTAGAAGCAGACAGCCTCAGCCTAGCTTCAAGGCAATAAAGTTTCAGAGGGGCAATGATAGTTCAGGAGATACAGAGGCAGGGCAAAGTTCAAGTGACAGGAATAATGCGATAAGTCAGAATTCAAAAAACTAGTGGACTCGCGCGGGTCGTTCGCGCTCAGATATTTATTACGGTTCGGGTGGACAGCCGATCGAATTGGAAAAAAACATAGACTGTATGATTTGTGTAATTTGGATTCGAACGTGGGTGTGAATGAATTTATTCAATTATTAGCGCATAAAGCGCACGGATATGCCGTGTGTTTAGAGGAAAAATCTAGATCGAATTATAGAGATCGAAATGACAGACGTTTACATACGATATTCAGAGACGACGATTCGACTGAGTGTGGGCGCGAGTTATGTAGTACTTTGACATTACCTGAGATAGATGTGCGTATTGGGAATATTGTCGTAAGGAGTTTGATTGATTCGGGGAGCGAAATCAGTGTAATAAGTCGGAGAGTGTACGAAGAAGTGTGCAGTCAATTGGGAAAACCGACGGAAATACCGATTCCAAGTTTGAGAATCACAGGTGCGTTTGGAGTCAGTAAGGAAAAGGTTGATAAATTAGTAACGTTACCATTAACAATAGGTGAATGCGTTATCGATACTCCAATGCTAGTATTAACAAGGGTGCCTAAAGATTTAATTTTGGGGTTTGATTTTATACAACAGACGCGAGCCAGTTTAACGTGTGAGGGTAATAAGAGGCTAATTATACGAAGCGCCGGGCGGATGTGTGAAATACCATTAGGTACTGGCCCTCATCAGGATTTTTGCTGCTGTACAATGGAAGTACAGAACCAAGATACCAGTAGAAATATGATAGAGGAATATGTGAATAATTCATCAATACCTGTTGAACACAAAACAAGGTTATTGCCGGTGTTAAATAAACATGCAGAGTTGTTTAGCGATAGGATAGGTCGGACAAATAAATATATACATGAGATAAAAATGAGAGATGAAACGCCTTTCGTAAAACGAAGCTATCCCATACCGTTCGCATATCGCGATAAAGTAACAAAACGTTTGGAAGAGATGGAATTGATAGGTATTATTAGCAGGCAATCTACGGATTTCAGCAGTCCATTGACTTGTACATTAAAGAAAACGGGAGAGGTCCGTATTCTTCTAGATGCACGACAATTAAACACTGGAATGGTCGGGGAGGTTGAAACCACACCTTTAATGAGTGAGATATTGCAATCCGGGCGCCGGATAAATTACATAGGAGTTATTGATATCAAAGATGCGTATTTTTCTATACCATTATCAGACGAATCTAAACGATACACGGGTTTTGTATATCAAGGCAGAAGTTATGTTTACAACGTTTTACCTCAGGGGTTGAAAACCAGTGTGGGTTCATTTTCGAGGGCGATGGACTTAATTCTAGGGCCAGAGGTTAGGTCATATTGTCTAAATTTTGTTGACGATATGGCAATTTTAACTGAGGGTGACTTCGAACAGCATTTGTCTCAAGTGGACACGGTTCTGAGTAAATTGAAAGACGCGGGCTTCACATGCAAACTAAAAAAATGCGAGTTCGCACAAAAAAAGGTCAAGTTATTGGGGCACATTTTGTCTACACAAGGTTTGCAGATGGACCCGGACAAAATTGAAACACTTAAATTATATCCGTCACCCAGAACTGTCAGGCAATTGAGGGCGTTTTTGGGGTTCATAAATTACTTTCGGAGGTTTATAAAAAATTTTGGAACATTAACACAGCCCTTGTACAATTTATTGCGATCTGGAGTCAAGTTCGTCTGGAGTGCGCAGATGCAAAGTGCTTTTGACGAGATAAAAAATCAATTCTCAGAAAGTATAATTTTGAGTCAGCCATTGGCGGGAAAAACATATTATGTTCAATGTGACGCCAGCGCTATAGGAATTGGGGGCTATGTTTATCAATTAGATGAATCGGGCCAGGAACTAATAATAGGGTTCTGTTCGCAGGCATTCAAGGGTGCTCAGACGAGATGGGCTACCAGTGAACAGGAAATGTATGCAGTTATATACACTTTAAAGCGATTTGAGATATACTTGCGGGGAGAAAAGGTTATTATTAGAACTGATCATAAAAGTTTGACGTTCATTAAGTCGTGGACTTTATTGGGTGCACGCGTAACGAGGTGGATTATGTTTTTAGAGCAATTCGATTACGACATAGAATTTGTGCGAGGGACTGATAATCAAATTGCCGACACGCTAAGCAGGCAGATAGCGGGACCTGGAGGCATGATTGACAGTACAAATGTTCAGCCGGGGATATTCTGGTTTCAGGCATCGAATACCGCAAGTGTTATTTCGAGTTTACGGGACATTGCGAGATTACAAAGCGAAGATGAGCGGTTAAATCGAATTAGCGGTTGTATCAGACGTAATGTGGTAGATACCGGAACGAGAGGTTTTGGAAATTACAAGCTAGTAGGTGATACGTTATATTTTCACGTGCCGAAGCGGAACGTACAGTTGCTAGTAATTCCGAAATCACTACAGGAGGAACTAATTTTACACATACATGAAGAAATAGGTCACTACGGCAGATATAAAATATTAGCACTGATGAAGGACAGATATTATTTTCTTCATATGAGTAGGGTGATTAGCGCGGTGATAAGAAGTTGTGACATATGTCAAAAGGTCAAACCAAGTACTAACAATACCGTTGGTCCTTGTACACCGGTGTTGGCGGAAAGGTTGGGTGAGAAAGTTTTCTCGGACCTTTATGGGCCATTGCCCGTAGGTAAATTCGGATATCAATATATATATGTGATTCAAGACGTGTACAGTAAAGTAATAAAATTATATCCAATGCGAAAAGCGACAGGTAGGAGCGTGCTCGCTTGTACAAAGAGATTTCATAGGGAAATACCTATCGAAACTATAATTACGGACTCAGGACCACAGTTCATATCGAAAGTTTGGGAATTTGGACTCAAACAGCTGGGGATTCGGGTCACTCATACGTCGGTGTATTGTCCAAATTCTAATAGCGTAGAAAGAGTGAATCGCGAGCTAGGTCGGCTGATTAGGACTTATTGCGGCGGAAGTAATCGTAGTTGGGTAGACGTGTTACCGGACATTCAGAATTGCTATAATAATATCGAACACACAAGCACAGGCTTTGCGCCTAATGAGTTAGCGTTTGGTAGGCGGGAACCGTTAACTATTGACAAGGAATTAGGCGATGAATGGTTATTAGGCCATAGTGTGCGAGATTCGGAACAGGTGCGGAATGTAGCGATAGAAAACTCTAAAAGTTCTAGTGAACGACGTAAGCGACAGGCGGACAAACGGCGTAAGTTAGAGGTCTATCGTATAGGTGATTATGTGAAACTTAAGACTTTTGTGCGTTCGAATAAAGAACATAAAATCATGCGGAAATTTTCGTTGTTGTATAAAGGGCCTTATGTTATTTCGGCAGTGGTATATCCTAACTGTTATACGTTAGTAGATCCGGGTTCAAATGAGATATTGGGTAACTTCAATACTATAAATATAGCCAGGTATTATGTGAGGACGAATAAAGGCGTAGATAAATAAGATAGTGTATAAAGGTTATATAATTAAGCTGTAAGCTGTAAATTTGAATAACTACTTTGTAGGTTTAAGGATCTTGCATGGTTTGGAAACAAAAACAAAAAAAAAACCAAAAAAAAAAAAAAAAACAATTTGTATATATATAGTAATACGAATTAGGATAAATTGCGGGTAAGCGAGGTTGTATAGTAAGATAGATAAATAAGATAAGACAGGAGAGAACTCAATCGAGTTGTGTAAATATTATATACATAATTGACAGATTCATCGGTCGGTGTACATGATTTGAGATGTCCGAACATATAGAGTAGATATGTACAAAGTATGGGTAGCATAGTGGTAATGAGATCCTTGCGCCATGTTAACTGAGATAAACAGTGTCTCAAGGTCTGGGAGGGGGCTGTAATGGTACACGAGAGTCGGTACATTAGATACTTCATTCTGCGTGATAGAGGGCTAGCCCAACGCCGCGCTGTTTTGAATACGAGAATCGGTTCAGATAACGTTTGGGGGTTTTGCATAGCTTACTGGCAAAGTTTGGAAAAAAAAAAGACGCGTGGGTTCATTCGTGGAATTTCAGTTCAGGTCAGTTTTTTTTGTCGCATTCCTGCGAGATGTGTAGAGATGAGAGCCGATTTGGCTGCGCGTTGAATAAAATTATGAATAACTAAATAATGAAAGGTTATTACGGAACGGAGAAAGCTATTATGTAGATTGCAAATATACAATTGCGATTGAGGTATGAGATGGAGGGTTTGACACCTCTATTTTGAATATCATTCTAGAGGTCTTTGCCACGCGCGTCTAGCGGTCGGGAAATGCTTAATTAATCGCAACAAGCTTTTATTGGTCAGCGATCAACAGATTCTGTGTATCGGCAGTACCAAATGATTTGAGTGATAACCTACGGTTGATCATAGTGAATATGCGTACACACAATTTGTAGAACGGCGGATCTGCATGGCATGGTTGAAATTGGACCCTGTGTAGTTAGTGATAAGAAGCTTCGCTTGGGCAGAGCGTTTTCGCAAAGGACGCATGTGGGGCGTATAAATACAATTGTGGGGGAAGGGAGAGCATTCAGTCTCAGCGTCTAGCTACTGTGACAGTCCCCTCACGAGTTCTAAACAGTTTTGGCTGCCGTGTTACGCGTCAGAACTATACGAATTGGTGATTGCGAAGTTTCAGTGGGTTTTCGTGAGTGTCTGAAGCGCCGAGATTTACCTCGGTTCCTAACCTTTATATCAACCTACCCCTAATTCCAAAACTATCCTTGGGTCGTTAGGAAAGAACTTTTAAGTCAATGTATCTGAGTCTGAGTCTGGGCTTGGAGCGACCCTAAATTCCTTTTTCCTTCACCATAGGGTTCCTGGATTGGCTCTTAGGATATTCGCGGGCTAATCCTCTCCTCATTTCCTTTCGAGTAGCGAGCTTTGAAATTCCCACACACACAGTCGTTAAACATTCAAGCACATTCAAATCAAACTCAACCATTTTCGAGTGGTGTCGATAATGGACGTGGTATAACACTAGGTTTTTAGACTAGGCTAGACAGGAGTTTAGTTGCGGCTAAACCTAGGTTGTTAGGGCATAGGGAGACTGTTTGATCGATGAGGTTCCGCGGATGGAAATAACAAATTCAGAACAAAGTTAAACCGGTGTCAACACAGTTAACATGTACTGTTGATATTTTGACATTTGAGTGTTGTCGGGGACGCGCGAAGAGATCAATTTACAGTCTAAAGTTCATTGTTTAGGTCCGGGTAGGTGTTTTGCATTGCCTTGGGTCAGATTGGATTCAAGTTGCATTTTTAAATTAAATGTAAATTTCGCTGGATATCTAATGTGTAAGTTGAGTCGGTATATATGATTTGGCTCAGCCCAGGACGTGCTGCGGCTAGTGGAATTCATAGTTCGGTATTTATCGAATTATGCACTTCGCTATGGTGTGGGTTAGATATCCTAAAACAATAATGCTTGCGTTTCGATAACATCCAGCTCAAATTGCGCAGAGTTGAAGGTTTCAAAACGTTACGGACCTTTTGAGGTAACCGCTAGTTCAGAACCCATTTCGGAACTCAAATCGCAATTGTGTAAACCGGTCTTTTCGGATCGTTATTGCCGTGAACAAAATATATAATTGGAACCACCACAAGCCGCTACGAGCGAGCACATGAAATATAATTGAGTACTCACGTCGTAAAACTACGACGGATATCTATACTATAACTGTGATCGATCACTAAAACTAAAACTAAAATTACAACAAAAGATGTTCCAATGCGCTCATATATACAAAAACCAGATGGTGCCATCACATAAAATATAACAACGATCGTTTTGGCGCAATACACCGCTGACTGATGCGAATTACCGGCTCGCGGACATATATGCTTTCTCTGTCTAACTTGAAACTGTAAATTCCTGAACCAATCTTCGTTCGACTATTGTACGCCTGACGAATTTCTCAACGAACGAGAAATTCAGACTTATCATTCTTACTTACAAATCTTACAGCTGAATCGGGTCCTCTCATTTTGGGATAGAAAGAATAGACGATCATAGCTACTGGTAGCGGCGGCTCAGACCTTTAGCCTGGGGCCGTTACAATGTTGGAAAGTTTAAAATTTCTTCAGTACTTTTTTTGTGATAAATGCTGACTTTGGTGACTTCTAATTCCTTTGTTCTTCCAATATTTACTCTAAGGGGTCAGACCTATATATCTTTTACGATTCCCTTTAGATATAATATTATTAATATAAATATTTTTTGACAATTGGTATGGCTTTGGGAGAACAGGATTTATACTGTAAAAATGTGAAGCTTTAAGTGTTTGACTGTAAACATGTGCAACAGAAAACGGATGGACGGACGGACACGTGAGTGACAGCAATAACGGAGCCCCGTTTGGACCCTTCGGGTACGGAGCCCTAAAGCTCAATGCAGATTTGAGTGAGCAGATATGTGGGATGGTTATTATTTTCATTTAAGAAACTTTATTAATTTGACAAGAGATTGGGATTTTTTACCAGGTGATGTGCTTGCAACGTTCTACGTTTTACCGGCCCAGTATGTCGGAGCTTATAGGGTACAGAGCTCCGTGATCTAATGGGTTTCACGCTTGCTTCTCACACAGGAGATGCAGGTTCAATTCCTGACCATGTACCAATGAGATAATGAATTTCTCTTAAGTACATTATTTGGACGTTCTAACGGTGATGGAAAACATCGTGAGGAAAGCTTCATTACTCCATAGCTGCGGCGATGGGCTAGCCCCCTGTCACGCAAAATGGAGTATTGAATAACTCGCTCAAACTTGGCATAATTTTGCCTCTGCCACCCCTTGTGGGAAAATGCGTGACGCTATTTTGTCATAGGGAACACAGCCTCGAGTATTTAGGTAGACTGGACTACCTAAAATGTTTATTTTTTCAACCCCCGACGACAAAGAGGGGTGTTATAAGTTTGAAGTGTCTGTCTGTCTGTCTGTGTCCAAAGAGCTCAAACGGATGGACGGATATTTATTGAAGTGTCTGTCTGTCTGTGTCCAAAGAGCTCAAACGGATGGACGGATATTTATTGAAGTGTCTGTCTGTCTGTGTCCAAAGAGCTCAAACGGATGGACGGATACTTATTGCGGTTTTTCGTAAATGATAGTATTCTTCCCTGCGATGGTTCTTAGCTATGATTTATCAAAATCAGTTCATTGGTTAGAAAGTAATTAGCTCAACAAGGACACAAGTCAACCAAATTTTGGCTTTTTAACCCCAGACGACGAAAAATATGAGCGTTGTTATAGGTTTGAGGCGCCTGTCTGCCTATGTGCGTGTATGTGTGTGATGGTGTGTGTATATGAGGGTGTGTCTGTTGTGTGTCTATCTGTGTGTCTATCTGTGGCACCCTAGCGCTCAAACGGGTGGACGGATGTTGGTGATATGGTACAAGTCGGGGACGGTGAAAAAGAGGGGTCTGTGGAATTGATCTCTGTGGTGCAGCGGTTGTGGCTCTGCCTACCATGCGAGAGGTCCCGGGTTCGATCCCCGGCTGGGGGTAAATAAACCCAGGTCTTGGATGTTTATATGTGTGTGACGACGACGTTCTGGTTCCCACGACACGGAGTATCCTAGTGTGGGGCCAGAAGCAATGTAAGCTCAAATGGGTGGACGGTGATGCTGCACACAAGTCAGAAATAAAGTATTACTGAGACACAGATTGACTTTCACATTTTTAACCTCCAACGACTAGGTGGGGTGTTATTAATGTTTGAAGCCTCTGTAGGTCGGTGTGTCTGTATATCTCTCCTTGGAACACTAGCTGTCAAACAGGTAGTAGTATTTTGATGCGGTTTCAGTAAATGATGGTAGTACAAAGTAGACTTCCCTGTGAAAAATCTTAGATATGTTTTATTAAAATCGGTTCAGTAGTTCGAAAGTTCTCAGATTAATACGAAATAGCGGTCTAACGTGGACTGATTTTAATGCAGTTTTTATAGTTTGTAGTAGACTTCCCTGCGATGGTTCGTCGATTTATTTTATTGAAATCAGTTCGGAGGTTCAAAAGTTATCAACCTTAATGAATCAAGTGAATCACATTCTAGCCGTAAGGTCCCATTAATGTTTCGGGGGTGTTTTAAATTTTAAATTTATAGTTTTAATGTAATTTTCCCATAGCAAGGACTTTATGAAACTATATATTTTCACTCAACGCTTCGTACAAAGCCTATCACCTGAACAAAACCCAACGCGAGAGTAGTTCATAAATTATAACAAAACTCTTTTGTGTTCCCTCTTTCCTTTATTCGCGCAGATTTTTTAAAATCTTCTATGCAATTTTCCGCAGAGCAGTTAACGACGAACTCACCTCATTTATATGTCGCTCAACTTCTTATTAAATTTAAAGTTGCTACCTAAACATATTTTTTATTTATATTATCAGCTTCCTGGCTTTGGCTGTCCTGACTTCCAATTAGGAACTTGGTAGTGTTTTTGGTATTATTAAGTGTTCCTACGACCTGGCAAAAACTACTTTTTGTAAATCTCAAGTTACACAAAATAGAAGTATTCAAGCAGTTGTTTCATAAAGATATATTGTATAAACTAGCTTGTTGACATGATCAACAGGAGTGTCAGCAGGGATTCGTGAACGTATAAGGGTGAATATTTAATTTGACTTTTTTGGCTGTCCACGTCTTATAACAACAAAACGAATGAAGCAATGTCATAATTTACACTGTATTATTTTTCTAGACACCGTACTATGATATAAAAACTAAAAACATAGTGTATTGGCATACCTAAAACCTGAGAAATTCACGTAAGAAAGTTGAAAATCACCGACTACGAGCGCTGGGAGGCTTGTCTCCCGCGCGGTTAGGGTCAAACAAGCTTCGATAAATTTGTGACCAAACTCAGTATGAAAACGATTTATACCTAATCGGAAAGGATATCACTCCACGCACACCTTCAAACAATAAAAGCAATTACGTACATAGTATTTTGTTAAACAAGAGGTCGCGACATGTTTGTCCCACTCTGAGCCGTGCTTCTCATGCCTCCCAATAAGTATTGCTATCTCATTAGGCACACAAACTAGCGTCCTATCGCTTACGCATGTTAAAAAAGGTTAGTTGTGCGTGCGAATGCACAGGAAGTGGACGTTGAGAATATTCTTTTTGGCAGTCAAACGAGGTATGTTTTTCACGCGATGTAATTTGGTACGCCGATCGGGTTATTTCCGTGGCTCATTTTTTAAGTAGTTATAATACGACTTGCATTGTGTCATACCGTTTTCTGTGTGGTAAAAATGACGGAGCTTTAATTTTAAAATGATTTTTTGTAATTCAGATAGTAGTTTAGTAATTGAGATCAAAACACTCTTTTGCCGTCAGTTCTGTGGCATCATTTCCGTGGTCATTTTTACCACAGAACTGACGGTCGTGCCACGGAAATGACTGGAAGGTTTTATTAAACGAAATCCTTACAAAACTTTTCCTAAACGGAGTGGTAGAAGCTCAGATGGGTCTCAACACTTAATTTATACACCACTTTATCATATTATTTACCAGAGGTAATTTTATGAAAATCAATAGCTAAATTTATGTTATGTTTTTGCCTATTTAAGTCTCGCAGGCGCTCATACAAACACTGAATATAATAATTATGAAATATGATACAGATATGTAAAAAAGAATCAAAAGATGATTTTTGTTTAATTTATCTCCATCCTTGGCCCTCACGCATTGTAAAAAGAGCCACAGCCGCAGCGCCGCAGATGTTGTTTCTCTCTCTACCATTCGAGAAGTCCCGGATTTGAACACCGGCTGGGATGTGATAAATAAAACAAAAAAAAACAAAACTCTTCTTTTAGTTTAATCTTTTAAATTTTTGTTTTACATTGTATAAACATTATTGTAAAATAATTAATAAAATAAATGTTAACTAACTAAATATACAGTTTTTGTATGAGCGCTATTTGATACTAATGATACACATCATTTCGAGGTTTATTTAATCTGCTTTCGATTTTTCGATCTGGTTTCGATTTTTTTTCCATACATCGGTGAGTATTCCTCTTTGCGTAATAGTTCACGCCCTTTATCTGGTAATGAATTAATTACACATAACAAATCTGATGTCCTGAAATATACAATAAATTACCCTTACAGTGAGTTTAACGTGAACATTATTTTGTTGTAGAATATGAAATATGGCCAAAGTAAAATGTACAAGAGAAGAAAGGCTGGAAAAAAAGAAATTGGCAGAAAGAGAAAGGAGGGCTAAAATTAAATCGGATACTGAAGAATATGAAAAAGTGAAAAAGGCAGACAGAGAAAGGTACTACAAAAATAAAAAAGTTGGTCTATTTCTGCCAGTGAAAGAATTGCCTAGGAAAATACAAAATGACCGAAGAGAAAGAAACAAGATTTATTCTAGGAAGTATAGGGCGAAGAAATGTCAAGCAGAGCAGTTGATTGATATTCCACCAGTAAGAAACGCTTGACCCCCTGACATCCAATAAAGAACCACGCGTCACTGTGCCAGTTGTACCTTCCGTTAACGTCAATGCGAAATGTCCCGACCAACCCCGGTCAGAACCCAGATCAAAAAGTGACACTAAGAGTTCAAAATCACGTTTCTCAACTCCCAAAATAAAATCATCGAATCTGCGTATAAGAGCAGCTAGAAGACTTACCATGGACGCTGGGCGTGTAAGTCCATCCTCACGCACGTCATCGAGGTCCAGCATATCAAGTTTATCGAACATAAGTACTGATCAATCTCCGATCGCAACACCTTCCAGACAGTCACCCTCAATATCACACAGAAAACTAAGATATAAAATGAATAAAGATTGTAATCTACTTCACAAACGGATTCAAGAACTAAGCAAAATTAATCGCAATTACAAAAAGCAGGTTTACAGACTGAAACAGTACCACAAGTGGGAGAGACATGACAGTACCCCTGCAGCAAGTTCAAGTCATAGAGGTGAAGAAAAAAATGAGCAACAGCCTGAAGAGTTGCAGAACAGCAAAGCAAAGTTACGTAGACTGACAATGGAGGAGACTATACGCAACTTCTATTTAGACGATGACAACAGCCGGATGTGTCCAGGAAAGAAAGAGTACGTGACGAAAAATAAAGTGAGAAAGCAAAAGAGATACATGACGGAGTCCATCAAAAACTTACACTCAAAATTCAGGGAAATGTATCCAAGATTTAAAGTCAGTTATTGGCACTTTTGGAAAATGAAACCATTTTGGGTTCTAACACCAAATCTTAAAATAAGAGACACATGCTTGTGCAAAATCCATGAAAACATGGATTTGATTGTAACAGAACTGAAGAGAATCAATATCATAAGGGAAAAAACATCAAGAGATGTTCTGGTTTCTTTGTGCTGCAGTCCATTGGATCCTCAATGCCTGAGTAGAAAATGCAGTGTCTGCCAGAATAAGTCGCTAACATACCAGGAGTTCAAGAACACTGAGGATATACACTATTGGAAATGGAAGAATGTAAAAAAACAATATGAGAAAAATGGAGAGATAAAATATTCAATGCAGACCGTTAAAGATAAACAAATTACAAAACCTAAAGATGTCATAGAAGAGTTTGAAAATATGCTGAAACCGTACCTGCTCCATTGCTCAAACATTGTCTCGCAAAGTGCTCATGTAAAAAAACTAAAGAAGGAATTAAAAGAGAACGAAGCTATAGTAGGTACATTGTGATTTTAGTGAGAACTATGGCTTAAAATACTGCAATGAGATTCAGGCATTACATTTCGGTGGAAGCCGACAGCAAATCACCTTGCACACAGTCGTGATTTACTTCTTTTTCAACGGGGCTATGAAGACTCAATCATTCTGCACTATGAACAAATGCCTTCGTCATGATGCTGTTTCCATATGGGAACGTTTGATGCCTGTGTTGAGCTTCATCGAAAACAATGCTCCAGAAGTAGAAGTCATCCACTTCATATCAGATTCTCCTTCAGGCCAATACAGAAATCGTAAAATGTTTTACGTTATTTCCAAACTCCACTGGCATTACCCAGGATTAAGATTCATAACATGGAACTACTCAGAGGCCGGTCACGGAAAAGGAGCTCCGGATGGTGTCGGCGGGGTCCTCAAACGAACAGCAGATTCAATTGTGGCAAGGGGACATGACGTGCCAGATTTGGAAACTCTGTTGTACCGCATGAAGACAAGCGTTCCAGGAGTCATTGTCGAAGTAGTTGAGGAGTGCAATATTCATCAAAAGGAGTTGCTGATTCCTACCCTACCAAAGTTTGTGGGCACTATGCAGGTGCATCAAGTTGCATGGGAAGCAAGAAATAAGCAAGCACCAAGCACATTTTGGCCCTAAGAAAGCTAAGTTGTAGTTTAGGAAAATGCGCTATTTCTTCAGATCAATGTGAACACGGACGCCATGTAGGC
Source organism: Argyresthia goedartella (assembly GCA_949825045.1). Classification (NCBI taxonomy): domain Eukaryota; kingdom Metazoa; phylum Arthropoda; class Insecta; order Lepidoptera; family Argyresthiidae; genus Argyresthia; species Argyresthia goedartella. Next base: position 22,078,000 of record OX463807.1, read on the forward strand.
TTTTTTGATATTGGGTTGCAAAAACAATCTGACCGGAACTTGTCTCATAAGTCAAAAACCCTCAATAAGTCATTATTAAAAAAGTCATCAGGCTCAACCGCAGGCAAGAGTAACAGTAAAGTAAAAATTCTATCGAATATAAGATTTGATCACAACGCACAATTTACTGTAAAACAAAACAAAGATTCCATAAGGGATACCGGTAATTTTTCCAAAAATGCAGATGAATACTCCGATCCGATTCAGTCAGATGACAGTTTTTGGGTAAAAGTGCCCTCAACGGATATACATAATAGATGTGACTCCAGAAACAGCAAACGTTTTCTTTTCAACTATCGCTGATAAAGAAAATTATGAAGACACTGACTCGGATGAATATAATATTTTCTAGATAGTCTAAGGTAAAATGTTTGTAAAAACTATATTATTACTAAAACTATATACTATATATATTGAATCACTGATCTCACTTTATAATTAGCTAAGCACGTTTTGTTTGAATTATCTTGATAAATTAAGCATGTCTGTGATAGTGCATTTCGACTGATTATTGATACTTAATAGTGTGTATTTAAGTGGTTTATTTGGGTAGGTTTAGATAGGTCTATAAGCTGTGAATTAAGGTCATAGCCCACTTACACGACCCTGCTACCACCCGACTAATAAAATATCATTCAAATATGGGCTTTAAGTCGTGGCCTTACGATATAGTTTAAATTGACATCATAAATTAGCAGACAGCTGGGTGTCAGCAAGCTTCCCGCCATCAGACTGCTCACGTAGTTGACGCCTCACTGGCCGCACGTTGTAGACGAGGAGTCGCCGCGCGCTGACTGCTATGCTACCGCGCGCCGGCGCCTCTCAACTGTGCCTATCGTGAAAAGCGAGAGCGGTCGGCGAGTGGACAGCTGGGCGTCTGCTAGCTGTCGATTCGTGGACAGCTGGGCGCCTGCTAGCTGTCGACGAGTGGACCGCCAGCAGTCGCCTTAGTTTAGGGCGGTGTTGAGTGGGAGCGGTGTTGGAGCAGGGTCGTGTAAGTGTGCTATGACCTTTATGGTTGACGTAGGAAAGGCTGTGATGATTCTCAGGCTGGTTAAACTTAATGTTTATTTATTAAATAGTCATTATTCTAAAGTAGTAGTCTGAATAGGAGGGCAGTTCTCCTCATGAGTCAAAGAATCCAGAAGAAAGAATCCAGGAAGTAGGTATTCCGAGATTCTTCCTTAGTATGAGCTGAATTGGCTGGAGGGGTGGGGAAGGGAAGGTGACACGACAGCGAGAAGTCTCTGACTCATGAGGAGAACTGCCCAGGAACACACAGCTGTATTTATGTGTACTAGTTATCGCTTATCAGCGTATTTTGTTTAGTTCTGTGTCAAAATATATTAATAATATCCTTCCTTACTAATTAAAAATTGTGTATACAGGCGGGGGGGGGGGGGGGGGGGACAGAGCTACACAATACACAGCTAAATGGTCTGATCCGCTTTACCACCCGTACTCACCCTGCAAAGCTGTTAATTAGTAATGGGGTTAATGTTTATTATTTTTGAACAAGTGTTTTGTCGTAGGTATGTCACATTTTTTATAATTATTTATTCTTTATAATTTATAATAGATAATGTTACAATATTTTTGTTTTGATTTGATTTTTGTTAATTATTACAATTATGAAGAAAAATAATTTAATTACATCGTTTTATTTTAAAATATTCATGTTCATATCAGATGTATAATGGATAATAATATAATGGTTTTTGTTTTTTTTTGATAACAATTACTTATAAAGAAAATTTATTTTATTTCATTGTTTCATTTTATCAATATATATATCAGCATTAGTATAAATAATAGTCATGGTGATCTTTTGATCGATCAATCACTGCCAGAAATACGTAAAAATATATCCATGTATGGGAAAGTAGACCTTTCGTCAATTCTGTGGCATAGATTTGGCATGGCTGTCAGTTCCGTGCCAAAAATATTTTTGATGTTAAATTTTAGCCAAAGTATTCGCTTCTAATTGACGCCTCATCGATAGTTCAGTTTTTAAGGCTTTAGTCTTTCATAATCTTTGTTAATTTTCCATCTTTTACAAGAAACAAAAAATGCCACAGAACTGACGTGAAAATCGGAATTTCAAAAATTCACCCATAAACGTAAATAGAAAAATCTCCCGAATTTGCGACAAAATCTGTTTTTCACACATTTTTTACAATTTCGCACCGGAGTTGAATTTATGAACTGATAGAGTAAAAGTTTATAAATATGGATACAAAAAACAATTAAAATAAAAACATTGTCAGTAATCCGTAAGATGCTTGAGCATAAACCGAAAATTCCTACAAATTATTTAAAAAAATACAATTTAAGTAATGTACTTGTTTGTTTATTTTATCGTTATAAAAAATATTAAATCCTCTAAAATTTAGAGAAATAGGATTAAAATATTAAAAAGGATCTTCACCGATTTTTAGAGGCCTTAGGAGCAAAATACCTTACCCACAGCTTACTCTTAGAGTCTAAAAGTAAGCTGTAGGTTAAATCCTGTCGGGGTGCCCACAATAAGTTCATATATATTTGTATTCTTAACTTAGAATAATGTACAGCTTGTATATTAGTTATCGAACATCGTTCTATAACTGCGCTTAGTTATCGAACATCGTTCTTTATGTTAATAGTATTCTTGTAACACATGGTGGGTACTTTACCTAAGTAGGTAAATATATTCACATGATCTGTCAATCCAAGACCACCTGGACGTGAAAATCAATTTGTACGCTATACATTGCTGGTCCATTAAACATTTAAAAAACTAACATTTTAATTGATTAAGTTATGAGAAAAATTCTTTCTCACATGATTTCTACGACCAGGAACTATGCCTGGATGAAATATATGCCCGTATGCAATTTCACGCTGTATACGGGTTGACTTTTAATTAGCCGACCATATCGTGGGGAATGATAGTACCCATCAATAAGAAAAACTTTCACGGAGGAACATGGCCGCAAACGAAAAATATTGCTGATCCTCAGTACATTGACCCCCCAAGCAGCATTTAAGCTGTAAAGAAGCTGTATATTAGATCTTTTTTAAACTAAGAGCTGTATTGAAGCTTACATTTAGGCTGTATAAAGGGTAAGAATGCTTATATACAGCCCTTATAAGGGCAAAAGGGCCACAAATTATACAGCCTTAGGCGTTACATGTGCTGTAAAATAGTGCAAAAGCTGTATTAGAGCTGTATTAGAGCTGTTATTCGGTATAAAAGGAAACCATTAGCTGTATTTCAGCTGTTTTTCGGTGTAAAAAGAAACCATAGCTGTATTAGAGCTGTCATTTGGTGTAAAAAGAAACCATAAGATGTTATTTGGTATAAAAATAAACCATTATATTCATAAGAGCCTATATTGGGTGTAAAAATAAACCAACACTCAGTTTTAGTTTTACAACGAGGTTGCGCCAGGAACTCCGAGCTGCTGATCATAAGGTAAGTAAGATAAAGATTGATGTTATAGTTTATATGTAATATGGAAACCATTTGTAAATAGTACCAAGTAAATATTATGATAGATTAGTTTATATGGTGAACTATACATCATTCTGCGTCAGTATTGACTTGCAGATTTATATTTATTGTATACCTATGTGAGATTTATGGCATAATTTTCACGCCCTAGCATAATAATTAAGAAACAGTAAAACTAAATATTAATTAGCGGGAAGTAGTATTTGATTTTGAGGTTAAAATAATACAATATATTTTAAGTAATAGATATGAGGGCAAAATCATAATTATTTGAGTTGGTAATTATGAAACGACTTGAGTTATTACCTAATATTGTCAAGTATTTATTATATTATCTTTTTAAATATATTTTCATACATTCGAAAATGGCGATAATTTGTTAAACAGCCTTAACGATATTTGAACACCATTATAGTCTAACTAGCTGTACTACGTTATAAGTAGAGTCTTTTATACAGCCTTTGGCTTTTAATCATCTTTTTAATAGAATATTTTTACTCGTTAGGCTGTTTATTGGTTCATCATGCATAGCCTTGTAATTCTCTTTAGAGATGCTTAGAAGAAATTAAAAACCTTTAGCCGTTAATCAATATTTTAACTTGCCAAGCAATTTATTATACGAAGGCAAAGAAGGCATTTCCTTTATTTTTCTCCTTCGGTGTGTCATCGTAGGTAGTCTTTCTTACGTTACTTGGAAGTGGTTAGCAAAAACTTCAGTTTTATTTTATATGGGTTTATGTGAACAAAAAAATATTGCGTTAGAGTGTATCATAATGAGTTTTAATATTTTTTTCAGATAACAATGCCATTTAAAATAATAGAGACGATAGAGAAAGGACAGAAACAACTTTGCATTATACCACGTGCGTGGGAATCAAAAAATGTATTGAGATGGCCAAGAAAACGAATAGATGCCAAACTAGTGAAGGATAGAAACTCGAGACCCGCAAGTAATTGGTCTTATTCAAAATGCACCGTGAAAAGACCGTCAATAGGATCATACAAAGAAGCACTCACAGAATTAGATGTCATGGTGGAAAACAGTGACACTGAGGCCGAAGAAACAAGGGCAGAAATACCTATACCTAAAAAAGTTATTATATTAATGTTTGTTCACACCAGCTCGCGGGCGCGGGTACGGGCGCGGTCACGAAATATCAAACATACACACACATAGCTAACTTTTTAATATTTGAGTACCTGAGTTGTCAAAGTTATTCAGAGAATAGCACTGACTCGCATTCGAAGTAGTGGGCATTAGTGAGGTAGAAATACGTAATCTCGTGGCTGTGATTGTTCTTAAAACAGAATATTATTTTTAAAGTTGTTGCTAGCAAAATGTGTAAGGTGTAGAATATGACATAAGCGATAAGTACACAGGTGCTCTGAATTATTAGTTAAGTGATTACGAATCTCGTGGCTGTGATTGTCCATAAGACAAAAAATTAAGAGATACGCGAATCTCGTGGATAAGATGTTACCTATCTAGTTAGTACAGATAATGACAAGGCTGTGCTTGTCTTCTAAACCTACAAAAAGTTCTGTAATAATTAATAATATCATTAATTAGTAGGTAACAAATAAAATACATTAACTCGATCTTGTGAATTTTTATTTCTCTCATAAACTTAAACTGTATGTAAAAGGGGTATGAAGTACAATTCATTTTTATGTTCAATACATACTAGTTTAGTCTTTATATCTTTGGGATAAACAACTATTTCTGTTCGCATGTTAGATTGTAATTTTGCTTTGACTATATTCAAGTATGATGATTTCACCGGTTTTTCAAAAAGTTCTGTCAAGTCTGTAATTTTATAGCCATATATTTCTATTTCACTGCCAACAACAGTAATTGTTTTTGTTTCCATGACTTCATTATTGGTACATAAAAAATATTTATCATGTGATTTTGATGATATTATACAATCTTTTAAATGTAGCACAGTTAATTTCCTGCTATTAGTAGATACAAAAGGTTCACGATTTGTGAGTTGTTGATTTTCTCTGCTGCTGCTGCTGGTAGTTTTCATGGATGCTGAATCTTCACTTAATCTTTTTGCAACTTGAGCAAGAGGTTTATTGCCGTGCCTAAGCATTCTTTTAATTAAATACAGCTTGTTTTCAAAAGGATAAGCGCTAAATGTATGTAGTGGGCCAAACCGTTATACTTCATCTGCTACGTGGACTATATTATGAACATTACTAGTTACATAATCTTTTCCGTAAAAGTCTTTATAGTGTTCAACAAAATACTGGAGGAGTTCTTTTGCCAAAGGAAGTAAGTGCCTATAGTTTTTACTGGAACATATTGTTATACCACAAAAAAACGTTAGAAAATGTAAAAATGCATCCTGTGATAATACGTCTGGAAGTATGACAATGCTTAAGTAAAGCAAGAAAGATCTATATTCAGATGCTTTCCAATGACTAATACAGTCTAGTCCTCTCACTGCCCTGTGAATTTCTGATGGCAATTTAGATCTGATTAAAAAACTTGAAACTGTTTCGGTATCTGTAGCACGCCATTTGGTTATGTACTTTCCAAAATTGCCACTGCGCCAACCAATAAGTAATCGCTTCATTATTCCTAAATCAACTAGTTGTAGAGAATCTGCTACCGGGAAGTCTTGTATCATATCAACAGGTAGCCGCAGAAAAGGAGAATCTTTTTTATGATGAGCTCCATACTTTTTTTCACGAAATTCTTGGTCTGTTCTAGGGCGGCAATTTCAGGAAAAGTCACTGTGTGTGAAACATATGAATACTCTCCTACTGTTACACATTTTAAGCAACTATGCTTTCCGTTAAAATTGCATACACCTGAAAGAAAAAAAAAACGTTATTTTTATTTAATCAATTTACACAACAGTAATTATAACGGACATAATCATAATAAATAATAAACTATAGAGTCGTGCAAAGCTAACTCTGCAGTTTGATACAGCAACACATAATATTTCAGATGTAACTATCGGTAGTTTTGGTCACTTAAGGATGTTAAAACCATTAATCAAGGAGCAGGACGCTATAACACCAAATTACATAGGTAAGTAATATGCGTATATTTTTTTTAATTAGGTTTTACTTACCTTTAATGTAAGCTCTCGCAGGTGAATCTCATATAATACATCTTATTTCAATGGATATTTTCCTTTTGACTTGTTCAATATATATTCCGTCTTGTATTAAATGTTCCATTTCCTTTACGAAATTATCTAAATATTGGTCTATTTGTTTTGGTTTTCCAACACCAAAGTAGATTCCAATTACAAACGGTTGAATATCGGGTTTTTCATGTATAGAACACAAAATTGGCCAAAACTCTTTATTAGAACTTTTGAATATGGGCAGACCGTCAAAATTGAAATTTAAAGTCACTTTGGTTGGAACATCAATCCATTTCTCTAATGATTTCTTTAGAGAATCAGTGAGGCTATTATGCCAGTATTCACCCTGCTCTATAGTTTCGATACGTATCTCTTTTACGGTACGTAAAATTGTTCTAGCGTCGCGTGGTAATATCTCTGGAAATCTGCTATTTATAATTGTACTTAAATCATTAAGTGCTACTTGAGATATATTTTTTTCTATAGACCATTATTTTATTCGCTGACGAAACAATATATTTTTTGAAAACTCATCGTCATCATCACTTGAGCTACTTGCGCTGCTACACGAAGAAACGTCGTCATTAGGTCCGGAACATTCGACATCACTATTCTGTTCATCTTTGTCTACAATTTTTCCTACGGAACCTTCACTGGATGTCGATGGCAACGCTTGACTTTGGTTTGTCCGTACATCGTTTACTTCCTCAATAAACGATGTTTCATCATTGTTATTTGCGATTGCCCTTGCAATCTTTCTCTTCACTGCACCAATTCTTTTCCTTTTCTTCCACATAATTAACTTTTAACCCGACTGTCTATATTCACACGATTGCAAGCAAATTGATCACCTGTCAGTAATACAGCCTAAAGCTGTATTATAGCTGTAATTTATTGTTTTAGTTTTATAATACTCTCCCTAATAGAAGTTAATAAAGCTACTGTAATTACAAGAGTGTAGAATAACTCCATAAGAATTAGTTCTAGAACGGAGTAGTCTTATACCCTTGTACAGTAACAAGTGTCTATCGATACTATTATAACACTATGAGCTGTAATAAGTAAGTGATTACATGCAAAATATAGCCCATGTACAGCTTTAATGATAAAAGTAGCTTTAAGGTGTCACACAACACTTAAAGTTTTATAGTAGAGTTCGAATATTCAGTTATTGCACCTTAAACCCACGAAAATTCCTTTATAATCTTTTTATACAGCTTGAGCTGTATAATAGCCGACAAAACACTTTTATACGACTAAAAGCTTTTTCTGACACTCTTATACGTTTCATATAGAACTCTAAGTTCTAAATAGGCTGGTTTATGGACGTTGACGACACTTCCGTGCTGCTTGGGCCAATCAGCTGATTACAGTTTACTAAGGGAGATCCAAAAAATATTTTCGTTTGGGACCATGGGTTTCTAGGGGAAAGTTATTCATAATAATTTGTACTACCATTCGCCAAAATTTGGTGAGCTACTAAAATAATATATAGTGTCGCCGACAAAAAGTAAACAAGCTCTCCCCTAGCAATCTTTACCTCTGAAGATAAAACAGGGTGTGAGATACCACGACTCAATAACATATATGAAATTACAGCAATGCAATTAATAATACAAACTAATAACCACCTCTATGCAATTGGAAGCAATTTAGCTGGAAGCTTAAAATGAAGCGGGAACATACACAGGATTTAGTGGTCGAAACTGTTCCAACGCGAACACAAAATAGGACTCAACATAAAGGAATATGTACAGGGCTAATGGCTAATGGCGGAGTTACTTCGGTAAGATTCAGCAGTGCAGTGAAAATCCTGTCTGAGTTTAAAGGACTACACACGTGCATTCGAACTCGTGAAACATCTAACCGTCCCTGACAGAACTTTTTGCATGCTAACGATTCGATTAGCATCAGAGCATTGTTTATATCATACATGCAATGACGCCGTTGAAGTGAATGTTCGGCACGCGAGCGTAGATAAATCCATAAACTTTCATTCGAACTCTTGGCTAGAAGCTTGCTGAAGCATATTTCATAATTTCTTCATTGCACACAAATAATATACAGACAACAAGACTAACATAAATATAGTGTACAAAGGCGAGCTTATCTCTAATAAGAGATACCTACCAGCAAAAAAATTAGGATGAGAAAGGTAGATTGCTGAGCAGGGGTAGACCATGATGGCAAAAATATAATTTACCTTATACATACGTAAATAAATAATAGAAAACAATGTAAACTAAATATGTGTACTAACTTATTAAGTTATATATAAATACTGTAACTAAAAAGTGCCTAAATAAATATTATATCCTTAATATACTCGTACACGCAATAAATAAATACATATACTACCTATAATTCTAAAGAGTAAGATAATGCTTCTTCACGCGACTTTTAAATATATTGAGTGAAGAACTGTCCCTGATGGTGCAGGGGAGTGCAATCCACAATCGAATGGCCTGGAATATACACCCGAGCTCTTAGCTTGCTGGAAGCCGTGTAGCCGGACTCAGTTCTCCAAGGTTACCTTTGCTGGCAGCCGTGTATTAGATACGTTAACGAACCGATGTAACGTTACATCGAAAAACCACTTGCTGATGTCTCGTTTCATTGAAGAGATGAGATTGGAAGCATAACATCATCAGCCACTCTGCATCCTACTGATGGGCTCTGGGAAGCATATGAACTTTGAACATGATGAAGAAAAATGTATCGTAACAATTTATGCTTGTCGTTTATCGTGGTCTTTGGGTATGCTTATGTTGACTCAATGTTTCAATCACGATCCTGTTAGTGGGGTGAATTTTCAGTGGTGAAATATCCCTATTTACCACTGATCTCACCAATCACTTCTTTTGAAGAGCCATTTCACTGTACCTAATTATTTAGTAGTTCTCAGATTTCACTAGTAAAGGAAGTAAGTCCTGTTTATAAGAACGAATAAGTTATTACTGCGTGCAGAGGGCTGGGCAGCACCGGCAACGCCGCCACCGCAACTGCAACGGACGGCAGACCGCAGCGGAAACTACCGCTAATTAGTTGAGTATTTTCACGCGAAAACTTCAATTAATTCCTCCAAAGCCAGAAACTCTGCGCTACCGCCTTTTTGTTGGTGGGAAAGTCAAAAGAGCCGCGAAATCGGAAGTAAGTAATGAAATTTCCCCGCACCGATTCGCTTGGAAAGTTTGCGGTTTCTTTTGTGCCGGTCTATAAACTTTTGGCTTTGGCGAATGATTTTGCTTGGATTGTATTTAATCCTTTATTATGAGAACGATACAGGTAAAAGGAACAAACAATTTTGTTTTTATTTAATGCGTAGGTATTTTTTACACGATGAATCTTGCGATATAAACAACACGCTTTATTATGAGTTAAATATTTTCGATATAGCGGCATAATAAGATTATGCCGGAAACCGGAATCAATCTTTATTTAATGTAAACAAATGAGAAGATTGACGGTGATTGGTGAAGTAGATGGAAACTGAGAAATCAGCGAGACACGGCGACGACACTTTTTCTCGGCAAAATACAGAAACATATCAATTGGATTATCGACACCAAATAATTGAAACCGTGGCTTATTTTTTTCGAAGTATATTTAACTTAACCGCGTATTTCGTAATTTATAATTTCTTTATTGTACTACACAACACAGACATACAGATATTTCTATAGATAGATGAAAAGGATGGCTGTTGTTGAGTCGGGTAAGACCTGCGCTTACAATAAAACTCTATATTAGAACATACATACAAAAATCTCGTACTAATAATACAAACTGATAATTCTAATTGCTTATTATATTATATTACATATAAACTTTCTTTAATAATAAATTTAGTGTGCCTGTAAAAGAAATTAAAACTGTTAAATCCTTCAAATCTCATTTAAACTAAACTGCGATTTTTAATTTGAGGCCAGAAATGAAAACAAGCTACTGTCATTTTCTAGAACAAAACCGTTGACTTTGACCTTCATATTATACTTTTAGTACTGGAAATTACAGTTGTTTGTTTACATTTCTGGCCACAAATAAAAAATCGCAGTATCGGTAGTATAAAGGTAGATTTGAAAACTTAAAAAACTGAATAACGATATCGTCTATGAAACAATATATCAGAAACTCACGGAACCGACAGTGGACAACGGGACGGACGAGGACGGCGCGACCCGTTCCCGTGTCGGGATAATTTCATTGAAAGATTTGATTTTCCGCCAAATTAGATAAAAGTAATGAAATACACCCTCGGGATTTCCCCGGAGCCAGGGACAGATACAAAAGAAATTTTCGAGGGACAGTGATCTCGTCAACGCGATCATTTTGTAGTATGTATTACGATGTAATAGAGGATTGACGTGTCTTTCGCAACTGCTTTATGTTGATGTTGATGGGATGGACAACGTTTATGGTATTTATTATACTAGTAGGGGCAGTACACCTCGCTAACAGGGGGACTGTGAACCCATTTTTTAGGTAAGTATATCGAGGGTATTCTGGCAGAACCGGCTAAGTGCACAATATGTTAAACGGAGATAAACGCAATTTAAGTTTTGAGAAATCATAGTGTAAATGTGACGCATATTAATATCATGAAACATAACTTGTAGTATGAAATTGTTATCTAAGAACCTATATAAATAATAAATTCTGTAATATTTTGTCATTAAAATCCCTAAAAAAGGAAAATTTTCCGTCAAGGTAGTGCAGTTATTCTGTTTTACCTGAAATACAGAAATCTGCTGTAAATCTCTGAGAAACCTACCTATGGATACCTGGTATACTACTTACTATTATTCATACTATATTTGACGAGTTTGTGTCAAATTTATTGAAAAAATATTGTATTTAACACGTCAAAATACAGAATTGTTAAAACTTATCCGTTTTTACCTGTAAATATTTTTTTGAATGACTGATTTATAAAAACACATAAGTAGTAGGTATTTAATTTTTATTATAAGCAATTAATTCACGAGACACAAATAACAGTTATCAAATTTGAAATATATCGAGGCAAACTCCAGAAAACCTAAACAGAGAAAATCACAAATTTTCGTCCTCTTCATCAACATCTTCAGCGATATTTTTGACTGTCTTCAAACTTTTGAACCAAGGTTCCAGTTCCTCCGGTATTAAATCCTTTTTTATTAGGTTTAACAGGTCCTTTTTCTTTGCCTCTGTGATAGGCAATGATTCTAAATAGATCCTTTTCAATTCTTTTGGAAATTCATTACATTCCTTTTGTTTTGTTCGTGTAGTTCTGGTCTTCTTAACATCTCTGCTAGCAACGTCTATGTAATTAAAATTTTCACTCATGTCATAGTTGAAGAACATTTTTTTTTCTCCTTTTACGAATCTCAGTCGTTTTATTTTAAGCCATTGCACCTTGTTTCCTTCGTTGTCCTTATCTTTGTTATTTATTATCTTAGAAGCCAGATCTTTCAAGTCATAAAACTCATGATACTTGAACTCTTTTGTTTTGTATGGCTCCTTAATTTTCTTGACAATCTTATTATTCTTTTTTATTACATATATTTTTCTGCGCCTTGCACGTTGGCATATTGTAATCCACTCTTGCATGGAATATACCGAGGTTTCTTTCTTTTGTGTTTCAATAGCGCTGTGCATAGAATCTGCCTCCATGTGTGTATGTCCTGATTCCAGAAACTTTTGCTCAATCATCTTCAGATTTTCAATTTTGTGAACAGCCCACAAAAGCAAAGCAGCCACATATTGATTTCTATTCTGACCTGAGCAAGTATCAGAAAAAAGACTGATTTCGGTTACATTTGATGGAACACATTTTGTTAAGTAATGCAACAAAATGGTTCCGATTTCACAGCTGCCTTTTTTCCCGTTCAGTTCTGACCACATAAAACAGTATGCATTATTGGGTAGACCTGCTTCATAAAGGGAAATTATAAGTCCAGCCGCAGATTTATTTATTAGCCACTTGATCAACTTCTCATTTTATAACTAAGCAACGGGAAAATGAGATAGCCTCTAATAAACTAATTCGTCTTTTTTACAATACCAACTCATTATTCTAAAGAAAGCATCAAGTAAAGATTAACAATTGTTTTAATTTGTCCTTCTTATTTATACATTGCCACCTAATTTACTAACTCAGCCACGGATTTTACATCTCATCACCATTTTACGTTTCACAGCTTCAACACAAGGTCCTCAAAAAAATATAATTTAAGCTCCTATAGACAATATCATTTATTATAACTTAGCATGTAAAATAATACATCATATTCTTTTGTCGTGAAAATAGCCACTGCAAGATTTGGCGCGAGTTCGCGAGACGACAGCGACCGGCCGTTTGCACCAATCAGAGAGCGCCATTCGATTCATGTACCGACGAGTTAGTTAGTCAAGTCACGTGTATTTGTTTATTGTCGTTCGTGCGTTCGTATTGCAATTGTTTCGTCTGTAATTAAATTAAAGTTTTCGATGAGTTTAATTAGTTATGACGTCTAAACGTGAAAATGAAGTACCTTTGTACTGTTCTGACGAGTAATCGGGTCAGAGTGTCGATAAGGGGGCGGAAAGTTTTTTTTTCCTTGGCGCCCCCTTATCTACACTCCAACCAGGAATCGGAAGAAGAAGGTCAGCTGTCGAAAAAAAGCGAGGTGAATCTAAGAACTGGATATTTGTAAACAAATTTTCGTGTGTTAGTTTTGCCGAAGAAGCTGTGAGTGCAGAAAAGACGTGGGCAGCACGCACTACACATACTACCATAGAAGAAAAAAACGATTTTATAGGTGCAACAAAGTACCACGCAAAGGAGTACAGTGTGTAGCAGAAATATATTTGCTGTTTGAGGCGGATACAGACGCAGTGTTACTTTATCGTACAGATTGCGAGCATAATCACGATTCTATTAAGAAACACTACGATTATGGTATATGCGATGAAACGAAATCTGAAATTAACAAACTGTATGACCTCCACCTAAAGCCAAAATCAATCTTGGAGTGTTTGAAGAAAAACTCTGAACTTAAAATACCTACAAAACGGCAGCTTTACAACTATTTAGCAGATCGCCGGCGTATCAAATATGGACCATCCACAATTTCTTTAGGAGAACTGGAAAAATGGATAACTAACCACACAAATGTTCCAGACAACGAGAACGAAGTCTTTGTGATAGCCTATTATATTTTAGAAAGTGATCCACCTAGTTTTCGCATCGTATTATCTACAAAGAATTTGTTGAAACAATGTATTTCTGCTGACATTCTGCATGCAGATGCAACATATAAATTGATTTGGCAAGGGTTTCCTGTATTGATAGTGGGAACAACCGATAAAAACCGAAAATTTCACCCCATTTGCTTGACAGTATCTACAAATGAATGTAAGGCTGATTTTGAAACAATGTTTCAAGCATTAAAGAGCAATCTTCTGTCAATTTTTTCTCATACTTATGAACCGAAGATCCTAGTTTGCGACGCAGCGAAGAGTATACAGAATGCATTTCGTGACGTGTTTGGAGAAGAAACTATTGTGAAAATGTGCTGGGCTCACGCTAAGAAGAAGATTTGCACTAAATTGGACCAAACAAAGGAGAAGAATTTTCGAAAACACATATTGGAAGACATTGATGCACTGCAATCAGCGACATCCCGTGAAGTGTTTTCTGCTGCATCGAAGTTGTTTTTGAAAAAATGGAAAGACCAAAAAGAATTCGTAACATATTTTGAAAAAGAATGGCTAATAAAAAACTCAAATTGGTATTTGGGTGCAGCACCAATATCACCAGCGACGAACAACGCACTCGAGTCCTTTAACAGAGTTATAAAAGATCACAACACCCTCCGCGAGCGTATACCGTTGGCCCGTTTCTTAGTGGTGGCAGAGGAAATGGTTAATTGCTGGTCACAACAAGCGACAGAAAATAAATTCGCGACACATCCTGAATTTCAGTTATCTGATTGGACAACAGGATATCAATGGGCCAAAACTGATACCAAAATTACAGTAGTACAATCAACACCTGCCAGCACCACATATTTAATTCCAGGTAACGACTCATTGGAAAATAATCAAGCTGAGAAGAAATTCAAGCGTTTTGATGAATACAAAAAAGTGTTTTTTTCATCTTGGAACGTAATACTACCGAACAATCAGACGGAGTGGATTACTGGTTGCTGTGATTGTCCAGACTTTTATCGCAAGTACATCTGCAAGCATGTGATAGGCCTTGCAATCAGACTTAAATATGTGACGCCACCATTAGAGGCAAAGGCACAACCGCTTGGATTAAAAAGAACGCGTGGAAGGCCCACTAAAGCGCGAGCTGCGTTAATAATCCAATAATGGTTTATTTTCTTTTGATTAGGTACCTATACCTACTATATGTGTCTATTAATTATATTAAGTATAATGATAAAGCAAATAAAGCCGATTACCTAAGTCACATAAATCCAAATCTCGTCATTAGTACCAAACAGATTATTGTTACAAACCAGCAAAAAATAATGATGTCAAATTAATTAGAAATGTAGATGTATAATGATGGTATTTCAATAAGCATAATTCTAATAGCTAGCATAATTCAGACGCTCGTTAATTGTGGCTGACTTAGTAATTTAGAAGGCAATGTACATTTTTAGACGCGAATAATGCTATTAAAAAGAAGTCTGTTTAAATAGCACCCCTTCATAAATAGTGAGGTTAAATACGCACAGCTTTCGAGAATAGTACAGAAAGCTCACTTTGCTGTGAGGGATTTGAAGTACAGCTTGCAGATCAAATGAAACTGAAACAAAATCAGGATCCTCGTCAGCTCTGTCTTTGTCTTTAATCTTCTCAGCATTGCAGTCCTGTTTTCTTTTGTTATGCTCCGTGTATGTTTTTTCTAATAAGGCCTTCTTCTCTTCGTCAGCATTTTCATAACTGCTACAAATTGGACATTGATCATTCTTCGGTATAAAGAAGCTTAGGTTGTATTCCGTGGAAAAAATTCTCCGGTAAGTGATCTCAGTACATACTTCTTGGTTTTGTTCTTCGCATAACTCCTTATACAATTCATACATTTTTTTAATGTTGAGATCTGCGCCCAAAAACTTTCTCTTTGTATCTTTTCTTGTATAGTGAGATTCCACACAAGGAAATGATTCAATGTGGCGACGAATTCCTTCTAAGATGTCTGGCTTTGTTTTGTTAGCTGGCTCATGTTTTCCTCTTGTATCAACTGTATTGAAAGTGCCAGTACTACTGCGTTTTTTGACAGCATCATTTACGACAGATGGCGTAATGTTAAGAGTTTTCGTGAAAAACTTTTGGCAAACTTGCAATTTTACATCATTGTTTACCAGGAAACATTTTTTTGTGTATGCTCTTTGCTCGCGTTTATTTTTCACAGCAAGTACTCGCTTCGGTGGATGTACAGATATTTGGGAAAGGATGAAATTTTTTCTACCCACGAAATCAAGATTCCAGTAATACTGACGTACTTCCTTTCGAGCATTCTCGTCAAAGTTACTGGAACATTTGAATTTACATTGAGAACAGTCTACGTGCTGTGGAACCTTTGCTGGCTGATCTTTAGAACGAGACTTGTAAGGTAAACCATCAGCCCTCCTACGTTTTGCCATGTTTACTGCCCAATTTTCAGGATTCGCCTTTCTCCATCTTTTTATCGGTTTGACTATTTTGCACATTTTCATCAAAATTTCCTCCAACATACAATTAGCGATCTCGGCAGACTCTTTCTGTTTTCGATTTTCTTCCTGTAGTAATTGTATATATTGATCAAATAAATCTGTAGGGGCCTCATCACAAGCTGGACGTACAATATCTTCTTCGAATCATCATATATCACGAAGAGTGATTAAATCGTCATTTTGATGCATAACATGGCTGGGAGATGGCATATAGGTTGGATCGTCGATATCAGATACATCGCCAAACAAGCTCTCAATTTCAATCTCGATTACATCACCGTCATATTCATCTCGTGAAACTATTGGTACGGGTTGACGACCTGAAACAGATATTATCGTTACAGCTATACAAAACGCTTCCACCGTGAGAGAGGTTTTGATGAGTACCGTATGTATGTCCGATCCGAAGTTCCTTGAAAATACGGATGACGATACATAAGTGCAAATTCACGGATGACGGACGGATCTATTGCGTAGACAAACATAGAAATCTTAGGTACCTATGTTTAAGTATGAGTAAGTACTTTCATCATTCCTATTGTGTACATACCTACAGAATATAAGGCCCTGTTTCATTGGGCTTTTATCGAGAAGATAAAGTCCTATTAAACAGATAAATAGTTGAATATTGTACGTAAAATGTCAGTTATCTGTTCAATAGGTAGGGCCTTAATGTCATGAACAAAAACAATTGCATTTGCCACCCCATAAGGAAAAATCGTGACGCTTTGTAGGTATGGATGCACAGGATTCAAGAGCAAAGCTACCTACCTACTGCCCACTTTGACAGAAAAAAAGATTTTTAGTTTATTATGCGTAGGTAGTTACCTGATTGCCGACGTTTGAATGACTTCTTCTCTTCACTTTTGTTAGCATCGTGCACATCTGCGACGACAGTAATATGGTGTCGAATTGGTTCTTCATCACTATCCGAAGAAGAATGAGATCCTGGAAACATAATTTTAGTGTTAACACAGCGTCTAATAACAAAACAATCTTTTATTTAAATTTATAACCTCAAAATTACTGGATGGATTTATAAATACCTTTTGTTGCAATATTGTTCGTTACCAACGACACAATCTTCTTTGCCCTGGACGACATTATCACTAGAACTGTTTCACACGTTCATAATACGTACTCGAATAGATTTATAACATTAAAACACGATTTTAGATCGAACATGCGCAAGCGACGACGTTGAACTGGAACTAAAACATTGCAAGCAAAACCAAATAAGCGATCCTTAATAGGTTTTGCTATTACAACATTATCAGGGGAGCATCAATTCGATTGAATGCATGCATTGCAGGAATAATAAAGGCACTTATTCTGTTTTGCCTGTTAACAAATCTGAGAATTGGTTTTATCTCAACAGCGAGAACCGGATAAAGTCCAATGTATTGGTTTACCTGTAAATGTAAATTGACATTATGAATAGATATTTCTAAGGGTAAAGAGAGTAAATGCGTTTATTTTGTTATCACTGTACTTAATTATTTAAGCATCGTCATAAGTCATTTTATAACTTTTTCCTTCTATGGATTAAGCAAATAGTGTCAGATAACTGCTCTACACAGACAATAAATCCGTAGTTGTTGCTTGTGCAGTTATACGGTTTTGCTAGAAAAAAAATAGAAAAAAAAACGAAGTATGCCTGTGTACTTATCTAATTTAAAAAAAAATGCACTTATCCGGTTCTGCCAGAATACCCTCGATATTAGATTCAATCAAAATCAAGTAGTGAAGTAGTCGCACCAATAACTTTGTAAACTACATTTTGCGATTTAAAATACAACCTATTGACTTTTCACGAAAATAGTTATAGTCTATTTCACTCACTCTCATGGTCTGTATAGATCCTCTTTACTAATCCGTCTCCTACTTCGAGGAGTCCAAACTTGGTATATTTTGAAAAGATTTCTTGGATTTTTAGAAAACAGGCGGCCGAAAGTTAATGGTATAGTATATTTTCAGAACCGGCTCATAAAGCCCTTTAATTTGATACCCCACACGATAGGTTTCAGGAAAAAAAAACCGTACAAAAAACTAATGACGTCATAACATAACAACACATATTCATTAACTCCATCTCCGACGTTCTTACTTCTTCTTATCATCTCTACGCAGATGACCTCCAAATATATCGGCACTTCTCTCTTAGTGATGTAAATCTGACCGTAGAGGCGTTGAATGCTGACCTCGATAACATCAGTAAATGGGCAATTTCATATGGGCTGCTTGTCAACCCGGCAAAATCTCAAGCCATGATTATGGGTACACGGCACTCAATTAACACAATACAAAATATCCCCGTCGATCCTGTGATGTATAAGGGTACGATAATCACCTACAGCGAGAAAGCTAAGAATCTTGGGGTTATATTTGATAACTTGCTGTCCTGGTCGCCCCATGTTTGTGAGGTCAGCAGACGAGTCTTTGCGTCATTTTACTCCCTACGGAGATTGCAGTACTTCCTGCCGCGGCAGACTAAAATCACCCTTGTTCAGTCCCTTCTACTACCTTTAATAGACTACGCGGATGCTTGTTGGGTCAGTGCGAACGAAGAACAACTGAATAAACTCGAGCGACTCCAAAACCTTGGGATTCGGTTTGTCTACGGGCTGCGCAAGTACGACCATGTCTCCCAGTATCGCAAGGAGCTGGGATGGCTTCCGATCCGTCTTCGCCGTGATATGCACATTCTCTCTTATCTATTCAATATTTTGCGAAATCCCCGCTACCCCACATATCTTCGAGAACGTTTTGAGTTTCTTTTCCCCAGGGATAGTAATCGGAGATCCCACACGGTGTCTCTCCTGTCAACTCCTCGGCATAAAACTGCCGCCTACAAACACTCTTTTAGGTTAAGGGCAATCCGACTGTGGAACGCACTTCCCTGCACTATTAGGGATAGTCCCTCAATTTTCACTTTTAAGAAAAGATTGAAAGCGTATTTCCTTTCTCTTTCGTAATTAGTATCATATTTATGTAAGTATATGTATGATATTTTGTAGTTTATATATGTGCATGCTATCTAGTGTATTATATAGTTGTGATATATATATATTTTATTAGGTATATTTTATTTATATTTTAAAAGTAATTTTCGTACGTATGTATACTGTTTTATTGCGCACTAGGACTGTCCTTTTTCATAAACACTCCTGTCTTGCCTAGGTTTGCTGGAAGAAATATCTTTTTAGAGATAAGCTCGCCTTTGCCTATAAAATCTATTGTAACTGTCTGTTTATCTATGTTTTCTGTGCAATAAAGAATATGAATATGAACTTGGAAAATTGAGAAAAGCTCTCGACAAAAATCTTTTAATTCAAGGAACAAGTGTGCCAAGTTTTGTGATGATAGCTTGAAAACTGTGGCCCCTAGACCGGAACTGACAGACGAAAGCAAAATCGGCCTTCTATCTTGTCGAAATGGAGCCTTTCGCTCGCTTCGCTCGCTCGGTCAATTAAGGCATCCACCTTCTTATAGTAAATGTGTTTTGGTTGAAACAAGGCTGTAATTAAATGAAGTACAGCTTAATTACAAACACGGCGTTATTTTTCGAGAGATACATACATGACTTTGAGTTTCGGTCAACCTTTGACTTGTCGGTAGTGCATCCGGTACGTACTACTTACTTACTTAGTATTTACACAAGAAACATTTTCTTTAGTTTTGAACCCGGTGCGGGAGCCCGACTCGCCCTTGCCGGGGTTTCCTTTCACTAATTCATCTATCAAGTTTGTCAAACTTCAGCGTTACGTATTACATAATTTACCAGAAGGAGATAACATCATTTACGGCTAGAATGTTCCCGAGTATCCCATATTCTACTATCTTTGTAACATTTCAGCTCTATTTTTGATTTAAATTTAAAACAACAAGTTTATTCATCAACCTACTAAGTTTGTTGTTTTTGAACTTGCAAGGGTAATTAGCATTATGGGGACAACAACATTTAATGACGACTAAGCTGGTAAAGTGGAGAACAACATATGTAGATTAGCGAGCTAATACTTCCAAATAACGATAGCAAGGCGGAGAATACTTCAGTCTCCAAATATTTACCCAATAAATGCGGTGGGTGACTTTAATGGGGAAGGAAACTGCCAAAATAGTTTTCAACGCAGAGGGCGCTATCTGAGGTTACTTACAAATTAATCACAGTGCAAAAGTAAGTAAATCAAATGTATGCAAAGTGTTTCGTTATTCAGAGAAATGAATTGTCAATATCAAGATATTCATAAAACCCTCTACCAAAAAGTTTTGCGTATTTCCACATTTTTTTATAACTTGCTTTTTTATAAATTGCTTAAAGAGTTATTTGCAAAGGTGAAGGAGTGAATCGATATCACAATTTATACTATTCCTTACACCATCGTCTTTTTTTTTAATAACATACCGCTAGAGTTATGGCAAGGAATGCCCTATCTGCATTGGAAATATTTTCACGTGGTGACTGAAAACAAAGTCACAAACAATACTTAATATACTAGAGAACCAACAACGATACATAACAAGAATCACAAACATATCACAAAAATTAACGAAATGTGCGCACAAACGCATAAAGTCACCATTTTGACACTAAACGAACAGACACAATCACCGATATTGCCATAAAACGGAAGCCAAGAATTAGTGTTATTCACGCAATAAAATAAGACAACCATATATATATTTTTTTAAACTGCTTAATCAAATCAAAAAACTGCACACAAAACAAAGGGGGTTTTCTCTCCTAGTGGCCAGTCCTAACAAAGCTTAAAACTAACTTCTGTTAAAACTAAAGAATTAACTCAATGATAGTCTTTCATTCGGAGACGACTGATTCAACCATGACATCACCAGCGGTGAAATGTTTCAGCTACAGCCAAAAAGGTTCAACACGGACAGATATGATCATTCAAATCATCAGGCGCCATGTGAGATGTTTCCTCCTTCGATTCTCAGGAGTCCTCGAATGATGGATGTATCGTACTGAACTTGACTGGGTCTTTCCGGACCTCGTATTAACGGCGAAGTATCCGACCGAATACCTACACAATGAAAACTACAGGGCTTCTGGGCCACAAGAGACCTGTCTTCTAAAAAACTTTCAACAAAACTCGACTGGTCCACTGAGGCGCAGGCTGCGCCAGGACGTACAACCAGTTTTTATTGCTGACTCCGTTCCAAGCGGCTCAAGAAAAAAAAAATCGTGAGGCCACTTTTTAACAACACTCTGCCTAAAACAAAATTGATAATCCTTTTCCCTAAACCAAAAAATATGGGGGCTATCGCAAAATGCCCAATCATCGAAGTGGAATCGATTGTTATCAAAACAAAAGCACAATAGCCAAGTCCTACACAACCAATGTCTCGTGAACATCAAACTTAATATAATGAAAGGTTTACACAATAACTTATCGCAGACCGCTTCCAAAGACGCGACTATAATTCCTGTGATGTGGGGAAAATATCTACGTTATTGGTGTCCCACGTTTGATTGTGGGGCAACTATCGTCGATATTAACCAGTGCGCTGCGAGTTGGACAAAAACACGGCTGGTGCTTAGACGAATCACAAGAATCGTTAGAAAATTGTCAGCTGAAGGTGGAAAATAAAAATAACACATCTCGCTTTATGGTGATAAAATACGCAATGTTGCTTGAATTTATTCACAAAATTAACTGAACGAATTCAAACAGTTCTCGGGGATTACAACTTTTTGGTATAGTAAAAATAGTGATGGTCACAAATAATAAGAAGATTTAGTTCACTCGATAACCTCAAATATAAATGAAGAGCAGAAGAAAAACTTTGTGAAGCTGGGTATGAGATTTATATACTCGTATATACCTATACCTAATATTGTTAATTGATAAACATGGACCCTGAGAAAAACATGGAGAAAAATTCAACCAGTAATTAACGCATTATTGTGTAAAGTATGTATGTAGTATTTATGAAGCACTTATTTTAAAGCAAAACTCTAACTATATCATCCAGTCTTTCATTATTTTAAGAATGAATACCATCACTTTCATACTTCAGATAGCAATATTATTTCAAGAAGTGACGTATGTAGCCGTAAGTTTACTTCGTTATTTATTGAATTAGGGTATAAAGAGGCTTAGGTTATTTATAAAATTAGGGTAAAAAGGTATTTACCGAATAATAAAAAATAAAATTTGGGCGGGTGATCATCATTGGCGGCTATCCAATCGCCTGGTTCTCTTGAAAACCTACATGCCTTAAAATTACTATCTGGAATCCAACAGTGGCCGTCCTAAACTGAATTGATTTTATCCTCTTTGCCGTCCCTCTTCCTTCAATAAGTCAGCAAAGCATTTAAGTATCACGGCATTTATTTATTGAATGAGGGTTAGAGAGAGAGAGAGAGAGAGAGAGAGAGAGAGAGAGAGAGAGAGAGAGAGAGAGAGAGAGAGAGAGAGAGAGTGAGACACTAATTCTATTCACCAAACATCTATTTGATATTAGTGCGTCGTTTTCGTTTTTAGTTAGGGGGGCGGAAAAAAATGTGTTTGTGGCCATTATGTATTTATAACCTTTTCTATTTTTAAATAAGATGCTTTGTAATTTACATAGCAATATTTAGATTGAAGTCATTATTGGCAAACGAGGTCAGGAATGTGGGCTCCTAAATGTAACGATCCAAGAGGCTTTTATTCCAGGAATTTCGGTCTCAGTGGGATTGCTATCATTTCTGCTGTGATCCATTCTTATCTTTAACTGTTCCTCAACTTGGTTAGTCTCCCTAAAGGAAAACAAAAAGGAAAAGTCTGTTTTTCCTCTTGGAGACTTTGGATTTAAATGATGGTTGCAGCTGTGAATGTGTCATGATCATTTTAATAACTGCCTTTGAATACCGAACATAAAATAACAGCAAATAAAAATATGCTTTGCTTGAATTTTCTTTAAAGCCGATCTGATTATTTGGGCGGAAGCTTGCAGGTATTGAGTTTACGCTGTGCCACGCTTGACATAAGCAGATTATTCAGAATAATGGTACGAGACCCAGAGGCACATCTGGGACAGTAAATTCGATGTCGTCACTGTGTGCCACAGATGAATAACTTGCTTTTCTCTTTTGTATACGAGTTTCTATTTTATTTGCGCTTTCATACGTTTACATTTATAACTGTATTTGTATCTAGGTAAACATTTATTTGTTTAATATAGTGGTAGTCGTTCAGTTAACGACGAAATTATATCTTTCAAAGGAATGCAGTATTTGTAATAGCTACTTATATTCGTATTATGGATAGGTAATCCGTATGGCCAGTAACATCGAAAGCGACTCTGGTTTTGCCAGATGTCCGTCGAAAGTTCCATGATTTAGAAAATTAATATAAAACACTACTCTAACAGGATATTAGTCCGATAAGACTCTACCTTGATATGTAACATTTTTTTTCTTAATGTCAACAAAACAAGAAGGATAAGATAGGGGGTGAGCAAAGCGAACCCCCTTTATGCTTCAGCTACCCTGGCCAACCACTTTGACCTGCTATTTCGTGTGCCAGTTGACAATTTAACGGTTTCACATGGACAGGTTGTCGGAGTTGTGTTTACGCACCCTAGAACACACACTTTTACATCGTTCGTTTCTCATGCACCTATCAACACCCAAGGACTAACTATGATAGAAAATGTCTTGAGGACACGACGGCGGTGGCAGTACTCTCTGATGGGCTAACCCTCAACCACGGAAAATGGAACATAGAAATTGCCTAAGCTTTGATCACACGTACTATCGAGTAAACGGGCGATACAGTGCTCTCGGCCGAGTCCTCGGTGCGTATAAACATTGCCCCGCCGAGTGCTCAATCGAGACAGTAGAAACAGAGAAACCGGCGAGACAGTAGCCCGTTCTACCTATAATATACCTAGAGATGTAAGGTCGGTATTTAACCGATTGGTAATACCAATTACCAATCGGGTAAATAACCGTTTTGGTCGGGGGTTTGGATTAAATGCATCTTTTATCGTAAGTTATATTTCCATTGTTACTTCCTCGTGGATTATTCAAGAGTTCTTTAGACGGATTCCCCAATGATAGTTACTACGGAAGTCGTAAAGATATCTATTTAAATGATCATAAGGGTTCTGAAAACTATATTGTTCCGCTGTTTGGAAATAATTTCTATGTACCGATCAAATGTATGAAATGTATTTATATGTGATAAAACTATAATAGTAGTTACATACAGAAGTGTATCTAAATACATATCATAAGCTTTCTTTGATGTGTTCAGGAACCGCATGTTCGATCGGCATTGTGGCATTGATCATTGCTCTGCAGTTGTTTAGCTTGTTCACCTTTACAGACGAAGTAGGGGCAGTACGCAGGCGGGCGTCGGCGTTCGCAATTTGAATGTCATAATATGTGTATTCAGATAAGAAATTTTATTTATCTACACACGTATCATAAACCTTCTTTACTGCGTACAAAAATCGCACGTTACGATTAGCATAATGTTAAACTACTTGGTAAAAACTCATTTATTATCTGAAAAATTATACATGTTGACCATAATATGTAATTTTTCTACATATTATGACATTCAAAATACGAACGCCGACGCCCGCCTGCGTGCTGCCCCTACTTTGTTTGTGAAGTTGGTACTACTGAACATGCTAAACAAGTGCAAAGGAATTATCAATGCCACCATGCTGGTCGAACATGTGGTTCCTGAACACATTAAAGAGAGCTTATCTTATGATATGTGTGTAGATAAACTAGTGTATGTAACTGTACATAATTAGGCATTAAAACTCTCGTATGATATTATTTTGAATCTCGCCTTCGGCTCGTTTCATAAGCCCACTCTCGAGTGTTAATGCCCTCCATTATGTAGCAGCCACATAAACTACTATTTTTACCAAGTAGTATATTATTATGCTGGTCAAAACGTGCGGTTTTTGGGCGCAGTAAAAAAGGGTTTATGATACGTGTGTAGATAAAGAAATTAAATAAATGTTCCAAAAACGTAAGCCCATTTGTAAGGCTCAACTATGGATCAAAAGAAGTACCCCAATGCAATCGCAGGACCCTTGAGCCTTGAGTAGAATTCGAATATAGTGACACTTGGATTTCCAGTGTTTGACGTTAAGTAAGTGTAAGTAAGTAGTGTAAGTTTTTAGACAAGGTATGGAAAACCCTACATTACAAAGTACTTTGCAGCCGACTTATTACGCGAGCGAGACACGTTAGACGGTTAGACGAACCGTTATATGTTGAGCTCGTTTCCCACAACTTATAACAAGTTATCCCATTACTTAATAGATGGTTAAGTGCGAGTTGGACTCGCCCACCAAGGGTTCCGTACATACTTGTTGGTAAGGTTGTGTTCACAGACCATCCGTCCATCCATCCATCATGAAAACCGCGATATTACAATCTTAATCTATGGAGATTAAGATTGTAATATCGCGGTTTTCACAATTTTACGGTGACATATACAATGCATTTAATTTGACTTAAAAACCGTTTTTTTTGGTTAGGGTGTTTTATAGTAGGTGGTGTTTTGAGCCGTGTTAGCATCACCCAACGTACAGATGTAGTGAATAATTCTTCCCTTTCGTATTTTCTCGGAAATGTTCGTTTTTGTCTTACTACTTCACCGCACTCAGTACCCATCGAGACAACGTAGGGAACGGTCGCATTGCAAGAGGAAGTATCTATATAGAGTAGTTAATACCACAGAAATATTTTGTTGATATTTATGTTAGATTTTGTGATAAACTTCATGGACTCGTGTATTAATGCAGGCCACCAATATATTTTTATTTGACTTTACATTTCACTCTTGTCTGTCATTTTTGTAAATAATAAACATTGATTTTATTCGATCCACATTAACAATTTATAACAGACATGCCGAAAGCACTAAGAAAAGGGAAACGTTTAGATCGGCAAGCCTGCGAAGTTATTTTCAATATTTATTTATATTTCTCAACTGAAAATGATAAATTCAAACATACCAACTATACTGCTTACTTTTGTAAAGTCCAAAAACGAGTTTCGGAGGCCAGTGGAATTTCTCAACGAACAGTAAATAAAATATTGCAAAAATACATAAATCAATCCACCTCCAATAGTCCGAAGTCGGCAAAGTTGGGTAGACCAAATAAATTATTTTGTCTAGGTCTTGACGATTTTGACTACAACGTTATACGCCGATTAGTGTATAATTTCCATTTGATATACAAACAAGTACCGACAATTAAAGCCCTGAAGACCAAGTTATCCGAAGCCGTAAATTTTAAGGGATGTGACTTTACGCTAAGAAAAATTCTTAGAAAAATGGGATTTCGGTATAAAAAAGTTGAAAACAACAGAAAATTACTTATCGAGAAAGATGATGTTCGTTTAAAAAGAGTAAAGTTTTTAGCCGCGATAAAAAAGTACAGATTGCAAGGGAGAGAGATTGCTTATATGGATGAAACATACATCCATACCACACATTTGGCAGGTAAAAGCTGGGCTGACTCGTCAGAAAACGGAGTGAAACAGTTAATTTCTAAAGGACAACGTCTTATAATAGTGCACGCTGGTAGTAGAAAGGGGTTTATACCTGGGGCATTGTTAATGTATCAGTCTACTGATAAAACAGGTGACTATCACAACGCGATGAACAATGAAAACTATGAAAAATGGCTTCGTAATCAACTCATTCCAAACTTAGCTCCACATTCGGTACTAGTAGTAGATAATGCTGCATATCATAATAAGTACGTAGAAAAACCTCCTAATTCAAATACCAGGAAGCAAGACATGGTTGATTGGCTATCCAAACATAACGTTCCGATTGATCCGTCATTAATGATGACCCGTCATGATATACCTTACCTCGATACCCTGGATAACAACTTTGGGTACACTGGTAACTCAGCGGTGGATACATCGAAAGGCATTCTAAGGGGCAGACCGCACGGTGTTGTGGCTATCTTGTGGCGTAAAGCTGTATTTCAACAAGTTCAAGTGATAGGCTGTAATAATGTGCGTATTGCGTAAATAAAAGTGTCTTTAAGTGGGCAATCAATCCTTGTATTTAGTGTGTACATGCCTACAGATGATAGCGTTAACTTGCCGGAATTTACGGAGTGCCTAGGAGAGATAAATGCGATTGTGGAACAAAACAATGTTGAATCTGTGTATGTGTTGGGTGACCTAAATGCACACCCATATACGCCATTTTGTGACGAGATGCTGAGCTTCTGCGTTGACCAGAAATGGATATGTGCGGATATAGAAAAGTTAGGCATAGATTCAGACACATATACATTTGTGAGTGAAGCTCATGGGTCAAGACGATGGTTAGACCATTGCTTAGTTACACAATCCGCCTATAGTACTGTAACAAGTGTTAAAGTGCTTTATGATGTTGTATGGTCAGACCATTATCCAATTATTATTTATTGTAACTTTAGGCATATAAGACGTAGAAATATAAATGTAAATAACCAAATAGAGTGTTGTAAAGTTCGATGGGGTAACAGACAACCGGAAGAGGTAAAGTTGTATACTGAAGTGTGTCATAGTAAGCTAAGATATATTGATTTACTTAGTGCTTGTTCCGAAAATATCTGTGATAACGTAGTCCATAGATCTGTTTTGGATAATATGTACAATAAAATTGTAACAGTATTAAGTGAAGCGGCTGTGAATAGTAGTAACCAGAACAGTCCTAGTAAAAAACATTACAGAACTGGCTGGAACAAGCATGTAAGGGTGGCACATAAAGAGGCTCGACTGAGGTTCCAGTTATGGCTTACTTATGGAAAACCTAGCTCAGGTCCACTCTATCTAGAAATGTGTCTAAGTAGGAAATGTTTTAAGGCGAAGCTTAAGTGGTGTCAAAACAACCAGGACCAAATAACCATGGACATATTAGCTGCACACCATAAGGCTAAAAATTTTAACCAATTTTGGAAGTCAACCAATAAGCTGAATACTAAACCTGGCCTTCCAGTATCTGTTGATGGGGCCACGGAGCAGAAGGAAATAGCTAACATATTTCGTAAGCATTTCGGGGTAAAATCACTAATAGCTCGTTCAAATCAGGTGACCAGCGCTGAGCAACGCCCCCCTGACCTGAGGACTCGATTCACCCCTAAAGATGTGGCAACAGTCATTAAAAACATGACTGGAGGGAAGTCACCGGGCCACGACGGGCTCAGCGTTGAACACCTAAAAAACGCAGGCGTACATATGCCTAGAGTCTTAGCAATGTTTTATGGTTTATGTGTTGGTCATGGATATCTTCCGGGGGATATGATGGAGACAGTTGTGGTGCCCATTGTAAAAAATAGAACAGGGGATATTTCCGACAGAAATAATTATAGGCTGATTTCTTTAGTAACTATAGTCGCGAAAGTATTCGATGGTTTGCTCGATACACAGTTGAGTACCCATCTACAACTCAATGATGCCCAGTTTGGTTTTAGACCTGGCCTATCGACAGAAAGTGCAATCCTGGGCTTGAAGCATACTGTTAGGTACTATACAGACCGCAAGACGAATGTCTACGCATGTTTCCTGGATCTATCCAAAGCATTTGACCTGGTATCCTACGATATCCTGTGGGATACGTGTCGGGAAACTAACCTACCAGGCGAGGTCATCAATATCTTTAAATACTGGTATGAGCACCAAACTAATGTAGTAAAATGTGGAAATGACTTTTCAGACGCGTACCGTATGGAATGTGGAGTTAGGCAGGGGGGGCTAACGTCCCCAAGGCTGTTCAAACTTTATGTGAACGACCTAGTTGGTGAGCTTAGCAGCATGCATGCAGGTTGCTATGTCGATGGAAAAAGCTGCAACAATCTGAGCTATGCTGATGACATGGTGCTGCTGAGCCCATCGCCGGGGGGCTTGAGAAGGCTACTCAGCACATGTGAGCGGTATACGGAGAGTCATGGCCTCAAATATAATGTTAAGAAGAGTGAAGTTATGGTCTTTGGGGCGGGTAGTAAACTTCCGAGTGTATTGCCGGCATTAAGATTATATGGCAAAGATCTCAATAGAGTAAAAAGTTTTAAATACCTTGGTCATATAGTGACGGAGGACCTGAAGGATGATCTTGATATTGAGCGGGAGCGCAGGGCATTGGCAGTTCGGGCGAATATGTTGGCTCGTAGGTTCGCACGTTGTACAAGACAAGTCAAAATTACACTTTTTAAGGCTTATTGTCAATCATTTTACACGTGCAGCCTATGGATCAACTATACCCAAAAGACTCTCAATGCCCTGCGCGTCCAGTATAAAAATGCTTTCAGGATGCTGCTGGGGCTGCCACGCTACTGCAGTGCATCATGCATATTTGTTGAGGCACGTACTGATGGATTTCATTCCATCATACGTAAGAGAACGGCCTCCTTACTTAGCAGAACGCGTGACAGCACCAATAGCATCCTGCAGGTCATCGCAGGGCGGCACGATGGCCCAATACTTAAACACTGGGTGAGTGTCGTGACAGGGACTCTGACAGTATGTGGGAAAATGAGTCGGGCAACAGATAGGCCCATTTACATGAATTAGGGTTTCAATTTGTATATAAATGTGTATAGTATTAAGTATTAAATAACTAACATAGAATTAAGTAAATTGTGTGATACTAACTATATATGGATCTTTTTTGTTGTCCGAAATAAACGTTTTATTATGATTATTATTATTATTAACAAAACATGAAATATATGAAATTATTTGCAAGTACAAACAACACTTTGTAGAATACTCTATAGATAAACTTATGAACGAATATGGACACAGCTTACTATGATTGCCACCTGATTTCAATCCGATTGAAAACATATGGTCTCAAATTAAGGGATACGTATCAAAAAGAAACATCAGTATGAATATGACTACTGTGAAACAATTGGTACAGGAAAAGGTTAATATGATATGGCCAAAGTATGTGACCACGCCATCAAATGCGAAAACGAGTACCGAAAACACGAACCTGAGTTGGAAAATTATATGGCTAGTTTTGTAATCACCGTTCATGAAAACTCTGACGATGATACACCAGAAAACAGTTCTGATTCTGACTGTGATATGGAAGTTGGAAGTATTGTTTCGCATCACACTGTCCACCCCGCTCCTCCTCCTCTTATCCCGCTGTCATAATCGAAGTCATTCATCCAATCAGAAAATCATATTTATTTATATTAATTTTTCTGCTGGTTTGTTTTGTTTTATGTTGAGTTGTCTTTTTTGTTATGTCATAGTATTTTTAATTAATTACAAAAAATTATTGTTATAAAAAAGGTCTGCAAAATCCTATGTACTGTAGTTTTGACTTATAGTTAGACTTTTGGGGTTCCAATCCTTATAGAATCATTAGATCATCCCAACCGAAATTTGGTTTTTATCAGTGCCTTTGTCGTGTAAAGATATTAACCTAACCAGATCCTAACAGAAAACAAGCAGGATAAAATTTAGAAATGACAGTTTATTAGGGCTATATACAATGACTTTAGAAAAATGATAGGAAGATGAGGGTGGATGAAATGAGACAGGTTTTATAAAAAATACAGGTATCAGATTAAAAAAAAAAAGAAACGGAGGACACGGAGAGTAGGAGCAGAAGGAGCAGTAGAAACGTAAACGTACGAGCGACGTGGCACTTGCAGATGGAGAGCGTGGCCGGCGGTCAATCAGTCATCAGACCCCGATGGGCAGCAGGAGTAGGGGCCCTGGTAGCGAAACGCCGGCCAGGGTAGAGGACCGCAGCGTGTCGGCCTGAAGTCACTGATGAGCAGGTGTAGCAGAGAACGGGCAGGTGAAGTGGAGACCCAACGAAGCGCTGGCCAGGGTAGAGGCTCGCCAAGTCAGGAGGCGTAGCAGTAGCGGCTCGCAGGATCCCGGGGCAGTGCGACCCCGGGATAAGGCCTTTAGGTGATGCTTCTTGCTTGAGAGCTGAAGTGAGACTCCAGAATTTCAGAAATGTTCCGCTCTTATGCCCTTTTTGGAGAGTTCTAAAAATTATTTAAATTAAAAGCAATTTTTGTGAGTGGCCAAGAGAGAAAAAGTATTTTTGTAAAAGTATTGAAGCAAACATATCAGACCGCTAACGAGTTTGAATGGACCTTGCCATGACAACCAGATAAACAACAACATAATAAATGTCAGATTTTGGTTTCAGGCTCGTAATAGAAAAATTAACAAGTTCACATAGCCAAAATTACATAACAGCGAAAGATAAAAGGGTAGCGCACCAGCGCGCACGAAGCCCGAGATTGCAGAGTTTCGGAGAAAGCCAAATACAAGGTCACCAAAGGCAAACCCCTTCGCTATCGATTTAGAAGTGCTGATAGTGTGAAAATACGAAGTGAAAATGATTTGTTATTGTGTTCTTATGGTTTAAAACGTTACAGGGTCCTATGAAAATAAAGGTGATACCAAATAACAAGCTGTACAGCTCAGCAAGTATCCAGCTGAAAAGACTGGAAAATAGCATGTAAGTAACATAACACTACACGTTTTATTGAAATAAAACGTCCTCCGTAACTACTTATATTTTTGTTTACCTAACGAATTCTTTATATGATAGAATCGTGGTGGTTTTAACATCTCAGTGTAATATACGTCAACCGGGCAATTTGACATTTGACATTGATAAATAAAGTATGCAATTTATTTGATACCTACACGTAATTTAATAATACAGTAATTCATAGACACATCGGCACCATTCGGGTGTTATCGTTGTTCCGAGTTTTGCCGATAGGAAAGGATTATTCACTACATCTGTATGTAGGTCGAATTACTACATATATTTAGTAATACTGTAGAATGATGGGCTTTTATACTTTGCCGGTAACCGGTACCGGTGTTACATACAAAAACGGCAAAAAAAACATGTCTGTTGTCCATACAACAGATATGATTTTTTGGGCGGCTCCCATGAGCCCCCCTTAAATATTTTTCTTATTTTAATTTTGTTATTTATTTTTAAACTGAATATATATATAACTAGATAGTCTGTGAATATTTCAAGGGTCTACCTGTTGCCGTTATAAATATTGAGCAAAAAGGAGCAAAAAATTACGTTTTTTATATGGGAGCCCCTTAAATATTTATTTTATTCTGTTTTTAGTATTTGCAGTTATAGCGGCAACATAAATATATCATCTGTTAAAATTTCAACTGTCTTACTATTACGGTTCATGAGATACAGCCTGGTGACAGACGGACAGACAGACATACAGACGGACAGCGGCGTCTTAGTAATAGGGTCCCTTCGGGTACGGAACCCGAAAAAGAGGGATATTCAGGTTGTAACAGAAAGGTATAGTATTATACGGGGTTGTTAGGGATATCATTCTGAATAACTTTTACTATGTACCCGATTCAATCAGAGGTACTTTATTTTTCATTCCTCCATACGTTTTGTTCCGGGCAATGAGCTAAGATGTATGGGGAAGTGAAAAATAAGGCTGCTCTAATCAAATCGGTTTCATATTGAAATTTTCAGAATGAAGTCCCTACAATCCCTTCAAATATGACTATAACTTTCTGTTACAACCTGTATAAATCACTCCACGAGCAATTACCCGTTTGGTATGTGACATTGGTATTAAAATGTCATATAAATAGCTTTCGGTATCAAATCAATTCAAATCAAATCATTTATTGCAAGTAGGCAAAATAATGCACTTTTACAAGTCAAACAAACACTAACTTAAGTCTCATATACATGGAAAAAAAATAAAAATATGATCAACTAAACTAATGAGTTTGAAAAAGGAAATTTCTCCTTCAAGTGGTGATTCGTGGCTGAATCTCGCACAGAAAAAAGAAAACCCATGAACTCTACCAGTACTTTGGAAATACGTCTGTCAGAGAAAATAGCACTAAGAAACTCTACGGGGATGTAATTTTTTAAATTTTCGTCATTTTTTTTTATTATTACCCAATGTACGCTACAAAAATTATCTAATCTAATGTCAATATTATAACATCTTATCCATAAGTGCCAATAAGATGTCTCAAAATGACAATCTAACAAAAGAAATAAAAAAGGTACATTTTACGTATCATTACTGAAATATATTTATTCAAGAAAACTAAAAACAAGCGAATATAAAAATAATACATTTGAGCGGCGTGGAATGAACCGTTATAAAAAGAGGATGACACCTTTTAAAAGTAGATCTACTTCCCCGTGCCAAGCGGCAGCGAGTTAAAATAGGAAGTTTGATAGCCTGTTCAGTCGGAACCCGGAATTGAATTAGCATTTAATAGGTAGGTATAAACAACCCGGTCCCAGCAGGCTCTGATCGGCCACCCCTCATGTTTATTTAGCGGGTCCTCGAAAGGATGTGGCCATTAATACGCCCAGCTTAAAGAATCTGCATCACTAATTTGCTCAAGAATCCCCGGGGAAAATATTGCGATAGGTACAATGAGACGAAACCAGCTGTTCCTGTTATAAGCGGCGTTTCTTCGAGTGTACATTAAGTTGTGACGATCATTTGATATTGATAGCAAAGGAACGATCCTGGTTTCTTTCTTTCCCTATTCTCGTAGACAGAAGTAATCACCCAAATTGTTATTATGTACGAGTCCGTCGTGATCCCATTGATTGAGTTTGATAATAAATTCGTGGCCTCGATAAAATGCATATGATATTATGTACATAAATAATACGTTACTTCATTTCCACTTTGTATGATGTGACTCAGAGCGAGGTCTAGAGTCTGATGCTATACAAACAATACACATTATAGTCATCCAAGTTCTATAGAATCGTGATAGCTAACTGCCCAAACACATGCCAACTGATCGTCAAGCCTTCAGAGATGAGACACCCACCCTACATTTATCTGAATGGAAGCTCATGACAGAGAGACCTGTTTCCGCGACTGTCAGATGTTACCCTAACAATACCCAATGCCTTCACACCCTCGCTATCGTATTTATGCCTGCTTCACTACGATTTCTAAAGTCTTCCTGCCGCTCCAGTTTATACAGATATTATGTACAAATAGTGCGCCGCCGTTCCCATCAATAATGTTACTAACTTGGGTCTACCTACTACCCTTTTGTAACCCCTGTCATCGTGGAGTTCTTTTGATGTCTTTTCAGGGGATAACAATGTGTGTCCCGATGTGCATCTTTGGGATTACTCGGAATGATTTGACGGCAAAGGCACGTGACTTTGTTACGTGACAAGTTTAGAGTATTGGGAATATGATAATGTTCTGGTTTCGGAAGAACCTCCGGCATTTGGAGGGGTGCTTGTGAAAATAGATGAGTTCACGAACTTCAAGCCGTTAGAGACAAAGTTTGCACATTGCTGCACAAACAAACGAGTTCATAATTGTTTATTATGCTAGCAAGAGACTGCAATACAACTTAAATTGAAACAAAACAAGCGAAATATGGAGTGCGCCTCAACAGCCACCAAGAGACCAAATTTCCTTTCTACCCTTTTATTACCGTGATTTTATTACGCATTTTCCTCGGCCGCGTCTTTTTGCACGAGTTTATTCAACGTTAATTAATCACAGCTGCTCTTATATTTTAAAAGGACTGAGCTATGATGTATTTTGTGTGTAAATAAATTAAAATATTTTAATGATAAGGTGTAAAAGTTGTTACCGCAAATCTTTGGTAAAATGCAATGAATATTATGGTCATAGGTAGGTACTCAATACATAGATAGGCACACATATGGGAAAAAGCATTTCACCTTGTTATAAAAACAAACATTTGATCATCACAGGCGGTAATACAATCGCCCGGCTCTTTTGAAAACCTTAAAACCAGTCAAGTGCGAGTCTAACTTGTGCATAAAGGGTTCCGTACCACCGTACAATGGTAGGGATGGTGTGGAGTGAATAGCTTGGATTTTACATGGTAAAATGTTGTTTACAAAGTTATTGGTGCGGCTACTTTCATACTTACCAGTTGCATTCTTTACTTGACTTTCACCCTCCCTGTACGTAACCAGGTGCATCCATAAGTTTGTATGTGGTGTTGATAGAATTGTTGTATGGGAGCCCCCTTAAATTTGATAATATTCTGTTTTTTAGTATTTGTTGCTATAGCGGCAACATAAATACATCATCTGTGAAAATGTTATCTGTCTAACTATCACGGTTCATGGGACAGCCTGGTGACAGACGGACGGACGGACGGACGGACAGTGGAGGCTTAGTAACAGGGTCCCGTTTGGCACCCTTCGGGTACGGAATCCTAAAAATTACTGTCTGGAACATGACTGTGTCCATCCGATACCTACTGAATAGATTCTATCTTCTCTGCCGTAAGCGTTTAACTATCAGGGAGTCCACAAAGTATATTTAGTTATTCCTGTCGCATACATAGTTAGCTTACGGTCGAGAGGTTTAGCACTCGAAGAATGGAGGGACTACAAGTGAGTTTTAGGAATCAATTAAAACGCATCAATTGGATAATAATAATTTAATCTACCCAGGTATCATTAACCCTCTTTACTGCGTCTAAAAACCGCACGTGAAGACCAGCATAATGTCAAACTATTTGGTAAAAACTCATTTCTTATCTGAAAATTTGTACACTATGACCATAATGTGTAAATTTTCTATATATTATGACATTCAAATTTCGAACGCCGACGCCCGCCTGCGTGCCGCCCCTAGTTTGTCTATGAAGTTGGTACTACAGAACAAGCTAAACAATTGCAGAGATAAGATCAATGCCACAATGCCGGTTAAACGTGCGGTTCCTGAACACATCAAAGAGAGCTTCTGATATGTGTGTAGATAAACTAGTGTATGTAACTGTACATAATTAGGCATTAAAACTCTCGAGTTATTATTATTCATTATTCATAAACCCACTCTCGAATATTACTGCCCTCCATTATGTAGCAGTCACAGAAACTACTATAAAATGGCAATGGTTCGAATGCTTAGAATGCTGCAAAAAGTAAAGTGCCGCTTAAATGTCGTGCCGCTGAAGCGAGAGACGCGACAGCATGATTTTGAGAGCCCGTCGATCTTTGAGCTCGCGCTTGGGCATCCGGGCCTCTTAGCGATATCTTTTGCCTCACGTTCTACTATACACAGTCAGGTCATAAGTTCTGTCACACAATAAAAACTTTTGAATTTAGAACGCTGGCCACAAAAAAGTTTATTGAATTCGAATTTAGAATTTTTCATGAAAATAAAAATGTGTTATTTAAGAATTTTCCTCATTTTTAAATATGGAGTGGACACTTAAAGAAGACCGTGTCGCAGTTATTGCGCTGCATCGTTGCGGTTAAGCGCCAATTCAGATTTTCGACTTACTGAAAAATTTGAATATAACCAAAAGATTCGTTTACCGTACCATAAAACGATACAATGAAGACTCTAGTGTAGATGACAGGTCAAGAAGTGGTCGCCCTCGCTCTGTTAGGACTCCAGCAGTGATAAAAGCTGTGAAGGCGCGAATTCAAAGAAATCCCATACGTAAGCAGAAACTGTTGGCCCTTCAGATGGGGTTAAGCAGGACCACGGTTAAAAGGGTGTTAAATGAAGACTTAGGGCTTAGGGCATATCGAAGAAAAACAGGACATCATTTGGACGCTCGTTTAATGGACCTGAGACTGAAGAGAGGCCGCGCTTTGTTGAAGCGGTACGCGGGAAAAAAGCATCGGGAAATTCTTTTTTCGGATGAAAAAATTTTCACCGTGGAAGAGAGCTACAACAAACAAAATGATAAGGTATACGCACACAGCAGTGAAGAAGCGAGCAACCGTATTCCCCGTGTCCAACGAGGTCATTTTCCATCCTCGCTCGGGAGTCTCTTATTGGGGCTTAACTGAGGTACATTTTTGTGAGAAAGGCGTAAAAACGAATGCAGTTGTGTATCAAAATACAGTCCTCAAGAACCTTGTGGAACCTGTTTCTCATACCATGTTTAATAACAGGCACTGGGTATTCCAACAAGATTCTGCGCCAGCTCATAGAGCGAAAAGCACACAAGACTGGCTGGCGGCGCGTGAAATCGACTTCATGCGGCACGAAGACTGGCCCTCCTTCAGTCCAGATTTGAGTCCGTTAGATTACAAGATATGGCAACACTTGGAGGAAAAGGCCTGCTCAAAGCCTCATCCTGATTTGGAGTCACTCAAGGCATCCTTGATTAAGGCAGCCGCCGATATTGACATGGACCTCGTTCGTGCTGCGATATACGACTGGCCGCGCAGAATAAAGGCCTGTATTCAAAATCGCGGGGGTCATTTTGAATAAACTTTATTATCATAAGAATCTATGTTTTTCTTAAGTTCATTTTGCTATATAAATGTTAACATAAATAATAAACATGTCTAAATTATTTCATATTGCACATGCGACAGAACTTATGACCTGACTATGTATATAGCGGGTACGCGTGATTGTTGAGTTGAGATTGCGGTCATTCACCCGACTGCTACTGCGAAACGAATCATACACGGTAACAGTTGGTAACCATGGTAACGATAAATACGCTAAACGACAGCAATTTCGAATGTTGCACGTAATAAGTAAGTATCGCAAACTAACCCAAGCATGAGCGTAGAGTGGTAGACAGGAGTCGATGACCGCTATCGCAATTCTAACGTGGGGTACACATAAAACGAAGATTACTTAACGTAAAAATCGTAAGCTACAAGAAGCGTATATCGGTACACGGCATCAACTGAATACCGGTAAAAGTACAACCTTGTACAGATGTAGTGAATAATCCTTTCCTATCGGCAAAACTCGGAACAACGTAACACCCGAATGGTGCCGATGTGTCTATGAATTACTGTATTATTAAATTACGTG
Source organism: Argyresthia goedartella (assembly GCA_949825045.1). NCBI lineage: Eukaryota > Metazoa > Arthropoda > Insecta > Lepidoptera > Argyresthiidae > Argyresthia > Argyresthia goedartella. The sequence continues at coordinate 22,116,135 of OX463807.1, forward strand.
TAGGTATCAAATAAATAGCATACTTTATTTATCAATGTCAAATGTCAAATTGCCCGTGAGTAGTAAGACAAAAACGAACATTTCCGAGAAAATACGAAAGGAAAGGATTATTCACTACATCTGTACATACAAGTTTGTTTAGCGATTCATGACATTTTCACTTCGCCCCGCCAATTTCCCAATGTTCCGAACTATCCCAGGCAGGTGTTTCCTTCAACTTTTCAATCCAACAACTATCAGAAACCGTCACATGGGTCGTAGTTCTAAGGAACCAATTAAACTTTTCGTCAGAGTTCGGAAACTAATTTTCATCAGGCCCAGTTAAGCGGTCGGCGGGTGAGTTTTGCTGATGCTGCTCTCTTGCCCACAGTTTGCAGGTAGACCTGTATTGTATAGCAAGCACAACCTGCACTCTCTCCAGAAGTACACCTCCTAATTTGACGTGGGGAATTAGGCTTGTTGATGACTCGGACACAAATTACTCCACTTTGTCCGAATTCACAAATTTAAATTTTATAACTTTTCTAATGACGATTCGGACACCATGAAAAATAATGGTTTGTATAGTCTGTAAAAAGACATAATTTGACAAGATCAATCCAACAATAATTTATTGTAGAAATCTGGCTAGCTATTTGGACGTCACTATCATAGAGTAAAAATATGAAAAAGAGTGCCCAACGCCCAGCATTGCACCGTACATCGTAAAATAGTTTCATTTTTAAACAATCTAGATGTCGCTCATCGTATCTTTTCATCATTAGATCATAATATAAATGTTCACCTAAGCCATCTGTTAGTTTGCCTTATTATATGATTAATTCTAACATTGTTTAACCATAAAAGGTTGTAAGGTCCGAATTGTCAAAATCCACGCTACGTCATTATTCAGGTGACACCTACAAGGATGGAGTAAGTGGGTATTTTCTGAAGAATGCTCGTTCTAAATACTTATTTTTACATAACAATTGTTCTTCTTCTTGTGTCATAATAATAATTAAACAACTAACTTCGAATTGTTATTTCGTAGCGGTGTTTTCCAATAAACGGCACAGTAAATGTTGGTCACTAGGATATATTTCCTCATAACACAGGTACCATAGTATCTACCTTCATCAAGCCTATGTCAGGTAAACTGTGCCGTCTTTGGAAAATACCGCTACAAAAATAAAAATCAAAGCTAAAGTTGTTTAATTATCATTATGACACAAATTGAATGACAATTTATAGGTAAAAATAATATCTAGAACAAAAAATCATCAGCAAATATTCATAGCTTAGGTAATACCACAGAATACTTAATAGTACTATGTACAGAAAGATTACTACTCCAATACACTTAAATAAATAGCTACTCTCACGGCGCGACAAAAAAGCGCAATCTAGCTTGCACCTGCGCTACATACAACAAACGTTATGCACCCACAGAATCGGTTGCCCCGCCCGTGCAGGCTAGATTGCGCCGCATCACTACGCCTGAGAGCTTCTTTTACTCTGAAATCACAAGGTCGTCCTATAAACTCCTGTCTCTCTTGATCACGGTAGGGTTAACTAAGTGCGATTTGTGTTTGTGAATTTTAGTCCACTCTGTCTAAGAGAGGTGTTATTAGTACTTATTGAGGCTATTGGTAAATTCTAAGGCTAGGTAGGTACCTACCTCCTTACTTATGTGATTGTCATTTATTTTATACTGGGTCCAAAGGGTTTACTTTTAGTTAAACAAAAAGGTATTCAATTAAAAAGGAATCGAATTTTATTTGTGAACAATTCCTTTAGACACCCTAAAATGTTAGGTACTTAAGTCATTGTTGTTGCAAAAATCACAGAAAAGTTAGCCAACCAAGCGGCAACATAACTGAATTCCCGCCCGTTGGGTTGGCCGGTCCAACGTATCCAAACTGTAGAGTGAGACCCCCTGGTAATATGTCGTTGCAGGTGGCTACTGAATATGATGTACCGTGGATTTTCATAGGTTGGACTGTTAAACCTTGTATGGTTATATGTATAAAGGGAAATAATATTTATGTTTTTTTAATAATAATTCATGCTTAATCAATCAATGCTATTGTTGTCAACATATTTTTTATGTCGTTAGGTGAAATAAGTACCAATTATATTGCCAAATATATGTTAAATACATATATGTTTTGAATGACAGTTTATTTTTTATTTTTATGTAATAGTCTAATTTGAATTGGGGCGGTACATGTCCACAGAGCAATTTATAGCTATATATATTTTGGTAGCTCTCTTTTTCTACAAATTATACTTAGAAGCTTTTTTATCTGACTGTAAAAACTGCATCAATGTCATGATGGTGTCCCAGTCGTCACTTAAAGTATTAAAATTAAAATTTGTCAATTCGGACATAGTGTCCGAGTAATTTGTGTCCAAGTCGTCAGAAAGCCCCAAGTTCTAATTCCAAACGAACTCACGGGATTGGAGTTGTGTAATAAGATAGCTCAAATTGAACTTTCTCATTAGCTCTCATTGTTTTAGCTTTTTATATGCTTCTAATAACATATTTTTAAAGAGTTCGTTCTTAAATGGGTGTTTCAATTCACGCTGTTTCAAAATACCCTTAATAAAACGATTTTAATGGAAACAATAACTACGTTTTGTTTTTATTGTCGTCATGTGTTACGGAAATTATTATTTTATGTGGCCATAACGCGAGTGGGTGCTAGCCACGAAAACCACCACACTGATTAATAGTGGCAATATAAGAACACGCGAATGTGGTACTATTAAGCCACAAGAATAGCTACCTCGAGTGTCAAAGAAGGTGATTTGATACCACGGAAACAATTATCTTTAGACTCTCGTTTTGCAGTTTCTAGCTGAAAATGATTCATAAAATACGTAGGTATTTTGTTTGGTTGTTATACTTGTAGAAGTAACGGTGCTGATTCTTTATATACACGCCTATCTTTTTGCTCAACTTGGTACCTCGCTCTGATGACGTCATAGCGTCCGTGCCTGTCCTAGTTATGCGTCGAGGGCGAGAGCGAGCGAGAGGGACGGGAGATTTGGCGGGCATTCCTCGCGGGTGCCAAATTAACTTTTGTGGACAATACTTCGATAGCTCACTATTTTTGGGTGACAGTAAGAGGAGCAACAACAACGAAACCCCTTTTTCCATCGGGGTGGTAATGGTACAATACGCACACGTTTAGCAAGTTGTTAATTCGTAACTAGCTGCTTGAAAGATAGTATTAAAAGTTGACCCAATTCGTTTGCGAGACATATTTTGTGATTTCGTTTTATTTATATAAAGAATGTTGTTTTGTAGAGTTACACCCGACTCAGTGGTGGGGTAATTAGACTACACAGTGAAGCAAAAAATAAATTAACATATATTTTTTCCTTTGACAAATACCTAAAAATCCTAAAATGGTGGCCTTACTTCAACCGAACTCGCAGTATGGGGTACACGGCCGGGCGTGTCGGCACGTATAGCGGTTATTTCAGGAGAAATTGAACACGGCAATTTGTGAATCAAAATTATGCGAGGGAGTAATAAAACCTTTTTTTTTGATACAAGTGATAGGTAAAAACCGTCCCTTCGGGCGTAAACCTTTACAAAACAACACCCGATTTGGTGTAATCGAATAGATAATATGCATTGATTTTAAAAGTGGCACGTGTGTATACCTATACTTGTAGTATGTAGTAGACGATGTGTTGTTATAAATCACAGTTAACAAGTAGAATATGAGCGATAGCATAGTTTTGATAAATATAGAGAAACCTTATCCTCCCAGGAAAATAGTAAGAGTATCGTTCATATCTCAACGCCACTTTTCCTCCCTGGGTTTCCGCCATTAATATTTTATTGTGGAACACTTGAATATGTATGGGATATGTATGCGGTCTCTATGTGTGCTATTAGGGAATTGAATATAACACACAACGAATTTATGGCTTCGCACCAAAAGGGAGCAAGTTAAGCAATTTTCTTGATAGCCAAAAAGGAGAAAAAATATCTTTGTTTATATTAAAGCTGTACACTATACTTTCTGCCAAATAGCGTGGCAAAAGAGGACCTTCACCAAAATTCCATTTGTGTATCGCTAATTCTGTCGCCTACCATACAAACCGATCGCAAAACTGGTATCGCTCACTATCGTGGTACAAGGCCTACAAGAAAGCTGGTACCACGAGATTCTAGCGATGCCTGTTTGCGTAAACGTAGCGATGTTTTGTATGGTAAGCGACAGAATTAGCGACACATAAATTGGATTCTGATGAATCTATCTTTCCTGTTGAGTAAAGGCCTCTGGAGACGTCATCGGACCATCAGGCGGGTGCTCTGCCTCTCGATCTACTCGCGTCTCTGGGCCACCATTCTGTTGCCGCTGCTTGGTCCATCTGCCGTCGTCTCTGCTAGCTATTTTAATGACGGATCTAAGTGATGTAACAACATCCTATGGAAATAAATGATTTTTTATTTGATTTGATTTAGCTAACTGTCTAATAGTGAGTAAATGAACATAAAACTAACCTACATAATTACATAGTGTGGCCACATCGTGAAAATCTCTCGCAAACGCTCCGGACCTTCCGAAAGACTTGAACTATAAGTCTCATATTTTTTAAGGAAAAGTTGCTAAATATTTTCGTAAAGGAAGCTTAACTGTAAGCAGCATTGCGATTTTTACCTCTCGTCAAAAGATTCGGTTCCACTCTTAGTATTGAGTGGCTTCAGGTAAAACTGAATACATATCTAGGTACATAGGTATGTACTCAGATATGTAACTAATTTAGTCGCGGAAATCAGTAATTTGTTCGCGAATCCCAGTATTTTTTTCGCTCATTTCAGGAAATAACGCTGTTCATGGTCATTCGCTCAATTAGCATTTTATTCTGTCGTGTGTTTTGGTGAGTAGCTTGTTTTATTTTTATTGTGCTTTGCGAAGGACAAATGTAAACTGGGTTATTTGTTTTTCAGTTAGTGAAAACCGAATCATAATCCCAATAGTTCCGGAGATTAATTTTGGTTAGTTGTAAACTCGTATGAAACATTAACATCAGGGACAGTCCTTCTCTCAATATTTTAAAATAAGCATTACCTTGCTCTTTAGAATTGTAGGTAGAATGAATGTATTTATTAGTATATATGTATTGTATTTATGTTTAGCATGTACTAGTTTATTATATATTTTTTATTTAGGTCTGACAACCGTATATACAACTCCACGCCAAACAATACGGTTTTACAAATTAACTACGGATGCAGGTATTACCATTATATCTCATATTTATTGACGACCCGAATGGCCGAGTCGGCAGTGACGCTGCCTACGAAACCAAGGGTCCCGGGTTCGAGTCCCGGTGGGGGCAAATATTTGTTTGATGAGAACGGATGTTTGTACCCTAGTCCTGGTTGTTTATCTATCTAAGTATAATATTTATCTATATAAGTATGTGTATCGTTGTCTAGTACCCAAGATACAGGGAATCCTAGTTTGGGGCTATATCAATGTGTGTAATTGGTGTCCAAGGTATTATTATTATTATTATTATTATTATTATTCTGCATGCGAGGCCGCACAGGATGCTATCGCTGTTTTTTGCGATCTATCAAAGGCATTTCATTGTGTTAATCACGATGGTGTAAAAATTGGCGTTCCACAAGGTTCCATATTAGACCCTTTCGTATTCCTGTTATATATTAACGATCTGCCTTTCATGGTGAAGAAATTGACTGATACAGTGTTGTTTGCTGATGATACTTCACTGGTCTTCAAAATTGAAAGACAAAAAGAAGATTATGTTAATGTTAACGGAGTATTGTCGTCAACATTGAATAATTTATTGTTAAACCAAGCAAGTTGAGACCAGTTTAGTGTTAGACAGCAACACGTTAGAATTAGTAAATGACACGAAGTTTCTTGGAATAACCATTGGTAGCAAGTTGCAGTGGAGACCCCACTTAGATAAATTATCTTTATGTAAACATATATAATAATAAAGACGTTTGATTTTGATTTTGATTTTCTACCCCTACTAGTCAATCGACTTTTCTCATCCTAATATGGTTTTCTGGAAGAGATCTTTTATCAGAAATAAGCTCGCCTTTGTAGACTATTTTTATGTAAGTCTAGTTGCTTTTTTATTATTTGTGTGCAATAAAGACATTATGAAATGAAAAGTTACCCTTGATATAAATTTTCGCCTTCTACTATGTATTTATCATTGAAATATCATACATTCATGATTGTCTGAATGAAGGAAGATATGCTCGTTGTTACAATCTCTTTATACAGGGTGTAACAGAATGCTGCAGTCAAATTTTAATGGGTTGTTAAGGGCATCACACTGATCGACTTATATTATGATTTTATCCAATTGTATGAGAGCAATATAATTTTTGTCATGTCCATCTACGGAAATCATATGTTAATTCCTCAGATCAAATCGGTTTCGATAGCACGAATACTTAAAATATGAATACACCTTTCTTTAGCAACCTGTATATCTATAAGCATTAGGCAACACAGGCGTTGTCCTAATGGCACCGAATCTTATAAGCTCATTGCAGATAGCGCTGGTGTAGTTGGAGACTGACTACCTATCAAAGTGGTCAAATTATATTTACTTCTTGCTGAAATGTATGGCGTCCTAACTTAAAATTGCCATTTGAGCAATTTAAAAACCATGTTAAAGCGACTTAGTCGAAAAAGGGATATCACAATGTTCAAGATTACTTTAAATGATTACTTAAATGATTAAAAGATTAACCCCATACAGTCCCGGTATGGGGTTGATCTGGCTCAACATAGACCTTGCTGTTAATAGTTTTGTAATTATTTATGATAATGATATCATAATGTTTGTATTAGTTAAGCACAAGCAATTTTTAAATAAAATCAAAAAATCAATCTGTGGGAGTTTCTAAGCCCGTCTTCTGCCACAGTGGTCTAATGTAGAGAAGTGGCAAAGAAATATGAAAATAGGTACAGTAATAAAGATATTTAGAATTTAGAATTTAACCTCATTTGAGGTTAATTTTGCCAGGGTCAGGTGTATTTGAAAGACCAAGCGACGTTTTTGCACCTTGCCTCAGATGAATGAAATTTTTTGCTTCCATCTCCAGCGCCACCAAGCGGGAGCAAAAGTGGTCATAGGTGCCATTGGAGTCGGTCGCACGACTGGGCAAAGTTGTATGAGCCGGAATTGACGTCATACATGAATTGTATTTCATTTCGTTAGCGCCACACATAATCTAGTGCATGAGCATCAACTTCACACAGCCTATGCCATTCGAGCTCTAATAAAGAATTGATGAACATCACTTTCATTCCATTGTTTATGAGGTGTGAAATTTATAAAATTCACGCGTGATGTACTTACGGCTCGCCCGTTCTCTGTACACCTACAACGTTATCAAGTCCTACGACCACAGTTGTACGACTGCCTTTACTTAGGACAGCGCCTTAAAGCTTGGCGATATAGAAAAAAAATATGGCAAAATGTTTTTGACGTGTTTTTCTAAATACATATTTGACTTATCTAATATAAAAACGCAGTAGTCCGTCATTTTAATTGTCATTTTAATTTTTTCTATCTTTAACTAACATAACATTACATAACATGTACAATACAGGCCACAGGCACACTAGCACATTGCCTGTAGGCCCAGGCCTACACCCTGTGTCGTAGGAACCAGAAACAGCAACGTAACAAACATGTAAACGTCCTTCTCGCTTCTCTCTTTCTTCTCTCATCTCTTTTTCTTCCCCCCCAGCCGGGATTCGAACCCGGTACCTCTCGCTTTGGAAGCACAACCTCGACACCATAGAGGTAGTCAACTGTCAAGTTGTCGGATCAACAAACTAATTGAGGTTTAAAGTTGACTTCACCAAATAATTCCGTTGCTCACTGAATTCCAAACTGCTTAATTAGAGTGTGGCGCCCAAATAACATTTCCAGTGCATCACAAGACTTACGTTCAGCAAATTGTGTTGAGAATCGCGTAAAATAATGTATGTTTTAATTTCATGTGTAATGTAGGTACCTAATTAAACTATAAATACATGGTTATAATATCTTAATGAATTTATGTTATTGTTCTGTTTTAAATATCCGCACATTATTTTTTAGCCACATTTCCACTAGGAAAATATCTTTTTCCTTTATAAAAGAAATGAGAAAAATCAAAGAGTGAAAATTAAAAGATTGTTGTAGTCATTTGTTTACCCCTGCTCAGAATCCTTAACGTTTCTCATCTTAACTTGGTTTGCTGATATCTCTAACTAGAGATAAGCTCGCCTTCATAAACTATTTTTATGTAGGTATCTCTAGTTTTTCGTATTTTGTTGTGTTCAACAAAGACATTGTGACTGAAAAAAGAAAGACAAAAAAAAATGGTCAAGTGCGTGTCAAACCAATTTCACCACCAAAACCACAGATATCGAGAGATAGGCCCTTGGCGCTAAGCTTGTATCGGAACCAGTGTCGCCGAAAACTAAGAACACGCATACATTTACACCACTCGTACATCAATCCCTCCGCTTTTATTGGTCAGTGCAATGTAATGCACCTATCGTCCGAACACACCCACACTACCGCAGGTATACTAGCTAGTCGAGCTAGTGTTGGAACAATGCAAGGATAGCGTGTATCATCGATCGATTATAATTTATAGACACTGGTATAGACAGTCGTATACAATGCCGGGTTCTATAAATAAAATAGTAAATTGTTTGTAAATACGACATATTTATTTTACAAGAAATACCTATTACTGTGTATACAGGGTGTAACAGATACGGGGTGACAAGCCGAAAAGAGTTGTTTGCGACATAATTTTGAACGATTTTCTCTATGAATCTGATTTGATCAGAGCAACTTTATTTTTTACTTCCCCATATACAAATCAGCTGACCTGCAGCTCGGCCCAAAATGTACTGAAATGTGAAAAACTATGCTGATCAAATCAGTTTAATCAAGAAAGATGTTCAGAATGATGGCCTTAACAACCGTCTTTCGGCTAGTCATATGCCTGCTCGGTCATCAGAGAGAGCGCTCCGTACTAGTACATTTCAGTCAGTGTACTAGTACACTCTAACAGCTCTATTAGTACTATTAGGACGTTGGATCTTATGAATAAATAATATATGATTTCCCTTCATGCTTAAACAGGCTGTCATTCTAGTCAAGATGTCAATGCCGTGTCTATATGTGCGAGAGCGAGTCGGCATGGCTCAATGCCTCCCGCCCGCCGCCCCGCTCTCTCGGAGCGATGTCCTAATAGTCCTAATAGACCGAATGTCCGATTAGCGTAGGGAAACGTTTCTTTTCGTTCATTGCAAAGTAACGTTTCCTATTCGTTCTTCGTACTTGACTGACACAAGACTACTTTCGGCATATATACCCTTTCTGTAAAATCCTGTACAGTTAAATACTACCTATTGACCAGAAAAATGTAAATATTTATTAAGAACTTGCCGTTTTGACAAATGATGCGTAGCGTTTTTTGCCAAGTAATGCAGTCTTATATTGGTATATCTTTCCATTACAGCTTTTATCAGTAATATTAGATGATTATCCATTGGGTTTTGTTCGAATTGGTGAAAATCTATTTCGTTGAACAGATTCATGCCAATGAATCGGGGTAGTGCTTTGGACATTAATGATTGTTTTAGATTTTTAACCCTAACCTTTATTTTGTCTTTGGTAAGCACAGTTGATTTTATGATCACTTCCATGTTTTTGCAAATTGTTTTAAGGTCATGGGAAGGATATATTAAGCCGCCTTTATCCTTGAGTTTTATAAACTTATGTGTATCGTCTGGGCCGCTTGACAGTAGCGCGCTTGTGATACGTCGCATTTCACAGTTTTAATCAGAGCATGAACGACGAAGCCAGCTACGTAAGTTATGGTTTGTGAGCTGTATTCTGTTAGATCATCAACCATCATTTCTACTTCTTCGTCGAATATTGCCATTTCATGTAATATATTTATGTCGTCGCACTCTTCATCTCGTAATCGGGGATCGATAGTGTGGTTGATGCGAACAGCCGATGAACATGTCAGAAGGGACATCTTTTCGAGTGCTCGGCAGTTCCCACTGTCCACGTCTCGGAGTTCTGACTTGACCATCAATTTTTTGTATACTGATTTGAATTGTCGTGCTGTTGGGTTTGTATTATAACCCCCGTGGCTTCGGATTTGGCCAAAAAGCAGCTCAAAATGGTCCTAACTAATCTTGTAAACAGGGAAGTAGCTTAGTTTTCGTTCTTTTTCAACTAGCCGAACATACAAATCTTTGAGGCTCTATAAACAGATCAAAAATCCGACAAAACCAGTTTTCCTCGATGAGTCAATTACTGCCGTATCATCCACAAGCTTCAATTTTTTCAAGTAATTATCGGCTTTTTCCAGAAAATCAAAGATTTCAACCTTATTTTGTTCACAGATTGGCTTTTTGTAATGTAACTGGGCTACATGTCTGGAGTTCAATATATCAAATAGATTGTTGACTATTTTCAGAAAGTTGACTGTGCCATCGACATTTTGAAAACCTGGTAAATTTAGTTCTGAGCAAAATTTTGATGCGACTGCCACACTGGAGCTGAACAATTGGGATGCCAATCTCACTTTCATTTTCTGGTTTTTAAAGAATATGTGGCCTCGACGCAATTTGTTAGCTAAGTGCATCTTTTCTTCTTCTTGGACATCATTCAATTATTTTAAATGTGCCCATTCCACTTCTTTTTGGGTTTCATCAACAAAGCTTCCTTTGGCTTCAAAAGCATTCCTCAATAACTTCAACATATGAGATGGATCGGGAAAGATGAAGATCGGTTTCTTTGCAACGGGATGTTCGAAATTTGTTTTAAAGTCTTCTATGTTCAGTGAGCACCCAAGTTTTTTAGTCATTGTCATATTTGCAGGGCAGCCGTCAAAAGTAAGTGATGTTATTTCGATTCCCGTTTCTTGTAATAGTTCAAGACATTGTGTAACTAGATTCGCTCGTTGTTCTCCAGTAACACCAGCGACTAGAAAATACCCGACAGGTATCTTCCAAGGGGCATTAATTGCGGTTACTAGAAAAACTAGAGCTTCCTTTGCCTCGGGCAAAGAATCGGTATCGGCCATTTTGAAATTGCATATATCTACATATCCATGCATATACTCACCGTCCCACTCTACACGACGGCGAATGGCCATTTCATCGAGTACAACATTACACACCAGTGTATAATCTGTATTTTAAACTTTCAGCTTGATAGCTTCAAATGACTCCTTTGTAAACCCGGGGTCGGAGTCAATCGCCTCGTACCATTTCCTTATGGTGCGAACGTGGGGAAGGCAAGATTGAAACTTTTGTCGCACATATTCGTAGGCCTTAGGCGAATAAAAATGAAGTGTACAGGCAAATGTTCTCAATTCTGCTGAGTATTTTTCTGTGGATTTTTTGTCGACAGATTGTTTTTTCTCACATCGTTCAATGAGATCAGCCACTCCTACACCTAAACCTTCTAATTATGTGACTTGATCAGAATTAACTAATTTTTGATCTTTAAGATATCTCAGAACATCCTTCATGTTTATTTATTTTTTGCGGTAGCGGCTGTTTTGTTTTTGAAGAATTTTAACTTTCTTATTTTTTTGCTCGAGTACGATTTCCAATTGGTCTATCCGATGGCGCAGCTTCCTCTTGCGTGGGGTCTCGAAAATGCTGTGATTTTCTTGGTTCTTGTCCTGTTATTTGTATGTTTAATTTAGTTGCTGTTAGTCTTCTTATCACAGGAATATGAATGGATGATAGAAGTATGATAGAAAAAGAAAGGTACCTTTAAATTAAGATAAATTGGGATCAAATGTGCCTTTGCCACCCCGCATGGAAAAAGGCGTGATACTGTCTGTATGTTTACTTTACATTTAATTACAATTCAAATAATAACTCAAATACATTTCTTACATTTTCATTACCTACTCTGCCCGTGCTCAGCAAAGACGGTTCTTCAGAGTCAGCTTGTTTTGATGTCTAAAAATAAAGATGTAAATAAGTAACCCGAAGATTTTTATAAATTGTTTTAATTTGACCCGATTTACATCATTGCTGCCATCTCCTTCAGACACGCATTCATTCAAATGTGTTTTCTCTGGTTTTATGGTATCCTAAGACAAAAAGGTGCATGCAATCAGTATTTAAATACGTATCACGCAGTTTTTCATGTTAAAATTTCAAAAAAATACACCTGATCGCTGCTATCTCCTACAGAGACGCATTCATTGATATGGTTTTTCTCTGGATCTCTGGTACCCTAATTAAATAAGATGCATTACTAAAAGTTATATGTAGTTAGTAAAGGAATTTATAATTTCAAGTAGATATTCAATTAATAATCTAGAAACAGTCTTTTTATAGTGGTATGGTGTAAGAAATATTTTAAACCTATCCATTGTATGAAATTAAATAAAAATTACTAACATGAGACATCATAACTGGTATTTTAATCGTCGGCACTGCCCATGGCCACATTCGCCTGTATTTCTTTAATTTTTGAAAACATTTCTCCTCGAAATGAATTGAGCATATATTACATTGTTTTTGTGGAAACCAGCGAGGCCCTCTCATTACCGCTTCGATCCATTTTTCTTTTATTTTTGGTTCTCTAGGAAAACTGAAACATTGATTAGCGTAATAAAATACATAACTTTATCATTTAAGCAAATCGGAACAGTAACTATAAAAATCAAAATGGTGGCCAATATTCAAAATCTGACTTCTATATCATAATTGTATTCTAACCGGGTCCCCAGGTCGATTTTGAAGTAAATCGGACCAGTAACTACGAAGTTCGAAATGTCGGCAACTTTTTCAAAATATGACAGAATCATGATTGGACCTCAACCGGATACCCAGATATAGATTTCGAGTCAAATCGGACTAATAACTATGCAACCCCTTTTTTCCGACTTTTTTGCGTCGAAATTACCCGTGTATTCTCCGTTCACAGTTGTTCTGCCTCCAGAGACCCCTTTGCCTCTCTTCTTTTTTTCAACAGAATCCTTACAGCTAGAAAGAGAGGCAAAGAGGTTTCTGAAGGTAGAATAACTGTGAACGGAGTTCATTCTGATTCGGACTTAGCCGAGAAATTCTCTTCGGACCTGACTGAAAGCATCGGAATTTCCGATCAATACTTATAACACCCCATTATCCTTCGTCGGGCGAGGTTTTAAACAAACTTAAAATCTAAACTGCCTGTTTGGCAATCATTGGAATAACTAACAATAAACTTACGTATTATGAGTAATAAAATAACTATATTATTACATTAACTATATTAGTAATTGTGGAATGATAAAATCTATCGATTCAAAAACATAATTCTCCTATCAGTATCCCCATCACTATATGTCGTCTCTGTGTGCGTGTAACAGTTCGCCTCCGTATCACGATGCATCTTTGCTTTCGTACTTAGATAAGTGTGAAATATTCATTGCGTGTTACTTGGCAATACGTATTGAAATTAAGATACAAAACAAGCAATGTAGCAACAAGCTTAGCTATAACAACATGACATTGTCACTTTAATGTCAATTCGTGACGAATTTTCCGCGAATGATTTATTTTCGTAATAATGTTTATTTCTTGTGTTTTAAGAAGAAATAATAGTTGGAATGAGACTTACAAGTGATATGTGATACCGGCGTTCTTGGAGTTCACAATCTCGCTTCTATTTTTGCACGTGAGTATTGCACAGGTCGGCATTTTAGAAAAACAACGGAAATGAATTCGTCTCTGCGGTCGCCCAGTGACTACCGAGAATTTTTAATATCGAACCTGTCGGAGCTACATCTGTTCGCACGTGCCACGCCCCTCAACCTATCTCTCGATATCTGTGATCAAAACCATGTGTTATGCCGCGAAGTCTACGATCATATTTGAATCATGTTAGAGTTTGTTAGATCGCTGCTGGTGTTATAAGATGTCTCTTGTATGAGGAACCCCATTAAATCTCGCGTAGTTCATATTTTTGTAGGGGCAACAGAAGTACACATTCTGGGAAAATTTTAACACTCTAGTCTAGATATTATGGTTCATGAGGCACAGCCCGCTGACGGATGGGCGTAATAGGGTTCCGTTTGGCACCCTTCGGGTAGGCAACCCCAAAAAAGAGTGAGCGTGATGATGAAGAGGATGACGAAGCTCTCCGACCGGGTTCGGCCGCGGCGAGGGTTGCGGCTGACCAACGCAAGCACCATTAGCTCAAAGCCTATCATATACATTCCATTCCATGTGTTAGGCATTTACCAAGATCGCAGCAACTGAAAGTAGAAGTGTATAAAATAATCCTTCCTAATAGACTTGTCATGCAGCTTAAAGATAAATGCTCAGTAGGTTGGGACAATATCCCGAACAAAATCTTAAAGCAAAATAACAAAATCATAGTACCTTATCTGTCCTACATATTTAATCTCTGTTTGGATACTGGTATTTTCCCTGATGCTTTGAAGAGGTCAGTAGTGATTCCTATTCACAAGGGTGGTGATCGGGACCGTGCCGACTGCTATAGAACTATCCGATCCGATCCTCCCATCCATATTTAAAATCTTGGAACGTATAATAAACAACCGATTAATGAACTTTTTAGAAAGCAACAACATCTTGTCAGAGAGACAGTTTGGTTCGTTCCAAAAAATCTACCTCCGATGCTGTTCATGCAGTCACTGACTTCATAACTGAGTCCTTGGATGGAGGAGAGAGATGTTTGGGGATTTTTCTTGATCTGGCCAAGGCGTTCGATACGGTTTCGATCCCACTACTTGTATCTAAGCTTGATTCTCTTGGTGTAAGGGTTAACCAACTCAATCTTTTCAAAAGCTACCTATCTGATAGAAAGCAAAGCGTAAAAATAGGTGAATATATGAGCACTACCCAGTCAGTAGAGTGGGGGGTACCTCAAGGCAGCATTCTTAGACTGACTCTATTCTTGATATATATTAATGAACTTTGCAGCCTTAAACTACCCGATGGCAACATAGTAACTTATGCTGACGATACCGTTCTGCTTTTCAAAGGAAGAAATTGAACACAAGTTTTTGAAAACGCACAAAACGGTTTTAATATGATATCGAAATGGCTGCAGCATAATATTTTAACCTTAAACGCCGATAAAACTAAATATTTGACCTTCTCTATAAACAACACGACCCAACCTTCTGCTGGTTTTAATTTGACCTCACATATATGTAAAGATGAAACTAACTGCTCATGTAAAACCTTAGAAAAAACCCCTACAATCAAATATTTAGGCATAACATTGGATCGGAACTTAAATTTTAAAAAACATATACAAACTCTAAGTGGCAAAGTCCGTAAACTAAAATATATATTTAAAAATTTGAGACACGTTACCAATGCATCACTACTAAAAAACATTTATTTCGCTCTATGCGAATCTCTTTTGAGATATTGCATAACATGTTGGGGAGGTGCAAATAAGGGAACTATTTTGTCACTGGAGCGTGCTCAACGTGCTGTTTTAAAGGTCTGCACCTTTAAACCCAGGATCTTTCCGACCGAAGAACTTTATCATTTCTGTGACGTTTTGACTGTTAGACAACTTTTTATTCAGAATATTCTGCTAAAACAACACCAAACTCTTGAGTATACACCTAGTTCTAAAAGACGAAAAGATAAAGTTTTTATAACCACCTCAACAAAGACAAGATTTATGCAGATATTTTTTAAATTTCTAGGGCCCTATCTATACAATAAAACCTGCAATATTGTGTATATATATCCTAAACCAAATTTTGAATGCAAAAAGCTTATTTCTAAGTGGTTAAGATCGATGAATTATGACGTCACAGAAAATTTCATCGCCATTTCACAATAATAAGGATAACAAAATAAATAAAATGGTACAATCAATACTTGATAAATACATATTTGATAATTATATTTTAGGTGCACATACTTACGTATTTTTTAGAAATGATGGTAAAAATACACAAACATTCATAACACACCTCACTTCACATACATCCACTACACTTTCTCATCTCACTCACCCATATTTACACTCACAAATACTCACACACACCCAAATACTAACTATTTTAGGCACTAAATGACGAATTTTAAACTTTAAATTACCTTCTTTAAGTTTTAGATAGCTGCATTACATTGAAACTGTAAAAGTACTTGATTTAGTCTGCTAATTTTTCTTCGTTCATATCATTAGGGGAAGAGCCTCGCTACTTATCCCAAAACACAGGGGAAACCCTACCTTGGGGAGTATCGACTCTGATGTTATTTTTGCTTCTTACCAACACCTATTCTCATAAACATATGATGTATCTATGTTTAGTTAAGTTTATATAACATGAAACTGTACCTTTCTTATTATGTATTCTTTTGTAATTTGTGTAATTTTTTGTGAAATGTTTATTGAATAAATCATATCATATCATAATGTGATAAATAAGCGTGATGATGTTAATAATGTCTAGAAAATTTAATTCTTGGCGAACATAAATGAAAGAAATCTGTCAATGTCACTTCCAATCTCACCGTGTTTTGTAAATAATTAATGAAATGGCGTTGGGGAGAAGTCAAACGTAGCGTCGCCGAAATATTCATCAACAGTAATCATTTCATCCCGAGCCTCATTTGAACAAGATATCAATATCTGCTTTTCTACGACGTAATAATGTGCTAAAAAATCCGTATGTTTCGCCGGAACAGATATTTGTACAAACTTTTGAAAATTGTTTATTTTCACTCCCTGGGATTTATATCTGGTATCTTATAAGCTGTGTTGGATGCTAGATAATGCTGGTAAATTGGCAACTAAATCAAAACCGGTATTTTGAATGGTTTCACAAGCTTTTTGGTATAATTTGGGTATGGGTTCATCACCGGCTTTTCGTTTTTCTTTTAAATTTTCAAGCTTCTTCTTTCAAATTTTTAAATTCTTAGATAGGGACGGTTCACATGAATGGATCTTTTCTTGGAGATGACTTCATTCTAGAATAAATAAGTTCATTATTATTATTATTAGGATGCTAAGATACAAACCCGTATAGAATGATGAACTTTTATACATAATTACATACCCTTTCAATAATGTTTCCTCTACATTTAGTTTTTCTGTACAAAGCAGACCTCCATAAATTAGCTCCATTTTTTAACGTTTTTGTTTTGTGGTACTGATACCTTGATGCAAGAAAACAGTACCACCATTTTTATTATTTTTTATAGTTAAATCGGTTGAAATGAATTAAAGAAAACAGAACACTAGTTGTCACTATCATATTGTAGTATTTCATGATTTCAATAGACAAATTTCTGAAGAATTCTGATATCTTGGAATTTTGATACCAAGGTGTACGGTGGAAATTAATAATTTCCCCTAGTACACCCAGCTGGACAAAGTGGTAAAAAAACTCACCCAGGTGGTCTCAGGAGGTGGGCGGTGGGTAAAAAGCGTTAAAAACTCTTAATAATTACATTAATATCTATATATTCTGGGGCAATGCACAATCATTGGGCTCATTTTGTTCGATTTTGTTTCATCTATATAATGATGGGTGATGTGGTGGTGTGTGTTTATACCAGTGCGGTATAAACTCATGTAGTATGTTATCTATTGGCTAAATACCTACATGTTATTTTTTTTTGGTTTGCAAATAAAAATGCCATATAAGGTATTAAAAGCATGGAAGTATGTTAAAGAGTGTTTCCTACGTCAGAAGTGTGTTTCTTTGCTAGCAATTATTTTGTAAAACTATTGTTGTTCCCGTAGGAAACTCTGTGGGAGGGTTTTATTAGCTACTTTGTTATTTTTGTATACTTGTTTTTAAATATAATAACAGTTACCTGTCCTAAAAATGTAAAAATAAAATGAATAAATAAATAACAATAATAGTTTCAGCTTTTTCATTAAACACAGGAATCAGAAGCCAAAGGTGCAGGTCACGAAAAAATACTTCACGGACAACCTGGGCTCCAATTTCATTTAGAAAATGGCGGCTCAATGACAATGACTTGAAACCGACGACGGTTTTGTGTTGGTATTCACTGTTTCGCATTAGGGACTTATACAATCCCTAAATAAAAAAAGTTTATTCTTAATCATTTCATATTTAATCAGAAACGTCAGACAATGGACCACTGAAGGGAACCGACATTGTCCTGTCTTTGTCATTGTGACGCCATTTCATTAGCGGAATATGGGCTCTGAACATCTGTTATTTCGCACACTCCGGTTGATCCTTTGTTACTGTCGCCAATATCACTTTGCCACCGTTCAGGTAGACCTGATAAAATTCTGCTGAAGAAAAAGATAACTTCTATTCTCAAAGCAAAAAGCCTACACAGTATTTGTATTTTCTTTGGCCTACACCGAACGCTCTAAGGCTCTTATTGAAAAACTTTCAGAGCTCTGATGCGGATTCATACCTTTTTGTATTTATGACAGTATAGAGATTTATTAATACGAGCCTAAAAAAAACATGTAAGCTTCTGTATCGACGACGGGGTTCGCAATTGAAAGCATAGATATAGCTTATATAACCTTCTACTGAAAAAGGACAATAATTACTCGATTCCACAGAGAGGCATCTTATCATAACTTGACGCTAAAATTAATTTAAAAAAACACAATAAAAAAGTATAAAAAGTAAATAATAATGTGATGCGTGTAAGTTATGGGCATTTCCTGTTGTTGTATAAAAATACTGATCCAGTGTCTTATACAAAAGACACATACCTATACTAAAGGAGAGATTTACGTCACGCGACCTTTGGATTCAAATAAAGCTCTTTTAGTTTCCAGTCCTTCGAGGAGGGCGAAAATCGTTTTCCAGTCCTTCGAGGAGGGCGAAAATCGAGTAGTACACAAGTTAAGAAGAAACTTCCCTATTTTGCAATTTGTTTTCTTCCACGGACATCTGTCCAGTTCGGACCCTTTTCTTACCCTTATCCGGGGACGGGTGTATTGCCTGTCAATATCTTCATACTTGTGTCCATTGGCTTGTAAATAATAAAATGCTAACACCTCAAACGGAATACCTACTATTAACGTTTGAAACTTTCACTAGTTCAGGTACACTGATTGTTCCGGATTCATCTGTTTCCAAGGATGCGTTGTTATTAACCTAAATGCCGTAACATTTAAGAGAATAATGTAGGTAAGTGCAGATTTTATCATAATAGTACATTATGATGTGATAGAAGTGTGCTAAGTTGGTTATTTAACTCACGAGGCAGTATCAAGGTTTTGCTCAGATGACTGATACAACCCCGCTCCCCACCCGCCAAAAATGTTCGATTAAATATGGGTTTTAGGTTGAGTGTGTAGGATCAATGCACACGGGTTTCACTTAACAAAACAACATAACATAGCGTCACACCTTTTGTCATACGGGGTGGCAGAGGCACAATTGTGCCCACTTTGAGCCAGTTATTCAATACCCCATTTTGCGTGACAAGGGGCAAGCCCATCGTCGCAGCTATGGAGTAATGATGGTTTCCTCACGATATTTCCATCACCGTTAAAACGTCCGTATAATGTAAGATAAATAAATTATCTCATTGGTACATGGTCAGGAATCGAACCTGCATCTCCTGTATGAGAAGCAAGCATGAAACCCATTAGACCACGGTGCGCTTTCATACACGAGGTTCATTCGTTGTCCAACACACGAGGAAAAAACAGACTTATATTGACAGCAACTACATAACGAAAACGTTAAGAAATATTTATACAAAATGCCATTCGGCTTTGTTTGTTTTCCCAGCACCACACGAAATAAAGGCACCGGCAAAACTGCTAAATAGCCAATAAAAATAATGTTTTGCATACGCAAAATAAGGTTTATGTAGTGAAAAATATATAACGATACAAATTAGATGATTAATTTATAATAATACTGCTTTAACTGTCAATAATGAATGAGCTATCAATTGCGGATGGTGTAATTATCCTAAAATAGTGCAATTGTTTACAAAAATATGAATTGTTAGCAGGCATAACAACTATTAGCGGAGATTGACAAAAAATGTGAAGTGAAAGTACTAGTGCGGTTCCTAATGTTTAGCCTATTGGGTAGTGAAACGAAGCTGACGGTCCTGGGTTCGAATCCCGGTAAGGGCAATATTTGTGTGATGAGCATGAAGATTTGTTTCTTAGTCTTGGATGTTTCCCAAGTATTTATCTCTATTAAATATATCGTCGTCTAGTACCCATAACACAAGCTTTGTTGAGCTTACTATGGCTCCAGTTCGAATTGTGTAAGATTGTCCTCCAATATAAAAAAAAGCAATTAGTGCGTAATAAGCTCCATTAAGAATCTTAATGCATTGCAATAAAGAGTCACTTTACAAGCCAGTGTGTGTATTTTAAATATGTTTTTACTTATACAAGTCCAACTAACACGAAGCCCTTTTCCTAACCTGAATTTTTTCGCCTGCCATAGAAACATAGGAAGGAGCTGCACCTAAACTTCCAAACAAATACAACTCACAAATTCAATTTGTCATGTCACCCTAAAACATAGCAATCTCTTATGAAATGTGATGGGTATTCTTTTAGGCAGCCTTTGATAATAATATGATGTTCATTAATATTTATTTCCCTTTCAAGTCATACTTAGCATAATTGCATGAACATTTTGTTGTGCTATTTTAATGAAACACTCATTAAAACTTATTTAAATAAGTGTCAACAAAACATAAACACAGCGTCCCCCGTTTTCCCTTAAGGGGTGGCAAAGGGACAGTTATGCCCAGGAATAAAATAAATAAGTGTGCATTTACATTTTGTGAAACATTAATTGTGTTGTTGTATGCCAGTGAAGTAAAAACCCGAATTATGTATGCTTATACGTTGCACGATGTACGGTATTACGGCACCCGATTTTGGAGGATCGTAAGATATGAAGGTTTATGTAGCGGGTCAGAACGCCTCAGACCCAGAGAGCAGTGCCAAATTACATAGCATTGCTAAGAGTGAGAACACCTTCATTGTTCTGCGGATCCCTACTCTACGTACAATGAAGATAGCGAATGCTTGAATGAGAGTAGTCCTTATGATAAGGATAAGCAGTGACAATTTACAAAAAATTGTATATCGCAGCTGTTTTATAACTAACTTGTTTACTGAGGGGGATGTTCCATCCCCAGATGGACTGTCAGATAACTTTATTTGAGCTTTCTTTCGTACAAGTTTTGTCAAATTGTCGAGGATGAAAAAAATTACGGTCAAGTACGAGTACAACTCGCGCACGAAGGGTTCCGCGTAGGGATGGATGGTGTGGAGTGAATAGTTTGGATTTTACATATAGCAAAATGTTGTTTACAAAGTTATTGTTGCGGACCTTCACACTCCATGTACGTAACCTGGTGCATTCATAAGTTTGTATACGGTATTGATAGAATTATTGTATGGGTGGGAGCCACCTTAAATATTTATTTTATTGTGTTTTTTAGGTTCATGAGATACAGCCTGGTGACAGACAGACGGACGCACAGCGGAGGCCTAGTAATATGGTCCCGTTAGGCACCCTTCAGGTGCGGAACCCTAAAAACCAACCGTTAGTCGAACAGAGTCCAAATAGAGTCCTATATATTCAAATCAGTTGGCTTGAGTGTTCAGAGCAACTCTGGTATGTTTTCCTATGGTCAATCGAGGCTTCACTGGTTCAACTGCTTGAATCCTCGCACATCATCACCAGGGAAAACGTAAGTGCATTTTTTTTATAGAATTTAACAATCCAAGGATGATGTTTTTTCTCTAGATTTTCGTAGATTTCAGACCAGATTTCGCTTTGAAAACCAAAAGACAGGCAGGGCCTAATGGTTATTGCAGAGAAATGTCCAGATAGATCCAGTGCAGATAGAAGTCACAAGGTTCCGAAAAAATAGCCAGGGTCGTCGTAAACAAAGAGTTTGAGGTCAATGGTCATAATAACAAACAAATAGAGGATAACGCGAATAGAAAGTTGTCGATATAAACCAAAACAACAAAATTGTGCTTTTTTTGTTGTTGACACAGGTGTTGTTCTTAGTTTCCGTCAGAGACCAGCTTTGCCTAACTCAATCACCATTAAAATTACATGTCTAGCCAACGACATCTATTGACAAATTTTGAACAGTTTTTTTTTATTTTTTATGAAAGAAAGAAGAAAATTGGCCATTCATACGGAATCAAAGCAGTCGAACTCTCGCTGCCAGCCGTAGTGAGAACGGACGAAGCCTAAGCTAACAATACAGTGTAACATACAAATGACTCCAAGCCCAGCACTAACTTGCATACATTTTAAAGCGTGTTAACACCTTCGTAGCTGGACGTTTTAATTAAATCTTGGTTTACATTGTTACAAGTTAGCTCCCTCGCAGCGTGTTATAAAAAGTAATGTTAATAAGATTCGGCCTCCGGTTTTACGCGCGGTAAATCAGGCGGCCTTTAATTTCGGCAGAGGTGTCTGCTCATTTCTCTTCTCTTACTCTATTCTGTAGACCGCGCCAAAATCCATGTCTTTGTATATAATGTCTTCTTTCTCTCACCCCACCTTACCCTATTTTTGGCGTCTCACCTTCTCATTCGCAGATTTCGTTGAGAGACAAAGATATTTGACGCGGTCTGTACTTATTGTTCGGTAAGGGGAGAATTAAAAATGTCAATGGGTCATTTGGAAGGTCGTTAACAAGATCCATTTAATTAAAGAAACTGAGGAATTGCAGTTGGCTTTATCCGCTTTTCAGCTATTTAGATGTTTTGTTACCACACTGCAAGAATGAGAACTTCGGACTGCTGAAATATTGTATAAAATTAAAATTCAGGCACATATAAACAAATACATTAGTATATGCTCCTCCAGTAATACATGCTTCACAATAGTTTACCCTGTGTCGTGGGAACCAGGAACAGCGACATAAAGACACTTACACTTACATACAGGCACATACATTGCCTCTGGCCCCACACTAGGATATCCTGTGTCGTGGGAACCAGAAACATCGACATAAACACATACACTTACATACAGGCACATACATTGCTTCTGGCCCCACACTAGGATACCCTGTGCCGTGGGAACCAAAAACAGCGACGTCACTCACATATAAACATCAAAGACCTGTTTTTTTTTTTGAGTATCCCCAGCCGGGGATCGAACCCGGGACCTCTCGCATGGTAGGCAGAGCCACAACCGCTGCGCCACGGAGGTCGTCAACTAATCCACTAGGGTTGAAACGAGCTGCATTATACTTTTTTTTTAGATAGATATCAATATACAATGCTTACTTATCCGTCTTTATGAAATAATTATGATCTAACAATAATTTATAAAGGAAAGAAAAATCTGGGGCATCATTAGATGCAGCTCTGCAGTTAATACATGATATTTTATCCTTGGTGCTCTTAAGGGTTCCGTACCTCAAAAGGTGAAAAATGATCTCTTAAAGGATTACTCGCGTGTCCGTCCGACCGTCTGTCACAGGCACTTTTCTCAGGAACTATAAGAGATAAAGTTTTCTACAAAAATACTAATCCTAATAACTGCAAAATAATTCAAGTCTAATGTGAAAAAAATATTGCCTGCAAAAAAGTGGAGGTGGTAAAATGACGAAGCGAAAAAAAACAACACCGTAATAAGTAACGGGCTCTTTATAAACTTTTCCATAATATTTATTTTTATTTTAGTTTTGATAACTTTGAAAAAATACAGAATATAGAAATCTGATGAATCGGGTGTAAAAAGTTCCACAAGGTTCCATATTAAGCCCTTTCTTATTCCTAGTATATATAAACGATCTGCCTTTCATGGTGAAGAAATTGATTGATGTGGTATTGTTTGAGACAAGAAGAAGATTTTTATGATGTCAATGGTATATTTTCTTTAACATTGAATCGGTTCACAGTTAATAATTTATTGTTAAATGCTGGTAAAACCAAAAGTATTAAAATGCTCACATCCAAATGTCAGGCAAGTTGAGACCAGTTTGGTGTTAGACAGCAACACGTTAGAATTAGTAAATGATATGAAGTTTCTTGGAACAACCGTTGATAGCAAATTGCAGTCGGGACCCTAAATAGATAAATTAGCTGGTAAATTAAGTTCTGCGGCTTACGCTGTTAGGAATATCAGACAAAACACAGATGTGGCTACGTCTAGGCTAGTATATTTAGTTTAGTTAGTATAGTACTTTCATAGTGTCATATCCTATTGTACCTTGTTGTGGGGGAAAGTAGCGGATATTCAAACTATTTTTATTTTACAGAAAAGATCTATTCTAATTTAAAACGAACAGACTCCTTAAGAGAGCTTTTTAAAGAAATTGATATACTAACTGTAGCTAGTCAATTTATTTTCGAAAATATAATGTTTGTACGCAAGAACCTTACATTTTCCAAACTTAGCGATAGCTGTAAAGTTTAGCTAAGAAATAATCACAGACTAGTTGCGCCCCAGTTTAGACTGCTTATAGTTTCAATGATCAGCGCATTCTCTACTACAATAAGATACCTCTGTTGATTTTGAAATTGTCATTGGAGCAATTTAAAAAGCATCTTAAAGCGACTTTGTCGAAAAAAAAAGAGATATCACAATGTTCAAGATTACTTAAATGATGGGACTGTATGGGGTTAATCTAGCTCAACAAAGTCCTTGTTGTTAATAATTTTGTAATTATTTATCCTGCTTATTAATTATAATAATTAATATTGTAATATTTTGTTAGTTAGCACAAGCAATTTTTAAAAGAGATCTAAAAATCAATCTGTTGGAGCTTCCATGCCCTGCTTCTCCCACAGCGGTCCAATGTAGAGAAGGGGCAAAAAATGACGTTTGCCAAGTATATGTAAATATCTACAGCTATAAATAAATAAAATAAAAACCGAAGATTACAGGAAAACCTACCCGGAAGTGGCAAAGCTTTTATTTATCTGTAAACAACATACAACCTTAAGTATGAAACTGGTAAGTATGAAAGTACCAATCTTTGTAAACAACATTTTGTTATGTAAAATCCAAACTATTCACTCCACATCATCCCTATCATTATACGGTAGTACAAATACCCTTCGTGAGCAAGTTCGACTCGCACTCGACCGTCTTAAATGTACTTTATTCATAATTCAATCATATAAAAATCTACAGTTAGATAAACATAGTGTACAAAAGCTTATCTCTAATAAGAGATATATTCCAGCAAACCAGATCAAGATGGGAAAGGTTGATGGCTGAGCTGCTTCAATCAAGTTTCATCTAGATATGATCTACTTTTTGGGAAATACTTGCAATTCCCGAAACCTTAAAACGAATTATGAAGTGCGAATACCTATAGAAGTAGGTAGCATGAATTTCGGCCATACAAAATAAGCAAACATACCAGTTATTTTTTGAAATTTCTTTTTAGAAATAAGCTCACCTTTGCATATTGTTTTTGATATATTTTCCATTGTGTTTTCTGTGCTATAAAGAATTATTATTATTATTATTATTAGCTTTTCCAATATGGTGAGGCAGAAGTAAAGTTTGGGTTACTTACAATAAGTACCATTTTTTATTGCCCTGGCCATGCATACTCGTATCCATGGAAAATACGACAGTAAACGTCAAAGTCGCCTCGCAACTCTCATGCCTATCGAAGTTCTTTTCCATATACTTTCTAAATCAGTATGGGCGGCTTTCTCCTGAAATTTAACGACCCTATCATTCTTGTCGATGGCCCTCGTCGGTAGAACGGCACGATTTTATAGCAGTAATCGCTTATCGCCGACCCTACGGTGGTACTCGACTGTACTAGTTACCACGTGTATAAGTTACATGGCTTGAGTAACGTGTAAGGAGACGTACTTACGTATATAACTTGGTCGATTCAAAATCTACTTATATATATATATTTTTTTTATTTATTTATTTACACAAAATTTTACATAGTTACTCATTATGGGAACACCTCTTAAACCACTGGGGTTTGTGGGCAGTAGACCTCGCTGACAGGGGGGATTGTAAACCAATTTATAGGTAAGTATTTTAGATTCAATCAAAATCAAGTAGTAAAGTAGCCGCACCAATAACTTTGTAAACTACATTTTGCGATTTAAAATACAATCTATTGTGTTTTCACAAAAATAGTTATAGTCTATTTCACTCACTCTCATGGTCTATATAGATCCTCTTTACTAATCCGTCTCCTACTTCGAGGAGTCCAAACTTGGTATTTTTTGAAAATATTTCTTGGATTTTTAGAAAACAGGCGGCCGAAAGGTTTTGTTGTAGTATATTTTTAGAACCGGCTCATGAAGCCCTTTAATTTGATACCCCACACGATAGGTTTAAAAAAAATACATATCCCATAAAAATAATTTATGACGTCATAACTCCCCCCCCCAAAGGGGAAAATCGAGAAAAGCTCTCGACAAATAATCTTTTAATCACTTCCAAACGTCAGGCAAGTTGGGACCAGTTTAGTGTTGGACAGCAATAGGTTAGAATTAGTAAATGACACGAAGTTTCTTGGAATAACCATTGATAACAAATTGCAGTGGGGACCCCACATAGAAAAATTGGCTGGTAAATTAAGTTCTGTGGCTTACGCTGTTAGGAACATCAGACAAAACACGGATGTGGCTACATCTAGGCTAGTATATTTTAGTTACTTTCATAGGTCATGTCCTATGGTATCTTGTTGTGGGGGAAAACAGCGGATATTCATACTATTTTTATTTTACAGAAAAGAGCTATTCGAGCAATTTATAATTTAAAACGCACAGACTCCTTAAGACAGCTTTTTAAAGAAATTGACATATCTACTAACTGTAGCTAGTCAATTTATTTTCGAAAATATAATGTATTCTATTTTCGAAATATGTACATACCACGTAAGGTTCTTGCGTGGTATGTACGCAAGAACCTTACAAAATTTCCCAAACTTAGCGATAGCTGTAATGTTAACCTAAGAAATAATTACAGACTACTTGCGCCCCGGTTTAGACTCGCGAAGGTTAGCAATTCTTTCAAGGGTCAATGCATTCTCTACTACAACAAGATACCTCTGGAGATCTTGAAATTGCCATTTGAGCAATTTAAAATCCATGTTAAAGCGACTTTGTCGAAAAAGGGATATTACAATGTTCAAGATTACTTAAATGATGGGTCTGTATGGGGTTAATCTGGCTCAATACAGACTTGCTGTTAATAATTTTGTAATTATTTATTCCTGCTTATTAATTATGATAATGACTAAATATTATATTTTGTATTAGTTAAGCATAAGCAATTTTTAAAAAGAGATCTAAAAATCAATCTGTGGGAGTTTCTACGCCCTTCTTCTCAAACAGTGGTCCAATGTAGAGAAGTGGCAAAAAATGACGATTGCTAATTATATGTAAATATCTACAGTAATAAAGAGATTTGGAATTTGGAATTTAATTCAAGGAACACGTGTGCCAAGTTTTGTGAGGATCGCTTGAAAACTGTGGCCCTAGACCGGAACTGACAGACACACATAGAGATATAGAGACAGACGAAAGCAAAATCGGCCTCCTATCTTGTGGAAATGGAGCCCTTCGCTCGTTTCGCTCGCTCGGTCAATTAACGGCAAAATATGAAATCCAGGCATTCTATACAATGGCTAGGTGTATTGAATGACGGGTGTCTCGTGAAATAATATCTCAATAGATTTTTACTACACACATTTAGGAATGTATAGAATTCCTAGGCAGTCTGTAAAATAACGAACCGAGGCCAGTCAATGTATGAAATGAACTAAACCGTCAAATTTCTTTGAAATGCAAATAAAACACATAAGTCTCACTAATAAAAAAATACTAAAATAGTTGTATACAGCATAAATAAGCAAAACCTCACCAATGAAGACAAAACAAGCCAATCGTATGTATACCGCTGTTATAACAAATCCATAATTTGTATGAAGACTTATACACTGCTCCTACAACCCATGGGCCTAGTTTAGTGAGTAAATAGTCACAAAATAAGAGAATAATGGCGGTCCACTCGACAAACGCGTGATTGTGACGTTTGATATTTTGATTGGTGTAAGGTATTTTGATTTTGGTGTATGCGCAAATTCTCCATATTAGAAAACTGGGTGCCCCAGAGAAGTTTTTTTTTACTTATGATTAACTTTATAATTTCTCCACAAAATAGCAAATAAAACATCTTCATTTGTTCGCTCAGTATTACTTATTGCACTTAAACAATCTCTTACTGAGTAAAAATTAAAAATACGTTTCTGCATACCATAATTACACTGATAATTTACTTTTAGCTTCGATAAATAATACATTGGACACTATTTACACACATTGATCTAGCCCCAAACTAGGATTCCCTGTATCTTGGGTACTAGACAACGATACACATTCTTATATAGATAAATATTATACTTAGATAGATAAACAACAATGACTAGGGTACAAACATCCGTTCTCATCAAACAAATATTTGCCCCCACCGGGACTCGAACCCGGGACCCTTGGCTTTGTAGGCAGAGTCACTGCTGACTCGGCCATTCGGGTCGTCGAATAAAGCATTTAAGATGTCCACACTTATTCCAATTTTGGGAATGATTGTGATAATAGCTGCATATTAACTATAATAAGTACCACGTGCCTTGTAAGTCAGCTTTATTATTGCTAATATAATGCTATTATAGTTCAATTGTTCAGCAATGGGCCACTTAATTTGTGCCCAAATTAGAGTTATATCAGCATTATATGCGTATATAACTCTATCTGTTATACAGGATTTTTTTGCTACTAGTATGTCGAAGGTGTAGTTTAAGAATTCTGTTACACAGACCTTTTTGCTATTTGGCATTACATGACAACCTTACACGAAGACTTAATTCAGCTTCAGCCATGCCTACGGGACAACACGCGCAAATGCAAGTTAATCAAATTACAACAGTATGGCTGTAAACGGGTTAGCAGTGATATCACAATAATAATTATATACATAAAATACCAACAAAAAGGTACACACGTTATAAATTATGCATAAATACATCACAAAACAACAAAACAGTTTCTTGAAAAGTTTTTCGTAAAAGTCACAGCAGTTACGAAAACGTTTGGCGGCACAATGTTTACAAACAATACTGATACCAACTGACAATGCCAGCGAGACAGCTGGCGAGACGTCAGATAGACATATCCTTAAAGGTTAAAGGAAAATATGATGTCTTTTAACATAAATAATTACAAAATTGTCAGTTGGTACAATAGAAAGACTGCTGACAGAGGTGGTTCTTTTATCTTAGTGAAAAAGTATATTAAGGTAAAACAACGGAAATATATTTTTGCACTTACTTTAGAAAGACAAATAGAGGTATCTTGTGTTGAGTAACATAGCGATATTATTGTTTGTGTCTATAGACCTCCGAGGGATGAAAAAGGCCATGGCAATATTGAAATATTTGAGATCGATATTGATATCGAAAGCTTTAGATTGTGTTGACCATGATACGCTACTAATAAAATTAAATCATTACGGAGTAAGAAATAAAACTTAGATCATACCTAAGCAATATAATTAAAAAAACCGGTCAAGTGCGAGTCTAAATCGCGCACGAAGGGTTCCGTACCACCGTTCAATGGAAGCGATGGTGTGGAGTGAATAGTTTGGATTTTACACAGCAAAATATTGTTTACAAAGTTATTGGTGCGGTTACTTTCACACTCCATGTACGTAACCAGGTGCATCCATAAGTTTGTATGTGGTATTGTTGTATGGGAGCCCCCTTAAATATTTATTTTATCCTGTTTTTTAGTATTTGTTGTTATAGCGGCAACAGAAATACATAATCTGTGAAAATTTCAACTCTTTAGCTAGCTAGGTTCTTGAGATACAGCCTGGTGACAGACGGACGGACGGACGGACGGACGGACAGCGAAGTCTTAGTAATAGGGTCCCGTTTGGAACCCTTCGGGTACGGAACCCTAAAAAGGTAGAAGTCAACGGTGTTAAATCTGATGGATCGGGAGTAAAAACTGTCGTTCCACAAGGTTCCATATTAAGCCATTTCTTAATCCTGGTATATATTAACGATCTGCCTTCTATGGTGGAGAAATTGAGTGGCATAGCATTGTTTGCTACACCTGTCTTAAAAATTGATACACGAAAACAAGATTTTGATAATTTTAATAGTGTAAAGTCTTTATCCTTGAATTGGTTCACAGTTAATAATTTATTGTTTAACGCTGATAAAACCAAGTGTGTCAAATTCTCACTTCCAAATGTCCGGCAAGTTGAGACTAGTTTAGTGTTAGACAGCAACAAAATTGGTAAATAATAAGAAGTTGCTTGGAATAACAATTGATAGCAAATTGCAATGGAGACCCCACATAAATAAATTAGCTGGTAAATGAGGTTATACGACTTACGCTGTTAGGAACATCAGACAAAACACGAATGTGGCTACATCTAGGCTTGTATATTTTAGTTACTTTTAGTGTACAGTGTCTTGTCCTATGGTATCTTGTTGTGTGGAAAGCAGCCGATATTCAAACTATTTTATTTCACAGAAAAGAGCTATTCGAGCGATTTATAATTTAACAAGCACAGACTCATTAGAGAGCTTTTTAAAGAAATTGACAAACTAACTGTAGCTTGTAAATTTATTTTCGAAAATATAATATATGTACGCAAGCATCTTACAACATTAGCAACAGCAACAAACTTAGCGATAGCCTTAATGTTAATCTAAGAAATAATCACAGACTAGTTTCGCCCCGGTTTAGACACGCGAAAGTTAGCAATTCTTTCAAGGGTCAGTACAATCTCTACTACAAAATGATACCTCAGGACATTTTGAAACTGCCATTTGAGCAATTTCAAAACCATTTAAAAGCGACTTTGACAAAAAAGGGATATTACTATGTTCAAGATTACATAAATGACAGGTCTGTATGGGGTTAATCTAACTCAACACAGAACTTGCTGTTAATAATTTTGTAATTATATATTCTTGCTTAAATATTCCAATAAATATTTTCAGAATTGTATTACTTAAACACAACCAATTTTTAAAAGAGATCGAAAAATCAATCTGTGGGAGTTTCTACGCCCTTCTTCTCCCACACGGTCCAATGTAGAGTAAAGGCAAAAAATAACGTTTTCTAATTATATGTAAATATCAACAGTAATAAAGACATTTGATTGATTGAAATAAGTAAAAGTTGTTCGGAATTACGTCCCTAAAAACTTGTTAACCCTTTATTTGGCTGAGTAAACCCTTTGTTTGGGCTTATGTTTAAACGATTACCAAAAACGCACCTATTTTACTACCAATAAATTCGCAATGACTGCCAGAATGGATAAATGTCCACCAAATTTTGTTTGGATAAATGATCACCAAACTTCTTTTTATGTTTTGTGTACTTATGTTTTAAGTATTTTTTGTTGTTCTTACATGTTCAACCTAACACGAAGGATAAAGGGGGCTTCGCTTCGCTCACCCCCTTTACCCTTCCCCTAAGCTACCGCAGTATTTTGCCCTGATTTTCTGCAACTTTTGTTGTTCATTTATCCATTTTGGGTAGGAAAACAATATTTTGGTGATCATTATATTTGTTGCCCTTTGTTTGGGTGAGTAATATAGTCGAAAACCAAGGAAAAATTCTGCATCTGCCACATAAGTGGTTAAAATATAACCACACCTTTGC
This sequence comes from Argyresthia goedartella, assembly GCA_949825045.1. Classification (NCBI taxonomy): domain Eukaryota; kingdom Metazoa; phylum Arthropoda; class Insecta; order Lepidoptera; family Argyresthiidae; genus Argyresthia; species Argyresthia goedartella. The sequence goes on from OX463807.1 coordinate 22,147,797, forward strand.
TGTAGCTACATAAATCGGCTACTCCATCTACGACCGTAAAAAACCACTTCGTCGTCACTATAGCTTACTGTATACTTTATATTGAGTAAGTATGATCTCGTTTCTGAATCAGATTTTAAGCATATCTATATACAGTGCTAATAGAGCGACATCTGGTGTTAGAAAAAGCTACTATCATCTGACGATGGCAAAGATTAACGATTAAAATCAGTTAACGATTCGGCCAACCTCGGAAATTGTCGTGAATCCCTCATCTCTCGCTAGAGAGAGAGATAGATCGGATTTAGGCGATGATATCCGAGAAAAGCCGAATCTTTAACTGATTTTAACAGTGGCAGAGAAGAGACAAAAAATGACGTTTTCCAAACATATGTTAATATTTACAAAAAAATAATAATTTTGAATTTGAATATGACATCACAATAGGGTTAGTTAGCGTTAAAAATACTAATAATAAACATTTAATTTCAGGTAAAGTAACCCATTTCGATAAATACTTTGAAAATAGAGATATACATAGTCAGGTCATAAGTTCTGTCACATGTGCAATATGAAATAATTTAGACATGTTTATTATTTATGTAAACATTTATATAGCAAAATGAACTTGATAAAACATAAATTCTTATGGTAATAAAGTTTATTCAAAATGACCCCCGCGATTTTGAAAACAGGCCTTTATTCTGCGCGGCCAGTCGTCTATCGCAGCACGATCGAGGTCCATGTCAATATCGGCGGCTGCCTTAATCAAGGATGCCTTGAGTGACTCCAAATCAGGATGAGGCTTTGAGCAGGCCTTTTCCTCCAAGTGTTGCCATATCTTGTAATCTAACGAACTCAAATCTGGACTGGAGGAGGGCCAGTCTTCGTGCCGGATGAAGTCGATTTCACGCGCCGCCAGCCACTCTTGTGTGCTTTTCGCTCTATGAGCTGGCGCAGAATCTTGTTGGAATACCCAGTGCCTGTTATTAAACATGGTATGAGAAACAGGTTCCACAAGGTTCTTGAGGAGTGTATTTTGATATACAACTGCATTCGTTTTTACGCCTTTCTCACAAAAATGTACCTCAGTTAAGCCCCAATAAGAAACTCCCAACCAAACCATGAGCGAGGATGGAAAATGACCTCGTTGGACACGCGGAATACGGTTGCTCGCTTCTTCACTGCTGTGTGCGTACACCTTATCATTTTGTTTGTTGTAGCTCTCTTCCACGGTGAAAATTTTTTCATCCGAAAAAAGAATTTCCCGATGCTTTTTTCCCGCGTACCGCTTCAACAAAGCGCGCATCTCTTCAGTCTCAGGTCCATTAAACGAGCGTCCAAACGATGTCCTGTTTTTCTTCGATATGCCCTAAGCCCTAAGTCTTCATTTAACACCCTTTTCACCGTGGTCCTGCTTAACCCCATCTGAAGGGCCAACAGTTTCTGCTTACGTATGGGATTTCTTTGAATTCGCGCCTTCACAGCTTTTATCACTGCTGGAGTCCTAACAGAGCGAGGGCGACCACTTCTTGACCTGTCATCTACACTAGAGTCTTCATTGTATCTTTTTATGGTACGATAAACGAAACTTTTGGTTATATTAAAATTTTTCAGTAAGTCGAAAATCTGAATTGGCGCATAACCGCAACGATGCAACGCAATAACTGCGACACGGTCTTCTTTAAGTGTCCACTCCATATTTAAAATGAGGAAAATTCTAAAAAGTACACATTTTTATTTTCATGAAAAATTCGAAATTCGAATTCAATAAACTTTTTTGTGGCCAGCGTTCTAAATTCAAAAGTTTATTTTGTGTGACATAACTTATGACCTTACTGTGTATATTGTACGGTTACGTACTGTTACAACCCCTATTAATATGTAGATAAAGCATAATAGAGCATAATCTCCACATGGCTGTATTTTTCCGTGTTAATTACTGTTGATCATCATTTTTAGACTTCGTCGTTTCTTACTCTTTTGTATTTTGGTCAGTTAGATTCAGTCACTCGCGGAAAGCGGTTAAGTATTCTGCTACATCAAAATTGGGAAGTTATAAAGTTTGTGTAATTCTCTTTGAGATCAATAAATATTAGTGTTAGTGACTTTGTGTTTTTTTTTAAAAGACAAACGACCCAAGCCGCCTAACAACTTAAGTCAGAAGTGGGATGACAGGAAGGTCTTATTTACTGAGACTCTGCCATCCGAATCCGTGGCCACATTTCGTCAAATTGATCGACAGTAAGACTCGACCCCAGGTTGGGCCTGCATCAGCCGCATCCTAGCACCTAGTGATCCGACGGTTAGTCTCCGCTCCGTAGCGTGAGCCCGCGATCTTCACACACGAACTGCTTCACCAACCTGGTCGACGGTCAGCCTCAGCATCAGCTCAAGCCCGCACCATTACTCATCTGTAGATGATGACACAGATCTAACTCAACCATCATCATCCAAGGAAACATTCTCCCACGGCAGTCTTCATACAAACTCTGTTTTGTGGAAAATTCCACATCGTCAACTGCCGCCTTCACGTTATTTGCTGGCGATAGTAACAGGAGCGTTGCAAAGCCTGTTATTTATTGGATACCCTCGGGCGCCTTACATTAGCGCCTACTTTCCTGTGCGCCACCTGCCTGCACACATACTACCTGCGCGTGACACTGCCGTGAGAATGAAACTCGAGATCTTCATCACCGTGTTCTTGTGAGTTAAAATTCAAAGTTTACATTAAGTGTTTCAGTGATATTTCTACAAGGTTTTACAATATATTTTTATGCTATTTTACATTTTATAATTTTTACTTGTGTGTGATTTCTAATTATATACTACTCTTGTCTAACATATCACAGTTCGATTAATGTCGAAACTTAAATCTGAAACCGAAGACGTCAGTCTAATATCAGAAGATAGCGAATCTTCAGCAGCCGCTGAAACCGCTGAATCTTCTAACTCAATACCTGAAAAACCCTCTAAAACCAAAATGTCTGTCACTCTTGGTGTTCTCACTAAATTCATCAAAAGCTATAATGGTGACAAGGAGTCACTCCCTGCTTTCTTAACAAACTGTGACAATGCCATGTCCTTAGCTACCCCCGAGCAACAAAACCTGCTCTGCAAATATATACTCTCTCAACTAGAGGGTAAGGCACAAGTAGCCTGTAGCTTAAAAAGCTTCACAAAATGGGAGGATATAAAAGCCTTTCTCAAATCAACTTTTGTAAAAAAAAAACACGCAACACATCTTTTGGTTGACTTGCAAAATTGCAGACAACTCTTTTCAGAAGATGTCACCAAATATTCATTGCGTACTAACTAGAATACAATCCGACATTCACTACAATTGCAAAGATTCCAAAGAACTTCTTGGCCGTATAGCAGCCATGGAAGATCTCGCGCTCAATACCTTCATGTTAGGCCTAAGTGGCTCAATTTCTAATATTGTGCGATGTTCTGCATCGCACAATATTAGAAATTGAGCCACACCCCTCATGTTTAAATGAAGCGGTACAGCACGCTATTGAAGAGGAAAAGCTGTATAAGTTAAAACAACAGTCAACATCCTCACATCGCTCTCAAAAACAGTGCTCTACATGCAATAAATCAGGGCACACATCCTCTGAGTGTTATAAAAATAAAAAGCCTCACTCAAATAACACACAAAGGTCCTTTAACGTAAATTCTGCCCAAACCCAAGGTACATCTCAAGGTTCAACTAATGCAAATGTCAAGCACTGTAAATACTGTAAGAACCTTGGTCATACCCTTCAGGGATGCCGTAAACTAAAATACAAAAATCGGCAAAATAATAACCAAGGTCAAATACCAAACTCTAACTCAACTCATGCAAACGTGCATGTAACGCGTGAAGACCAAGTCCTTGATTTAAACAGCGAATGATTTCGGATCAGTGCCTGCCGAAATCGTGCTTTAAAAACGGCACAAATAAGCCCGCTGATTTTGACTCAAGCCTTACTAAGTCCCAAAACTTAAATTCACCTCGGGCAACGTTCCCGAGTCACACACCTCGTAAAAATTCGAGTTCATCTCAGCATCCACTGAGTTCACTGAGTTCACTGAGTTAATCTCTGCCTAAAGGCAAGAGTTTTGCTAAGTCCACAACTCACGTGCCACAATGCGAAAGCACGTCGAGTCACACATCTCGGAAAAATCCGAGATCCACTCAGCCTACACTGGGTTCCCTAAATTCTCTGAATTCTAAAGAAAAGTCACTGACTCCACCTCTGTCTAAAGACAAGAGTTTTGCTAAATCCACACCTCACGTGCCACAATGCGAAAAGACGTCGAGTCATGCTATTTTAAATCAAAACACACCTCGAGAAAATTCGAGTCCTACTAATTTTACTGAGTCAAAAAATACATCTCGTAACAAGTCGTATTCTACCACTTCTATATCCCGGAAAAATAAACAAAGGTCACTGAACCCTTCTACTAACTGCACTGAATTAAATCATACTACCGACTCTATTCCAATCTTTGAGACCTATACCAAAAAGGTGTCTCTACCACACATTTATTTACAAACTAGCCATTCTACGGAACCACTGTGTTTCCTCGTAGATACAGGCGCGAGCATCAGTATCGTCAAAAACTCAAGTCTCAGAGAAACTCCACACCTTTCACACGAAATTGTAAGACTCAAAGGCATAAGTAACACTAAATCTTTAATTAAAATATTAGGAACCTTTCAGATGGTAATTAACATACCCCAAGAATCATTGAATTACAAATTTCATGTTACAAGCGATGACGTCAGTTTGGAATACTATGACGGAATCATCGGCAGTGATTTCTTTAGTCATTTTAAAGTAAAAATTGACTACCACTGAAAAACTTTGCTAATTAAAGGCCAATCCCTACCTATTGTTTATAATCAGCCAACCTACATTATCACGGCCCGCTCTGAGGCCGTTATCGAATGCGCAGTATCAAATTACTCGCCCGAGCTTAATCAAAATAATGAAGCCCTTATTCTAGATCATGTCTTATGCAATGGTGTTTATGTTGCTAATTGCATCGTCTCAATTAAATCTAATGCAAAAGTTAATGTTTCTGTTTTAAACACCACTGACTCAAGTATAGAAGTCAAAGACTATTATGTGAAACTAACACCATTCGAACAGAAGTTCCTCACTGAGTCTTGTCACGAAATAAATTCGACAAATACTTCTGAATCGGATCGATTAAATATAGTGCTAAGTCAAATCCGCTGTTCTCATCTCAATGATGAAGAGAAAAGGTCACTATTCGAATGCTGTTCCCAGTACCATGACATTTTCCATCTCGAAGGTGACCCTCTGTCTTTCACTCATGCTATCGAGCATTCTATTAATTCCGGTAATGCACCGCCTATTCACGTTAAATCATATCGCTTCCCTGAGTGTCATAAAGAGGAAGTCGACACTCAAATCACGAAAATGATCGACCAAAATATAATCCGTCCCTCTGTTTCACCATGGAGTGCCCCTGTGTGGGTTGTCCCAAAGAAAATGGACGCTTCAGGCAAAAAGAAGTGTAGAATCGTCATCGATTACCGTCGCTTAAACGACGTCACTGTTTCAGAAAGCTATCCACTGCTTCTAATCACCGACATTCTTGACCAATTAGGACATTCCAAGTACTTCAGTACTTTGGATCTCACGAGCGGATTTCACCAAATTAAAATGGGCTCAGTCGTCGCCCCAAAAACTGGATTTACCGTGTCTAACAACTCTAGTAACTCTGGCCACTATGAGTTTGTCAGAATGCCTTTCGGGTTGAAAAATGCCCCCGCTACTTTCCAACGCCTTATGAATACGGCGCTTTCAGGGCTTCAAGGTCTCCACTGCTATGTTTATTTAGATGACTGTATCATATACTCTCATGACCTTGACTCCCACATGACCAAGCTAAAGCTAGTCTTCGACCGACTGCGTGAATTCAACTTGAAACTGCAGCCAGACAAGTGTGTATTCTTACGCCGCGAAGTCGCATATTTAGGACACATCATAACGGACAAAGGCGTGTCTCCGAATCCTGAAAAAGTTGAATCCGTGACAAATTTTCCCACTCCGACTAACGTAAAACAAATCAAGTCCTTCCTAGGCCTAGTCGGATATTACAGACGATTTATTGAGATTTTTCTAAGTTAACAAAACCACTGACTTCACTGCTTAAAAAGGATATTCCATTTGATTGGACTCCAGAACAACAAAATGCTTTCCAAATTCTCAAGGACAAACTCACCACAGCCCCACTGCTTCAATACCCTAATTTTTCAGCTCCGTTTGTGATAACTTCGGATGCTAGTAACTATGCTGTCGGTGCAGTTCTGTCTCAAGGCGACATAGGTAAAGACCAGCCTATTGCCTACGCGTCGCGTACATTAAATAAGCCAGAAGGCAATTATTCAACTACCGAGAAGGAACTTCTCGCGATCATATTCGCAGTCAAAACTTTCCGTCCCTATATATTTGGTCGGAAATTCAAAATTGTCACAGACCATCGTCCCTTGGTATGGCTGTTCAACGTAAAAGATCCCGGTAGTAGACTCATTCGTTGGCGCCTTAAGCTTGAAGAGTACGACTACGAAATAGTGTACAAACAAGGTCGTCTCAACTCTAATGCTGACGCGTTATCACGCTGTCCCGTCAACGCAATTCACGCTGATTCCCTGTTAAATTCAACTTACGAAAAGTATTTCAAGGAACAGTTTACAAACAAACTTCCAGATTCCAACACTGTTATTGAGAAGCACACTGAGGCTCTACAGCTGACAAAATTAAAATCAATAACATGTCCCGTCTCATTAGATCTCGATTACTCTTTGCCTCACTGCGAAGAGATATTGTCGCAACTCGACAATTCCGCTGACTTGTTCAATTCTGAGCGAGAACCTTTTACTGTTCAGAGCATAAATAGTAACAATAAAATTTATTACTTTCCATACACTAAGGTTCATCACTATGAAGAGACGAAGTACAAGGACATTTACAACTTGTTGATAAAACTTAGAGATCTTATTCTGAAAGATCACCCTGAAATCACTGATCTCGCAACATCCGACTTTACAGACCCATTTTCCAAAATTTCATATACGAAAATCTATAACATGATTTCCCAAGTCTTTAATAACATTAACATCAAAATTCATATCTACAAAAATCAACTGATCTACCCGACTCCTGTCGAGGTCCCAAAAATATTAAAGGAAAACCACGATTCTACTATCGCTGGTCACCCAGGATCAAAGCGGATGTACAATAGAATAAAAGCTGCCTATTACTGGAAAGGCATGCGTTCTGATATTGAGGATTATGTTAAAAAGTGTAAACTTTGTCAGGTCAATAAACCTTTACGAAAATCAAATAAAGCCCCAATGGAGATTACGTCAACCTCTACGAGACCATTTGAACGATTAACTCTCGATATAGTTGGTCCCCTACCCGACGCGGGTTTTCAAAACTTTAGATTCATCTTAACATTACAGGATGATTTAACTAAATTTTCAAGCGCATACCCCATGGTCACTGCGATAAGTGACGAGATAGCTAGAAATCTCGTACATTTTATGTCTCTTTTTGGATTTCCCAAAACAATACTCACCGATTTAGGTACTTGTTTTACCTCAGAATTGTTCAAACAGCTTACTGAAATCCTGAAAATCAAGTCTCTATTTACTACTCCTTACCACCCACAGACCAACGGAGCACTAGAACGCTCACATACTGAAGGAATACCTAAAATCCTTCGTCAACGAAAACCAAAACGACTGGCACTGTTATCTGTTTACTGCCATATTGGCATACAATACTACCCCTCATTGTACCACTGAGTTTACCCCATACGAACTTCTTTGTGGTTACAAGCCTATTATTCCAAATTCCTTATATGAGACCTCCAGTAATACGAGTACATTCGCGCATTGCAATACAGAATGCGTTTTAGCCGCGAAAAAGCTATCGAAAAGTGTTTAATATTTACGCTTCGGAACGCACCGGTTTTTTCGTTGCGCGGATCGACCGCGAGTGATCGGGACATCACTAGCTGTCACTTGTATAGAACCGAAATGACGAGTTAGAGGTTACTTTTTTTGCACATGGAAAATGTCGGCGTCAGGCATTCGGGCCTTGGCTGTATGTTATTTGTAATAATTGTCTATCACAGGTATCGGGGCCTGGTCGGAATGTTAATTGTAATAATCACGGAACAATCGTCGGGAAATAAGTAGATTTCACGTCATCGGAGTGAGTGCTTCGTGTTGTGAAAGGTTGAAGTGATTCGGTGATCAATTCGTCGCGTTCGGATAGCGACCCTTGTGTCAGCAGCGGGCTGCGACGAGAGTAAGATTCGACTCCCAACTCCCCCCACCCTGGTGTTCCTCATCCTGTATTCCTGCCTCGAATTGAGCTTTCGAATACCAGTCGACGGCGTCAAGGTCAATACTGCTTTGTGACATTCCACTGAAAAGCAACCCTACCCCAAGATTCCACGCCCTGTCGGTTGAGGCGTGGAATTAATCACTTTGGTAGCAGAGCGTGGTTTCCTAGTAGGAAATCGATTCACGGACGGTTGTAGGGGTGTTTTTTTGCCACATTGTAGCTGGGAGAGGGTGGATACCTCAGATTGGTCGGCAATCATTTTGTGAATGAGTCGTGTGGTCGGTATACCACAATTTAGGTTCATTTTCGGTTAGTGAACGTATAATTGACGATTTAGTTAACAATTATTATAAATTTGTAGTCGGAAACTACTCGGTGTGCATAAGGAACAGTCATTCGGTCGGACTATAGTATTGCAGTCGGGTTCCATAGTATTGCAGTGTTATTTCGGATTACAGAGCAGGGTCAGGCTATTTAAGGGGTATTAAGCTGATTTTGCTGACCTCAGTAGAAGTGTGGGTCATATCGGAGGGGCCACTTCTAGAAGGTTCACGGCTACCTACATTATAATTAATTAAAAATAGCCTTTTTTCTTATAATAAAGTTTTGTGTGTTATTTTTTATTGTGCTTTATGGTGACATTCTCTAATTGATTTAGAGTGTATAGTTATAAGGTGTATGTCCACAGGGCGACCATATTAAATATTTTTTAGGATTTAATTGTTTTAGTGGTTGCCTTAGTTTTGACAACTTAGTTTTAATTTCTGTGCCCAGTGCTGACGGGCAAGTGCTGGTCTCTGGCTATAGTTAGTTCGGTAGTGAAGTATAGGACCAGAATCTATTAAATCGGTCAACATGGCACCTTCACCCTTGACGGTACTGCGGAATGGTGTCCGGGAGAAAATGAGATGGCTCGCCCATACTCATCAGTATGTGGAGCGATCGGACATGGATAATGTCCTGCTCAAGCGTGTGGAGGACGCAATGACACGCGTCGGGAAGGTGTGTCGGCTGGCTGCGGAGGCTGAAGCTCTCGAGCTTACTTATGAAGCTTTGGTGGCTACAGTGAAACAGCTCTGCGCGGATGCTGACCAAGCGATGGAATGCTTGGGTGACATCGAGCGTCGCGAGGAGAAAATTAAGCGGTCGCGAAGGAATGACCGTGGGGAAGGTAACGGAGACCCACCCCCGAAGGGTGTTGTTGGACGGCTGCCACACCTGGAGATTCCGGCCTTCAGTGGGGCAATTGATGAGTGGCCGGCCTTCATCAATTTATTTGATAGTTTGGTCCACGGTCGGGACGACCTGGACAACGCCTACAAGTTGGCCCAACTATTGATGGCTCTGCGGGGTGAACCGAAGGAGTTGGTCGGTCACCTAACAGTCACGGCGGGCAATTATGAGATAGCCAGGTCCATATTGTTTGACCGCTACCAACACAAACGGCGGTTGGTTGATGCGCAGCTGGGGAAGCTGTTTAGCATCCCTAGAGTAACCCGGGATGTCGACATCCGAGTACAGGTGCTCAACCCTGTGCTGGTGGCCACTAAGGCCTTTCAGAACCTTGGTCTTCCGGTAGACCAATGGTCATACATTGTTTTGTATATGGTTTTGTCACGATTGCCTGCAGCTGTTCAAAGTCGGTTTGAACAGCTGTATGGGGGCAGTAGCACGGAACTGCCCACGCTCGTCCAATTGACGGATTTTTTGGAGGGTGAATGTAGGCGTTGTGACACACTGGACACGGAGGCCAGTGTGCAGCGCCAACCCGCGCGGATGCGGGAGGGGCCGCGCCCCCCGCCCCCACGAGGGGGAGGGAGGTCGAAACAATTTGGCGTTTTGAATGCCGTGCCGTCGGGTGACGGCTGTGTGCACTGCGACAGTGCCGGTCATGACGTGACCAGTTGCGCCAAATTTAAGGCGCTCGGGGTAGCTGCCCGCAGGAAGATTGTCTTCCGTCACCGATTGTGTTTCGGTTGTTTGGGGCCGCACACGCTGAGCGAGTGCTCGCGCGCGTTCCCCTGTGAGTGCTGTGGTGGCAAGCACCACATAGTGTTGTGCCTGAATCGGTCAGGCCCTTCGGACGCTCACCAGGGCCGGACTCAGGTTGGTCGGCCACAGGGCCCAACCAGGGCCAGACCCAGTCCCCCTCCGGGCAACGGGAGTCACCAACGGAGTGACTGGGGTACCCGCGGACGGGACCCCCCCCCGAGGAGAAGGGGGCAGCGCGGGGGGTAACATGCGGGATAGCCAGGGTTCGGTCGCCGCTGTCCACGGTCAGCGAGGACTTCGGGCCGCTGGCTCACCGCGTGTTACGGGCGGGTGTCAGATGGCACCTATGAGTAGCGCGAAGGCTGGGAGTCCACCACCTTCTGCGCCACCCTGCCCGTCGCTCTGGGAGGCGAACAGGCAGGCGAACAGTCGGATGTCGCCCCCATTCCTAGAGCGCCCCAGGTTGGATCCGCTCTCCCCCATTCATCCACGGTGCGCACCGGGCACACCGTACACCGTCCGGTATGGTCGGATACCGGGACAGCGAGGGGCCTTTTATACGGGTTGGGACCCCTTGATGTACATACGGTCTGATATGCCGGTTGCATATCAGCAGCCGAGTTACTCCAAGGCCGACGGAGGTCTGAGCGGGTTCGGATCCCGCGGAGGTTCCCGCTAGGGACACGCCGCCCACTTACAGGGTGCCGCCACTCCACAGACGGTCATGCTCCCCACCGCCTCTGTGATAGCGTGGAGTTCGGACGGCAAATCATGTGTGGCACGAGCACTATTGGACTCGGGGGCCCAGGGGTGCTTAGTCTCGTGCAACCTTGTAAGACGGTTGGGCATTTCGGTAAGGGAGTATCCACATTCCATTCGGGAAATTGGGAACACGGAAGTCGGTTCCGTTAAGGGAGTATGTCGGATTACTCTCTCGTCACGGGTGGATTCATCGGTGAATCTGACGGTCACGGCATTAGTCATGCCTAATGTGATGGGCTCACACCCTCACGTACGGTTGTCGCCCTCGGTGCGACAGATGGTCGCTGGGTTGTCACTGGCTGACCCGGAGTTTGATATTCCGGGCCCAGCAGACATTTTATTGGGTGTCGATGCCTTGGGATACCTGTTAGTGCCAGGTGTTCACGTGTTGCAGGCGACTGGTCTGGTTTCGGTCAACATCAGACTGGGCCATGCGGTAATGGGTCCGGTCATGCCGGCTGCCCCACGCCTAGCGACTCGTAGTCCCTTATTCGGTTCTGAACTCTCGGAGGTGATACAGAAGTTTTGGGAGGTGGAGGAACCACCTACGGTCCGCCGGTTGGACCCGGTTGAAGAAGAGTGTGAATAGTTTTATCGGAACAATACTGGTCGCCTTCGGTCAGGTCGATTTCTCACACGTCTTCCATTCCGGAGTGATCGCCCACCGCTGGGCAGTTCACACCATGCAGCCGAGACGCGGCTTCTGTCGATGGAACGGTGCATGAAGCGTGACGGGATTTTCCGGCAGAAGTATGTCGACTTCATGCGGGAATACGAGTCGCTCGGCCACATGTCGGTTTCGGGTATCGACTGGAAGCGTGAAGACCACTGCTTCCTGCCCCATCACGCGGTATTGAGGACCCCGGAGGGCAAAATACGGGTAGTGTTCGATGGATCGGCATCAACATCTAACGGCATGAACCTGAACCAGTGTTTGCATTCAGGGCCGAAGTTGAACCATGACATCGCGGATGTTATCACACGGTTCCGTCGACACAATGTTGTGTTTGTAGCTGACATCCGGATGATGTTTAGACAGACGGTCATTCACCCTGACGATAGACGGTATCAGCTGATACTGTGGCGAGAGAGCCCAGATCAGCCCATCAAGGTGTACGAGCTGAACACCAACACGTACGGGCTACGGTCTAGTCCTTATTTGGTGATTCGCACTCTGCGGGAGTTAGCGGATCGAGAACGGTTAAATTTCCCTAGAGGAGCAGCGATCCTGGAGCAGGATCTCTACGTGGACGATATCTTTACCGGTGCAGATTCCGTAGAGGAGGCGCTCGCTCGACGGGACGAGCTAGTTGAGCTCTTACGGGGTGGAGGTTACGAGCTCCGGAAATGGATGTCGAACTCTCCAGAGTTACTGTCTTCCGGATGACTACCAGCAGGATCCCCACATTTTCAAAAATCTGGAAAATCCGAATATGTTGTCGGTATTAGGCGTCCAGTACCAGCCGGTGTCAGACATGTTTTCGTATCGGGTCGAGTTGGACTGCCCGAAGGTCTGGACGAAACGGAACGTCCTTTCAACGGTGGCTAGGACATTTGATCCAAACGGGTGGATCACCCCGGTATCATTTCAGCTCAAGTGTTTTATGCAGCAATTGTGGTATGCTGAGCTGAAATGGGACGACCCGATCGGCGGGTCATTGAGCTCAGAGTGGGACTCGTTCTTTTCGACCCTCCCTGGCATCAATCGGATTTCACTGCCACGGAGGTTGGTCCCCACCAAACGATACACCGCCACCCTGATGGGTTTTGCGATACCTCGGAGAAGGGCTACAAGGGCTACAAGGGGTCGACTCCTCGGGGGAGGTTGATGTGCGGTTGGTCATGGCCAAGAGCAAGGTTGCGCCGTTACGCACTCGCCTGACCATTCCCAAATTAGAGCTTTCAGGAGCGGCTCTCCTGACTCGTCTGGTCAACCACACGATGACGGTTCTTCGTGGGTCAATAGCGTTAGAAGATACGGTCTACGCTTGGACGGACAGCCAGATCGTGTTATGCTGGCTGAAGGCTTCAGTTCACAAGCTGGAGATTTTTGTGGCGAATCGGGTTTCGCAGATTTTGAATTCGGAGGTTCCCTTAATCTGGAGACATGTTCCAGGGGAAATGAACCCAGCAGACTGTGCGTCTCGTGAGTGTCACGCTCCGGAGTTAGTTGGACATCCCTGGTGGTGGGGTCCAAAATGGTTGACTCAAGCCGAATCCGATTGGCGAATGAGTCCACGCGTTACCTCGGCGAACGGCGCCTTGACAATCGGTGTCTGTACGACGCAACCAAAGCTGGAAGAGGAGTTCAGCCTGCTGGAACGGTACAGCTCGCTCGACAAGCTAGTCAAAGTGTCCGCCTGGAACTTCCGATTTGCGCGGAATTGTCGCAATTCTGAGGCGCAACGGGTGCGGACACAGGTCTTGACACCACGGGAACGGAACCATGCGTTGTTCGCATTTGTACGGAACGTGCAGACGGTGCACTTTAAGTCCGAACTGGACATTCTGAGACGCGGACGCGTCCAACTGAAGGGAGCTGTGGCTCGGCTCAACCCGTTTATTGACCCTCAAGGATTGCTGAGGGTAGGAGGTCGGCTGCGGAATGCCAACCTGCCTTATGCGGCTCGCCACCCGTTGTTACTTCCTAGGAAGGGGAAGTTGGTCGAACTGTTGATACAGGATCGACACATTCGGAATGGGCATGTCGGATGCCACGCCTTGATGGCGTTTCTCCAGCGCGAGTTCTGGATTCTATCGGAAAGACGCTTAGTGCGTAGCGTCGTATTTCGGTGCCTGCCTTGTTATCGGGCCAAGGCGGCTACGATGCAGCCCCAGATGGGCGATTTGCCCTCGGATAGGGTTAACGAAATCCGGCCCTTTGCGGGTGTCGGAACGGATTTCGCGGGACCATTCATGGTCAAGTCTTCACAGCTACGGAACGCCAGATTAGTGAAGGCATACCTGTGCGTCTTCGTGTGCTTGGCCACGAAGGCAGTCCACTTGGAGGTGGTCAGTGACCTCACTACAGAGGCATTTATCGCATGTCTAGATCGGTTCGTCTCACGAAGGGGCCTCCCGACATTAATCCGTTCGGACAACGGCACAAATTTTGTCGGAGCCAGGCGATATCTGCAGGAGGTCACTCAATTCCTGAACGGTAACCAGGACGCCATCGGTACGGCTTGCTACCGACGAGGGATTGAATGGGTTTTCAGTCCGCCGGGATGACCTCATTGGGGAGGAGTTTTTGAGGCTGCGGTTAAATCAGCTAAGTCACACCTGACGAGGATCATCGGTGAGACCTCTCTACGCTTTGAAGAGCTTGCGACGCTGTTCTGTAAAATTGAAATGACACTGAACTCACGTCCGTTGTGCCCGCTCAGTTCGGATCCAAATGATTTGGAAGCGTTGACGCCGGGTCACTTCCTGATAGGTCAGCCCCTTAACGCACTGCCAGAATACCCATTCGGTGATGTTAAGTTAAGTCGGTTAACTAGGTGGCAAATGTTGCAGCAGATGGCTCAAGATTTTTGGAAACGGTGGTCCCTTGAGTACTTGCACATCTTGCAGCAGCGCCTTAAGTGGACTGACCGGACGAGCCCCCCTCAAGTCGGTGATTTGGTGCTGATTAAGGATGCGAACCTGCCATCATTGAGATGGAGACGAGGACGGATCGTCAATTTCTACACGGGTCGGGATGGCACGCCTCGATCAGCAGAAGTCAAGGTTGGGGACTCGGTCCTCAAGAGAGCGGTCGCAACACTTTCTCGCCTTCCTATTGATTAGGGACAGGTTCGGGCCTGTCCGGGCGGGTGACTGTTCAATATTTATGCTTCGGAACGCACCGGTTTTTTCGTTGCGCGGATCGACCGCGAGTGATCGGGACATCACTAGCTGTCACTTGTATAGAACCGAAATGACGAGTTAGAGGTTACTTTTTTTGCACATGGAAAATGTTGGCGTCAGGCACTCGGGCCTTGGCTGTAGGTTATTTGTAATAATTGTCTAACACAGGTATCGGGGCCTGGTCGGAATGTTAATTGTAATAATCACGGAACAATCGTCGGGAAATAAGTAGATTTCACGTCATCGGAGTGAGTGCTTCGTGTTGGGAAAGGTTGAAGTGATTCGGTGATCAATTCGTCGCGTTCGGATAGCGACCCTTATGTCGGCAAGCATCACGACGGCGACAGCAGCAGGCTGCGACGAGAGTAAGATTCGACTCCCAACTCCCCCCACCTTGGTGTTCCGCATCCTGTATTCCTGCCTCGAATTGAGCTTTCGAATACCAGTCGACGGCGTCAAGGTCAGTACTGCTTTGTGAAATTCCACTGAAAAACAACCCTACCCCAAGATTCCACGCCCTGTCGGTTGAGGCGTGGAATTAATCAAAAAGATTAGAGTTAGTAAAGAAAGGTCAAAGCAATATTATGACGCAAACTCTCGTGACGTCACATATAAAACAGGTGATATGGTTTATTTAAAGCAACACCATAGGCTTAGGAAAACGCTTTCACCAATATGGAAAGGCCCTTTTAAAATTATAAAAGTGCATAACAAGCACAATGTAACTCTTCAAGTCGGCTGTAAACATATAAAACACCTCACAAACGAAATTAAGCCTGCTAAATCCTAACCTATTCCACTCTATTTATTTCCAGAGCCCTGCTCTATGGATGCTACGCTGAGTCTAAAGTAACTCCGATAGTACGTAGTCCCGGAATTTATTTTGAACCTATTACAACGGTTCACTTTCATAACGATTACTGGAAGGTAATCACGCACATTGATCTTATAACCCTAGAGCCCTATCTTCAAAATGTAGAACACTTATTACAAAAGACTCAAGATCTTTGTAATAAAATACAATCATCAGACCTCATCCAATGTAAGGATGTCTGCAGCCCAATTGAAGTCTTAAATGAGTCTAATTTTATCAAATTGCAATCACTATCTCATATTATCTCTACTCAAACCCCAACGAAGGTCAAACGATCTTTAGAATTTGGCGGAGAGATTCTAAAGTTTTTCTTCGGCACATTAGACGCGCACGACGCCTGGAAATATGATGCCGCTATCGAATCTTGCAGAAAAAGCGAGAACAAACTGTTTTATTTGATGAAAGACAACATTCATATTGTTAAATCGACAATTAATAATTTTAACTCTACGATTTATAAACTCAATCAGAATGAAATTAAACTGAATGCCCAAATTAATAATATGAATGAAATCTTATCTCAAATCACGAAAACAGATAATGTGTTATATTCTATGTCTAGGATAAATAGCTTACTTAATTTAATCGAAAGTTCCCTACTTTCTCTTTCTAATTTGATTGATACTACGTTAAATGCTATCTTATTTTCTAAGGTTAATATACTACACCCTAGTGTGATAAGTCCCTCAAAACTGTTTGCTGAGCTATCAAAACACAGCAACCACATAAACAAAAGACTAGACTTTCCTGTTTTAAACAAACTGTTTTATTTGATTGAAGACAACATTCATATTGTTAAATCGACAATTAATAATTTTAACTCTACGATTTATAAACTCAATCAGAATGAAATTAAACTGAATGCCCAAATTAATAATATGAATGAAATCTTATCTCAAATCACGAAAACAGATAATGTGTTATCTGTTTTCGTGATTTGAGATATATAAGATAAGATTATTATTATTATCCTATGTCTAGGATAAATAGGTTACTTAATTTAATCGAAAGTTCCCTACTTTCTCTTTCTAATTTGATTGATACTACGTTAAATGCTATCTTATTTTCTAAGGTTAATATACTACACTGTTGTGATAAGTCCCTCAAAACTGCTAGTGTGATAAGTCCCTCAAAACTGTTTGCTGAGCTATCAAAACACAGCAACCACATAAACAAAAGACTAGACTTTCCTGTTGAACTAAATATAAACAAAATTCATTCACTAATTGACGTGTCGGAACTTAACTGTTACTATTATAACAAAAGGATAGTTTTTGTTTTGCAGATTCCACTAATAACTTCCGATAGGTTCACAGTTTACAAAAATATACCTCTGCCTACCCCGCATGATGACTCACATGTCAGAACTTTCGCGCTCATTCAGCCTTCCGATAATTACATTGCTCTAAGTGATGACAGATTGCACTATGCTATGTTGGATAGTGTAGATAAGTGTAACTCCATTTGTAAACTTGTCTCAATATTTTCAAGTAATGGTAATCCGAATTGTGAATCAAAACTCCTCCCGGAGGTGACAATGTCCTTGCCTCCTCAATGTAATGCGAAACTGTTATTTGGACAAATAAATATATATAACCGAAAATTGTATCGGTTTTTCAAAAACTATTCAGCTGATTCCAACTAGTTTCTACTCTTTCGTAATGAAGTCTCCATTGGATATTACTTTTGATATCACATTAGACGACTGTTGTAAGAAAGAAGTTTTTAACCAGACTCTACCTCATTTATCGCCAATTAATTTGAGCAAAATAAGTTTAGAGTCCTTGAAATATGCTACACATAAACTGGATAATTTAGAAGATGAATTAAGTAAATTACAATCAGAATCCCACTTTGTTAAATACAGTAGATACTATTCAGGTTTCACTTATGTTTTAACTATTATAATATCTCTGTTTGTTTTGTATAAACTCTATAAATGTTACAGAAATCGAATTGGCAATCGTAACTCTAGATGTTGTATACAAATATTCAATCAATGCAACAATAAGAATCTGCTGGTCAAACATCAAGCTAAAATGTCTAACTCTATTGAAATGTCAGATGTTTCTACTTCAGATGAAGAAAAAACATCTGTAAAATCTCTGCCAGCCCCACATACTAGTTATAAGTCTTATGATAACCTTCATGGAATCGAGGTTGCTCATCCTTCTAGACGTAATCTTAACTTTTAAGTGAATTCTGATAATACGTTTTGTACTTTTGTGTTAACAGTAAGTTTTGTAAGACTTCCTAAATTTGAGTTTTCTATTTTCACCAAAACTTTAGTTTAGAACTTCGCTTCATTTTTAAAGGGATGAAGCTCCATCAAAATGGGGGAGCTGTTACAACCCTTATTAATATGTAGATAAAGCTTAATAGAGCATAATCTCCACATGGCTGTATTTTTCCGTGTTAATTACTATTGATCATCATTTTTAGACTTCGTCGTTTCTTACTCTTTTATATTTTAGTCAGTTAGATTCAGTCACTCGCGGCAAGCGGTTAAGCATTCTGCTACTTCAAAATTGGGAAGTTATAAAGTTTGTGTAATTCTCTCTGAGATCAATAAATATTAGTGTTAGTGACTTTGTGGTTTTTTTTTAAAAGAAAAACGACCCAGGCCGCCTAACAGTTACCATAGTAACTAGTTACAAGTAAAATGCATTGTAAGCATATCGGCGCTTCAGTCGCCAGTTAGCCATTAGCTACGGGCGATGATATAAGTACATTTACATACAATTGAGAATGAATAAGTCGTTTAAGGTGACAATGGCGGTTTATCTTCTGGCAACTCAACCAACAACACCAACAGTAACAACAAAACATGTACGGGCAGAGACCAACAATCTCGTCCGTACATATATGTTTTATAACTACAGTAAAAACTTAAGCCAGTAATCGTTGGCCAGGAGCTAAAACCGATTCAATAATGTTATATTAAATCTCTCAAATTTGTTCAGCTATCTTGTAAAGGCATTTATATGACGGCGAAGTAGGTTACCTCCACGGCTTGTCTATACAAGGAGCGACCGAAATTCCCACACAAGGGAAATATGTCTGGAGCGCGTTGCCGGCTAAACGCTACAATTCACCTGAATGCAACGTCTCTCTAGACGGTAGTTATAGCAATCTGGATAGTCCCGGTTTGTATGATGGAAGCTGGAGGCTAATTCGAGTAAAAGGTAACGTCAAAGCGCTTCTCTTTGATTCGGGACTCCCATAGCCTAGAGACTGTGTAGAATTGGGTTTGTGGCAATAAATTTACTGACCAACGTTGGAGAATATTGGACAAGCTACATTCTATGGATGAGTAAATATTCCGGTGCTTATTTTATTGTACGAGTATATAATAATAAATCCATTAATATCCCCACCGAGGCTTTTACTCAAATAAGATCAAGATGAAGCCTAAATACGACTCTGACTCAGTGCGGGCTGATGGGGTTGTCAGGCCAGTGGCCAACCCGATTTTCCCATAAAAAGAAGTAAATTTCATAAAAGCAAGGAGTCAGCTTGGCAAGCCGCCCGTCATCAAATATTCCACCTCTAAATGATGAAAATTGACGGAATGTAAGTAATACGAAACATCCCTAATCCCAACACGAATACAGCCAGTTATGCGGATCCGCGGAGATTATATAACTGATTTAAATATGCTAAGTGAATGTGAAATACGAGTTAACGCTATATAAACATATTACAGTACGATTACTTTATCTTTACCGCTCGATACTTCTCGGCTTTTTGAATATTTTTTTAATCGTCAATCAATTAACTGTTTTCAGATGCATCCCTAAGTATACTCTTCAAGATACAGCTTTCTGCCAAATTTCAAGTTTCGGAAACGTCTTTATCGCTTTCAGCGACTAAAACCGAGAAGTGTCGAGCGGAAAAGTCAAAGTATCAATCGAACTGTACACAACTGAATATTTTTATTTACACACGTATCATAAACCCTCTTTATTGCGTCTAAAAATTGCACGTTAAGACCAGCATAATGTAAAACTATTTGGTAAAAACTCATTTCTTATCAGAAAATTTGTACATTATGACCATAATGTACAAAAAAATGTAAAATTATTCAAATTTCGAACGCCGACGCCCGCCTGGGTGCCGCCCCTAGTTTGTCTGTGAAGTTGGTAATACAGAACAAGCTAAACAACTGCAGATCAATGATCAATGCCACAATGCCGGTCAAACATGCGGTTCCTGAACACATCAAAGAGAGCTTATGATATGTGTGTAGATAAACTAGTGTGTGTAACTGTACATAATTAGGCATTAAAACTCTCGAGTGATATTATTATGAAACGAGCCGAACTCGAGTATTAATGCCCTCCATTATGTAGTCACATAAACTACTATAAAATATAGAATCTAAGAACTTTTCCAGTGGCAACATAACCACAACCAAACCAACTGAACTAAAAAAAGAAAGAGTTTGAAAATAGAACTTGCCTGAACCGGACAGGACCAATAGGATTTCAAGCTCTCAGCGCAGTTCGTTAGTTAGATTTGACGCCTTCAGATTTACATCGATAACATTTGTAGGTATTGAAGTGTGTAGGCTCCTACTGAAAAGAAACTCGTAGATTACAGAAGAATAGACGTTTTATTGGGCGGATAGATTACAGGAAGAATGAAAGTAAGAAGTGTAACAAAGCAAAAGCGCGGGAATGATCTTTCGTAAGCTAGTGGAGCGAGAAAAGCAATACGTGCGCATCGAGCTAGCGTATGAGAAGTCTGCTGCGACGATGTGTTGGCGCGGGGGCTGCGCGGGCGCGGCGGGGTGCACGCGCATCGCAAACCAGGCCTCGCCGGGCGGAGTGGTCGCAAACTTTGTTTTGCCGTTGCGCTTGACCACAGTCGCATGTCGCACGGTATTTGATGTTGGCGTTGACGTGACGGAGACGCCACACACTCCCCTACCGAGACCGTTGCTACGGTCGATAGTAGTCTGGGAATTTGACTCGTCGTCCGCTTTTTGTTATTTTCCCGTAATCTGAGTTCTTGGGCATGTCAGGAACGGCTGCAGGTATAGCCACCGGGACGGCGGCGGCTGTAACAGTGACAGGTATAGGGGCCTCTTCGTCTTTGGTAATGAAATCTGGTTTCAGACGGTCGATTGTGACGGTGACGGTTTTCCCGAGTATCTCGATTTGGTAAGTCTTGTCGCCGCGAGTGATGACCTTGTACGGGCCGCTGTATGGTGGTTCCAGTGACTTGAGTGGTTGACCCTGGCGTAGAAAAACGTGGTTTGCAGTTCTAAGGTTCCTGGGAACATAGAAAGGTTTGTTAGAGTGCCACCTAGTGGGTAGCGGTGAGAGGTGTGCCACATGGGAGCGTAGCATGGCAGCAAAGTCAGCCACCTCAGCTGACGAGTATGTGCTCTTTGTACTGAAGAATTCTCCTGGAAGGCAAAGAGATTCGCCATAGACTAGTTCTGCTGCGGTAGCTTGTATATCTTGTTTCCATGCTGTTCGTATACCTAGCAGAACCATGGGGAGTGTTTCAGACCAATCTTTATTATTATTATCACACATTATCGCTGCCTTCAACTGCCTATGTAATCTCTCGATCATACCGTTTGCGGCAGGGTGGTAAGCAGTCGTGCTGTGGTGATTAATTCCCAAGAGATCTGCAACAGATTTAAATAATTTGGACTGAAATTGCTGCCCTCGTTCGGTGGTCACGTGTTCGCAGCATCCAAATCTGGCTATCCATCCCGATGTAAATGCCATTGCACAGGATTCGGCGGTGATGTCGGTTAATGGATACGCTTCTGGCCATCGCGTGAATCGGTCGATTGCAGTCAGGCAGTATCTGTAACCATGAGACACGGGTAAGGGACCGATTAAGTCGATATGTACATGTTGAAATCTTGACGACGGCGTGTGAATTTTTGATAATGGTGCGGAAGTATGTCGTGAGACCTTGCTTTGTTGACAGGGAATACACTTACGGGCCCATGATCTACAATCCTTACGGACTCCTGGCCAAACGAATCGTTCAGTCACCAAATGCACCGTTGCTGATGCTCCAGGATGGCTGAGGCTATGTAATGCTTCACATACCTTTCTGCGGAAGTCCTTAGTGATGTACGGTCGCTGGTGTTGAGTCGACACGTCACAATAGATTTCAAGATTACTACCTGGTAGTCTGATTTTCTCGAGGTTCAGGCTGGTACCACTTTGTAGTAGAATCTTCAACTCGGTGTCTTCTTCCTGTGATCGAGCTAAAGCTGTGTAATCTACTGGCGAGACTACTTCTTCTATGCGCGACAGGGAGTCAGGAGTATTGTCTTTGCCGGGTATGTATTTGATGTCTGTACTGAATTGGGCTATAAAATCGAGGTACCTGTACTGACGTGGTGAGCAATTTTCCCGTGGAGTGCTGTACGCAAAAGTCAGCGGTTCGTGGTCCGTGTAGATCGTAAAATGTCTGGCCTCGATCATGAAACGAAAGTGCTTTATAGATTCGTAGACGGTCATATGGACTGTACTTTTTATGTGACGGGCTTAGTTTTCTTGAGAAAAACGCCAAGGGCTGCCACGCGTCTTTGATGCGTTGCTGCAGAACGCCTCCAATGCCTATATCGGATGCGTCCGTGATGATAGCTAAATCTGCGTGCATATCAGGATGAGCTAGAAGTGTAGCATCAGAAATGGCTTTCTTACTCTCTTCGAAAGCTTCCAGCTGTACCGGAGACATTGTGATCGGGCGTAATCCTTTCATGCCTGGGCCAGAGAGAATGTCGTTGAGTGCTGCTTGTGCGATTGCTGCGTGAGGTAAGAATCGTCGGTAGAAATTTATCATACCTAGATATCGTCTGAGTTCCTTGACTGTCTTTGGTGTAGGGTACTCCTGGATCGCTTGAACCTTCTCAGGCATGGGCTTGATCCCTGCAGGTGAGACGTGGTAACCAAGAAATGTGACTTCAGCCTGGCCAAAATGACACTTTGAGGTGTTGACGAGAACTCCATAATCGCGTAGATGTTGGAAAAGCAGTTGCAGGTGGTCCAGGTGTTGGTCTTGAGACTTGGAAAATACTAATATGTCGTCCAGATATCCGTAACAAAAATCAAGACCTCTGAGAACCTCGTCCATAAACCTTTGGGATGTCTGCGCTGCATTCCTCAATCCGAAAGTCATAAACAAGAACTCGAACAGGCCAAAAGGCGTAGTGATGGCCGTTTTGGGAATGTCTTCAAGATGAACCGGTATCTGGTTGTACGCCTTGACTAGATCGATTTTCGAATAAATGTTCGTACCTGATAGCTGATACGAAAAATCCTGAATATGGCGAATGGGATAGCGATCTGGAATCGTGTGTGCATTGAGGGCACGGTAATCGCCACATGGTCTCCATCCGTCATTCTTCTTTGGTGCTAGATGAAGCGGAGAAGACCAAGGGTTCTCAGATCGACGAGCTGTACCATTTTCCAGCATACTCTCGAATTCTTTTTTTGCAATCTGTAGACGATCCGGTGCTAGGCGGCGCGGTCGGTGGAATACAGGTGGTCCATCTACTGTTCGAATATGGTGAACTGTATTGGCTCAGAGTGTTTACCTGCTGGTCTGGTTATTTCAGGATACCTTTTCAGGATGTCGTGAAAAGCTGAGACTCCTATAGTAGCCTTGACTGATGAAATGTCATCTGTAGTTTTCCGTCGGGGAACTTGCACAGAAATACTGGTCACGCTGTCAATAAGGCGTTGGTTTCTAATGTCCACCAACAGTCCGTAGAAGCTGAGGAAGTCTACTCCTATGATAGGCTTAGTGACGTCTGCCACAACGAATCTTCAGGAGAATGCACGACGTAATCCTAAATTGAGCTCCAGCTGTGTTGATCCATATGTGGAAATTACAGACCCATTTGCAGCGAAAAGTTCATACTTTGTCTTCTGGCGGCGCTCTTTGATCGACGACCGAGGAAAGACGCACAAATCCGAACCCGTGTCGACTAGAAATTGCATCTTGGAATGTTGGTCAGTGATGAAGAGACGGCTAGAAGTATAACAGTCATTTACCGCCATTAACGACTGCTGCTGGGGTTTTCCGTCTTGTAGGTGCAGTTGCCGGAACATTTAAACGCCTTCGCGCCGAAAATGTTATGGTACCAACAGTACTTGTCGTTGTGTTGACGAGAGCGGGACTGTGAGCGAGAGCGGGAGCGGCTTCGGAAATTACCTCTTTGGTTATTGCGGGATCGACTATTTTGCTGTGCCGTAAGCGCTGCTACTTGTCTAGTCAGTTCTGCCACTTGCCTGCATAAATTATCCTGCCATGATGTTGGACATGACGTCGTCGAGCCGTAGGACGTCATCGGTGAAAATGACGTCGCGGCCACAATAGGTGTTGTGGAAACGGCGACTTCGTGTATGCGATCTGCCAACGTTGCAAGGGATTCGAGCGGTGTCTCGGCCTGTGAAGCGATTATTGTTTGTATGTTAGATGGTAATCTACTTGACCAGATAGTTTTTAGGAAGTCATCAGGTACAGTCGGCCCAGCAAAAGCTTGCAAGTGTCGCAAAAACTGTGACGGTTTGCGGTCACCGAGTTCTTCGTGGACTAGCAGTTGTTTAATTTTCTTTTCGTGTGATTCGGTCAGTCTACTAATAAGGCAGGTTTTCAACATCTCATATTTGTTCTCCGCTGGAGGTGCCTTGATTACTCTCGTACCTCAGCTACGGTAGCAAAGTCCATTTGCGAGATGGCATAGTAAAACTTCGTCGAATCGGTTTTAATATTAGAAATGTTAAACTGACCTTCAAGACGGGCAAACCATAATTCCGGATCCTCCGGCCAAAAAGGCGGTATTTTCACTCCAACACGAGACAAATTGCTCGATAGCTCACTCTCCGCACTTCGTTGTGCTCCACTTAATCCTGGCATCGCCACAGGAGCTGCAGAAGATTCGTCCTTTCCAGTTGGGTTCATCCTTTCGAATCTTGATATCCGTTACGTAACTAGGCGTTCAAACTCGGAGGTCACCAGTGTAGGTATTGAAGTGTGTAGGCTCCTACTGAAGAGAAACTCGTAGATTACAGAAGAATAGACGTTTTATTGGGTGGATAGATTACAGGAAGAATGAAAGTAAGAAGTGTAACAAAGCAAAAGCGCGGGAATGATCTTTCGTAAGCTAGCGGAGCGAGAAAAGCAATACGTGCGCATCGAGCTAGCGTATGAGAAGTCTGCTGCGACGATGTGTTGGCGCGGGGGCTGCGCGGGCGCGGCGGGGTGCACGCGCATCGCAAACCAGGCCTCGCCGGGCGGAGTGGTCGCAAACTTTGTTTTGCCGTTGCGCTTGACCACAGTCGCATGTCGCACGGTATTTGATGTTGGCGTTGACGTGACGGAGACGCCACACATTGACGACCCGAATGGCCGAGTCGGCAGTGACGCTGCCTACGAAGCCAAAGGTCCCGGGTTCGAGTCCCGGTGGGCGCAAATATTTGTTTGATGAGAACGGATGTTTGTACCCTAGTCATGGTTGTTTATCTATAAGTATTATATTTATCTATATAAGCATGTGAATCGTTGTCTAGTACCCAAGATACAGGGAATCTTAGTTTGGGGCTAGATCAATGTGTGTAAATGGTTTCCAAGGTATTATTATTATTATTATTAGCACTAAAATAATCTTACGTCACGCAAAGAAAATACAATATTTACTAAGCAGGGTGCACTTGTTTGCGCTTTTGTAATGTTGTTGCGAAGAAACAATGATAGAGAGAGCTTATATCAAAAATGGACTGCCAGTTTCCCGAGTTTCCAAGTAATTATGTTTACTTACTCAAATTACTTAAGCAGTTTATTCACATACCCAATACACTTGAAACAGTGAGACTCTAACCTGACCAAAAGAGATTATTGGCAGGCTCAAGATACGTTTATTAATCACAGGGTCGTGAGTTGAATATTGGTGATATAGTTGAAACGCTGGATAGGGACTCGCCGGGAATTTGTAGACTTCAGCTCCTTGGTAGGCTCAATCCAACTGGTCCACTTCTCCAGACGTCAACAAGTGATTTTGCGGTTAGCGCCAGGAGGATATTACTCCTCGGCGTGGAACCCCATGGATTGGGGATAGTAGGGAAGTTTCATATCAACTACTGCACTTTACAGCAACTAATCATTCAGCTCCATTACAGTACTAAAAGGAATAACAGTACTAAAGGGACTAGCCCATCGCCGCAACTAAAGGCGTGACTTAAAAATTATTGATGCAGAAGATACAACCTCACGCTTCAGAGCTCAAACAATATCTCCGTCAAAAAAAACAATCAGCTGCCAGACGAGATTCCAGACCCGAATTTCCGAATTTCTATAGTTGTACTTTTTATCTGGCTAATCCGCCAGTAGCCAATATGGTCAAAGAGGTAGTACGTTACACACTTAAACGCCCTACACATGCAGACGAGCAATCGTGTCCCTCTACATTGTCAGTGTGTGCCAGCAATTACCAAACATTGTGTTTCCCGGCAACAGCTATTACGGAAATTAATGCAATACCGGCTACCAAGTTTATTTCCGAACTGGTGACAAAGTTACGGATGCAAAGCGAGCTTTACAACCCCTGCGTGTCTTGGGCCCGAGATCTTACATGGAAGAAAACCCAAGATCTACCTGGCCGACCGATATTCCTACGAGGCGACCGGAGATTAACTGTCGCAGATGGCGTTTGCTTTTGCAGACTTCCTATATAGGTACGTCTGATGTTGGTAATTTGCGAAACGCAATGCATGTTGATTTCCCGTTGCCTCGCGATATTTCGATATTCTTCCAGTCCTGGTTTGACATCGTGTTACAAATGTAAAAAATCAGCTACAATAATTCGAGATGGCTGAAGAAGAGGTATTAACATTTTTTTTAAACATTTAAAAAACTAGTGGCCCTGTGGGCTGTAGACCTCGCTAACAGGGGGGACTGTGAACCAATTTATATGTAAGTATTTTAGATTCAATCAAAATCAAGTAGTAAAGTAGCCGCACCAATAACTTTGTAAACTACATTTTGCGGTTTAAAATACAATCTGTTGAATTTTTACGAAAATAGTTATAATCTATCTCACTCACTCTCATGGTCTGTATAGATCCACTTTACTAATCCGGCCTCCTACTTCGAGGAGTCCAAACTTGGTACGTTTTGAAGAAAAATCTTGGATATTTAAAAAACAAGCGGCCGAAAGTTAATGGTGTAGTAAAGTAAAGTAAACCCACACGATAGGTTAATGAAAAAAAAACCCATACAAAACATTAATGACGTCATAACTCCCCCCTCAAGAGGAAAATCGAGAAAAGCTCTCGACAAAAAAACACTTTTAATTCAAGGAACACGTGTGCCAAGTTTTGTGAGGATCGCTTGAAAAATGTGGCCCCTAGACCGGAACTGATAGACACGAGACATAGAGATAGACAAAAGCAAAATCGGCCTCCTATCTTATCGAAATGGAGACCTTCGCTCGCTCGGTCAATTATATACAGGCACATACATTGCTTCTGGCCCCACTCTAGGATACACTGTGTCGTAGGAACTAGAAACAGTGACATCACACACATATAACATAACCCCACTCTAGCCGGCCGAGGCGAGACGCGCTTAATTTTATACATAATTTAATACTTGTGTGTTAGGCGCAGTTCAATTCTACCCGAAGAGTCCTTATTGTTGCGAAACTATCCTACTATTATGTCAAATTTCGAGAACTAGGTACTTATGGGCCACATTATTATTTTGGTATGTAATAAATAATTTATAGAAAAGTAGTCATTTACCTAAAGTGTGATTAGAGTAACTGATAACTTTCGTCATCCCTTTAGGAAAATAGTAATTGCTGATTATATATTTGTAATAAATGTGACTTATCAAAGACCGCATAGGAAACAATTTAGTGTTGTATGTTATAGGAAATACGCTTAGAATAGATTTAAATTACTTATTAAAGTTTGTATTTATAAGTCTTAGGAAGGTGTTCCAACCTGTAAGATATTTTTTTAGTTTATTTAAGTTGCAACAATGACCGTGTCTAGTATATGCTACATTTATAAATTTATGAATAAATTGACTTTTGAATAACCAAACAAAACACACATATAAACATCCAAAACCTGGGGTTTTTTCTTTTCTTTATCCCCCGCCGGGGATCGAACCCGGGACTTCTCGCATGGTAGGCAGAGCCACTACCGCAGTGCCATAGAGGCCGTCAAAAGTGGCGGCGCAAGTATCAGCGGCAGACTGGCTAAAGTGCTTTGAAAATTGGTTTAGCGCATGAAATATTTTAGGAAAAATATAACGTATGGATCATTTTTTCTCGCTAACTTTCTGAGTTTCCTGCGTTTTTTTTTTCAGGATTTGGGCAGTGTCTCCTTCAAGAGGAATAGCGCTTTTAAGATGGGCCTATGACAATACCCAGGGGCCCAATTCCGGTACACACTAACAGCTCCATGACAATTACATGACGATTACGGTCAACTTTAGATAGCCAATATCTGGCGTTTCGAGAATATTTTTTAGGCAATTATGGTAAAAATTAAGCATAATGATTTAGTTTATCAACAAAGGGAATGGGATTACGAAATCGTCAGATATTGTATATCTAAAGTTGACCGTAATCGTCATGTAATTGTCATTGAGATGTCATTGTGTACCGGAATTGGGCCCCAGGTGTCTTAAAATGTGATAACACCTTTTTGTTACACCTATACGTCGTTAATCCAAGTAAAGTACGGAGGCAAAGTCATGAAAAATATACACATACATCAGGTGAACCACGTGGTCATACACGAGTTTATATTCAAGATATGGGGCCTGTGTGGTTGTTTGACCATAACCAACTTTATACTCAGTGTTTCATGTGCACTTAGCGATGTTAATGTGACTCGCTCGACGAACTTAATGGGTGAAAACTACCCTCTGCGCTCTTCAAGGTAGTTTCTGACTATAAATCCTTCCTGGCTAGAAATTCTGTTCCTTTAGCAAATTATACCTATGTATGTATGTATGGCGTGCAACACCGCACACGTGATCCATGTGAGTATAGGAACCCCGATTTAGACTCGCGAAGGTTAGCAATTCTTTCAAGGGTCAGTGTATTCTCTACTATAATAAGATACCACTGGAGATTTTGAAATTGCCATTTGAGCAATTTAAAAATCATGTTAAAGCGACTTTGTCGAAAAAGGGATATTACAATGTTCAAGATTACTTAAATGACAGGACTATATGGGGTTAATCTAGCTCAACACAGACCTTGCTGTTAATAATTTTGTAATTATTTATTTCTGATTATTAATCATAATAATTAAATTTTTCATATTTGTAATAGTTAAGCACAACCTATTTTTAAAAGAGATCTAAAAATCAATCTGTGGGAGTGTCTACGCCCTTCTTCTCCCACAGTGGTCCAATGTAGAGAAGGGGCAAAATTGACGTTTGCTAAGTATATGTAAATATCTACAGTAATAAAGTACTTTGAAAAACATAAGAATTAATAGGAATTGGCTGTATGGTCGGTCTTTTGCCAGTCATTGTCGACGAAGAATAAAAAAGGGAACCACAAATCGGCGCTAGTATCTTACATAATATGTCGAATAAAACTGCTTTTAATTAAA
Organism: Argyresthia goedartella; assembly: GCA_949825045.1. Taxonomy (NCBI): domain Eukaryota; kingdom Metazoa; phylum Arthropoda; class Insecta; order Lepidoptera; family Argyresthiidae; genus Argyresthia; species Argyresthia goedartella. The sequence continues at coordinate 22,177,250 of OX463807.1, forward strand.
TATTTTATTAATATTATTTCCTCTTACTAACAAACAGGTTAATTTATAAATGGGAAATATTAAACTGCACATCAAAAATACTGATTTGCACAGCTAATATAAGGGCAAGATACTTCGGTAGATTAGGTGAAGGGTAAAGGGGGTGAGCGAAGCGAAGCCCCCTTTATCCTTCGTGTTAGGTTCAACATGTAAGAACAACAAAAAATACTTAAAACATAAACTTATTATTATAGAGTACTCATTAAATATTTAAAACATAAAAAGTGTTTTTGTTGATACTTTTTTGTTGTGCAAATTAGTATGTTTGATGTGCGATTAAATACTAGCCTTTATAAATCTAATTTTAACACAAAATGCTCTATTAAAAAGCAATTTAATAAAAAAATTACGATTCTATACAAATGAGCCATGTATAATATAATTAATAGCACTAAGGAAAATAATTCAACACAATTGTGTTTTTGACCTAACTATGTTATTTCCATCTAAAATTGTAAAAGGATTAATGAAATCTCCGTAAAAAACAGAATTTCCTTCATTTGTCCTCTATAGCGTGATTTGTTTAATTTTTGTAGAATTACCTTCACGTCAAGTTGGCTTGTCCTCTATAGCGTGATTTGTTTAATTTTTGTAGAATTACCTTCACGTCAAGTTGGCTTGTCCTCTATAGAGTAATTTGTTTAATTTTTGTAGAATTACCTTCACGTCAAGTGGGCTTGTCCTCTATAGCGAGATTTGTTTAATTTTTGTAGAATTACCTTCACGTCAAGTTGGCTTGTCCTCTATAGCGTGATTTGTTAAATTTTTGTAGAATTACCTTCACTACAAGTTGGCTTGTCCTCTTTAGAGTAATTTGTTTAATTTTTGTAGAATTACCTTCACGTCAAGTTGGCTTGTCCTCTATAGCGTGATTTGTTTAATTTTTGTAGAATTACCTTCACGAAAGTTGGCTTGTCCTCTATAGAGTAATTTGTTTAATTTTTGTAGAATTACCTTCACGTCATGTTGGCTTGTACTCTATAGCGTGATTTGTTTAATTTTTGTAGAATTACCTTCACGTTAAGTTGGCTTGTCCTCTATAGCGTGATTTGTTTAATTTTTGTAGAATTACTTTCACGTCAAGTTGGCTTGTCCTCTATAGAGTAATTTGTTTAATTTTTGTAGAATTACCTTCACGTCAAGTTGGCTTGTCCTCCATAGCGAGATTTGTTTATTTTTTGTAGAATTACCTTCACGTTAAGTTGGTTTGTCCTCTATAGCGTGATTTGTTTAATTTTTGTAGAATTACCTTCATGTTAAGTTGGCTTGTCCTCTATAGAGTAATTTGTTTAATTTTTGTAGAATTACCTTCACGTTAAGTTGGCTTGTTCTCTATAGCGTGATTTGTTTAATTTTTGTAGAATTACCTTCACGTCAAGTTGGCTTGTCCTCTATAGAGTAATTTGTTTAATTTTTGTAGAATTACCTTCACGTCAAGTTGGCTTGTCCTCTATAGCGAGATTTGTTTAATTTTTGTAGAATTACCTTCACGTTAAGTTGGCTTGTCCTCTAGAGCGTGATTTGTTTAATTTTTGTAGAATCACCTTCACGTCAAGTTGGCTTGTCCTCTATAGCGTGATTTGTTTAATTTTTGTAGAATTACCTTCACGTCAAGTTGGCTTGTCCTCTATAGCGTGATTTGTTTAATTTTTGTAGAATTACCTTCACGTCAAGATGGCTCTCCTGTAAAATTGCCAATTGTCTATATTTTTCGCGTCAGTCTATAACTTAGTCAATCAGAACGTAAACAAATATTAATATTATAGTTTTTTAGTTTTATAAAGTGATGTGATCTCAGATTTTAATAAAGTCTTAGTGAAATTTTAAGTTGGAACATAGTGTAATAAATGGGTTCAAGGTCCACCCAGGGAGAAACATAGGCCACCTGAAATCTTGAGCATTTCAGCAACATTCATCGTGAGTTTTCTACGGTTTTGTAATTGATATTATCTAGGACTTGTGCTAAATATACGTAAAAACCACAAAACTTTGTAATTAATTTTTGAAGAGTTATTTTTGACCGTCTGTTGCTCAATTTTCTGTATAGTTTTTGTTATAATACGTGTTCAATGGGCATGTGAGTGATATTGATTTTTTCGTTCAGAAAGTGTAAAGTAAACATTATTTAAATAAACTTTATTAGACTTCTGTGGGAGTTTCTACGCCCTTCTTCTCCCACAGTGGTCCAATGTAGAGAAGAGGCAAAATTGACGTTTGCTAAGTATATGTAAATATCTACAGTAATAAAGTATTTTGACTTGACTTGACTTGACTTCTATTACTCGAAATATTGAAATAACATTCTTCTTCTTTATACTTTATTGCACAAAACAAATAACATTATTTAAAAAGGCCGAAATTTCATTAAAACTAAATACATAGGTAAAATGTGTATTTTTCTAATAAATGTTACTCCCCTAATTTGATTTACTTAGAAAAAAACAAAACGTCACTCATTTTCCCATACAGGTTGGCAGAGGTGCAGTTGTAGCTAGTTATTCAGTAAACATACTAGTGGCCCTGTGGGCAGTAGACCTCGCTAACAGGGGGGACTTTGAACCAATTTGTAGGTAAGTATTTTAGATTCAATCAAAATCAAGTAGTTAAGTAGCCGCACAAAAAACTTTGTAAACTACAGTTTGCGATTTAAAATACAATCTATTGACTTTTCATTGAAATAGCTATAGTCTATTTCACTTACTCTCATGGTCTGTATAGATCCTCTTTGCTAATCCGTCTCCTACTTCGAGGAGCCCAAACTTGGTATGTTTTGAAAATATTTCTTGGATTTTTAGAAAACAGGTGGCCAAAAGGTAATTATGTAGTATATTTTTAGAACCGGCTCATGAAGCCCTTAATTTGATACCCCACACGATAGGTTTCAGAAAAAAAAAATAAAAAAACATACAAAAAATTTATGATGTCATAACTCCCCCCTTCCCCCCCAAGGGGAAAATCGAAAAAGCTCTTGACAAAAAAAATCTGTTAATTCAAGGAACACGTGTGCCAAGTTTTGTAAGGATCGCTTGAAAACTGTGGCCCCTAGACCGGAACTGACAGACACAGACATAGACACAGGCGAAAGCAAAATCGGCCTCCTATTCGCTCGCTCGGTCAACTAAGCTAGGTAAGCTATAAACGTGTATATGTCACCGTAATATTGTCAAAACCATTTATATACTAACGCGTTACTTTGTTCACTATGGCCAAATTGTAAACCCGTCCGACAGGGTTTAGAATTTACGTTTCTTTTTTTCTTACATGTCAACCTAACACGAATACTATTCGGGGGCTTCCCTCCCCCCCTAGTCCCCTCTAGTCTTCACCTAAGCTGCCGCCGTGTTTGCCCTGGTATTTCTTTTGCAATTCAAGTTTAAACCAGATCACAATTCAACAGTTTTATCACAAATTTATCGCTAGCGTTTGTAAGCTAAAGATAAAAAACGGTTTTGACAATCTTACGGTGTCATATTTATAAATCCCACATTGAATAGGCCCTGGCTCAGCATACTGCAGCATATCCACAGGTGACTTTTAATTATCTGTACATATTTTGGGATTTGATAGTATCCATCATTATGAAAAAATCTCCAAAAAGAACAGGTTACTTTGGAAGACCCAAAAATATTTTCGTTTGCGACTAAACTAAAAACTAGGTCCCTAGGAGAAAGTTGTATATAACAACGGGTAATAATCAATCCCCATTTGGTAAGCTAATTAAATATCACCTTGAATTTAAAATATTAATTTAATTGCTTATTGTTTGCTTGTTACTCATTCTTCACACCGTTCAGACATAAATGCAGACATAAAGACATATTTTGTGGAACCCTCGGTACCCTAACTTCCTGCGTGATCGCTTCGAATTTCTTTCTTCATGCAGGCCTCGGAGAACTCACATGGCTACTATGCTTAAAGCCCCACAACGCTCCACTGCTACCTACGAGCACGGGTTTAGAATCCGCGCTATACGGCTGTGGAATGAACTTCCCTGCACCATCAGGGACAGTCCATCACTGAATATCTTTAAGAACCGACTAAAGAAGCACTATCTTTCACTTTCTATTTAGCTATATAATGTATTAGTATTAGTATATTTGTAAGATATTTATTGATATGCTGTATTTATGTAACTGTGTATGTAGTCTATATTTCTTAGCAATGGGGTTTTATGTATGTGTAATATGTATTATATTAGAATATAGTCTTAATTGTACGCGCAATTCTTTCCCTTACCTATCATCTCCGTCTCCTATCCAACATGGTTTGCTGGAAGAAATCTCTTTTTAGAGATAAGCTCGCCTTTGTACATGTTTTTTCTATCATAAGTTATCTGTATGTCTGTTTTGTTTAGTACAATAAAGAAATTACGAATTACGAAATGCTCATGCTCCTGAAAATACAAAATATACCACGTTTGTCTGACTGTACAACTAAACTTGACTGCGTGTACATAAACCCGGTAAGTAATGCAACGTATTCGTCTTAGCTCAGATTTCATCGTACCAGTACGATTGCCTCATAAATTCTAATTAACTCAGTTGAGTTAGAACACCCTGTGTTATGTGTAACCATGCTCGGTAAATTATTCCTCACTCTTAGTTGCCCTGTTTGTAGTCGGATGTTGTTTTCGTTTTTATTACTATTCAGGTAAAATATACCCACAGACAACACTTACTTTGCATTGTTTTTGGTCCATGCTAGTATATTCTGCGGCATTCTAACTGGGTAGCTTTTTTGTGAGGCTGAAAGATAAAAGAACACTTACCAATTTTTTTTAAAAGCTGCGGCGTGCTATCAGTTGATCTGTAAAAAGGAAAAATGTAAATTTCAAAATCTTCATGTAATTAATTTGTCAAATTTCAAAAGGCAAGTAAAATATAAACAGTTAAATACTTGCATTTCGGACAATAAGTATTAATATTGATTCGAAAGAGATAAATACTTTAGCCTGTAATAGAATCTTTGTTTGGTCCATAACTAATGAGAACAATTTAAATGACAACCAAAATATTTTTTTCCTAACCAAAATGCTACTCAAAATGGTAAATGTTCACAGAAAGTTGCAGAAAATATCAGGGCAAAATACTGCGGTAGCTTAGGCGAAGGGTAAAGGGGGTGAGCGAAGCGAAGCCACCTTTATCCTTCGTGTTAGATTGAACATGTAAGAATAACTAAAAATACTTAAAACAAACTTAAGTACACAAAACATAAAAAGAAGTTTGGTGATCATTTATCAAACACAATTTAGTGGTCCTTTATTAATTCTGGCGGTCGTTTCGAATTTATTGGTAGTAAAATCGGTGCGTTTTTGGTGATCATTTAAATATAAGCCATACCTAATTATCCACACTCATATCATAACATAACACAGCGTCACGGCGTTTCTCATACGGGGTAGCAGAGACACAGTTGTACCCACTTTTAGCAATTATTCATTACTCCAATTTGTGTAACAGGGGGCTAGCCCATCGACCACGATCATAATGCAAATATCAATCATCCATCACACTCATTCATGTCCATTGGTCGATTATATTTGGGAAATGGTAAATTGCACATTAAAAATTCTGATTTGCACAGCAAATATCAGGGCAAAATGCTGCGGTAGCTTAGGTGAAGGGTAAAGGGGGTGAGCGAAGCGAAGCCCCCTATATCCTCTGTGTTAGGTTGAACATGTAAGAACAACGAAAAATACTTAAAACATAACCTTGAGTTCACATAAAATATTTAAAACATAAAAAGTGTTTTTGCTGATCCTTTTTTGCTGTGCAAATCAGTATTTTGATGTGCCATTAATTTCGAGATAATTGTGCTCATAACTAAATTCCGTTATTCACATCAAAAAATATTAGAGTATTGTGGAAATATACGTAAAAAACTTAAATGACCTTCATTTATCCTCTGCGGCGTAGTTTGTTCAAATTCGCCGTTAAGTTGGCTGTTCTGTAAAACTGTCAAGTATCAACAGTTTTCCTGTCAACGCAGATGTCGGAAGAGACCTAAACAAACATTGATATTATAGTTTTTTAGTTTAATTATCGGAAACAACCAGCCAGTACAACCATTTCAAAACTGTGATCAAGTGACGTTACAAGGAGTGATATTTTAAAAAATATTAAAAAATAATAAGACTTCTAAATCTAATCGTAAAAATCAATTGCTTAAGTTCAGTCAGTTGCTTAAACTAGGCAAAAATTACTACAATTATTTAATTTATTTTCAGTTAAAATATTATTTAATGTCACGTAACTAATAATAGTTATTCGCACATCAAAATAGTGATTTGCACACCAAAAAAGATCCAAACAAAAACACTTTTTATGTTTTTTTTATATGTACTTAAGTTTATATTTTAAGTATTTTTTGTTGTTCTTACATGTTCAACCTAACACGAAGGACAAATGGGGCTTCGCTTCGCTCAACCCCTTTACCCTTCACCTAAGATACCGCAGCATTTTCTTTTATGTTATTTATTTAGATCCCACTATATGAATCATGTTCCCTCCATGACCATACCAGACGATGTCTGGTACAGGGATTGTGATTCCTTTTCTTTGCGCAGTACTTGTATACCTCGCGCCACGAATTCAGAGCGCTGGGCGACGTTGGCGGGCTTTACTGCGCATATGTACAGGTATTGAAAAGTGACTACTGCGCATTCAAGGCCACCGCTCATAACTCGTGGCGCGACGTATATCCGCTTAACCCTCTCAATAGCCATAAAAAATGGCTATAAAAAGCCAAATTGTAATGGAGGCCAGCCACGTTACATTACTGTTTTTTTTTTTTAATATACTCAGTCAGTCGACCAATCACGTGTGATACCAGAGAGAAGGTACGTTTATCCTCTATTTCCGGTCAGTATTGCCAATAATAAAAAATAATAGTGGTTAGTAGTAGTTATTTCATAAAAATAAATATAAATATTATTTCCAGTCCAACTAGGATGTACATGCGCGAGTGGACGGTAGGTAAATTAAAATTTTATGCAAGTCCATACTAGGTGTTCATACGCGAGTGGAAAGGGTAAAGCAATATCGAGGAATACGTCTTTGTAATATCTAACATATTTTTAAAACTCCTAGGTATTACGACGGAGTGGTCACGAACCTAACTTTTATAAATAATGATTTAGCGGGGGTGTCCTACGGTACTCCAAGGATTCGGCGAATTCCCTTTTTTAGCCGAGTGCGCCAGAAGAAGGGTTACGTTTTTCGAGTGTATATATGTATGTATGTATGTATATTTCTGTGGCACGCTCTGTAGCTTAAGTGGCTTCATAGATTTTATCTTGAGAGGTGTCTTAAGATTGAGTTCTCAACTGTGAGAGTGACACTGGGTATATCAAAATTATTATATCTAAATATTTTTCTGAACCTTTCGATCAAAATAAAGATTTTCATAAATTAAAAAGAAACTGAAAGATTGAAAATGCATTCGGGTTATTTGTTGTTATTATCATTCTGTAATACAAATGGTCTATCTCTGCCTGCAGATAGGCCCCACAGATTAATTCCATAGCTAAGATGGGAGTGAAATCAGCCATAATATGCTTTTTAGGGTTCCGTACCCGAAGGGTTCCAAACGGGACCCTATTACTAAGACTCCGCTGTCCGTCCGTCCGTCTGTCACCAGGCTGTATCTCACGAACCGTGATAGTTAGACAGTTGAAATTTTCACAGATTATGTATTTATGTTGCCGCTATAACAACAAATACTAAAAAACAGGATAAAATAAATATTTAAGGGGGCTCCCATACAACAATTCTTTCAATACCACATACAAACTTATGGATGCACCTGGTTACGTACATGGAGTCTGAAAGTAACCGCACCAATAACTTTGTAAACAATATTTTGCTGTGTAAAATCCAAACTATTCACTCCACACCATCGCTTCCATTGAACGGTGTTACGGAACCCTTCGTGCGCGATTTAGACTCGCACTTGACCGGTTTTTGTATGTTATCCCTGGTGAGAGTCGAAGTTAGCCTGCAGATGGCAAAGAAAGCCCAGCTATTTATGTAAATAATTAGCAAAGTTTATATGTATGTACATGGGTATTATCCGCTCTAATCAATCGCTGCTCCTTGCCCTGAGCTTCTAAGGGAGCTTTCGCCGAGGAGTGTTAGTGAAACACCCAATAATGGCGTTTCTGCTTAAATGTCTGCAGCAGGCAACTGAAATGATTCGTCCGTTTGCAAATTACGGTATAACAGAATGAAGAAAACCTAATATTTCAACACAAATATCAGATTAGGGGAACAGTCGAAGCCCTGAATATTTTTCGTGTCAGTTCGACCTATACGAGTATAACAAACAAAAAAGATAAGACGTTATAGAAATGATTTTGAAAAATGTTACTAAAAACTTTGGCGTTCTAGTTTTGAAAACTTTTCACGTCGGCAACGTCAACGGACGATTTATCCAATCTGCCTGCGACATGTCGATTCCAACGAAAGCCCGAACGTATATAAACCGATTCACGAGTACGTGGAGGACCCTTGATATATTGATTGCTGTCTGTATTAGTGCCTATCTCCATGTAGTAGAGTGTTTTATTACTCGCCGATAATTACCGAGATTTGGTTCGAGTGTTTGAGTGCTCGATGTTGTAACAGTCATGCGCTAATTATCTGAATAATTTGATGCCGAACGTTGATGATACCCGATACATTGATGGATGATTTATAGTTCGATATGATGATTGTATTTACTGTTGTACTGTTGGTGGCAGTAAAACAGTTTTAGATATTTTTCTAATTGATTTCAACGCTTGCTTCTCACACAGGAGATGCAGGTTCGATTCCTGACCAATGAGATAATTAATTTATCTTCAGTACATTATTCCCTAATACTGTATAGTATTATAGTATCTGTGATTATACGGACAGTGATGAAAAACATCGTGAGGAAAATTTCATTACTCCATAGCTGTGGCGATGGGCTAGCCCCTGTCACGCAAAATGCGTGTGGTGTGAAAAAAAAAGTGGGCACAATTGTGCCTCTGCCACCCCGTATAGGAAAATGCGTGATGCTATGTTATGTTGTTATATTTTTTCTGTCGCTTATTTAGCTCCCGGTTAAATATGTTTTAAATCCTTAACTCGGTATTTAGATGCCTGAAAAAGTTGCATTAAAACACTTAACTCTAGTGTTTTTAAGAATGGAATGACTTTTTTCCTCGTCACTATGGCAACCAAGAAGGTAACTTATCAAAGGTTTTATTTAAATTTCGAATAGGCTTCCAAAAACAATGTGCAATGATGGAAAAAACTTATGAACATATTGACGCGGGAATACGAAATACAACATTTATTATGGATATGCAAAAATTGTGTACATTCAGAATTTATATTTTAAATAAATTGTATTACTTAAGTACTTATTACTTAGTTTGAATTACCTCGCATTGTTTGAGAAAAGCACTATAAAAGCCATTCATCGTTGTCTAACGATCGCGCGTAATAGCTGTAATAGCCACTTGATTTTGCAAGGGAATCGACTCAAGTGTTCGTAGAGGGCTCCTATTTAAAAAAACTAATATTTACGAGCCAGAAAGAGATATATTTATGTGTATATATTCCAATAGGGTGATGCAAATATTCTATATTACCTACCTTTGTTTGTTAAATTAAAATAAAGTAATTTTTCCCGCATTCTAACCTAAAAATGGCAACTTCGCCGCTTGATTTTGGGATCTCAGGCGGAAAATTATATTCCTAACTCATTCAAAAAGGCTTCTTTACGAACCTCGCTACGACCTCGCCTTTGGTTTGTGCCGTAAACTTCTCGATTCGTAAGTATAAGCCTTTGCGAACTCGTAGGAAATCTTCTATTTTCGCTTAATCATTATACTCCTGCAGTCTATACTGTATACTCTTCTTTACTTCTGCGTCTTTAGAAATATTCGCTGAATAGGTTCAATACTCTCAAGTGCAATCGGAGGAAGTGCAATAACAAGGTAAAATAAAACTGCTTCTCCGAGTCGTGCAAGAAGCTTCTGTTTCTTAGAAAGCAACCAATTATGAAATATATTAAATTACAACAATCTCAGAAGTCTACTTCGGAATAAATAAGCATAATTTACACACTGCAAAATAAAAGGCTTTGCCATGGGTTACCTAGAGTGCTGCGACAAATAGCTCGGAGCCCGAGAAGTTAGCCGTTCACAGGTCCCCGCAAACTTTGTCCCAAGGAGATAATCTAGCGAGGCCAATGAAAAATTAAACTGGCATGTCCACCTAAATGTAACTTTTGATTAAATCCATGATCTTCTTTATTTGTCTCAGGGCGACTAGCTAGAAGGCGGAATAAGACTTCATTCGAGTAAACTTTGACTACTACGCATACAAATTTATATGGAGTCTATTCGAAACGCGGTTCGACTCTGTGATAAATTTAGTAGTTAAGGTGAATTCGGAACGCATCTTTTTTGTCTCGAGTTAAGTCCTATACCGCTTTCTACATAGTGGGACTAAGATTTTACTGTTTCACCTCGGTTAATTCATTTGTTTAAGTTGTGATAGAGACGCACATTGTATGCATCGTAATCTGACATTGTACGAGCTGGTTATTGGATAGCCTCCGCAACTGAATTCCAAGTGCAGTTTATTAAGCTAATATCAATCTACTTATAAAACTGTTAACTAAAGCAATATCGTTAAGTAACTAATTTTCGTTGCTATTTAAAAGCAATAGAGACAAAAGGTGGATCAGACCAGATCAAACATAGAGTTTTCTCGAGAAGTATCATAAAATTCCATAAACCCTCCATGGCTGCCCAGGCAGACATCGAGTTACCGGTTTAAAAAAAGTATAACGCCGTGTGTGGGCCGGAAATTACCATGATCGGTACGTGTGTGGATGCCCAATAAACCAAATCAGGTCGTGCGATTACCAGTCCGTACAACTTTCATATAAAAAAACCCGGAAAAAAAAAACTTGGACTGCGCGACCGCGACCTGCAGGTAGATTTTGAAAATTGTAAAGTGAGTTTTTTGGCTTGAATTTGAGGTAAGTCTTTGTTTTATTCCTATTTACAATTATTTCAGTGTCAGACAATAAAAAAAACGTAGTGAATTTGATCCAAAAATCGGAAAATCAACAGTTGCGTCGGGAGCCTTTTCTAGTAGTCTGAAATTCTCACGTGGCTGTGTACAAAAATAAACTTAATTCGTAATGACATTTATTTCACAAAGACTAAAAGAGTGTTTCATCAGCTACTCAGACACAGTTCCTCTGTGACTCAGATGTACAACTCTATTAGTTCTAAGAGTTACCGTTCCCACAGAATCGGTCAGTAAAGTGCCGCACGCCGGGCGAGATGTCATAAGACGTGGGGCCTTAGCGGTTTTTCGCGCCGCAGGCCTGGGGCCGCGACAGGTTAAGTTAAAATACCGTTTTAAGCCGAAGTAAGTATATTCAATTGTAGATTCAGTCAAAAGTTAGGTTAAACGCAAACCGATGAATTCAGCATTACATTTATGTAAGACGTTACAAGCTTTAGTTTTGAGATGTGTAATTTAAATCAGTTTCCTAAAGATGTGTGTGCACCGCACCTATTTTATGATAAAGTCTGGCGTATCATTAGTGCCTACCGAAATCTTCAGTATGTGCGTATGCAGATATTGAATTAAAATATATTCGGAGGGCTATAATTAATCTACGCTCCCTGGAGGGAGGTCGTCGAAAGGTATTACGGAAATTTAATTGAAAATTTGATTAAGCACTATCTCTCATATGCCAGGCACTCGATAATAATGTAACTGACACGAATTATGTTTTTTGTACACTTTGGCAAGTCCGAAATCAATATAAAAATCGGCCAAGTGTGATTCGGACTCACAAACGAAGGGTTCCTTATTATCGCGCAAGTAAATCGCAATAAAATAGGTGGTTTAAAAAATTATAAAACACGCATGTATTTGTCACGATAAAACAAATCAAACGATTCTAAACTCGAGGGGTTTACTAGTAGCCGTTGACGATTTTACCATCCACCTTCAGGTTTCATCATCAGATCAGCTCGTTACCCTCACTAATCCATCAAATACTCACCGAGTCGATTCTAAAGAGCAAAAACTCGGAAGGATAGCGTTATTTTATTACAGAGTTCCTGCTGTGACCACCATCCGGCTCCATCATCATATCAGCTCGATGGTATCATAATATTGCATTGTCGCTGAATTTACATAAATTTTTAAAATTTTAGCTTAATCGGAAACCGGGAAATTTAAATCGCAAGATTTGATTTCATTTTCATTTTCATTACTTTAATTACTTCCTTAGTTACAGGTCAACCTAATAAAAGCGTGTTAAAAAGCGGTTCTCTTAAATGGAGACCTCCTATAAATAAAACGGACGTATAGACGAACGGACAGACAGTGGAGGCTTAGAAATAGGTCCCGTATGTCATCCTACGGGTAAGGAACCCTAAAAAAGATAGTTTTACCTTAATTAAATGTAGAATCGAAGCGTAACCTACGAAAAGCCGGTGATTTACAATTTTTGAGAAGAGATATCGGCTTAAAGGCTCAATAGCTTTTCAGGAGGATAAATTAATAGGGTGATGTGACAGGGCCGCAGGTTACTTAAATTTATTTCAATTGTACAAAAACAGTTAATACAAAAAAAAAAAGGAATACAGCTTTCACAATATTTGGAGAGCCACCAGTAGAGGAAACGCGAGACACGTTCAGAACTGAGCTATTACAGTGCCTACGATAAATTGTACTCTTCGCGTTTACTACTACCATGTACCTACATGAAGGACTAAGCTCTAATTGGCATAGAATTAGGGTTGTTTATATACCAGGTAACTCCTAAACTTAGGGCGTTTCAATTCGGGTTTGCTAAACAAATAACAGGAGGGGTTGAGAGAAGTGAATGAGCCCGTCCTAAGCAAACTTGAACGATATCTCCACTACCCTATTGTGTCGCATTCAAAACGTTTCAATCGTAGCACAGCGACTTGTCGAGAAAATATTGATCTTGTGTTGCTCTCACAAAGGGGAATACCTGAGTTGAAATTTGGTGGCTCGGAAATTTGTTTCTTCAGCGTTTGTTTTGTCTCGAAGGGGGAGGGCGTTTTTTCAAACAGAAGGCTGCGTAGAGGAAATCACGTTCAAGCAGATTGCGGTAAAACATCCACTTTGCGGCGTCGAAAATGTGAGCGATGCCGCCTTTGATAAAATGTAAGCCGTTATTGCGGCTTGCTGGCGACTGGGACACAAATTACTCGGACACTGTGTCCGAATTGACACATTTTTTTATACATTTTTACAACATGAAAAATAATAGTTTTGTACATTTATTTAAATATTTATCTTTGGTACACAAAACAACATTGAAGATAATACACTAAAATATAACATGACAACGGGTCAAAGGCTGTCTTCAGCGCCAAACATATGTATACACAGCAGATTATAAAAAAGAGTTCAGCACATACTCTTAAATAATTAAAATTATAAAACACAATAAATCAAAGAACACTAAAGAAGAAATTAACAATTTAAACAAATTAAATTACACATAAAACAATTTAAACAAATTAACAATTTCAAAATAATTTAGAAACACTGCAGAATTTTAACAATTTACAGAAAATATTATTTGAGGACATTACGCATTTTAAACTCAAAACAAGGCAACGAATCATGGTAGATGTCATTCAGATAAAAAATTGTCAGACAAACCAATGGATGCTTTTTCCAAATGTGGTACTGACGGAAAAAGTCAAATATTTAAAATTTAATAAATCTTTCCACTCGTTTACCCAATCGGGGTGGAAGAGGAAAAGCTGCATTCATCAGTCATTTTCCATGTGTCGTGACAGGAGCAAGCCCATCACAGCTTTGGACGTAAAAGGAAACCTCTCTTTATCCATCACTGTTAGATCGTCAATACGTAACATATTTTGTATTAATAATTAAAGATAATATTCATCACAACAAGGCTTTATAAATGCTCAGTGGGAATGTTAAGGTTGCTTTAGAACAAACACTAGCATCTGCCCCTAACTCTCTAGTGTTTTTACATATAGCACTAAGGGATTACAAACAAATCTGGCACTAATTGCTTGTGGAGAACCAAATGGGTGAAGGAAAGAGAGAACTAAATGATATCATGAACACCGAACTTGTAAAAGGGTTTTATTATTTTACACAGTTGTTTGAACAAGCTTAGTGAAGTGTTTTACTGATACAACAGCAAATTAATAAGCGTTCAATAGGCGCATCACTGATATGTGCTGATATACAAACAATTTGGCATGCGAACGCTATCATATGGGTGTGTTAAACATGGTCGCAAACACTAAACGAAATGAATCAAAAATCCTTATTTACAATACTCTGGCCCATTTGCACAACTAACAAGTCACAGTTATAGTTATGCAACGACTCAGTGCGATTCATCAAGTGTCAAAACCAACTTACTAAGGTTCTAAACTTACAAACATTCATCCGCAGCTCTTGTGCGTTAGCTACACTACAGATACCCTTCGGGTACGGAACCCTACAAATGGTGTAGGGTTCCGTACCCGAAGGGTGCCAAGCGGGACCCTATTACTAAGCCTCCGCTGTCCGTCCGTCCGACTGTCCGTCTGTCACCGGGCTCTACCGGATCAAACGAAATAGGTAGAGAGCTGAAATTTTCATGGTGTTTTACTATTGCCGCTATGACAGCAAATAATGAAACACGCCTGTTTTTAAGAATTAAAAGAAGTACCCATACAAGAAATTATTGGCATGGCCATTTTCTTAGCCATTTGGTTTATTTGTTATCGGTGAAAACTGGACTTATTAATTAAATACACTAGTTTATCTACATACATGTCATAAGCTCTCTTTGATGTGTTGAGGAACTGCATGTTCGACCGGCATTGTTACATTGATAATTGATCTGCACTTGTTTAGCTTGTTCAATAGTACCAACTTGCAAACTTGGGGCGGCACGCAGGCGGGCGTCGACGTTCGAAATTTCATAATATGTCGAAATATTGATACATTATGGTCATAATATGTATATCAATATTCAGATAATAAATGAGTTTTTACAAAGTAGTATCTCATTATGCTGGTCGTAACGTGCGGTTTTTGGACGCAGTAAAGAGGGTTTATGATTCGTGTGTAGATAAAGTTTTTTATCATATTTATTTATATTTCTGTAAAAAAGTAACCCAATTTCTATCCACTTTCGGTTTCAATGAGTAAAGAGTTTCTTTAACCTGTGTACGTATATTCAATACTTACATACTATACATACCTAAACACTTTTTTCAATATTTCGATGCACGGCCTTGAATGTAGTCCTATCTAGTATTTCATATTTTACTTTTAAAAATTAAAAAGGCATATAATACAAAAGACTGTGTGTGCGGGTCCGACGTTCTCCTCTCACTTACCGGTTTTATTTAATTCGTTTAGTTAGTTTAGTTATGTCGCCTCCAGCATCGGTCCCACTACCTTTCGCTCGGGAACTGATAGCACCAGTATTAAATTAAAGCGGTACTTTATTTGAGTAGCAGTCTGAGCATTCGCTTATCTGTCATTGTACAGTGACCGAATTACAATACAACTGTACACGTACACTTACTTTTCGGTCATTTAAGATGCCTTGAGATGCAGAAACGGAGCTGTGAGGATAGCATATATCAGGCAAGATTATATTATATTAGTCGTAAGAACGACGGAGAAGTTATTCGTCTGTTGCTAGATATATTGTTTACCTAATGCTGAGTGAAGTTAAGGCCCTATGCACTACACGCTACTAAAAGCTAAACTGGTTGGTAACTGTTACCGACACATGATAATGGCTGTAATCTTAAGAATCCTCAACCAGTATAGCGCCATTTGCAGCGTCCCATTTGATATATAAAAAAATATAAAAGCTTTGCTATTTAAACTTTCTGACATTATGTCCCGATAATTTTCAACTGCTATAATCCAAACCCAAGTTGTGAGGGTTCAAAAAATCGACGAAGCGCTCCGGGAAAAGGTACGTAGTGCCCTAGCGCTTCGCTTGCTCGTCTTGGCGGGGCACTCCCGTGCCCCCAATTACACGGGAAGTGACTGAAAATAAATGCTTTAATTCGAATCTCTGATAAGTTCCTATTCAGCACAGGTAGATTCGTATGTATAGGGACTAGGCTAAAGCCCGATTTACACTTCAATAAGTACAGTAACTTAACAACAACAAGTTAACTTGCGTCATCGGCGAGTTAAGTTGTTATTGTCCTCTGAACGGAAAAAACGGGTTAAATACTGAATTGTTGATTAAGTTGAGATGAATAGATCGCGATCCTATTTTTGGCTAGTCAAGTGCGAAGTAGCCCCTTCTCTCGCGCCGCCCACACCCCGCCAACTTAACTGGCCGGCATGTAGACGGGCGAGTTTAGTACAGTCTATAAGTTTGCACACAGAGCGGATGCGAACACGTGTTATTAAAAGCTTTTAATTTACTTGCAAAATGTTGTATGCATTTATAGTTGTATGTTCGGGTCAAATTTGACGCACTTCCCGATTTCTGATTGAGCTGAAATTTTGCATGCATTTGTAAATTGGATGACAACACAATATTTTGATAATATGGGGCTGATCTGATGATGGAGCCGGAAAGTGGCTATGGAAACTCTGTAACAAAACGACGCAACCCTATCGAGTTTGGGCACGCTTGATTTTTCTTGACATGTCCTTTGGTCCTTAACAATATTTTAATGACATGGAGCTGATCTCATGATGGAGCCGGGAGGTGGCCATGGGAACTCTGTAATAAAACTACGCAACCCTATCGAGTTTGGGCACGTCTGATTCGTCTTTTACATGTTCTTCTTCAGAGTTTCCCCTAATCCCTCAGTGCGTTGTGGTGGCACGGAATGCCAAATATCACCCGATTTCATTATGTGACAATTTCTTTTCATAGCGCCATTCTAAAGTTTTAAGAGTCAAAAACATTAGAAGGTCTCCTTCTTATTGAAAAACTGTCTAAATTAACGGGAAAGCGTCCAGTCAATAATGGCACTTTAAATGAAATGAACAGGCTCAGAAATACTTATATACAATAACACAGCGATAACTAATAATAAAATAAATGAAAAGTAAAAACACATTTCAAAATGTCATTAATTGATTGGTCTGATTAAATTTAAAGTTTATTTTCTTCTTTTTAGAGCATTTAAATAAAAAAATATATAAAAATATTTTGTTACTTTTAATTTATATATCTTTATCTCAAATCGGCAATTTATAATTACTACTCGCTCGTTAAGACGCTACTTAGGTAGTAATTTTACATAACTAACTGATTAATTAACTCGCTACTAAGCTATTGTAGTGTAAATTGGGCTCTAGAGCTAAAAAACAGTTTTAGTGATGCATGTCACTTATGGGGCAAACGTAGACCGAATTCACCGAAATCTAAATTAAAGAAGTTCCCGTCCCTAGCACAGTGCTTTTATAATAGGATTGTTGAGCGGACTCTGTTGTTTGAACTGAAAACCACTAGCCACGTACCGGCTTTGTGTTTTGCCTTTCAAATAAAACAATTCCCTGTCCACGAGCGAAAATATATCAGCAACATGATTTCATTAAAATTGCTCGCCGCTAATACTCTTCAAACTTAAAAAAAGTCTCGGTTTAACGAAAAACGGGTAAATATTTTTTATGTCAATAATATAGCAATAATATTAAACAATAATTGATACTACGAGTTTAGATGCACAGTCAGCAACACTGTTAATTCACAGTTAGGTAAGAAGGCAAAACCTAATAATTGCAATTGTGCGCGTGCACAGGGCTTTCTACATGACAAGAGTACACTACATTAACAAACTAACATAGAACCATCTTACACTTCACGGACGGAAGCAATCCAGAAGCACAGTTCTCAGGTTTCGCCTTCTGCAGTGTAATATAAATTATTTGTCGAGGTTGACCTACTCACATCACGCCTAGCATAACTACTATGTGTATCAAATACCGACCCACAGTTTGATTGGCGGTCGTCCTATCTATTGCAATGCAAATGCCTATAGCGGGCTCTGGTCGGAAATCCTTTGGTCAATTTGAATTAGTTAGCTTTATACTGTACATATTTTAACTGTTTCCTTTAAATATCACGTTTTGGCTACTATAGACTGTAAAGTTGTTATGTGGCAGTTATACAACAAATAAAAAATAAAAAACCAAGATAGGTTATCTATAATTTATTTACCTATACAGATAATTATTTTGGATTACAAACTACCTTCAGTATGTGTCTTGATTATATGATTATACATGATCTCTTTATTAATCTCTCGAATACATTTCTCGACATCCGAAAGAAGCACTAGGTGGGTGTCGAGAACATTCAGTTCTCGACACCTAGTTTAAACACTTGATTTCACTAAAAGTTGGTCTTAATTAAGTTTTTTTTTTTTTTCAAAATTGAAAATTCAACGAAAATCTGAACACAGATTATCAAAATAGACTGTATTTTTTACATTTAGGTTCGTTCATTATTTGAGCTGACCAATAAAGTGAATCTTAGAATGAATGAATAAAATTCGGAAGAACCAATGAACTTCCAAATATTTTTTTCGCCAGATTATGGATATTTTAATGGGTATGTTACTTTATTGTTTCCTAACGTAATCTTACATGTTGAAAATTCAGTAACATCTAATATGGCTGATATACTGGTAGAAATTTAGTAGTTTGAAATAGAAACAGTTTTTATTAGAATTTAAATATTTGACCCATTATTAAAACACCGCATGTGTCAATCAATCAAAATCAATCTAAAAATATAATATTCAGAATTATTTTAATTTATTTAACATTAAATTCTATCAGATCTTTGCCTTTCATCCAGAAATGTCCAGCACAATGAAATGTGTCATTTTATTGATCCGCCATTATATGGTTTGGCCACCGATAAGATGAAACTCTTGTGGATTTGGCTCAACTTGTCAAACATGGAGGATAAACATCGTCATCTTCGGCGCTTGTTAATAAATAGTGAAGTGTACTTGCGTGACGACTCGAATGGCCGAGTCGGCGGCAGTGACCCTGCCTACGAAGCCAAGGGTCCCGGGTTCGAGTCCCGGTAGGGGCAATTATTTGTTTGATCAGAACGGATGTTTGTACCTTGGTCATGGTTGTTTATCTAACTATAATATTTATCTATTAAGTATGTGTATCGTTGTCTAGTACCCAAGATACAGGGAATCCTAGTTTGGAGCTAGATCAATGTGTGTAAATAGTGTCCAAGGTATTTTTTTTTCTTATTCATCTTCTAATACAGATAAGGGTCTGCCTATAAGGAGTAGCAGTTATCGCACCGAGGAAGATGATATCTCATATGAACGAACAGCAGGTGTGCATTAAACTGACAGAATCCAGCCAACTCCATTGCCCCTGGCTTCACCGAAATTGAATTTAAAAAATATTGCTGTCTCGCAATGTTGGCCGCTAGCCAAAAGACAATACTGCTGCCTTGTATTAATTTTAAAAAGATACTTACACTTTTATAAGCCTTGAAAACGGAGCGCTGCATGTCTGCACTATACCGTATTTTCATGAATTTTATACCGCAGGGCTAGTTAGTAACCTCTTATACCGCTATTTAGTTGAACTTAATTTTATTTTGTATAAAAGTGACAGATTTCCCAGAGCATAAAAATTTGTTTGATGTAAACCGCGTTGATTTTGCTATTTGAATTATAAATGAATAAAGGTCTGCTTAATGCAGAACGGAGTCGTGCCAGTCATTCCTGTCAGATTCATGGTCTAACAAATTTAAAGACCAACTTTACCAACTGTTTAGCGACATAAATAAAGCAGTAAACCCCGAAACTGTTCGTCAATGTTTAAAACTAAACAAAACAGCATCGAGAGAGGCACGTGAAAGTTTTTGCATTAGCCTCCACCAAAGCCTGTTTATTTAGTACCTGAGACCAAACACCTTGGTGGAACTTGGAGGGCTCATTTTAAAACTCAGTGCCCTTACCTCGGCCGCGGGAAATTTTAATCATAAAGGGACAATACCGGGGATGCCATTCAGAAAAGTTTCGGCCAGACTAATTTATGCGATTTTTTTCCTCAACATTCGGCTAAATAGAGTGCATGATAAATTGCTGTTTCGGAGTGTTGTAAATAAAAATATGGTAAAAGATGTATCGTGGCTGCAAGCACTGCTGGCTGGCGTAAATGAGTAAACAAACATACAATTAGCTTAGGGCTGGCCACGAAAAGTGATACTTCAGCTGTGTTTTCAGAAATTGCAGAGTGCAGCGGTATGAACATTAGGAGATGCACGTACAAGGGTATTTTGTGTATCGTAGGTATGCATAGGTACGTGTGTATGCTAGTAATTTGTATAGATTATTTATATATAAGGTAAAATCACAGAATGTCTTTTAAATTTTAAGCATATGTACGATTATATTATGTCACCAATATAAATGACTTGCGCCTGTAACATGAATGGCGCGTAGAAAACAATACATTCTTATCAAATTATGGTAGAGTATGGAGGTACGGAGTTCTCAAAAAATAAAATAACCTGAGATCGAAACATTAACACCAACTCCTCTCAGCACGTCAAGAGACAAAAAATGTAACCTGATACAAAAATTGTCCTCTGGAACCCGTCGGAGGGTAGCCGAAATATTTTTTGGATTCAATTAGGAGTCTGCCGCGGACGCGTCGGTGGACTACTTTGTTTAATGCAGACTCTGCTCATTTACTTAAATAATCACCTCGCCGTTCGCCTTTACTTACTGCTGGACATTTATTTTTATTAGATATGCTTTTAGAGGTCCCACCAAGACCCTATTAGCGGAGTTTTTTGATAGAGATCCTCTGTTATTATATGGTGGGTCTTTGTCTTTCTCATTTGCGAAATCAATGAACATTTTATTAAGTGCTTATAGAAAATTTACCATTCCGTATCACTTATAGCTTGTCTATTTAACCCTTATAAAAGGGCAGTCAATGAGCCCTTGTTTATTGACTGCCCTTTTTCAGTAACGCCAATCCACTGTAACATCGACTCCAGTAAAATACGTTAAGAGTTAAGGTAAAACTGTCACTTTGCCTCAATTTAAGGAAGACTTGATAAGATATGGAGATACACTTATAATGTAACTACATACTAGACTATATATACATACTCTGCAATGTACTGTAAATTATTTCATGCACTGTGGACTTTCAACTAGCAAACAATATTTTGACCGGGATTTACTCGCGCCGCAATAAAGATTTAAATAAAGGTTAGTACGTTACCTGAAATCTATTCTTATTGGAGATGCTATTTAATATTAACTAACTTTAGTAACATTATTACGTTCCTGGATAAATAAACCACACATTTGATAATACTCTCTGACATATACAGACTTATTTCTCTATTGGCCTAAAATTCTCAAATTTTGCACTAATATTTGGGTTCATTACTGCTAATACTTGAAAATATCAAATATAGTGGAGCCTTCTTAGAAGTAGTATTTGGCATTTGTCAACAGTCAGAGCTTGAGTCGGTGTCCCTTCCTTTTCTAAGCGATACAAGGAGAAGAAGACTACTTACAGCTCTGTCCCTAATGTTGACAGATGTCAAATGTCAAATGCGACTTCTAAGAATGGCTCCACTTTAGGTAGAACTTATTAGGTACTACATCCACAAAATCAGAGCCCTTTAACAGAGTCGTTCCCGAGATTCAGACAATAAACGGGGGTTACTAAACGTATAATTCGCGGTGCATAATTTAATTGTTCAATTATTCAAGATTTTCAATTTTCAGGAGTCGCGTCCTGGTTATGAAATTCGCCGGTAGGTTTAGGCTATAATGAGTTTCCGGGATAACAGTTTGCCGGGATGAGTTTTAGGGTGCCACTCCTCGCCCCCGGGGAACGTACAAATACCGATACCTATTCTATGTGGCGATATTATTTTTCAGGTTTTCGTTATTTACTTGAGGTTACTAAATCAGATTATTATGTTATGTTGTTAACATCTGATTTAACATCACGCCTTTTCCGAATATGTTTTTATACATTTGTTGCTTTGTATGTATGTATAACTATGGCTTGTTGCAATAATATCTACCCATCATTGTTTATAACAATAACAATGTCTAAAGACTTTTTTAAAAGTTAACATTAATACAGACGAATATTCGCGTTTATTCATATTTAAGACATAAAGAAGTATCTTTTGCAACCCTCGACTAAATGTGATCTTGATTGAGCAATTACGAATAATGAAGATGTCGAAAACCAAGATTTGATTGATAAATTGAAAGAAGAAAAAGTTTTTTTTAATTAAGTCTAAAGATAAATGTTTTTCGATCTTGAACGTTTATTTTTTCGCAAAGTTGGACATTGATATACACGATGGAATTCTCAAGGCGTCAACACTAACTAAATAATGGGCTAAACTCTACTGAAGCTGTAGTTCGTTTAATTTTAGAACTAGCTTTTTTAATTAGTGTGCCTATAGATATTGTGCCTAAAGAGTATTAACATACAGAACGGTACCACTGTGACCTTGTAGTACTCGTTTAGGAAATGACTTGATGACTTATGTCTGTAGCTTTGGGAATAAGGGTGTAATTTAATGTATTTCAGTAAAACAGCCACATTTCAAACACACCGTACCAAAAGTGTAAGAGATGCCATAGAGTCACTGAATGAGTCATGGACTGCTTTGACTATTGTAAATATGATTTTGTTTTAACAGACTTCAATATTAATGTCTTAGATGCCACTGCTGACAATGCTCTTGGAACCACGAGAGAATTCCAACACTTATTGTCATCTAGTAAACTGAGCCAGATTGTAACGATTGAACTCACATGAGTCACCGAAAGTAGTGCTTCGGTTTTTTTTTCAATGGCTTTTGATTGTCAAAATGTTGTCTTATTAATTGCCAAATTATCTCACTATGGGGCTTCGTATAACACCTGTGAATTGTTCCTATTATTTCTCGCAAGACTCTATGTGGTCCCAAAAGATCAAAGTGGGGTGGAGCAAAAATCTGAATTGAAAAAGATTACCAGAGGCGTCCCGCAAGGTTGTATTATTGGCCCAATATATTTTTATTATATTTACAGCTCACATTGAGTCTACTATCAAGAGCTGTCAATTCCATCTATATGCAGATGACACGCAAATATATTACAGCTTCCTCCGGGAATCGACTTTGGATGCATTTGACACTATCAACCACGACATGAATAGTGTTCAAAGGTGGTATGATATTAACAATTTGGAACCCGACTAAATCCAGATATTTAATTCTGAGAACAAAAGATCAGCGAAACCAAGTTCTATTAAGAGATCCCAAAATTCAAATAAACAATGAAAAGATTGCACGTGTGGCGAAGGAAAGGAAGGCTTTACCATGGACGAAGATCTATGATTAGAGGACCATAGCAACTCCAAAGTCAGAACAGCCTTCTACAGGTTGACATTAAAACATGAGTATTAAAGTTTGGAAAACTCGTATATAAGTATATTCGTATATTTTTATTGCACATGAAAATTGACATTACAAACTTATAGAAAAGATATTTATAAAGGCAAGCTTATCCCTAATAAGAGATTTATTCCAGCAAACCCAAGATGATAAGGATAAATTAGATAGGGGTAACAGGTAGAACCTTGCCCAGGAATTCAAGTAAATAATATAAATAAGTGTTTTTACTAAACTACTAAAAATACTACATATAGAAGAAAATAAATACCTTATATAAAAGCACATATTATAAATAAACAATACTTACATATTGAATCTCAATGTTTACAAAAGAGAAAGATAATGCATAGATGATATGATAGAAACTGTTACAGAAACACGGATTTTGTCACTTTAAATTTTTTGTGACTGTGTATGGGACACGCATCTTTAAAAATACTGAAAAGGCTATTCAAGGAGTTGTTCAAAATTCATGTGCAAGTTCTGCTAGAAGATTAACAGGAGAGCCCATGTTACCCATATCTGAATAATAATGGAGTTTTGAAGATAACAGCTCTTCGGAGAGCTCATAGTTCTTGTCTATTACATAAAATAATAAACCAAAAAGACCTGACTAGTTATTAAAAAAAAAACATCTTCAATAAAGGGACACGCTCGGAGGCGGTAAATAGGTTATCGATCCCCATGCACAGGTCCAGCCGGTTCAAAGGGTATTTTCGTTTTGCTGCAGCCATACTTTGGAATTATTTCCCACCGCCTTTAACCCCTTGAATACCACCGGCGTTAGATAACGCCACTTTTCCGTTACAGGTTTTACATTATATTACCATGGCATAAGGGTCAAAACTACGACCAGTACGTAGTAGTAGGGTAACCTAACCTTTTTTGGCCTACATACCGATAGAAACTAGAAAAACTATTGCTAGTAGAAACTGGGTTGTGTGTTCAAAAGTTAATTAATTAAAAAGTAAGTTAATTAATTTTTTTGTTTATATTGGGTTTTTTATAGTTTTCTTCCTTCGTGTAAATATTTTGTTCGTTTTTTTTATTACGACCCACGAGTAAAATTGTGAACTGAGACTCGTCTCAGTTCAGCAAAGCTGAGCCGGTTCTCATTAACACTGTCTCCATTTGTATGATCATATAATGTGTCGTACTTGTTAAAAAGCTATATCAATATCAATGTCTACTTTACTAAACACACATATATATATATATAGGTATGAATTAGGTATATAAATAAGGCTACAAGTTTCTTTGTTCCCGGGCGGTGATTTGTTTCAGACGGCAGTTTAATGCGAAATATTAATTATAAGGGGCTTCGAACAGTTTTAATCAGAGCACCGATTTTGGAGGCATACATTGATCTTCCTTCACTTACCCCTGAAAGGCAAGATTTAAAGAAAACAGTAAGTTTGTTAGAAAATGTTACAGCAGACAAATGTTTTTGTTCGCCATTTGCTATCAATATTGACTTCTTCGGAAAGAAAGATAGATTTAAGAAGTATATGATAATAATGCTGTTGGACCCCTTTAAATAATTTACACTCATCGCTCGTAGTCTCGCATGCAGCTTATGTAGCAATAATGAGTTCATCAACCTTGGTAAGCAAACTTAGGTATTCTTTTTGTCTTTTCACATTACACCATTTTTCGGTAGTAGTTCCATTAATCTGTTACTTTTTTCTTGTAACACGCTTTTTAAATCATACCTGCCGGCTCAAGGTATCAGGAAATGATCGTTGTAGAAACATCGGTGCCATATAAATTTAAATCATGGGGAACTTAATAAAACAACATCATTTGTACAGGCTCGAGTTTAGTATATAAATCGTTTACGATTTCAAATGAAACAAGATTTTATGTGACAGATACTCAGATTATCTTGTTTTAAACATTTTCAGATAAGTTCGTTGTTTAAGTTACTTTAAATTTAGTGCTCAAGTAGATGTACAATATCCTTACGTAATAAAAAATCACAATATAGTTTCTAAGAAATTCGTTCCCAGCGAAAATGATATTTCGATGAAACCTTCAAGATGGTAGTTGGGGAAAAACCAATTACTTACTACTAAAGACGGCCTAGTTAGTATATTGGAACCAAAATCTAATATTTATATTCCATCAAGTAAGGTAATAACATTATCTACTGGATACATTTTCTGCTGCACATTCTGACAAATTGGGTTTTGCTATGATTTTATTTTAAATTTGATTTTGACCGCAAATGAGGAGGGTTGCATTTTTGGCATAAATTTTTGAGGTGGAATATTTAACAACCAGACCTAGCGAATTTGAAATGC
The DNA here is from genome assembly GCA_949825045.1 of Argyresthia goedartella. Classification (NCBI taxonomy): domain Eukaryota; kingdom Metazoa; phylum Arthropoda; class Insecta; order Lepidoptera; family Argyresthiidae; genus Argyresthia; species Argyresthia goedartella. The sequence goes on from OX463807.1 coordinate 22,203,061, forward strand.
CTGCCTAAATATAATTCTTTAACAACAAACATACATAAAACAAAAATAATGTTGCAAACCCTAGTTAATAGCCTAGTTAACCCATGTACTTATAAGCGTACTTCATTAAATTAGATTCAGTTGAGGGTAGATTTAGAGATGAAATTAATTTCCGATTGTGTATCTGTTCTGTTGTTATTGCAAAAATGTTAAGTAAAACATTATTATCCATCTTTGCGTTCTTATCGGAGATTATCTTATCGTTTGATGTCCGTATCATTTGATTCTATCATCGAAAGGAAATGAACGAAGAGAATGACCAATAACTTGTCTCGGATTTATTTCCCTCAATAAGAAGAGCTAAACGAGTCTAAGGATTACTTTTATATGACGCATTTATGCGAGATTCCATTTGCACAAAATGAAACATACAAATGGGTTCATCCATCTATCGTTTTCTCTACCTTTGTTTTGTTAAAAGAATATTCGACAGGCATTTGGAAAAGCTTTTACGGAAACCAGAGGAAAAGCTCCATTATTTGGGCTTTTAGATCTAAAACAAATAATGGTTGGGTGTATGTTCGAGGATTAATCGCAAATGTATCGGGGGCACCAAGATTAGCATTACCATATTCTTTGAGTACACTCGTAAAGTAGATAAGACAAAGATAACATTTTGGAAAATATGAAATGATAAAAAAATGCTGCTGTTATTATCTTCTAAAATAGAATGAAAAATTCTCCAGTTCATATTTAACCAAAGATGATTATGTAATGACCAATCCGCCACAAATTCAGCGTATCAATATGCAAACAGTGATTCAAGCAGGAATAATTAACAGAGTGAAAAATTGTTCGAGTTCAGATAAAATTAACCTTATGTCATTACGTACGTAAGACTCAATACCAGTTCGATTCGTATAGTTATTCGACACGTAATTATTCCTGCTTCCTACACTGATGTAATTATTCAATAACAAAAAGTATTTACTCTTGATTGAACGATTTTGAATATGATGGGAATATATAGGTACTTAGGTGATTATTACTGACGTTTAAGGAAGGTTTATTTTCAGGTAAAATAAAGGATGTATTACTTGCTTTCTCGGTGTATTGCGTGACTACCTTATCCATCTACAAGCATTGCAACGATCACGCGTTTGCAATATCACGAGCATCACGTAGAAGCACTACTAAGAAGAAAGGAATACGAAATCGAGTAGACAAACTTATTTTGTTATTGTTATCAATGCGGGTATTTTGAGACAAGATGGCACAACGGGAAAGAACATGGGTTTGTTACCTGTATGCCATCACTGACTTATAAACGGATTCTAGTGTATAGGATCGTACTAATATATATCATTTACTTGCCCTTAAAATAAAATAAACAGTCAAGTGCGGGTTAGACTCTAACACGAAGAGTTGCCTACCATCGTACAAGGAAAACTAAGGATTAACAATTATAAAACGAATCCAAAAAATATCCAAACTTGGTTTCGATACCAATAACGACGCCAAACCCATAGCGCCGCCGCCGGTGACAGAAGTCACACTGCGAACTATGCGATGATATCGAAGATCGCAGGGATATTTTAAGACGTCTCTTGTATGACATGCTCCTTAAGAGAGCTTGACAGACATGACAGACATGACAGACTCCTTAAGAGAGCTTTTTAAAGAAATTGACATACTAACAGTAGCTAGTCAATTTATTTTTGAAAATATAATGTATGTACGCAAGAACCTTAAAACATTTTCCAAACTTAGCGACAGCTGTAATGTTAACCTAAGAAATAATCACAGACTATGTGCGCCCCGTTTTAGACTCGCGAAGGTTAGCAATTCTTTCAAGGGTCAGTGCATTCTCTACTACAATAAGATACCTCTGGAGATTTTGAAATTGCCATTTGAGCAATTTAAAAAGCATGTTAAAGCGACTTTGTCGAAAAAGTGATATTACAATGTTCAAGATTACTTAAATGACAGGACTGTATGGGGTTAATCTGGCTCAACACAGACCTTGCTGTTAATAATTTTGTAATTATTTATTCCTGCTTATTAATCATAACAATTAAATTTTTCATATTTGTATTAGTTAAGCACAACCTATTTTTAAAAGAGATCTAAAAATAAATCTGTGGGAGTTTCTACGCCCTTCTTCTCCCACAGTGGTCCAATGTAGAGAAGAGGCAAAAAATGACGTTTGCTAAGTATATGTAAATATCTACAGTAATAAAGTACTTTGACTATTGACTATTGACTATGGGGACCCCCTCTTAATAAAATCTCACGTAGTTCATTATTTGTTGCAGTAGCGGCAACTCTCTACCTATTAAGATTTATGAGACACAGCCCGCTGACTGACTGACGGACGGACAGATAGACAGCGGAGATTTATTAATAGGGTCCTGTTTGACACCCTTCGGGTACGGAAGCCCAGAAAGGATGAATTGAACAAGGTTAATGGACCTATTAATGTGGTTTTTGACAACTTTGGAAAGTATAAGAGAGTATAATGAGCATTTCTACGTATAATGCCAGGATGTTTTTTTTGCAAGAATGGACATAATGGAACGCAGGACGTAGGTCACTCGCTGTCCGCTGTAACATGTTGGCCCGAAGGTTTCAGAACTGTACGAAACAAGTCAAAATCACTCTTTTTATAGTAGTTAATGTGACTGCTATATAATGGAGGGCATTAACACTCGAGAGTGGGTTTATGAATCGAGCCGAAGACGAGTGTCATAATAATATCACTCGAGAGTTTTAATGCCTAATTATGTACAGTTACATTCACTAGTTTATCTACAAACATATCATAAGCTCTCTTTGATGTGTTCAGGAACCGCATGTTTGACCGGCATTGTGGCATTCATAATTGCTCTGCAGTTGTTTAGCTTGTTCTGAAGTACCAACTTCACAGACAAACTAGGGGCGGCGAGCAGGAGGGCTTCGGCGTTCGAAATTTGAATGTCATAATTTGACAATTTTTTGAACATTATGGTCATAATGTACAAATTTTCAGATAAGAAATGAGTTTTTACTAAATAGCTTTACATTATGCTGGTCTTAACGTGCGGTTTTTAGAGGCAGTAAAGAGGGTTTACGTATGATACGTATGTAGATAATATCATTTTTTCAGTAGTTTTACAGTTGCTGCCTTTGGTTTGACCTGTGAATTCAATATAATAACGCATTCAGGGTTCTGCTGCGGCTGCAGCGGTGTTGCAATGCCTCTGGTATTTTCACCGAGGCGCGTACGGACGACTTCTGCGCTATTATGAGAAAACGGAGCGCCTCCTTGCTGGCGCACCTCCGAGGCAGAAAGGAGGCGCTGGGACAGATAACTCCTACCTCGGTGACAGCAGTTTTACACGTGCTTATTGTTTCTAATTCCGACCCATCAAAAAGTGCACTCATAAATAATATAAGAAATTTAGTCGAACAACAACAGTGGTACTGGTTAATATATGTAAGACTCAAGCAAACAGTTACCTACACAAAATGAATGGTTTTGATTTTTGTTTTTTTTGATTTTGACTCATATAGAGAAATTACTGCACGAAGCAATTTCCAATGTATTGAAAGAACATTGGCAGAAAAATGTTAGGCACGCTGAAGATCTCCAAACTGAAGATTTATGAAAATCTTACTTGTGTGAGGAGCTGGTGATTCACCTGAATGAAGATAGCCAATATGAGTCCGACATAGAATAATACCAATAAATGTCTCTTATTTATTACCACATACTTTTATTTTATTAAAAATTTATCTGTCCTTTAATCACTACTTACATAATGTAATAATGGTCATTATAAAGGGTTCCCCTAAATCTATCGATACCTCACTTCACGTGTTCGGCACGGGGCGGGGCGGCGGCGTCTTTGACTCGGCTTATCTTCATCCCTATGTGAAAACAATAGACTCCTATCCTGCGCATGAGTGCGATAGAGAGATAAGATATCACTATCTCGCTCCTATGATTTATGGCCGAGTTCGCACAGATGAAAAAAATCTACTATAATTAAATGTCACCTTGTATATAGGTTTTTATAATAAGTTATCAAAGGTAATTGATCGATGGGCCATGCAAAAAAATACGTACCACTTTTTATTTTATGTTATGCAATTTAGCCTATTTTATGAAACAAATTTGAATATTTCGATAAATAGATGTCTAATTATTTTTAAATAATTTTTAAAATAACACTCCTCATGACACTCCTCACTTTCTCACAGTTTTGGAATGGTTTTACTTGAGGCTGGTTGATTCCGACTGAAATCTGTGTTATCGACTGACAGGAAAACTGTTGATACTCGATAGTTTTACAGTACAGCCAGCCAACTAATTGGCGAAGGGCATTTGAACAAACTACACCGTAGAGGTCCAATGACATACATTATGGTTTTTATGGATATTTCAGTAATCCAGGAATATTTTTTGATAGGAATAATGGAATTTAGTTAGGAACACAATTATCTTGAAATAGTTTTCTCAGTTTGGTACCTTTGTTTTTTTACATTGCCAATTACCCATGCAAAGGTTTAAAACATTTATTAAGGTTAATCTCTTAAATAAATATTATATGATGATGATGATCTGATAATGAAAAAAATGCATGGCCTCAATGCCCATGCTCCATGATAATAATAATTTATTTCACTTTAACAAATACAATAATATAATTTAATAGTCTGGTAATAAAATTAAAAGTACTAAAGTGATATGTGAGGTGACTCATAACAATTTATTAGTTTTAACATAGAATCCAAGTCTGTTACCAAGAAATCAGAGTTTATTGTCATGCTCACTAAAATTTCTTTGCTTGCGGCAGCTCTGTGTGGAGGGTTGCTCCCCTCCCTCAAATATGGCGAGGGGGGTGATGGCTGGTGCACTAGTCATACATGTGTGGGTGCTCCTTGGGACGAGTGGTTCAGTCTGGTTTCTCCTAAGTTATGTTAATTTCAGCTTTTGTTTGTTCGTATTTATTTCTTTTGTAAAATTGTTATTTGATACATCTTTTAAGCACTTATAGGTACGATGTTATAATATTGTCATTGTCTGTAGGGTAGAGTTAATACAGTTGTCTTTTCCTGTGCGAGATTCAGCCATGAATCACCATTTGAAAGGGAAATTGCCCTTTTCAAAGTCAAATCATAATCAGTTTGCTCATTAGTTCAGTTGATAATATTTGATTTATTTTGTTTGACTTGTAAAAGTGCAAAATTTTTGTGTTCTTGCAGTAAATGATGTGAGTTTTGAGTTTTTTTTTAATGCATATCCTATCAGTTACAAATAGGTTAAGGCCTCAATATAAAGCTAGTATGATAACATAAAAAACTATACATATAACTTTCATAAACTTAAGTGGTATCTACATATTAAAATCTTATCGCAAAATTACGCGTGCGCTTAACTGAGACATCCCGTGTTTGTATGTCGCGTCCCGCCTTATCACCCCCGTGGCTCTAAATAATTAATATAAGTATTTCGCTGTTGTGGTATATTTTTGACCGTTAGCTATGTCATGAACTATAAGATACAGATTATCTATATTTCATTTTGGTGTAATTAATCTTACTTAAACGCGAATAAAACTCGAAAAGAACCTTGGTAATAGAGTCAGATTTTGTCTACAGTACTAATAGGGCCTTACCTTAAGTGCCAATCTACCAAGGTTGCCCTAAAAAGTGTCCCAAAGAATAAATTGCCGATTAGACTACGATTGAACGTACAAATCCTGGTGCAGGAACATCATAAGGGAAGATACATATTAAAATGGCATTGGCATATCGCATATCGGGTACAGATCGCCTACAACAAGCCTGCTTGCGGCTGAATGCAAAACTTCTATGTGACGCTAAACGCTCTGACTCATGTCCGAGTAGAGTTTCAACTTACAAACTTAACAACATGTGATATAACTCATATAAAGAGTTAAATACATTTATCAACAGTTTATCCTTTTTTTCCTCCCAAACGTCGATGAAAGACTTAGGATAGACTTTCATCAAAGTTCAGGAGCAAAATATGCAAATGTAATACTTCACGCCAACGACCGGCTAAACGTGGATCTACTATTAACAATATATTTGGAAAAAACCCCTCACTTTAGCTTGTAAGCTTCTGCAGAATTACTTTAGGTGCTCTGTTAAATTGCTATCCTCTGCCACTCATTACCAAGCGAGGACTACCAAGCTACTATCCCGCGATCTGATCTCCCCGCACGTGACTCAAGGAAATTGAAAACTCTATCTTATAATCGAAATATACTATATATACTATATATATTTCGTTTACTTGTAATGCCATTTCTCATAAGCTACTATGGTTTTTGCTTCAAATTACGAAGTATCTTCTGTTTATGTATCACAACGATAAGAAGCAGAACTGAAACAGAAAAACAATACTGTTGTCCAACTATTCCCAGAAGAAAATAATTTATTTTCTGCATTACATCTATGTTAATGTTTAAAGATTGCTATAAATCAAACAAATCAATGTCATAAAGTGTTATGAAATTTATTATATTTAATGCGTATTATTAAAACGTCTGACCTTAAATCTAGTTTTTGAATGACCAAAGTGGTGCTTTTGTCTGACAAAATAACTGAATTGCGCGACAAACTGAACTAGACTAGAAATAGATTTCGCTTCGCTCACCCCGTTTATCATTCATCTACCCTGCCTGCCCCACCACTACGCCCAGACAGTCTTCATAATGGGTATCCATTAAGTCTTTTTCATTTTTTTTTATTAAGTATTTTTTTCCGGCAATTTTGTAATTTTGTGGGGACAAAATTCAGTATTTTTTTCGCTCATTTCAGGTCATTTTACTATTCAAGTCAGTTTTTTTCGCTTGTTTTATTATTGCCTATTTTATTTCTGTTATGAAATTACCGTGAAGACCTTGAATAACAGAGAACCCTGATATTAGACTCTTTAGTAAACTAATAAACGGCCAAGTGTGAGTCGGACTTGCGCACGAAGGGTTCCGTACCACTGCACCAATAACTGGTGTGACCTTAATTATTCCCGGGTCTATTTAAACCACACAATTCTCATAATTTTCCTGTTATAATTAAATAAAGACCTTTATGTATTTTTCTGAATTTTGGGATCAGTAGTTTTAGTTAGTAGAGAAGGGGGGGAGGAATGTTCTAGTTTTTCTTATCAGCTTACTTATTTTTTTCCTTGAAAAATAATAATAATTAGAATCTTCCAAACATGCATTTTTATATGAAATTATTTATTATTTTTCCTGTAATACTGAAGTAAAGACCTGTATTACATAATTATTTTCCAGAATTTTAGCTTAGTAAATTGCCCCCTAAATTAAATTACTGAAATGCGCGAAAAAAATACTGAATTAGAGCGACAAAATTACTGAATTGCGCGACGAATTTACTAAATGGTTTTTGTCTAAATAAAGGCGACCGATTAAGCATAGCGGGTCACTACCTGCTAGGCTGCCTACGAAGCTGACGGTTTCGACGGGCTCGAATCCCGTTAAGGGCAAATATTTGTGTGACGAGCATGAATATTTGTTTCTTAGTCTTAGATGTTTTCTATGTATTTACATAAGTATTTATCTCTTTTAAATATATCGTCGTCTAGTACTCATAACACAAGCCTTATCGAGCTTACATATTAGGGCCTAGTTCGATTTGAGTCAGATTGTTCTCTAACATTTATTTATTATTTAAAGACTGCCTGGGCGATAATAATGAGTAGCTGAAGGTAAAAGGGGGTGCGCGAAACGAAGTCCTCTTTAAGATTCGTGTTAGGTTGAATATGTAAGAACAACAAAAAACAATGTTCTGTGTTACTCAAATTAAGATTTTTAGAGTTCTAATCGTGAAATTCAGTAATCTTGTCAGGCAAAACCAATATTTCAAAAACTGGATTTACGGTCTCCTACTTTTATATACTAACTCTAACCGATTAACGCCCACCGTACTATATTTAGTACACCAATTCAAATTATGATAAATATCCGTGAGATATTTTTTTCATTCTAGCAACATTCAAGTTTAAGGGGCAAAGGTATGGTTGTAAACTCTTAGCAAAAACGAAACGCATTCACGAAAAAAAAAAGGGTATTTTTCAAATTTGTTACAGTGTTTAACTGCTGCGCGTTGGTGAGTACTTTATTATTGTGTTTTTTATAGTAAAAGCTTTCAAAACAGTTAATTTTGTTAATGACTTCCATAATTTCTTTTTTCTTTGAAAATAATAAGTTATTTTCAAAGAAAAAAGAGTAAAAAGACCAATTTTTACAAACTTCTTTATTCTATAACATCAGATGTGCTGGTGTACTATGTTTAGTACAATGGGCACACGTACCATGTCTTGGTTGATTTGATGTTGTTTTTTTTTTTTCATTTATAATTTATGTATTTTAATATTATACTCGCGTACAATTTGTAGAATAAAACACCAAATGCATTGATTTTTAGGTTAACGACAGAAAAAATTGAAAATGGCTAAAAGGCATACTTTTACTCAAGAAAAGAACTATTTTGGCTTACAAGATGCTGTGCAGGAGATAATTAGCCAAGACAGTGATGATGATGCTACTTATGATATGATTTTGCTGCCACCCAATCCAGACGTAGTCACCGATGAAGAGGAAGGGGGAGATGACGACTTGTGCCGAAACGAATTTCCTCAAGATGTTCCGGGAAATATAGAAGTAGTCACGCATCGCCACACCGTTGAAGATCAGTGGACAAGTGATGACGATGAGCCCCTAATAACCTTTGCATCAACTTCTACGCAAAGTGTACCGAAGAGAAGCAGAGCAGAAACTAATGCATTACCAACTTGGAGAAAGTGTGTGCCTATTTACTCTGCTTCTCGGTCAGCGGCACATCAAATGACTTTAGAAGAACGGAGTGCTAACGTATCTGAAATCTTGAAAGATTTGCCCCCCGTAAAAGTATTTGAGCATCTTTTTGACGACGAAGTGGTAGAGCTTATTGCATCTCAAAGCACTATATATGCTGGGCAAAATAATAGACATGATGAAGTTTTCACCAAAGAAGAACTTAAATATTTTTTAGGTATACTTATACTTACAGGATACCATAAGTTGCCTAGTGAAAGGTCATATTGGAGCTTAGACGAAGATCTCGGTGTACCATTTGTTGCAGAATGCATGGCAAGAAATCGGTTTCTCGAGATAAAACGAAACCTACACTTTGCAGATAATTCTCTAGCTGTTACTTCCACCGATAAGATGTTCAAATTGAGGCCACTTAGTGATGTTTTACAAAAAAAGTATTGTCAATTTGGAATGTTACACGAAGAACTATCAATTGACGAGTCAATGGTAAAATATTACGGCCACCATTCAGCTAAGCGGTTCATCATGGGTAAACTGGTGCGATTTGGATATCGTAACTGGGCTCTGACCAGTAGTGATGGTTATTGTTATACATTCGATGTATATTGTGGAAAGTCTACCGAAGCTTATACCGATCCTCTTGGCTCTCGCGTTGTGAAGTGTTTGTTGAGTAAAGCTCCGATAAAATCAGAAGAACACACAGTATACTTTGACAATTTTTTTACCAATTATGACTTACTAGTTGACCTAAAAGCTCTTGGCTTTAGAGCAACAGGAACTCTGCGTGAAAACCGGACCAAACGGTGCCCTTTGATTTCGTCGAAAGACATGCGTAAAAAGCCTAGGGCTGAATACGATCATAGGTTCGACAAAACGAACGAAATCCTAATGGTGCGTTGGAAGGACAACAACGTTTGTACAATTGGAACCAATTATGATACTGTGGAACCATTAGGGAAAGTTAAAAGGTGGTGTACAACCCGAAGGCAAAAGGTAGATGTTGACATACCCCACGTATCTCAAAGTTATAACAAGGGAATGGGTGGCGTTGACCAGATGGACCAATCTATAGGACTCTATCGTGTTGGGCTAAAGGAAAGAAGTGGTGGTGGGTATTGTTTACTTATATGCTGGATATGACCATTTCAAATGCATGGAGATTACACTGCATGGTAAATCCTGATGATCGTATGGATCAACTAACGTTTCGCATGCAGATAGCCCGAGCATACTTTACTAGAAAACATCGCAAGGCAAGGCAATCATCCTCTAGGGTTTATGGTGAAGACAGAAATAATAATGGCCACAATCCGGAAAAAATACTAAACCAGCTTAGATGCGTTATATGCTCCAGTCGAGTTAAAACTGCATGTGGAAAGTGCCTAAAACCATTATGTTTCGATAGGGGATGCTTTGCTCAATATCACACCTAAGCGCCCATTGTACTAAACTTAGTACACCCCTAAAAAGCTAACTAACGAATATATTTTTGTTATTTTTTCTCTAGATTGTTTCAATTTGTATGTTTTTATGATGATAATAAATATCAGTTTCAAAAAATTCCTAATGGTTTCTTTTTGGGCGTTAATGGGCTAATAAACTTAATAAAAAGCTTGAAATCCGACAGCTCATGTTTTGACTGGCCTGCTATGAGGTCTATTTTCAAAATCATTCTGTATCCGAAATATGTCAAAAGGGGACTCTATAAGCCTTCGATGTACTTCCATCCGTCCATCTACGTTGGTCTGTCCGTCTATCAGTCAGTGTATCCCATGACATACGTGGGGCGCACTGTAAGTTTACGGAATGAATATGAAAAATACTATTAAAGGTACAAAATTAATTTATTGTTTTTCAAAATAATCTCCCTTGGCGTCTATGCACTTTTTCATTCGATGAAACCAGTTTTGAAAACTTTTGTGCCACTCCTCTGTGGTGACCTCTGAAACGTGTTTTTCATACTCCTCGACAGCCTCTTCTGGTGATGAAAATCGTTGACCGCGTAATTGGTTCTTAATTTTTGGGAACAGAAAAAAGTCACAAGGTGCCAGGTCGGGACTGTATGCAGGATGACTCATGAGTTCTACATTTTTCGCCTTCAAAAAGTCGTTTGTCTGTCTGGCCGTGTGAGAACTAGCATTGTCGTGGTGCAGGATGATACGGCGTTTACGGTTATTTTTACGGAGTTTGTCAATAACTTCCGGCAAACAAGTGGTCGTGTACCAGTCACTATTCACTGTAAGACGATTCTCTAAAGCAACAGTAGCCACGTGTCCAGTTTTATTAAAAAAAGAAGCAATCATCCGCTTAGATGCACTTTTCACGCGCGCCACTTTGGTTGGTTTCGGCTCATCTTGAAAGACCCATACGCTCGATTGCTGCTTTGTTTTGGGATCGTAGCAATAAATCCATGTTTCGTCACCTATTACTATGTCCCACACCAAATTTGACGCACCTTCGTTGAATCTGGTAAGCATGGCACTGCACCAAGTGACGCGGTCCGTTTTTTGAGCCTCGGTCAAGTTGTGTGGGATCCACCGCGAGCACAGCTTTCTCACACCCAAATGTTTGTGTAGGATTAATTGTATTTGACTCATGCCTATTTCTAAGTATGCGCAAATTTCATGGTAGGTCACATGCCTGTCTGTTTCAATCATACGGCGCACAGCATCGATGTTTTTGTTGGTCACAGCGGTGGACGGCCGACCATCGCGAGATTCGTCACTGAGATTGATACGACCACGCTTGAATTCTGCAAACCAGCTATAAACAGTTGTCTTGCATGGTGCTTCATTGCCAAAAGCTGTTTCAAGCCGAGCGATACTCTGTTGAGCTGTCAAATTACACTTAAAATCGTAGAAAATCATACTACGAAAATTTTCCCGAGTTAAATCCATGTTGATGCAGACACACAATTTTTTAAATGGCGCCACAAGGTAAAAACAAAAGGCAGTCAGATGAAACAAACTGCATTCTACAGCCAAAGAGTTCTATTTTCAAATGTTGCAATAAATTTTTAAATATTGTTTATGTAAGTGGCCAGTTCCGGAAACTTACAGTGCGCCCTATGTATAATAGGTAGAGAATTGAAATTTTCACAGAAAGTGTTTTTTGTTGCCGCTACAGCAATACCACGCAATAAAAAAAATAAGGTGGTCCATCAAGAGATGTGTTTTGTTATTTTTTTGTACGATGATACGGAACTCTTGATATGTGAGTCCGACTCGCACTTAACCGATGTTTTTATAGTTTAATTGGTGAAGTAAAGTTTAAACGCCTCATGAATCTAGACATAGTATATGCAAAACTGTTCCTCATGCAACCTTGTATAATAAATTAATAAGTTTAGTTGTGACGCCCTCCGGAATCGGTTTCAAAATAAAAATTAAAAATCATTATTGATGTAGATTTTGACATATACTTGCAAATGTATTTTTGCCTCTTCTCTATCAAACACTCAAATTTCAACAAACATTTTGGTTTTTAAAAATGTGAAGAATAGTCACGATAAAATGCTTCGAAGGGCCAGAGACGAGTTGTTACTTATTATGAGAGATCACGGTTTGACACTTGAACACGCGTGGCTCCCACAATCTTAACAAGTCCTATAATTCGTTTCAGTTTTAGCGTTTTTAGGGTTTCTTAGGAGCCTTAAAAGGAAATAATTGGATACGTGTAGATCCGACTCGCATACGAAGGGTTCCACATCACCATACAAGAAAATTTAGCCAATAAAAATATATAACGAAAACAAAAAGAGAATTACATTGTGTCCGAAATTTAAGATTGCGAAACCGATATCAAACCAATTGCGGCACCATAAATAAGGGTTAATATCAATTACCTACTCAGGTATATGGTCCCTTGAAGTTGCGAAAAAAATAACTTATAGGTGAACGCAATCGAAAGATCAATTTGCTTGATACTCGCAAGGGAATCAAGAATATAGGGTACTTTCTGTTGTCCTATAATTTGACAAGAAGCAAGGTAAGCAAGGTAGCACAAGTAAAGGAAAACATCCCAAAACTGTAAATTTTATGTTCCATCTTAAAAAATATGATTTCCACGGAAACCGCGAAACGCAAGTCCAAGTCGCACTTGGCTGGTATTTTTTCTGCGAAGGCACCCTTTCAACGTCTGCAGTATACAGTATACAAGAAAGTAATAATAGTAACCTATATTTACCTCTATGGAGGGATTTGAAACGAGTCGTTTTTCCCGCTAATTATGCAGAAGAGGTGTTTTATCGAACTTATAGGAAATTATTTTTGCTAAGGGGCGCTTTTTAGGAAGAGCCAGATCGGGCTCCTGAGTTATTTTCCTGCCCCATCAAAGTTTTGTAGCATGGCCTAATATCATGGAGCAGATCCAGATTCAGAATATATCGTTAGAACTGACCCTCAAGGCACTTTTCTTCCAAAACAGCTAAATAACAAATTTCGAAGAGTGCCGACAAAATAGAATACAGGTAAATAAATTTAAATTTCCCATTCAGTATACCTACCGGCTTAAATCCTTCCAACAGTGATGAAGCCTTCAACAAATTACAAATTAACCCGTGATCAAGAACTTAATTTAGCTGTCTTGTATGAAGGGAAGGTGTAAATAGAGGTAAATTCGTCAATTTATATGCGAGTCAGGCGCTATTGTGAATCCCTATTATTGCCGGCGACTAAACGCTCCGTTAACGACGCCGAAAATTCTATTACTTATCAGAAAATTACGTAAAATCACGCTCTTTCACGTGCGAGGGGGCAAAGACATCGGCGCAGCAAACGTCAAATGGCGTACATTTTCGTAGCGGGGTCAATGTACTTTATTGCACTTTTATCTGGCAATAGCTATATACACTCCATGCCTTATTATATATATATATCTACTTTATTGACAATGTCACGTTACAGGGGTTTGATAGCAATAACCCTCTGTTATTACCAAGGTATGAGGTTGAAAATGTGGTTGGCATATAGTTTCCTGAGCCTTATTAAGGTTTAATACATAAACCTTTAAACTTAGTAACTGAGTAGGTATACAATAGTTGTCCTTCTCTGAATGTAAAGCAAAAAGAAGCAAAGCACCTCGCAACCATTAACAAAAGTACTAGGAGCACATATTTGCTCGGCAAATTTTAACCCTTAAATAATAGTGACAGCCAGTGATGGGGTGCGTATCGCTAAACAACAAGATGTTCCATATACCAGGACCGCAGACATATATTGGAAGTTCCACCAATTATTAATACCTCCTCGCAACACATTATCTCTTGTAGGCACATAATCTTAATTTTATATAAATAAATGTACAATTAAGTAAAATATTAAGCCAAACAGAAGCCTAAAGAAATTTAGAAGAAAAGTCAAGAAATGAAAGAAAGAGTAGAGTGAGTTATTTGTATTTAACATAATCTATCTTAACCTAGCCTAACCTAAAACAAAATACACGGCCTAACAATATCTAGGCTCTGGGAGAACCCCTCGAGCGTTCGTAGAGTTGGGTGGGCAGTCGACTAATAGTGGCGAGGAGACGCTGGCGTGCAGTCGATTAGCAGTGGCTATGAAACGCTGGCAAGTAATCGAAAGGCAGTGACCAAGAGATGCTGGCGGACAGTCAAATAGCAGTGGCCAGGAGACGCTGGCGAGGTTCCGCAGCAGAGTTCTTCAAAAGTTCCCGGGCCGCTGGGCCCGGTAATCTGGACTTCTAGTACTTTTCACTTTTGAGAGCTGTCGTAGGCTGACCTTCCTCGGGTCTAGATTTGTTAGAAAGACTCGCGTCGATTCTAAGATTTTTATTTCTAGTTTTCAATTCAGATTGACGTAATTTCCCAAAGGCTAGAAAAACGATAACTTCAAGGAGGAGGGTAACTACGCTCAGACAGAATATTGAAATTAATTGAAAACAAACATTTTGAAAGTTTACTCCTATAAACAAAACGTAGTGAAGAAAAATAAATACAAATTCCAATAAAATTTTGTGACGCTGGACTATCGATTGAGCTTTCTATCGACCCTTGAGCTTTGAGTGGAATACGAGTGACACTTGGATTTCCAGTGTTTGTCAGGTGAGCCAGTAGTATTCTTATCTATCTAGGTTTCAAAACAGACTATGCCGAAATAACGCGTTCGAAGTTCGGCGTGATAATGATAACGGCTGTTACGCTATATTAATTACCACAAAACACTTACCGAAATTAAGTCGCGTTTTGGCGTCGACCGAACTTCGGTCGGGCTATATACGTCGGCAACGCATCTATCTATCTATACAATTCTGTTATTTCTGTCACGTGATTTCCGCGCGTATCTTATGTCTCAGTCCGACGTAAGTTCAGCCGCGTTACTTCGCTCTACTTAAACCCCTCTCAATATATGAATACCATAACCAATCTCTCATATACACAGGTATTCTGTTTACTATTCAGTGGAGTTCAGCTCAATCCATTCCACAGAATCTGAATAGGAGTTAGATAATAATCCGACCACAGAATTGAATGCCAAAGAAACCACACAACGGCGTTAAGTGGTTAATACTGTACTACGCAATAATGCATCAAAGGGCACCTTCATTCCAGATTAAGCTGATATATTCAAAGATATTAAAACCGTTGCAGTGATGGGTTAGCTCCCTCTCACACTAACAATCTGCCACATCTTGAGGAAAAATATGTGATGATATTTTTAGAATAATAATGGAACCTCTTTTACAGCTATCACCTCTCTCTCACCCCACCTTACCCTATGAGGGAAGACAGCTTGCTCAAACGCTAAGGAACCCGGCGGGGCCTGTACCCCATTTGCTAAGCCTGAACCGGTATAGATCTTCTAAGAAGTTTAGTGGCTATCCAAAAAACAATGTTACGTTTAGTTATGTTTAAGTTAGTTATTCGATTAGAACGTTTGTTTATTGGCAATAAAGTAGGTATCTTTAGATAATGATGCCATAATTATAGTTTATGTGACTGATACGTAATGGAGGACATGAAAACTCCAGAGTGGGTTAATGAAACGAGCCGAAGGCGAGTTTCATAATAATATCACTAGAGACTTAATGCCTAATTATGTAGAGTTTCATACACTAGTTTATCTACACACATATCATAAGCTCTCTTCGATCTGTTCAGGAACCGCATGTTCGACCGGCATTGTGGCATTGTTCATTGCTCTGCACTTATTTAGCTTGTTCAGAAGTACCAACTTCACAGAAAAACTAGGGGCGGCACGCAGGTGGGCGGGAAATTTGAATGTCATAATATGTCGAATATTGTAATATTGTAATATTCAGATAAGAAGTGAGTTTTCACCAAGTACTATATCATTATGCTGGTCGTAACGTGCGGTTTTTGGACGCAGTAAAGAGGGTTTATGACACGTGTGTAGATAAAAAGTTTAATCGTTCGGTCGGTACAACTAAATACAAACGGAGCCTATCACTTAATTCTTTGAGATGCCTTTCCCGAATTCTTCCCTCGTATAATATTACGCGTTTCATGGCATAATAAAGTCTTATTACGTGCAAACGTTGTGGTTCATTAAAATCTTTTTCGCGTTGCTTGGCTTTAATTATCCGTTTTCTTTGTTCACGATGGTGTGCCCGAAGCGTTAATCTGTATTTTTCATTACATTCAAAAAAGCTGAGTGTGAGAAATCGCCCCTTTTACTCAATATTGTTAATCAAGTTAATAATAGGTTGAACCAGTCATTTGAATCAGTCGATATTGCAACTTTAATTGTTAAAAAACCGGTTATGTTGGAGTCGGACTCAGTCACGAAGGGTTTCGTACCACCGTTCAATGGTAGGGATGGTGTGAAGTGAATAGTTTGAATTTTACATACCAAAATGTAATTGGTGCAGCTACTTTCATACTCCATGCACGTAACCAGGTGCATTTATAAGTTTGTGTGTGGTTTAAACTTTGGCGATTCTGGGTTGGTTTTCCTGAAATCCTTTGGCTTGAGTTCTATATTCTGTATTGTTTTCATAATTATATAGTCTGTAGTTTTGGAGATAAGGAGTTGGGACTGATAATTTTTTGCACTTTTTTGATCATACCTTCTGAAGTTATCAAAACTAAAATTATTGCTTGTGCCCAACAGGGTCCATAATTATCCACCACTAATATTAAGATCTTATTGTTATTATGGAGTGCAATAAATAAATTAAAAATGAATATGAATATGAATAAAATAAAATAAACTGACAAGTGCGAGTCGGACTTGCGCACCAAGGCTTCTGTACACACTTATTATGTATGTATGTCATATATATGGAAAAAGTTCGTCCATCACAGGATTCCAGTCCTGGAAATTATTTCTGCTTTTTAATCGATTCTACAACGGGTGTTTCTCAATTCGGTTGTATTGCGAAACATTAGAGCAACAAACACCCAAATAACCAAAAAAAGCAACTTAACCAGAAATAAGAACTATCAAATCTGCAAATTGAGAATATGTAGAAAAAAAAAACAAAAAAGCACAAGTATCTCAAAAATACTTCTCGATTCAGGCAAAACTTTATAAAAGTTGCAAAGTGAGTGGCGTCAAATAAAAAAAAAGTGCAAAGCGTTTTTCAAAACAACAAAACAACTGGCCAGTAACCTTTTCAAAAAGTTTGCAACACGCAACTCGCATCCAAACTTCTTTGGGCTAGGTCTTGAACATAAAGGAGGTTTTATATTGTAATAAGAGTTTCTACGGTGTCGTCGGTACATAAAAGAAATGCGTATAAAGTGATATATTTCAAAGGATTCTACTGTTTTTATATAGGTATACCTACGTTACGCCAACACAACATAGAAATATTGTGGCATGGAGTCCCTCACCGGGTGGCTGACAAAGGCCCATGCTGCCCACGTTTAGCCAGTTATACAATAGGAACTCCATTTTGCGTGACTTTTATTTTTCTTAAAGCGGGTGAAGCGCCTGGCCCACTTGAGCGTGGCCTTTGTGCATGTCCTCTTCGCCTGCACATCTAGTTCAACCATCCCAACTCTTGCACCAGCGGGAGTAGGAGGCCTGGGTGTTGGGTGGGGCTAGCCCATTGCCGCCATTTTGGGAAAAAAGTATAATTGCGGCCAGAGCGATGATACCGGTGTTAAAAGATAGGCTAAATTATTTATTACTAACATGTGCAATGTTAGTTAGCTATACACTTATGTGTGCTGTATATTATGTATTTGCAACTGTGTATAAGTAATAAGTATGTAGTTATGTGTAGGTATTAACTTTCATAATGTATTGTTTTCGCAATTTAAACTCAGATTTCTCGCAAAATATATCGTTTTTCGGAATTCATAAATAGTTAATGCTATTCAGCTGCCTGTGCATTATGCTGAGCATAAATTGAGCATTTATTTAGGGTGTAACAGGAAGGTGTAGTCATATTTAAGGGGGTTGTTAGGGACATCATTCTGAACAACTTTCACTATGAAACCGATTTTTGCAAAGCAACTTTATTTTTCACTTCTTCGTACAAATCAGCTGAACACTCGGCCGAAAATGTAGAGGAGTAAAAAATTCAGTTTTTCTGATCTAATTGGTTTCATAGTGAAAGTTGTTCAGAATGATGTCCCTTACAACCCTCTATAGGTTTCGATGCCCTTGCGAGTATCAAGCAAATTTAGCAAATTCAGCGAATTTGGGACATAAACAGTCGTATTTTTTGATTGCGTGGACCAAGAAGTTTCAGTATAAGAAGTATGTAAAGAATTTAGAAAAAAATGTGTAGTCATAGTTTAAGGGATGATAGGAATTTTTGTCTCATATGCCGATCACCAAGTATGGTGGGTTACAGAAATATGTAGTAATATTAAAGGGTGCTTTGAACAGGACCTCTCATTGACCTGCCGATGTATATGTTGTCGCTATAGCAACCATTTCAAGATATAGTCAATTATTTCGATGAAATCAAATACATAGTCAGGTCATAAGTTCTGACACATGTGCAATATGAAATAATTTAGACATGTTTATTATTTATGTAAACATTTATATAGCAAAATAAACTTAATAAAACATAGATTATTATAGTAATAAAGTTTATTCAAAATGACCCCCGCGATTTTGAATACAGGCCTTTATTCTGCGCGGCCAGTCGTCTATCGCAGCACGAACGAGGTCCATGTCAATATCGGCGGCTGCCTTAATCAAGGATGCCTTGAGTGACTCCAAATCAGGATGAGGCTTTGAGCAGGCCTTTTCCTCCAAGTGTTGCCATATCTTGTAATCTAACGGACTCAAATCTAGACTGGAGGAGGGCCAGTCTTCGTGCCGGATGAAGTCGATTTCACGCGCCGCCAGCCAGTCTTGTGTGCTTTTCGCTCTATGTGCTGGCGCAGAATCTTGTTGGAATACCCAGTGCCTGTTATTAAACATGGTATGAGAAACAGGTTCCACAAGGTTCTTGAGGACTGTATTTTGATACACAAATGCATTCGTTTTTACGCCTTTCTCACAAAAATGTACCTCAGTTAAGCCCCAATAAGAGACTCCCAACCAAACCATGAGCGAGGATGGAAAATGACCTCGTTGGACACGCGGAATACGGTTGCTCGCTTCTTCAGTGCTGTGTGCGTACACCTTATCATTTTGTTTGTTGTAGCTCTCTTCCACGGTGTAAATTTTTTCATCCGAAAAAGAATTTCCCGATGCTTTTTTCCCGCGTACCGCTTCAACAAAGCGCGGCATCTCTTCAGTCTCAGGTCCATTAAACGAGCGTCCAAACGACGTCCTGTTTTTCTTCGATATGCCCTAAGCCCTAAGTCTTCATTTAACACCCTTTTCACCGTGGTCCCGCTTAACCCCATCTGAAGGGCCAACAGTTTCTGCTTACGTATGGGATTTCTTTGAATTCGCGCCTTCACAGCTTTTATCACTGCTGGGAGTCCTAACAGAGCGAGGGCGACCACTTCTTGACCTGTCATCTACACTAGAGTCTTCATTGTATCGTTTTATGGTACGATAATCGAATCTTTTGGTTATATTCAAATTTTTCAGTAAGTCGAAAATCTGAATTGGCGCGTAACCGCAACGATGCAACGCAATAACTGCGTCACGGTCTTCTTTAAGTGTCCACTCCATATTTAAAAATGAGGAAAACTCTAAAAAGTACACATTTTTATTTTCATGAAAAATTCGAAATTCGAATTCAATAAACTTTTTTGTGGCCAGCGTTCTAAATTCAAAAGTTTTTAGTGTGTGACAGAACTTATGACCTGACTGTGTATAGTCAAATGTCGAACTAACACGAAAACTATTCGGGGGCTTCGCTGCGCTCGCCCCCTTCAGTCTTTACCTAAGCTACCGCAGTGTTTTGCGCTAAAATATTTCTTCATTCAATGAAAGTTCTAATTCAACCATGGTTTGCTATTTCATTATATAGTAAATTCTACGATATGGTTAGACATATATGTATATGTCACAAGATTGTCAAATCCCTTAGTTTATAATCTAACATTTTCTTCTCGTTAGTTTATAAACTATCGATAAATTCTTAACGTAACAGTTAAGAATTTTCTTAACTGTAACATACTGCTTACGATATGGCACGCAAGTTTATAATAAAACCGTTAAATTATGTACCGGTTTAAACTTGAATTGCAAAGGAAATAGTTTGCCCTGGAAACACTGCGGTAGCTTAGAGAAAGCCTAGAATAGTCTTTGTATTAGGTTGACATGTAAGAACAAGATAAACGTAAATACTAAACCCTGTCGGTCTGGTTTACGATTTGTCGATAGTTTACAAACTAACGCGATAGTTTATAAACTAAGGGTTTCGGAGACGATCGGACGGACAATCTTACGGTGACATACATACTGTATACTCGTAGGTTAGACTTGGAACATTTTTGTTTCGTAGGTGATGTTAATGTATGAAGGTAAGCAATTATTTGTGCAACAAAGGAATATTTATATGAATCAGTGATTTTTTAATTATCAACCACTTCTGGAAAAACTTTGGGCACAAAATAATTATAATCTGGGAAAGCACATTTTTGTCTTCAGACGGTCATCTCCTTGAAAACGTTGGAGGCTTATAATTAAAAACAGAAATTCGCTTTCAACCTACAAAGGAATAATTTGTATTGTACAAGAATAATTTTAGGAACACGTTTTTCTTATTCAGCTTCTTATCATTTTCTTTGTTTATTATACATAATGCATTAGCTTGGAAGCAAGTAGATTGCTATTAAGTAAAAATCCGATATGATAGGAGCGAAAAATGTTCTGAAAAACATCTGTGAAACATTTTTGCTCTTATTATTCTTAATAATCTTTTCTAAATTCTACCGATAATCTCTTTACTAATCGGCTAGGCGCTCGCCTTCAAATGTACAGTCAGAAGAAAATTGTTACCAACAAACAAATTCTTGTATGTATAATTCCGAACCCGAACACCTTCCTGTTTCATCCAGTTTAAGGTATATAATTTTCACACAAGTATGTATATATATATATATATATATGAGTATAATGGGCACACAGAATCTCTGCAATATTGCGGTAAATATATGACTGTATGTAAAAACCTTTTGTTCATTCTGGTAAAAAGAAACTACGCAGTTTTTTTCAGAAGGAAAGCACTATTTTTAGCTTCAACAGTCCCGCACGCTCAACAAAAGAAAACATGTTTATCTAGTTCATACCTATACGCTACAATATGGACTTGGGAAAGTTTATCCAAACATTTCCGGAGGGGATTATTTGTATTAAATGAACATAGTTAAAGAATAGTTTATTGTACTTTTAATAGGTTTCTGCCCTATTTGCTCATAGCTTCCACCGTATTTAGAATTTTGTATTTTTAAGTTTGAGACCTTATTAAATTTATTTGATTGAGAATAGGAAATGTATATTATAAATAACAAGCACCAATGACTTCGTAGAGTGTGATGATTTATAAAAACTACTTAAAGAAACTCAATAATTAATGCTTGCAAATTCATTTTTACAATTTATTTCGCAACGACAATATACGTATCTGGTGATTTAACCTGGTGATATCAAATTTTTAACTACACATAGTTATACTCGTATAGGTAATTTCTGGGTCTGGACTGAAAACCAGCTGTCACAGGACCTCCTGCTATGTGACATTATGCTGAGTCCTAGCCCTTTTTCTGTCACAGCATGTGCACATGGCAGTGAAACCACTCACAACCTATGTAACTACCTTTGAATGTAATTTTATACTTTTATTATCCCGTGCCCATACTTGTTTCATGTATTATTTTACACAGTAAATAAATGCCTATTCTAATCATTGTAATTGATAAAATTCGCCAAAACCTAAATATGCCAAGCTCTATATGCCACCGCCTAGGTAAACATGCTGACAGCTATGGTCAGGGAGTGGCTTTACTTGTCAAATATGATCTAATACCATTAGTTCCCCCTCCAATCTACACCCTGGAAGTGATTGACATTCAAATAATCCTGTCTGGTGTTCCGGTTTTAGTGTTCTTCATCAACCAGTCACCTAATAAAACCTTACTCAATAACGATATAATGTATCAATATTCAGATAAGAAATGAGTTTTTACCAAGTGGTATGACATTGTAAGTATGTACTTTTTTCCTTAAAATTTATGTATTCTTCATAGGAGCGGAACAGCTTTTTGACAAGTTACTTTTTAAATTTAAGTTTGAAGTTACGGAAGCTCGGACCCATCACCTGTGTTGTTTTAGCCATTTTTTCTAATTTATTATGGACGTTGGCCAGTATATCTGCACCTCTTGTAATGCGCAGTTATGGTCACCACGTTTAGGTAGTTTTTCAACATTGGTCCTCAAATTTCCGTCGATGTCCTTCGGTCTCAGGCTCCAACGGAACTTTGAAATTCATACTCCAGATAGTTCCACATTGGTACACGACCGTCCTGAGAACCGCGTCTCTACACCCGACATCCTCTCAAATCAAAACGTCTTCAACGTTACCAACATCCAGACGATTCTTGCTCTGTCTTCAAACCACCAGCCGTTTTTTTCAAATCTATTATTCCCATGAGCGCCTAATTCAAACAGGATTTAATTACTCCAAGGCTGACTGGTAGGGATTCCACTCTGCTCTAAATTATAGCATCATCTTCTCACGTCATGTCTACAAGAGTATCCAGGAAATTGACGAAACTCTCACGTAAATAAATAGCAATATTCTAAAAAGCATGATGATGAGACGGTGAGAACAATTACCGAATTAGAATTAGAAAATCCCTAACATTACTTTCTCGTCATATCAAAAGGCTCACCTGACACAAAATCGTCGGAGACGTCATGATGCAAATGAAAAAGAGGTGAATTTGCGCGCCGAATCCCTTCGAAACAGTCTGGCAAAGAGGCCTGCTCCACAAACTGATCAACTGCGACGTACCCAAAGCCCTTGTCAAACTGATCAGATTGTACCTAACCAGGCATAGCTTTCGGGTACACGTAGACACATCAAATTTTAGTGAATATTTAATCCTTGCTAGCATTCTTCAAGGCTCAATATAAGGACCAATTCTTTTCATTTTCTATCTCAACGAAATCCCGAAACAACCACAAACAAACCTGGCTTGCTTCGCTGACGACACCGCCTGTTTCTAATCTTCCGAAGATATTATCCTCACTAATGACCGGTTGGAACTCGCTAATAACGTTTTATACGAGTATTTCACTGTGTGAAATCTTAAATTAAATACTTCTAAACTGAATTCATCACGTTTTCCAGAGAGCTTACGCTTTATATCACCTACTACTATCTCTAAAGCTGATTATAAATGGTCAGAAAATAAATTGGAGTAAATCTACGATCAAGTACGAGTATCTTGGTGCAACTCTTGACAAGTAACTGAACTGGTCGGAACACATTGCGCACCTAAAAGTAAAAGGCACAAAGGCACTAAATGCACTAAGTCCACTGCTAAACAGAAAATCAGCACTTATTCCTCACAACAAGCTTAGAATATACTTTACCCTTATTAGGCCAATATTCACATACGCGCATCCCGTCTGGAGCAGTAATTACGATAAACTACAATAAAGCTTCTAAAATATCACACATACACAATACACCACTTTACGGACCAAATTGAAAAAATTACAATATTCAACAAACTTTCCGCAGATTGCCAAAATTATATAAGTAAATTACTCGCTCTTTTTACCTGGTAAAAAGTCCTAGTCATCATAACATATCTACTAATTTTCGCAATACGACGACGCTCACGCGCAAACACCTTACAGTATATCGACACTTAAAAACCTATCGGTAGCCTATCCACTGCCTGTTGTGGGGCAGTGGCAAAGACTACCTATAGTTGAAACGAATTTCTGTAGAAATGGGAATATGTAGACATGTGTATAATCGCGCAGTAGTTATTGCGGCTACAAGACGCGACTTAGAGCTCGTGTGATCGTAATTTTCGTAATGGCTTTATTTTTATGCACAGAATAGGCCCTGTTAACTCAAATTAACATGATATTTCATTTAGTAAAGATCGACACTATGGAACGACCGATCAATTGTCATCATTATGCTATCTCTCTCTAAAAATGTTGGTTCATGTCAAAAGGTCACTCAGCCAGTCATTCTTTCTTTCTCTTGTTCATAAGCCATCGCCGTGGGCCGTATCAAGATGGGCACATCAAAACTACTGATTTGCGCAGCAAATATCCCTATTTGCTGCGGTAGCTTAGGTGAAGGGTTAAGGGGGGTGAGCGTAGCGAAGCTGCGTTTATCCTTCGTGTTAGGTTCAACATGTAAGTACAACAACAAATACTTAAAACATAAACTTAAGTACTCATAAAATATTTAAAATATAAAAATTGTTTTTGCTGCTCCTTTTTTGCTGCGCAAATCAGTTTTTTTGATGTGCGATTAAATACCAGCCTATCAAAATGACAATCTCGGTTTGCCAACGCGTAGCGCGTAATTTTCTATTTCTCATATTGTATAGCGTGGTAACAGCCAAAAAAACAGTGTAATAATGAAATATATTCATCGTTTAAATCCAATCATCAACCAATATCACAGCCCACTTTTCCCACCTAGGCGAGGGTGATGGATGGCCCAACTTGGTCCAAGTGCCGCCGGCGATCGAGCTGGGAGCCCGGGCCTGGCTGGCATTAGACCCTCCTCACTGCAGTCATCATTCGGGGCATTGGAGCGGACAAAGCCATGCACGTCATCCATTTTGGTAGTTCGGCATTCGGAGGTCACATGGTGAGTACTACCAATTCTCTCAACCCATTTGGATTCCCAGGGGGATCCACCATCATTTGGTGGCCCACGAGGTAGAACCTACCGATTCAAATAACGAGCACACATATCATAATATTTCTTTTAACATAAAAGCTGCTTGTCGTGAAGCACGGTACCAGTTTTCCTAAATGATTGTTTCGATGTTATTATTGTCGTGTAATGTATGATGCTCAATATTGTTCCTTCTTTATTTCATCAATGTTAACAAATGTTAAAACAAGGCTTTAAAAAGCCTTCATATTTTGTTATTAATAATCACTGTCTGTTTTTGCCAATAGTGACGATCTCACCAATTTTCCATAATTAGGCTTCATGATGTAATATTTAAATAAAGCCTGACAATAAATAAGATCTTTACACCTTTAAAATATCATCCTAATAGCCAGGCAGCCGGCCAGGCACCGCCCAGGCAATATATAACAAACACAATATTGCCGCATCCATATAAAGAGAGAACGTTGTCCTATCCATCATAATTTGCCTTTAACCGAAGGGAACGTCGTGAAAGAGACAGCCATATGTCAAGTTGTCCAGCCTGATGATGTATGGATCGGCGAGCAGTTTGGGAAGGCCTTTATACTGAGTCAAAGAGCTTACAAACACTATTGATACTAAGTATTACATATCAAGGTGTTGCATTGGTATTCCTTTGACTTATGTATTTCCAAGTAATAATTCTATTTTAGCCCATTGGTACTGTAAATCATCTACAATACAGGGTATAACAGATTTTAGGGACGTCATTTTGTACAACATACGTAGTGAATTTCCCAGGGACGCCCTGAAAATTAACTATACCTTCAGTTTACCCCCTGCATTATATTATTATTACCTATATCTATCGACTGGCATATGTATGAGTGTTTGTGCGATACATACATATACATATTAGTGCTCTTATATCAAATGTTGTCAACACGTATGATGAAGTCGCTGCGGTCGTTACCTTACGAAATGACAAACCTAAAGAGCCCTAAAATTAATGCTTGCCTCACGGGTCTCCCCAATTTCGGGACGTAATATAATATGAGGTGTTTCGTCATATTTTCAAAGCTTTCTACAACATCTTCACCTTTGTCCGTAGTGTTCTTGACAATTTTACTTTACCTTATTCGTGTTTTGCTCGTGATACATAAGAACAAGACTCGGGAGCGGAAAGGAAAAGTATAATACATAAGAACTAACCTTGTAGCGTGTGCTATTGTGCTTTCTGCTAGTATGAAACTTACCTGCAACAAAAAACAAAACTTTGTGTTGGGGTAGCTGCACAAAAACGTCGTTCTTGAATATTCCATTGCTTTTGTTTAATCACCTTTCCAGGATACAGAGTGTCCTAGTATGGGGCCAGAAGCAATGTATATGCCTGTATGTAAATATTATGTTATGATGTGTTACAATTTTTAAAAGTAAATATTTCCATTATTTCGAAAAATGTAACTCATGCCTGTAATATGCTAGGAATAACTATTGTATAAATTTAAACCAAAAAGGCAAAACACATTACAGTTTTATCAAAATGATGGTCGTTTTGTTAAAACAGTACAGCTTTATCAAAATGATGTTCGTTTGATAAAACTGCAAAACTATTAGTCGTCGTAAGACTATTTTGACAGTCTAATGTAGTAAACAATTGTTTTTTTTTTAAAGCCGTATAAACCGACCAGACTTTACCGAACCCGAATAGAAAAACGAATAACCCGAATTTAATGTTTTGTGGTGGTTTGTAAATTTGAATTTATTTGAAATGCCTTGTTAAAACAAGGCATTTCAAATCAATTCAATTCAAGTCTTGATTAACGTATTTACTAGATTTCGTCTAAAATCCAGGGCCTTACCACAAAAAAATAAACTACTGATCAAAACTTGTTTAAAATCAAAAGTAAGGGATTTGATGTTTGTTTTGAGGTTAAACGATGTTTTTTTTTGTGGTAGCAAAGAAATGAAGAATCGGGTGGGGCTGTGCCGGGTCTTTGTCTATATGTCAAGCAACAGTCCTTGTTTATTTTCAAATGGAGGCTGTTAGTTTGGTAATGTGCTGTTTGTGTTTGTGAAAAACTCATTTCAATTGGTTCAGAGCGATTATGTTTTGCTAGAAAAAGATAGTAGGTATTTTTGCCCTCCCCGCTCTTTTTGTTATTTAAAAACTTAAAAGTTATTTAGCCTAAGTCTCTCTAAGCCTAAGTAAAACGTATCCAACGACACCACATTTGTTCAAATTTGCTAGCGAAACGTTCGTACATACCTGCAAACATAAAAAATACATAAGACAAAAATATACAAACATATGCTCGAAAACCATTACCGTCCTTCTTGTGAAGTTGGGTAAATAATCTATAGATATTCAAGATGGCCCAACTTATTTGTTTTTACTTCGAGATAATTTAAACTCACCATAATTTTCGTTTAACCGAAGGGAACGACGTGAAAGAGCAGCTGGTCAAGTTGTTCAACCTGAAGGATGTTCTATGTATCGGCAAGCATTTTGGGAATACCTTTATAGGGAGGCAAAGAGATTACAAACACTACTTTGATACTAAGCAAGGTGTTGTTCTCGTATTCTTGTCTATGAAATTATTTTTAGTTAGAAAGTTATGATATTTTTTAATAAATTTTGTATACACATCGAACTGTCTGTAAAAAAACAAAAATCTTTTTAACAAAAAAATATTTCTTTGGCGAAGATGCCCTTTAATTTTCTGGACTGAATTATTATAAGTAAATACTATTTTTGAACCACTGAAGTTGGGCCAGCCTGTATTTAATGAAAAAGAGCTCAGTACGGGTACTCGTAGATCGAAAAGTACTAGAAAATTGTATTGTTGTAGACTTTCTTAGAAGACCTATCAAGCATTGAGCTGTCAATTTAACCATTTCTAAAAAGCCGCAGAAACCCCAACCACTGTCAGACCGCGACACCGCGAGCCTTTTATCGTTGCTCTAATAAAAAGAGCTGCGAGACAAAAATACTGGAAAGAACGCCTCAAAATGCTCCAGATAGCAAGTCGGGAACTAAGTGATTTGTCGTGTAGCGGTCAATCGAGCACTCTGTTAGTTTTCGTCTTCGCTAGCACACGACTTTGAAACTTTTGATTTTCCTTCCCGATGTCTGATACCACAAAACGCTTGCTTGGCAACTTTTGTAGACTCATTTGGACTGGTCGCGTGTGAGTCGAGTTGCGAGGCTTTGAAGAAGGTTAAATGACAAGTTTTATTTGCCCCTATATTCCCTTACCCATGGAAAAACCAACGATATTTTAGTCAAATGACGTCATATGGGAAAGCTGTAACTTTTCCACTTTTTCGATCGATTCGATGGTAGTCATCATTCATCGGCATCAACATCTTCCATCTGGTTTCCGGTACACTTTTTTTCCTGAAAATTACGTAACAGGCTTTTAATCTCCGTTTAAATGTAGTTTGGGTTGCTGGAAGATTTAACTGACAGACTGTTAGCAGTTTGTCAACGCTGGTGTCAAATCTCCCATGGGCCATGTAAAAAAAATATACTAAACTGAGAAAATCATTTTGAGATTATTGTATTCCTAACCAAATACCGTTATTGCGATCAAAAAATATTACAGGCTTACTGAAATATCCGTAAAAACATTATGTACTTCATTTGTCCTCTACGGCGTAGTTTGTTGAAATTGTTTTCGCCGTTAAGTTGGCTGTTCTGTAAAACTTTCAAGTTCAAGCAGTTTTCCTGTCAGTCGCTAACGCAGATATCAGTCGGAACGTAAATTAATAATGATATTATAGTTTTTTAGTTCTGTAATCGGAAACAACCAGGCTCAAGTACAACCGTTCCGAAACTGTGAGCAAGTGACGTCACGAGGGGTGTTATTTAAATAAATATAAATGATTAGACATCCATTACCCGAAATATTCAAATCAGTTTATTAAAATAACCTAAAATTTCAAAAACTAAATAAAAAGTAGTTATTTTTTTTTGTATGGTCCATTAATCTTCGTTTAAAGCCATTTTGGGTTTATGAGTACATTTCTCTATGTCAGCAGACTGTTGACAGTCCATTGACATTCTATTTTTAATTGGAGATTGTTCAGAAATAGAGAATATCGATGTATTTTTTTTCCTATTCTATTCACTGTTTAAATCCTTATATCAAATGTGATGTCGTTACATGCCACGCCACCCACCACACTCCATGTTTGTTTTGTTTATTACCGGTGCCGATTAGTTATACAAATCAGTTTTATTTTGGTGAAACAATGGAAGAAGCTAAACAACCTTTTTAGGTATTGCATCGTGCCAAAGTGCAATAACATAATTGGAAATGCACCAGATAAGGTGTTTTTTTAGAACCAATATTTCAGAAAATACGAAGACAATGGTGTGAAATAATATGAAGAGAAGGAGTATCGCTAACATCATGTTTTATTGTTGTGAAGATCTTTCTAATGTTAGTATCTTTATTTTAC
Source organism: Argyresthia goedartella (assembly GCA_949825045.1). NCBI lineage: Eukaryota > Metazoa > Arthropoda > Insecta > Lepidoptera > Argyresthiidae > Argyresthia > Argyresthia goedartella. Next base: position 22,232,562 of record OX463807.1, read on the forward strand.
ATTTCTATAGTTAGCATGATGGGAATATTTTGTATGGTCCGAAGTAAGGTGGTTTTGCGTAAGTTATACCTTGTTAACGGCTTAAAACCTAGTTTTCAAAACAAAACTTTCGATTTGATACGACTAAAAATGTCTAAAAACGACTAAAATGTAAGTATGCTTACAATTTATATAACTGGAAAACTATACCTGTTTTATCATCGAAGGTAGTGTTTACATAAGTATTATTGAATTTATTTCAAGTCAAGGAGGATACAGGAAATTATGTTCAATACAACCTAATGAAAGAACACGGGAAAAAAGTGACACTTAGGCGGAAGGAGTTTGGTAAAGACACATGGTAAGTACCTACTAGTACCTGCAAAGAGTTTAATTCATCTGAGGCCGCGCCCGGCCGTGGCCGTGGCATCTGACGTCACATCACGTTTCGACCGATCGGATGCGTTTCGCAAATTTTAATTTACTGTCCTTATTTTGCTATTTTAATTTAATATTTTAGAAAATTAAATGGAGACTGCTCATTTAATTAAACGACAATTTATAATAAATTCTTAAGAATATATTTGATTAATTGAATTCCATACAAAAATATAGTCATTATTAATTACACTTTACAATAGAAAGCGATAAATACACCGTGCGCGGGCGCGGGCGGGGCGGGCGCGGGCGCGGGGGCGGCGATGTTATATTGTTTTTGGATATGGATGGATAAGTGGAGACTAAATAATAAATCTAAGCCAGAGATAGGTTGTACGGACGATAAATATTCAGAAAAATGACATGATAGTACCTATTAGTAGCGTCTTATCCCAATTTTATAATCTTATTATTCTGTTTCAAACACCCTTGTTTGGACAAAACAAAAGCTATAGATACTACTTATATTATAGCAAAGTGCATATAAATAATTAAAATACTTCATCTTTTCGAACTTTCTTTAAGTAATACTTTACGGCTAAAAATGTCAGATTGTCTTTCTGATTTATCATCGAGCGAGGTGGAGAGGAAACCACTCCGGATTATCCAGGATTTGATGAATCCGTTGGAACACTACAAAGAAGACCAATTAAAGGGCCGATGCCGAATCAGTAAAGAAAGTTTCAGGCGATTTAATGATACAACTCAACCACTTGGAGCCTAGAACCCAGCGCAATTGGGAAATAAGCGCCCCGTGAACAGATTCTGCTGACAATAAGTTTTAACGCGGCAGGTGGTTTTCAGATCACTGTGGCTGACCACGTCCGAGACATCAATCCACTGTCTGTCGCATAATTAAAAAAGTGGCCGAGTGCGATTCGGACTCGCCCATAAAAGGTTTCGTTGTAGCAAGTAATTATGTGACTGGTGACAAACCATTTTTCGTTGAAAGTGTGTATTGAGATACTTAGCCTATATTTTTTGTAGATTTTAACTCTCTTACTTTAAAAGTTAGAGGCATACACACACACACACACATTTTTCCACTTTGGAAGAGTCTGTCTCTTTAACGATTTACTTTGAGGAAAAATTGTTTCAGAAACCTTAACATCATTTTTAAAGACTTATCTACAAACACACATATAGATTTGATGAAAAAAATATGTTTGGTTTTAGTTCCATGTATTATTTTAATTTTTCTATACAAATCGTAAGGCGCCTTACAGAATAAATCAAAATACCAAGTTTCAACTGTGTAGTCCTAATAGTTTCTACATAAAGTTGCTGTGACATACGGACGGACGGACGGACGGACGGACGGACGGACAGACAGACTTGATGAAACTATAAGGGTTCCTTGTTTCTCTACGGAACCCTAAAAAGTATAATTTGTCGACAGTCAACAGGCAAACGTAAATTTGACGTGTGGCCTAAAGATGATAAAGAAATATTTTATAGGCAAGATCGAAAAAAATACAAAGATGCGATGAATATCAGTCAATGAGCTAGGTCACCACATAAAAAAATCAGCCGTCCACAAAAGCTTAGCTAATTTTCCAAAGATTCGCGTTGTAGAAACTCAAAGCTTGTTAATTGTGACAGACTGCTGACTGATCCGTCACATTAAAATTGTTTGAGAAACCGGCTGTTAATCTACATAATTTCCTTAAACTTCTATCAAATGCCGCCAAATATGCCAGGCAAAAGTAGTCGTCATTTGTCACGCGTATTCAGATTGGGTGTGCCGTCAATCAAGAGATCGCATTTCTTAGAAATCTTTCCCCGTGTAGGATATCGAGTGTAAACCGAAGCCGTTTCGGCGTCTCCTCACTTTACAACGATACTTCAGTCCATTTCCACATGACAAGAAGATCCCGTAGTAATAGGTCATGGAGTCACCGGAGATTGTTATTTGATAGACGTTTGTTAATGTTGGTCGCTATTTTCTTCAGGATGTCAGAGGGAGTGGTAGTTTCATTAATTTGTATCATGTTCTTCATTCTCAAACCCGTCAGTCACATAATGATTTACACAAGTTGCAAAGTGGGGTCTTTTATCTCTGCTTAGCCGAAAAATACATAAGTATTATGTGGGTATGTATGTACGTACGCATGTTATTTTTTATGTAGCCCTTTAATGTCCCTACCGAGGGGCATGGGCCTTTACAGGGATACGAGTAAGATTGGGCCATACTCCACCACGTTGGCTCAGTGCCGGTTGATGGAGCGGTGTGCGTATGCCGCTAGACCACGAACGCTTTGCGTACGCATGTATGCATCTACTACATATCCAGCGCCTCGCCTGAATAATTGAATTACCTTCATTTGTGACGCTTTTAACTTTTTTAGGTTTCTGATGTGACAAAATAAAACGCCCGGCTAACTAGTTAAAATATCGTGGTACTTTAGCTGGGCTCAAGGTTTGGTGTGATTAAGTGTTAATAATTAACGTATACTGTGTAAGCCTATAATTATCACAATAACTCGTAAGTGAAGGCTCAGATATTGGTTGTTAGAGATAAGCTCGCATTTTCACATATGTATGCCTGCTACCCTGAATGTTTTAAAAAAATACGAAAATAACCAAATGAAGAGTGTTTTGCACTTTGAATATAAAGATTTATCACAACACTTGACTTAACTTCGCAGAAAAGGTGATAGATGAGAAATTAAACCCTCGCTGCGGAATATTCGTAACATTTGAACTTGCTACGGACGAAACCCGCAAGGTTAAATAATTCTAATGAGGAAACTTTCCGGACGCGCGCAAAACCATGTAGAATATTCTAGAATTTGACACATAACCTTAACGTTTGAATGCGACATAAACAACATATTTGCATACGGCATTCGTAGAAGAGCAATAACATTAATTAATATTTCATGTTTGTGAATGAAATTAAAAAGGAAAGTGTGACTAGTTTGGTCACAGATTCCTTTCAAAGAGAGTGACTTAACAAGAATTTACCTTGCCACACAATACTTAGTTGAATGGAAAGTTCAAAATACCGTTGTAGTTTTTCGCAATTAATGATATTTTGCTAACTTACACAACACGATACAATATCCAAAATACGATACAATATGTTACGTTACTTCAATTCCAAAAGCCACTTCAGTGATGATTTAGAGTTTCCTCGACAGGATTTACCTACTAACCACTTTATTTAACTCCACGTCACTCAATTGATATTAAATTCCAGCCTGGCTTCCCCCTTCCCTTCACATGACACCCGAAATATCTGAGAAGCTATTCTCGCAAAGCTCACCCTCCCGGAAATACGTTTCGCAAGCTCATAGTAACGCGGTAACATCAACAAACCACATTTAAGCTTAAACATGCTACTTGACAGCACTATTTGTTACGACCGTTCTTTGTAAGCGTCACGCTACGTGATTTCCGTGGGCGTAAGCGTGAACGTTTGACGAGCGAAATTTGTTTGCTACCCGGCTATTCCGGTTGCAAAAGCCCGAACAACCCCGTTTCCCAATCGGGCCATTTGCAATATGCGAGCTCTCGCGAGGCTGGTCAAAGTTTAACTAGTGCAGGTAAGAAGAGGAAATAGAGTCGCCAATCGTGATATCTTTATAGTCAATACAAGTAATTCCGAATTCCGAATAGATTCCGAAATCAAATTTGGAAATTGGATTCGCCCTTTTTAGGGTTCCGTACCCGAAGGGTTCCAAACGGGACCCTATTACTAAGACTCCACTGTCCGTCCGTCCGTCCGTCCGTCCGTCTGTCACCAGGCTGTATCTCAAGAACCTAGCTAGCTAGAGAGTTGAAATTTTCACAGATTATGTATTTATGTTGCCGCTATAACAACAAATACTAAAAAACAGGATAAAAGAAAGGACGTTCTAATAAGACGTTTATGAATAAGGTAGCTAGTGTTCCAAAAATCGATTCAGTAAAATCAAATACATATGGATTCAATTAGAGTAATAGGTAGATAAGTTGATTAATCAAACGATCGATGAATAATTAATATAAGCATGGGTATTATTCGTATAATCTTAACGAAATAATTGGCCAACTGTTACTACAACACTATTTTTTTTCTACCATAAAGCGGCAACCTACTAACTGTCATGTTGGTCTAGTTTTATATAAAAAGGGTTTAATTAAAATTCGTGTGAAAATGAATCTTCATTTAGTGTTGAGGTGTTGGGAATTTTGTCAGGTGTCACACTTACATTTATTTGTTTATATTCTTTTAAATACTTACTTGTCTTTACAATACGATTAGATGGTTGCTTTGTGGTAATGTCATACGTGATTGCTACTACAGTCTCGATAGTTTTGAATATTGTAAATATTCCAGACATTACTGGTAAAGGTAGCTAAATGATGGTAGTACCACAATATATTTACAACACTACCTACCACTATATTTTTACCAACCAGCTTACCAAATTTACGCAAATAATGGAATCAAATCTTCTCTAATCTCTAAATATTTATCACTAACGACCGCCCTCATAAAGCTGAAGATTACGTTTCGAGAAGTTGATACTGATAGCAAAGTAATTGTGCCACCATGATTTTCTACTAATGAGTGATCCCTCACTGATGAAATATGGGAGAAAGTTATTGAGCCGACACAAATATAATTCTTCAAAGCTACAGAAAAATCACTCAAATGTAATTCTTCAAAGCTACAGAAAAATCACTCAAATATAATTCTTCAAAGCTACAGAAAAATCACAAACTTATTTATAGATTATTCTGCATGATTTCGGTGTTTTATGATAATATTTACGAATGACGCAATTTCGTCGCTGTGCGCTATTTTTGTTATGGCATGTTCGTGGACGTGACTGTCCCCGATTTTATAGACATGGCATGTTCGCGGACGCGACTGTACGCGATTTTATAGACATGGCATGTTCGCGGATACGAGTGTACCCGATTTTATGGACAGGGCATGTTCTTGGATGCGACTGTCGCCGATTTTATAGACACGGCATGTTCGCGGACGCGACTGTCCCTGATTTTATAAACATGGCATGTTCGCGGACGCGACTGTCCCCAATTTTATAGACGTGGCATGTTCGCGGACGCGACTTTCCCCGATTTTTCGCCATCCTAGGATGTATTAACACGTTTTATGCCGGTTAAATTTAGGAACCACAACTGATCCTCAAAATTACCACGACCGTCTTAAATCAAGTGTGTATTCTACTTAATAAAACGCTATTTAACTGCCAGACAACGCACAGCCTAAACCGGTGCACCGAGAAACTTTGTACAAGGTTTTCTTATGTAGCGTGGGGTTGCACTAAAGACACTACTTTTATTATTATACAGATTTAAAATTAATGGAATCGTTTTAATGACGGTGTAATTTACTGTTTGTTCATTATTTTTATATGGCTACCTTTCCTGAAATAAACGCTTATTATTATGAAACATTAAACCTTTCTTTACTGTACATAGGGTTAACCATTGATTCGGTTGGCTCAAATCAAAGCTCTTGATTTTACTCACCCTTACCTCAATTTGCTGTTTCAATACCATTTTTTTGCTGGTGGTGATGCCCTAGGGGTCCATAATTCTCAATCCCTCCTTAGACCATACACTCGCCTAACTTTAAAACCGCACAAATACACACAAAAATAAATTTCCAAATAGGCCACGCGCTGTTTTGTCTCCATTCCGCGTGCTGGCGCATTTTTTCAGACGTTTAATTTTCCCTGTAAAGTTTTAATTCGGGACATAAAGCGCGCTTTTAAAGCAGTGTCTGGCAAGTTTCATCACCGCTCAGATGCGTCGGCAGGAGTAAGCTTACTTTGCACACAAAGCCTACAAGTACAAAAGGCTGCGCCTCGGCCTATTTTGCGTCTGACAGGCTTGCAAGCAAGTCGTTGAATGAGGCCCGTCAACCCATTGCTGGCCGGACATGTTATTACGCCGAGAAACATTCAAATGAAACGTTCAAATGTGACATGCTAAAGTTAGACGAGCATCCCCCCAGCTCAAGTTTGCCGATAATTTTGAAAATGGCGACATTTGTCCCACCAAATCTTAATCTCTTAAAAAATCGAGGGTGGTTGGGACGGTTCGCGATTTTGAATCTTATGCCATGGTAGTAAAATTTAAAACCTAAAACGGAAAAGTGGAGTTAGCTAACGAGGGGGGTATTCAAAATGAATAGATTTGTCCCAACAGTGTCCCGAAACATGCGCCACGATATTTTACTATAGTAATCTGACGCCAGCATGTGTAAAAGGCCGCGGGCATATTTCGGGGCACTGTGCAACGTTGCAGCGGTTAGTTAGGAGACATTTTGTCCCTGGTTTATCTGAGCCTTACACTGCGTCGAATTGGTTGTGCTTGTGAGTTACCACTGAGTCAATCTGCTAAAAATCCTATAAAGGATTATCTTTCTTTAATTAGCTAAAAAATAAGATTTGCACATGCCACCGACAACGAATTTGGCACCAAGTTGGATATTTACGAGTAGATACAGAAGTGTGTCTTTGTAATTTAAACTCTCTAGTAACCGATGAACGCGTCACATCAAAGGTTGGGACAATAAATATAGAATGCTTCTATACGGGGCAGAATGGAGTGGGGGCAGGGGGGAGTGGGTAACAGAGTTTTGGCACCGTCAAACACACCTGCCTGGCGATTAAACTCAGTTACACATCGACTCGGGCGTAATACCTTCCAAACTCAAGTACCAGGGCCTCGCTCAGCTCTACAATTTCAGTTGACTGGTTCCCAGGCCCAATGAAACCGCAAGTTCTAACAGAACGAGGTCTGGGAAAAGGTCAAATGAAAAAAAATAAACAAGTGTAATAATCGGTTGCGCTGCTGACAAATCTGGTTAACTCTGGTTATTGGTTTCTGCTTGTAAACACTGCCAGTGAAATCTACTCGTATACAAAATATTGCTGTTAAAAATTACTTGCATTATGAAAAGGATTGCAGCAACATAAAAATAGATAGGGAGACGTTATTATCTAAAATTTTCTCAGGGCAAACTTTGTTGTTATACGTGGTGACATGGGCCCAACATATATACTTCTGTATATCTGTCACCGTAAGATAAAACCGTTAGTTGTAAAACTAACGCGTCAGTTGGAAAAATAACGTGTTAGTTTATCAACTATCGACAGATAGTAAACCAGACCGACAGGGTTTAGAATTTACGTTTCTTTTATTCTTACATGTCAACATAACACGAAGACTATTCGGAGGCTTCGCTGCTCTAGTCTTCACCTAAGATACTGCAGTGTTTGCCCTGGTATTTCGTTTGCAATTCAAGTTTAAACCTTACTATTTAATTTACTTATTAACGGTTTTAACCGATAGTTTATCAACTAACGCGTCATATAGTAAGCAGTACGCTACAGTTTACTATCAGTCGATAGTTGACCACTAACGAGAAAAAAAACGTTAGTTTATCAACTAACGTTTTCGGCAATCTTACGGTGACATATCCTTCAGCACAGATTTAATTACTGTGTTGTCTACAGTAATTAAATCTGTAAGACATATTTTCCATTAAAGCCAGTGCAACTCTGAACTCAAGACATCCGCCAAAGGCGTTAACCCTAACAACAAGACGGGCATTTTGTCTGCCGGTAGTTGGTATCGTTATTATTTTGGCAATAGTATCACACGCTTTTAGGCGCACGACACTTTCCCCCTCCCGCCCGTAGCCCCCGCTGGCAAGCTTACGTCTACGTACCTCGTACCGAAATAGTATAAGAAATTCATACTCTATTATTGAACGTGTACTTTCGTATTTAGAACATCATAAACGGAGACACAGCCGAGGAATTATGCGTGCGTCTCTCGACGTAGGAATTTATGCCGGCATATTGAATACGTCATATAACGGCAGTCTTTAAACCTTTCATCAGGAGGCTTTTATGTTTTTAATATCGCTATTTCAATAGTGGTTTTACCAGATAAAATTGCTTGTCTATGTCTTGCTAACTATTTAGTAGTTTAAGCTGTTAATTCCAATGTGATAATAGCTCCAGGTCAGCACTACGTTTGATAGCATACCTACTTATATCAGAAATGTAATAACATACCTACGTCGTCGTGTGGTTAAGTTCAGATGAAACGCTGTAAAACTTTATGCATTTATTAGTTACAAAAACGGTCAAGTGAGAGTCAAACTCACGCACGAAGGGTTCCGTACCTCTGTACAATGGTAGGGATGGTGTGGAGTGAATAGTTTGGATTTAACATAGAAAAATGTTTTTTCCAAAGTTATTGGTTCGGCTACTTTCACACTCCTTGTACCATGTAACCAGGTGGCATTGAAAGAATTGTTGTATGGGAAAGAAATACATCATCTGTTTAACTATCTTGGTTCATGAGATACAGTCTGGTGACAGACGGACGGACAGACGGACAACGGAAGCTTAGTAATAAAAACGTACGTATCGGCGTGGTCATTAAATATAATCTAACATCGTTGGATTATTTGGGTTGAACAGAAAAACCAGCAAGAACTAAGGATACTACAAGTATCGACTTCCGAGATTTGTAGAGTTGGAGGGTAAGCAAGTAAATCAGACCTTTGAGTTGCGTCCCTTTTTGGAAACATGCCAGATTGTTAGGTCTCTTCCTTCCTATGAACCAAAGGTATTGAACGTTGCAGGTATCCCAACATAATACCTAGTGTAAACAAAGTATGCAATATTTATTGCACGCCGACTGTAACGAATGTTGCATTTGTAGAGCTGTTTTGAAAAGTTAAGTGAAGAGCACATTCAAAGGAATTGTGAGTCATTTAAAAGGTACACCTCGTTCATTATTTAAAAAAACGATAAATATCTACAGTTAATTTTTCAATTAAAGTGGATTTGTCGAAAATATCGAAAAATACATTACAATATCGATCCTATCATAGAATCTACCTACTACTAATTGACTCGGCGACCGAAGCGTCCAGTTTCGAGAATGGCCAAAAATGCCTGTGTCCGCCTACAGGTCGCATTTTTCAACCGATTTGGACGAAAATTGGCACACAAGTTCCTTGATTTATTTTGTTTTTTAGTCAATCGCGATTTTTATTTGGGGGAATCAGGGGGAAATTGCTGTAGTGTTATTAACTGATGGATATCAATGCAATTGGAGAGAGAGGCACACTAAGGATTCATTCTACACAAGATTTTGGGAAGAAAAAAAAGTTAGGGGGAATTCGGGGTATTTTCAACCCCCCTGAAACTATGTTATAGATAAAGCTAGACACCTGAATTTTCTGTGACTTACAGGCCATAATTTAAACAGGCACATTTCAAAAATGCAGTCCCTTTAAACAAATAGATAGGAAACGACAGCTTTCAAAGTTCCGTCATTTTGTCACTGACTGACTCATCATCGAGGGTTGGTGGGTGAGGGGGTTTTGATAAGGGAGGGAAAAGGATAACCTTCGGTGGGCGTTGTGGGTGGGGGGTGGGTGTTGGGTGAGGAGGGGTGGGGATGGGTCTTTTCTACTAATAGTATAGTTAAGCTACTCTTAATGAATATAATACCGCAAAATTACCTATGTTTAGAAGCAAATAAATACATCGACATTCTCTCCAACATAGGTAGGTTGGTTTTAAAATTCTAAAATGGCTTGCAAAGCCAGGAGAAAACGAAACGTGTCGGTTATTGAATGGTTATATATAAAATCTCGCGAGGCCTACTATTATTACAGAACCATTAGCATAATAAACGTGAAATATGTCATGCCAGAGTCTAGCTTTACCGGATCAATAGTATTTGTCCCCCGATTGCATTACCAGAGCCATCTTTATGTCCTAAACTTAGCCAATTGTTAAGAAACAATTTATTTTAAAGAACTTTTATTACGCGGGCGTTATTTATATTATCACTCCCATGGAGTTGAAACAGAGTAAGATCGATCAGGTACTACCCACTCAGCGAAAATTGTTTCGGATAGAATATTCGAAAAAGGCTGAATGGATCCAATTGAAACTTTTCCAAATGATGAGTGTAGCGTTAAAAAAGTTCTGCCTTGAAAGAGACTCATTCCATAAGCCGAACATACAAAATACAATGACAAGAATTGCGTGTCCTACCCAATTTCATAAGAGAGGAAAATTACGATCGAGTCGGAAATGTTTGTACCAACTTTTACCCTCTTCAGCTTTACTTCCAGAGATTTCAAACAGATTTCTTTCACGATTGAATTATTTGGTACGGAATATTTAAAAAAGGGACTGCTCCTTTGTGATATCAAAGATTGTTTTACGAAATTGACATTATTTTTGTTTTACGCAGCTTATTCAAAAATGCAATATGAATACCGTACACAATATAGTAGAGACACAATTTGGCAACAACTTTTATCTACTCATTTTCAGATCTAGATTCTAGAAAAGCTGTGATAAAAGTGAGTAAACGAGAGTCTACACAATACAGCAATAACTACAAGGACTACACAAATCTGTCTCGTATGAGGTAGCAGCAGCAGAATCTTCAGCTATACCCATTGCAGTACGATTCAGGTCTCTACGGCTTTTATATAAGGACGAAGCACTCCGCGGTGTAGCTCAGTGTGAGCTCGAGTTCGCAAACATAGCAGTGTTTCTACATTTGACAAGATGTCAAGTGCGCTCCGACGATGGATGGCAAAAAGCTGAGAGGCTCACTATACAAATGTTAAGATGTCACTCACGGCTGCTCTCAAACCTGCTACCGGTGAAGGCATGCTCCTAAATAACGCAATGCGATAGTCTATTGTGTCGGGTGGGGTAAGAATAGAACCATATAAATGATTTGTTTTAGTAGCAGTAGTGAAGTCTTAGGAATACATATGAACTGCGCATGTAGCGTACTTGATAACTATATCGAGGTTTATATAATGTCCGTGGTTATTCGTTTTTTATTCAGTGATCTATATTTTTTTACTTAAATGACCTACACTTTACCATCAAAATAAAATGCATGTAGGTAACTACACTATATGTTATTACGAGTATAATGTGAAGATTGTGGAGTAAAAATATTCAAAGTTGATGATGATAATATATGAAAAAAATATTGATGTAGTATTTTTTTATTTTTAAGAAAAAAAGTAAACTGTGGTCGATTGTATTCATAGCACCAATGGATCTAATAAATATAAAGTAAAGAGCAAAGGAATGGAATTTAACACCTGTTACAGATACCCGTTTGTAAATACAATTGTGTTTACTTATACTGTCTTCCTGTTGTTATCTCCAAATGTGAACGTATTTTGTACCTGTATTCAATTACTGGTTATTAGTCGATCCCTACTCCCTCTACCGGCAAAAGACTTCACTAAACGAGTTTCATTATAAGAAAGGAGCAAAATAAATTCGCTTTATTATTTAATGATCGAAAGGGACTCCACGAAAAGAGGATATATAACGATTTCTGCGATAATAGGTCTCTTGACACCAAAATCGAGAGAGAATTCAAGAATCATTTTCTTTACTGTGATTCCATCTCAACAGGTGATTTAATCTCAAAGAAAGTCAGATTAGCGATTATATTAAGCAGAATTAGAGGTACTGAAAACGGATTAGTTGAGCCGGGCTGAGTATTACTCCGAATGTACCTAAGAAATAGAAATAGTTGGTCTAACCTATGTACATACAAAATTATAGCTATTTCCAGATAAACGTGCAATAAAGTACATCGACCCGCTAAGAAGATGTAGGCCATTCGACGTTTGTCGCGCAAAGTCATGACGGAAAACGTAGCCATACCTTAGTTTGTACTTAGGTAGGACCAAATATTTGTATTTCTTACTGTAGATAAACATTGACCCCATATTATAATGCCGCGGGAACCAATAACAGCGTCCTCACAAACCTACTATTAGTATGAACGATGGTTTTACAATATTTTTAACACCGAAAACAATGTTTTACTATACATAGACGCAGACTTAACCTCCTAAGTCATTACATTTTATTCCTAACAAGGATGTTCGATATTTTAGCTAACTTAAACTTAAATCAAATCTAATATTAGCTTTTCTTACCCAAAATCTATAGGAAATTCCGCAAATTCATCACAAAGTTCGATGTTAAAGTTTGCCTTGCATGGATTACATCGATGTGAAGATTGGCAAACAATGTCTTTAGTCTGTAAAACAAAGCTTGCTCAAACCATCAGTGATTTTCTGCCATCCACCAAAGAGGAACAAGAAAACACGACTTAACTTTTAAGTCATTTTACACCATAATTGATCGGCCTGACCCACATAATTTTTCAGATCTCCCGCCATGTTATGAAGTTCTTACACTTCTATCTACTTATAAAGGTGGACCATTTGAAATTGCCAGTATGGCGATATCAGAAACATTGATGTTATTGCTTTAAGCCGACTTTGATGAATAGTAAAACTGCATCATTCGATTAATAAGCTATTTTCTGTCAGGAATCGAAGCCGCAGATTTTGGAAAAACCGGTCAAGTGCGCGTAGGACGTCAGACCCGCACACGAAGGGTTCCATATAATTGTACGCGGAAAAACGTAAAACGACAGTCTTTTGTACGAGTATACCTTTATAATTTTTAATGATAAAATATTAAATACTGTAGGACTACATTCAAGGCTGTACATCGAAACATTGAAAAAGAGTTTGTGTATGTAGTATGTAAGTATTGAACTATGTTTTCAGGTTAACGAAACTCTTTGCTCATTATAACCGTAAGTTGATATATTATTTATTATAATTCGAATGAGCAATAATTAATCGTATAATGACAAATAAGAATAACTAAGCACAAAATTAAATACCTGCACTTAAATATTCCGATAACATTAGGAGAGTCCAATTTTCACCAATAAACAAATGAAACAAAATAATGTTTTGTACGGGTACTTCTTTTAATTCTTAAAAACCCGTATGTTTTATTATTTGTTGTTAAAGCGGCAATAGAAATACACCCTCTGTGAAAATTTCAGCTCTCTGCCTATTTCGGTTGATCCGGTAGAGCCCGTTGACAGACGGACAGACGTACGGACGGACAGCGGAGGCTTAGTAATGGAGCCATCGGGTACGGAACCCTAAAAAAGACGGTCACCCTGTGTTATTGTACGATCCAACAGTGTTGTTTATTAGGATCTAATCCTAGGAAGAAATGACGTATGGCAAAAAAGGTAATTTAAAAAAAAAAACATCCTTCGATACCTACTGATTACAACTTGAAATCTGTAGTACCTACCTTTAAAGAGATGTAGGGACGGGTCGCGTCAAGTTTATCTGTGTCTGAGTGCCGCGTGGCAGGAGTCTCACTCTATGCAAGAAAGAGAGGTTACGCCCCCGAAGAAAAAAAAATAATACCATTGTATTCCCCGTCTGGGAGATCCAGCTATTATTTATCATAGGTTTTTAACTTTATTAACAGTCCATAAGGTGGAAAATCGCGGGCCTAATTTCGAGGCCTCGCTGTTGAAGGGATGCATTTAATATAAAAAAAAACACTTTCCACTGTTTCGTCATATGACACTACTTCCCAGAAATACATCCTTATCAGCAACACTTGAATGATGTAATGAATAAAGGGGTACTTTTTATTTTATAATCTGCGCGTTCGAATCCGGACTAGTAAAATGGCATTTTTTCAATCAAATGTTGCAGTATTGTGTTTAATCAAAATCGATGTCATGGTACCTTACAGCAAAAACTGCTACCGTTTCCGGTTTTGACATACTGACCCTTTCAAACGGCCCACCTCTAAAGGTAGTGCAAGAATACAGGATACAAAATATATTTTTATTTATTTTCTCCCAAAAACACAGTATTTACATGAAAATTTTAAACATAAACATATTGATACAGGGACGTATATTGCTTCTGGCCCTACACTAGAATACCCTGTGTCGTAGGAACCAGAAACAGCGACATAACACACATATAAACATCCAAGACCTGGGGTTTTTTCTTTTTAGCCCCAGCCGGGGATCGAACCAGGGACCTATTGCATGGTAGGAGCCACAACCGCTGCGCCATTTTAATAATTAGCTTATGGGGCAGTGGGAGACAGGAGTCCAAAAAGAGTTAAGAAAGGATAGTATTTAATCACACATCAAAAATACAGATTTTCACAGCAAAAAAGGATCAGAAATAACACTTTTTATGTTTTAAGTATTTTTGTTGTTCTTACATGTTCAACCTAGTACGAAGGATAAAGGGGGCTTCGCTTCGCTCACCCTCTTTACCCTACACCTATGCTACCGCAGTATTTTGCCCTGATATTTGCCGTGAAAATCAGTATATTTGCTGTGCAAATCAGTATTATTTATGTGCATTTAATATTTCCCATTAAGAAATCCTACGAAAATGTTTGATATCGATCCAATCGACGATCGTCCGACGTAACAATATGAATGTCCCATTCTCTTGTAACTTTCGGTAATTCACTTGGTTCCACTAAAACATTCTAGTAAATGCGAAACTGGGCACTAACGTCGTAAATGGGTTTATCCCCTTGTGTGGTAGAGGCATGCAGATAATTTTTGCATGCCTTCACTACCAAGCGATAAGTTTTGAAATGTAACGGCAAATATATTGCCTCAGCTTCATAAAGGGTTAAAAGCAGATTGTAGCGTATGTATCGATTTTTGATTTGCCCGACGTCCGGGTAAAGTGGGCCCCTGCTTAATGGCTCTATCAGGTATGTAATGCGTTTGCACTCTAGACCAATTAATATGTTACTGCTTTCGCCATATTGCTGAACCTGTAGTTTGAAGGCCCTGACGAGAATGTGTTAGCAAGAGGTTCACAAGGAAGCACTATCAGTAAGTAACTAGTTGTCTCATCAACTAGTTGCCTGACAGAACTCTAACAAGCTATGCAGATCACTGAAGCGCGGCTTGTTATTTTTTTTTTACAAACCCACATCCTTAGACATAATTCTACCGCGTGTAAGAAGGCTGCGTTTGCTAAGGATATGTAAAGACAGACCAGGAAAATAAAACACTTACATTATAAAAAAACTTTATTTATAGCAATACTTAGTATACTATACCCATGCAAATTGGCCTCTTCGCTAATTGCCGAACTTATTTTAAAATTGATCTTATTAGAAGTTACATTTTTAATCTGACTATAAATTCACAATCTTAGAGAGCTTATGATATGTAAAGATAAATCAATTTATGTAACTGTACATAATTAGAGTGTAAAATACTCGTGTGTTGTTATTATGAAACATTCGTATATTAAAGCCTCTCATTATGGCAGTCACATTAACTAGTATTCTGACAAAACTATGAAATATATTGGACATATACACCCTGTATTCTGTGTACAATGCTCTATGTGAAAAGGCGCCGCAAAATCGTACTTGCTCCGCCTGGAAAGAGCACAGCGTATAAAAGGGATTAGTAAAGTATAGTAAAGTATAGTATGAAAAGTGATGTTTAAGAAACCCATTAGGTATAGTAAGGACGTTCTTTATTACGAAAGTAAGTTGCTAAGCATAAGAAAACTATTTATTCATTGAATAATGTCACGAATTATCCTAAGCTCGTCATATTATAGCAACATTAAACGTAATTTTAGACTTGATGTACCTATAACCAAAACCATGTTTGCTAGGAGATTATTTTCATATCTACAACCATACCTTTATAACAAGATAAATAAACTAATTGTACTAGAAATAATGAACAAGGCAAAATATATAAAAATCATTTGAAAAATTGGCTGATACCTGCAGAATATGAATCTAATGAGAATCTTCTTTTGGCAATTACTTAGAGATCAAAGTGCGACAAAATTGTATCATTATTTAATTTTTTATTCTGATGTTTAACTTTATCTAATGCATGTTAGATTAGAATATTACCTAAATAGGCACGATGTAACCTTATGCTGTGTCCCATGATATGGATTTTTCTAGTATGGGATGCTACCCACAAAGTGTATAAATGTATTCTGCCTACTTGAATAAACTTACTTACTTACTTATTATTATTTTTTATTATTATGAAAAATTCAAAATTCCAAAATTCCAAATGTATTTATTAAAGTAGATATTTACATACACTTAGCAATCGTCATTTTTGCCACTTCTCTACATTGGACCACTGTGGAAGAAGAAGGGCGTAGAAACTCCCACAGATTGATTTTTAGATCTCTTTTTTAAAAATTGCTTATGCTTAACTAATACAAAATATAATATTTAGTCATTATCATAATTAATAAGTAGGTATAAATAATTACAAAATTATTAACAGCAAGGTCTGTGAAATAATCTGCCACTAAAGTAAGTACCTGTAGTCGGGTTAAAATATAGAAAATAAAACCATAATGATTAAGTATAAAATTTTTTCGTTAATCATCAAATTCAGAATCTAAATATTCAACAGATTGTTATGACATTTCATGATATTCATGATTGGATTGTACTGGTTCAATTCAAGACATACCTGACTCATTGTTATTTGTAAGATTGGATGTTTCACTATCACTGCTGCCAACATTTATAATAAGTTGTTCAATTTCTCTATCAATTACCAGTCCCCTGCATCTACATTCCTCTTCTAGTTTTTTTGTATACTCACAGCAATTATTCCATGTATCAGCAGTTATATTCTCAAAAGAGTTTTGTACGAGCTGCACTAACGTGATATTATCGAAACCATCATTCTTTGTGGCAAAGTTTCCTTTTACTATGCCCCATATCATTTATATCAGTCAGGAGTCAGGTCACAATGATATGGCGGCAGTCGTAGTATTTTGTGATGACCGTACTCCTGTACTAAATTATCAATCTCGAATACTGGGCCAAGTTTATTTTATTTTACCAAAAACAACAACATACTTTTGGTGGCTTTGGTATTGTAGGCAATATTATTTGATGTAAGCCATTCTGGAATT
This sequence comes from Argyresthia goedartella, assembly GCA_949825045.1. Taxonomy (NCBI): domain Eukaryota; kingdom Metazoa; phylum Arthropoda; class Insecta; order Lepidoptera; family Argyresthiidae; genus Argyresthia; species Argyresthia goedartella. The sequence goes on from OX463807.1 coordinate 22,249,819, forward strand.
TCATTGTTTCTATTAACCGATCTTGGAGTTTTGTTAATTTGGTTAGAATGATATCTAGCATTATACACGACCATACACCATACAGATGGGTTCATTTAGATTGGGTAATAATTTCTTCAATACTCATTTTTTTTAATTAACTTTATACGGTATCATGGAAATCAGTTTTTTTCTTTTGTCATTATAAATTAAAAAAGCATTCGGGACGGACCCAGTCTTGCCACCAAAATGAACAATTATGTATCTTTTTCCTGTAGCTACAGATTTAGATACGCTGGGCTCATTTTCGCTTTGGCAATATTTTGCATGATTGAGCGAATTATTAATATAACTTTCATCAACGTATAAAATAGGCATACCACTCTCCCTCACATACTTGACTTCATGTAGGTACCTGTCCCTCCATGCCGCTATATCATGTCGCTCCATAAGTACTGTCCTTTGATTTATACATTTTTTATATAGATAACCTAATGTGTGTAAGAGTAAACGAATAGATTCTCTGCCACTAACAAAATGTTTTGATTCATTAAGAGCTGCAAGCAGCCGTTTTAAACTCGGTACTTCTTTTTGGATAGCATAAAATTCATGTATTTCATGCCTAATTGCACATAAATCAAAATCATCCAGATCGACGACCCGAATGGCCGAGTCGGCAGTGACCCTGCCTACGAAGCCAAGGGTCCCGGGTTCGAGTCCCGGTGGGAGCAAATATTTGTTTGATGAGAACGGATGATTGTACCCTAGTAATGGTTATTTATCTATCTCAGTATAATATTTATCTATATAAGTATGTGTATCGTTGTCTAGTACCCAAGATACAGGGAATCCTAGTTTGGGGCTAGATCAATGTGTGTAAATAGTGTCCAAGGTATTATAATATTGATTTCATTTTTGGTTTTAGGTTTATTTTTCTTAGACGTCCCACTCTCGTTTTGTATTTTCATTACGGATGATCGGGATATACCTAAAATACAACAAAATAAATAAAATTACTTATAAATAGTTACAAATTAGTCAATTCACATTACACATACTATATGACGTACCTCATGTACGTCATGTTAACAACAAGGCTGGTGATGTTATTAAGAGGAATAGAGTCCAATTCTTCAGACTTTCTATCCGACAAACATTTTGATAGATTGTGAATAACTTTTCTTACACCACTGTTAATAGTTTTGGGCATTTTCACTTACAAAACACAAGAAATATACCAGGCACAATCGACGCCCCACTTTGCTCAATCGACAGATGACATTAATTACTTTTTGAACTTAGTCAATCTGAAGCACTCTGTTTCAAAGTGTACCGAACATATCACACCCGTGGGAGGAGGAAACCAATCAGGATGTCGTTTTTTGGCATCAATCCACATTTCTTTTTCTTTTGGGCGTTTAGGAAATCTATAAAGCAAACACATTTTAATAGAAAATAAAGTTAAGACTAATTTCCTGACTAACTAGGTACAGTCAAGAACAGGCCGAGTCACCGCCGTGCCATAAGATCGTGGAAGACTACGAAATATGCTACAATGTTAAAAAGGGGTGACTCAACCTGTCCTTGACTGTACCCAAGTCCGAGTCCGTGCATTTTTGTTGAAAGTGTTGCAAGTTGAAGAATATAGTTTCATAGGTTTTTCGCAAGATTGCGATGTTTTTATATTCTTAGTTTGGCTTTAAATATCTACAGTAATAAAGATATTAGATTTGATTTGATTTTCTGCAGTTACAGCTATGGGCCATGCTAAAAAAATATACATAGTTTATTCAATTAAATTTTTGGAATGTTACCGTATTTTAAGATACTGATTTAAATATTTCGACTAATGGATGTCTAATTATTTTTGAAAAATGTGTTAAATATCGCCCCACATGACGTCACTTGCTCATAGTTTTTGAACAGTTACAAGAGGATAGTTGTTTCTCAACAACACATCAATGTCACTATTGCACATTCTTAAAACCAAAATCATTCCAGAAAATTGAGCAAAGGGCGGTCAAAAACAACTTTTCCCTATAAAATTATTGACTAATTTGATTGTTTTACAGTTTTAATGTATATTTAGCACAGGTCACAAATAATATATATTGTAAAACTGTAGAAAACTCGCGATGAATGCTGCTGAAAGCCTTAATGTTTAAGGTGACTTATTTTTCTCCCTGAGACGACCTTGTACCCATTTATTACGCTAGGCATGATTGCTTTGTTCCAATATTATTATCATGTTTAAGAAGACTTTATAATCAGAGATCTCACCACTTTATAAACTATAATATCAATATTTGTGCACGTTCTAGCCGACATCTGAGTTATGGACTGACGGGAAAGCTATTGACATTTGAATATTTCACAGGACAGCCAAATTAACGGCGAAGGAAATTCTGCAAACATTGATAAAATTACGCTGTAGAGGACAAATGAAGGACATTTTGTTCTTTTTATGGATATTTCAGTATTCCTTTTGTAATTTTATATGAGGTATAATGTGGTTTAGTTAAGAACTCTCAAAATAGTTTTATTAGTTTAGTGCCCTTGATTTGTTTTTACATACCAATTTTCTCTAACTGCTTTTAATTCGTCGATAAACATAGTTTGGTACTTGCACACTAAACTAACTTTCGCAAATTGAAGTAATTTTTGAAATTGATCCGAAGCGGTTAAACTGGCAAGCCTTTATTCGGTTAGTTACAGGTATTTGTGGAGTATGTTCCGTATTTGAGAATGTAATAGCTTATGCTTAAAGTGATTACGCCAGCGCAGAACTTATCATGCAACGTGCAGGAAATTCCACAAAGTTCCTGTTCTCATTATAATAATAAGTAGAATGTAACATACGAGAGAGCGCCCTATATGAGTTTGTATTCGACTTAGCTTCACACTTCTGTTAGGAACTTCAGTAGGTTTCATGGATTAAGAAACTCCTTGGCTTGGGCATTCAGTAGCATGTCTTGACTCTCTTGTCATATTACATACCAGTACCTATATCATCTATGTTATGTATATAATTACTGCAGTAAGTAATAATCCTTTCTTGTAATGACTCACAAACTCAATCGTCGTTGCATGGTGAAGAGGGAATGTTATCTATTAGCAGGTTGTTATCTCGTTGGTATTTCCAGGAACGCAAACAAGAAGAATTGTCTGCGAAAAATCTATTTCCATTTCGAACTTACGTGTACCGCGCGACTGTAACTTGCAGTTCAATTTATTATTTTTCAACAACGAGAGTAGACAAATCCATTCTTAAGTTGTTTGAACATGCCTTGAATACTTACTGTCTTAGACGTTCCTTTGTAAAATCGAATAAAGTTAGCGAATGCGATTGGTGAAACTCTCGACATATTTGTTAGTCTTCATCTAAGTCACTAAATATAAATAAGAGGAAATTTAACAATATAGCGTCACACCTTTTCCCATATGGAGTGGCAGAGGCACAAGCATGCCCACTTTTAGCCAGTTATTCAAAAGAAATAAAGGAGATGGTTCTGAAATACTGATTTTATGAGTGCATAAGTGCGAGCTTCGCAATCGTAGTCCGCTAAAGTGAGCTTTTGATCATGCCCTCTTTAGAAAACTGAGCTAAGACTCTGGATTGCCTTCTGTAAAATAAGTGACGTCATACATGAAATGATAGGATTGAACAATTTTGTATGGAAGCTGACGTAGTCATAGTCTTCACCAACTTCGTCGATGTTTTTTTAAATTCTTTAGATTGTGATATTTATGGATAGAGGACACAAAAACGAACAAAAAATTACATGTAATATTTATATAATATGCTAAGCGCACGGGTTTCCAACCTGGGGGTGGCGCGTCCCCCCAAGAGGAGTGCGGATTGATCCAAAGGGGGTTGCGGTGAGTGGCTTCAGAAGTGGATTTATTACAATAATAATTTCAAGCCGCAGAAAATTCGAGAAGGACTTTTTGAATACTCTTTGTTGTAACGCTTACCATGTGAAATTTCAAGGCCAGCTTGTGCCGTCTTTCTCAACAGATCTTATTGGTTGCTCAATACTCGACTTTTGAGCCATTGTCAGTTATTTGGTACCCGATTCAATGCCCATGTGAAATTTTGAGGCCACAAATGTTACGCATAACTCAATACTCGAATTGAGGTCAAAATGGGGAGCGATGAGACTTTCTCTCTCTCATAAACACCCCACTCTTCTTACTAACAAAAAAAAAAGTTTTAATTACTTATAAATTTAAGAGGAGCGCGGTATTTTAGCAGAGCGTTTGAGGGGGCAGTATAGTAAAAATGTTTGGGAATCTACTAAAATGTCGCGGTTACTTTGAGTAATAAATTACTCAAAGCGCGTTTACGAGAAAATTGGGAGTAAATATATTTAGAAGTATTTTTTAGTTTCCAAGACTTTGTTCATAATGAGTGTAGTACGTATAATTTGAGGACACAAAACAAACACAAAATGTCACATTATATAATACGCTAAGGTGTCGCATTGACGAGAAAATTGGCAGTAAAAATTATCTACTGTGAAGTCAATTTATTTTTTGAAGTCTTTCGCATACTATGAGTGTGGTATATAAGAATTACAAGAGTACATTTTTTTTTGTGAATGGTACATTACTAAGGGCGTACAGAAATTAAATCAAAATGTAAATATATTTATTTAAATAAGTGTCCTCTACTTATATTACCTACACTCACAGTGCGCGAAAGACTTGAAATATGATTTCATAGTAATTGATATTAACCCCCAATTTTCACATAAACGAGACGTTTTAGAGTATTATCTAACTAATCTAACTAATACACAGTCAAGTCATAAGTTCTGTCACACAATAAAAACTTTTGAATTTAGAACGCTGGCCACAAAAAAAGTTTATTGAATTCGAATTTCGAATTTTTCATGAAAATAAAAATGTGTACTTTTTAGAATTTTCCTAATTTTTAAATATGGAGTGGACACTTAAAGAAGACCGTGTCGCGGTTATTGCGTTGCATCGTTGCGGTTACGCGCCAATTCAGATTTTCGTCTTACTGAAAAATTTGAATATAACCAAAAGATTCGTTTATCGTACCATAAAACGATACAATGAAGACTCTAGTGTAGATGACAGGTCAAGAAGTGGTCGCCCTCGCTCTGTTAGGACTCCAGCAGTGATAAAAGCTGTGAAGGCGCGATTTCAAAGAAATCCCATACGTAAGCAGAAACTGTTGGCCCTTCAGATGGGGTTAAGCAGGACCACGGTGAAAAGGGTGTTAAATGAAGACTTAGGGCTTAGGGCATATCGAAGAAAAACAGGACATCGTTTGGACGCTCGTTTAATGGAAATTCTTTTTTCGGATGAAAAAATTTTCACCGTGGAAGAGAGCTACAACAAACAAAATGATAAGGTGTACGCACACAGCAGTGAAGAAGCGAGCAACCGTATGCCGCGTGTCCAACGAGGTCATTTTCCATCCTCGCTCATGGTTTGGTTGTGAGTCTCTTATTGGGGCTTAACTGAGGTACATTTTTGTGAGAAAGGCGTAAAAACGAATGCAATTGTGTATCAAAATACAGTCCTCAAGAACCTTGTGGAACCTGTTTCTCATACCATGTTTAATAACAGGCACTGGGTATTCCAACAAGATTCTGCGCCAGCTCATAGAGCGAAAAGCACACAAGACTGGCTGGCGGCGCGTGAAATCGACTTCATCCGGCACGAAGACTGGCCCTCCTCCAGTCCAGATTTGAATCCGTTAGATTACAAGATATAGCAACACTTGCAGGAAAAGGCCTGCTCAAAGCCTTATACTGATTTGGAGTCACTCAAGGCATCCTTGATTAAGGCAGCCGCCGATATTGACATGGACCTCGTTCGTGCTGCGATAGACGACTGGCCGCGCAGAATAAAGGCCTGTATTCAAAATCGCGGGGGTCATTTTGAATAAACTTTATCACCATAAGAATCTATGTTTTATTAAGTTCATTTTACTATATAAATGTTTACATAAATAATAAACATGTCTAAATTATTTCATATTGCACATGTGACAGAACTTATGACCTGACTATGTATAATAATATAATATAATATGATAATATTATAAATGTGAAAGAAGCGATGTTAGGATTTTTGGATGTTTAGATGTTTAGATGTTTGTGCCTCAATCACGCTAAAACGGCTGAACGGATTTGAATGAAATTTAGCACAGAGGTAGTTTATGAGTATCCTATATTTATATATATAATATATATATAAATATAGGATACTTTTTATCCGACTGCACCAGAAGGAGTACCCTCCTTCTGGTGCAGTCGGATAAAAAGTAGTAGTAGTAGTAGTAAGTTGCGGGGATCAGCTAGAAGTGAAAGTAGCGATGTTTGGATGTTTGTGTGCTTGTGCCTCAATAACGCTAAATAATGGCTGAACGGATTTGAATGAAATTTAGCAAAGTATAGTTTACGAGCTAGATTTACATATAGGATACTTTTTATCCGACTGCACCAGAAGGAGAGTAACGTTATCTCGGTAAATTATACTTCCTAGGAATACGCAGATGAAGTTGCGGGCATCAGCTAGTATTACTACATTTTCTGTCCGTTCCTGTGCCCTTTAAACATACTCGTAAATAACGCACTTATTGTGCGCGAAAGAATTATTGTTCCTTAATACAAAGTACAGCGACACTTAAGCGTAATTATAAGACAGCTACGTTCGTTTTTTGTCCTCTATCCATAGACGACGAGTGTGGTCATTTTGCGTGACAGACTTGAAAAATAATAATTTCATAATTTCTTTACTGCACACAAATGATTTAAAAAAAGAGTTACACAAAAATAGTATACAAAGGCGAGCTCATATATATATATATATATATATATATATAAATCCCGCAACCTATTTGGCGTCCTTTTACTTTGCATTATTATGGCGTCCACCAGATGACGTTGACTTATTGAAACTTTTTGAATGTATACTGATACATTGAACCTATCTGACGACAGTAACCATCTTTTTTTAATTATAAACTCTAAAATGTTGATATACAAATATATGTATATTGCCAATCACTATGCAACCAATCTCAACTCCCTTCCATAATTACATCAAAAGGACATCCGCCGTATATTTTAAAATAATTTTTACATTATCGACTATATAACGTCCACGTGTTTATGCGACGTTGCCAATCTTCCAATAACTGCAAGCATTCAAATTTAAGCTTTACTACAAGAGACAACGGTCTGATTTGCTTGCTTATTTGAAAGCTTAGAATGCAAAAACAATCCCAGAAACATGTGTTCGACGGACAGAAACAGAATCCCATTAAAAGCACCATAGTATCGAATGAAAGTCTATGCGGGCAGTGTGGGGTGCTCTAGAAGACAGCAAGCTGGATAGATATTACGAGCCGGGTAGACGGCGTAGGCGGATGAAGGAGCCAAAACAATATGAAAATAACATTATTTATTGTTGTTATAAGATCACTAAACTGTTAAATCTAAACAGTGAAATAGAAAAATAAACTTAGGTATTATTTAAACAAGTCCCATACATGTTTTGAAAGATTTTTGGCTCTTATGTCCCTAAAAATTTAAAACATTTAAAAAATCTACCATATTCGGACGCAATACCAAATACGGTGTGAATTTTTTATCCCATCTGGCATCCGTATATGTGTCTCAAAAATATGCAGCCTGGAATTAACTAACACATATTTATTATTAGTAGCTTAGGCTAGTAACATTATTTTTATACCCGAACCACAACTAGTGCGCTACAAAACAAAACACAAAGATTATTGTTTACTGAAATATTAAAACAAACACATATATGGGCGCCAAACTAAACAAGATATCTACGATTTTGATATATCTGGCATCCGCATATATGTATAAATCTTCTTAAAAAATAGTCCTTCTAGAATTAATAAATTCACATTTGTCACAAAGTGACAGTAAGTACAACAAAATCATAATTAGGGCGCTACAAAACATTACACAATGGTTATTTTTTAGTGAAATAACAAAACAAAAACATATATGGATGCCAAACTAAACACAGTATGAATAATTTTCAAATATCTGGCGTCCCAATATATATCTGTTATTGTTTCATTCATTCTGGGTAGGCATAAAGCTTATCATCGTTTTTTTTTACTCTTGACTTCATAAGTCTTCTTTAAATTCTTGCATAGCCTTGACAAATGATTACCACTACTCATTGAAATGTGAGGGTAGTTAAAACATTTTAATACACAAGAGAGATTATGAGGATCAATAAATCCGGATCGTTCTGTAGGACCTTCTATTACTTCTCACTTTTACCAAATTACCTTCCTTGCCACATTATCATACTTTTCCGTCACATTACCGTAAACGAATTAAGAAAATTAACAAAGAATGACAAAACTATATCTGCTTTAAAAATATATACAGTAAAGTACGGTCGCATGAATTAAGAATTTTGCACATTGACTCCTAGATACTTGTATCTTTCGCTCGCGCGTAAATGATATCGTCTTCATGCTCACAATTGAACTGTGCGAGCGCCCCTCCAATATAATTTACGCGTGAGCGAGAGAGACCAGTAGCTAGGGGTAGATGTACGAAATTCCTTCTGCTTGGCGACCGTACTTTAGTAGAGAATTTAGGATGTGATTCGGCTACTGTCGGATAAAATCAGAACAATTCGTATTACAGAAAAATTGTGGTAAATTATAATATTTTTTAAATAAAAAGTGCTGTTGACTTCATCAGCATAAGTAATACAATGGTGTTTCTGACTCGTTCTCACCAAATTAAAGAAATACATATTAGACACTTTCCAAAGATAAAACGATGACTGAAATTAATTTTACCTCACAAAGAAAACAATGATAATCCACATACCATTTTTTAATGAAAAAATGGCTTAAGAAAGCTGAGAAGAGTACGGGTGAACTATTAATTAATAATTTTATTCAGCTGACGATCTCCCATAGATAGATAATAAGTTGCAGAAGGTATTTAAAATTTTGAACTATTTGAAAAATAAAATAAAAAATATTGTTGTCTAAAGGAGAATACAGCCCTGACTAGTCGAAGAAATATATATTTTTTATTTTAATTATATTGTCATAACGACAAATCTCATTACTGTGATATATTAGTTTTCCATTCCATTCCTTTTGTGCCTTTTCCATGTCTTCCACTGATCCGGGCCGAATTTGCCTCTTGCCACCATTAACAAAAATGAATTGGATTGAAATTGTTATTATGATGTTCCAATGAAACCTACTATAACAATCACAAAATGATCATTATATAATGAGGTTACGCTTATTTTGACTTGATTCTCAACTTTGGCTTATTTTTTCTTTTATCCTCAAAAATTGTAAACCTTAAAAAAACGGATTTCTGCGGAAAATCAAGATTTGATAGCTTAGGCATTTTTTCAAAATTTTATTTTCCAGGCTATTATTGTGAAAGTGTGTTGATTTTAGTATGACAATGCGCTAAGGCAGACAATTTAGTAAAAGTGAGAAGTAATGGAAGGCGAATGAATGATGCGGATTGATTGTTCCTCGTAATTCCCTAGAGCATTGAAATGTGTGAACGACCTTCACATTTCAATGAGCTGTAGCAGTAGTTATGTACGAGCTTATATTTGTTTTGACATATAAGTAATGTCTAAAAATATAACTGATGAAATAGATAGTAATCAAAATGTAAGCTGCACAAAACCAAACGTTTAAGAGAGCTGCAAAAGTGACATAAGCTCTCAGTATAATTTAAAACTAATGACATTTAATATTCGTAGCATTAACAAAAACTTTGATGATGTAATTTATCATTGCACTGAAACGAATGGATATTAATATGGACTTCATGGCATTTAACCAAATGTCATTTGAACAATTGAATTCTGTTATAAGGCAAATAGAGAGTTACGTCAATTTAACTCCACCAAATACATAAATAAAGCTGGTGGGGGACGGTAGGAATTGCTGACGTATGAACCTGATGTAAAAGACCTGATGTAAATGGCGTGGTTGTAGAGATCAAAAATGGGCCCAAGGTTATCGGGACCTATCACACACTCTCAATATGCAACGTTGACGATGAACGTTGGCTTCATCTCATCCGTAGACATTCTACTTAAGTCGCTAAAGATAAACTCTTTCATCATATTTGCAGGGGACATAAATGTGTGTCGCCTAGCCGAGCAATACAAAACCAACTAGGATGGAAAACTGCCTCGATCACATATTTAAAAGGACTAGGTATAAATGACGCCAAACAACTTGAACAAATGACCTTGCATGCGCAGAAACCGATTCTAAGGGCCGGGGTATGCGGTGCGGGGCGCGGCGTGCGGAGGGAGCATCGCATCGACCGCGCCAAGCCACGCTATTGGTAGATCAGTCGACCATCGCTTCCCGCTTTGAGTTCACGTCTCGTCGCTACCCAATACACTTGCGTGCAGTGAAATTACGGCTAAAAATGCCTCGACGGCCGAACGTAGTTTTAAAAAGGCAAGCCAGAAAGATGGTATACGATGTATATTGCTTTTTAAAGAGAGAAAGAACACCTGATATTGAAACCGTGAAACAGACATCGGAAGCAACTAAAACATCGGTGAGTACGGTAAGAAGAATAATCAGCGATTGTAAAAACTCCGACTTGCTCAAGGTGTTCCGGACTCCGGGGAAGAAAAGAAGTGGGAAGAAAAAAGTCACCGAAATTGACAGTTTCGATCAATCAGTCATCAAAAGGTGCATACATAATTTCCACGTAAAGGATGGTGAATTACCTACAGCCGTAAAACTCCGTAAAAAATTAAAGGAAGACATAGATTTTAACGGATCCGTAACCAGTTTACGAAGAATTTTACATGGATTAGGTTTTCGATGGAAGAAAACAGAAAACAATCGCAAAATATTGATCGAGAAGAACAATATCCGATTACTGCGAATCGAATATCTTCAAAAAATTCGCGAATTAAATTGTAGACGTAGGAATGAGAATTTCAAATGCGCCGATTTTTTTGCACGTAATTGTACATGCGCAAACTTTCCCCCACCACGTCACATTTTGTTCAAGATGTTTGGCGTCTATTATACGGGGCGGAATCCGCGATATTTATTGACCAGCATTACCAATCATGATATTGCCATGGTTTAAAGCACACCAAAGCATCGTGAGTATGAAATCGTCAAGAAAAAAAAGTAAACTATGATGCAGTCAGAAATTACCTGGGACTGAAAGCCGTAGAGATTTTCACATCAATTCTCCAAACATAGATGTTGCGAAAAATACTTAATAGATAAATTAGCAGATCGAAACTCAACTTGAAGCCTTGAATCACGCCCGGTCTGCTAAGATAAGCTGCACTTGGAACAAATAAAGGATAGCAATAACAATTTACTCAGGGACACTTACTACAGGTACTAAAAACGATCTGTTACACCGACTCAAAATAACTCACGAAGCTAAAGAGCTAGAAGACAGCCAGGGTAATCCCAAACAGTTATGGAAACCTATCAGATAATATGCTTCCAAACGCCTTTACAAAAGTATTCACTCTAACTGCTCGAAATTAAAAATAGTGTCCAGGCCTTTCTCAACAAATACATTGCTAAAGTGGGTCAAAATCTCGACCACATGACCCTAAACAACTCTCTTTCTCTACTCTACAGACGACACAGCGGTGATCCAACTCCTGACAACTTCAATAACGTGCTCATCAAGGTCATAGCCCGTAAAATAGTAAAAGCGCTCTCACAAATATTCAACTTGAGTCTTGTGATTATTAATGCAAATTCAAATTCTTAATAAAATTAATCCATATGATAGGATATCACAACCTAAAATATATCTTAAATTAAAAAATCCACTGGCATATTTCTGGAAGCATGGAAAATAGCCAACGTGTCACTTTTTCATAAAGGTGGATCTAAAACCGATGTGAGGCACTAAATACCAATCTCGTTCCTGAACACAACGTCGAAGATGCTTGAGAAGTTGGTAAACAACTGCCTTATCGACTACCTAGAAAAGCTGAGATTACTAGCAGGTAGACAATTTGGTTTCCGCGAAACAAATCGACTGGAGATGCTACCACTCTACTCACTAACCTAGTAGCTTCGCATATAGACTTAGGTGAGAGATATCTTAGTATTTTCTGGCCTAGTGAAGGCGTTCAACACTATCTCCAAACCAATCCTGTTACAAAAGTAGAACGATTGGGCATTGGAGGGTTAACACTAAAATGGTTGAGGAGTTACCTAATGGAAAGGAGACAGTATCTTAGGATCAAGCCCTGCTCAGAGACGAAGGACTCGGCTCCAGTGAGTTTCGGAGTCCCTCAAGGCAGCATCTTGGGTCCCACGTTTTTCGTTATTTATATAAATAACCTTCTACATCTTCGCATCCTGGATGCCGAGATCTTTTGGTATACCAATGACAAAGTCATTCTGTACCATGGCGAATCCTGGAATAGTGTTTACAGAACAGCCGAGTCAGGGTTAAGACAGGTGGTGATAAAAAATAAAAACATGAAACTTTTGAGTCACTCGGCGAACAAAATCCCACTTATTACAATTTATACAGCTTTGTGTCAAACATGCCTAAATAACATGCATATGTATATGTGGTGTATTTTGGATCTTCACCAGGGATAGCGCTTCACCATCTAGCGCGACACTATCTTTCGCGTCACTGCCGAGGCATAGTATAAGTAGCTGTATTATAATTCTGCAGTGGAGGGCTTGGAAAGCCAACCTGGTTGCGAATAAAGTACGTACGGGTTGCGTAATTTATAGGCACAAAGGTACAAGTTAAATTATCTTTTTTCTCTAGAGATCTCGAACCTTCTTTCGACAACGATGAAATAGTCCTTTTAGTCGATATTTATTTTTCTCCATCTTCTTTTTTTCAAGTTTTCTTAGCTTCCTTGAGATAACACTTCTGTTTTCATAATCTTTTCGTTTCGGCATGGCGAAGTTTTAACTTACTTTTTAGAAATCGAAAGATGCTTGCTGAGTGATCAAAACTGAAAATGTGAATGACGAACGACCGATGTCGGAGGCGCGGGAGGAAACGAAAAGAAAACACCAATACCCTCAAATACAGTGTTGAGTGATGACCACTGGATGGGCTACTACATAGTATTATCTCTTACTTTAGGTTACTCAATTCTTCAGATGGAGCTTTCGTATAATAATGATAGAACTTCACGTACGGGTACTAAGCAGGACCATATTTGCACGCCGTTTCCCTGATTTTTCCTTTCCATCTACTTAACAGGATCCAAAAAACCCATAAGTTCGCCTACAAACCCTTTCAAGAAACAAAATAAGAGTTTGAAAGAGTTTGTGTTGTCGCTGAACTCAATTTGAAACCATTTTCTATTATTTTATTACGCATTGCATGCATATGCATGTTTGAGCTGCAATAATTATATTACCTACTTTTTTCCCTGCCTTCTATGAACCTATATGATAAACCGTCTTGTTTGTATAACTTTTAATGAATCATAAAGGATCCCATAGGACAGGCCCTGACTAGTTTGGGTTCCACCATTTATTATCTAATTATAAAACATCTTATTCATAATCAAATGTTCAAGTAAATGTTCCTAGGTTACTTAATTCTTTCACACATTAAATAGTGTTTAAAGGGAGCGACAGATGGGCCTTAAAATACAGGTTTATTAAACTTAGTTTAAGGTTCCAATGTATCTTTCATCTGTATATTACTTTGGTGAATAAATTTCATTTTTATTTTCATCTAGACATTGTATATAGTATCTAAACATGTATTTCTTTGTGTTTTTTCACAATTACTTCCAAGGCAAATAAATATGAACGCAAACTTCGAAATCAACGAACACTTCAATCATATTAAACTGTGGACTATGTAGGTACGTAACTGGTGGGGATCTTGGTATCTATTTGGCGTCCACTATGGCCTTTTTTGCATATGATGTGGCGTCCACCTGCTTTCGGCGTCCGGTATACGGACGTCACATCGGCAATAGGTCTAAATCGCTTCTACTGTTGAAGCACATCACAGAAATGTTAAGTTTTTATTTTACTCGGACGTCATTTAGTCCTTAGTATGCCTTGACTGTACATTTCTATAGTTCTGCTATTTTCCCCATCAAATTACAGTGGCGCTAGAGTCGCAAGAAACACTTTCATGATAGGCCGCATTTGACGTCCGCTCGAAGAATGAGACGTTGCCAAACTTCGTCCATACTGATTTTTTTATCGGAGCGTGCGGAGTTACGTACCTACATGGTCCACAGTTTAATATGATTGAAGTGTTCGTTGATTTCGAAGTTTGCGTTCATATTTATTTGCCTTGGAAGTAATTGTGAAAAAACACAAAGAAATACATGTTTAGATACTATATACAATGTTTAGATGAAAATAAAAATGAAATTTATTCACCAAAGTAATATACAGATGAAAGATACATTGGAACCTTAAACTAAGTTTAATAAACCTGTATTTTAAGGCCCATCTGTCGCTCCCTTTAAACACTATTTAATGTGTGAAAGAATTAAGTAACCTAAGAACATTTAACTTAACATTTGATTATGAATAAGATGTTTTATAATTAGATAATAAATGGTGGAACCCAAACTAGTCAGGGCCTGTCCTATGGGATCCTTTATGATTCATTAAAAGTTATACAAACAAGACGGTTTATTATATAGGTTCATAGAAGGCAGGGAAAAAAGTAGGTAATATAATTATTGCAGCTCAAACATGCATATGCATGCAATGCGTAATAAAATAATAGAAAATGGTTTCAAATTGAATTCAGCGACAACACAAACTCTTTCAAACTCTTATTTTGTTTCTTGAAAGGGTTTGTAGGCGAACTTATGGGTTTTTTGGATCCTGTTAAGTAGATGGAAAGGAAAAATCAGGGAAACGGCGTGCAAATATGGTCCTGCTTAGTACCCGTACGTGAAGTTCTATCATTATTATACGAAAGCTCCATCTGAAGAATTGAGTAACCTAAAGTAAGAGATAATACTATGTAGTAGCGCATCCAGTGGTCATCACTCAACACTGTATTTGAGGGTATTGGTGTTTTCTTTTCGTTTCCTCCCGCGCCTCCGACATCGGTCGTTCGTCATTCACGTTTTCAGTTTTGATCACTCAGCAAGCATCTTTCGATTTCTAAAAAGTAAGTTAAAACTTCGCCATGCCGAAACGAAAAGATTATGAAAACAGAAGTGTTATCTCAAGGAAGCTAAGAACACTTGAAAAAAAGAAGATGGAGAAAAATAAATATCGACTAAAAGGACTATTTCATCGTTGTCGAAAGAAGGTTCGAGATCTCTAGAGAAAAAAGATAATTTAACTTGTACCTTTGTGCCTATAAATTACGCAACCCGTACGTACTTAATTCGCAACCAGGTTGGCTTTTCAAGCCCTCCACTGCAGAATTATAATGCAGCTACTTATACTATGCCTCGGCAGTGACGCGAAAGATAGTGTCGCGCTAGATGGTGAAGCGCTATCCCTGGTGAAGATCCAAAATACACCACATATACATATGCATGTTATTTAGGCATGTTTGACACAAAGCTGTATAAATTGTAATAAGTGGGATTTTGTTCGCCGAGTGTCTCAAAAGTTTCATGTTTTTATTTTTTATCACCACCTGTCTTAACCCTGACTCGGCTGTTCTGTAAACACTATTCCAGGATTTTCCATGGTACAGAATGACTTTGTCATTGGTGTACCAAAAGATCTCGGCATCCAGGATGCGAAGATGTAGAAGGTTATTTATATAAATAACGAAAAACGTGGGACCCAAGATGCTGCCTTGAGGGACTCCGAAACTCACTGGAGCCGAGTCCTTCGTCTCTGAGCAGGGCTTGATCCTAAGACACTGTCTCCTTTCCATTAGGTAACTCCTCAACCATTTTAGTGTTAACCCTCCAATGCCCAATCGTTCTACTTTTGTAACAGGATTGGTTTGGAGATAGTGTTGAACGCCTTCACTAGGCCAGAAAATACTAAGATATCTCTCACCTAAGTCTATATGCGAAGCTACTAGGTTAGTGAGTAGAGTGGTAGCATCTCCAGTCGATTTGTTTCGCGGAAACCAAATTGTCTACCTGCTAGTAATCTCAGCTTTTCTAGGTAGTCGATAAGGCAGTTGTTTACCAACTTCTCAAGCATCTTCGACATTGTGTTCAGGAGTGAGATTGGTATTTAGTGCCTCACATCGGTTTTAGATCCACCTTTATGAAAAAGTGACACGTTGGCTATTTTCCATGCTTCCAGAAATATGCCAGTGGATTTTTTAATTTAAGATATATTTTAGGTTGTGATATCCTATCATATGGATTAATTTTATTAAGAATTTGAATTTGCATTAATAATCACAAGACTCAAGTTGAATATTTGTGAGAGCGCTTTTACTATTTTATGGGCTATGACCTTGATGAGCACGTTATTGAAGTTGTCAGGAGTTGGATCACCGCTGTGTCGTCTGTAGAGTAGAGAAAGAGAGTTGTTTAGGGTCATGTGGTCGAGATTTTGACCCACTTTAGCAATGTATTTGTTGAGAAAGGCCTGGACACTATTTTTAATTTCGAGCAGTTAGAGTGAATACTTTTGTAAAGGCGTTTGGAAGCATATTATCTGATAGGTTTCCATAACTGTTTGGGATTACCCTGGCTGTCTTCTAGCTCTTTAGCTTCGTGAGTTATTTTGAGTCGGTGTAACAGATCGTTTTTAGTACCTGTAGTAAGTGTCCCTGAGTAAATTGTTATTGCTATCCTTTATTTGTTCCAAGTGCAGCTTATCTTAGGAGACCGGGCGTGATTCAAGGCTTCAAGTTGAGTTTCGATCTGCTAATTTATCTATTAAGTATTTTTCGCAACATCTATGTTTGGAGAATTGATGTGAAAATCTCTACGGCTTTCAGTCCCAGGTAATTTCTGACTGCATCATAGTTTACTTTTTTTTCTTGACGATTTCATACTCACGATGCTTTGGTGTGCTTTAAACCATGGCAATATCATGATTGGTAATGCTGGTCAATAAATATCGCGGATTCCGCCCCGTACCTAGTCCTTTTAAATATGTGATCGAGGCAGTTTTCCATCCTAGTTGGTTTTGTATTGCTCGGCTAGGCAACACACATTTATGTCCCCTGCAAATATGATGAAAGAGTTTATCTTTAGCGACTTAAGTAGAATGTCTACGGATGAGATGAAGCCAACGTTCATCGTCAACGTTGCATATTGAGAGTGTGTGATAGGTCCCGATAACCTTGGGCCCATTTTTGATGTCTACAACCACGCCATTAGCATCTTTTACGTCAGGTTCATACGTCAGCAATTCCTACCGTCCCCCACCAGCTTTATTTATGTATTTGGTGAAGTTAAATTGACGTAACTCTCTATTTGCCTTATAACAGAATTCAATTGTTCAAATGACATTTGGTTAAATGCCATGAAGTCCATATTAATATCCATTCGTTCCAATTTCTTGACGACATGACATTTTCCCGATATTTATTATCCTTCATTATATATATAATAAGAGATCTCTTCCAGCAAACCAGTTAAGAATATTGACAGGCCAGTGCCTATGCCTCAACTGTTTAACCGCACCAGAGCCGAATCCCGTTATGAGGTATCGCAATTTTGATCCTCATGTCATGGTAATAAATTAAAACATATATCGGGAAAATGTCATGTCGTCAAGATATTGGACCTGGATAATACTAAACAGTCATATTATATATATATAATAAGGGATAATAAATATCGGGAAAATGTCATGTCGTCAAGAAATTGGACCTGGAGAGTGTTACGTTTTACATGGAGTGACTGTTTAGTATTATCTAGTATTAAATATAGACGTGGGCGTGTGCGCACGTAATAGACACGTGTCATGCATGAGGGGATATTGTATCATTTACTCATCCACGAATTTTTGCATTAATTGCAATATTGTGGGGCTGAAACAATGTACGTGCCTGTATTTAAATGATTATGTTATGTTAAATATTTTATGCCTATAATCACAATTATCATACATTATATAGTTGATCTAATAAGCTAAGTGAATATGGGAAAAGATCTTCGAGCTGGCAAGATCGCAAGATTGATTGGCCTTGTTCGGCATTTTGCTCCTTAGCCTCAATTGGGCAAAAGTAAAAAAAAAAACCATAGGAATCGCCATGGCATTAACGAACTATGTACCTATACAAAGATATAAGAAGTTGTTAAGGTGTTAAGAATGGCAAGCGAAACACCCAACATTATTTAGGTACTTTTGGAAAGACGCAGTCCCAGCTCTTAGAAATTGCGGATTAATGAGTGAAACGAACGAAATCTTCTAAAAAGATAGTTATTATCGATATTTTAATGGGAAATATTAAACTGCACCTCAATAATACTGATTTGAATAATGATATTCATAGCAAATAGCAGGGCAAAATACTGCGGTAGCCGCCAGCGTTCAGCGGTGAGCGAAGCGAAGCCCCCTTTATCCTTCGTATTAGGTTGAACATGTAAGAACAACAAAAATACTTAAAACATGAAAAATATTTTTGCTGATCCTTTTTTGCTGTGAAAATCTGTATTTTTGTTGTGCGATTAAATACTAGCATTTTTTTTTTCCATGATTTGTTACCAACATCAAGAAGGGATGAAAAATGTAATGGCATTGGCTCAAAAATATGTGACACTGATAAAACACTCATCATATTGTATAACATATACATATAAGGTATACATTATGTATTTTAATATGGGAAGGCTGGGCTGCACGGGTGCTGAATATATTGATTTTTAATCTGCGTCGTTAAACCTTGATTGCGGGGTCCGATTTTATTAATGATCTAAGGCCGAGGGTCGGAGATTAAACACAATAAAACATTATATTGCATACTAAAACCAAAAATATTATATACGAGTTTATACAGAATGTTCTATGTTGATAAAAAGTGAAGCCATATCAGAGGGCTTATCTCCATTTAGAAGATGTGTAGAAACAGTAATCTGATCAGAAGAACTTAACTTTTCACTTCAACCCTTCAGTTAAAATGTCTACAGAAATAACGACTATGTATCTTTTTTTAGTAGACCAGCATGAATTCGTCATTCATATAAAATGTGAATAAGGAACCTTTCTTCTTCTAAAGAGGAATGATCCAGGTGCACAGATTAATTAGTTTCTTGTAGAGGGCCTTACGGAAGGTTGATATATTATAATATATATATAATGTTCAGTATAAAAAGCACTGCACAAAGATTCGGGTAATGCGCTGTGCCCATAAAGGCACTGATGGGATTTCAGTGCAGTCCGGCCCTCTTGGTTTCAATATGCTGTAGGAAAGGTCTCTAACATACCCTTGCCCTGCGAGGAAATAAACTACATTGAGAACTGCACTTATGCTCTGCTTGTGACTTTGGGACCCTCGATTTGACGTGTTTTGATCGAATGACGTGATCTTTCATTCGTAAGACAGATTCAAATTAAGGTGAAATTATGATGAGTCATCTACAAATTCGATTTTGAGTTAATGTTTATTATATATTTGATTAAGTTTCTGACTTTTTAGTCAGAAACTTAACTTTTTTCTTTTGAAAACGCGAGTGGATGAAATTTTCTCTATAGAATTTAATTACGAAAATAACTCTAAATTGTTTAATTTTTTCCTGTAATTCTGAAATTCTAAATAATTTCATTGTGGAACTGCGTTCAAAATGTGGATATTATATATTCGTAAACTCTCATTGAAAATATTTTTAACAAAATAGCTTGGTTTATTTTTAAACAATCGTTCTGTGGTTTAGCGCTACGTTATGCCATTTTTCCCCGATTCCTTCCCTCTCATACTGTGGGTCTCTCCGCCTGGAGTAACGGGGACCTTTGCACGGACGAGGTATCGCCTTAAAGAGAGGACATATGTACAAAAAATGTTCAATATCGATACGATCGGCTACTACTAGAAATTAGATTACTTTTCTGCGCTAACGAAAACTGATGAGGAATTTATAGAGGTGGAAAACTGTTCAGTTTTTTTTTCAATGTCAGCTTTCTTCGCATTCTGTTGGTTGAAATAAAAGCCTGTGCACAATGGTTCATTTGCAGATGACTTACTGCAGCCAAGTTTACAGCGGTCATCTCTCAATAGTTATTTTCGTTTGATTCCAGAATTAATCTATCATAATAATGTACATACTGCTTTTTATTTTGTACGTCAAAAAATAACAATACTCATTCGTCATTCTTAATTAAGGCAAGTAAATAAATGCTGATATTAATGCTTTCAGCATAACTCGGTGAATGAGTGGCTCTGATTATCTTGTTAAATTAGTTGCCGGCTCACAAAACAATGGCGGTTATTAGTGAGGTTCTTATAAACGTTGTTAAACATTTCCTTTGTGCGCAAATGAGCATTCAGTCCTTTGTTACACTTGGTAACTTGGTGAATATCAAAAGCAAAAATAATAAACTTTCGTATCCACAAGTTGTAAGTACATGCATGTGGGAATTTTCTGATTTTTATTTATTCCTCTTTCGTGTAAATACATTGTATTCATATTCTTATTATGTGAATCTTCATTATTGATTTTACACTCTGTGACACTAAGTCCTGTTTCGTAAGTTGTGCTCTTTGTGGCATTTCCCTTACAATTCTCTAAGATGTCCTTATCCATATAACTTAAGTTATCTTTTACATACACACTAGTTCAGGTATTTTTAATCATTCTTTAGCTTATGGTATTGAATACTGTTAATTTATAAATCTTTATGTGCGGTAGATGTCTTAGTTAATAATTTTGAATATTTTCCCGCGACCCATATGAATCGTATGATAGTTTTAAATTATGACCGTGTTATTCATAAACTACTCCTCGGGGAGATTGAAACTTCCAGTCTGGTGACTTGTGTTGTGTCGTGGTGCAGCCCTGGAAACTTAACCACACTGAGTGGTATAAGTTAATGCAAATGAACGCTGCAAGTCACACGTACTGCTGAATCCACGTTAAGCTACACTATGTGACTACGATAATGGATTTAAAGGCACTCGCAATAAGACTGCTATAATGGTAGGATAGCTTAATGACAACGCAACCGGCTTTGAATAGGAGTTTGAAAGCCAATCCACGATCACTCACTCGATTCGATTCAATGCCAACCCCGCTGTATTAATTACTTGTTTTAAGAGAGTAGTTAATATCCGTATTTCTGCAAGCGCCTTGGAACGTGAAAATGAAGACTCGTCTTTGATTACCAGTTAGTGCAGGAACCTGGATACATAGATAGCGTGACTGACCCAGAGAATGAGTTTTTTGCAACATCTGCTGCATTTGTATCTATTCAATATATATTTATTCTCCTAATCTGTTTAGTCTAAATTTTACAAATGTGATGTTTTATAAAAGGTTACCTTTTAGTAAACATCACAAATAATAATAATATTCTGATTATCAAATATATTTTTCAAATCTAATGTCTTTAATACTGTAGATGTTTACTTAGCAAACGCCATTATTTGCCTCTTCTCTACATTGGACCACTGTGGGAGAAGAAGGGCGTAGAAAATCCCACAGATTGATATGTAGATCTCTTTTAAAAATTGGTTGCTCTTAACTGATGCTTCGCGCACGCTAGCGCGCACTGATGGCTTCCAAGAGATCATGAGAAAAAGAGCTGCATCATTGCTGAGCAGAATGCGCGGCAATAGCAGCGGTATCCTAAAGGTGTTTTCAGAGAGATGGGATGGCCATTCACCCACCATTGGGTAAAAAAGTTAAGTTAGTTTTTACTTCATTTAAAATAATTGTATTCATTACCTACTGTCAAATTACTCAATGTTATATAGATCTTGATATCTGATTTAAATAAATAATAATAATTAACTTATACAAATATTACAATCAAGTCAGTCCTACTCTCAATATATTTAAAAGTCGCGTGAAGAAGCATTACCTCTCTCTTTAGAATTACAGGTAGTATGTATGTAAGTATTTATTAGCACATTTATATATAATAGAGTATTATATTATAAGTATTATGTATATAATTATAGTCACTAAATGTTTTATTTTATTAATAATATTTATGTAAGTACTCGTTTATTTCGTCATATTGTTGTACACATAGGTCTACCCCTGTTCAGCAATCAACATCTCCAACTTTAACCTGGTTTGCTGGAAGAGATCTCTTATTAGGGATAAGCTCGCCTATGTACACATTTTTATGTAACTCTTTTTTATATCATTTGTGTGCAATAAAGAAATTATGAAGTCAAGTCAGGTCAATTCAAGTCAAATTTATTTATTACTGTAGATATTTACATATACTTAGCAAAAGCCATTTATGCCTCTTCTCTACATTGGAGCACTGTGGGAGAGGTAGGGCGCAGAAACTCCCGCAGATTCATTTTTAGATTAGTAGAGATTGCACTGACCCGTGACAGAATTGCTAACCTTCGCGAGTCTAAACCGGGACGCAACTTGTCTGTGATTATTTCTTAGGTTAACATTATATCGCTAAGTTTGGAAAATGTTGTAAGGTTCTTGCGTACATACATTATATTTTCGGAAATAAATTGACTAGCTACAGTTAGTATGTCAATTTCTTCAAAGAGCTCTCTTAAGGAGTCTGTGTATTAAATTATAAATTGCTCGAATAGCTCTTCTATAAAATAAAATTAGTTTGAATATCAGCTGCTTTCCCCCACAACATAATAGCATAGGACATGACACCATGAAAGATACTAAATTATACTTGCCTAATATTTAACGCGGTTTACTCCTGCCCTTTGAATTCTATTGCTTAAGTATGATCTTAGTAGATCCATCGCTTTATAAATGACTAAAGATTACTCTTGTTTGAAATTTCAAGCTTGCGGGTCTACTAGAAGTACATTAGAATGTTGATGATAGATGATGAGTCAGTCAGTGACAAAATGAGGGAACATTGAACGACTGTCGTTTCTAATCTATTAGTTCAAATTGACTGAATTTTAGGAATTTGCCTATATAAGTTGTTATTAGTCACAAAAAATCAGATGTATAGCTTTATTTACAACAAAGGGTTTTAAAATACCACGATGTGCTTCCCCCTCCACTACAACAAACTTCTCCCCTTTACCCCCCTATTTTCCTCCTATCAAAAATAATAATTACGCTCGACTAAAATATTTATTTAAATTAAGGAACTTGTGCCAATTTTCGTCAAAACTGGTAGAAAAATGCGACCTGCAGGCGAGAACAGGCAGACGGATAAAGTAATTTTTGGCCAATCTCTGAACTTGAGGCTTCGCTCGCTTGGTCAATTATATCAAACGAATGAAAATTATTCCTATTACTCGTATACCTATACTCACAAATATTTAAAACATCTCGAGACATAACGATAGTTGAAATAAGTGTCAATTGAAATGATCACGAAATAAAATTCAAATCTCGACTTAGACTGCCTCAACTCTGAAATAAATTAGCTGAATCAAAATGCAGGCAAAATTAAAAGTACTAAATAACTACTAGGCTTCTCGCCGTCCATATCCAGGTGTCAGAATTCTAAATGAGTTCTCTAAAGTAGACTGCTCGTATTATCCACGTTTCGGTAGTCCGCCATCCGCTTATAGAACTGGCCGGAGGAGCCTTAATAATTCAACACCGCAATGCTTTTACAAAACCTGTCGACGTCAATCCTAATTTGGCGCACCGATCGAGTCTGCGCGGGACTCTGTAGTGTCGTGCTCAAGACTATTATAGGACCACTATAGGAATCTTTCGTGATTCGAGGAAGTATGATGTATTTTAAAGGTTTTTTCTTTCAGGCGAGGTCAAATTATGACCCTCGTTTTTTCTTCTTTCTCCGAATATTTTGCTGGATTTGGGAACGTTCTGAGAACAAGCAAGTTTTTCGAATGAACGATTAATTTTTATTATTAAAAATCGGGAAATATTAAACTGCACCTCAAAAATACTTATTTGCGCAGCAAATACCAGGGCAGAATGCTTCCGTAGCTTAGGTCAAGGGTAAAGAGGTTAGCGAAGCGAAGCCCCCTTTATCCTTCGTGTTAGGTTGGACATGCAAGAATAACAAAAAATACTTAAAACATAAACTTGATTACTTACACATAATAGTAGTTTATGTGACTGCTGCATAATGGAGGGCATTAAAACTCGAGAGTGGGTTTATGAAACGAGCCGAAGGCGAGTTTCATAATAATATCTCTCGAGAGTTTTAATGGCTAATTATGTACAGTTACATACACTAGTTTATCTACACACATATCATAATCTCTCTTTGATGTGTTCAGGAACCGCATGTTTGACCGGCATTGTGCTTCTGCAAATGTTTAGCTTGTTCTTTAGTACCAACTTCACGCAGACGGGCGTCGGCGTTCGAAATTTGAATGTCAGTACCAACTTCACAGACAAGCTAGGGACGGCACGCGGGCGTCGGCGTTCGAAAATTGAATGTCATTATATGTAGAAAAACTACACATAATGACCATTATGTGTAGTTTTCCAGATACGAAACGAGTTTTTACCAAGTAGTTTAACATAATGCTGATCGTAACGTGCGGTTTTTGAACGCAGTAAAGAGGGTTTATGATACGTGTGTAGATAATATATTTAAAACATAAAAAGTGTTTTTGCTGATCCCTTTTTGAAGTGCAAATCAAATTTTTATTTTATGTGCGATTAAATACTACCCTTAAAAATCCGCAGTGCCATTCGATCGTATAATTATAGCGCATGAAAATTCACCTTACAAGCCTAACGAAACGACATTTATAGAGGCAAGCTTATGTCGATTCATAATGGATATGTACGGGTATTTAACGAGCTCCCTGAATAAAAAACCTTAGGTAAGTAAATGAAGACAGAGATTGGAACTTATTCGGCAGGAAAGTTGAGAGGCAATTTCGTGAAAATTTAATGACCTCAAGAACGCTTACCAGAATAGGAAATATACGAGTTGAAGAGAGTATCAGGAATAGCTAAGTTGTTTGGAATTTTTAATCTCGCTCTTTTCTTCATTTACTGCTTTCGATTGCAATTAAAAAGTCCTTGAAATACGTGTAGTGCTTCGTTCAGATCGATAAAATTGTCACAAACGTGCCTAATAAAAGTCGTTAAGATAACTATTGTGATTGAGAAATATTAGTTATTAAAAGACCAAAGGATATTATGCATAAAGGCGATAGCCTTCTTGTTACTAATCACAATTTTAAGCAAAAAACTTTAGTCTTAGTCATAGTCATTAATTTGTTTAAAATATGGTACATGTCAGATGTTACTAAAATTATGTTTTTCGCATATTTTACCTAATTAGGCATACAAATTGTTTAATATTTATGCTTCGGAACGCACCGGTTTTCGTTGCGCGGATCGACCGCGAGTGATCGGGACATCACTAGCGGAAACGGAACTGCAGCTGTCACTTGTACAGAAACGAGATGACGAATTGGAGGTTACTTTTCTTGTCGTGAGAAAAAATGTCTGCACATGGCGTCGGGCTTTGACTGTATGTTAGTGTAACAATTGTCTAACACAGGTGTCGGGCCTGGTCGGAGTGTTAATCATAATAATCGTCGGGAAATAAGTAGATTCACGTCAGCGGAGTGAGTGATTCGTGGTGTGAAGGTTAAAGTTGTTCGGTTCCCAACTCGTCGCTTCGGACAGCGACTCCTCGTGTCGGCAAGCTACACGCCGGCGACAGCATCGGGCTACGACGAGAGTAAGATTCGGTCCCTCTCCCCCCACACCTTGCACTCCTTATCCCATATTCCTGCCTCGAATTGAGCTCTCGAATTCCTGTCTACGGCGTCAAAGGTCAGTACCACTTGCGATTCTCCCTGTGCTGGTGAAAACCACCCCCTCAAGATTCCACGCCGTTCGGTTGAGGCGTGGAATTAAACACAAATATATATTATATTATATTAAAACACTAAGCTAATAATTCATTTCTATAAAAAAACATGTATTCTAAGTATCTATGTCAAAATGTCAAAATAATTCTTACTCATGTCAAATAACTTAGCTTAAATAATATTAATCTTTACATTTATCTGTCAAAAAAATCTTCTATGTTGTAGAAACATTTATCGACTAACCATTTGTGTAGGTGGTTCTTAAAAAGAGGCAGTGGTAAATTTTTGAATGCTAGTGGCAGATTGTTGTATATATTTATCAACATCCGATAGCAACTCCTTTGGCAGAAGACTGTTCTGCATGGTGGGTATACAATTTTGTTTGGGTATCTCGTATGCCACGACCTCTCAAGTTGGGAGTATTTTGTAAATAGGTTCTGGTGACTATGTGCAAAACAGGCCATTTCAAAAATATAGAGACTTGGCAGGGTCAATAATTTCAATTTTATAAAGAGAAGTTTGCAAGAATCTCGGGGCTTTGCATTTCAAATAGCTCTAATGCACTGTTTTTGAACTGTGAATGCTCTATTTATTTCCCTAGCATTTGCCTACAGTTAAGACCATACCTTAAAACCTTTAATATTTTATTGAATACAACTACCACAGGCACTGGCGGTCCAGTCTGAGATGATGATTATCTACGTGTCTTGTATGCCGGCAAGTGGATGCTGTCCCGTTCGTTCTGAGATACCTTTGATTAAGAGTAAAAGGGTAGGCTTAAATCCCAGCGTCATAAATCAATAACCTTGGCTACACACACAAGCAGAGACCCTTCGTGTAGGCCCTGTGTATGAGTGAGTGCAGACTCTATTTTGACGGGAGACTAGCGCCGGTACGACCGTCAGGTATGTTTAGACATTACATAGGGGTAAGTGAACAAATATGAGTGGTTTTCTCTATTTTGTCGTAACGTTACTGTGATTATTTGAGTGTGTTCTGTTTGAGTTAGTACAGTCACTGTACCAACTCAAACATAACGTACGTACTGGTGGTTGAGAAATAACATTTAGCATTAATTTGGCCGTCCAATGGAAACATGAAAGTTGATTATTTGAATCATTGATCGCAGAATGAGGGTCATATTCTCAAAAATAACAATAAAACTGCTATGTATCCTATGGGCGTCAACATCACTGCGGAATTTGGAGTTGGAACATTTAACGTTAAACTGATAGCTAAAAAAAACAAATGAGAATATCATATTTTGTAAATACATGTAATAATTATTTATACATGTTTTAAATCTCTGAGGATGGCCCATAATAGTCTCTATACTTCATTGTCTTTACAAATGTAACGAAACCTATGTACTGAAAACCCTCTTTTTAGTTATGGGTAAGTATTAATAAGTAAAACAAATAAAAAAATAAAAAACCCTCACCAAAATATGCTAAGAGATGATATCTACATTATACAAAAAAGCGCTTCGAAATGGCTAAATAGTTCTGAGAAACCCACAAGCGGCAAACATCATGGCTGCTGCAGCCCCTCCTGGTGGTCTCCAACCGTGAAACATATTTACGAAGCTGCTCTGAAATTATTACCACACACGCACACACATACACACACCACGCGCGCCCACAACCTCTAACCCCAAACGTTCCGTTCGTCGTCGTGGTTAAAAATTGTATTTACAGAAACCCGGTTCCAATCTAAATTCTAAAGCAGAAAGTTTCGGGACACATTTAGAAAACCACTTAACACCATTAAAAACAATCTCATCCTAGTTTCAAAGTCCTCAATATACATATTTCCATGACGAGCGCCTCATGAAAATATTCAGTGTTCGATTATCATGTCGCTTTTGTCTACGTAATTTAAATTATCAATTTCGTTTTCTACTTCGGTATGGTGATTGACAGCGAAACGGGTCGCAAGACCGCAAGATCAACATTATAACTTTTATGTATTTTAGATATACGTAAAATTTATCGATATTTTACGCTCCGAGCCTTTACGACGCCACAGAATATTATATTGTTACATTTAAGAGCTTAAAAGGTGAGATATTTACAGCGACATTAAATTACCATCTAACTGGATGCAAAGTAAAGATGTTTGAAGCTGTATTTATATTAGACAAATCCGACACTAGGCAATAAATGCTGTTTATTTATTTGATAGAATTACGAATCATCTAGAGATTAAGTGTAGACTCGAGGAAGTGAGTGACTCGTTGATCCAAATAAAATAACACGTAATTTCGGTAAATGTTTGTGTACATCTCGTCTGGAGAGGACAGGCGTTCCGCCTGGGGCACACATTGCTGTTACTCAGACGAAATACTGTAAGTATATATTTAGGATGTGCTACTACGCAATACTACTCATTGAGCTCCCTAAACCCCGACGGGTAAATATGTTTCGTGTATACTATGGTATAATGTAGATAGTTCGGCTTGTATAACATGTGTGGCTTCATATAAAAAGATTGCGTTTAATAGTTTTAAGATCATCCCCCAAGGAAAAATCGAGAAAAGCTCTCGACAAAAAAAAACTTTTCATTCAAGGAACACGTGTGCCGAGTTTTGTGAGGATCGCTTGAAAACTGTGGCCCCTATACCGGAACTGACAGACACACAGACATAGAGACAGACGAAAGCAAAATCAGCCTCCTATTCGCTCGCTCGATCAATAATTATTAATAGCTCACCGTGTCGAACTGTTGGGCAAAGGCCTCTCTCCCCTTTTTTCACTCTTGGCGGTCCTGAGCGGTCACCTACCAGTTCGTATCCCAGAGACCCAACTCATCACTCCACCTTTTTTTGGGTCGGCCACGCTTTTTGCACTACGGGATATCTTAGCCCATCGATTCGGGTGCATCCGAGCAACGTGGCGGGCCCACTTCAATTGGGCCGCCTTCCGAGGTGCATCTATTCTTTTAGACCTGGAGCGTAGCTCCGTGTTCCGGACCCTATCTAAGAGCCGGACTCCGAGAATGCTACGCTCCATGTTTCTTTGGCAAACCCCGAGTTTGAATCGCGCGTCAGTCAAAGATTGGCTCCTCAGGTTTTGGCTCCGTAGGTTAGATATAATATAGGTAGAGGATGTATAATATATTTTTGTAAAATGTACACATTCTATGCCTCTGGCATTCTACTAGGCTGTAGTACAATTACTTTTACTTTACCGCTCAAAGTCGCTTAGTCGCTGAAAGTGATCAAGATGTTTCCTGGAATCTTGAAATTTGGCAAAGATGTGTAACATGAAGAGTATATTAAGGGGTAAATCTGAAACAGTTAATTGATATACGATTAAAATTAATAATCAAAAAGCCGGAAAGTGTCGTGGGAACCAGAAACAGCGATGTCATACACATTTTAAAATCCAAGTACCCAGTTTTATTTTTATTTTCATAGCCTAGGTTAACTCTGTGGTTGAATGCTTTGTGAGTTATGTGGCTATTGTAGGGTGCTCACATCCTTAGCATGGTGCATCTAGAAGGCCCTATTTATTTTTTATTTTGTTTTTGTATAAGGGAAAAATCTGAAAGCAGTTAATGATTTCCGATTAAAAAAATTATCATAAAGCTGAGAAGTGTAGAGCGGTAAAGTTAAAATAATCGTACTGTAACACGTTTAGTGGAACCAAAAACATTGGCGTCATTATGGTGTGGTATTACGGTATACCCCGCGCCACGAGTTATGAGCGGTGGCTTTGAATGCGCAGTAGTCACTTTTCAATACCTGTACATATGCGCAGTAATTCCCGCTAACGTCGCCCAGCGTTCTTAATTCGTGGCGCGAGGTATAATGATCGCAGTGAAGTATTATGATACTAGCCAAGATGAGAAATATTTTTATTCAATCCATATGTTTTGCGACGTCTAATTCGCATGGAGAAGTAAAAATTAAGCTGGTAGATCATTATTTGTTTAATAGATATAGTTGTAATGTAACAACAACACAACATAACGCCTTTACTGCAAGTGGTGGCAGAGGTACATTACAATATAAAACTTCTTACTAACTATTATGAAATCATCATCCAAACTAATCAAAATTGTTATTTTCTCAAATCACTCACTGAGTCAAAAGATAAATTCCTGGAAATATCTTTCAATAAACAGACAGGTTGACATCGCTATCTCTGTAACTGATTCAATAATACTATAAGTTCAATTAAAATTGATTCAATCAGACGGACGTGTTCACTGACTCAGTAAAGGAGAAACGAGGGGCTTGCCATTCCCAGCCATTGGTATTGATATCTAGAGAATGCTTCAAACCTTATTCGCTGACTCAAATCTGCTGATAATTGTAAAAGAGATACTAGCAGATACTTAAATTTGACAGAAACGAAAATACTTGATATCGAGGGATCATAACCTGTGAAACGTATTTACAAGTAATTTGCGGATAATGGTATGACCTTTAGATTCAGGATCGCGGTGTTGTCTTAAACACAACCTTTATAAAACTTATTTGACGCTAGTAAATTGAAAATGTTTTGCAAACTTGAAAAATATGCAAGACACTCAAACCACTAAAAACATAATTAATGATTGAACGAAGTTACCTGTACGTGAAGTTCTATCATAATTATACGAAGTGCTTCGTCCTCGGTATTAGTACCCTGAAAATCTAAGTATTAATAAGTTCAACACGTGTAGCCTCATGCGCAAGTGTTACCACTCACATTATAAGTAAGGAGAATTGTCATACTTCCCTGGCCTAATATTTTTTCCCGCTAACATCTCTGTTCGTCTTGTCATTTAGTTTAGAGTATAAAATCATATTATCATATTAATACGACCACATACGGGTAAAACCGTATGGGGTCGTATTAATATGTTGTAACGAAGCAGTTCGTATAATTATGATAGAACTTCTCGTACAGGTAAGATTAACTATTCCCGTGCTTCGCCCTCGATTTAAAAACCCTAACCTTAAAATATTTGTATTAATAAGTTTAACACATTTAGACCTTGAGAGCTTAAGTTGGGGAAATGTCAAATAAATAATATAATAATATGACATAAATATTTGTGATATAAAAAAAATCAGGAGATAGTTCACGAAACATGTCGTGTTCCTCTTTTGCAGATCTGTTGCCTTGACTGGGCATCTTATTTGGGATTGTGGGGTGACATGTCGATCGATGAGGCAATCAGTGAATCAGTGACAAAATGATGGAAATTTGAATGGCTGTCCCATTCTATTGGTTAAAATTGACTGAATTTTGGGAACTTGTCTACTTAAGTGTCCTATTGGTCACAGAAAATTCAGATTTCTATTTTTATCCCCAACATAGTAACAGGGGGGTCGAAAATACCCCGAAGTGCTTCCTGTAAAGGATGGTACGTCTCAGCTTCTTTGCTCGACTTGGCGGGGGAACCCAGATTAACCAAGTCAACCACTTCTCCACACACAAAACTCAAAGCTTTTATTCGTCGACAGGACAAGCGACGTACTCAAAATATCAGCATCGCAGTTGATCGAGTGTTTCAAACTATCGTGCAGGAAAACAAACCACATCAATGTAGAGACTGAATTTAATACATACGAACCAATAAAGATGTCATTAAAATGTGTATAACGAACGTCTTTTATGTGAATAGCCATAGCCAATAGCCATATCCAAATCTAAATCAATAATTATAAGTGCAATACAATAGTATCTCAAATCTCAAACTGAATCAATTAATATTAATTTTGGCATAAGGATATAATGTTTGTTATCTTGGGAAATTACGCTATATTACATCGCGAAAATAATTCTAGAAGACGCAGACGAAGTCGCTAATATTAATTAAATTATAAAATCGATTCGTTCATACATAAATATAAATACTGGGTATACTTTGTCCACTCTATTGATGGTGTTTTGACATTTCCTTATTGCGTACATGAAAAGAAATATTTTTCATTGCAAACGTTAAAAATGACGGTTTTGAGCTGTCAAAAACCATTAATTGAGTGGACAAAGTATAGTTACAACCAACGAACTTAGCAAGAAGTCTACAACAAGAAATTATCTTACTTACCGCACCATTAATCTATCTTGTCGACTTAATGTCGACATAGTGGGAGGGGCAGAGGACCGTACTCAAGTATATTAGCAAAATAGCCATTGACTTGATACATATACTATCCACTCGTGAGATTCACAAACTTCAAGAAGAGCAATCTTGTAATTTCTCAACGGCCGCACTGTAAGATGCGTCTTTTGTAAACAGGAAAAGGTTGATTTTGGCTCACAAAATGGAGGGAAACCACAATCAGTTATTAGTTGTGAGCATCACATATCATATTTTACTAAAAGTTCAACCAGCAAAAACTCATGCTAAACTAGAGTTCTATTATTTATTCTGAGACTGTTATTCATTAAAACTCGCTTTAGCGGTAACTAAGTTCGTATTATAAAAACCAGTTTATCAACTTTCACAGGAAGCCTGAAAACGTTCCAAGCAAATATGTACCCATTCCGAATCGAATGAAAACTAAACGACATCTATACCGAAGCTAATAAGAAGTTTCTGTAACTTTAAACAAGTTTGGTTTTCGAGTTTGGACGCTCCCAATATTGAAGTTGACCGGCCATCCATTAGTAAGGATTACATTCTGATTAATGACATTGGTGATGCTAGGTGAATTTCGAGTTATAGGACCCTTTACCTACCTACCACCCGTGCTTAGTTTTTTTTCTAAATCAAGACAAATGAAACAACGTTTTGTTTCTTTGCTGCATTGAATGTAAACATTATAATTATGTAGTTTGCTACATGTCAATTTTATTAATACTACCGCCAGAATTAAATTATGGCGCGCGTGAAAGTAAGGAGAAAGGTTCATACTTGAGATATGACGCCAATTATTTGCTTTTAAAAATAAATATTTCTAAACCGTCACCCTAGATGTAGCAGCCAGCGTCTTGAAGAAGAGTAAATAAACACCACCATTAGAGCTCGGCCGATTAGTAGCCTCCTTGCGACTCGGCAGCGTGGCACAGCGTTTGAACCGACAAGTTTGCTTGACACGACATTGTATTGTTATATATTATGATGATGATTAGATTGCGGAACTTTCATAGCAAAAATAAAAAGTCACTAGAGATTGAATGTGTTATTTTACCGTCATATTCAGCCTACATCGACCCACTGCTGGGCATAACCCTTTTCTCTAAAGCGCCAATTCCCCCGGTCCTGCGCTTATCACATCCAGTGGGATCCCGACGACTTGATGATATCGTCGGACCATCGGGCTGGTGGTCTGCCCACTGGCCTTGCCGCTCCCCGTAGCCACCAGCCTGTGACTGCTTTGGTCCACCGTCCGTCTTCCCGTCTAGCTAAGTGTCCCGTATTTTAGTATTTTACCGACATTCGATAAATTCGGAGAAGCTCCTAATGTCGCTTTAGGTAGTTAATATCGCTTTAGGGGTAGTTCAGCTCCTATCAATAAGTTTTTTATTATTTTGTGTTTTATTCGCTATTGAGTAAGTTCAAGTTTACCAAAAATGTATTTAATCATTCCGCATCTTTTACTCATAGGATATGCATTTAGAGGTTACTCCTTATATCGAGTTATAATCTATAATATACTAGTGGCTCTCTTAGATGTAGATCTTGCGAGTCTATCGGTGGAAAGCTGAACTTCGAACATTCAAACTTTTGAATGCACCTGGTTACCTACATGTAGTATGAAAGTAGCCGCACCAATAACTTTGTAAACTTCATAATTCACTATGACATTTTCTATTATTTATATATACCTATGTATCCAACGACCCCTCATTTGTTTTAATAATTCAAGCCGTTTGGTGTTTTTTTTTACATTTTCAAGCCTTGAAGATCTCCGTGGTCTAGTGGGTTTCACGCTTGCTTCTCATGGAGATGCAAGTTCGAATCCCGGCTCTGACCATCTCATTGGTGTACCATGAATTTGGGTGCAAGGTCTACGCATACTTAAATTTACTTACTCGGTAATAAAACATTAAATCCAAAATACCTAATTACTATCTTCTAGAAGCCGATTTTGACTACCTTCAGCGATATTAGGAGCTTTTACCAATTTATCGAAAGTCGATAAAATAACACATTCAACCTCTAGTGACATTTGATTATTGCTATGAAAATTCCACCCCTAATGATGAGACTTGGCTTCACTTTAACGCTTCACTTAAATGCTTAGTGTAGAGGCCATTTGTGGCTCCCCATATCGGAAAGCAACAAAGTCATCAAATAAACCTACAAAAAAGTGATCATCCGATA
Source organism: Argyresthia goedartella (assembly GCA_949825045.1). Lineage (NCBI taxonomy): Eukaryota > Metazoa > Arthropoda > Insecta > Lepidoptera > Argyresthiidae > Argyresthia > Argyresthia goedartella. Next base: position 22,283,913 of record OX463807.1, read on the forward strand.
ACGTAATGAAGACCTTTGTGTTTCATTCAATTTATTTTTCGCGCACATATAAATTTAAATAATATTTCACGCTCCGTGTACTAGCACTATACTATTGGTTCGAACGGTCCTCAAAGAGAGCTCCAGAGTGCGAAAATATATTGTGTTGCGGTCACTGCCTTATTCCCATATAAACGATTCTAAATTACTACGGTTCGCTTCCAGCTCTTGAAAAAGCGAACGAGAAACAGCACAAGCCCTTTCGTATCATCATTGGGCCGTACAGGAATATGGGCTCTAGGTTCGTGATCGAAATACGAAGCAATTCGCACAAGATTCCACCAGAAATACTCAATGCCATTAAGTAGCTTAATGGCCTGGAGCACATTACCAATTTGCCCGAACTGCGCTCTAAATATTGTGTTTAAGGTTTACATTGGAATTTACGTGTATGCTCTGTCGGACTTTGCGGCGGTTTCAGCAGCACGTAACTCAGTCGATAAATACAGTACCATATAAACAAGCAAAGCATTTTTAAATGGGAATAGTATTTTCATTATTAATCATTTTTTTAGGAGACGGTACCTGGCAGGGTCTCCGGGTAAGCTCGCCGTTGTACATTTTTGAATTAATGTTTTTTGTCGATCTAAATGTCCACACACTTTTTGTAAACGTTACGTTTTAACCCCCGACGACCAAAAGAATATACATCTGAAGCGTTTGTCTTTGTAGGTGTGTATGTATGTCTGTCCATGGCACCCTAGCGGTAAAACAGGTAGGTAATTTAATTCGGTTTTCTAGTACTCGTTGTAGACATCCCTGCAATAGTTCTTAGACAGTTGTTGTTGTTAAGGCGATACCTCGTCCGTGCAAAGGTTCCCGTTACTCCAGGCGGAAAGACCCGCAGTGTGAGAGGGACGGAATCGGGAAAAAATGCAAAAACGTAGCGCTGAACGACAGAAAAATTGTTTAAAAATAAACTACGCTATTTTGATAAAAAGTTTTTTCATGAGATTTTGCGAATACATAATATCTACACTTTGAAAGCAATTCCTCAATGAAATTAGTTAGGATTTCAGAATTACAGGAAAAAATAAAATAATTTAGAGGTGTTTTCGTAATTAAATTCTATCGAAAAAATTTCATTCAATCGCGTTTTCCTTTTATGAAAATCTTAATCAAATACTCAATAAACGTTAACCCAAAAATCAAATCTGTAGATAACTTCATGGTGGAGTAAATGGATTCGAAAAAAACCCCATTTTTTTTCGTAGCACCTTAAAATCGGTTCAGTACTTCAAAAGTTATCAGCTTAGCAAAGGAATAGCGGATAAACGTGTGAACAGACTTAAATGCGGTTTTTATCCCCCGACGAACAGAAGGAGTGTTATGAGTTTGAAGCGTCTGTCAGTCGGTGTGTCGGTGTGTCAATGTATTGGTATTTCGGTGTGTTGATGTGTCTGTCTGTATGCCTGCCCGTGGCGTCCTAGCGGTCAAACAGATCAACGAATTTTGATGAGGTTTACTGTAAATGACAGAAGACTTTCGTACGATGGTTCTTAGATATGTGTTGTTAAAATCGGTTCAGAAGGTTGAAAGTAATCAGCTTAACTAGCAATTTTGGTCAAACTGGTAAACGGATTTCAATTTGCATTTTTATATTTGGTAGTAGACATTATTGCGATGGTGTTTAGATATGATTAGTTAAAATCGGTTCCTTAATTCGAAAGTTATCAGCTTCACAATTAATAGCGGTCAAACGGGTTGAAGTATTTCTTGTAGTGGGTAGTCGGTTCTAATATTTATTTTAATAATAGTGGTTCAGGATTTCTACAGTAAAGTGTCGGGGGTTTTTTAATTCTGAATTTATACATTATAGTTAATATTTGGTAGTAGATTTCACTGTGATGTTTCTTAGATATGTTTTTATTAAAACTGGTTCTGTAGTTCTTAAGTTATGTGTCGCGGGTTATTATCGTTTTTAAATTGATTGTTATTCTGCATGTTTCTACAGCCAAAAGTAAAATAATCAAAATTAATTAATTAATTAAGATGTCATATTAGTCCTAACTTTTCCAGGTGCAATGAAACAGTATAGAATTAATAGGGCCTGATTGAAACCTGCTGGATATTGTAGTGGAGTAAACCTAACCTATCTAACAAGTCAAAGAAAATTAAGTTTTGGTTCCTCTGTTTCGAAAAGTTAATTAACATGCCTGAAAATGGAATAAAATATTTCTATTCTGTACTACAGAAATAACAGTAAGAAGTTATAAATTATAAATTTTCAATCATGGTAATTAATTTTTTATCACACCTGCTCTGAAAATACATACTAATTATACCAATTAGAGGGAAGAAACGCCTTTATCCCGCCCTTCAAATCCTTTCATCCCAAGGTATGGAAGTTTGTATGAAAATCCTTCCGACCCAAGGGTGGGAAGTATGTATGAAATTCCATTACATACCCGGTTTTTTTTTTTTATTTGTCAGCAGTCATACTGCAAAGAGACTTTAACTGTCTACTAATTAAATTTCAAGTAAATTGTTACTGGCCACATACAGTTTTTTTTTTACCAATTACCAACCTCCTTGGTGCATACAGAATATTAAAAACGAAATTATTTTTGTATATAAAACGCGCGGAATCACGGAAGAAGTGGCTGCATGACCTTATGATCTTAGCCTACTCCAGAAACGGGCGAATAAAAAAAGGAAAAGCCCGCGCATTTTCGCAAAAACTTCGATTGATTTAGCATTTATCTTTGTGTTTTTTGTAAAATATGGATGCATTTATGTCTATAATTTTCCTCGTAGGTGTAATAAAAAGCACTATACATACCTCAGGATAAAGTACAGTTCCATACCTCAAATGGTTTGCGCCCCTCGCAAGCTCGTGGCGCAAATGCCATAATCTCGGTATGGAACTGTCACTTTCTTCCCTCTGAAGTAATGTACTATTACGTAATCGTAACAAAGGCATCTAACCTCTATTTTCTTTGACTTTCTTAATAGGGCACGACGCCACTACAAGATGAAAGACGAGATTAATTTGCCAACACAGCGGGTTTCAATCAAGCCCTTGTCCTACCAGGTGCGGCGCTTTGGACGTGCCGGCCGTCAAGGGACTGTTACTTACATAGTAATCCCAATCAAGGGCTAATCCGGATGCATGCGGATACGTTTGTAGACATTCGGGCCTATATGGAGCGGCTGCAGCGGAAGATCTGAGTATAGGACGTTGATCGATTGCAGGACAACGTGGTAATTTGTTGGTTGCTTATTGCGCTCGGAAAAACATTTGTGAAAACTTTTATTATTTATGGAATATGGAAAATAGAGTATAGAAGAACTGGCTTCCCCGAATGGGAAAAGGCGGACGCTATATTATGTTGTTATGGAAAATATTTGATGCTCGTATGAGGAGTTAGAAGACGGTATTCATCTGAGCAAATCGTTGTCTACGATTAAGTTAATCTTTATTAATTTGCTAATCAATCGTTATAGTTGTGCAACACAAGAATGATGTAATAATTAACCTACAAAATAATAAAATTATGTGATTTCATCAGCCTTAGGGAACCCCCCAACCTTATAAACAAACTATAATAACCAAAACATAGAAATAGTAAAAACAATAAAGTTCCTCGGACTACACTCAGACCAAAATTGTGGATCCATCCAGCGTCCACGCTTCACATAGATAAACTGCGATAGTGCATTTCCCACGAGTACGAACCTCGCTACGACCCTCGCCTTCGGCTCGTGCCGTAAACTTCTTGGTTCGTAAATGTAAGCCTTTTCGAACGAGTTAGGAATGGAAATTTTCCGCCTGAGAACCCAAAATCAAGCGGCGAGGGTGTTATATTTAGCTCAGAAATCGGAAAAATAAATAGCTTTTATAACCACTGAGAAGACTAACGTAAATTTCGTCCACAGGGGCTATTACAGCTTACTTCGACTATGTCCACACTATCCATAACAACGGTATTATTTTCTTTGGAAATTCTACTGAGAGAGATTAAGTTTTCGAAACTCAGAAAAAATGCATCAGGGCTATTGCTGGCATTGAACCCTCGGAATGTTGCAGACCTTATTTCAAAAAATATAACATCCTAACGATTCTATTAATATATATATATATATATATATATATATATATATATATATATATATATATATTTAAATTAAATAATAATTACTAACTAAAATATAAAGTAAAATTGTTCTCGTTTTAGTGAGCACAATACAACATATTCCAGAAACTTCCATTATAAAAAGGAGCTAAGATTACCATTTCCTAAATGCTACTTATAGGAATAGCGTATTCTATGTAGCCATTCAAATATTTAACTTAGCACCAAATGGCATAAAGAGGCTTACATTAAAATTCCTAGACTAGATCCTTAAAAACAAACTATACTACAATATTACTGAAAACTCAAATGATGAAGAATTGATTTCTAGCTAAATTCGCAAAAAATATTTGGGCTGACCTGAGTTTCTTGCCGCTTTCTCGACCAAAAAGCCGACGGATTTCCGAAGCGGAGTACCATATCTAATTAAAATATTAACTACTTTTCTTCTTCCTAAATTCCTAATAAAAACAAAAATAAATGAAATAATATAAATATCCAATAATTTTAAATCGATAAGAAAAATAAGTACTTACTTGTTATTTATTTATTTATTTATTTATTTATTAACATAATTTATTTATGCCTTGACAGCCGAGGCCAAATCAACATAAATTACAGATATATACCTAGACAATAGACTAAGTACATTCCTACATATAGGATTCACAATAATTTATATTAATTAGATTCAATATTCAAAAATAACAATAAAATAAAATATTTACAATCCAAAATAAAATTCACAATATGTCATCAATCATAAATCAATTAAATTAATTAATAAAAAACCAAATTCAATGTTATAATTTGACATTACTGTCATTCCATCATCTCGCAGAACCTGCCACACATTCGCACAATGTCCCTCCATGCATCACCAAACAGATCGTTCAGTGGTGCTACCGCCAACAGAACATTCAGGCATAATAAATAGCTAGTAATTAAGTTACGTTAATACTATATCATTTCCATAAATAATGTTAAGGCTAAATCATGTGAAAGTGAAATTACATATTTAAGCCCTGACGTTATTGTAACCAATACAATTTCTTATGCAATTTACTCTACAATAAATCAAGTTATTATATAATAAAAGTTGCAATACCTTTCTGCTAACCTCTAAAGTTTCAACAATAACAAACAATGTTTTTAACATAGCGTTAATATATTCCTGGTTGGTCTTGCACCACTGTACCTCACTTATCTGTTGTGTGGGAGCGGAAGTCGTGCCCCTTGACCTCCTGACCGCATGTAAGGGTAGGCAGACATTACGTGACTGTGATAACAATACGCTCGCTGAGAAATTGCGATGAGATGAGACGCCCCACTACATACGAGGGGTGTGGAGTTCTCTTCCCTCCAACTCCATCCTGGGATTGCTGGCAGATAAGCTAGAGCGCAAATAAGCGGCATGTGGAAAATAAGTTTTACACAGTAATGCATTTGCTCGAAAATATGCGTTTTCTGAGCAGCCAAAGCGTGCGGAAGTGCCACTTTTAGGCATTAGTGTTTTTTAATTTTTAGTTTATTTTTTATTTTTAAATCCGTCGTCACCCCGACCCAAGGAGTGTTTACTATATGAGTAAAGTTTAACAAATTAGTCAAGAATAGATTATCATTCATATGAAATGAGATATAAAACTAATGGATAATTAAACGGGTTATTAATTACTTGAGATTTTGGCAGAAAGTATAATTTGCTTTTTTGCTCAGATGAACAAAACTCTTTACTCTTTTAGGTGGCAGCTATTTGCACATGCGCAGTAGTAGAAATGCCGCCCCCACTCAAGTCCGATAGCCGCAGCGCCACCGTGTTCTCTTGCCGGTGAGATTAGCGTATTTAGTTCCAATTTCCGTCAAAGGACATGGCTATGTTATGGTGAGCGCACATTTATTTAAAGTAAGCCCGCCATTTTACAATTTTTTTGTTTAGTTCATATATATTTTACATTTCCTCTCACAATGCATAGTAAAACATTCATTGTATGATACATGTGCGTAAAATTATTTCCGATTCGTGTCGACTTATATCTCGCTTCGCTCGCTCGCGAATAAAAATGTCGCTTGTTGGTACTTTCCGCACTAGCATAAATAGCTATTTAAATTTCCAGAGAGGCCAGTCGAGGACCGCAATGTATTTTGTAATGTGAATTAATAACTTCTTGAAATATTATTACATTTCTGCGCTATTTATAGAAGCAAGACGATTCTGAAGTACAGGGAACATACAGGGAGTCAACTGAGAGACTACATTTTTAAATTATTCTTCGTATTACACTGTACTTAAGTTCAATGGGCAAAGTTGTTTAGAATGATGTCCATAAATAGAATGTCCTCAATTACTATCAATAAGTACGACTTTCTTTTATATTAAATCCTACTGGTATTTTCAAGAGGATTCTTTTTTATTTTATCGAAAACATTTACGATATAAACGTTGAACCAAATCAACTATTTATATTACGTTCCAATAACAATTGTTAAGAAGTACATTTCGAGTGGATTATTTCCGCATCAGAAAATAAAGAAGAAGAATAGACAAATCTATCAGTCAAAGTTCGGTAGTCTGTTCCCTGTAGCATTAGTTTGCCTTTTGCCCGCAAACAAAAAGTAACTTTTTCCTAACTTCCCTTGATGCAAAATAAATAATTTGACGACCGCGATCGACTCTAAATGTTACTCCCCATAGTAAATCTAAAAAAGAAGAGATTCTTATACAAAATATATTATCGGGTGCGGATAAAATAAGTTTTAGGCCCGGCTTTAACAACAACTCAGTAGTAATTATTTATTTCAAATTATCGATTTTCTACCTGACTGTACAAATGGAGTGAAAAAACTATGGTATTATTAGTTTTGAGTTTACTCGGTTTGAGCTGTCCCTGACACCGGTTTCAGGCCTTCCACACATGGGGCTTCGCGACTGCAACGCGAATGCGACTAACCACACAAACGAGGTGCATTTGAGTTGCATGCAACTTTTTTGGCACCTGTTTTACATGGAAATATACATGGGTCAGGCCATAAGTTTTGTCACATACTTCAAACTTCTTCAAACTTATGGGTGTTCGAAATTCGAATATTTTAAGAAACTAAATTCGTAGGTATTCCTCTAATTTTCTTTCAAAATGGAGTGGTCGCGAATAGACAATGGAGTCGCGGTAATTGTCACGCGCCAACTGAGATTTTGAAACCGCTGAAAAAATTGAAAATAACATCGAGATTCGTTTATCGTACTTTCAAACGATTCAGGAAACATTTGAGATTAGAATATAAGCAGAAGAGAGGTCACCTTCGTACTGTTCGGACTCGAGCAGTGATCAAAGCTGTTAAGGCGCGAATTCATAGAAATCCCGTTCAGAAGCAAAAACTGTTGGCTCTCCAGATGAGGTTAAGTAGAACGAGCTTACCGGAAAAAAACTGCACATTTGATTACCTCACGACTGAAGAAAATCAGGCTCGATAGATCCAGTCTTGTTAAAGCGACACGCGGGTAAAAAATACCGCGAAATCGTTTTTTTGGACGAAAAAATGTTTGATTCAAAAACAGACACTGGGTATTCTAGCAGGACTCTGCACCAGCTCATAAGGCAAAAAGCACTCAAAATTGGCTCACCTTCCATGGAAATTACTTTATCAGACACGAAAACTGGCCCTCCTGGAGTATCCTCTGGATTATAAAATATGGCAGTACTTAGAGGAGAAGGTCTGCGCAAAATTTTATTTCTATTTGGAGTCTCGCAAAGCATCCCTGAATAAAGCAATGGCCAATATTGACATGGATATCGTGCTTGCTTCTATCGATGACTGGCCGCGCAGATTAAAGGCTTGTATCAAAAATAGGGCGGTAATTTTGGATTGTTTAATTGTCATTTAAATCTGTATTTTGTAACCTTTCGTTTGATATATAAATATGTGTATTACAGAGATTATTGTGTCATTTTTTTCATTTTTAGGGTTCCGTACCCGAAGGGTTCCAAACGGGACCCTATTACTAAGACTCCGCTGTCCGTCCGTCCGTCTGTCACCAGGCTGTATCTCACGAACCGTGATAGTTAGACAGTTGAAATTTTCACAGATTATGTATTTATGTTGCCGCTATAACAACAAATACTAAAAAACAGGATAAAAGAAATATTTAAGGGGGCTCCCATACAACAATTCTTTCAATACCACATACAAACTTATGGATGCACCTGGTTAATCATGGAGTGTGAAAGATGTTAATCCTTAAAAAACAAAATTTCCGAACGCTCCCCATAGACAACCCCGCGTTCCCGCTGCTCCAAACGTCATTTGTACTTTTTTGTGCATCTGCGTTGCACGTATTTGTGCTATTTTTTGCGAAAGTCAGTGAAAATTTGTTCTTCTATGGTGAAAATATACCAAGAACTGAGGGCGGAAATGGACAGAATGAAGAGGGAGGTCAGGAAGATCTCGCGGCGACGCCGCCGGCGACACGACAGCCCACACCGGCGCCGGCGCCGCCGCTCGAGATCTCGATCTGCCAGGCGTGATCATAGCCGCGATCGCCGCCACAGCAGTGGTACCAGAGGAGCTGCAGCAGGAGTTGGAGTAATGATCTGCTGAATGATGAAGAGTACGTTAAGTCTTACAAATTATTTTTAGGTTATGAAAATTTTCTATGGACGGCCATCCGGTCTTTTCTTTACTGAGCTGGAAGAGCTAGACTGTCGTGGCCCTCGGCCTTAACGGATTACTTCTCTAGAGCTTTCACGAGAGGCTAGCCGTGAGAATGTTTTTTCGTTTCTGTCGAGTATCTGAACACTTGCCTGCGCATTTGAGCTTTCACGAGAGGTTAGCCGCGTCAAAGGCCATAAAGTTCCTCAGCAAACGTTCCAGCTTTGAGTTTATTTCTTGCATTTAGAGCTATCACGAGAGGTTAGCCAATGCTACATGAAATATTCACATACTGAAGTTAATACCAACAGAACTTTCACGAGAGGTTAGTCACTGGTATCACATACAGAATGTTTGCAAGGCATACATTTAATAATGTCCCTAGGAGCTTTAACTAGAGGTTAGCCTGAGACATATTACATACTAATCACTGAATGATTTCCAAGATATTGTCATCTCCAACTTCAGATCATTTGGAGGATAACACCGAGGCAGCAGTCCTGACTGAGCCTGCAGCCCTGACCGAGGCCGCAGGCGTGATCGAGCCCGCAGCAGCCCTAACTGATCCTACAGCCCGGACTGATCCTACAGCGGCAACAAGAGAACCAGCAGCCCTCTCAAGTGAAATTGAGGATATATTGGGCAGGGAAGGACTGCAGGACCAACCAAAAGGTATCTCTCTGCACCCCAGAATTAAGACGAGACGGACAGCAATCTTAATTTCAGGGCTGTCTGAAGAATCCAGATAATCCATGCAAAAGAAATATAGCCTGCCAGAAAACTGCCCACTTTTAAAACCACCCAAACTTAATGAGGAAGTGGCGGCCACAATGAATGAAAGCGGTCTAAAAAGAGACAAGAGATTAGCCTAAAAACAAATGTCCCTAGGCACAGCTGCCTCTTGTATTCGCCAAGTGCTAAACACCATGCTTGAAAATGACAGCTGCTGCTTAAAACAAATTGAAACGCTAAATGATGCAGCAAGGATAATATGTAGCATAATTCAGAGTGACTCAGTGACTAGGAGGACTCTGATCCTCCCAGGCCTAAATAAAGATATGAAGGCCTTTATGGAAAAGACTGAAATATCAGAATTCCTATTTGGCGACAAATTACAGGATAAGGTGTCTGCCTGCAAAGCAGTGAGGAAATCAGCACAGGAACTCAAAAACACCCCATCCACCCAAAAGAAAGTGTTAAACTACAGAGGCCCGCCGAAACAACCTACTCACCTGAGCGGGCCCAAAGAGAAAAAGACACTGAGGAGACCACTGCTTCGGAAATACCATCACACAGTGTACGGAAAATGTATCCATAACCCAGAAACTTCTAATAGACTTAGGTTTTATTATTGATAGGGAAAAAAGCTGTCTCATACCTAAACAAGAATGCAAATTCTTAGGCTTCATCTTGAACTCTGTGACACAAACAATTTCTTTGCCAGATAAAAAAAGGAAGAACATACTAGAAGTTATTCAGAAAATAAGATCTAGTAAAAAATGTAGAATTCTCGATTTCGCCAAGCTTTTAGGACTACTTGTAGCAGCTTCACCGGCAATTGAATATGGCTGGCTCTACACCAAAGTGTTAGAGAGACATAAGACTTTGGCGTTGAGGCACAACAATGAAAACTATAGCAAAAGTCTATATATTACAGACACTATCCTAAAAGAGTTAGATTGGTGGACCTTACACATTCCTAGTGGTCAATGCAAACTAAAGCAGTTTGATTTTAGTCTCGAAATATATTCTGACAGTTCCCGAAGTGGCTGGGGCGTAGTGTGTAACAATAAAAAAGGCCATGGACATTGGACAGAGCAGGATAGTAAATATCATATTAATTACCTAGAACTGCTTGCAGCTTTTTTCGGCTTGAAGACTTTTGCATCAAACCTATGTAACTGTGAGATCTTACTGAGAATTGATAACACCACGGCCATAGCTTACATTAATAAGATGGGAGGGACTCGGTTTCCACACCTTAATGGGCTAGCTAGGAAGTTATGGCAATGGTGTGAAGAGAGACATATATGGGTATATGCATCTTACATTAGCTCAAAAGAGAACTCGGTAGCTGACCGGGAATCCAGATGGCCACACTCTGAGACAGAGTGGGAATTATCCCAATCATCATTTAAGATAATAGTCAACACACTGGGCCAACCTCAAATAGATCATTTTGCAAGTAGGACTAATACCAAATGTGGTGTGTTGTGTCTTGGTACCCAGACCCAGACGCCTATACCTCAGATGCCTTCACTATAAAATGGAATGAAGTGTTTTTCTATGCATTCCCACCATTTGCTCTTGTGAGCAGAACATTACAAAAGATATTGAGGGATAAAGAAAAAGGCATTGTAGTGGTTCCATGGTGGCCGTCCCAACCATGGTACCCTCTGTATGAGTCCATGGTTGTTTCGGAGAAAGTCATTCTGAACCCTAATAACAATTTGTTACTCTCTCCTTCCAGGGACCCACATCCTCTACACAGATCTCTGACCTTGATAGCAGCAGTATTATCCGCGAGTCCTTGACCAGAAGAGGCGTTCCACCAGCTTCAATGGATATAATGATAGCGTCTTTGGCAACCAAGACTAAGAAACAATATGACTCAGCTCTGAACCACTGGATCAAGTTCTGTGCAGATCAGGGTGTGGATCCGCTGGCAGGTTCAGTACCAACGGTTATTTCATTTTTAACCCTTATGTTTAAGGAAGGCTTATCATACAGTTCTCTGAACTCCTATAGGACAGCTCTATCTCTTATTATTGGACCTCACCTGGGAAATTATGAAAAGATGAAGAGATTTTTTAAAGGCGTTTTTAAGCTACGGCCAAAGAAACCCAGATATGAAGAAGTCTGGGATGCTAATATAGTTTTAAATCATCTCAACACATTATTTCCTAATGATACCATTGGATTAGAACTTATTACTAAGAAAACAGTGACACTTCTTGCATTGGTCACCGCTCACAGAGTTCAAACTCTATCATTGATATTAACTGAAAACATATCTGTCAATAATGATATCATAAGCATTAAAATTCCCGATTTCATAAAGACTACTGGTCCTCATCGGTTGCAGCCAAATTTAATAATACCATTTTTTAAAGATAATCCTAATATTTGCCCGGCGACAACACTGTTGTCTTATCTTGACATTACTCGAGACATACGAGGAAAGTGCAAGAGACTGTTCATAACTTTTAAAAAACCTTACCATACAGCTTGTTCTACAACACTAAGTAGATGGATAAAATCATCATTGTCTGAAGGTGGTATAGATGTTGGAATTTTCTCAGCACACAGCACTAGGCATGCTGCTACATCCAAAGCCTCTGAAGGAGGCCTTAGTATTGAGGTAATTAGGAAGGCAGCTGGCTGGTCAGAGGGTTCCAGCTGTTTTGCCAGATTTTATAAAAGGCCAATTATATATAATACAAATGGATTTGCTCAGGCAGTGTGCTCAAGCATAATATGATTATACTAGATAATGTATAACACTTAATTTAATTAATATTGTAACTTTCTTAGTTATTTAAGAGAACTTTTGTCTGAATTATTAAAATAAATATTGTTCTATAGTATTGACTGGCACAACTTTCTTCTTTGAACATCTACATAGTTACAAATGAGGACGAGATTACGGAACATAATTATAATGATCGGAATAACTTACCAAGTGTATCCGATCCCCAATTATGTGAAGTAATCTCGTCCTCATGCTATCCCACCCAACCACTCTTCTTCAATATACCGTATTATAGACCCTAGTTGAAAGTTGTGAGTGCTTTGAAATTATGACGTTTGGAGCAGCGGGAACGCGGGGTTGTCTATGGGGAGCGTTCGGAAATTTTGTTTTTTAAGGATTAACATCTTTGAAGATTGTGCAGCGCAGTAGTGCAAAGGTGCATACTACATAGTTATAAATGAGGACGAGATTACTTCACAGATTAATTCACAAATCGGATACACTTGGTAAGTTATTCCGATCATTATAATTTTAAGGCTCGTATTAGCACTCTAAGGCTTCTTTCAGTGTCGTGCGGGTTTCATCACGCACGCGGGATTTACTATAGGATTGATACTCGATGTCAGTATGGCACCGCGCGTCACATATAAGCACGACAATGAAAGAGCCGACTTTACGAATGTACGATCACTATCTTGGTAACAGTTTAATCGACAAGAAACAAAATCATGATTAGAGTTACTCACCGATGAGTAGAGTTCGATCTTGATAGAATATTGACAGGAATCTGAAATAGAATGAAATAATAAATTAGTTTTTTTTTTCAATGCAGCTTATGTTGATGTATCTTCTTTACTATTCTACATTGAAATACAATGATCCATCACAGTGGTCCAATTATTAGAATAAATATAGTGTAGCAGAAAATAGAATAGAGCAACGTGGTCTAATAAGTTTCACGCTTGGATTCTCACACAGGAGATGCAGGATCGAATCCTGACCATGTACCAATGAGATAATTAATTTATCTTAATGTACATTATAGGACGTTCAGTGTTTCGGATGAGACGTTTAGCTGTAGGTCTCAGCCACTATCGTGTAGTGAAACCCCACGACAACCCGCACTGAGCCAGCGTAGTGGAGTATGGCTTAATCTTACTCGCATCCGGGTATGAGCCTCTGCTCCTCGGTGAGGACATTAATGGGCTACATTTATAGAAGAGAATGCATTGTGTGTGTGAGAGAGAACGAATATTATGAAAATACATCGTGGAGTATGACATTCTAAGACATTTCAGAATGTTCAACTTCGGCATAATTAGCATTCCGTAATAATATCGTTACATCACTCAAAACGTACCACCCAATATTAAATTCCGTCTACAAATTCGATCAAATAAACATTTGGCGTCGAAATAAATTGCCGTGCCAAGAGTGTTTTGCAGGTACTTGTGTATATCCCTCTCCGTTTTTCCCAACAAAGGGTGGGTCGGGGTTCTGAAGTCACGCTCACTAATGAGGTAGGCTCCAACAATCAAGGAGTCTAGCAGAAATTGATAGAGCGCGAGGCGGAGCTGGAATCTTATTGCACTATAACGGCAATGCGACACAATAGTGTGCAGTAGAGTATTTTGAGGGGTTACTTGGAACATCATTTTTATTTTTTAGGGTTCCTTACCTCAAGAGGTAAAAAACGAACCCTTGTAGGATCTCTAGCTTGTCTGTCCGTCCGTCTGTCAGAGGCTTAGAGTTAGAGTCTTGAAATCTGCTGAAAAATGATTATTCTAGTAACCGCAATAATTCAGGTCTAATATGGAAAAAAATTGCCTACAAAAAAGTGGAAGGGGTAAAATGACAAAACGGAAAAAACACCGTAATAAGTCACGTTGCGATAACATTTCAAAAATATTTTGGGTTAACTTTAGTATGGACAACTTCAGAATTAATGATCAAAAAAGTGCAAAAAATTACCTCTTTTACCCCCCTCCATTATCTCCGAAACTACAGAGCCTAAAATTATGAAAAAATATACAGAATATAGAACATAAGCCAAGGATATCAGGAAAATCTACCCGGAATTGCCAAGGTTTTTTTTTAACTTTAAACCACATACAAACTTAAAAATTCTCCTGGTTACGTACATGGAGTATTACAGAAGCCGCATCAATAACTTTGTAAACAATATCTTGTTTTATAAAATCCAAACTACACTCCACGCCATCCCTACTATTGTAAAGTGGTACGGAACCCTTGACTCGCACTCGACGAGTTTTTTTTCCTATGGGATTCATGTGATAAGAGTACTTGGGTAATTTTATTTTTGACGGGGATTTGTAGGAAAAATACTAATAATCCCTTAAATACGCCTACAACTCTCTTTTATACCGTCGAAATGTTTAGATGTCAATTTAACGAAATTGGCACGTTAACTATTTTGATTATACAATAGATCTGAATCTAGTGTGACTAATGTCACTGTCACTATTCACTATAGAAGCAGTCAATATATGGGAGTACAGGGTGTCCCACAGCTATGCCACATGGAGGGCAATTACCTCAAATATTGTGGATAGAGCATTTTGCTCAAAAAAGACTTTATTTTGTTTTTAAAATAAAATTTAAACTGAATTCAAAGATTTAACCTATTAATGCATGGCCTGACCCGAAATGGATCGCGATTTAAAACCTTATTGCTTCGTAATAAAGTTCAAAACTTATGAAACCATATATGGGTTAGTAAGCAGCAAAGGGTTAAAACAATGCCTATGTAATTCGGGAGTCGAACCCACCAAATGTGGAAAAAATAGTATTTTAATGAAACCTATCGAAAGGCTCATAATCATCATTTGAATCTAAGAAACCCAGCATCTTCAAAAAAAGGGAGAGACATGAAATTTAACATTTTATATATGTACAGGAAAACGAAAAGCCTCACGGCGTTTGCCATGTTTCTGACAACAGACTGATTCAAAGCATTGCTTTTACTAGGAAACGTTATATTTCATGGTTTTAATTTAATGTAACATGCTGAGTTCCTTAGGCAAAACTGTTTTTTTATGATTAAGGCTTTCAATCGGTTTTTACTTACAACAGAAATTACCGATTTATTTTTTGACGACTCAGGTGTTTTTTTTTAATATCTTTGAATGCAGTTCTAATTGTTTAAAAAAAAAAAGTTTTCCTTGAGTAAAATGCTCTATCTACAATATTTACAGTACTTTCCCTCCATGTGGCATAGCCGTGGGAAACCTTGTATATACTCTATTTCTATCGACATTTGATAGCTTTTTGGTAATTAGTGGAATTGGACTTCGGTCGGCGGGCGACGGTACTTAGTGCTCGAATACCCAACTACGGCGGTCGGGCGACGGACAAGACTATCAAATTCATGTCCATAATTCTATGCCATATAACACGATGGAGCTTAATTTCAAGCAAATGAAAAGCATAACGATATGGCTGAATTCCTCTTAACTTGCCCCAAAAAAAAAAACGGTATTTTTAACCGCCGAAAAAAGTGGGGTTCTATAAGTTTGAGGCGTCTGTCTCTGTGGCTCGTCTTTAAATTTTTTGTTGTTGGTAGACTTCACTGCGATCGTCCTAAACCATTTTTTTTGTAAAAATCGGTATTGTCGTTCGCAAGTTATCAGCTTAACACGGAAACATGTCAACCAAATTTTAGTTTTTAATATAACGTTTAATTTATTGTGTCCAGAGTTTTTAATTTTTGAAGGAAAGAAAGGAAGGAAGGAATAAAAGTGGCAACCCTAGGCTTGCGAAGACGTACGCAAATAAACTGATACAAAAGATAAACAATAAACCTGCGAAAAGTGCAGTTAAAGGAAAGAAAGTTATCAAGATCTCTCACATAACCTCAAACCGTGAGTACTTTCAACTGTTACTCCCTGAAAAATCAAGATCTCCACGGCTATCCTGGTTTTTGTGTGTGACACTGCACTATAAACATAGCTGTATATACCACATAATTACAGTTTAAACCGCAAACAAACGGTCAATAACCACTGCATCCAATTCGAAACCGTGAACCTCGCATCATTAATTTCGATAAACAAAGGAACGGGTGACAGCCAGTGACGTTTGTCGGTGACTTTGTCTGATAGTGTTGCCAACACCAAATAATATTCGGCGCTTGGTAGAAGTGAAGAAACTGAACTACTCTGCCGTGCTGACTTGACACGACGCCGACCAATTAGGACTTGCACGCTATACAGTCACGATTGTCAAACGATCCTTCGAAGTACTGCTACTCACCGATAGAGGGCTCTGAAAAAATACCATCCATTAATACCTACAAGATGAGCTGCGCAGCATGCGGAAATCATGTTTACATAAGTGAACGAATAACATGCTGTTCCTGTAAAATAAATTTTCATAACAAGTGTCTAAATATAAATGATGATACCTTTAACAAACATAAACAGGACTATGATTTCTCATGGCTTTGTCCGACATGTAAGCTTAAAAATCGAAGAAATAGAAACGAAGCGACCCCAATAGAAAATATTTATTCACCCACAGTAAATAGAAACCAAAACGAAACCCAAAACACTGCCTCATTTAGTGAAGATTACACAATTGATACAGTCACGTACAGAAAAAATTTAACCCAAATGGATACATCAATTTTGGATAAGACAGACCTACTGGGAGACACCATCAGCTCTTAAACAACAGCAAAATCACCTTACACGATACCATATGATACTTCCACCCGGACACCTAACGAACTAACACTCCAAAACCTAAGAGAAATGTTTGATTCACAGCTCAAAGACAACAACAGGACAATTATACAAGAAATACAAAACACAGTAAAATTGGAAATAGGAAAAGCAATATCTACACTAAGAGCAGAAGTAAAACTTGAAACTAATGCATTATCAAGAGAAAACTTGTCAAGAAAAGCAGAAATCGAAAATCTAACTACAAAAAAAGAAGAACTTAGTGAAGAAAATCGGAAAATAAAACAAAAAATAAATGAAATCCTGAATAAAAATAAAAATACTAAGACAACACCATAAATAACACGTGAAATTAATAACAAAAAAATAGTGCTCCATGGGCTTAGTGAATATTACGGGGAACACGAGAACGATTTGTACTAC
Source organism: Argyresthia goedartella (assembly GCA_949825045.1). Taxonomy (NCBI): domain Eukaryota; kingdom Metazoa; phylum Arthropoda; class Insecta; order Lepidoptera; family Argyresthiidae; genus Argyresthia; species Argyresthia goedartella. The sequence goes on from OX463807.1 coordinate 22,301,270, forward strand.
AGAATAATCGATATCTTTAAAGATATACTCCACGTAGATCTATTTGAATATATCGAAGACACAAAAAGAATCGGAAAATACAGAAACAATGCTCGCCCGCTTGTTATAGAACTAATAAGCAAAAGAATGACTAGATACATAGTAGAAAACGGACACTACTTTCAAGGAACAAATTTGTCCGTTACAGAATATTTAGATAAAGAATCAAGAGAAAATCTTAAGAAGATGCGTGAAGAAATGTTTATTGCCCGGAAAAAAGGATTACATGCAGTCATTAAGAATAATTTACTTTACATAGAAGGAAGACAGACGAAAATGGATACAGAGACAAATAAACAACCAAAACCAAACGATCAACAAGAAACAGAAACCGAAAACAACAACATGAATGATAATACAAGAATTGGTTCCTTTCGAAGACCCAGCCCAATTATTTAAGATATTATATCAAAATTTCCAAAGTATCTTCAATAAACAAGAACTAGTAGAATCCTTCATAGATCAAGACCCCATATATCAATCAATATGCGGAACTGAATCTTGGCTCACAGAAGAAAAACTTAAACTACTTAAGTTCAACGGCTACAAATTTGCAGCATCATTCTGTCGGAAAAATAGAGTAGGAGGCGGCGTCTGTATTCTCTTAGAAGAAGATATAGAAAGCGAAGAAATACAAGAAATAGCTGACATGTCTATAGAATATGTTATTGAAGCGTGTGCGTTAATACTAAAAAAGGAAAATATAATGATTGTTACCGTATACTGGAATAGAAGAAAGGAGGTGATATTTTATGAACAACTAGATAAAATATTAAACTTTATCAGAGAGAAATATTACAAATTTACTGTTATTATAGGAGGAGACTTTAATACAGATATGCTACAAACAACCCCAAAAAGTACAAAACTTTTAAATTTCATGTTAGAGTTTAAATTCAAGCAATATATTACCAAGCCAACACATTCTACACCAACATCATCAACTTGTCTGGATTTAATATTTACAAATACAAATAAAATCACATTAAAAACTAAGGTAGTAGACCTAGGGTTTTCAAACCATAAAGGTGTAACTATAAGCCATCAGTTATCCCAAATGACGCAAAAAATAACTGGGTATGCAACAAAAAGAATATACAGTGAAAGAAACATTCAATTATTTAAATCTCGTTTAAAAACTATTGACTGGTACGCATTATTAGACAAAAATAACGATATAAATGAAAAATATGAAAAATTTCATAATACATTGAAAATTATTTTAGATGAATGCATACCCATAAAAATGATAAAGCTCAATAATTCTCCAAAAAAACATTGGTTAACAGTAGGAATTAAAAAATCTTGCTTACATAAAAGGTTATTAAAAATACTCATAATACAATCTAATTATAACAATATACTCACAAATTACTATAAAAATATGTAAAAATTTTAAAGAAGATAGTAATAAATTCCAAAAAAATATGTAACGCGAATGAAATAAAAAGATCAAAAAATGTGATAAAAACAATGTGGAATATAATAAAAGAACATAGTAATAAAAAGGGAAAAAGGGAAAAGACAAATATTGAACTAAAAACCAACAATCAAATAATCACAGATAATACACAAGTAGCAAACATATTTAATGAATTTTTCGCTTCTGTAGGACAAAACAGATCAATCTCATCAGGTGGCCGCCCCGCGCTTAATCCACCGGAAAACTCAATGTTCTTATACCCTGTAAGAAATCGCGAAGTCTATAATATAATAAAATCATTAAAAATTAATAATAGCTGTGGCGTAGATGAATTACCACCAAGCCTATTCATACAATGCGCAGAGGAGTTAACGTTGCCATTCTATATAATGATAAATCAACCGTTCAACGAAGGTATTTTCCCAGACCTTATGAAAATATCACTAACAAAACCTGTACACAAAAAAGATTCCAAATTAGAAACAACCAACTATCGTCCAATTGCTTTACTTCCAACAGCGTCAAAAATATTTGAAAAAGCGATGTGTAATCGTGTGTACACATTCTGTGAGAAATTCAAAATCTTTGACGAAAGCCAAAACGGTTTCCGAAAAAAGCGATCCACGTCATTAGCGGTATTTAAATATATTCAAACGGCTCTTAATATTATAAATAACAAACAATACGCAGTAGGGATTTTAATAGACTTGTCAAAAGCCTATGACAGAGTGCAATATAATATTTTATTAGATAAATTATATAATATGGGAATACGCGACATCTCACATAAATGGTTTGCTTCATACCTAACAAATAGGAAGCAACTAGTAGAACTAGAATATTATAACATAGAAAGAAAAGAAATTATAAAAGTCCAGTCAGATGCCGTGGATATAAACGCTTCCATTCCACAAGGAAGTGTGATTGGTTGTTTACTATTTCTAATTTACATAAACGACTTGCCCAAATCCATAGATGACCCTAGTGTCCTGTTCGCTGACGATATGTCTATACTTACTTCATGCACAAATAACCAAGAACTGAACGAAAACCTTCACACAATATTAAATAAAATCATAAACTGGCTAGAAGAACATAACCTTCAAATAAATTTAAAAAAAACAAAGTTAATACCTTTTTATCCTTCTCAAAAAAAACCTATAGATATAAATTTTCAATTTAATGACATTAAGCTTGATTCAATAAATAATTTTTCGCTACTTAGACTTAATATCGACACAAATATAAATTGGAAAAAACACATTGAATAATTAAATTCAAAATTATCAAAATTTGTTTACGCTTTCCGTGAAATAAAGAGGTCTACCGACCAGAAAACTGCTCTAGTTACTTATTACGCCTATGCGTATGCGTGGCTAAGTTACGGAATAATATTGTGGGGAAATAGTACAAATGTCTCAAGTGTGTTTACCCTACAAAAAAGGCTTATCCGAATATTAGCAAATATAAAACCGACCGATAGTTGCAAACCATATTTTGGGGAACTCAACATTTTAACACTAACCTGTATGTACATCCTAGAAACCTGTAAGTTCGTTCGCAAACACCCTGAGTTCTATAAAACCCGTCAAGAGAAAATGCAGACCAACCTAAATTTAAGACCCAGGAAAGGACTGGCACAGCTCTCCTCCAATTTAAAACATCACTCATCTGGCCCACTAAGCATGTCGATAAAAATCTATAATAATTTACCTGAATATATATTAAATGAAACTAAAGAGAACAAATTCACAAAATCACTTAAGCAATTGCTGATTACAAAGCGCTATTACAATATTAACGAGTTCCTAATTGATAAACAATAACCAATAAAATAAGAATTAAATAATATATAATAAACTACTAAAATATAAAAAAATATTATAAAATATTAAATAATATTTTAATAGAATTTTAATTAATAACAAACTAAACCTAACAATTATATAATAATTCAGCAGTTAATAATTTCTTGTTTCTCATAATTAAAAAAAAATATATATATAATATATATAATATATATAATATAATATAATAATGTAATAAGTATAGTAAATAATAAAATATAATAAGAAAATAATATTTAACCATCACAAATGTTAGTTGTAAGCTAGTTATTAAGACATTGTAGTGCCCTTACAGGGTTCATTGTTGGATAAAATTTTGTTAAAATGTACCACAATGACACAATAAATATATGAATATGAATGAATATGAATGAAGTAAAACTTCTTTACGCACGCTTGACTTGGGGAGTAAGCTGGCGAATGCGTGACGAGAGCGTTACGAAAAGTGTGATCGGGCGAGGCGAACGGCAGGTGCGCGCGCACATTTTCTTTCTCTCTTCCTCTCAGACACAGTGCAGGAGGTGTATTTTTGAAGCATTAGAGCTAAAAAAGTTTTACTTCAGTTGTGTGATCTAAACCACACTCTTTTTTTTTTCTTTATAGTTATTACAGTGTTATTTCTGAAGACAACTTCACAACAAAAACTTTGTTTTTTACAAAAAAGCATAATACATTTAATAAACGACAGAACATCACTGTATGCAAATTATAAATCATACAGTTGAAAGGTTACACTAACGTGTGTGTTATTGTGTATGTACCTTTACACAATAAATCGATACTTCCTAAACAAACTATCAGCACTCCAATTTAAAGCCTTACATAATGGTTTGACAAATTGGTTTGAAATTTAACTACCTACTCAAAGCTATGTACATACATACCTACGAGTATCAACACAGGCACATAATTGTTACCTTTTTTCACTAATTTGTTCTCATACTATACTCCCTTGTTATTAAGCGTCAGATTACAGTAACCACAGTCAATTTTAATCCAAAAACAGCTCCGCGTTTTTTGGCAAAAATTCACACAAACGACCTTTTAATATCATCCCAAAAAGTTTGTCGCGAAGTTTTAATTGTATTTAAATCATTTTAAGGTTCTCTTCTTCAGCGGCATTAAGACAATGATCCGTGTTTTGGGTTTGAATACTATTTTAATTTGTTTAATTTCGTCCGGCGGAGAACCAACCAACCGTGGGAAACAAAATTGCTTTATTTATTATTAGAAAAATTCCTTCTTCTCTCAGTCGTGAATGGCCGTCGAGATTAATGGTGATTTTATACGCACTCTATTTACGAGTCACGGTGGAAACCTTCATGTTTCCTTTAGCAAGTGCATATGTTCAAAAGAAAATGTTGCTTGTGTTTAATCAATTCAAATTTGACCCAAATCGGTACAGTAGTTTTGACTTGAGCTTGTCGTCTGTACGTTAAACTCTGCTTCACAAAATCATGAATTCATAGTCATAGGACCTTTAGAACGTCGACGATACTTACAGCGACATATTGCCATGATATTGCGATTTTAAATATCCAGTTAACGATTCGATGCCAGCATTTTACCCTAAAATGAAGCTGTAGAGAATTTTATCAGCTTTCGTTATGTAGCACAACAAAATTTCCTATGACGTGTCGTTTTTCGAGATGTGAGCAAAAAAACAAAACACGGGATCTTTTTTGTGCCCCATCTCACCATCAGCCTTTAGTACGTTTGTCTCCTAACTAGTCCAAACATCCAAAATCCGAAGTCAAAACGTTCTGCTTTTGACTTTTCCATCTACAATCATTCGTTGACTAGACTTGAGTTGACAAGACAATCTCACCATTTCGTGAGTAAACTAGAGAATCAGTCAAAGCATATCTAGAAATATAGTTAAAGGGTAAAAATGTTAAAAATATGTAATGATAACTTTTCTAGCCAGGCTGATGCCACTCTTTAATTCTTGGGCTGTAATAATATTACGTTTTGTACTCGAATAATACTAAGTCTAATGAAGAATTATTAATTTTAGCAGTTTAACAATGTCTGTTTTCATGCTTAAAGATTCCTTAGTTTAAATACTGTTTGCGAACAAAGTAAAAACCGGTCAAGTGCGAGTCTAAATCGCGCACGAAGGGTTCCGTACCACCGTTCAATGGAAGCGATGGTGTGGAGTGAATAGTTTGGATTTTACACAGCAAAATATTGTTTACAAAGTTATTGGTGCGGTTACTTTCACACTCCCTGTACGTAACCAGGTGCATCCATAAGTTTGTATGTGGTATTGAAAGAATTGTTGCATGGGAGCCCCCTTAAATATTTATTTTATCCTGTTTTTTTAGTATTTGTTGTTATAGCGGCAACAGAAATACATAATCTGTGAAAATTTCAACTCTCTAGCTAGCTAGGTTCTTGAGATACAGCCTGGTGACAGACGGACGGACGGACGGACAGCGAAGTCTTAGTAATAGGGTCCCGTTTGGAACCCTTCGGGTACGGAACCCTAAAAACGAGCAAAAAGTGGGGATCTTGGAAGTTTTACAAGGCCTTGATTAATAAATTGAGTTTAACATTATTTATTCACAACTACTGCAATCAGTGCAGCTGCTGTTACTACAGAGACAGCGTCTGACTATGTGGCGAACTGTGCAAACAGAATTTTGAAATGCGCCTCGGAATATTTTACAAGGACCACTTGGTCAGATCGGCAACGTTCGTTAAATACACCTTGTTTATTGGTGATAACGAGCATTTACCTATTAAACCAGCCATTTCACGCTGGCAAAGCAGTTCTGATCTGACTATGTTGATATTGATACGATGTTAGTAACGCACGATAGTTCAATCAATATCTATATCGCTTTACTGAGTATGTACCTGATGCGGTAAAGTAGGGGGGGAAGGGTGTGTTTTGGTCATGTAACGTCCTATCAAACTAATACGCGAGACTTCGAAAGGCTTATTGTTATCCTTTTTTAAGCAAATAATATTATGTTCAATTCGAGAAATTCAGCCATCGACATTTCTGTAGATCTGTTTCTAAATAATCGACCTGGACCGAAGGAAAACGGTCTGTTCCTTCCATCGATCGACGTTTTTTGATTTTCAGAAAGACGAAGACCCATACCACTGTACATAAACCAACCGCATACTTGAGACTCCGAATACCGCAATAAAATCGAGCCTGTATAGCCTACCTTTTTTCGATACCAACGCACCTTTCAACTTCTCGCTATTTACACCGAACTAACCTGCCAACTCCCGCCAAGTCAAGACAATGTATTTGCAGAGATACAGTACAAATCATCACAATAGATCCTCGCATAGCAACTTTAGTTGAATAAGATACCCTAACTCGGTGTAAAGTGTTTATGCGTTAGTGACGCCCCAAGTTTCTGATGTGAGGGATCAAGTTTTAGTTAGTTGGCGTCGCAAGTCCCACCAGTATTAGTCCCGCGGAGGTAGTATCAACGGAGGAGTCCAAACCGCTTTTTTTTCAATTCAATTCAATTTATTTATTCCTCCTCCTTTTTCCTCGTATGGTGCACTATTCTTTAGATGTTAATAAATGTAGTCCATTAATGTCCCCCCCGAGGGTACTTCACCCGGATACTAACTAGTAGATGGAGCCATAATTCACCTTGCTAGCTCATTGCGGGTTGATGGAGGAGTGTCAGGCTAGTGGCCAACCCGATTGTCATGAATTATCAAGCTGCCCTATTAGATGTGTCCTTCAGATGCTAGATATGTTAAAATGTCTCTATAGTTAATCAGTCAGTGCGTGTGTCTGTTATCTTGCCTTGAAGTCTAGCCACAAACAAGACAAGGCATTCATAATTTGCAAGTATGCAGTATGCAGCACGGTCACATTAAATGTGCATTTCAATGAAATGCTATGCTATGAAATTCTGCCGCCGCGCCGTAATGGCTTCACGATCTGGGCACAAATAAATTGTTACCGTGATTTTAATTTTATTTAAAGCACCTTCATATATATTACCTCCATGCAACCAAAACAGTTGCCAGCTTGTTGGTGTAATAAACTGATTTTGACAGTTGTAAATCCTTGCGGGATTCAGGGTATACATATACGTAACAGAAAACTAATAGGTTCTTTGCTAAGGGTGTAACAGAAAAGTAAATTCCGGAAGCAACAGCGGAATATAAAATAGTAGGTGGTAAATCGTAATTACCGTAGTAACAGCTTTGGGATTTTGATATTCAAATACCATTGATATTACCATCATCATAATCGTTCATCTAGGTGACATACGAAATAGTGTCTTTATATATAGACACAATTTCGTATGTTTGATGAAAAATTGTAGCACACTACCTATATAGGTTATGGAACGTAGTATAGAAAATACTTGTTTTGTGAATAATCGCTTATCATATCTTATCTTATCTTACTTTGATCTACTGTATGGCCCGTTTGCAGCTGTAACAACTTTTAGCAGACTAACTGCCCAGTGAAGTTAAAGTTCAGCTTTGCGTTTAATCAGCTAGTTCTGAATACACTTCGACGCCACCACGTGGTAGAAGTAGCGCATTTTTCAAGCTTTCATAGCTGAAAGGTGCCCAATGGGACCCTAATACTAAGCCGATGTGCGTCAGTCCACCCGATCATCGGTCATTCCGTTCATCCGTCCATTCTTCCGTCTGTCTATCAGCGGGCTATATCTCAAGAAATGTAATAAGTAAGGAGACCATTGAAATCTTCATTAAAAGTGTATTTTATTGCCGCTTCAGTAATCAACTAAGTACCACACGTGTTTCAAAAAAATTGGAGGGTTTACATCTCTTGTGTTTTTGCATCTTTTCTGTAAGAGTTTTTCCTGATTTAACGAGAAATTTGCGGTTTTTGTATTTTTTTCTTTACTTGCGCTATATCACCTTGTTTTTTGACATATTTTACGATTAAAGGTCGATGCAAAGTACCCTATAAGATATATTTTGATTTCCTGGGGAGTGTCTTACTATGCGGAAATATTGTTTCTTCCCACACTAGCATATCATGTGTCTTAGGAACCAGAAACAGCGACATCATACATATATAAAAAGGAAAATATTAAACTGTATATCGATAATACTGATTTGCGCAGCAAATATACAGATTTTCACAGCAAATATTAGGGCAAAATACTGCGGTAGCTTAGGTGAAGGGTAAAGAGGGTGGGCGAAGCGAAACCCTCTTTATCCTTCGTATTAGGTTGAACATGTAAGAACAACAAAAATACTTAAAACATGAAAAGTCTTTTTGCTGATCCTTTGTTGCTGTGAGAATCAATATTTTTGCTGTGCGATTAAATAGTAATAGTAGTGCTTTTTTATCCCGAGCTGGGGATTGTACCCGGGACCTATCGCATGGTAGGCAGAGCTATAACCGCAGCGCCACAGAGGTCGTCAAGGAGTGATTGTTATCAATTTCTACTTGAAACCTAGACACTATTTTTGTCAGTTTGTTGTCTGTATATTATTTGTGTGCGATAAAAAATATATATGAAAAACTGACCGATAGCGAAAAAATCCTAAAAGCTTTCATTTTTTTCGCTTTGTGGTACGGAACTCCGAAAATGCCAAATGAACACGTCTTTTGTACGGAGACCCGCTTGCATTTAATGGTCAAAACGCATGTTAAAATTGACTTTGCGGCGCTCCTTCTCTTAAATGATTGCCTTCACAAAAAGAGGCGAATATATGAATTATAGGAAATTTTATATTGTTTATTTTCTTTGAATATTATAACTTTAACTTATAGTCAAGTCATTTAGGCTTAAAATTTCCAAAAACTGAAATAAAGCGATTTTATTGATGTTATTACATTCGGCGCCCAAGTTCACAAACGTGGATTATTAATTGGTTCAACATTCTAAACAAGTCAGAAAAAAAAAACTACCGGATTTGACACGAGGTAGTATGGCACTAATTCTAACTTTACTGAGCTTTAGAGATTAGTTTGCAATAAGACCCCATAACCTCCATATACATATGTGGGCTCTGATCCGAATAGATCAGATCAAAGTTATCAAGTTTCGCTATCTCAAAACGGACCGTACAACTAATTTGTAGCGAGGGCAAGCTTTATCAAATATGGATGTGAAAAATCCTCCCTTTTGCTAACACACGGTTTAACACCGTAAAAATTACAAAGACGACGGCGAAAACATTTTTGGATACTTTTTTACCAACAAAGGCGCTTCGAGTTCAGCAATATTTCGTATTCGTTGTTCTTTTTCAATCAGTTGTGTTGTTGAATCTTTAAACTCAGATCTTTTCCGGGCTGCTTCCAATAACATTGATACTTTTTGGCCTTAAGGTCCTGAGGTGAGAGACCATGATATTACCATTTAAAATTTGCAATTATCCACATCCTGATTTTATATTCCTACTCTTCTTACAGTCCTATTAGTTATTCTTTGCTCATACTTTGACATTCCTAACAGATTGGCGCAAAAGTTCGTATCACTCAACTGTGGGTTCCCGAAACCTCATCCTCTTTCGAATGAGCTAGACATCATTTTCCATCAGCCCAGTCACGTGTCATTTGCCGTCAGGAATATTCTAGACCTATTCAGAGATGTGGTGCAGTACGCCATCTAATATTGATAGCACTTGGTACACGGAGCTCGCTTTTATGCTCGCTATTAGAGCGACAATTCAACTGAGATACTTCTTGCCATAGTAGTTATATGACATGGGGTATCTGAGTTAAGTAGTCGTGCTATAAATGTGTAGGTTGGCGTACGCGGTTGGCTTGTCCGCCTCTTGACCGTAAAGTGTTTGTTGACATTTGGTCGACAACGTTTGGGCACTAATTTACTCCTGAAATTTGGGTGGAACTATTGACAAGCGTAGGTGCTGAACTGATTGCCAGCTGAGCCGATTTTGGTGAGGTATTGCAATTTGTTCAATGCATTGCGTAATACAATCACCCCGGTGAAATATTTTAATCGGTATTAACGGTGATAACGGCTTATTAATCGATGAACGCCAGCTGCACTTACGAGAAAGTGTCACGTTACATTGTCACGTTCCACCTGAGCCGAGCGTGCAAGCGACAGCGCGGAACAAGCGATAGAGAAGCACGATCGGCCTAAGCATTTCTTATGACGTTATCACGTAAAATTATCGCCCGTAAACCAACTTTACAGGCAACCATTTTTTTCTACAGAATCTTTTTGGCTCGTAGAGTACATGCACGTGAATTTACCAGCAGTATCCTATCGCTGATTTTTCATATCTCACAAGAAGCGTGATTTTTCCGATAGAAAAAGTAATCTATGAGAGATCAATGTGTTTTTTGGATTTCAGTCAAATCACATTGGTACTTTAGGTGTGTAGAAATAATCTAGAAGATATAAAACTGAGATAGGCAGTTAATTAAAGTAGTGCAGATAATAAATTCCGATTGAAAAATAATTAACATTGCCAACTTTTTATGAACACACGCGTCTCCGAACCTCGTAAAATTTAACGATAGAAAGTATTTAGTGGTAACAGCAACCACTTGGAATTGCGATGTTCAATTCACGGCTACCGTAGTGGATCGTAAAATTGTGTTAAGTTGTGTTAAGGCCTCCAGTTTGAACGCATAAGGAACATGTATTAGTATACTACACGACGACCTCTGCCCACGATGCGACAGGTCCGAGGATAAAGAAAAAAAACCTGGTCTTGGATGTTTCTGTTTCTGCTTTCCACGACACACGGTATCCTAATGTGGGGCCAGAAGCAATGTATGTACCTGTATATAAATGTTTATGTTTATGTTCATTACACATTAGCCTCTTCTGTTGCCTAAACACACACAGCGCCGTCGTAAGAAATAACTTGGATATGTAACGTAACATTGTGTGCAATTCTGAGAGCATCAAAACGAATTAACATAATACGAGAGGCACCTAAAAATGATTTTATTACGGGAACAATACTTTCTGTCACCTGAATTTCGATTTGTCACTAAAATGCGATAGATACCCTTATTATTATAGGTATATCTGTTTCTAATACACTGACGAGGAATGAAAAATTACCAGTGATATAGCTCCAAATTACTCTTAAACGGGAAAGGCTAGCTTAATGACGCCGTCTGCAATATTGAAGTACATTTAACAGCGCATCAGAATATTACCAATTAAAAACGTAAATATTGTCTTCAAATATTAAATTAAATGTTTTAAAAAATTGGGGCCATTTGTTATCGGCATTTTGTGGGTGGAACTTTTTCATTGCTCGTCAGTGTATATTTATAACTAAATATGGATCACCAAGTTATTTTAAATAAGTGTCCTAAATAATAGATAGATCACTTTTTTTCTATTGCCTGAATTTCTATTAAGATTTGTTCTCAAAATAGTAGATCGATCATCAATTATAATCAATCATAATAGATATGTAATCAAATTAAAAGATGGGTCACCTAACCAGTAGGTATATGACCAATAAGAAAGATCAGTCACCTATTAACGCTTCAAATTTGCTGAATGGCATACAAAATATCAGGACGAAGTGATGGTTCAGGGTATGTGAAGGCTAAAGGGGGTGAGCGAAGCGAAGTCCCCTTTACCCTTCGTATTAGGTTGACATGTAAGAATAAATAACAGTCAATTGGTAACCAACTTAATAATTTTATGACCAATATTAGATCAGTGATTTTTTATTAAGTTTAGTTGACCAATTATATATAATTTTGTTAAATGATTGAGGTGACTGATCTATTATTTAAGGAATCAACATGTTTCTCTAGGTAACCAGAAATGCATTTACTAGATGATCGATACAATCATACCATTTTCTTGCTAATTACTACCTTTCCAAGACGCGATCAGATAACATGGTATTGAGATCTACGCAACAAAAGCAACCATTACCAAAATAAAACAAAACCAAATATTCATAACTAAATCACTCAAAACTAAATATTTTAAACAAAAAGTTTAACTTTAGAAAAAAAATGACTTCAACAACAAACAAAAACCACTTATAAAACATCCGTGTCTTCGTGAATTAAAGGGTTCCCTTTATTTCTCTATGATCCTGACTGACGGTGATAAATTGTTGAGAAACTCTCCAGGTACCTTCGTCACCATCACTTCTATTACACCATTATGCATTATGACGAGCAAACATTATCGACCAATTCATAATTCTTTATTGCACACAAATATTTAAAACAGTAACAGTAAAAGAAAATGCATGCACAAAGGCGAGCTTTTCTCTAAAAATATATTTCTTCCAGCAAAACAAGGCATTATAGGAATTGGTATCATAATAGGGTAGCCAGTGCACAATAAATACTATAAATAAAATGCCTGCAGCCTGAAAGAGTGTTTATACGCAGCGTTGTTATGCCGCAGAGTGGCTAAAAGTGAGACAGTGTGAGGACTTCGGTGCCGATCTCCCGAAAATAGATACTCAAAACGGTCTCGAAGGTAGTTGGGGTAGCTCGGATTTTTCAAGATATTGAACTGATAATAAAGAATGTGAGAGTCTCGGTGACGACGAATCTGACCAATCTTAACAAAGTAATCACAACGCAACCTATAAGATACCTAAAGCACGAGGAAGTTCCGATGGCCATCTGTGGTCTCTTCATCGTCAGTTCCACTTCACAAAATAAAGCTTCCTGAGTATAAATGCACGAGTTACGATGAAAAATACAAATATTGCTATATGTCTTCAAATATATAATATTTAAAGAGTTTCCTCAATTTCTCCAGGATCACATCATCAGATCCTGGTCTGTTTCAATGTGACCAATCGGAGGCAAACCCTTTAAAAACGCTTTTTTACAAATATCCATTCGTCTTGGAGAAAAATATATTAACATACATAAAAATACATAGGTCACGACGAATTGTAAAAGTGAAGTCGTTTAATTAGGTTTTGTAAGGTCCATAAAGAGTATCTTAACCTTTTTATCTACACACGTATCATAAACCCTCTTTACTTCGTCTAAAAACCGCACGTTACGACCAGCATAATACTATACTTCTTGTTCAATATATCGCATATATTGAACAAGTACACATATAATAACTATTAATATTCGACAAATTATGACATTCAAATATGGAAAGCTGACGTCCGCCTGCGTGCCGCCTCTAGTTTGTCTGTGAAGTTGGTACTACTGAACAAGCTAAAGAATTGCAAAGCAATTATCAATGCCACAATGCCGGTCGAACATGCGGTTCCTGAACACATCAAAGAGAGCTTATGATATTTGTATAGATAAACTAGTGTATGTCACTGTACATAATGAGGCATTCTTCTTTCTTTCATCTTTTTAATTTCTTTAAATTTATCCTTCAGCCGGATTGTAACGCTATGACCTCTCCTCTCTCTTTGTGTGATTAATCGTTCGAATTGCTCAATGGCAAAGCACTCGCCTTTCAAGCGAGATAGTAAATAAATAGACCACTTTTTCCAAGATATGGGATCCGACTCGTTCTCGAATTAATGTCGGTTTAAGCGTGATAATGATAGATAAGTTCTTCGTTTACTACCTTACAAGCAAACAACTAGATTACTGTCAAAGTACCCCGAGTATTGCATTTTGCTTCGTTAGAGCACATCAGCATTTGTATTTAATTCGAATCGTCCTTGTCGGTTGAGTTAGTTTTCAACCACAAGAGTGTAGTGCTGCCAACTTGTCATGTTCCCTGCCTTTATTGAATAACGCAGCCTTATTGGATTCAGCCAGTCTCAACTAATATGACTTTATGGAGTATGGAGTTGATGAAGTTACATTCGGAACAAAAAAAACTACCTAAAAATTTACTAAACTCAAAATGATAAAATAGTAATATCAAATTAGGGATTCTAAAAGGTTTTGAGGTAGGTGCCAGCAAATACATCAAATATTAAAATTAATAAATACAGAAAGCAATATCGGTCATTATCGGTGCTGGGTATTTAGAGGGCTAAGAAACCAGCTACTGAAGAACTGATGCAGTAGGTTAGATATTGACGCGGAAAAGCGTTCTTTCTTGGCTTCGCTTACCGCAAATCCGCTCATTTGCCCTTTACCAGTCCCAGGTACCCCAGTTGCCAGTAAATAAGTCGGTAACGTAAAACAACAATTTATTTTCAGTATTCAATTGGTTTCAATTCACTATTTATTGCGTTAACGCCAACGCTGTTGCAATTTTACAGGATATGCTTCACGCAAGAGCCATAATATAGAGCTACTATTATGAGGAGGCAACGATGAAAATACAGACTACACAGACAGACCCAGAAAAAACAACGTTGGAAAGGATAGCGCTAGAGAAACCCTTAACGTGAACAGATTACCGAACAACGTTGTTTTATTGTAGGTAGTCATTTATTTTGTACTTTTTATCGTAGTCTGAGTAATAATGACGGAGCAAAGGTATTGGTTAGAGTTTTACGTTTACAAGATATAGTGACTAGTGAAATTCTGAATCGTCAAATTAAATAACAAAAATCTTGAAATTCGACAGCTCTTGTCTGGTGTCCTTCATCCTCAGCAATATAGTTAGCACCGATGTAGTGGCTTCCACACAACCTGTATCCAACGTTGATAGACATCACCCACCATCGGAAATATCACTGTCTACCAATATCTCCGAAAAAACATTACCAAATTATAATAATTGTAGCAAATATAACTTTTATAAAATAGATTACATTATATCTGTCGAGGATCTGCAAGGCACTGATTGAGTTTTAGAACTGACACACTTGGATGTAGAGAAAGTATTGGACCAATTATATAAACATATATATTGTCATTTATATGGCTGCCCCCGGGTTAAAACTAAATCAAGTAAATACCCCATGTGGTTTTCTAAACAACTGATAAAACTATTTGATCTCAAGGATAAAGCGTGGCAGAAGTGTAAAGATGGCAGACTATAATCGGTTTTCCAATTTACGCGCCAAATGTAAACACGACACGGATACCTGTAGCAAAAGATACATAAGCAATGTTGAGAGGAGTCTGTCAAGTTGGATATTAAGTCCTCCTTTCAGATTAGTTTTTTTATAAAGTTAGTTGGATCCTAACATTTTGAACACGAAATCCAATAATGCTTTAAGAATTACCCGAGCATACAGCCTGAAATAGTACTTTGAAATCGTGAAATCTCGTGAGCTTGTTTAGTTAGACGCTTTGGAGTTATCGTCACGCATGGATAAATAAATCAGAGTGTTACCTTCTTCTTCGCAGACTATTTCCAGATGATGAGACACGTATAGAAAGATAAGATTTGTTGCGTGGACTATAAATAGCTGTCACTTAACGATGATGTTACCTGTAAGTTTTCCAAAGACATATCATCTTAGCCCCACAAAAGAAACGCAAACAATCAATAAAATTCGTCATCATTATCATCATCAATCAGCATAAATTTAGGCACTGCTGGCTTCTTTATTGGCACGTCCCACCTACTCCGGTTCTCACAGCATTCAGAATGTATTGCTATCGTCATATTCAACAATTGTGGGTAAAAGAACTAGGGAATTGGCCATGTAAAAATCAAAGACTGAGAAAACCATTTGGAGGTAATTGTGTTCTAAGCTAAATTCCGTTATTCCCATCACAAAATATTACAAGATTACTAAAATATCATTAAAATACATAATGTCCTTAATTTATCCTCTACATCGTAGTTTATTTAAATTTCCTTCTCCGTTAAGTAAGCTGTCCTGTAGAGTCAACAGTTTTCATGACAGTCGATGACTCAGATGTCAATCGGAACCTAAACTTGACATTATAGTTTTGTGATCAGAAACAACGAGCCTCAAATTAAACCGTTCAAAAAATGCGAACAGGCAGCGTCACGGGCAGTGTTATTTCAAAAATTATAAAAAAATAACACGTCTACATTCCCGAAATATTCAAATTCATCTCTTAAAATAGGCTAAAATTTCATAAAATTCAATAAAAAGTAGTATACTTGTTTTTAGCATGACCAATTGCTTGTGGTTCCGAGACTGGTCTTTTCGGGTTAGCATGACCCTTAGCGGTCATCGACTCCTGTCTACCACTGTATGCTCGTGATTGGGTTTGAGATACTTAATTACGTGCAATATTTGAAACAACTGTCGTTTGCTTATCATGGTGTCGTTTACGGATCGTTACCATGGTTAACGACCGTTACCAGGTTACCATTATTTATTTATTTATTTATTTATTCCATCTTAGTGTACAACTTAACAGATAACAATCCAAGGCGTTATACACAACACTTAAAAAAACTAAAAAAAAAAACATGATAAAAATACAATTTGCACAATGTATATAAAATAAAATTAGAATAATGTCAATACCATGTATGATTCGGTTCGCAGGTCGAAGACCACTATCGCTTTGCTAACCCGTATACACTATAGCTAGAGTAAGAATTCGGTAGTGTCAGAATGGCACGCAGTTGCTATTAACGGTCAGGAAGCACAGTACGTGACCTGGCGTCAGAGACGCGATAAGCACGCGGAAATATGGCCAGAATAACAAATAAATTATAGCGAAGACTGTTAAGAAAAAGTTGCCCTGATCAAATCTGCTTGATATTGAAACAAAACAAACAAACATAGCGTCACCAAATTTTCCATAAGATGTAGCAGCGGCAAAGTTGCGCCCACTTTGGGTGCGGGGGATAGCTCGTGGCAGTTTGATTTAAGTCTCTAAACCTATGAAATGTAAAACAACGTAGCAACACGGTTATACTGGCTGGCCAAGTGAGGAGTCAAGAAAATGTCTCATAAAAACAGAAGATACAAAATTGAAACTACGTGTACAAAGGCAAGCTGAAATTTAAAAAAAGATATTTTTCCACCAAACCTAGGATGGACACTGGACAGGTATTTCGCCCTGTTTAGGGCTAACGCTTGCGAGCAGGACAAGGGGGTGATTCCGCGCATATACGAATATCGACACCATATATCGAGTGATTTTGTGTGGGAATCACTCGATATCCTCGTTAACCTCGGACGCGTTAGCCCTAAACGGGGCGAAATATGAAATCTACGCCTAATCGCGTTAGCCCTAAAAAGGGCTGCTGTTTGCGCGCGAAATCGAGGTTTCTGAAACACTCGATTATGTTACGTTCGGTCGTTGTACAATAAAATATAAAACTGTGGATATACAACACTCAAGCGGTAGTGTCGTAATCGTATTTTGAGTATATGGTACTTATCAGCACTACCACATGATATATTATTATAACATGTTTTTTCATATTGTTTTTTATGGCGGCCATTGTTTTGGTTTTGTAGCTCGAGGAAAATAGTTCATTGTGTTTTGGTTTTGTAGCTCGAGGAAAATAGTTCATTGTGACCGTATTTCTCGATAGAAGAGTGACAAATAGTTTTCTTCTATTCATCCATCCTCTATCTATTTGATTTTATCTTGTTTTGTTTGGAAAGTGAAATATTAAGTGACGAAATCTACGCCTATTCGCGTAAGCCCTAAAAAGGCAGACCGCGAGGGCGCGAAATCGAGGTTTCGAAAATGCTCGATTATGTTACGTTTATGTTACAATAAAAATGTGAATAAAGACGGTAAAGCGGAAGTGTCGTAATCTTATTTTTTCTATCAGAGCTACCGCTACAATGGCATGTTTTTTTCCAATTGCTATTTATGGTGGCCATTGTTTCCGTTTCGGCGTGTTTGTGCTCGAGGGAAATAATTATTTGTGACCGTATCTCTCGATAAGGTGAGCGACAAATAGTTCATATTTTATATCTATCTATCCTCTATTTATGTGATTTTATCTTGTTTCATGCCGAAAGTGAAATATGAAGTAAAAATAATGTGCCCAAAAAATTTTGTTCTGGAAGTTCCCGTAAATTTTTGCTGTATTGTCACAAGAAATCGAGTGTGTAGTTTGCAGGCATTACATAAGGGAAATTATTATTGCTAAAATAACTATGGGAAATTATGTTTGGGTATATTCTTAGCATGGGCAGTCATATTTTTTTATAAAGACACCATAAATATTTGAATTCAAATACTCCACGCAAATAATGTTAGTATTTATAACGTATAATGTAATAATAACGTTAGTGATGATGTGTTAGAGGTATAGTGAAAGAATATATGGATTGATAAGAGAAGGTTTAGGATAATAAAAGTTTGATACATAAATATCCTCTGTGTTAGAAATATAATCGACCAAGTTAAAAACTTTAAAAAACCGACTTCAAGTTCAAGCCCTATTTCTTCCTCCCCGGTCGGAATGCGAATGTCGTCAAAGTCAAAGTCAAAGTACTTTATTACTGTAGATATTTACATATACTCAGCAAACGTCATTTTTTGCCTCTTCTCTACATTGGACCACTGTGGGAGAGGAAGGGCGTAGAAACTCCCACAGATTGATTTCTCGATCTCTTTTTTAAAAATAGGTTGTGCTTAACTAATACAAATATGAAAAATTTAATTGTTATGATTAATAAGCAGGAATAAATAATTACAAAATTATTAACAGCAAGGTCGTCCAAATACGTATTACACGACAATATTAGAATTCAGTATTCAGTATTATTGTGTCATATAAATAGGTACATTTCGCTTATAATTAGGTACTCTATAATTATATGGGCCCCGCCGTTACAGTGACTTAAATAACTAGATTATCATTTACATTGGTATAGAACGACATTAGAACATTACTTATACTATAGTTACCGTTCTATATTGCATTAAATGTTATCTTAACTATGTTATGTTATATAAATATTATCTTAACTATATGTTATAATTACGGGAGGAATAATGTGTGTATTTCACAAAACCTATATCTATAAACTGCCATTGAAAAATCCTTGGGTAGACTAATATGCTTTTTCTAAGAGCAGCGTGGTTAGTTTTTTTGTAAATGTTTTTAAGTTTAAGTTATTAAATGTGTTAGGTATTTTATTGTAAATGAGTTCTTGGACTGTATTTGGACTACTTTTATTAATTTCGAGTTTGGGTGCAGGGAGTAAGAGTTTAGTGTTTCTGCGAGGGTTTTTGTAGAAGGTGTAAAGTTGTATGTTTTTGTGTACAAGTGGGTATTTCCAATATGTATATGCATGGGAGCGTTAGTATTTTTTCATTCCTGATATAAACAAATATACGGTACTTATAGACGGAATTCATCTAATGCTAATGACCTTAACCACCACTGATAAGTCACAATAAAGCAAAAATACGCAATTTCGTTTACCTGGGTGATATCATAATTCCAGTCTTTTTGCTTTAGAAACCAAACTACAGGACCGATTTCTAATCTTAAAAAAATTGGAACAAACTGGATGGTCCACCTGTGAACATCTTTCAAAAGACAAACAAAAATAAATAAACAAAAAAACAAAATACAGCTGAATTGAGAACCTAGTCCTTTTTTGAATTCGGTCATAACTCAAATACTAGGTACCAAGAAACGTCGGTTATTTTATCACGGCTTTTGACTACAAACAAATATGTGGTGCACAATTGGATGGGGTATAAAGTCATGAAACTTTATCAATAAATATGCGTTTTCTTTTTTATTTCAAAGCTTAGACATAAGACTTAAGATGCATCATGAAGTAAACATCGGCACATAATTTCCGCACGCCGCAATGACGCCTCGAAAATTATAGAAAGTGGGGATTAACCGCGCGGATGGCGAACAGGTTGAACAGCTAGACCTATTTGCACAAAATTAAATAATTCAAATAATAAACTACTTTGCAATATGTACATAAATAATATGTCTCGAACTCCCATTTAATTTATTTAATTTAAATTCGTGACAGTGATTTAATCTCAACAACATCAACTAGTAGCCGCAGGCAAAGTGATGAAGGGATATTTGGGTTAGAGAAGGCAACAATTCACCTAAAAGCTCAGGTTTAATATAAGTAGCTATCAAATATATTTTGATGAAAAAGTGTCTGAGTTTGCTTACTTTTTCCTCGACTGCACCAGGAGGAGGGCAATGTTTTTCGTGTGTATGTATGTTGGTGTGTATTACCATCGCGTTGGCACGCGCTACAGCCCAAATGGTTTGACGGATTTTGACAATTGATGTATCGTTGGCTTCACGGAGACCTTGAGAGTGACTGGCTATATAATTTCAGTGAAAAGTCAATAGGTTGGATTTAAGAGCGTAAAATGAAATTTATACAGTTAATGGTGCGGATACTTTCATACTCCATGTACGTAACCAGGTGCATTCACATGTTTGTTGGTAATTAAAGATAATGCATCGAGTTATCAGGCCCCCCCGAAAGGGGCGTGGAGGGACCCAAATGGGGGCGCGGCCAGCGGCTCCAGAACTGGATTTATGAAAATTAACAATTTCACGCCGCGGAAAATTTGAGGGTGGCTAGCGGCGCCTCTTATTGAAAAACCTTTTTGAATACTCTTTGTTGGAATGCTAACCTGAGAAATTTTAAGAGCGGCCATCGCCGGTCTCTTTAATAGTGTTGGACATAATTTAATAATCGAATTGCTCACCATTCCTCTCTCTCATAACTCTCCATTTTGGCTCTTCTCAACTAAACATAGCGTCACGCCTCTTCCCATACGGGGTGGCGGAGGCACAGTTTTACCCAATTTTAGCCAGTTATTCAACACTTCAATTTTCGTGACAGGGGGCAAGCCCATCGCCGCAGCTATTGAGTATTGAAGGTTTCATCACGATGGCTTTTGTTGCTAATAAAATAATTTCAGTTTTTGACTTCACATACGGGGGGCGCGATTTCAGCACCAGCGTTTGCCCCCCCCCCCCCCCCATAATGTTTAAAAAGGTTGGAAACCTATCTAACTTAACAGTACCTACAAACGCGGGGGCGGACGCTTCAAACCAAAACAGGGGTGTTGTTGTTGATTTTAATTTGAACATCTCTTTGTAAGTTTCTGCCTAAAATATTCAATTAATTTAACATCCGACCTTTAATCAGATGTCATAGGCAGATAAAACGATTTGCTTCTTAGAACCGATTAATATTTCATGAAAAGACAGTCAAAAGAACCTGTATAATATTTGATATTGAATATTTTATCTCCTATTTCGAGATAACATCTATATAACATAACACTGTTAAATAAAAAATATATATTCTGGCACATACATTGCTTCTGGCCCGACACTGGGATTAACCGCTCGACACTTCTCGGTTTTAGTCGCTGGTAGTGATCAAGTTGTCCTGGAAATTTGAAATGTGGCACAGAAGTATATCATGAAGAGTATATTTAATGGGAAAATCCGAAACAGAATAATAATAATACCTTGGATACTATTTACACATATTTATCTAGCCCCAAACTAGGATTCCCTGTATCTTGGGTACTAGACAACGATACACATACTTATATATATATAAATATTATACTAAGATAGAGAAACAACCATGACTAGGGTACAAACATCCGTTTTCATCAAACAAATATTTCCCCCACCGGGACTCGAACCCGGGACCTTTGGCTTCGTAGGCAGGGTCACTGCCGACTCGGCCATTCGGGTCGTCAAAACTGTTAATTGAAATACGATTAAAATTGATAATCAAAAAGCTGAAAAGTGTCGTGGGAACCAGAAACAGCGATGTCATACACAATTAAAAACCCAAGACCTGGTTTTATTTTTATTTTTGTAGCCTTAGGTTAAATCTATGGTTGAATGCTTTGTGTGTTCTGTGGCCCTATTATAGGGTGCTCACGTGCTCATGGTGCGGATGCACCATGAGCACGTGTGAAATCTGGAAGGCTCTATTTATTTATTATTTTGTTGTATTTTTGGATTGTTTCATACAAAATTACAATTCATTCATACGTATACATAAAAAGTAATGGAAGATAAACGAGTAATAAACTACACTGGCCTGTAAATTTAAGTACAAAACATTTTTTTTCCAAACTACAGAAGTTAAAGATTTAAATTAAAAAAAGTTTTATAGAAAATTTTATCACTTTCCTTGAAATGCTAACACAAAATTAAACTCTTTTTCGATTCCTTTTTATTTTGAATGTATATTTTGTGTACTTGAAAAGTTATTGCAATTTTAAAAGTGTGGTACTTAGTTTTGCAGGCTAGTGTATATTTCGTGATCTCACTAAGAAAATGTATGCGATTTGAAGTTTGCCGCGCAAACCTTCGATGGCAAACGTAAAATCACAGCCTTCATATTCTTTATTTCGCAGGAATCCTAATGCTACGATAACAAAAAAAAAATGAGCAAAGGCGAGCTTATCTCTAATGAGAGACCCGCAAACCTAGGCAGGACAGGAACAGTTGTGCAACAGGAGAGTCCTCGTGCGCAATAAAACTAATACCTCTAATTTTATCAACGAATTTAATTTTTTACTGAATCGGAACGCTCCATCAAATGTTTTTATAAAGCATTCCTGTTAGTGTGAATACAAATACATAGGATTAGGAACAACGTACGGGTATATCCAGTATTTATTTTAGAAGTCGTGCTTAAATAAATTGTTTCAGTTTATGCACTAAAGCAACAGCTAAAAAAACACCCTTATTAAAGTCCCCACCGAGGAGTACAGGCCTTTACCGGACCACTCAGGTTCAGTGCGGGTTGATGGAGGGTGGTCGGGCTAGTGGCCAACCCGACTGTCAGATGTTCACAAGCTGCCCTATTAGGGCCTCTGACTAGCTTTACCGACTACTACCACCGAATATCTGACAGTAGCCTTTATTCCCACCTGTTCTGTTGAGTAGTTCTGTCGGCAGAACTACTGGGTTTTTTTTTACCATTAGTTCTGTTCACAGAACAAATGGGAATTGAATTACTAGTAGTTCTGTTCACGAACAAACTACTTCTCTGTTTTCTTCTACTACTACTGGGATTTTTTGGAAGCAATTGGGCATTAAAGACAAACGCCATTGTACCATTGATGGTACTATAGACACCACGGGACATAACAGTTGGGAATATCTGATATTGAAGCAGGGTGTAAAGCATAGTCTCATAAATCACAGAACTAATGGTAAAATAATTCCCAGTAGGTCTGCCGACAGAACTACTCAACAGAACAGGTGGGAATATCTGAGATTGAAGCAGGGTGTAAAGCATAGTCTTATAAATCACAGAACTAATGGTAAAAAAAATCCCAGTAGTTTTGCCGACAGAACTACTCAACAGAACAGGTGGGAGCAAAGGGACAGTAGCTGGAAAATAGAAGCTGAAGAATATTCTAAAGGACAATAAAATATTCATATAGGTAACGCGTGACTTGAGCCTATACACCGAGCAATTGATTTATAACGACATAATGAAATTTCCAATATTCATATATTTCCTAATGGGTACTGATGAGATGTTGCAAATTATTTTATTTTCCAATCTGAATGAGATTGACTGCCTTCTTATTTTATTTTTACATAATAATGAGATTTATAATAAGCGGGTGCTCCCAGTAACTCCATGGTTGAGTTAAATTCCTGGGAAACCTTGTTCAACTTTGGAACTATCGTTGAAACCGATTCATTGTCAAATATTTGGTCAATCAACTAGAAATCAAACAACATGAAAGTTCTTTATCCTGATCTCTTGTAGTTTTCCAAAATATTATTTTTTATAGCCTATTCTGTGTCCCACTGCTGGGTAAAGGCCTCCCTTGATCGTACCCACAAATTCCTATCGGCCGTCATGCCGACCTAATCTGGCTCGAACCTATCCAGATCTTCCCTCCATCTCCTTCTGGACCTTCCAGATGATATTAAATAGTAGTAGTTTATGTGACTGCTACATAATGCCTAATTATGTACAGTTACATACACTAGTTTATCTACACACATATCATAAGATCTCTTTGATGTGTTCAGGAACCGCATGTTTGACCGGCATTGAGGCTCTCCAGTTGTTTAGCTTGTTCTGTAGTACCAACTTCAGAGACAAACTAGAGGCGGCACTCGGGCGGGCGTCGGCGTTCGAAATTTGAATGTCAGTACCTACTTCACAGACAAACTAGGAGCGGCACGCAGGTAGGCGTCGGCGTTCGAAATTCGAATGTCATAATATGTAGAAAAATTACACATTATGGTCATAATGTGTAATTTTTCAGATAAGAAATGAGTTTTTACCAAGTAGTTTAACATTATGCTGATCGTAACGTACGGTTTTTGTACACAGTAAAGAGGGTTTATGATACGTGTGTAGATAAAGTAAATTAAGTTTTAATAAAAAGGGCATTATAATTGAAACGCTTGTTATCCCGGAGTTGATCGTCAATTCGGCGGTGGTCCGTGAAGCTAGATATCATGTGCAAAATTAATCAGGTCAGGAACAAAATGACGGGGTTGTGGTTGTTTGTGGTACAGGCGCCCCCGGGCACGCGGTCCTGTGCGGTTAATATGAAAATGCGGTGTGGCAAACTCGCGAAAATATGACGGTCCTAATGAAATTGCAAATAGTGAAAAAAACAACCATTAGCGTTAGTTAGCCCTTCGTCAGTGCGGGGTATTTTGAAAGAAAGATGGCGTCTGTTAACCCCAAAATGACCAGGCTCACAGACGGAGACCTTGGGGGGCCCAAGGTCTCCGTCTCGCCTTTTATAATTGGAATTTCTCTAGAATTATGGAAATAACAGGATTCTTACTTGATCTTAACTAAATCCTATGCCTTTCTCTGTAAATTGCGCTTTTATTCCAACTAAATTGCACCAAAATGTTCAATATATTGTACCCTAAAGTTTAGTAGATTTTTCATAATTTCATAATTTCTTTATTGCACACAACTAATATATGGACAACAAGACTTACATAAAAATAGTGTACAAAGGCGAGCTTATCTCTAATAAGAGATCTCTTCCAGCAAACCAAATTAGGATGGGAATGGTCGATTGCTGAGCAGGGGTGACAATGTGTACAACAATATAATTTAGTACATATCTAAATAACTAACATATGGTTAGATATATGTTATATCTAAATAACTAATATAAAACAATATTAACTAAATATACGAGGGCTTACATAAATATCATATAATATACTCGCACATGCTAAACATAAATACTATATAAATATATATAATTTTTAAATAAATATACTAATAAATACATACATACTACCTATATTTCTAAAGAGAAAGGTAATGCTTCTTCACGCGACTTTTAAATATATTAAGGGAAGGACTGTCTCTGATAGTGCAGGGGAGTGCATTCCACAATTGAATGGCCCGGAATCTAAACCCATGCTCATAGGACGCGGTGTTATGCTGTGGGGTTGTGAGCATCGAAAGCGCGTGAGTTCTCCGAGGCCTGCTGGAAGAAAGAAATAGAAAACGGTCTCGTAAGAAGGTTGGATAGCGTGGATTGCGTAAAATGTTGTAGAGGATGTTGAGGATGTGAGAATCCCGACGAAGACGTATTGGCAGCCACTTCAGCTCTTTGCGATGCTGTGATACATGGTCGTATTTGCGCAGCCCAAAGATAAACCGAATCCCGAGATTTTGAAGTCGTTCGAGTTTGTTCAGTAATTCTTCGTTAGCACTGACCCAGCAGACATCAGCATAATCGATGAGAGGTAGAAGGAGAGACTGAGCCAGAGTGATTTTGGTCTGTCGAGGCAAAAAGTACTGAAGTTTCCTGAGAGAGTGAAAAGTAGCAAATACTCGTCGACTGACCTCATTGACATGCGATGACCAGGACAGCTGGTTGTCGAAGATAAGACCCAGGTTTTTAGCTTTATCGCTATACACGATTGTGGTACCATTAAAAGTGACAGGTGGAATGGGCTGTTGCTGCAACAAGTTAAGAGATTGTCTGGTGCCTATAATCATGGCCTGGGACTTGCTCGGGTTAACCAGGAGTCCGAAGGATAAAGCCCAGCTTCTCACCCCCTCCAGATCAGCGTTCAATGCCTCCACAGCAGTGTTTACATCGTTATGAGAGAAGTGGCGATAAATCTGGAGATCATCAGCATAAAAATGATATGAAGAAGACAGGATGTCCGAGATGGAGTTTATGAAAATCGAGAATAGAAGAGGAGAAAGAATACCACCTTGAGGGACGCCTGAGAGGAGGTCACACCATTCAGTGGCTGTCTCTTCCGTCCTGATTAGCTGATGCCGATCCCTCAAATAAGAGTCGAACCAGCTGGCAGAGAAGGAAGAGACGTTCAGGGATCTGAGAAGCTCAACGAGAATGTCGAAATCTACGCTGTTGAAGGCACTACTGAAATCAAGTAAAGCCAACACGGAAAGCTGTTTGCGGTCCATGGCTAGCTGGATGTCATCTGTGACTTTCAGCAGAGCCGTGACGGTGCTATGACCCGGTCGGAATCCTGATTGGAACGTGTTTAGCAGATTGTTTGAGGAGAGGTAGTAGGAAAGCTGGTTATGGACAATGGTCTCAAGGACTTTGGAGAGGATGGGCAGGATTGAAATGGGACGGTACTCTTTAAAGGAGGTGGGACTGGAGGTTTTGGGTAGTGGGATGACTAGTGCTTTCTTCCACACTGTGGGGAAGACACCATTAGCTAAAGAAAAGTTTATAACGTGTGTTATTGCTGGTAATAGTTCGTCAAGGATTGTCAGTAGCATTTTAAGGCAAATTTTGTCATCGCCTACAGCTTTCGAATTGACTGCCAATAGCGCCTTCTTGACCGCATCGATTCCAACATTACTCAAGTTGAATGGTGTGGTGTTGGGTAAGGACTTAGAGCGCAGGCTCTGAAGCGTGGCTTGTTTGACAGTGGGATCCATCACAACAGGCGGGGCAGAAAGAAACTGGTTGAGACCGTTGAGATCTACATTACCAGCATGTAGGCATTTTTATGTATTGTTTCTGATTTCGATATATAATTAGCATTCATTTTGTAATTTGACAATATTTTATTTAAAAAAGGAAACGCAAAAGATGCGACGACTGTGGGGTTTCTTCGGTGAGCT
Organism: Argyresthia goedartella; assembly: GCA_949825045.1. Taxonomy (NCBI): domain Eukaryota; kingdom Metazoa; phylum Arthropoda; class Insecta; order Lepidoptera; family Argyresthiidae; genus Argyresthia; species Argyresthia goedartella. The sequence continues at coordinate 22,328,408 of OX463807.1, forward strand.
CTTCTCCACAGATTCCGCCATTGGGTTAGTGAACTCACCAAAAAAAATGTAATGACGGATCTAAGTGATGTAACAACATCCTATGGAAATAAATGATTTTTGATTTTGATTTTGATTTTGATTTTGATTAAAACATCATTTGGATTCGTTGATTTATTATAGTTACACGTTAGTGTGTCCAAAATGGTAATAAACTCAAACAAAGATGACCTTCATACATTTATTTTATAAACCACTTGTTTTTAGAATGGTACAAATATAGCCCCTCCTGTAAACCATCAAAAAGTATGAATTTAATTATCAACTAGTTCAATTTTCTTTTCATTCATTAGCTAGCTTGCTCTTTCCTGATTGGTTTGTTTCAAGAAACATAGAGATCTGTTAACGAAGATTGTTACAGTTTCGCTAAATACGAACCAAAAAAAAACCCAAAACGACCGGGCTCACAGATGCGATAGAACTGTCATTTCCCATAGAGGATAGCTTCACTGACGAGAGGTTATTTAGTAGTTAGGGAAATGTAGTTAATCATGGAGGTTTGTTCAGGAATTGTCCTACTGATGTTAGGGCTTGGGGTCTTCGTGTGTGATCGCGGCTGTATCGTCGTTGTGCGAGTATTCATATCGCAAGGTTTGACGACCTCTGTGGCGCAGCGGTTGTGGCTGTGCCTACCATGCGAGTGGTCCCGCGTTCGATCCCCGGCTGGGGTAAAGAAAAATCACCCCAGATCTTGGATGTTTATATGTGTGTGACGTCGCTGTTTCTGGTTCTCACAGACACAGGGTATCCTATTGTGGGGAAGAAGCTATGTAAATGTTTAAAAAAAAGAGTTTAAGGTTTGGCAATGCCCAATCAGATTTTCACATTGCTAGTTTCACCACAGAATACTTAATAGTACTGCGTAGTTTCACTTCTATTCCAGAGAGAGATATTGTCAGCGTCGACTTTGGAATCGGGACAAAAAGTATCCGATAAGTTACTTCAGATTCTTACTTAATGTTTTTTTTTTGTTTAATATAAGTGGGATTGTAGACAGACTTACACAGATACTCATTGAACATTACGCCTAGATATTTATTGCCATAACTAGGCTCATTTATCGCACTCTCGTTGTGGGAAAATTGTGGCAACAATAACTGTCTATGATGAAAAGGGTCAGGTACTTAGTATATTACATTAGTATAGTATATGATATTACTCTATATACTATATACATGACGTAACATAAAGTTGTAGTCATATTTAAGGTGGGTATTATGGACGTCATTCTGAGCAACTTTCTCTATCAAACCGAATTGAAAATTATAGTATGTACAGTTTAACCTTGCAGATAAGTATGTTTTTTCTTAAAAAATATACAATTATGTTGGCTATTTTGGCGGAATTTACACTAAATATTACTTTCGGTCCTCACACTAGGCAAGCCTGTATCGTGAGTGACCATTTAATAATTTCTAGTATATTTTGCCATCACTTGAAAAAACTTGGTGAAAATTATAGGTAAGTAGAGTTTTTACAATTTTGATTTTTAATATAAATAAATTAGATATATTTATTTATTATAATAAAAGTAAATTAATAACATATTTAATAAATTAATTAATGACATAATACTTATATTTAATAAAAGGGTTTAAGAAGTTGTTCCGTGTCCTCATATGAAAGGGTTTTTAGAAGTTTCGAGATTAAAATTTTACTTTCGTGGATCGACAGTGACCCAGAATTTCTAGCCTTTCCGTGATATCTTGTAGACCAACAGCGCGGCCGCATCTCCAAACCGGCGAGCAAACTTAGTACGTGGTGCCGGGGCCTGTAAGTTCGACTTGGAATTGAGCAGAGCAACTTTATTTTTCAAATCTCCATACATTTTTGGCCGGGTGATCAGCTGATTTGTATGGACAAGAGAAATATAAAGTTTCTCTGATCAAATCAGTTTCATACAGCAAGTTGTTCAGAATGATATGCATAAAAACCCTGTAAAATATGGCTACACCTTCCTTTTACACCCTGTATTGTAATAATATCCACTAGACCAACCTCACAGGCCTCATATTTCACTGCGCTCTCTTGTGGTCGGACCGCAGACCGCAAGCGCGGGTAACAATAAATATACCGCAATATACGAGCTCAAATACTAAAACACCTATTGGAGTATATAAACAATACCATTGATATTAAACCGTGTAGCTGAACGGATTGTAAACACAGTTTGCATTACATTGTAATTTATAACTACGAGTCCAAATGCAGAATACTTTGTCTAGTCGCACGTTGAGAGACAAGATTTTTCGAACACAAATTTTTGTCAGCTGGGTTATGATGTAATACATAACATGTTATATCACAGCATACCTCTTTGATTTCCTTTATTTTAACGCTGTCGTTTTATTTTAGTATTTTTTGGAACTTCTTCTACAATCTTCGATTTAACCTAGTCTCGATGCAAGCAAATAGTTCATGTAGCTCCAAACCGATGCAAAAAAAATCGGCTATGTTAAACCTCAGTTAAAGTCAGAAACTGGTCGAAACTAAGAATTTGCATTCAATATATGAATTTAAATAAATCATGTCATCAGTTTCGCTGACAGGTGGTATAAATATAGGAAGAATAAACTGATTTCTGGTCACTATTATTTTACCATGGGTAGGGTTAAAACAATTTCAGAACAGGTACGAAAAATCATAATTCCCAATCAAAGTCAATGTCAAAGTTCTTTATTACTAAGCAAACGCCATTTTTTTTCTCTTCTCTACATTGAACCAATGTGGGAGAAGGAGGGTGTAGAAACTCCCACAGATCGATTTTTAGATCTCTTTTAAAAATTGGTTGTGCTTAACTAATATAAATATTATAATATTAATTATTATAATAATGTAAAATAATGATAATGTTAATCCATAGTAATAAAGGAAAGTCAATACACCAAATATCCAAAGAACTGTTACTACCAAGGTCTGTTATACAGTCAATCATCCAGCATTATAAACAACACAAATTAGTTGCATGTTTGAAGAAGACCGGCGATGCCCGCATCACAAGTGACGCAGAGAACTGGCTCCTGAAGAAAAGAATTATGAAAAACCGTCGTGCCCAAGCAGGAGAACTCACTGTGCAATTGCGGGACATGATCCAGAAAGATGATACCGTCGACACTTGCAACACAGTCCTCGAGATAATGGGGTATGGTTTTTACACAGCAAAAGAAAAGCCTTTACTCATTGCCCCGCAAAAGAAAATATAAAATTCGCTCGTGAACATCAGAACTGGACTTCAGATTGGTGACGTCAAATAATATGAAGTGATGAATCGATATTTGAGGTGGCTGATGGCGATGAACGAAAAAAGTGAAGCTTCCAGCATCAGTAATGAAAATTTAATATTTTAGACTCTAACCGTGTTACCACAAAAAATACACGTAGTTTAATCTCAAAATAACCGTCAAATCCAATACATTTTTGTCTTTAAACCTGTGTTGAACAGTGGTTTATTTTTTGTGGTAAAGCGCTAAAGGTGTAAATGTGAGCAACCAGTGATCATAAGCGCGTTAATGCTAAGCTTGGTGGTTGGCCTGCTTTATGAAATAACTGTAATGTTTAGTTGAATAAACATTATTTTTATTATAGTAATGATATGGAGTTGCAAGTCAGCATAGCGTTTGGGTCAGCTCCAATTTGTCAAGGGAAATGTTAATGCTACAAAGTGCCAGGAAATTTCGGACACAAAAATACATGGGTTTGTGTTTGAGTTTGAACGAAGGCATTCTAATTCTAAGCAAGTTATTACGATGATGCCGCAAAGCAGCCCAGACTTGTCCCCGATCGAAACTTTACGATGGAAAATGAAGAAAAGATTGAGCAAAGAACTTTCAAGCAGTTATGGATACCATAACCTCTGAAGATTGTGCAGAGATGGTGGCGTCAATGCCACTGCGGATAAAAGCAGTTATTGAGAGCAGAGGAGAGACACTACTAAGTGGTAGAAGAACTGTTTTGCGTGCGTGATTGGGGTGGACGATCTCATTTGTATTTAGGCAGTGAGGAAATTATTGTTTTTCGATGTTTCATTAATTCAGAAGTTATATTAAGTATATGCAAGAATTGAGTGAATTCTCCCTCTCTCTCTCATATGTATCTGATACCTGCTTCAGAATCAGATATTGTCTTCCTTTTGTATTTCCATCGATATATTTTTTAGTAAAATGTCAATGAGGATACGCTGTTGTCATACAATATTTTCTCAGTTCGGTTGCTCATTGTGTCACAACGAATTAATAATACAACAAGGAACAAAATGCCTACCGACCGGCTAAGCTCTTTAATGGAAATGTCGTTTGATGGCTTAACTTGTACCAACCTACTACTCGTAATAATGTTTGACAGTTTTTTTTTATATTTTGCGCTTAAAACATCTCATGTATAGCACAACTACTAGTAGGGCCATGATACTTCAAGAAGAAGCTAAATTACTACCTCCATAGGAAATGTATTTTCCATAACACCTTCTTTCAATTTGCGTCATCATTTTGATGTAAAAAAACTACACAGAGATTATACGTTTCCCCTCACGGATCCTTTAGTGTACCATCCTATACCGTCTGACTTGTTTCCCTAAAAAAAGGGATAAACCCCTGCATGCCCCGTGTTATACTTTGGATAAGTAAACCGATACATACGGAAAGGGGTTTATAAAAGAAAATGTGATACGTTGCTCCAATATTTGTTTGGGTAAACCCGTATCACACACACCTCACAGATTTATTTTGAGCACATACAAAATATTATATTTCTGCTTTATATATGAACTCCTCGCCGAAGTTATAATATGGTAGTCACTTTTTCCTTGAAACATTTGCGGTGTAAAACTCATAATTATAAAACACCTGAGCTTGAAGCCAAACGACATTTGGTAATATTTTTTGGCCTTGGAGGATGACGTAGGAATTTTTAAATAGCGAAGAAGACATTATTTTTTCGTAAAAAAGTATTTTTAAGGTTATGCTGCAAGCAGGTTAACATGTCATCATTATCCCTTCCTTCTAAGTGCACAGCACAGGAATAATGTGCACCCATCTTCTAGTGGAATCAGTCTATTCTGTAGGATCGCTTCAGATGCTTTCAATACGCTTCGAAGTTCAGACAAATTGGAGAAGGTACTCATTCTGATTTTATGGTGTATCGTTATATATTTTCTTGTCTGACTGCCCCAGAAGAATGAATATATTTTTTGAACGTGTAGGTAGGCATGTATGACCATTTTTGTTTTTATATCAATCATACTAATAATAATAATACTCTCTACTTAATAGAAAGGACATTCTAATTATCTTTCCCCAAAGAGCATGATGACCTAAGGGTAAAGAAAAATTATCAATTTTTGGTGGTTATTTCGTAAGTGACCCGGCTAATGCAATATTTCAACTCTTACTATATTTTCTACCTGATATTGTAAATAAAATCTTCCCAACTTTCGTAGCCGAGCGTTTATTGCAGAGAGAAAGATGTTAAGGCAAGATAGATCGATATTAGACATAAACAGACATAAACAATGAAAAACATACGACATGCAAATATATTGGCAATAAGATACATCAATATTTCTGTCGAATTACAATAATATTGGCAAAGCGTCACATATACATTTTGGGCCATGAAGAAAACTTGGGAACATAGGAATTGGAATAACGAGGTAAACAATAACTTGAGGATAAAGTATATTTTATTGTTAATGTTTATTTAGTATGAGTTCCACAACAATATAAGATAAGACAATCTATTACAGCCTGTATACCCATAAATGAGATGAGGGCAGGTTTGTTGGCAAACGCTGAACTAAATATAAGCACTTATACTACTCAAGTTGCTTTTGTATTGTTTAAGTTCAGGAAGATACCTAACTTGGAATTAGTTTCAATCCTTTCTGATCTTGAGCCGTTACATTTTCCCTGTTAAAGGATCTTTGAACTGTTTTGTGATTGAATATTCCTTTTGAAATCCCCGCGGTTTAATTGTGTGTTTCGTTTCCATAAGTCGTAGGGGCTTAGTTAGGCATCGTTGTTTTATTCTGGGAAAAGTATTATATTTTAGTATTAACATACCTATAGATACAGCGGCAATAAAAGTATAAATATTTGTAGGTTTACCTCTTACCCCGTAAAGGCGTGTGCCCCTCGGCGGGAACATAAGTGGGCTTCATTTAAACATAACATAGCGTCACGCCTTTACCCAAACAGGGTGGCACAAGCACAATTGAGGTTTATATATTTTTTCGTTTGAGTCCGTCGAGGATGTCTTTCACTATTTGGTTCCAGATTCGATGATTGCAATTCGATGCGATTCTCCGTGTTACCAAAAGATAGTGGATTATCTGCTTTAAGTCCGACGCTCTATGCGGTGTCGCGTTTAATTAGCCGGCTTTGGGGTCGTTATCGACACAGACACTCGTGACACCCCCGGGGTGATAAGATGAGTCACTATGCTTTGGTCACTAAAGATTCGTTCTCACCGAAGCTGACAGTAAGCGGCAAACTGTGTCGTTTTATATTAATTTTTTGACACACCATCGCCACTGAAAAGCGATTTGTCAATTTTATATGGAAACGAAACACCGACCGTTGATCGCTCTGTGGGGTTGCAATGAGAATGCGGCCTTATACTGTCACTAGCGGACCGAGAGTAAGTGCAGGTAAAGTAAGGCTAAATAAAACAGGGGAAGTGCGATTCGGACTCGCAGGCGAAGGGTTCCGTAACATCGTTCAAGTACAAACACAAAAATCAGGTCCATTATATGGTTAGTTTTTAGATTGCTTTTTAAATTGTTGCTGTAGGCAATAGAAATAAACATTCTGTGTAAATTTTAAATCTCTACCTATGACAGTTTATGAGATTGACCGCTGACGGACAGACAGATAGACGAACGGGCAGCGGAAGCTTAGTAGTATGGAAGTGTATATATCAACGAAACTTTGTTTTTAAAGTTGTTTCTATCTTGACACTATAAATGGGGATCTGCGGAGTCCTACCAACATGTAGGGCTTCTACCACTGGATGTAGAAAAGGGTTTCGGTATTCCCGGTTTTTCCATTCCCGGGACCCGGGAAAAAAATGTCCAATTTCCCGGATTTCCAAACACTTTGATTTTTCTATTTACCTCTGCCAGAAACGTAATAAAATACGTTATTTTATCATAGAAATTATTTATTTATCTGAAATCTTGTATGATTTCAATCATTATAATCACTATCATATCCTCTAGCCTACCTTTAATTATCGTAAAATCAGACTCAGGTTATTCTAATTTTTTTGTTCCTTAAAATAACGTTTTAAGAAATTCAATGCACTAAGTGATTTATCACTCAACCTTCTCCTTATCCTTGTTGCAAAATAAAATAATTTTAAAATAATTATTAACAATTTTAAGCGTTTATCTATCACCGTTGTTTACTTTCATATTAACAAAAATACATTAAAAAAAATATTATTAACACTATAGAAATTTACTTACCAACGATGACAATAATTTGTTGAATCACGAAATTCACGAATAACTCCCAGTTGTTTTTTCACTTTTATTATCCGTTAATAATGTTACAATTATCATTTTGTTTGGGTGATCTTCTACCTGATACTGACGAAAATAAATTGGTGAATAGGGGGCTGGACTGGAGTTAAACAAAAAAAAAACGGTCAAGTGCTAGTCTAAATCGCGCACGAAGGGTTCCGTACCACCGTTCAATGGAAGCGATGGTGTGGAGTGAATAGTTTGGATTTTACACAGCAAAATATTGTTTACAAAGTTATTGGTGCGGTTACTTTCACACTCCATGTACGTAACCAGGTGCATCCATAAGTTTGTATGTGGTATTGTTGTATGGGAGCCCCCTTAAATATTTCTTTTATCCTGTTTTTAGTACTTGTTGTTATAGCGGCAACATAAATACATAATCTGTGAAAATTTCAACTCTCTAGCTAGCTAGGTTCTTGAGATACAGCCTGGTGACAGACGGACGGACGGACGGACGGACGGACAGCGGAGTCTTAGTAATAGGGTCCCGTTTGGAACCCTTCGGGTACGGAAGCCTAAAAAACCAGATAGCTGCAAAAAACAAAGACACACAAAATTTTCTAAGAATTCGCAGCAAGGTTTTACAAATGACAACGACTGATTTCTGGCATATAGAGTTTTGTTGTAGTACATACGTAATTTTTTTTAGGCAGTTACGTAGAGCTTAAGGTTAAATCATTCATAAAATTTGAAAAAAAGTACCGGGCTGGCCGACGCACACTTGTTTATTTTATTGATACACATCTTTTTAGAGCTTTTTGAGCACAACAATAAAGATTGCCATACTTTTGGAGTCTAAACTATCAAAAAAAATATGTCGGGAATTCCCGGGAATCGCCAAAACTTTTCCGGGTTTGGGAATTACTTATTTCCCGGGAACCCGGGACCGAGCCCCTAAGACAGAATGACGGTCAAAGGAGGCTGACCATGGATGTGAGTATCTTCTTGCGCCAACTCTGACCAGGCCCTCTATGCTACTAAGCACAAGCATCACACAAGCCTATCGCAGGCTCGCGCTATCTCTCTCTCTCTGTCCCAACTCGATGAAACGTGACTTCCGGGCCTGCGATAGGCTTGTGCGAGGCTTGTGATTAGTAGCATCGGGGCCCTAGACAAAGGCATAGCCCCTGCAGACATCCAAAATACGATGATCTCAGTGATTTCGGAGAAGATGAAGAATAAATTTAATATTAATAATTCAACATGTACATAGTGAATATAACATACCTAAAAAGTTTCTCAATTGTTTTTGTTGAATAATATTATATATATATTTCATATTTTTATTTGTTTCCTAAAAAAACCCTTGCCGTCTTGTTTAACTAATTCATTTAGCTTCTGGAATTCGTTACCACAAAAACGTGTTCGGTGAGTTCATTCTAAATAATGGATAAATAATCCACTTAATTTTGCCTATGGCCACACTGCAAAACGTTCGTTCATCAGTTCCATTTTACTCGAATAACTTACGAATAAATATATCACATTATGGATAATCTAGGATTAATTAAGATCTCAATTAACTCAACTAATCTTTCAATCTAATCTCTCGATTAAGATCTTAATTAACTAACGAATAAATAGATTATATTATGGATAATTAAGGATTAATTAAGATCCAAATACGTAGAAACGTAATAATTATACATGTTTATGTAAGGTATTACAATCCTTATTTTTTGAAGAAAACTCGTTCAAAACTCGGAAAAACATAAAAATAGTGCTGGCGTGAATAGAGCGCCTATCTAGCTAGGTTTACACGAGGCCAGCGCTGGTTGCCTCAGTGGCGCCAGCGCCACTGGCTTTGTGTATCTGCATCTTAATCTATATTACATAATATCCCATAGTGAAATGCCTAATCTCCTCTACAAAATCGTCTATTTCAGCCATCCTATCTCCTACACCAGCTAGTCGGTTGTGTAGCTCTGAAGGAGATTAAACTTCTCCCAAGATTGCTGCTGCTTGTGCATCCCCTGTGATGCAAAGTGCCATGCTAGCCCATGGCCGCAATTATGGAGGTTTCCTCACGATTTTCTATGCAGATATGGTGGTTCCCTTACGACGGAACATGGACGATAAAGGAGTAAATAACCCTTTTTCGTAAATAAAACCAACACAGCTGAACATCTGATCCATAATTCCGCCATATTGAAAGACTAGGCTTCAACTGAACAAGTTTTCTCGGTTGTCCAAATTGATTACATAGTTTAACCATGTCTATCCCATATACAACTTAAAACGTAATTTTGTGGTAACGTTTTTTGTAATCATGTGTTAAACAGTGTTTTAACTTTTTTATCTACACACGTATCATAAACCCTCTTTACTGCGTTCAAAAACCGCACGTTACGATCAGCATTATGTTAAACTACTTGGTAAAAACTCGTTTCGTATCTGGAAAACTACACATTATGGTCATTATGTGTAGTTTTTCTACATATAATGACATTCAAATTTCGAACGCCGACACCCGCCTGCATGCCGCCCCTAGTTTGTCTGTGAAGGTGGTACTGACATTCAAATTTCGAACGCCGGCGCCCGAAGTTGGTGCTACAGAACAAGCTAAACAACTGCAGAGCCACAATGCCGGTCAAACATGCGGTTCCTGAACACATCAAAGAGAGCTTATGATATGTGTGTAGATAAACTAGTGTATGTAACTGTACATAATTAGGCATTAAAACTCTCGAGTGATATTATTATGAAACTCGCCTTCGGCTCGTTTCATAAACCCACTCTCGAGTTTTAATGCCCTCCATTATGTAGCAGTCACATAAACGACTATTGTGGTTAGACGGTTCATGTCCCGCACGATATTGCTCCTGTAAGTACGGGTAAGATCTGATTCGATTCAGCATGAAAAAATTACATTGGAAATGACATTTCTCGTGTAGATAAAATCCTGCTGACTTGTTTTTTTTTTTTGCCAACAAAAACCCGTCATCCAGATCCAGAAAAATATTGATCCTGTAAGTATGGTTTCATTATAGAGACTTAAGATGAAGTTACAAGCAAAACTTCATTAGTGTACAAATTTTGCCTCCGAAATGTCCTATTTTTTCTGTTTAAGAACAAAAAATAGAATCTTTCGAAGGCGAAGTGACGAAGATGGTTAAGCCAACTTAGTTTTCTTTTATCTTGTAGCAAATCGACACAACGAGCTTAAGTTCGGTAAAATAACCTAATTTGCTCTCACGACTTATGTGTCCTCTACTGAGCACTAACTAGCAAGATATAATCGAAGATAGATAATAGAGTACTATAGATTCATATCCGGTTCGAAGGATCATTATTATTTTCTTACCAAACTTTATACCTATATACGTGCTACGTGACATAACTCTATTGGCTGGCACGTGTAAAGGGTCAGATATCGGATTCATGAGATAATCAACTTGAAAACTTGGTATTTAAAAACCAATAAGCTGATCGTTATCTTAAAATGGCTTTTTTATGCCAACGCAAATTTTATTTTTATTTACGCATATTTATGCGTGTGGTAAATGGAAAATGATTTCGCTACCTGCACGCTTCGAAAAATCTGGAATAATCGGCTTCCGGGTTTTTGTAAGTAATAACAATACCGTGCAAATATTCAGAGGAAAAGCCTAGGAATATGACCCTTAAGTAAAAACAAATATGGATCAGCTCTAGAGAGGAAGTTGTCATTATTATTATCAAAGGTTCTCGATACTGGAACAATTTTGCTATATGACTTAGTCACTGGGAATTTATTTCGCGGGTGCAAACAGGGTATCAATTCTACTATGACTTTACTTTATAGTTTGCTATATAACTTGAAACACTCCCCGTCATCTGCCTGTTGGTGAAATTTCGGTCGGGAAATCCTTCACAATTTTCACAATCGAATAATTTTGTAAATACGTTACGTATCACTGGCGTTCGGGAACCTAACAGTAAATTACTCTACACACCTAAGGCGCCGACAGTCTGCGACAAAACTTCACATCACATTGGTTATTTTGAAATGACATTTGAGTTCTTAGCGACGGGCTAGCAAAAGTGAAGTGTGACTTTACAATAACTAGAATCGATGGCTCCATTATTATTGTTTTCCAATGGCGATTGAGTGAAACGACAGTAGATGGATGGCTTGCGATTCCAGGTAATGTTGTTGCACATGCGACATTAATGGCACTCGTAGCTCTCACATCCGCTTGATGCATACAATGCATAGGCTGGGAATTGGATGAGAGGTAATTTGTTCTGCGTCAATAAAAAAAAAAATTCGCAATCGGATTATCGGATGAAACAAATGGTATTATTAATATTCCGGAAATAAATGGTATCTTAATAAATAAAAGAAACGACTTACAAAATAATAACAGTCAATACAATTTCAGTGAGGGAACAACAATTTAGGAAGTTACTTAAAAACTAATTCTGACATCGAAAACATAGAAATTAATAACGACAAAACAGAAAGTCGACCACTTCAAAGTTCAATGTTTGATAAAATGTAATGTTCTATTCAAAGGGCAGCTTTAGTTCAACCCACTGTCGGACTGGATTAGGCTCCCGAGCTAGAAACGCGCTGCGCTTACGACGGGGTGTTGGTAGATACGTGCAGGCGAGCGGCGGTACCGGCGGTCACGTGACGCACGAGTCCATCCCACCCGGGCTGGTGCACCTATACAAACATCTTCGAGGTGCTGTATAGGGTCCAGCGCGGCAGGCAGTTAAGGTCTCTCCAACCTTTGTTGTTTTCAACCAGTAATCAGCTTGGTAGGGGTATTTTTTTAATTGAAAACCATGAAAACGGATTTGACGGCGTTGTATACCGTGGTCTACTGCTAGGCATACTCTTCACAGGTAGCTAAAAGACGACACAATCAATGGCAAATCAAAGCAATGGAGGGGCCGAGTAGCGCCATATCATCCATCCTTGAAACAGCCGACTTTTGTGTCTGTAAGGCGCTGACTTAGCTCGTCCATGTAGTGTAGAGGTTGCAAGAAACTGGTGAAACTGTTCCTCCCTGTCGTACCCTTCAGTTAAGCCGCATGGGTTCTGGCAGGGTTCCGTTCCATCATACTACATTTCTCTGTGGCTGATGCCATGAATATTGTGCTATCAGGAACACCACTTAGGCACATTTTGTTTCACAGCAGCGAGTGTGACGCTCTGTCGAAGGCCTTATTGAGGTCCAAATAACAAGCGTTGGCCAGAATATTTGAGAAGGTCCTAACCTTCTAAAATATTCTGGCTATAATTAGGGCGAGAGTTGTAGGTCTTCTGTTTATTTTTGCAAGCATTTGGGATGTATTGGGAACATGGCTCATTTTATTGACTTAAAAGTGAGACGGACGTTCTATCAGTAGGGTAAACCTTCATATAATCGCGATAGGCTGTCCTCTGTCACGCTAAATACGGTAGTTCAAGTTCAGTTTAGTTCAAAGATTTTTATTCATGATAGCACAAAAATTGAGACTTAATAAACGTCTTAACATAATCAAGCAAGCATAGTTAAACATTAAGTAGGTGCCTAATCATTAGTACATAATATATAGGGTGCAATGAACTGACTTAATGCCAGATGTCGGTGTCTTGTAAAAAGTTATTAATTTTGTAGTAAGCCTTTGTGCACAAAGTTTGCTTTATACATTATTATTATTGTACATACATTACCAATCGGATAAACGTGAATGCAAAATATGCCACTCTGCATTTTGTTTTGTTTTGTTTTGTTTTGTCGAGTTCACCTTTACATATATAGAGCTTGCGGAAGATATGCTCTCCGCATATTCATTTACGGAGTTAATTAGAATTTCTAGGTCGCATCCAGTTAACTCAACAATAGGACCACACCACGAGAGCGTTAATTTCGACAATGCTGTTACATATTACTCGTACAGAGACAGGTGAGCCCCGACAAATTATGCAGGACCATATGGAAGGCTAATCCATCAAACTTGGGTTCGGGCTCCATTAATCATTCCCTATTGATTAATGTGTCTTTGCACAAAGAAATTTACTCCATATTCATCCCAAAATTGATGAGCTCACTTGATTTTTAGCTGATCATGGGAGAAACCAATTTGTCTTGGCTCTCCATTTTCGAACGCGCAATGATGTTAATGAAAAAGCGTTGTTAATTTAGCTGAAGTATTTAAATATTCACAATTTAGAAGGGAACACGGGTTTCCGTGATATTCTAGACTTAAATCAAATCATTTTTACCAATTGGTAAATGGATAGCGGAAAAACGCTTACTTGTTTGTTAATTTTCGTATTCATTCGTTTGAATAATGGGATATAAAATATTTCGATTTGATTTAGATTTTCATTTTCGGTCGCCATCTTTTATGAAATTAATTTCACTTTGTGACTAACAAACAACAAAATAAACTGTCTGTATGATTGCGAGCAGAAAACAATTCATTTTAACTCGAAGTTTAATTTGTTTATGCGGAACGTTTACCAATTTATTACCTTTATGAAATTCGAATACAATCAGTTAGCAAATATTTAACTCCACATAACCCCAGCGCGGCATACCCGTTCTCTTTGTATATTTTAAGAAATTAAAGAATTTTAGTACTTATTTATTTTGTATAGGATCACTCGGGTGTGATTCTAAAACGACCGAATTCTGGAACGATGAAGTTGAAATTTGGTACACTTATGTATTTATGGGAGCTAAACAGGGATTTGTTACGTAAGAAAATACATTTTGAATTTGGGGGCATTTTTGGAGGTTAATTTGAAGCTTTAAAATAAAAATAAAAAGTGAGTTCTTAAATATCACAAGGAAAATTATGAGAAATGTATGGTTTAAATAGGGGGAAGAGGGCACGATTCAGCAGCAAATCATAAAAAAAAATATTATCAAACTGTATCATATAATATTTAAAATAAAAGGACTCGTTGCGAGTTTCTTTTATGAAACCTTAAATGCTTAGTTAAAACGTAATTTGAAAATAGACAATAAACACCACGCCACATCATCTCCGAAACAAGTGATCCTAAATTTTTGAATAAATACTTAATATAGGTCATTACTTAAATATTACAGGAAAAATTATGAGAAATGTATTTTTTCAATAATGGGGAAGGGGATTCAGTTGCATGTCATAAAAAAAGATTATCTAACTATTTTTTCAATTCAGTTTATTTTTTTAAGAAATTTGAAATGCTTAGTTAAAATATTACCCCCCCTCTATCTCGGAAACTACCGATCCAACAATTTTCATATGGGTCTTTACTTCATTAAACATTACAGGAAGAATAATAAAAAAATGTGGTTTAAATAGGGGTGTCACCATTTCCTTCAATACCACATACAAATTTATAAATGCACCTGGTTACATACATGAAGTATGAAAGTAGGAGCAACAATAACTTTATAAACTACATTTTGATAGCTTCTTAGCACATAGGAAAATTAAAGATACCTAATGCCCATGCAATTGTGCGGTAGTACGGAACCCTTCGTGCGTTTATTTCAATTGTATTTTCTTTAAACACAAAAATCCAGAAAAGGACGGAAACAACATGATGATAATGATGATGAACTTAGTGTAGAGAGGTAGGTTTATAATTATACCACTGCTGCATTAATTGCGATTACCGGAAATTTCAGTATTTTCAACAGTATTTAAACATAAACATAAAAAATTACACACAGGCACAACCATTGCTTCTGGCCCTACACTAGGATAGATACCCTGTGTCGTGGGAACCAGAAACAGCGACGTCATACATATACAAACTTCCAAGACCTGGGGATAATTTTTTCTTTATCCCCAGCCGGGGATCGAACCCGGAACCTCTCGCATGGTAGGCAGAGCCACAGCCGCTGCGCCACAGAGGCTGTCATCTAGCATCGAAGTAATCAATTGTGTATTAATCAGTATTTAAACATCTAAGTATACCTCGCGCCACGAATTAAGAGCGCTAGGCGACGTTGGCGGGAATTACTGCGCATGTTGACGACCCGAATGGCCGAGTCGGCAGTGACCCTGCCTACGAAGCCAAGGATTCGAGTCCCGGGTGGTGGCAAATATTTGATGAGAACGCATGTGTGTACCCTAGTCATGGTTGTTTATCTATCTATGTATATATAGTATTTATCTATATAAGTAAGTGTATCGTTGTCTAGTACCCAAGATACAGGGAATCCTAGTTTGGGGCTAGCTCAATGAGTGTAAAAAGTGTCCAAGGAATATTGTATGTACAGATATTGAAAAAACTACTGCGCATTCAAGGCCACCGCTCATAACTCGTGGCGCGACGTATATCTAAGTTGACAATTGTCAAGGTTATTCAACTAGGCAGTTGGTAACATAATGTTGCCCTCGGCTCCATCCAATCTACTCTGCGAAGCCCACTGGTGCGGAGAAATTGTCCACGATTATCCGGAAACATCAAGCGGCCTCGTAACGCATAATTAATATTGCAAATGTAGTTAGCAGTATGGTCTGTTATTAAAACCCACTTCGCAGGTGATGCATTAAATATGTATAGGCAAACAAACATCGAGGTCAAATGTGCCGCAAGTAGCGAGGTACTTCAAGTTTGATAGCGGTCAGGTTTTTCGCGCTTATCATGATTTTTAATAGCTGAGGGGAATTTGTAAGAATCGTGCACTTTGTGCCAAGTCTTTGAAATTTAAATGACATAGGAAACTTATAACCACCGCAAGCAACTTATATATAGAAATTTATTTTGAAATAAAATTAGACCTTAGAAATTAATTCCTCTCATCCTAGAACCTATAAAAAGTGACATTACTCAAGATTTTGTGTCCAATAGAATCCCATCTATTACAAATACCCACAGAGATAGCGGCTTTATTGCAAACAGGCGATCGCGCATAAGTAGCTTGCGGTGGTTTCCTAAATCGTTTAGACCATACCTAAGACTAAGACTTAGAACATACCAAATTCCAAAGACAAGACAAAGTGCGCAATTTTTATGAATTTAGAATAATTCATTCTCAGCTATAAGGAGACTATTGATATGTAAAATCTTGCATTCAAATGTTTCATGCCTTTAGGTCAATACCTATATGTTAATATAATCACGCTCTACAGGACAAACAGAGAAGATCCATGTTCAGGGAATTCTTTAGGATATCGTTTTGAGCTAAAATACTTCCTTCCATGTTTCAACAGCTAGCTATAGCTTATAAATAACACACACGTAACATAACACAGCGACACGACTTTTCCTATACGGGGTGGCAGAGGCACAATTGTGTCCAATATGAGCCAGTTATTCAATACTTCATTTTGCGGAACAGGGGCTACCCCATCGCCGCAGCTATGGAGTAATGAAGGTTTCTTCACGATGATTTCCATCACCGTTAGAACGTCTGTATGATGTACTTAAGATAAATTTATTATCTTATTGGTACATGGTCAGGAATCGAACCTGCATCTCCTGTGTGATAAGCAAGCGTAAAACCCATTAGACCACGGAGCACTATAATACACCTAGCAGGTATTAAGGAATAAGTATAATACTCATTATATATTTCCCTCAGAAAATCCCTACGTCCTAGGTCTTTCGACTTCTAGACAAATCAAATGGGATATGAATGAGTGGATATTGTTTCATTTGGTGCTCGATGAATTGTGATAAACAATACTCCCTCTATTCAGGTTCTTAATATCATTGTAATATCGTAGGTTTATTTATGTACTTATAATACAATTGTTGCACAATTTCTTATCCTTTAACTGGTGACGAGGGGCCTTACAGGCCCAGCGGTGTCAGTAAAACATCATTTTACGCCCTTCCCCGCGCTTCCTTGGGCTCATCACCTGCGTCCATACCGTAGAAAGCGATAGCTGTGTCGGACAGGCTCAAATCGGTAAGTTGCATTGACGTAAAGTTCGGCAGGGGTCTCCCAGACCCCATGTCACCATTTACGTAATTTTTTAACGTAATTAAGCTGTATCGATTTATCGTATTTTTAACCGAGAACAGGCTAAACACCAGGAAAGCCTGCGCCAGTTGTCTTCCTCGGTCAAAGCGCAAATCAAATTACCCGTGTCATTCGTGTCCGAAACCTGTGTGCTTGTAGCGTGCAAAAATATGCCCAGACTGTATATAAAAATTGGCAAAGTTTTGATTGGAGTTGTTTTTTTAAATACATTATTACTTCAATATTATGGAAAAAGGTTTTTTTGTCGAAATATGTTTATTTAATTTTTTCCTTTTATAATTTGTGATCTCATCTCTAGTTTTTTGATTGTAAAGACGACATACAAGATCGTTACAAAGCAATATATATTTAAAGTATAGTTATTTGTTTTATTTTTTCTTTTTATATATGATAACACAGTTTTTAAATATTTTGGCTACCTACTACAATTAATTTCTTATAAATATATTAATTTATACCAGATACCGCAGTGGGCCTCTCAGACCCCTCTTCACCAGTTACGTTACACAAACACCATGTCAACTGTCAAAGGTTAATGTTTGTTAATAGCGTCAAAATCAAGTATAGTAGTAAAGTACCTGTGATAAAGTCCTTATCAAATATTTCATACATAGGTGCACACCGACCAAAAACTCCTTACATGGGTAGAGTACGTAAAATCCAACTTACGCACATAAAACTTATACATAAAACTAAAGTAATACCAAAGATATAAGAACTTACAGACACTACCTGTTTGCGTTGATGAAACTAACTTTCCAACATGTTGAAAACAAACTCAGCAAGCTAAGAACGGCGTCTGAACGTCTGAACCTCCATCACTTAGGCAAAATTTGTTCACTTTGCAACTTTATGATCCTAAGCCAAGCATTAACTTTAAATGATATCGCAAACACCCCTCGGGGATCCTGACAAATACAAAATATTCTTGAAACTAGTCCTGTGCATAGAATTGCGAGTTACGTTGTTAATTTATTACCAATTAGATACTGTGATTCTACCAACCATTGCAACGAAATATGTTCCTAACTCGTGAACGCGAGCAAAAAGTTTTACCTCACCAATGTCTTTGTTTCAACATCGAACAGAATAAACTAAACTAAACTTTAAATAACATTCGTTTGCGTCTAATCACAACTGTAACTCTGCAACTGAATAACAATTAGATTAGGAATACAAAGTTTGACAAGTGTTACATTAGAGAAGAGAATAGATTAGAACAAACGCTCGCGCGACGATGAAACAAATGTACTTTCAAATCAAAGACAATCACAGCGAAACGTATTTTCCCGTACGGGGTGACAGACAGGTATAGTGTCCTTTAGTCAGATATTCAATAGGTATTAATACAATACATTATTACAATTACTACAGAATTATTTACAATTTATTATTTATTAATTTATTATTTATTAATTTATTATTTATTATTTACAGTACAATTATTAATAAATAAAATAGATAAAAATATTGGAATAAGTACATGCACATAATGATCCCACTGTTATTAAATTAAAATTCTATTTTAACTAAGATATTTTATAAAAAAAATAAAATATAATGAATAATAATATAAGAATATATATAATGTAACATAATAATGTAATAAGTATAGTAAATAATATAATACAATAAGAAAAAAATATTTATCAAACACAAATGTTAGATGTAAGCTAGTTACTAAGACATTGTAGTGCCCTTACAGGGTTCATTGTTGGATAAAATTTTGTTAAAGTATACCACAATGACGCAATAAATATATGAGTATGAGTATTCCATTTTGGGCGAAAGGAGGCTAGCCCAACGCCGCATATAGTCTTAACAAGTTGAAAATAGGATAGGTTGAATTAATTTATTAAGTAAAAGTAAAAATCATTTAATTGCCTTGGAAGTAAGTATGATAAAACATTAAAAAAAAAAACATTTTACAATGACTAAAAAGATTAATGGCGGAACCCAAACTAGACAGGACCTGTCCTACGTATCAGATCCTATAAGTTATACAAACAGGGCTGATTATTTTATAGGTACCTAAAGATAATAATAACTAAAGTAAATTATTTAAAATTGAGTTCATCCTTGGACTATTGGAAGTACACTTAATCGCAACGGATCAGTTTATGTAATCTTACCTATTAGAGAGTGTATCTAATTGTGAGCCAAGGGATGCGACAAGACCAGAGGGTAGACCAACTGCCCGATGATCAGACTAAACTCGATTATTTCTTTACAATGGGCCTAAATTTTAATATCGGGTTCTCAATCAATAGTGATAACACCTTGACAATCTTATGTTCAGGCACGCGCGTCTGCATTATATAAAGTTAGAGCAGGCTAAATTACAGAAGTTGCAATTTGGAAGCCCTACCTTCTACGTGTTGGATATAATATGTATATATATTGTGTGCACATGAGCATAACAAGAAGACTCGGAGTGTAAGTTTAAAATCGAATTTCACACTTATTCGCCTTTTCGAGTTTGAAACACTTTATTGATTTACTAACATTATTGTAGTTGCGGCGATGGGCTAGCTCCCAATCAACGAAAATGGAGCATAGAACAACCGACTAAACGTGGGTGCATATGTGCCTCTGCCACCCCGTAAGAGAAAAACCGTAATGTAAAGGTGTACATTATATGTCTAAGGAACGTTTTTACGTAGAAAAAACTTTGAAAAATGATTCCGGGAAATGGAAAAACCATTTAGTATGGGTTTTTTCTAAGACATTTTAAATTGGCGGACGTCGGAGGATCTCACATCCAAAACGAAATTTGCATTTAGTTTTTCCATCTAGAATTCAAAACGGCCAGTTCTCTTGAAAGGCAATGCAGCTATGTTCTATTTTTGTGATCAGTTGTTCATACTATGGAAAAGAGTAGATTTGATGGTTAAGCATTGTAGATTTAATTTTACTCGTATCTCACTGCCATACAGAGTCATTTATAGTAAACAATTTTGTGGGCGAAATTAAAATTTGGAATCCGATTAATGTTTCATTAATGACTGAGTAGGCGGTTAATGATCCGGCTAGCAGGACTTTGAGACCTTCCGGAAGGACCCACATCTTTTTTCGATCACAGTTCTGTAATCTTATATAGCACAGGGCTTGAATTTGCATGAAAAAAATAGAGTGTATCTTTCTCTTTTGTGGATAAGAAAAACAAGTTGCTGAGCGTCACCGGGCTTCAGTCAACAAGCGATGGAGATACATATTCGACAATTCGGCATACAAGGACAATTAATTGAGTCGTCAACATTTTGGCGACAACTATGATCGGTGAGAGGTATTTGGTGCCGTAATATAAAAAGACAAAAATTTGGACAACCCAACTTATGCATGTATTATATGTTAGTAAGATGGGTTATGAAGACTGATTAACAATAAAAAAGAGAGGTACCAAAGTGACAGATTTATAATTCTTCTTTATAGTTATTAGTGCGTCAAATAATGTCAAAGTTTCGTAATGTATATAACGTTTGATTATAGAGTATACTTTGAGTTTTATTTATAAAGCACTGACCAAATGATTTTGACTTCTGGTGAGCGCTCACGACGTGGCCATTCGGGGTAAGGTCATCATACTGCCAGAAGGACCAGTAAATTTTCATACAAAATACGTTTTACCAGCAAGACTTGCTTCCGGCAGGACGTCCTTCCGGAAGCACTTCCACAGGACACACCATCGGGCGATCTATCATTAAAGTTGTAATGAAATAATCGCAGGCTTATTGAATATCTAGCTAAACTTGGGCACAATCATTGTTTCCTGCCACCCCGTATTGGAAAAAGCGTAATTTGTTTGGGTTTTTATTCGTATTAACTCCACACTGTTATTTCAAAGAACAACGACGCCGGAGATAATAACATACATAAAACAACAGAACTAACACCAACGGAGTCTAGTCTATCGCCAGGCTATTAACGTGCTATTCATTGTCCCAGCCTTGCATAGAATAGCCAGCCTTTGTATCACCAATGCACCACAACACGTTATAGCTGTCTATGATTAATAATAATACCTTGGACACTATTTAAAGACATTGATTTAGCCTCAAACTAGGATTCCCTGTATCTTGGGTACTAGACAACGATATACATACTTATATAGATAAATATTATACTTAGATAGATAAACAACCATGACTAGGGTACAAACATCCATTCTCATCAAACAAATATTTGCCCCCACCAGGACTCGAACCCGGGACCCTTGGTTTCGTAGGCAGGGTCGCTGCCGATTCGGCCATTCGGGTCCTGTCTATGATGTGTGAACAACGTGATGAAGACAAACTCTGAGTTCACGTGGCCAGGTGAAAGGCATGCTAATTGCGTTTGAGACAAATGTCTGATGGACGGACCTCATAGCATTTAATCAAGGTAAAATTACTACTAAAGTATATTTTGCAAATGGCGAAAATGTAATATACTAATTTTATACCGTCTGCGACAAGAACGGTGTCGTCAAGTGAACGCAGAATATTTCAAGAATTGTTCGCAGTTTAGTTTGGGATTCATGGATCAAATTGTAAGGATTGCTTGTGGGCTGATACATTTGCTTGATTATATAGTAAAAATGGAAGGACCTCGAGTCAGTTAAAACATATTGAGCATTGTTTTTGAAAGAAATAGGGACACTTAAAATTAATTAGGTACGTTACTGGAGCTCCATATCCGAAACCTCAAAAAAACTTGCGTATAGCTGTGCGTGTAGCTAAGTTTACTGTTTATGATAATTTACAAAAATAAAAACACAAACATAAACATTTACATACAGGCACATACATTGCTTCTAGCCCCGTACTACACCCCCCATACACCCTGTGTCGTGGGAACCAGATAGAACCTGGGATTTTTTTATTCTTTTACCCCCAGCTGGGGATCGAACCTCTCGCATGGTAGGCAGAGCCATAGACGCCGCGCCACAGAAGTCGTGCGAACGGAATCATAACTATTTTGCTGTTGTAAGTTATTTACAAATCAATATTTCATTCCTTGAATGTAATATATATATATATATATAAATGAATATTATTAAAATTATTAACATCGTCACTATTTTACTCATATAAGAAATTAACAAGGATTTTATTTACCAGAAACGAAGTGACAAAATAGAGAATTTTATATTT
This sequence comes from Argyresthia goedartella, assembly GCA_949825045.1. NCBI lineage: Eukaryota > Metazoa > Arthropoda > Insecta > Lepidoptera > Argyresthiidae > Argyresthia > Argyresthia goedartella. Next base: position 22,351,012 of record OX463807.1, read on the forward strand.
TTAGGGTTCCGTACCTGAAAAGGAGGAACCCTTATAGGATCACTCGGGTGTCCGTCGGTCGTCGGTCCGACCCTCTGTTACAGGCACTTTTCTCAGCAGCTATAAGAGATAAGAGTCTGAGTTGAAATCTACCGCAAAAATACTTCACCTGATAACCGCAACATAATTCAAGGATGATATGAAAAAAATATTGCCCACAAAAAGGTGGAGAGGGTATAATGACAAAACGAATAAAAAAACACCGTTATAAGTCATATAGGGTATTTTTTGGCTCTTTATAAACTTTTATTATAATTTTAGTTTTGATAACTTCAGACCAGTTATGAATAATTTCATATTACAACTTAAGAATTTTACTGAACATTCGTGAAACTACGAGAAATGGCTTTTTTACGTACATGGAGTATGAAAGTTGTCGCACCAATAACTTTGTAAACAACATTTTGCTATGTAAAATCCAAACGATTCACTCCACACCATCCCTACCATTGAACAGTGGTACGGAACCCTTCGTGCGCGAGTCAAAATCGCACTTAACGGTTTTTTTATTTTCATCTTTGTTTAACCCAGTTATTACGGATATACCTTTTAGTGTCAGATCATTACGATTTTTTGTAAATAGGGTAGTAATGACCTGAATAATAAATGAAAAATATTTAAAAAAAGTTTTCAAGTAGGGAAAACCCGGAAAATGGTGTTTGATAAAAGGAACGCTAGTAAAATGTACTACTACTATGAAGCAGGCACTAATAAGGGACACTATAAATGATAAAAAAAGAAGTTATACTTTATTTATTACATTGATTTATACTTATGACCGACGACAAAGACTTTATTCAGCACACGGAACGTGATAAGCTTCGAAACATGTTTTTGGGTGAAGAGTAACACAACATTTCTTGCAAAAAAATTTTGCATTTTTGTGACAAATCGCACATCGTAATTGCTCATCTCGGTATTTTATAATGTGACCAATGTTATCATACCGAGAACTTTCATGGTGACTTTGCGACACTCTGCCAGGTTTGCGAGGCGCGCTCTTGTTGTAAGTTTCCAGAAAAGCAGTGGCAATGCTCCTTCGGAATTTGAGGTGGTCGTAAGCTCCTCCGTTGATTTTATACAACTGCCAAGCGTTATGAACAGCCATGTCAAGGCAATGAAAAATCAATGGTATATACCATTTTTTCCCACGGATGGAAGTGCGATACAGACTAATATTTTGGTCTGACCTATCCACACCACCCATGTTTTCGTTATAGGTTTTTATCAAAGCTGGCTGATCAATTTGTACATATTTTTTTTCTTTTTGCGAAAATCTTTTAGTTTTTACAGTTGGTTGAACTTTAACTGCATTTGAAGCCACGGTAACCACACTGTTATCATTCCATTTACACACAACAATTTCTTCAGCTCTGGTCGACTTGTATTTGATAGTGCCACGTTCAGATTTCTGCAACTCCTTATTTTTTGGCAGAGGGCATTTAGATAGTCTGTTATCTCTAATTGTTCCAGTGCCTTTCAAACCTCTTTCACGCAACTCATCGATGAGTGGAATCGATGTGAAAAAGTTGTCAAAAAACAAGTGGAATGGAGCTTCTTTGTCAATATGTTCTCGGAGAATATCAGAGTATTGTAAAATTATACTGGCGCCCAAACCTAGCTTCTTATAGGTTGAATCATCATCACCAGATTTCCCTTGATAGGGTTGGAACCAAATAATATATCCAAGTCGCGTAGCCCCTACCCATAGTTTATATCCCCATCTGATTGGTTTACCACGGATGAACTGCTTACAAGGATGGCCACCATAATAAGGCACCATCGCTTCATCGATGCTGTGGTTTTCTTCATAAGGAGCAAACTCGACAAAGTTTTTATTGAGCAAATCGAATAGTGGACGGAGTTTTGCAAATCTATCATTGGCGTCTAAGTTTGTATTGTCACAGCAATGGAGGTGTGACATGATAAATGTGAATCTGTCCCGAGATAGGCCGTTATAAATGAGTGGCATCCCACTATCAGTGCTATTTTCCCAGTACATGTACCTTCTTGGTACCACTACATAGCCACTAAACAACAATATTCCGATAAAGCTCCTCATCTCATGAGCAGTAACATTTCCAACTTTGTTTCTTTGAGAAGCATAAGTATTGGTATATTGCACCAGCATGTTTATAACACACTCATCGAACATGCATTCAAAAAAGTATATTGGGTTTTCCTTGTGTGGAGCTGATACATATGGATACCAAGTGCTGAATGCGGGCTGGTTATCACGGGATTGCCAATTATACAATTTTGACTTAGGTACCGTTTCTCTAACCACTGGTCCTTGAGAAGTCGATGGTTCTGGTGAAGAACTAACACTTTGAGGTTGTGATCTTGTACTAGGAGCAAGTCGTCTTCGTTTGGATAATTCAGCAAGTGAAACTACGTAATCCTCACTTGCATCAGAGTCTGATGATGATTCCGGGTACATTATTTCAGCTGGAGCTATCAGTTGCGAACCAGGTAAGTTGTGAAGAGACACTACGTTTTCATCTCCGGAGTCTTCATCGGTAATTTCTGCACAATAATTTTCAGGGGGGAAAATAGTGATGGAATCAGGAAAATCTTGTTCTTCATTACGTTCCAGCTCCTCAATAATCTCGTTCAAAGACAATCCTTTAGTCTGACGACGCCTAAAACAAACAAACAAATGGATATTACTACTGTTTGATAAAAGGAACGGCACTTTATGTACACAAATAACTTGACAAAACTAAGTATATAACTACATTTTGTTTTACCTATCGGTAAAGCAAGCCAAATCCTACGATATATTTATAAACAAATATGATAACAAACATATTTCAACTACATTACATACCTTGACAAATCCATTTTGTAAAATCACAAATTATCAACTCGCTTTGAAAAAATACGTTGCACAGTAATCAACTCAAACCACTTCTGACAGTTTCGTACTGAGACTAATAAACTGTAGCACTTCGAATAACATTTTAAAAGTACCCTCATTTTGCTTTAGAATTTTATTTATGAGGTGTTCCTTTTATCAAACAGTAGTAACATCTGGGTTAATGAGATAAAAACTTCCATTGGCAGTGATGTAAGCCAAACAGCGGACAAATAATGAAGCAATAGAAAAGCAGATTAACTAAAATCCCCGTGAAAGTTCACTGGCATGCAATTTACATTGCGGAATAAAGTTATTTTGGCAGGAGTTAGCACTTCACTAATGCAGTATGTGAGTGCAACGTACATAGTAATCTCCATTCCATTCTATAATCCGACATGGTAAATTGGTTTAGAAACAAAAATCTCTTTCTAAGTTGCGAAAACTGAAACTAAAGTAATATAACTTAAAAAATAATGACCAACACCTTTTTTGTACATGGCGGAGACTGCAGATTACCATCCACTCTTCCTGACAACGTAAATCACAATATTGAAGTTGGTTCCAATATTTATCCAAAAGTGACTGCGACGAAAACTAGTGAATGGCCAATTAAGATCTATTCGAAAAAAAAAATGGACGAATGCACAGGTGACAAATTACTCATCCCGGGAATCTGTTTCCTATAAAATCATTTATTTCGCGACTGCTGTAATCTCCGATTGCAAACTTCGTTACAATAAAAATCCACAAACGCCTCGCTGCCCGTGCGATTTGTTGATCAAATGCATTCCATTTCAACATTTAGTGTATCGCAATCAACAACCAATGCATAATGTTACCTCTGCAAGAAATACAAATAAACTGTTTGCTAACCAGTGTCTGGTTCAGTAACAAGCGAAAACATGTTTTCTGATAGAATATTATGGTGAGATGATCCACGAAGACGTCACTGGTATCTCGTTTGTTACCGGTGCCCCTATACTAGTCATACAATTTACGAATGTGACACCTGCGAAATTCCTCCACAAAAGAAACACAAACGACTGTTACTGTTGGTATTTCAGATCGGTAAAAATAATTTTATTTCTGAAAGAATTTTAAGAACATAAAAACCAACCGTTGCGAAAGTTTCTACGAGAGACCGAGATCCTCCCATTCAGCTCTGTGTACCCAACTCATAGTAGGAAAATACGCGCAGGAAAAAATGCTTTACCATTTACCAATATAGGAGCAGTCAGTCACGTGCGAACGATTGACAACTGACGAAAAATACCCGAGCGACCGAACACAACTGGCCCGGAAAACTCCGTATTTAGAATAGACTCGTGGCTACTCGTGATAACATTTTCTGGTTGATGTTTGTAGCAGTAGAAGCTTAACAAAACCTTATAGAATCTAACGCTCCAACCAAAAATAAATACGTCATTCCTTTTCCCGGGTTGTGCCCACTTTTAGCCAGTGAATTAATAATCCATTTTGCATGACAGGGGCTATCCCATTGCCGCAGCTCTGGAGGTGTGATGGTTTCATCACGATATGTTCCATTACCGTCCAGGACTTCCGTAGCCATCCGTCCGTCATCGACATAGTCAGGCCGTCACGGCAGCCACTATTGAGCATATATCTCCCCAAGCACGCACCTTTCAACTCAGTACTGCAGGAGCAGGCTACGCGCGACCATTATTTTCTGTTCATTTCGTCGGACCCACTGGCATGATTTACTGATTACTTGGGCTTCTCTTGACTAGTACTCGGTTAACGACCTGGTCAATTTGCAGCGCTTATGCGTACATTGAGCCAGCTCATCCATATTCCATAGACTACAACAGAAGCAGATATTTGTGAATCTGGAATAGGCAGTACGACGGGAAAGATAAATAAATAAAAAATAAACACATAATTTTGTGCACATAAGATCAACATTTGTCCTCAAAATGTGACTTCAATTATTAGTATTTTCTCACAATTATAGAAGAATCAGCTTTTTGACAGTTCTTAGTATTTATTCTGATTAACTAACTAAAAGTCATCAACCTCTTTTCGACCTCGATGAGAACGAAAAGTGATGCACTTAGCGGTGAGCACGCGAAAAAATGGAATACAAATATCCGGCTTCAATTATGACCTAAACCAATATCGGCTCCGGGCCGCTAAGTTATTTAATATGCAGTCGTTGTCCATGCGAAAATATAATAACGTCTGTCCGTCCGGCTGGAAATAGCAATTTTAAATCACAGTAGCCCAAAAAATAGCATGTAGTTTATGAACGAGGTTATACGACAGGTATTTTATTTCGATTTTCATTATTTGCGATGAATACACAAACTGCAGCTGCGTTGTAGGAAAGTCAGTGTTGCAGTCGCCTGAACAGAACTCGTTAAAATATTTTGAGAGAAAAGGCTTTACATGGTACTCGTTTGATATCGACAAAAATAGTTAAGACATTCACATTTGTATATATATGTTTATGCCAGAGGAAGATAAATAAGGCTCTTTTGAGTTTGACTATTTATTACTGCGCCAATTAAAAGCCTCAAACGAAAAGTAAAATAACATTAATGACGACCTCTGGCATTGCGGCTTCAAGGCTCTGCCTCGCATGCGAGAGGTCCCGGGTTCGAATCCCGGCTGGGGAGGAAGAAAAAAATCCCAGGTCTGGATGTTTATATGTTCGTAACGTCGCTGTTTCTGGTTCCCACTACACAGGGTATTCTAGTGTGGGGCCAAAGCAACATATGTGCCTATAAATAAATGTTTATGTCTTTAGAATCATGCCTTTTCCCATACTGGGTAGCAGAGGCACAATTGTGCCTACGTTTAGCGTAACGTAACGTATGAAACTCAAATATTATAAAAGATGCAAAATCAAATATGAACCTATTTTAATGGCTAGTATTTAACCGTACATCAAAAATACTGATTTGTACAGCAAAAAAGGATCAACAAAAACACTGTTCATGTTTTAAATATTTTATGTCTACCGAAGTTTATGTTTTAAGTATTTTTTGTTGTTCTTACATGTTCAACCCAACACGAAAGATAAAGGGGGCTTCGCTTCGCGCATCCCCTTTATATTAATATTTCCCTATTTTAAGTACCCCAGGGCAGTTTCACTACTACTACGTTTAGGAACATGAAAATGTTTGGTGAACGTATCTAAGCAAACAACTTCACCTTGCGACCTTTGAGGCGTCGTGCTCACTTAGGTGACGTGACGTGCGTGACATCGATCTGACAATCCACGCTTGCCCGACAAGTCCTTTTCGGTACTCACCAATCCTCCCAATTGGGAAGAAAATGATGTACAAACATGGCCTTTGCAGAATCATGTCACGTCACCTAATCTTAGTGGGTACGATAGCTGATGGTAATTGTTCTGTCGACTAAATGAGTGTTTTTATGACAGATAACGAAACAGCTTGACATATAATCTACCAGAAAACACCTCATTTGGACGAGTGATTCGAATAAGATGTTTTTCAAAAAACCGGTAAAGTGCGATTTGAACTTGCGCACAAAGGGTTCCATACCACCGTACAATGATGGTAGGGATGGTGTGGAGTGAATAGTTTGGATTTTACATAGCAAAGTGTTGTTTACAAAGTGATTGGTGCGGCTACTTTCACACTCCAAGTACGTAATCAGGTGCATTCTAAAGTTTGTATGTGGTATTGAAAGAATTGTTGTATGGGAGCCCACTTAAATATTTATTTTATTCTATTTTTTAGTATTTGTTATCATAGCGGCAACAGAAATACAGCATCTGTGAAAATTTCGACTGTCGAACTAACACGGTTCATGAGATTCAGTCTGGTGATAGACGGACAGACAGACAGACGGACAGCGAAGTCTTAGTAATAGATAGACCACGACAAGGCCCCAGATTCTAAATAGCAGTTTATTTACAAGTAAGAACCTTCGGTACTAGTTCTGAGATCTGAACATCCGACACTCAGTGTCACACATTATGGATTTGAACTCATGACGTAACAGCCTGCCTGCTCCCTCATCCAGACGACTTTGTCGGGTTGTTGACTCTAGAATGCGCTATAACCTGAGTATTAACTGTTATCCGGTAGAGGTGTCGGTTCAAACGACAGTAAGCTGAGCTTTAGAATAGGTAAAGTGGCTTTTGGACTGGAAATACTGTCGAGATTCAGTATAGTGTTATATGATTTAGAATACGAAATTATTATTTCCAAGGTGGTTAGTAGAAATCAGCCTTATTTCAATAAATCATTGCGATTACTAAACGTGGGTATAAACGTTTATGTAATCCTGTGCCAAAGCCATAACGAGAACTATCAAAGGCAACAGCGCCCATATACAGGCCCTCTTAGTTTTTTTTTTTTTGATAATTCTTACACGACTCGTATTTCCTACAAATTATTTCAGAATGAGCATTTTCAACGGCTTGGCACGATCGACGCTTATACAGGCGCATAATACAAGGTTGTAGTTCAATTTTATGGGGTTGTTACGTCTCCTACATTTTGGACCGAGCGGTCAGCTGTTTTATGTGGAAAAGTGAAAAATAAAGTTGCTCTGATGAAATCGATTTCATTCTGTAAGTTGTTCAGAATGATATCCAAAATAAGCTTTTAAAATATCACTAAACCTTCTAGTATAAACCCTGAATGATAAAAATGTAGTGTACGGTATTTTTGCAGTAAGTAAAGGTTTCTAAGAAAAAATACTACTCCTAACTCGTGTAATGTGATGCCTAACTGCTTTCATAACGAGTTTCTCAGAGTATGCACCTCGTGCCACCGGTCTTCTTGTTAGATCAGAGATGTAGCTAGGCTTGACTTAAAGGAAAATGACTTGAGTATTGACTAGAGTATTAAATCCCCTAGCCAAAATATGGTCTTCCCGTACAAGAAAGAAACATATATGTTTTTTGTTCTGATTATTTTATTTAGGTCATATATCAAGATATTTGATTGATTTCAGTATTGGTTGCTATGCGACTGTTGTATGTGAGTAATACCTACTGTATTTTTTTTTTAAAGTTACTGCGAATAGACTGGCAGACAGAGGCTTACTACCTAGGTTCTCGGCACCTCTTGGGTACGCGGTACGGAGGCTAATATGTGCCTAAAACAGCGCCGCTCAATGTCTGTCTGTTTGTTATTATTTCGTTGATAAAAAAAACCAGTTAGAGGGTTTTGTTTTATCACGCGATGCGACAAAATTGCCTCTTGACTTACATCTGAGTCGCCAAGTTAACAAACAACTTCTCCTTGCATGAAGCTATTCAATACATTCTCGCGAACGTGTGAAAGCGGCTGCTCTTGGAATAGATAAAATTCCTCATCGCACTATACAGAGTAGATGAAATTTGAATTGCGCCACTTTGAATTTTCCAGGAACCTTATACAGTGAAAAGTTTTGGCGGAAATAACTTTATTTTGTTAAACGCGTAAAGTTGAAGTCACGTACCTTTTTAAAGTTGATGTGATACGTCCATGTGTTTCTTGTGTGTGTGTGTGTGTGTGTGTGTGTGTGTGTGTGTGTGTGTGTGTGTGTGTGTGTGAGGGTGTGTGTGTGTGTGTGTGTGTGTGTGTGTGTGTGTGTGTGTGTGTGTGTGTGTGAGGGTGTGTGTGGGTGTGTGTGGGTGTGTATGTGTGAGGGTGTGTTTGAAGTGAATTAGAAGATCTTTTAAGGTTGGTGGCAGTAGGATGAAACAGCTTGTTATATATCTTAAGTTACGCAAAATAGGAGCAGTGTTTCTTTATATCAGCTTGTTGATCCTGAGAGTCAGCTTGCATTCGCTAACGCGTTAATTAATTTGATTATTTTTGCTCGATAGAATAGTCTCTCGAAGTTATATATTTGTTTACAATTTCGCATCTGGTGTGAATTAATCTACTTAATATTTATTTAATAATAATACAAATATTGAGTTATGGTGGACATTGGAATTCAACTTTGAAGCACTATTCCTCCTAAAGGAGAACTTTCTAAATACCGAAAAAATATATGTTATGAAAACATCCCTTTTCTTCAATGGATGTGTTTGACAACATCATATCAATGGGAATTATATGAAACAAATATAAATGTTGGTTTTCACCTAACACTTGCTATTTCTTGGTATCTTAAAATAATATTGACATGTTTCTTGCGTCAAAACGTTCCATAACATCTGTGAAGATATTATCCGAAAGTGACGAAAGTTGTTCTACAAAAGAGGACCCTCAAAACATAAGAAAATTTTACAAAATAAGCAGGGGTTTTCTGGCAATCAAATGAAAAATACTAGGACAAAGGGTAAGCCCCACTTAAATATTTCCCATCAAAACATGCAGGGGCTACCTGGCAAAGAACTTGTATTAGAATTATTTCTTAATCATTCAGACACCGATGTTATTTGTATTACAGAACACTGGTTAAAGGAAAATATAATGTCTTTTAACATAAATAATTACAAAATTGTCAGTTGTTACAATAGAAAGACTGCCGATAGAGGTGGTTCTTTAATCTTAGTAAAAAATAATATTAAGGTGAAACAACGGAAAGATATTCTTGCACTTACTGTAGAAAGACAAATAGAGGTATCCTGTGTTGAGTTGGATAGCCATATTATTGTTTGTGTCTACAGACCTCCGAGAGATGAAAACGGCTATGGCAATTTTGAAATGTTCGAGAAAATTATGGAGGATGCCCTCATTATACTTTGTAATAACAGAAAAAAGTTAATTATTTGTGGCGATTTTAATGTAGATTTGCTTGTAGATACAACATTGAAACAACGATTAATAACTCTGTTCAAATCATTTAATTTATGTCATATATTTCTAGAGCCGACTAGAATTACACTTACCAGCCAAACTTGCTTAGATAACGTATTTTGTGACTGTGGATTCACAAGTAAAAATGTAATTAACTGCTTACCCTCCGATCACAGTGGTCAAACAGTTTCATTCCCAATTGCCAGTAAAAATAGGACTGATCCATCATTTTATAGGCCTATTACATCCCATAGACTAGAGACGTATATGAAAAAGTTAGATATAAATTTGCCAGTACCGGATTTTGATGAACAGAACCCAAACAAAATCTACTCAGACTTCTTCAGCATTATTCAGACAGAATTCAATAAAGTTTTTAAATTAAAGAAAGTCAGTGACTACAACGGTAAATCTAAATTTAATGACTGGGCAATGTTTGGAATTCGTAAAAGTAGAGTTATCTTATATGACCTTTATGAACAAAAAACCTATAACTTTGATCGAAAATTTCATGACTACGTTAAAAAATATTCCAAAACTTTCAAGTTGGTTTGTAGAACTGCAAAAACTTTACACATTAATAGAAAAATTCAAAATTCAAATAATAGAATGAAAACAGTTTGGCAAATAATAAACCGCGAAACTGGCAAAGTTGTACCAAGGGACAATGATTTCTGCCTAAAGATAGGCGATGATGTTGTTAAATCCAGCGCTGATGTTGCTCGAGCTTTTGAAACATTCTTCACCAATGTACCCTTACTCACAACAGACCGTCTAAATTCATCTCCATATGAAGCAGAGACTTTATTAAAAAATAACACTAGCGCCAGTAATGTATATTTAAAATTTCATCATGTATATCCCCAGGACATTGTCAAAACGTTTAGATTACTTAACTTAAAAAATACGGAAGACCTGTGGGGTATATCAGTCAAAGTCATTGGTTCAGTAAATCTAGTTATAGCCCCACACTTAGCTTATAGCCCCATCGTCAACACATTTATTGAATATATATTCAATAAATGTGTTGACGATGGGGCTTTCCCAGACCTCATGAAACACAGTAAACTGATACCTCTGTTCAAGTCGGGAGATAAGGGTGATCCTTCAAATTTCAGACCAATATCTGTTCTTCCAATACTAAGTAAAATATTTGAAAAGATTATACTCAATCAAATGCTCTCACACTTCAACCGTACAAAACAACTCCATGCCAAACAATACGGTTACACTAGGGGTAAATCGACTACGGATGCAGGTATTACCCTTATATCTCATATTTATTCTGCATGGGAGGCCGCACAGGATGCTATCGGAGTTTTTTGCGACCTGTCGAAGGCGTTTGATTGTGTTGATCATAATACGCTATTTATTAAATTAAATCATTACGGAGTTAGAAATAAAGCGTTGGATCTACTAAGATCATACCTAAGCAATATAATTCAAAAGGCAGAAGTTAACGGCGTAAAATCTGATGGATCGGGTGTTAAAATGGGCGTTCCACAAGGTTCCATATTAGGCCCTTTCTTATTCCTGGTATATATTAATGATCTGCCTTTCATGGTGGAGAAATTAACTGACATAGTGTTGTTTGCTGATGATACTTCACTGGTCTTCAAAATTGAAAGACAAAAAGGAGAATTTGATGATGTTAATGGTGTATTGTCTTTAACCTTGAATTGGTTCACAGTTAATAATTTATTGTTAAACGCTGGTAAAACCAAGTGTATCAAATTCTCACTTCCAAATGTCAGGCAAGTTGAGACCAGTTTAGTGTTAGACAACAGCACGTTAGAATTAGTAAATGATACGAAGTTTCTTGGAATAACCATTGAAAGCAAATTGCAGTGGGGACCCCACATAGATAAATTGGCTGGTAAATTAAGTTCTGCGGCTTACGCTGTTAGGAACATCAGACAAAGCACGGATGTGGCTACATTTAGGCTAGTATATATTAGTTACTTTCATAGTGTGATGTCCTATGGTATCTTGTTGTGGGGGAAAGCAGCGGATATTCAAACTATTTTTATTTTACAGAAAAGAGCTATTCGAGCAATTTATAATTTAAAACGAACAGACTCCTTAAGAGAGCTTTTTAAAGAAATTGACATACTAACAGTAGCTAGTCAATTTATTTTCGAAAATATAATGTATGTACGCAAGAACCTTACAACATTTTCCAAACTTAGCGATAGCTGTAATGTTTACCTAAGAAATAATCACAGACTATGTGCGCCCCGTTTTAGACTCGCGAAGGTTAGCAATTCTTTCAAGGGTCAGTGCATTCTCTACTACAATAAGATACCTCTGGAGATTTTGAAATTGCCATTTGAGCAATTTAAAAAGCATGTTAAAGCGACTTTGTCGAAAAAGGGATATTACAATGTTCAAGATTACTTAAATGACAGGACTGTATGGGGTTAATCTGGCTCAACACAGACCTTGCTGTTAATAATTTTGTAATAATTTATTCCAGCTTATTAAATAAAAATAAATCATAATTGTATTAGTTAAGCACAACCTATTTTTAAAAGAGATCTAAAAATAAATCTGTGGGAGTTTCTACGCCCTTCTTCTCCCACAGTGGTCCAATGTAGAGAAGAGGCAAAAAATGACGTTTGCTAAGAATATGTAAATATCTACAGTAATAAAGTACTTTTGAGTTTGAGTTTGAGTTTGACTCATCCTGGACAATTTTCAGAAATGTCCAGGAAAACTCAAAAGTGTCTAGCAAGTAAGTATGAAATCCCATTATATATCATGACATTTAAATATAGAACTATAAAAGTGTCCAGTAAGTAAGTATGAAATCTGAACTTTTTTTTTTTCAAAGATAAGCTAAGGAGTTTATTGGCAGTTAAGGGCCTTTAATAAAAAGCAGGTACCATAAAGGTTGACGTGTCCGAATTACACTTATATTGCAAGATGTAAAATGGCGGAAAACTCAGTTCATTCGTATTTTTTACTATTTTGATACTAATTAGGAATTAGGAATTCGATACTTACAGAAGAAACAGAAGAACAAAATAAAATATTCACAATAAACATAAATGGTTTTATTTTTGAGAAAAGCACTATACACGCATCGACCATAAGTGCCATACTGGCCTCGTATTATAGCCGGACCAGGCCTTCGGCTCGGCCGGCCACATCATACTCGTCCAGGATGGCTTACTTACTGGTCTCTGCAGTAATGTACTATTAAAACGTTGTATTTGGAATTAAGAAAAAATTCGTGAGATGAGAAATGAGAATTCACTTTATTAGGCGAGCGAAGCGAGCACTATGCCACAATCCAGCACGCCTTGTGGTACACTTTATGAAGAAACTATTACACACAATGTTATTTAGTTCAAGTTCAGTTTTGCCGAATATCTTTAAAATCTTATTTTCTACATAAACTCAAAAAATAAAACATTAATAACTTGTATGGACTGCAATTATTGTAATATGGCGCCTGCGAAAATTCAGTAACTGTACAACAGTTGTAGTTCATAGACGAATTCTCGGGGACATCACCTTTCACGCGCCGTTACAAAGCTGCGCTAGTTTTAATATGGTTGTGTGCAAAATTTCAACCGCCACGAGTGGCAATTTTTACCGATACATGCGCCTTAATAAAGTGATGTGCAGAGAACAATGTGCACAGTGCAGTGAATGTAAGGAAGCATGGGACAAAATAATAATAAGCCCTAAAGAGGGCTGCCGTTGGCGCGCGAAATGCTCGATTATGTTACTGGTTATATCAACACTAAAGCGGAAGCTACGTAATCGTATTTAGTGTGGTTGTTTCTTATCCAAGCTACCAATATTCCAATACGATTTTTCGCGTGTCGTTTTTATCGGCGGCCATGTTTCTGCGCAGCTCTCTGTTTTATCTCTCTCTGTGCTCTCTCTGCTCTCTGTTTTCTCTATCACTTTTGAAAATAATTCCGTGAGTTTTTACTTCGCGAAAGGGTGAGTCTAATATGGCTTTCCTCTATTCTATAAGTATTTATCCATGTGAAATAATCTTATTTTGCATCGAAAGTGAAATATTAAGTGAAAATAATATTCCCAACAAAGATTTGTTCTGAAAGTTTTTGTATATTTTTTTTGTATTGGATTACATTTCATAAGAAATCGCCTATGTAGTTTGCATGCATTGCATATAAAAACTTATAATTGCTCAAAAACTATGGAAAAATGCGTTTCGGTGATATTTTCTGCGTGGGCAAACATCTTTTTTCATAAATCCTCCATAAATATATAATTCAAGTCCACCACGCAAATAATGGCAATTCCGTAATTTTGCATATTCGCAAAATATTTGACTCCGTTTTTCTTACTGATGATGTATGGGAGGTATAGTATAAGAATGCATAGATTAATATGGTGTATATTTAGGATAATAAAAGTCATAAATTTAATACATAACTATTCACTTTGTTGGAAATAAAAATCAAATACTACCATGAAACATCGATTTTTTCTCACAGCTTTACATTGACTACGTGAAGCATAGTTGGATGGGGTATAAAGTCAATAAATCAGATAAATGCTATATATAATATATATAACTCTTCACTTTTTATATTAAAGTTTTCCACATAGTTTAGCTACTATATTTTTTTAGTAAACATCAGCACATAACTTCCGCGCGCCGCCATGACGCCTCGAACCATTTTTTAGGCCCTCAACATAAGATAACTACGATATAATATTATTTTCAGAATAAAATAAAAATACCGCGTGTTTGTAAATATATACGATATATGATAAAAATATACGAGGATGTTTAAAATCCAGTTATTGCGGACTAGACTCATACCCAAAGGGTTCCGTACCACTGAAAAATGTTAAATCTAATTTTTACTATAATTATTCATTCATTTGTTCATGCTTTTGTAAGGCGCAGGAACAAATTAGAACAAAACCCGAAAAAGTTGTTACTTGTAACATGTGGATTAATTAACTGATTTAAATAAATAGTTTGAAACAAACTATTATTACAAACAGTTTTTTTTTTCATTTATTAGGTTTTTTTTTTTTTTTATTTTAAGCAGAAATTATAAATTTACATCTGACAATAGGTCCACGGAAACCATATAGGTTTTTATGTGGATCCTTATTACGCTAAAATATATGTACAATGTTTAACACATCTTGTTTTTGTTTTTGTAAGTACACACAAAATTTTAAAAATAAATTAAAAATATATCAGGTATGTATTTTTCATGGTTACACAACTTAGGTATCGGTTAGGGATAGGAAAGGGAGGAAAAGTATTTTTTAAGTTTCGCTTTTATGTTTAGCGGAGATATGGTGTTTCTTATGTCAGTGGGTAGTTTGTTTATTAGTCGCGGAATGCAGTAGGCGCGCGTCCGTGTACAGTAGAAATTATTTGCGCGTGTAGTGGTTAGTTTACCTTGGGCCGCACGACGCGTACCTACGGGGTGATCTATTCTGTGCTGTAAGGTATTGTTGAAGAACTCCTCTTTCAGTAATGTAAAATGAAATTTGGTGTGAATAGGGAGTGTATTACAGTAATGGAATAGTTTAGATGAGTTACCTGAATATTCGTATCTGATATTAGGTGGGACAATTATTTTAAGAAGTTTGATTTGCAAGGTGTGTATTTGGTTCAGATATGTTTTGTGGGTACGTCCATAGCTGGAGAGGCCATAAGACACTATGGAGTCAAAGAATGCATTGTATAGCATTATTCGAGTTTTGAATGGTATACGATTTCTAACTACATAAAATGCGGCAATGAGTGCCCTGAGCTTGTCGCATACTCGTTGGATGTGGGGACCCCAGTTAAAAGTACCATCAATCACCAGCCCCAGGTAAGTGTTTCTGTCAACTACCTCAATCGATGGACATTTACAGTCTTTCTTGATGTGCTCATCGTGCATACAATCGTGCGTATGCGCAACAAGCTCATCCGACAGGTTACTCTTTAAATATGGCGATTTAATGAGCATTAATTTGGTCTTTTGGGCATTCAGAGCTAGGCCTACGTCATGGCACCACTTATTGAGGTTGTCAAAATCAAACTGAAGGCCTTGAAGTGCTATGTTTATGTTACTATTGGCGATAATTAGGCATGTGTCGTCTGCAAATTGGTAAGGGGTGCTGAAGCTTAGGACATTTACCATATCGTTGACGTATGTTATGAAGTGGAGGGGCCCTAGTACAGAACCCTGAGCAGTTCCCTGGGATACCGTGGTGGTACGACTAATACTTTCGCCGACTTTGACACAGTACTGTCTATTTTTAAGTAATTAGCGCACCAGGTCTGTAACGTTCCTCTGATGCCACATTTTCCAAGTTTGTTTGTGAGCAGATTGTGATCTAATGTATCGAAAGCGCGCGAAAAATCTATGAAAAGGGCTAGTACCTGTTTCTTATCGTTAAGCGAGCTGTTCACGTGATCCGTGAATTTGGATAGTAACGATGTTGTACTTTTTTTTTGCTGGAAGCCAAATTGGTGAGTGTTTATAATATTATTAGATTGGTAGAATTTATGTATCGGCTCACAAACAAACGAATTTATTTGCTATTTCAGTATTTGTAAGGTTTTTTGGTTTAAAAGTGTCCGCTATCGCATCGTCAATACTTTTTGATATTCTGCCGCATATCGAATTTATTATTGTCCATAAATTCTTTGGGTTACTATAGTTATCTTTAATTTTATTTTGGTAGTATAGGTTCCTGTAGTATTCAATTATTTTATTGGATTTGTTTCGTGTCTTGTTATACTGTAGCCTAATTTCATGGTTTGTTGGATTCTTCCTCCAGAGTCCAAAAAGAATGTCTCTTTTTTCGCAAAGGTTTACAATTTTTTGGTTCATCCAGGGTTCGCGATTTCTAATAAGTTCACGATTTTTCTTTAGTCTTATGGACGACTGTAAGGCCTCTTGGAAGGATTTTTTTATGTGTTGAAAAATCTCATCTGCCGTCTGCAAATTATAAGTAAAGTTCCAGTCAACATTGCCTAAGTTTTTGAGTAACTCATCACGATTATGTATGAATTTCGCCTTAGCAGCAGCCTGTATATGAGTCATGCCGGGCGGCGCTGGTCCAGCGAAGCTAGCTATCGTGATACGGTGATCGGCTAGAACAGTATCAACTGCCGCTGTGTACGCATCTAACACTTGGCATCTAATAAATATATGGTCAATGCAAGATTTAGTGATCATATCTTTGCGCTTTTCGTTCCGAGTATAGTCAGAGCTACATCTATATGAAGGAGGCACGACGAAAACTCACTAATAAATGCACCATAGGCACCCTTATGGTGTGTTGCACTAATAAAAACTACTTTAAACCTTAATTATATTTCAGCCGAATTTCGCTTATTTGCCAAATCTTGTGCAGCCTCTCAATGCGAGATTGGCACCGAGATTGGCAACGCGAAGAAACTTCCCAGGACCTTGTCCCTTTGTCCTTTCACAGACTACTCAACGCTTTTTTCAGAAATCAATCTCAGAAAAAAAACATACATAATGTGGGTGCATAAACTACTTTAAACCCTAATTATATTTCAGCCGAATTTCACTTATTTGCCAAATCTTGTGCAGCCTCTCAATGCGAGATTGGCACCGAGATTGGCAACGCGAAGAAACTTCCCAGGACCTTGTCCCATTGTCTTTTCACAGACTACTCAACTTTCTTATTTATACTGGCTCAACGCTTATTTCAGAAATCAATCTCAGAAAAAAACATACAAAATGTGGGTGCACAGGTGCAAGAGGATAAATTTAGCTACAGGAAAATTTCAAACTACGACGTGTTTTGAGATGTTTTTTCAAAACCGTCTTCAACGTTCAGCATAGCAAATTTAAAGCTTAAAATCGTAACTTTATGACCTTGTATAGCAGGTAAAATGAAATATGATCATCAAACCAAATTAAATATTATTTCAAAGTAGACACCCTGGCCTGTAATCTCCATAGTTAAGTTTTTCTAAATGCATAAATTGCAACTAACAAAGCGATTAATATTGCAATTGATGGTATATTTAGAAAAGGTTTGTTTTTAAACGTTAACCTAAAACGCACTTATTTTACTACCAATAATTTCGAAATGACTGCCAAAATGGATAAAAGATCACCAAATTGTGTTTCATGATATATTGTAGAAATGAAGCTATTTTTCTTTTTATTCTATACTATAAAAATATATAAAAGCCTTTGAATTTAATTTTAGACCAAATATTTTATATTATTGCTAAATAGATGTCACCAATATTTTATATCACAACTTACAATTCAGTAATTTTTGCTGAGACAAAAAGCTAAATGTACCGTGTAATAAGCTATAAGTAACTTGTCGATGGTGCAATTTATTTTTTAATACCAATTTTAATATTGCGTATCCCAAATACATATAACTTTTTCATTGTTTTATGATTTAATTAATTAATTAGAACATGATATGATAACATAACCAAATAATACTGCATCTTTGACTAAAGTAGGTAATAAAATGAAGCAATGGTAGGAAAAAGAAAGAGTGGTATTTAATCGCACAGCAAAAAAGGATACACAGAAACAATTTTTATGTTTTAAATAATTTATGTGACCTTAAGTTTTAGTTTTTAAGTTTAGATATTTTATGTGTACTTAAGTAAGATATGTTTTAAGTATGTTTCATTGTTCTTACATGTTCAACCTAACAAGAAGGATAAAGGGAGCTTTGCTTCGCTCACCCCCTTTACCTGATATTGGCTGTGAAAATCAGGAATGTTGATATGTAGTTGAATATTTCCCATAATATAGATTTATTTGCGGTAATGATGTTACTCTTTTAGTAAAACTACTTTTGGTGATCATTTATCCATTTTGGTAAGGAAAAATATTTTTAATACAAAACGTTTAATTATTTTGATGATTGTATGTTTATTTTTGAACTTAAAGCATTGTTTTAGGCACATCGGTTTAAAGAGTATTTGATACTTAGTCTTAGGGACACAATCATTTTGGTGATAATTTTAATTGTAGCCTTTAGAAAATGAGAGATGGTTAAGTGATAATCTCTATTATTTAAGAACTGACTCATCATGTTTACTAAGATTATTTTATTTTTGTCCAAGGGACGCGCCACTGTGCGACTTATCGCGAGTGTGTGAGCGAGACTGCAAAAGCTTAGGTACTAGTAGTTACTAACCGCTGCCTCGCTCATGCGATAGGTAACTAAATCCTTATTTATATACAACTAGAACAACTTGAAAGTTGGTGGGTTGCTGCTCTATGGTAGAAAAAAATAATGTTGTAGTCACATTAATTCGTTACGATTATCCGAATAATACCCATTCCTAGATTAATTATTGATCCATCAATCGATTAATCGACGTACCTACCTATTTTTCTCATTGAATCGATATGTCTTCGATTTACTCCATCGATTTTTATTACATAAGGTGTATAAAGCTTGCAACATTTAAAGTAAAAAAGAGTGAATCTTTTTCAGCTTTTAAAAAGATAAAACATATTTTGACGAGTACAGAAGTACTTGCTCATTACGACCCCAATAAACAGTTGATTCTCACTTGTGACGCGAGCCCAGTAGGTATCGGCGGGGTGTTGACACAAGTAGACGGAGAGGGGATGGAACGACCGGTTTCATATGTGTCGCGCTCTTTATCACAAGCGGAAAATAATTATTCCCAGATAGACCGGGAAGCGCTAGCTATTGTATTTAGTCTGCGGAAACTGCATCAATATGTGTATGGTAGACAGTTTACCTTGCGTACGGACCACAAACCCCTCGTAAGTATTTTTGGCCCCAAACAAGGAATCCCAATGATGGCAGCTAGCCGGTTGCAACGCTGGTCAGTCATTCTTGCAACATACACATATGATATTCAATACATTAATACCAAACGAAACGGGGCGGATAGTCTATCACGGTTGCCAATACAGGCGGAGGAAGGAAACGAAAAGTTAAGAATGCCAGAGCAAAGCCATCTTCATTTCGTGGCAGATGAAATGTTACTAGACTACCATGAGGTGAAGAAACAAACATGCATGGATCCGTTGTTGAGCAGGGTTCTAGGTTATATTAGGACCGGGTGGCCGGAAATCAACGAAAACAAAACGCTCCAACCGTACTTTAATCGCAGATCAGAGCTTTATGAAGAACTTGGCTGCGTCATGTGGGGCCACCGGGTAGTAATACCTACAGCTTGTACACAAAAGGTTTTAAAGGATTTGCATGAATGTCACATGGGTATAGTTAAAACAAAAGGCATAGCACGCAGTTATGTGTGGTGGCCGGGCGTGGACGAGGCGGTAGAAGCGTTGTGCCGGGGCTGCGTGGTGTGCACGGCGGAGGCGGACGCGCCGCCGCGCCAGGCGCCTGCGCCGTGGCCGTGGCCTGCCCAGCAGTGGTCACGGATACACGCTGACTTTTTAGGTCCAATAGAGGGAAAACTCTTTTTGTTGGTAGTGGACGCTTGAACAAAGTGGTTAGAAGTATTTAATGTACCCAGCACGAGCGTTAATCATGTCATTAGCAGATTTAGTGAACTGTTTGCTAGATGGGGAATCCCGAGGCAACTGGTGACAGACAATGGCCCCCCTTTTTCCAGTGGGGAAATGGCATCTTATCTGAATAGGCAGGGCATAAAACACTCGTTCTCTGCGCCATATCACCCAGCGTCAAATGGCGCGGCGGAAAATGCTGTCAGGACTATTAAAAGGGTGATTAAAAAGGCGATGCGGCAACGTCATAATTTAGATTTAGCTATTCAAACGTTCTTACTATATTACCGCAACACTGAACATTGCACGACCGGCGAAAGTCCCGCTTCGCTTATGTTAGGGCGGCCACTTAGGACCAAGTTCGACTTGCTCCGACCGGACTGCGAGGCGAGAGTGCAGGCGGCGCAGGAGCGGCAGCGCGGGCAGCGGGGCGGCGGCGGCGCGAGCGCGGGCGCGGCGGCGCGGCGCACGCTGCGGGACGGCGAGCAGGTGTGGTTGCGGCAATATCGCAGCACGGACCGCTGGGCGCCGGGTACGGTCGCACAGCGTGTGGGTTCATTGGACTATAGGGTTGTTGATGCACTAGGCCGAAATCATCATAGGCATGTCGATCAGCTAAGACAGCGAAATAGGAGTTCCTTAGTAAGTCCAATAACTCAGCCAGTTGATACTCAAATAATTATTCCTGGCCAGGATGTCGCACCTGGGGACGTATGGGCCTCCCCTCCGACTTCTCCACAGGTTCGGGCGAGCCTGAGCGAAGCAGGGCCTGGTAGGGCGACAACGAGTGTCACGCCAAACGCATCTGTACTGGAAGACGATCCGGCGACTACGTCAAGCGAAATACTTTTGGATGCTACTACCCCTGCTGTACCTACCACCTTTCGGCCGATACGGCAATGTCGACTAACGAAACCTCCAAATTATAAAATTTAACAACTTCTATATTTTTTGTTGTATTGTGTATTAGGTATATAGGTATTGGTAGGTAACTATTTTTTTTTTATATACATATTTACAGCCTAGCTAGTAGTCTAGTAGTCTAGTAGCCGTACTTTGCGTAAATTCGTAAATATTAAGACAAGCCTAAAATTTAAAAGTCTACATTAGCCCATATGTGAAAGTTTTTTCAATGTTAGATGAGTTAGTTATAATTTAAATGTATTTTATGTGGTACATTGGTTCCTGAGTTCGCATTTGTTTAACTATTAAGTTCCCACAGTATGCGTTTATTATTTTTTTTAATGTTTTTTATTATTATTATTTTAAGAAATTAAAGGGGGGTAAATAAGGGGAAGATACTGTACTATATGTGGGTAGTTTCCACCTTCCTCAGTCGAGAATAAACCTTGGAACGAACACGCGTATTTTATTATTCGCCGATACTTTAGTTCACAGTTGACAATTTATTGTTAAATGCTGGTAAGACCAAATGTATCAAATTCTCACTTCCAAATGTCAGGCAAGTTGGGACCAGTTTAGTGTTGGACAGCAATTCGGTAGAATTTGTAAATGACACGAAGTTTCTTGGAATAACCATTGATGTGCAGTAGGTGCATTGATAAATCAATCTGTGGGAGTTTCTACGCCCTTCTTCTCCCACAGTGGTCCAATGTAGTGAAGTGGCAAAAATTACGATTGCTAAGTATATGTAAATATCTACAGTAATAAAGACATTTGGAATTTTGATATTTTATATATTTTTACGTATATAATTAAGGAATGGATGTTTAGGTCCGCTTGCAATACTTTGGTCAGCCGCGCGATTACCGCGCCGAAGTCGCCCTCGCACGCACGGTTTTCATTCAGAAAATTGCTGCTCCTCAGCCGCGCGAATATCGCACGGCATGAGGCATGAGGTATGATGACAGTGCACTATGATTATACCTCATAGATAAAATCATAGGTCTATATGAATAGACTATGAAAAGTAAACAAGTACATATGTTTTTATGATGATGATGATACTCAAATTGATAAGAATAACGTTACTGTACTTTAAACTTCTTTTTTTTTATTCTAAATAGAGTTTTACGAACACTTTTTGAACGTCATTTGAAACTTTATAATGCAAGAAAAAGTACTACCGCTTCGGAAAGTGTTATGGCAGATACACATTATTTATGCGTCAGAGTAATGTACTCGAAAGATAATCCATGATATCACTCCGTTAATTTATTCCCTGTAGGAAGAGTTTTCGTAAAGACTCAAGAAGTTGCAACATATGAATTAGGTAACATAGGAAAACTTCGAAGTTTGCCTCCGTATATACCATATTAAATAACTCTGTTTTGCCACATGCTAGTTTGACAATATTATTCAGGTCCATTTCGTATCTAATCACAAATAATGATATGAATATTATATCTTAGGGCGCGAGTATCGGTAAATTTAGCAACTCGATTTGTGGTGGTTGAATTTGTAGTCATAACCATATGAAAACAAAGTTTATAACAGCACAAATTGCAATTTGGCTGTGGCAAACAGTGCGAAAATTGTGTGTTAATAGGGTTCTGTACCCGAAGGGTCCAAACGTAGCCCTATTGCTGTCACTCACGTGCTCCATCCGTCCGACCGTCGTCTCGCAGGTTTTACACCTTTTTTAAAATTTTCACAGTATAAAAAATTCGTAACCCAGAGCTACACAAAAGTTGATAAAACATATTATTAAATATTTTTGAGGGGGACTCCCATACCGCCAAAAGGGAGCGTGAAAAATAAATTTTACTTACCCCATCGTGGATTGTATAGATCTTTTTGAGTATATAAATAATCTATTTTTTGTTTTTAACCTATTAGAAAACAAAGGAATGAGAAGTAACCAAAGTCAGATTTTTTATAAAATTTTGTATCGAAGAGAGTCAGACTCAGAGTAATTTTTTTTATTGAATATAAATAAATAAATTATCTTACTCAACGTCAAAATTATACTTACTTATAACTACAAGTAATTTTTTTTTATATAAAAAAAGACCACCGTTTCGGAAGGTGGGGCTCGGGGTTAAGAAGAAACGGCAAGAAACTCCCTCATATGTTTTTTTTTAAAGTGACTTTACAACAGGTACTGGTTTCGGTCTAAGGAAATTCGCCGGCGAATGATAGACTTGATCCATCGCCCCTCGTCGAATTTCTGTGCGCTGAGATGGTATGGACCATGCAGTTTTGTCATCTAAGTATTCCTTAATACTATCTACAATAGGAATTTCTTATCAGCTCATTTTTAACATAGTTTTTGAACCTCTTTTCAGGAAGGATGATTCCTGTGGTATTTTATTGTAGAAGCAAATACAGTGCCCCATGAATGATGTGCCTACTTTACTTAGTCTAAATAATGGTAGTGCTAACCTATTTCTATTTCTAGTGTTAATTGTATGTAACCTACAATTTTATATAAAGATATGTTTTTTCTTACATGCATGATATTCTCGTATATATATTGACAGGTAACCGTAAGTTTATTAATTTCTTTGAATTTTTCTCTTAATGATTCTCTAGCATCTTATTGATATATCGCCCTGATCGCCCTTTTTTGTAAGACAAATATCGTATTTATATCTGCTGCTCTCTCCCAGAGCAATATTCCATAAGACATAATACTGTGAAAATAACTAAAGTAAACCAATCTGGCAGTTTCAACATCTGTAAGATATCTGATTTGTCTGACCGCAAAAGCGGCTGAGCTAAGTCTTCGTGCGACATTAGTTATGTGAGGACCCCATTGATGTTTCAAATCTATAGTGATTCCGAGAAAGATTGTGTCCTCAACGAGGTCCAATCTTTCAGATCCTATTCTTACACTGCTTTCAACCTGTCGTACATTAGGCAATCAAAAATTGATATATTTAGTCTTCTTTGAGTTTAATAACAGGTTGTTTACATTGAACCAACTTAACACATGAGAGAGTGTACTATTTGCGTCGTCTAAAATTTCTTCTTGTCTATTCACCTTGAAAATTATAGATGTTTCATCAGCAAATAGAACAATCTAAGTCATTTTTTCCACCATATAAGGCAGGTCATTCATTTACACTAAGATTCATATGGGTTCCAGTGGACTTGCATCTGTTTATATTTACTTTTAGTAATCTTTCCATCAAATAAGGTTCCATTAATTTTAACGCATTATCTTTGATACCATAGTGTTGTAGTTTGAGCAAAAGAGTTTGATGGTCCACACAGTCAAAGGCCTTGTGGAAAGATCACAGAAAATACCAACCGCATCCTGTGATCCTTCCCACGCACTATAAATGTGTTCTACTAGCGCTACTCCGGCGTCTGTTGTTGATCTGAAGAAATGTTTTTACCCATTTACCTATGACCTGAAATGAAAATTTGGTGAAATATTATAATAAATCAGATATCTTCTCAGAAGTTTTACGACTTATATGATACATTTGTTACGGAACCCTAAATGTAAGAAGTCCGACAAGCACTTGGGCGTTTTGTTCGGTATTCAAAAACCACTGATTATTTGATTTATGATGTTTTAAATAAAATAAAAAATTGACGAAAGAACCATATCAATATAATTTTTAAATCTCAAGAAGATTGCAAATTTTAGCTGAATGACACGTATTTTTTTATTTACTTTTACGAATTGCCGCTGACGCACAATATTTCAAAACATAAACATTGAAAGAAAAGAATGTCTTCATAACATGTATTTATCAGGATTTAAAAACAGCGCTATTCTCTAAAAGTAGACCCCTTTTAGAGAATAGCGCTTCAAAGATCGGCATTTGACAATACCCAGCATCTTAATATGAATGAATTCCGTGTGTGTTCTAAATTCTTCCATTTGTGTGTAATGTATATATATATATTTATTCCTTATTCTCATTTAAAAAATCTAAATTGTTTTTGTGTTTATGTGTTCACTGTTCTTATAATAAATGTTTCTTGTACTTCTTCTTCGTATATATTATTAAATTTCATGGAGTTTCAAATAACCGTTTAAAAGTGGGCACAATTATGTTGTTCTATTTTATGGGGCTTCTGGCTATAGCGACATTATTGACGTTCACGTTTTTAATAAATTGGGTATGGCCATCTGGCCCTGCATATTGCGGGGTCCTACATACTATGATCTTACTGTAGACAAATAATAATAATAATGAAAAAGGTCAAATGCAAGTCTAACTCGCGCAAGAAGGGTTCGGTATCACCGCACAATGGTAGGGATGGTGTGGAGTGAATAGTTTGGATTTAGCATAATATTATTTACAAAGTTATTGGTGTGGCTTCTTTTACTATCTATGTACGTAACCAGGTGCATTCATAAGTTTGTATGTGGTATTGAAAGAATTATTGTATGGGAGCCCCCTTGTTTTTTTTTTTTTTTTAGTATTTGTTCTTATAGCGGCAATAGAAATACATCATCTGTGAAAAATTTAACTGTCTAACTATCACGGTTCATGAGATACAGCCTGCTGACAGACGGACAGCGGAGTCTTAGTACCGTTTTTAGGGTCCCGTTTTTATCCCCTAAAAATGAAAGGAGAATATGGGCCTCGCTGAAAATTGAAGAATCCTCGGTAGTAATGCTGATCAGAGAATATTTATATGCTGATAAAAATCTTTACTTTACATAAAGGTACGAGTGTAGATATCAAAAACAATCTGAGTCTTCAGAAAATATAAATTCCTCATTATCCTCGATATAAAATAGTTTTTAAAAAAGGGCACAAAAAAGGGGATTGTGTAAATATTTTTAGAGAACTTCGTGGTTTTCCGGAAACAAACATGAAGTTGGCGGAAAGTTGGAGTTTTTAAGGAAACACAAACAATAGGTAGGTATAAAAAGTTCGTCGTTTGTTGCGTTTAACCACAGGTACTCGTATGTGAGAAACAATGTTATTATAAGGTTAGTATTTAATCGCACATCAAAAACACTGATTTGCACAGCAAAATGGGATCAGCAAAACACTTTTTATGTTTTAACTATTTTATGTGTACTCAAGTTTATGTTTTAATGTTTTGATGTCCAGTTTAATGATTCCCTTATTATAATGTACCATAAGAAATTATTTGCGATTGCAAGAAACCTAATGTCGGGGGTAATTAAGCAAACATATCATTGAAACAAACTACATATTTTATGTGATTTCAAAACGTAAAGATAGTAAACAAACATTGCTCAACGGAAAAATATTTTACTATTTGCCTGTTAATAGGCTAAAATCCAGCACGCCTTGTGGTACGGTACACTTTATGAAGAAACTATTATGTTCGAGCTTTAACATAGTGATTTAAGTTCATGTTTAGATTTCCCAGAATATCATTGAAATCTCACTTTCTAAATATACTCAATAAATAATATAATATAATAAGTAATGTAGCCCATTAATGTCCCCACCAAGGGGCACATACCTTTACCCAGATGCGAGTAAGATTGGGCTACTCCATCACGCTGGCTCCGTGCGGGTTGGTGGAGGGGTTTTACGGATACTACTACCAAGTAGCGATAGTAGCCTGGACCCAGCTTAACGTGTCATCCGAAACACGGAACGTCCGATAATGTACTTTAGATAAATAACTTATACCATTGGTACATTGTCAGCATTCGTATCTGCATCTCCTGTGTGAGAAGCAAGCGTAGACCAATTAGACCCCGGAGCACTTACTCAAAAAATAAAACAAAAATAAATTCTATGGGCTGCAATTTAATGTGATGCAGCGTCTGCGAGAATCTTTGTGACATATCTAAGGCATCTCGTAATCTCGCAGGCGCTACCAAAGAGTTTGGAACGACAGGCTATGGCTATACAGTACAATATATAGGACGCCTCTGTGGCACTGCGTTTGTGGCTCTGCCTAGCATGCGAGAGGTCCCGGGTTCGACCCCCAGCAAGGGATAAAGAAAAAAGAAATCTTTGTCTTAGATATTTATATATATATAAATATAATCAGCCACAGCATCTAGTAGATGATTGTTGCAGCGCTGGTGGGTTGGCAGCATCCTACATCGTCGTTCATGGCTTTAGAGTCCTATTGCTGCCCGGCGTTTCTTGTTACATCGATCGCAAGTCCATTGTGGTTCCGTTGGAGGAGCTGAGGCGCGACGAAGTTTTTTCCGCTTGCTATTCTCCAGCCAGTCTTCATCGTGTTTTGATTCTCCGGTCTTGATATCGTGACGCCATCCAGGTCACATTTTAGCGCGTGCAATCGAGGATTGGTATTCCCAAGCTGATCATGTTCCGTTTGCTGGAGTCTTTGAATGAAGAAATTTGCTTTCGCTATCTGGCTCAGCTGGCTTGGGAGTCTCTCGAGTGCCATACGATGTACGTGGCCAAGCCAGCGTAACCTTCTTTGTTTTAGCATAGCGGTCAAGATTCAGTAGCTTGTCTTCAAGAGAACTCCTCGTTGCTTATGATATCGTTCCAAGTGACTCCAAGAATAATACTCAGACAGAGCATATGGAGTTGAGTTGAGTTTCAGTTTTTGTTTGGCGAATGTAGTCACATGTTTCCGAAGTATACAACAATTTACTCAGGACGCAGGTCTTGCATATAAGGATTTTTGTGCGAACAGTTAGTTTGTTGTTTATTTAAATGCTTTCAAACAGCCTTCTAAACGCAGATAGCAGAAGTGTTCCACGACATCGAGGATGGCACCGTCGCGTGAGATCTCAGGAGGCTGACTTACGCCCTGTACCATGATGACGATCTTCTTGGTGTTAACGCTCACAGAAAAGATGACAGGCCTTACAAAATCTCGTTACCAGTTCTTGTAGTTCGCCTTCAGAGTCTGAAACTAGTGCGTGCAGCATCATTTGCATACAGCAGCTCTCTGGCAATTAAATCCATACGCTTATTTTTGGACTTCAGTAGATTAATGTTGTGGATTCTTCCAACCTTTCTTGTATGCAGGTGTACTCTGACGTTGCAATCCTCAAATGCAGTCAAGAGAAGCTCCAATCGAAAAATGCCAAAGAGGGTAGGACTTAGTACGCAGTACAGCCTGACTCCGCGGTTAATGCCGAAGGGAGCTGATCTTTCTTTCACACACACATCACATCACAAAGCCTCTCATGTTATCGTTAAAGGACCTAATTATGTTTAAAAGTTTTGGAGGGCACCCGATTTTGCACAGTACCTCGTGAAGCCCCATCCTGCTCATAGTATCAAGGGCCTTATTAAGGTAGACGAAGGATATGTATAGCGGTAAACGATGTTCACGGCATTTGTCCTGCAGTTGTCGAAGGGTAAATATTATATCATTGGTCGATCGGCCAGCGCTGAATCCACACTGGGGCTCTGGATAAATCTGAGCGGCTAAGGTATCCAGTCTTCGTAATACAACTTTCTTAAATGCCTTTCCTGCAATTCTCAATAGAGCAATATACCCCTGTAGTTATTACAGTCGCCTCTGTCTCCTTTGCCTTTATACAAGGTAATTATCTCTGAATCCTTCATATCCTGGGGAATGGTTTCCTCATACCCAGAGCTTAGTAACAAAGCGTACGGAGGTAAGTTGTCAAGACCCGTGATCTTGCCTAATTTCATGCTTCGAGTTGCAGCGAAGAATTTATCGCCTATTGGAGTAACATCAAGTTCAGTCACCGGAGGTCGAGGGGCAAGACTGGTCAGTGCATCGGGATGTAAAGCAACCTCCTGTGAGTACAGGTTTAAGTAATGTTGTGCCCACCTTTCAAGTTCCTCTTTCTTATCTGCAATCGTATTTCCCGATGGAAGTTCCGATTGGTCTTTGATTGCGGCACGTTTTCTTTAAGTAGGACCGATTGCAGTATTGTTGTATACTGGATGTTTATATTTGAGTAATATTGCTGTTTCTGGTTCCCACGATACAGGGAATCCCAGTGCGGGGCCAGAAGCAATGTAAGTGCTTATATGTAAATTATGTTTAATTCTGTACAATAATTGCAGTGCATAGGAAAGTTCTCAAGAGGATCACCTTCCTTTCGCTCGCCCTTACAAAGTTGCACTTCTGCTAATACTTTTAAAATTAAATAACAGAAATAAAGGCTAGTCTAACAAAGTCCAGAGTGAACTGTCTCTTTTTAACGTCAACTTAAAATTTAGATCGGGTAAGAAAACTTCTAACGATGCTTAAATAATCTGACAGTTTCGAGTGAAATCTGAGTGCCATCTCTTGTTTCAAAATTTTATAGCTTTTTACATCTGCGCCTAATTAATAATAATTTCAATCTACAGCCAAGTCGATGCAATACGCTATTGTGGTGGTGGTAGACAATTT
The DNA here is from genome assembly GCA_949825045.1 of Argyresthia goedartella. Taxonomy (NCBI): domain Eukaryota; kingdom Metazoa; phylum Arthropoda; class Insecta; order Lepidoptera; family Argyresthiidae; genus Argyresthia; species Argyresthia goedartella. The sequence continues at coordinate 22,380,330 of OX463807.1, forward strand.
AGATAATTGTTATGAACGGTGAAAGCGGTAATTTTTTCGTAAGTTCGAACCCACCAAAACAATAATCTGAAAATGGGAGCCAAGTTCAATATTAACAATATCGTGGGTGTGGAGTTCGCCGACAAAAGTTTTGAGATCTAAATGAATGCACCGATGAGAATTGAAATTGAACTTGAAATTGAACTTGAAATTGAACTGAAAGTCTAACGTTACACCAAGTAGGTAACTTAACACAGATTGAAGTTAAAGATTTATCTTGGCTAGTTTTTATAGTCAAATTAAATTTTAGAAGGGAAGATACGTTGACCTCACAAATATACAACGACGTAAGAAGCATAAAACATTATAACACTAACAAGTAAATTATTACCCAAATATAAGATGGAAATATACTATTCTGATATTGTCATTACTTTTTCAGGTTTTTAGGTTTCTAGATTTATTGGACTACCTTGTCAAATAATAGGTGGAGCCACGTATGCATTTGAATCCTCCACCCAGTTGCCACTTTCAACAATCGACTAATTTCTGGGATTTTTCTGTGATAATTGGTTATAAGAATTCAACATATCAAACAACAAATGTTATGTATTTCACGTATGTGTGTAATGTGATGAAATGAAACTACTACAATACTTCGTTTTGTATTTTTTGGCAGCGGTTTTTATACAATTTACAGCAGACAGAAAGTAATTGATTGATCGCACCATACTTGTAATTCAGAAGCGTGAAATCGACGTTAGGGGATCCAATGATTTTGACAGTTGCAAAGCCGATTCCTCAATTTTCTGACGATTTGAAATAATAAATGGAGGTGGATGAATTCTGAATTTTAAACATGGGTCAAAAGAGTGAGGCTTTATTTATGCTAAGGCTCTCCCAGTGATATTTTATCTTTGTAAATGATTAATTTCGGGGAACATTTTAAAGAGTCTGATGAAGTGATATAAATTCCGGTAATTTGTTGTTTAAGGGCCTGTTTCATAATATCCGGATATACGCTATGTGATAGGTAAGCCTTAAATTTTGTACGTGAAATCACGATTAATTTATCACATAGGGGTTATCCGGACATTATAAATCAGGCCATGAGTTTATCTCTATATTATATGTACTGTAAGTAATCAACAGTTATCTAGATTTTAGGAGTTGTGGATTTATAAGCGTTTTTTTTGACCATGTTGGTTTACTTATTTTTAGGTTTCCGTATTTTTAAAAGGAAAAACGGAACCAATAAGGGATCACTCGTATGCCCGTCCGTTAGTGTGTCTAGACCTGATAAGTTTAAATTAGGTATACCTATGTATTTATGTGGCCTTAACACGAACGTTACGTAAACAAATACATTTTGAATTTGAGGGGCACTTTCCGGCAAATAAAAAAATGAAAAAAAAAAATCTTTCAAGCAGTATCGCGTGACATGTCAAATAATAGAGGGCTTGTTACGAAGATTCCAATTTTTTTTCGTATATTGAAATACTTAGTAGAAAAATATTAAGTATTTTACAAAAATAAAAAATACAAAAAAGTGGCCAACTGCGAGTCGGACGGCCCATGAAGGGTTCTGTTGTAGCAAGTAATTATGTCACTGGATGTTTGTGTTGTAACTTTGTTTTTTATAGTCTTTGTATCAATGACAAAGTTATCTTTGGGTTTTTTGATTAATGTTTATATCTTAAAAACCGCTTATTTTATTTTGTTCAAACCAATTTTCGTTGAAAGTGTGTATTGAAATACATAGCAGAAAAGTATGGAAGCTGTTAGGACAATGGCGTATTGGTAATCACAGATCCAGACACAGATCCAAAGTCTCCTTACGAAAGCATAAAAACGGTCCTAGAACAAAAACTATTCCAAGACGTAATGGTGTATAAAATATGAATAGAATTCAAGGAGCATTGCATAAGGTCCCGAACTCGGCAATATGTTCCGGGGTCCCAGTGGTAGGATATGTCTCCATTTTGCGCCCCCAAGCGTATATAATTTAGGCAATAAAGACTCTTTAAGGAAGAACTTTCTGAAATATTTATTTCATTTCGCGAGCCAGTTCTACTGGTTTGTTATTATCATTGCTGTCCTTTCATCAGACTTAGATTATTTACGCAAAATGTTGTAAAGATAGAGTGACGATGTCTTCCAAGCAAAAGATAAATAATACAAGAACACAAGAATAACAAACTAGTGTACTAGTAAGAGTATAGAAGGATAATATGGATGGATCTAATTGCGATCGATCTTTTACTCTTTGTACCAAATCTACTGAATTATTTATTTGATTTTTACGAGGTTTAAAAACAACTTTAATATTAACAACTCCTTCAGCTTATTAAATGCTACTGAAGATATTACGGCTCAATTTTCAGAGAGAGACATGTTCTCAATAGTTCGGATGTTTCCTCTTACCTCTTATTGCCTTAATTTGATTCAGTGAAAATTCACATGAAATCTATCTAACAAATACATAACACCAATCCTCAAAAAAACTCTCTCATTCCCCAGTAACCTCAAATCTAATTTCGGATACAAAATACAAAATAAGTTGTAGGTCAGACCCCTTGGAATAATTATATAGGTATTTCATTTCTGGATCCAAATGGCAATCATTAACAATGGTTGGAGTCGGATATTCGAGGTATAACTCTCCTGAGGCAACTGAAGAAATAAATTACTGAGCAAATCCAGTAGCGTACCTTAATTATTGAAGCTGAGAATAATGTTGAGCCCTCGGAGCAACATGACAAGACTAGAGTGGATGATTATGGCTATGTTCGAGTTCAAGTCACTTATTTGTGATGAAGTATTTGGACAGTCTGGGCAACAAACGAATCTACTGAATAACATAGATGCAAGGATATCGATACAAACCTGTACATAAGTAATTATTGCGAAAGACATTTCGTATTCCGAAGAAGAATTAAAAGTTTGACAAACCTTCGATTCTACATACTTTTAAACTTAAAAATATAATTTTGCCTCACCTTTTTTGTCACACATTACGTTTTAATTTTAAAACAATTCTTCTGGGGTAAACTTGCCCCAAAGAAAGTTATAGAGTTAAAATATGTGAGTTGGTCGAGTGGATTTGTTATGTTGTTTGTTGTTGTGAGCCTTGTGAGCTCAGACTCATTCACTAAGCTAATAGTAAAATTGAATTCCCTGAATACCGCGGTTGATATGATGTCAAATTAATTAGATCGGCGAAATGTTTCAAGAAACTTTCCGGAATTGGAAAAAAACCTTGAAAAACTTTTTTTTATCGTTGATTCAAAAGCTAATAAACGATGGAAATTTGCAAATACCTGCCAAGTTGTTTGTTTTAAAGAATCTCTATAAAGTAAAGTCTATCTACATTGTATATAGCCCAGGTTATTTAGAGTTTCAATTTGGAATGTGAGTCAATAAGCTGAAAACTTGCATAAACCCTTTAATTGGGCATCCTTATCTTGTCCCAAAAGTGGCCATAAATAACGTGAAGGTTATTCAAGGTTCGAAGTTAAAAAAACAGTTTCTTCGCATATTTCTATGGCTTCAAAGATGAGGGCATCACCAAAACAATTTTAGGGCATACCATTATAAATATTGTCTCAAAAGTTACAATAAATTACGTGTTCGCGTCTCACGTTATTCAAGCTCAAAGTTATCAAAACGGTTTTGGCAAATATCTCGCCTTTGGTTTCAATATAGATGGCATCTTCATAAAATTCGTAGGCATAAACAATCTTAGCTGTTCTTGCATATGTTTTTGCAAAGGAGTATTGTTCCTTTGTTGATTGTGAATGTTTGCCATATTTTTTCGAGTCAACATAGCATTTCCAGTATCATACTTGTATCATTGAACGGGCAGGATTTGCTTTGCTACAGCTAAATAAATAATATTATTATATTCTCATTTGATTCTACCCCTTACAGCCTACAGCAATCTGATTCATAAAAGTACATTTCGAGCGAGATTTGATCAAATTTCCTGCGTCTCAAAAGATTTCCTCTCAAGGGGCTGAGATCCAAAATCATGTTGATGTAATCCAATTCAGTTTTTTCCAGTGGATACCCGTGACACGTATAAACACTAAAGTATTATTTGCGAGCTGTACTGAAAATCCTGCCAAGTGCGAATCGGTCTCGCACATGAATCCCGTCCGTACCGTAGGTACCATCGTACATCGCTACATTACCTACCAAGTCCATTTCTTGTTAAGTCCATTCGCTCAGACAGTGTCGTACACCCGCCCGCAAATGTGGTTATTATTTATATTTTTATTTATTTATTGTGAGTGAGTTCTTTTTATTTTATATTCCTAAACTAGCCTTACCTAAAATATAATCAATATCCTAACCCTTTATATTTTACCTAGATACGCGGCAGCGTATCAAAGCGAAGTACAAAATAACCATTTAGAGCCACTTTTGACACCTACGTAACTCAAAACCTCAAAATAAACATATAAAATTTAGTTCATTTACTTTATTTATTTACCTTCAAGGCTAACTCGGCCCACAAATTTCATCAATATAGCTTAATCGGCTATGAAAATACAACCATCTATAAATCGTGATTTTTCTCACTGACTGACTGACCTAACATCAATAACCTAATCCACTTCCAGATGACATAGCAAGTTGAAATTTGGCGACTAGCTGGGTAATTGTATGGTTACGAACATATTTTTTTTCTTTTTTTTTATAATTTGTAATATTTTCCAAAAAATATTTTATTTTATTTACACACTAAGTGCCTATCGAATTGTCATAGCAAAAAGGAACTTCAGTTTCGAAATCAACTAGACATAGAGCTAGCACAATATATTTTTATTAGCCCTAATGTTATTTGAACCACATACCGTAAGTATAGTACAGTCAGAGTCATGTAGTTAGTAGCAGCCAGAAAGGCTAAATAGATCGTATCACATCCTTACAATAAATATGTGTTACTATTTATTTGGCCACGTTGACTGCAATGTGCATATTATCATAAAATATATAAATATATAATGTTAAAGCACGTACCGAGGGAGCTTGTTGCGGCAAATGCACCTTGTGATTTCACAAAGCCTGCGTTGGCATTTCCTCAACTGCAGTTGTTTCCGAGACCTGGAATTGTCCAGAATGCTGGCGATTGATCCTACGGGATAACAAAGCCGAAACACCTGTGATGTCGCTGAATGTGCAGGTGCTAGGCTTAATGGAGACAAACTCAAAACTTTTGCTGCCTGTGTTGAGCAAATATGTTACATCGGCCGGGGTGGCCTCGGTGACTGCGTCTACATCTTCAGCGGGAACAAGGAAGACCGTGACTGTGGTGGGGGAGACTCCGGTACCAACAACCACGGTAATGTCACCTGTAGATGGAGGTTCGTCGTCTGCCACCAGCGCGAGGCTATAGATAGGCTTGCACGGGAGATGCGTCTAATACGGGAAGAATTGAGAGGCATGATATTGCAGTATTTGCTGTCGACACATGTCATTCTTTTTAATATTCACTGGTATGCTAATAACTTGCAAAATTTCGTGCTATGCAATTTGAGAGTCAGTTGTATCTAAATAATAACATAGATAACAACAATTATATGAAAGTTATCAAATTGTTTTTTTCTACGTAGGAGGTTATCAGGTCGTATTTTCCCTTTCGGATATAAATATATTGACATTCACAAATTTTGATTACTTAGGTAATTTTTTTACGTAACAGTAGAACTAAGGGTGGATGACACACTTATACTTCGCTGAATTATTTCAATGCATCCCGATGGAAGTTGTTTATTTCATTCTATTGCGTTTTCTTTGTTTAGTTCCGTTGTTATACGACAAACCAATAGTCTGTGTGAGTCCATAGTAGAGCTTGTTTATCGTACCTGGCAAGATTTAAGTGCACCTGCGCGCAAATCGGTGAACCAAAGACTCAGAAGAAGAGTACCACACAAGTATGCTTCATTCGACAACTTATGGAGTGGTTTCTGAATTATAGGCTGCAGGAGACTTGTATTCCATTAAAATCTGATTAATTTTAATCAAGATGATGATCATTAACCTAATTTATTTACAAAAGGTAATTATATCGAATTTGCCGACAAAAGATTTGATATCTAAATGGCCAACTTGAATGCCAAGTTCTGGACCTCTGATAACCCTGAAATTCTAACGTTACACAAAGTAGTACGTTAACTTAACGCAAATTGAAGTTCATGGAGACAACTCATAATAGAGACAATTATGAGTTAGCGCTTCAAAGGTGGGCATTTCACCGATTTTGACATTGCCCAGCGTCTTAACACACAATCTATGAATATTCGATTTCACTGCCTTAGCTTCATGAGGTACAGCCTGCCAATAATCAGACGGACAGATGGACGGGCCGCGGAGGTACTATTAGTTATAGGGTTCATCCGGGTACGGAATCCTAAAAATGTAGGAGACGGCAAACGCACGTAATATTAATAATTAGAGTGTCTAGCCTCTACTTGAATGGCCCTGTACTCTGTACCTATACTGTATGTTGGGTATTGCTGTAAGGTCCATAATCCCGTGTCTAAATATTCCGCCATGTTGATTCTCCCCGCGCAATTCTCTCTATTCTTTCGGTTCAGGTTTTCGTACCCAGACCGCGCCGCTGTAATAACATACCTACAACTTGACTTTAATAGTGATGCAGTTGTAGTTGAAAGTTGAAAACTAATGAGAAAGGCCTTTGCTGATGGAACCAAAACAATATTTTTACACATACATTGGTGTAGGTTTTTGGTATTTTCATTTGGAGTTTTCGTTGATAGATTAATGTCTTAACTATAAAATAAAATTTTAAAACACCCCCATGACACAATAAATGGAATCATAATACTAATATTTGGCTCACATGTTCCCTTGATAAGCTTATAACCTTCGAACTACTAAAACACAGCTAAGAACCATCGCAGGGCGCTATTCTACCATTTACAGAAAACGGCACTGAAATCCGTACACCCGTTTGAGAGCTAGAGTGCCACAAACACACATACACAGACATCGCTTCAAACTTATAACACTAATCCTTTTCCTCGTCAGGGGTTAAGAATAACATGACGGAAGACCATTATCAATTGTATTACTGGCTTAGCGTGGGCTTATCTGTGCCCTTTGCACCCCATATCAAATTGTCTTTCAATTAATAGTTATTACATCAGTACTATTTACCGCAGTCAAAGCAAATGACATATGTAAACAATAAAAAAATGAGCCCAAAATTAGTTGGTAAGAACGAAACTCGCAAACGGTTGGACCGATTTGGATGAACTTTTTAAAACTGTTCGTTTAATTCTAAAGAAAGTCCTTTCGAGGGCATTTTTTTGTAAAATGCAATTGTGACAGCCGAAAGTCTAAAAATTGTATGGGGATTTTCTTAGCGAATGGCACCTAATCTCGAAAGCTAATTGTAGATGACGCTGGTGCAGTTAAAGGCTGTCTAGCTGTCAAATTTGTTAAATTCTATTAATCTTCTTATAATATATGGCGTGCCAAACTCATTGAGATTAATTTTGCCAGGGTCAAGTTTATTTGAAAGATCACGTGATCATCGTGATCATGTGATCAATGATGATGTGAACCTAACATCAGAATACGAATGAAATTTTTTGCCTCCAACTTCACCACCGCCGCCACGCCACAAAGGCGGACACAGCTGCCTGCCATCCACGACGGGACGTCAGGGGGTAGCGCATCCAATTTGAAATTAGAATTTTTGACGAAAATAAAATTTCGTCTAAAATTCAAAGTGGCCATCGCACCAATTCTGCTAGCACAATGACCTCAGTAACAATGACGGGACAGCGATGGTCTACTTTTGGTATCCATTATTTGACGTTTGGAGTATAGTGGTAAAAATTCGATATATTGCTAATCATATAAATTCGTTATAAACCAAGGGATTAGAAAAACTTCAGAGAAAACATAACTAAAGTTATCGGGAACTACTCGTATTAGCAATCTAAAAACGCGTATACGATGCAAAGCCGGAAGTTTAGTTTAGTTTAGTTACATCTATAAATATTAAGGTCGGTTTCCGCAGTTGTAAAACGGACCTATAATTAAATTAATTAGAGAACATAAGGATCTATAATATAATTAGTGCGCGTCGTAGTGGGATAGTATGGAACCTTGTCGGCGTAATTGTATAAAAAGTTCTGATTCTGATCGCGCCCAGATTATTCCTACCTTTTGAGTTACCTATAAGACGTCTGATCATTAGATTTTAAGACAAAATATGATCTCAGATTTTACATTTTGATTAACATCACTATTCGTTTAAACAATTGTAGTTTTAGCTTTATTAACTAAATGTGAAATCTCATTTGTGGCCTCCGAAAGAGTAAGAGTAAAGGTAAGAGTGCTCAACAACCTAATCAAATATTAAGTCAATCTTAAAATCAGTCAAAGTAGGTACGAGGGTTGGACAACCAAAGTTGGTATAGCCGTTTTACAGGTTCGCTGCATTTTATAATTTTAAGACGCTAGGGAGAGGTACGTTATGATAAGATGATTTCTAATGTAAATAAATATGTATGACAGAAACATAAATGAAACAAGCATACACAAACTTAAACTTAAAAATATTTTTCTGTTCAAAGAAGTAAAGAAAAAAAACGGAAATCGGTAAGCCGTGACGGAAGGCCCAAATTTAAATCAAAAATTGTTTCAGTTTAGGCTGAAAAGTAAGTACTAAATAATCATACAGCCTCCAGCCTGTTTGCTTAGCAATCACGCCTCAATGAATATTGAAGCTGGAAGTATCAAAGGATACTTCCAGCTTCCATTCAGGAGGAGGAGGAGCATTCAAGGAGGCTTTAAAAAAGCAGAGTTAGCAGGTACTTACTTGGCAGATGTAAATTAAGGCGCGCTCGCCGGCACCTCAACAGTTTCCACTTGACTTTCCCGCAATCCTTGAACACACCACGTCCAACAAACTTTACTTTACAGTCCTAAACCTACGACGTTAAATATAACACCAAGAGAAAAACTTGAAAACTACTTATAATTAGACTAGTTTTAGTGATTCGCCTTCTTCGGGATTGGGTTCGTACGCTGGCGGGATTCGGAGTTAGCAAGTCTCGGGCAGAAGAGGGCCGGACGCTCCGTGCAGCGGACTTCGACGAGTGACGCCGGGAGCCGGGAGCAGCTCGCCTCGCGCCCGCCTAGCCGCCGCGAGCGGGAGAGATGCACGCTCGCAACCGAATACCGCACCTATACAAATAACCCGTAAGGTCCTCAATCCTCCCCAAAAATACAGACGCTCGCTGTCCCCGCACCGGCACTCCAAAACGGGAGGGGAGGGCTTTCACTCTCTCAATTTCACTAAGAGAGTATCTCCTGCAAGAGGGACAGTTCCAATTTATGTCTCCAACGTTTGGTTTAGAGTCTGTTTTGCGAGGTAAACGTCGAGATAAACACCTGACGTTCGACGTCATGCCAACAAACATATGCCCGCTTGGCGGTGTAGCAAATACCATAACGAATACTTTGGCTGAACACGCGCCATATTATGCAACGTTACTTTGCCTATATTGTGCACTCACGACATTTTCTGGTCCTTCGGACCGGATTTCGGGACATGTTGTTTTAGGGGCTTCAGCTCGTACGGCACACACAATCTGTTTGGGAATGTGTAAATGAGAAGTAATTAAAATACACCAAATAAAAATATATAAAAATGTACTGTTGTGCAAATCACCTGCTACATTCAATCTCCTTGGTTATTACTGTTTATGCTTTAAAGTTATACATTTGAGTTATAGCCTCAAAGGGAATTAATTAATTTAACATTTGTTTTAGCTTCTGTTGTAGTTGTGGTATAGGTTAATTATTTCTGTAACTTTTAGAATGCTGAGCGCTAGTGGAACTCAGAAACACCTTTAAATACAATAAGAACATATTTGTTTAAAACGTATCGTGGGGCTTTTAATTGAGCAATTCGTTGAGGTTCACAAGATGGAAAGGTAACACACTCTATTATCATTGGTTATATTTCTTTGATTGAATGCTAATGACAACGCAGATTTTTAAAATTGCTTACAAGACAAATGAATATAAAAATCGGTAAATATAATCACTTAAAAAGTGTCAAATTTTATTTACATTTATATTACACTACCCGAATCACCTATTCCTATATACAAGAGCAAATGGCTTGACTCTGCTCAAAAGCCACGTTTTGCTCGTTTGCAGCAATAAATATCGAAATTATTTGTTCAAGAACTTTTCAAAAGCAATATTCTCGAATGTACAAGTTTGAGTATGCATATGCAGCCGGGAAGCTGGCATCATGTCGGAAGTTCGGCGGCTACCGTGTAAACAAATGGAGTTGCTCCAAAACATTTTCAACTTTCCAGTTGCTTGTCCAGTTTTTTTATTCATTTTATCTGTCATTTTTTCGTATCCGGCGGCCATGGTTGATTATCGATTGACTGCGTTCCGGTAAATGGAATCGGAAAATTCTGTTGATGTTGTTTAGGGACCGTTCGGAAACATGATTGCAGATGATTATGAAACATTATTCTTATGCTGTGTTTCGTACCGACCAGTTTCGATTAATTTTGTTTATGATTAACAATAATCATACTTTACAATACAAACAAATAAATAAGTGGTCCAAATTAAGAGCGTGTAGCAGTATGACGGAGTACTTTCTTTGCAGTAAAGGCTGACCAGTGCTACCAATGCAATTGTCCGACGACATCAAATCTTCTTCTCTGCTTCTGCTCTGAAAAATTGATCTGCAACACGAATATTTTCGTGTGATGCTTTTTAACAACTTCAAATGTAATTTATAATCGTCGGATGACCCGTTTAATCGACTTCGGCAAGCTTTTATGAATAAATCCCCATCTAAAGCAACCATGTACCGCTATTGTAAATTTAAGTGCGGTGGCGTAACTTTGAGGACTGAGGAAAAAAGCAGTCATCATGCCTGCGGTTGCGAAATAAAATGTATTTTGGCGGTGAAAAATTTGATTCAACAAAATAGGCGACTCACGAACGAGGAGATTCAGCACATTCTGCTGAAAGGATCGGGAAGCGTCCATGACATTTTACACTGCCACCTTTGCATGAGGAGAATTTTTTCAAGCTGGGAACCTCACAACTTCACTGACGTCGCAGAAGCAGATGCGCGTGGAATAGTGCCGGGATATGATTTATAATTTTTGAAGCAATTTCATCCCGCCGCCGTGTTGATGACTCATAATCATAACAGGTGACGAATCTTGCATTTACCAAAATGATCCAGAAACAAAGCGCCAGTCAACAGTAAGGCTGTTTAACAATGAACTAACGCCAACGAAAATAAAGTGATCCAGAAGGCGGGAGTGGTACACTACGAAATGCTTGCTAGAAGTTTTAGCTGCTGCGAACAATAAGCGACCGAACACGGGGCTCCGAGGTCTTTTGCTCCACCATGGCAACGCACGCGAATACCCCGCGATCAAGACGAGGGACTTCCTAGACACTACGCTTGTTAAACTTTTGGGTCATCCTTCTTACAGTCCTGAGTTGGCACAATGAGACTTCTTCTAGTTCCAAATTTAATAAAATCTGCACAAGGAGATACAGTTTTGTCAGTGTTACTCATGGCTTTCGAGATGGCCTTATAGAAAGTATCAGCGGCAATCTAAAAAGTGCTCCGAAAATTGGTTTAGGCGCATTAACTATATAGATACTGGTGTGTGTGTGTGCGCCAACGATACTAGAGGGGGAGGAGGGGCGGCGTAGAGGGGCCGCAGGAGGTGAAGATTAATTTGGGCTGGAACAAGGTTTACATATAATAAGAGTATAGTGTAAATATTGTAGTTTACGTAATATTTTTAAATTTGTTCTCTCGCATATAGTTATAATGGCGTGTAGGCTGCTAAAATACATTAACTTGTGTTAATTGAATTAGTTTTGAGTTTAAATGTCTTTGACATTACTGTCGTCAGACATTTGATTTCGGTAGTTTACTGTCATTGTCTTAACTTTAGTCAGACGTCAAAATTACATTATTATTTGTGATTGTAACTTTGTTAACATTTTACTTCGGATGTTTTAGTGTATTTTCAGTTTTTCTGTTAGATACTGATGTGTCTTGTTTGTGTCCTGTTTGTGTTTTAGTTTCTAGGATTTTTTTAATGTATTAATTCATTTATAGTGCATAAATAATTAAATCCGTAGAGGTATGGTGTGGCGTTCGGCCTCTTTAATTTAGACTCATTCTCCACTTCTGTTTACCTTGTTTCGTAGCAACTGTTGCAGAATTTTTAGAGGACAAATCTAAAGCCTAAGTTACTATTGCTAAATCTATCAAATGAAATTATTAATTTTGTATGACATATTATTGTACTGACATTTATTTTATTGCATTACTGATAGTAAAATTCATTTAAATTAAATTGACATCCATTCTAAACAACAATAAAATTAAACTTATATTTGCACATTATTCCTAGTCTCGTGGTATGGCTCTTCTTATTTGTTATATTATTTGTAATTTTACTATATTATTGTAAATGTTAAATAACATTTGCACATCCTCATAGGATAAAATATAGTTTAGTTCAATAATTGTACATTACATCCTGAACACATATAATTGCAAATAAATGCCTTTGACTTCGACTTTGACTTAACAGGGCTGTTACTCTTCTAGTCTACTCTATTCACTCTCATGTGTCTTGTTATTGGAAATATATTTCCTTGTATAGCAATTAACAGTGGATCACTCGATGGCACTGCCGCCGTCGTTCTCCAAAAAGGAAGGCCAACAATTTTCTTTGCGTGACTTTTCAGAATATTTTTGTGAAATTCTTGTAAAATCACGCCGGCGTTACCATATGTTTCCGCAAAAATCATGAACTGACAGCTTGAGGCTTGAGCTTGTTGAAAGAATGATTTGTAGCTTTGTATAGAAGTATTATATTAATTAAAAGTTATTTGGCAGTAAGTAGTTTTACATTCTACTACGTCACCTTGCAAAGGTTGTTGACAAGAGACCCCCACAGGCTCACTCCACCGCTCCTCCGTCCCCTCGGGCACCGTTAGTGCCCTAACTTACTCTCACGCATTGAAAGAATTGGCTTGCCCATGACTTCTTTCAATACTCAGCAACCAGGATCCATATGAGGACAATCTTTCACAAATCGAACTAGGCCCATAGTAAGCTCAACAAGGCTTTTGTTATGGGTACTAGACGACGATATATTTAATACAGATAAATAAGTCAATGAAAGTCAAAGGCATTTATTTACAAATGTAGGTTGTTAAAACAATTTGGTGTTACTTAGTATCAGTTCACATAAAATAATGTTAGTAAGTATGGGCACACGTGACGCCAATTGAAATCAAAGTTGATGTCGATGCACTGATGTCAAACAATGGTAATAATTATTAAATTCATAGAGATTAAAGTAAAATGTATAAAGTAGTCAATTATATAATGGGACCGATGCTGAAGGCGACACAACTAAACTAAATGGCAAATGTCGGAGTAAACAATTCATGCTTTTTGATTATCTTGAACAAATTCTGCGACATTTTAGTATGCTTCTCACTATGAATATAGAAGAAGAGTATTCAACAAAATCAAAGGCCTTAGTCAGGTCCATGTACAATGCTGAGACTGGTACTCTATTGTCTATACTTGTAGATACCTTACAAAGGAAGTTATATATGGCCATTTCTATTGTTAGGGTTTACCTAAAACCTTTTTGCTCTGGGGCCGTTATTGTGTCTGTTTTCAAGGTATGACTATAGTTGACTATATATAACCTTCTCAAAACCCTTTGAGAAGATGGGAATTAAATGTTCTCCCTGTCATCCTTTTTTAATACTGGCTTGATTATGGATGTTTAAAGTCTATCTGGGAAAGTACCATTTTCAATACAGAGGATGGTAATGTAGCTGATGACTGGAGCTACTATAGCAATAACATCCTTTAGAACCTTTGTTGTGATATCATCGTTGCTTACACTGTTTGTTTTTTTTTGAACTTTTAATTATCAGTAATATGTCACGACTGGTTGATGCATTCATGAACATTGAATTACATACTCTGTTTAATGTGATATTTGTGTAGTGTATATTACCATTATCAGATGCTTGATTTATATAAAACTCATTAAAGGGCTCAGTCATTTCCTGTGTTTCTGTTATTCAGTTTGATTTTATTAATTTCTTCTTTTGGGTAATTATTTCATACTGAATGATTTATTATTTGCCATGTCATTTTAGGTTTATTTTGTGATGTCAGTAGGTTGTAATTGGTTGCTTTTTTATTAAATGTTTAATTCTGATGAGTGGGAAGCACAGGTTGTAGAACAGTTTGAATAAATCATGAAATTGGTTGAAAACTCCTTTGGCGTTATGACATGAATAATGAATATATGTCATGAAATGTCAAGCTAAGCAAGCATTCCTAAAACTTTCTCGGGAGCCTGGACTGAGACAGCTAAGGCCAAGGAGCGCAATTGGACCAGGCAACGTCCCTCCTTACTTTTTGAAGGCCTAACTGGTCCTAACTTTGGATTGTATTTGCAACCTAGATATGGAGCAAAGGAAATATCCTGCCAGATGGAAGCTCTCTTGAGATAGCCCTATTCCCAAGACAAATGACACTGCCTCTGTAAATTCATATCGATCGATCTATGTTCCTGCCCCGCTTGCAATCCTGAGTTCATTGGCAAAATTGTTTGAGTCAATCATATATGGTAAAATCAGTCCTCAGACTGCGTAGTGCGACTCCCAACACGCATTCAGGAGTCGTCGCTCAGTAACCATATCAGTTTCGATGTTAAATGCTTGACTTCCATAAATTTCTTTCTCAGTCTTTGGTAATTTGAGTGAAGTATTCGGATAACGTATGTCCTGTTTTTTTGTTTCTCTTATTTTTGCTATCCATTTATTTTTATTTAAGTCAGTAATTGTATCGTTTGATCCATCATCTGTTGTTGCGTGACTTGAATCATGGTAAGCATCTTCTCTAGGGTTTCATTTGTTGTTTTCTATTGTTTTGTCTCATTTGTCGTGTTTTCTCTTGATGAACTCTCTGTCTCATTCTGCTGTTTTTTTACTGTATGAGCACATATGCTCAGTATGGCATATCATATCGGGTTTTATTGTTTTATAGTTTAGTGTTTGTTGCTTCATAGCCGATTGTAGTTTGCTTGGCGTTTTGTTAGCGTTGATAAACTTAGGCGACGTTGATTTTTAATCTCCTCTTGGAATTTTGGACATTTTGCTTGTCTTGCAGTGTGGCCAGGCACGCGATAGTTTGAACAGAATTTGACTACGTTGCCTTCGCTGTCTGTTTCTTTCTCTGTTTCACTTCATTGTTGTATTCCGCATTGTGTTTGCACGTGGCAAAACTGTGGGCATCGTTTGCACTGTGTAACTGCTGTCAGTTTTACTTTGTATCGCTCCATTTTCACTTTTTGACAGAAGATTGTTGTGATGTGTTTTATATCGCGCATGTCGCGTTCGCCGTTGAATATAAGGATAATGGCTGAATTTTTAAGTGGCAATGGGCGTTCATGTTTTAGACCATATCGTGTTTCAATGTCTTCTATTATTTCTTCTTCAGTATAACCGCTAGATAATACTCCTTTGGCAACAACCTTTCTAGCGGGACGTCTTTCCTGTTTTGTTCCATAGGTGTAATACTCGAAATCAGGTCTGGTGCGTAGTTCTTCAATGAGTGCATTTCTATTCTCGAGCGATTTAGACGTAAATTGTAGCTTACCAGATCGTCGATCTGATTTTAAATAGCAGTTGGTTTTCCTTGCGAGCTGCGATACTTCCTTAAATATTTTTGACGTGTCTAGCCATGATTAGTTAGTGCAAATCACAGGTGGGAGTCATATTACACTCTTAATACCAGGAGAGGCATTTTCAGAAACTGTACTATTTAGTGCCGGTGAATTGTTAGTCGCTTTTAGGTGTAGTGGTTTCGTACGTTTCGCCACATTTGTGTTTTATAAGGGATTTGTCGGGCATTAACGCTTGCTATTTGTACTCGACTCGCTTGCGCATTCATCCAAGGTCGTCTCTGCAACTATAGTTTTGGTCCCTGACAGTGGCGCTGTGTTAGGGCTTTTATCATCAGATGTGGGTAGTCCGGAAATAATCTTCGATGTTTCGTTAGCAAATGTTTGCTCTTTTTGTGACTGATTTTGTTGTCGGCGAAGTATTTTTGGGTTATGTGTTTGATCGAATCTCACTAGATTTTCTTTAACTTTGGCTTATCGTATTTGTTCTAGGTGACTTTTTGTTAGCCATTCACCGACCATTTTTCCTTTGGGCGAATCTCGAAGATACGAACTTGTTGCTGTGACCTCATTTATCGGGCCACAATGTTGACTGGTTATAATCTCCTTGTTAAGAAATCTATCTTGATATAGGTGGGTTGTTTGCAGTTTTGACCTTTGTCGGGTCATTGATTCGTCCTTTATAGCTTTGCACTTGTATGGGATCATATTCACTGTTTGTTAAAGACGACTACATCTTTAGCGTAAGTAACATTCACAAGTAAACAAAAAAAAACCGCGAACGTTTACTATAGGTATGGACACCATACGCTTAGGTAAATAACACTACCGCTCGTTAAAGCTCCGCACGCCAACCCAATGTATAGTAAATTTAAATGTCTCGGCATTTTTCTTGACCAAAGGCATTTGCACTGTCTCTATCCCCTAACTTAAAAAAAAACTACAGAATGCTGGAGTTCGTGGACTTGCTCTTAAAATTTTACAAGACGATCTTTATGATCGCACTTAATGCGTGAAGATCGATAGCATCCCTAGCAGTCAGATACCTGTTGACTTCTGTGTAAGGCAGGGCAGCATTTTGGGTCCTATGCTGTTTTTTATTTATATTGTTGCGCTGCCGGCTCTTTGTATCAAAATTTTGATATATTTGCGTACGCAGATGATAGAGCGTTGCTAACATAAGATAAAACCTGAGATAAGACAAAACAGGGTGCTGAATTTGTCTGCTCGTGGTGATGGGATGGCTATCTCATAATTTGTTTACCCTTAACGTGGATAACACCAATATCAATCAATTTGTTTTACCCAAAGGTCCTCCTACAGATACCCGTTTGGTGAAGGCTCACACATGTGCACCTGATTCAAAAAGTTGCGACTGCCACTATCTGAGCGTGGTTAATAAGGTTTATTATCTTGGTGTCTATATTGAAGAAATATTGAGTGAGGGGGCTCATATTGTGGTTATCTGGGATTATCTTAGAAGGTTGATATACACAGTCAGGTCATAAGATCTGTCACACAATAAAAACTTTTGAATTTAGAACGCTGGCCACAAAAAAGTTTATTGAATTCGAATTTCGAATTTTTCATGAAAATTAAAATGTGTACTTTTTAGAATTTTCCTCATTTTTAAATATGGAGTGGACACTTAAAGAAGACCGTGTCGCAGTTATTGCGTTGCATCGTTGCGGTTACGCGCCAATTCAGATTTTCGACTTATTGAAAAATTTGAATGTAACCAAAAGATTCGTTTATCGTACCATAAAACGATACAATGAAGACTCTAGTGTAGATGTCAGGTCAAGAAGTGGTCGCCCTCGCTCTGTTAGTACTCCAGCAGTGATAAAAGCTGTGAAGGCGCGAATTCAAAGAAATCCCATACGTAAGCAGAAACTGTTGGCCCTTCAGATGGGGTTAAGCAGGACCACGGTGAAAAAGATGTTAAATGAAGACTTAGGGCTTAGGGCATATCGAAGAAAAACAGGACATCGTTTGGACGCTCGTTTAATGGACCTGAGACTGAAGAGATGCCGCGCTTTGTTGAAGCGGTACGCGGGAAAAAAGCATCGGGAAATTCTTTTTTCGGATGATAATATTTTCACCGTGGAAGAGAGCTACAACAAACAAAATGATAAGGTGTACGCACACAGCAGTGAAGAAGCGAGCAACCGTATTCCTCGTGTCCAACGAGGTCATTTTCCATCCTCGCTCATGGTTTGGTTGGGAGTCTCTTATTGGGGCTTAACTGAGGTACATTTTTGTGAGAAAGGCGTAAAAACGAATGCAGTTGTGTATCAAAATACAGTCCTCAAGAACCTTGTGGAACCTGTTTCTCATACCATGTTTAATAACAGGCAATGGGTATTCCAACAAGATTTTGCGCCAGCTCATAGAGCGAAAAGCACACAAGACTGGCTGGCGGCGCGTGAAATCGACTTCATCCGGCACGAAGACTGGCCCTCCTCCAGTCCAGATTTGAGTCCGTTAGATTACAAGATATAGCAACACTTGGAGGAAAAGGCCTGCTCAAAGCCTCATCCTGATTTGGAGTCACTCAAGGCATCCTTGATTAAGGCAGCCGCCGATATTGACATGGACCTCGTTCGTGCTGCGATAGACGAGTGGCCGCGCAGAATAAATATAATAAATAAAGCCTGTATTCAAAATCGCGGGGGTCATTTTGAATAAACTTTATTACCATAAGAATCTATGTTTTATTAAGTTCATTTTGCTATATAAATGTTTACATAAATAATAAACATGTCTAAATTATTTCATATTGCACATGTGACAGAACTTATGACCTGACTATGTATATCTTTAGGGTACTAAGGCACTGTACGGATCAAAAAACATTAATTTCATAAATATCGCAGCCTAGACGAATATATTATATTCCGGTCTGGGGTGGAGCCTATCAGACTATCATAATGCCACCTAAAAGAGCACAAAGCACTTTCAATTATTTAACGATGATATCAACTGCAAGGTTCCGAGTCTGGAGTTCTCACCGCGTGTGAGACCACCTACATACTACGAGCGGTGCTTTGGAAATTTCTATAATTAGCAAAGGAAAAGGAAGAATCTTGCTTTTGCATTTTTATTTTTTTTGAGATTTTTTGTCAATTCTATGCGTTTTCATTAATCGCTTATAATGGTAACACTAAGACAGTTTGTTAGAGAAATCGGGTATCATTATTTCACGTCAATGGCTATTGTGAGACGAATTTGCATAAATCTGGCAATATCAGAATTTCCATTACAATGGAAAATGGAAATAATGAGACCCACTCCAAAAAATTTGGAGCGAATCCTTAATTATTTCTCCTTATATTTCTGACAAAAAATCACATCATTGCCGATAACCAATTTGGTTTTAGGGCAGGAATTTCAACTGAAGATGCAGTAACCTCCTTTACTAACACATTGACCAGAAAGATGGATATAGAATAGAATAGAATAGATTAGAATAAAATAAAAAAGTGTTTATTTTTTGTTATATCGAATACAAGTTTTGTCCGCCAGGTGGGTAATAATAATAATAAGTACACATGTCTTAAACATCTAGTACATTAATACATGTTTGCTTATATAAAAATTTAATATAGCTTGAGACTAATACAATAATTTTATATAGTTATGTAAATGTAAAAAGTTTATTTATTTCAACATCGGGTGACTGCCAGGGACATGTCGCTTGCTAATACGTTTATCTCTGTCCATCCTGCTAACGTAATGCACGTCACCTACTCTGTTGCTAGATAGTATGGGGTTGAATTGACCATATCTTGTGTA
This sequence comes from Argyresthia goedartella, assembly GCA_949825045.1. NCBI lineage: Eukaryota > Metazoa > Arthropoda > Insecta > Lepidoptera > Argyresthiidae > Argyresthia > Argyresthia goedartella. The sequence continues at coordinate 22,399,880 of OX463807.1, forward strand.
CCGAGGGGCCCGGTGTAGTCAGTCCTTCTAGGCACATGTTGTTTAATTTGGCAATAATGTGTAGGTCGAGATCTCGCAGATGCCAGGGGTCTTCATCAAGTATTTCCCATATAATACTGCTGGGTGACGACTTTGGGAATCTTCCTGCCGACTTCAGCACCATTCTGTATTGCCGTTCTACTGAAAGGATATCTGTATTGCTCATTCTACGCAGTAGTTGAACTATTCCGTAGACCAAGATAGGCACCATGTTGACCTTAAAATAAAACACCATTCAATTACAGGATCCCTCTAATGATTTTTGCTTTCGCAATCACTTTTTTTACATGCTCACTCAATGCTATTTCTTTATCTATTTCTATATTTATCTAGTATAACTCCAAGATATCGCACGATTTTCTTGTATTCTCACATGGTGCCTTTTTTAATATTTACAGTCGGCTTGTAACCACGGCTGGACTTTGTACCCTCTTCTTTGTAAACATTATGCACTCAGTCTTGTCTATATTGAACTGTGATCCCCAGCGGTTGTAATAGTCGATTACTTCTTCTGCCGCTCACGTCACTCTCACTGACGCATTATCAGGTTTCTCCGCTGCATTTAGAAAACAGAGGTCATCTGCATATTGTGATAGCATCAGTCTAGTTTGAGTCAACATTGTTGAGTTCTATGTCAAAATTCATGGCTCTAATCAAAACTATGTTTTCATCTGTATTTACAAATCGAAGGATTTCTTTGTAACAATATGAATGGGCCGTCCGACGGGTTGCGTTCGCATCAGTATTTGCCATATGAGTGCCAACAGGAATAGGTGTGACATTTGGCGATCTTGCGAGCTTCAAAAATTTGTTTTTTTAAGGCTGGAGTAAGGTATTCGTCTGCCTAAATATCTTTCTTTTCCCCAGGCATTTTAATGGTTGTGGTGTTAAGCTTTTCACTCACTGGTTTATCTTTATAAAATCGCTGATCTGTTCACAAGAAGTTATTCCTGGTAGCGACCGAAGTGAGTTTTCTTCTTTTCCCGGCAGGCGGTAGATGTCACGAAGGTCTGATGCTTTTATGTATAGGTCCAAAGCTTTGCCAATGTCCAAGACTAACTTAACAAGATTGTGGATATACTCCTGCTGTTTCACCGGGAAGTTCCATTTGAAGTTGTTTTTCCATGTTACTTAGTTTTTCATCCTTTTCCTGTTTTTTTATTCTCTAAGCATGTAATTTTAGTTTTTACCTTATAGCTTTTGTTAACAAAATCAATACATCTTTCAATTTCCGAATTTGACTTCTGTATCTGTTCACAACGATTTTTCAATTCAGACTCGTCCTTAACTAGCATTGACAGAGTATCATCTGTTCATCTTTCCAAGCAGTCAGTCGTTGATCCTGCTAAGTCTTTCATGAAGTGAACATATCTATAAGTTCTATCTTAAAGTCTTCAAATCCGTTAGGCATCTAAACTGAAACCACGAACAAATATATGTTAGAAGATTAAGTTTTGTAATATTTTTTTCGTGTGATATGGTATTTTTTTCTACTGAAGATCTTTTAGGCATTTCACCGAAATTGCTTGAAACTGGCTATTCGGGATCTTGAATTTGGCCAGCTGTCAGGGAAGTACCTCCGAGTCTTACTAATTCTCGAATTATAGTAAAGCTGAAGAAACTGAGAGACAAGCAACGTCGCAAACGACGAACATCGAGAAGATTCCGTACCTCCTCGGAATTCAATCAGGATTATCAATATCATTAACAAGGTTAGATATTCATGCATCATTTTATTCCGCACAAAATTAATGGTAAATAAAAAGTCTTGTTACGGTATTTTGCCATAAAATCAAATTTCGAATGCGGCAAAAACCAATATACGCCATAGATTCAAATATCTAACGCGGCAAAAACCTAACCGCCATCGATTCCAAGTGAACAAGGCGTTGAACATTTAGGATGTTATAGGTTCGAAATGAGCTAGATCAATGGAGGTATTGACATATAATATAGCTTTAGTCCATGTACATAATTGTTGTGCAGGTGACGAATAATCAGTGTGGTGGGACCCAGCCGGCCCAGACCTAGAATTGCTTTACGAAGACTGAAACTAATACGATTCCCGACACCTTCGCTGCAGTCTGTCAAACCCGCGCTCCCGCTAAGCATAGCCACGCTGGTGGCACCAGCAGTGCTCGATCCAGTTCAACCAAACCAAATCTACGCCGACGCCGAAAATTTTTGCCACACCTGCCAAGATCACATGCTCACCCCGCCCTCTACCACAATATGCACATTGCGGCGTATTTTCGATAATTAACATCTTTCATCGTATCGCTCATAAAAATGATAAATATTGGTAGACAGGGTTCAATATATTTTTGCCCGCAGTTATTTGAAACACACCATAGGTATAAATACATAAGGTAAGATCAGGTTTATATCTTTAGGTTTTCCACTGGTATTACAGAATAGGATATAACAGTCTCTTAGAATAGAAGGAAAGCATTACAGAAAATAATCCTCTTCTATTATTTCACCTATACAAGTCATGCTGTTCTTTATTGACCGAGCGAGCGAAGCGTCCACTTTCGAGATTGGCTGAAAAAGCATTTGTCCTTCTGTCTGTCTGTCTGTTCCCGCCTACAGGTCGCATTTCTCAACCGATTCTCGTGACATTTTGTGAGCAGGTTCGATAATTATATTCTTATTTTTTTTGGAGTCAGTTTTTTTTTAAATGGCGTACTTACTGCGTTACGAAGTTATTGGTGCGGCTACTGTCATACTCCATGTACCAGGTGCATTCATAAGTTTGTATGTGGTATTTAAAGAAAATGCAGTCAGGCTTTTTATTTATAATAATTCAAGTTGTTCTTCTGATAAACTTTAAGGGGTCGGGGGTGTGATGGTGGAGTGGAGGGGAAAAAAATGAGGGGGGGGAGTTTGCTGTAGCAAACTTATTTGTTAAGCGGATTTCAGTTTTTGATTTCATTTCGGAAAATGTATACCTAATCAGACTACACAGTTCTCACCGCCTTCACGAGATGAACCCGTAGACACCAAATTTGACCTCCTAGGACCCTATTATATATACCCCCTATTTTGCTCAAAAGTCTGCATAGTAATTAGAAAATTCAAGCACCTGAAATTCAATTTAAAAGTGGACTTTCTTCGTTAAATTGTTGCGCAAAATAAACTTGTACCGCATTATAGTAAAACCTTTGGTCCGTCAATCGCGAAAATGTGTTAAAGTATGTATGCATGTCGAACGTCTCACAAACCACTAGTTTGGATTGGTTCTCGAATTTCTAGAAATAACAAACGCCTACAATTCAGCGGTTGAAAACCGTGAACTAAATAACTTTTCAGACAGAGAGAGTAGTAAATACAAAACAATAACTATAACTCTTATGTTATCAGAACTGAAAAGTGATTAGGCCTCAGTTATAATGTTTCACAAATATTTTTGTCAATGCAGACTTTAAGACATAAAGCAAACTGACGTCATTTGAAATATTTTTGTGTAGTGCAATAAAGCCTAAAGTAAAGTAATGGAAAGTAATAGAATATTTTATAATAAATGTCACCAGTAGCAAGCTTGGCTACTAGTTATTTAAAACATCGGCGCATTTAAAAAAAACACAGTGAATAATATATTTTCCCGTATATAACATACATTGTTATAAATCAATCAGAATCTATGGACATTATAAACAATTTTGATATATAATATTATGTAATTAACATCAGTATTATGTTAATTCGATATTTCTATAAACAAAACTCTATTCTCTTATTGTTAGTTATACTTGTTAAATAATAATTATATGTGAAAAAGGAAGGTACGAAGCATAATAGATGATCAAACTAACTAACCTCAAGTGAAGTTCGATCACTATTATATAAAATGCATCCTTCGAATATATAATCACCGTTCCTAACCCATAAAAGCACAGACCACATTCAGGCCATCATGGTATACATCATCAATCAGCCCACATTCACCCACTCCTGGGAATAGGCTTCTTTACCGCACCATCTAGTCCGGTCCTGAGCTATGTTGAGCCAATATGGGAGAAAAGGGACGAAGAAACACCCACAGATAGATTTTTAGATATATTATAAAAATTGGATGTTTTTAACAATTACAAAAGTTACAATATTAATTATGAATAATAAGCGGGAATAAATAATTACAGAGTTATTAACAGTGAGTTCTGTGTTGAGTAAGATTAACCCCATACATTCTTGTCATTTATGTTATCTTGAATATATCTCTTTTTAGACAAGGTCGTTTTTACGTAGTTTTTAAATTGTTCAAATGGCAATTTCAAAATCTCCAGAGGTATCTTGTTGTAGTAGAGAATGCACTGACCTTTGAAAGAATTGCTTACTTTCGCGATTCTAAACCGGGGCGCCACTAGTCTGTGATTATTTCTTAGGTTAACATTAGAAAATAAATTGACTAGCTGTAGTTAGTATGTCAATCTCTTTATTATATTACCTTAGGGAGTCTGTGCGTTTTTAATCTTTTCTGTAATATAAAAATTGTTTCAATATTCCCTGCTTTCCCCAACAACTATAAACCACAGGATAGTACACGCCAATCTTAAAGGCCCTTAATGAGCTAATCCAGTGAGATCCCGTTGACTTCATAATTTTTTCAGATCAACCTCCACCTTTTGTGATCACGTCTAGCCAATAGTCCCTCTTAATACCTCCTTAGTCCCGTTATTCGCTTGCCTACGTCTTCGATGTTCGTATCTTCATTCGAATTTCATATAGTACTTTGTCTTGCTGCAGTTTTTATTCCCTCGCCCCATAACCTCCATCTTTTAATTCAGCCCACGCTGACGAAGTTATTACTAAGTGTTAAAATAATACTGATATAAGTGTTTGTTAAAAACATTAACAAGGATAAAGTTTAAGCGGGCAAATGTGTGTAAAAATGCAAACCCAAACTTCACAGTTAAATCCCGTTTCCAGTCATGAGCTATATCATGAACTAAGCGCAGTTTAGATATTGGCCCTAGAGTTACTAAATATAATGATAATATTTAGTAACTCTAGGGCCAATATCTAAACTGCGCTCAGTTCATGATATAGCTCCAAAAGAAAAAGGATGCTGCGCTTCGCCACTTCGCCCATATCATTAACAAAGGCTTTACAAGTCAGAGCCCGTCCTGACTAGAATCGGGTTTAAATGTGACATATTCAATAGCAATCTACGACAAGCACTCGATACGGAGGCGGCTGGCGCGGGGAAAAGGCGTCTCGTAAGAATTTTCTGGTCCTTCGCGACGTTTAATCGACTTGTATGAGTAAGTCCTCGGAAACGTTCGCGACTCGCCGGAAGTCGTGCTCAACGTTGCTACACGGCGACTACGCTCAATCTGCCTCCGTACGTAATATAGGTATTAGACAAATGATAATATGATGAGTTTATATAGATGTTGTATGTTTTGTATTTCTGCACTTTATGGATATACCTGTCAAGGTAAGAAGAATATTTCTGAATTCTGCTAAATTAAATTTAAACGCTGGTAAAAATGCAATAAAAAAAAATGTACTTTCAAAACTTTTTCAGTTTATGTCCTTTCCAACGGTATGCCACACATCAGGTATTTCTTAATTATTTGGTGAAGAAATCAAGATGAGTCGCCAAGGTCGAGTTATCGGGTCCTAAGTGTTGATAAAAAGAATTGGTTCATCATTTTGGAAACGTATGCGCCCGTTAACCTGCATTCATGCATCGTTATCAATCCTTCTTGGGGAACAGTTATTCACTTGGGATTTAAAAGTAGCCACACTCACTTTAAACCCCAGAGTGTTTGGGCCAGTCAAGGGGCCGAAATCAACAGGTAATTAAAGTCAGTGTTGTATAATGAGACCACTGAAAAACCCTAAAAGGCAGGTGTAGACGGTAGAGTGGGAGGTTTTATTGATAAAGGAAAACAAATATTTCTGCAGATTTGTTAATTTAATGTAATGTACGTCAAATCAATTATTCGTAGTCTTTTAAAAATAAAGATTTATTTTGCCTTTTGATTAAAAAGATCATTTCATTATTTAAGAAAATAATTATTTAAGTTTTAACGGGTTTGCACTAGGCTGTCCAAAATCAATATAGGCTATTATGAGGTCTTATGCGAGCTCTTTTAAATATTTCTTCATTATATGGAAATTTGTTCAGACGGGATTGGCTCACTGGAATCACATTCGGTGACAGAAATGCTTCTTGGAATTTGAACAATCGTCGAAAAAAAGGTAGTACCTGTTGCACAGCTTTGGGATTAAGAGTAAGCATAAATGCACACAACAATACGCTGGCGGAGTCAGTCGGGTTTTTGTAGTTTGAGTAAAACGTGTGACCTACTCTAATAGCCTTATGATTTGGCCACAATGTTGGATGAAACACTCAGGGGAAAGTGAGCGTGTCTACCTTAAAATACAAATACAAATCTTTATTTAACACTTAATGAGTTTTATATCTTTATTGAACATTATAAATACATAGTTTCTTGCGGACTACACGGTATAACCGGTCCCATGTAAACCATGAGCTGATTTATTTTGATAAAAAGTACAAGTTTTGGTGACAGAATGAACAAAGAGAAAACACTCATAAGAATTACCTCTTTATTTAAATTAGTTAAAAGTACTAATTAACTAAGTAACTAATTTAAATAAAGAGGTAAAAGTAAAAAATTCAAAATGAGACCAACGGTTATCTAGGTGTCTGGTAGATCGATGCAAAGACTTAAACCGAAGCTAGTACAGACTATTTAGAACCATTTGAGCCAAACATACGGCGAAGTCTTACCGTTAAATTTTTATTGATGATTTAGCGTTTTTGAAGAAAAATTCCAGATTTTTACAGTTAAGTGATTATTATTGCAAAACTAAACTATAACTGGATTATTTTTCAATTGATTTTAATAAATCACTTAATAAGCATTCTAATAAATCTTGATTTGTGTATCTGCTACGTCAGGCTTGGTTTTAACAGATCATTGAAGAGCACGGCAAATTTCAATCATCAATAAAATAAGTTTTTCGGACCTAATTTAACAAAAACGAGTGAAAGATTTTTAAGTGAAAATCTTTATTAAAACATTCTTAGTTAATGATCTTTTATTTAAGGTATTATTAACGTAGATAACTCACACATTCCTGAAGTTATGACCTACTAACCAGTTTGAGGGAGAAAAATAGACTTTTAAGACAGTCTTTTTGATAAATTAAATTTAAGCTATTCATGCTCGAAATGAGATCCTTGGTTCCTCACACAGACACGAGCCCATTTTCGGACTTCTGTGGTCGTGATTTTGAGCATCATTTAATTTTTCATAGTGTCGAAAGGCACTCTTATTTTTGAAATCAACTTTTCTTTTTTGTAGCCAAAGAAGTGGTCTATTCCACCACCACCTCTTAGGCTAAGACCACTTCTTTGACTCTGCCCCACATAAAATAGTCCATTGGGGTCAGGTCTGGTGAACGAGCAGGCCAAGGAATAGGACCGTCTCTGCCAATCCAGCAATTGGGAAAGCAGTCGTCAAAATAGCTTCTAACCGCCTAATGCATCTCTTATGCACTAAACAGCCTACGAAATTGAAATTATTTAGATTGAAGTAAATTAAACCTCTTTATTATATTATTATTTTTCGCGAAACAGCTGTAGCAACATCTGAAGCAACAAATGCTGCTCCGATTGGATCAACATTTGGGTCCGCGTGATGTAGTTTTACTGTTGTCAAATGTTGATCCGATACACAAATCACTCCTGCACATGTTGATCTAATTTAAATGAACCAATGGCAGCGCAGCAAGCGTGTAATTGGTCCGCAGAAACCGAGACGTTACCGCTCCGTGCGGGGTTTCTACAGCTAGGAATAAGTGGATTTCTTAATATTCTGGCTTATCTCTTTGGCTAAGATATTATTTAACATAGAATATATTAAAAAAAAAGTTATAAACCTTCCTGCCTTTTATTATTTAAGGATTTCTGGCACAACATTAAATAATAAAAAAATCTCATATCCTATTGAACAAACGCGCACGTACGGGTGGGCAGAGATATTAAAAGTGACAGTACCTATCAATTACCAATTCAATGCTATCTGGGTAGGGCACAAATTGTTACTTTGTAACATTTTACTCACCATTTCATTGTTTTCTACCGCCTTGCTACATCCGAATTATTATTTTAGGGTCATCTACTCATCACTCATCAGTCAAAAACAGCATGCCATTAAAGTCAATTTTTGGTGTAATCAGTAAACCATTATACCTAATGGGGTGAAGGGAATCGAACCCCTGTCTCCGGCACGGCACTGCCTCAAGATCCTACTAATTAGGTACTACTAATCTACTGGACGCGCGTCCATTCTAGGTTCAGCTCTTAGGAGGAGGCAAGGAAACTATCGGTAATACTGATTATCGTTATTATCACAATCTTTTCAGCTGGTTTAACGCAAAAATTAGGTTAAGTTCGCAAAAAGGGCACCGATAGACTGACTTTCCCGTCGGCAAGAGATGGATCAACAATTATACAGCATTCCAATGGACCTACATTTACATTAGTTACAGATATAAACTTAACAATATGTTTAGTATAAGAAATCTATTAGAATTTAGCTTTCATCTAGGGTCGACAAGCTATTTTTGGGTCTTAAGACTGGCTGAGTCTTAAGACCCAAAAATAAAATAAATATCCGATCCTCCTAGGATCTTATAACAGTGGACCTGGGTGGGTTGAGATCAGGGCTTTTAGAGGGCCAGTCAATAATAGTAATATTCGATTGTGTTCTTAACCAATCACTAACAACTTGTGCACGATGAACTGCACAGTTATCATGCACGAAGTAAATATGATGTGGTTCAGGATACACATTGCGCACTGAAGGTAACATGACAATATGTCGTAACAATTCGAAATATTTTAGGCCAGTCATACGGCCCCCTACATCAACTAACTCGCCAGGACCCATCGAAGACATCCAGCCCCAGTAGCCGTGAGCAATCCTACCGCTGGATCTGCAAGGAAGCGTATTAACTACATCGTAACGTGTTCCTGGTGTTCTCCACAAAACTTTTCGACCATCTTTGTCTGATTTAAAACATTTTTCGTCAGTAAAAATAACAATATGATCCTGCCAGTTAAAATTTAAATACTGGCGAGCGAATTGTAGTCTTGCTTGGCGATGGGCTGGTGATAATGCTATTTTCCTCGCTGGTCGATAGCAATGAATGCCGCCTGCATGCAGATGTCGGCGCACTACATCCATAGATACTCCATGCTGCTGGGCCGTTGAACGAGTCGTGGCAAAGGGATCTGCTGTACGAGCAGCTATAATTTCTCGGTGGCGGGCACAAGCAGGGGTATACGTGAAAAATTTCCGACCACGTTTCAAGTTATCTATCTCGCCTGTGCTAGCATACCGCCTTATCCATAATTGGACGGATCTTCTCTGCAAATAAATAAAAACATTGTGAAGTCTTTCATTATTCGTTTCGAATTATAAACTTGTAACTTATCTCTGTGTGATATGGATTTATGTGATCTGAAATAAAGATATTGAATTGAATTGAACTATTTACGCCTGTGTCAAAGGTCATACTGAGCTCAGTTACAGCTGCAAAAAAAGCTACCTTATTTGGATGACTATAATATTGGACTTACCGTTATTTGCAATCGGCGAGCTATTTCGCTAATGCTCACATTCTCCTCTTGCAAAACAATGATTTTTGCCTCCATAATTGCCGTTAAATGATGCATTTCGAATCAACAAATTACAACAGAATTACAAAAGATGATAAAACAATCACGATAGGGAGCAAATAAACAACAGTAGATGTCAGATGCAATGTAGCGGACGACTAACTTTAACTTACTTCTTTTTATTTATTGACTTATTCTCATAAGATTGTGGGTAGGCCTTTTTAATTTATTTGATCACAACCAACGCTTCTTTGAGTCAGTTTTACACTTGCCCCGCTCAACGTTTTAATCGCTCTGGCAACTAACTAAGACTTGTGGGTGCTTACTTCCATTACTACTGATGTCAAGAATGTTAAAAAGCATTTAGAAATAATAACTACTAGTTACATTTTTACGTGCGGGATTTGAACCCATGATCGCCCCCGCCGCATCAATACATGAATGCGAAACGCGCATCGTTAGCCACATGGACTATTACCAGATATGAGAGAGTGGTTGAAATATGCTACCAGTTATTACAGCCACCGCCGCCGCCCCGCCCGGCTCGTAGGCATTCCGTAAGCAGTTCGTGTACACTTCATAGATGGCATTACCTGCCTGTATACTTTTAGCCGCAGGCGACTGTACCTGGCCAGATTTAGGTAGTGCTAGGTGCACAACTGTTCCCATACTTCCTTTTAGGAGGTCGCATTGACGCACCATATCCCGCACTCTTGGAAACGACACTTGGTTACATTTTGATGGGAACACAGTTCCCCACCGCACCGCATACTGATGGAACCGCAGTGGTATCTACCACTTGTCTCTCATAGAGTAATAATGATTTACACGCATCCCTACAAAGATTCTGGGAACTTGAAGAAGTGCCTAAAAACTGTTTTCTCTGCCCAGAAGATAAGACGTGCGACTTCAAATTGACTTCAAAGTGCAAAAAATGACTTCAAGAAAAACGTGGCACTTGAGTACGACGGACACTATACAGTTCTACCCTTTGATGGCAACAAACAGAACTTAGGTAACCCACGCGGGGCTGCACACAAACGTTTCCTCTCTCTTGAACACAAGTTCAAAACATTGCCCGCTCTCCATGAGAGTTACAATGAAGTTATCAAGGACTCCACAAAGGTTTTTTTGGAAGAGATTTCATCAACGCCTACCGATGAAGAAGGCTATTTCATACCACATCAAGCGGTGATTAGGCCAGATAAGAGTACTACGAAAGTTCGACCAGTTTTAGACGCCAGCGCCAAGACTTCATCGGAATTATCATTAAATGATGTTCTATATACAGGGCCTAATCTCCAGGCTGACCTGTTTCAATTGCTCATAAAATTTCGCCACTTTCCTGTCGCCATCACTGCTGACATCCGGCAAATGTATCTATCTATGCATCGGAGTTACTGGTAATCACAGCAAATATCAAAAAATCTTATATAGATTCGACTCAGCGGAAGCATTGCGATGCTTTCAGTTTACCTGCGTACCGTTTGGACTAAAATGTAGTCCTTATCTCGCAATGCGGACTATCCGACAACTGGCATCGGACGAACGTCAGATGTATCCGGCAGCCGCGGCTATTGCAGAATCGGCGTTGTACATGGATGATTTGGTGACTTCTGTTAAAGATACGGAGGAGGCCACATATCTTTCTAGACAACTTATTGACTTGTTCAAGTCGGGAGGGTTTGATCTAGTGAAGTGGGCTAGTAACTCGCCGGAGCTATTATCTAGTCTGCCATCATCGCACTGTGCACCAATCGACTTTACGGCGAACTCAAGCCTGAAGATCCCCGGCTTGTCTTGGAATCCTAAGGAAGACGTTTTCTCCTTTAGTACGAGTACCCCCGAATGTCCTAGTAAATGCACGAAAAGAAGTATCTTGTCAACCGTGGCCAGACTGTTCAATGTACTGGGTCTTGTATCGCCGACGGTCTTATATGCAAAACTGCTTATAAAGGAGCTTTGGAATGTTAATCTCGGCTGGGATGAAGTGACGCCTGCACATATATCGGAGAGATACCTTAAGTTTATGGAAGAGCTGCCTTTACTATCAAATCTGAAAATATCTCGTCACCTTCACGTCATCGACGGTTGCAGAGTGAATCTTATCGCCTTCTGGGATGCAAGCATGAAAGCTTATGGAGCAGCAATTTACTTCCATGTGGTAGACTACCAAGGAAATGAATTAGTTTGTTCAAAATCGAGGGTGACACCAGTAAAGGTCGTTTCATTAGCTCGCCTGGAACTGTGTGCCGCACTTTTGTTGTCCAAACTAGCTCGTGTAATGTACGATACCTTTCATCCACGGTATCCGATTGATAACATATTTGCATTTGCAGACTCTACAATCGCTTTATCCTGGATCCACTTATCACCGCATCGCTGGTCTATATTTGTTTCGAATAAAGTTGCAAAAATACATGAAAATGTAGAACCGAAGTGCTTTTATCATATACCGGGTACTGAAAATCCCAGCGACAGTATAACACGTGGAATGTTACCATCACAACTGCTAACCAATGACCTCTGGTGGCATGGATCACAATGGATGATGTCACCGCCAAGTTCTTGGCCAATAAGGCTTTTTTCATCTGCTCCAGATGAGGAAGTCCCTGAACTTGTATCCACAACTTTGACAACTACAACTGCCCAGGAAACGTCAGGTTTGTATTCATTGGCTCAAAGAGCGTATATATCTTGCGTTATATCGTGTACACTTTACGCTTTGCAAAGATCCTACCGAGATCAGACAAGATAGTGTCGGATGAAATAGATACTGCCGAGACCCGTCTTATCACCACTGTGCAAGAGACTCACTGAACAGAAGAAATAAAGGAGCTACGCAAGGGCATCTTGCCACAATAACTCAAAGGCCTACACCCGTTCATAGATCGACATGACCTTTTGCGAGTCGGGGGAAGACTGCAGAATACTGACTTGCCCTTTGAAGTCCAACATCCAATATTGCTACCGAAGAAAGAACATGTGGTCAACATATTAGTTGATAAATATCATAGAAAGAACTGTCATACAGGCCCTAATTTATTGAGTTCGATAATCATATAAAAGTTTTGGATACTGTCTTCCCGAAATGTTATCAGGCAAAGAGTCAAGCTATGTAATTTCTGCTTCAAGGCGAACCCAAAACACCCATGACCGAAAATGGCTGACTTACCGTCATATCGAGTTTCAGAAACAAAGGCGTTTACTAATACAGGTGTGGACTATGCGGGTCCGATTAATATAACTCTCCAACGTGGTCGAGGTCAACGATCACAGAAGGCATACCTGTGTGTCTTTATATGCCTTTCAACAAAGGCAGTACATATAGAAGTGGCATCAGATTTATCCACTGATACCTTTCTTGATGCTTTCAAGAGGTTCCTCTCTCGTCGCGGACTTGCATCTTGCATGTATTCAGAAGAAGAAAAAATTAGACGATATATTTATGTCCTTGGTAATGGACCAAGAGGGCGCCCAAAGCAGTCTGGCCATAAATAATCCAAATCGAGTGTAGGTCAGCTGTTGATATGAACAATAACAATAAAAGTGTTAAACAATTTTATTACAGTTTTATTGCGCACTAGGACTCTCCTGTTGCACAATTTTTCCTGTCCTCCCTAGGTTTGCTGGTAAAAATCTCACTCTTTAGAGATAAGCTCACCTTTGCTCATAAAATGTTTTGTTACCTTACTATTAAGATTTCTGTGCAATAAAGAATATGAATGAATGAATGAACGTGTCATTACCGCTCCTTAATTATTCATTTGATATAAACCCGAACCAGCCTCAATATACTTTATAAAGCTATTCCGGACTCCCCGAGCTTCCATTGCGGCCACCCCGAATTCCCATTGCCCTGGAACGGCAGCCGAGATCCACCTAACGGTAAGTCCCCCTTCTATCCGTAGTGGGCATTTCCCAGGGTATCCACGAGTCCGTGCTACAACACTTCTCCCACATTGGTTCAACGTAGAGAAGTATCTACAGTAATAAATAAACTTTGTTTTGATTTGATTTTGTTTTCAAAGGTTTCCTCACGATATTTTATATCGCCGTTAGAACGTCCGTATAATGTCCTTAAGGTAAATGACTCATCTCATTAGTAAATAGGCAGCACCGGGAATCGATGTATATACGTATGTATATATACGAGTAAAATAATGAATTGAGAATGATATATCTATACAGTTTGGCATTTAATTAGCTGACCATATTTTGGGGAATGATAGTACTCATAACTGATGAACTCCGTGGTATTGCGGTCGAGGCTGTGCTTCCTAAGGGATAGGTCCCGGGTTCGAATCCTGGCTGGGGAGGATGGAAAATAAAGAAAAAAAACCCCAGGTCTTGGAGTTGTACTGTTTGAAAAAAAAATGAAAATGAAATTTATTCACCAAATTAATACATAGATGAAAGATACATTGGAACCTTAAACTTAGTTTAACTGTGTTTTAAGGCCCATCTGCCTCTCCCTTTAGACACTATTTAATGTGTGAAAAAATTAAGTAACCTAGGAACATTTAACTTAACATTTGATTATGAATGAGATGTTTTATATAGTATTATATGGTATGTATAATAAATATTTGTATATAGACATATATACATATATATACAAATATATAATAAATAATATATAAAAAATAGATATTGAGGTATAGATAATCAACAATTTTGGGATTTGTTTTAAAGAAATAAAGTTAAGTCAGAATTTTCTACACAACAATTTCTAGAATTTTTTCAGTTTCTTGATAATTTTGCTTTAGTAACCAGTTTCGTATTAGAATTTTGCTTTATATTTTGTAAGGGGGTTATGTGTTTTATTGGTTTTGTTATACAAGCGATTAGCTCTGCCTAGATACCGATTTCTGGCAAAGGAGGTTCTGATTAAGGGAAACTTATAGACCATATCCGATCTTCTTCAAGAAATTTGGACTGGGACAAAGGACAAAGGAGTGGACTCTAAGTACTGTGCGCTCAATATACAATTGTCGTATTGTTAGTAGTTCACAATACTGGTAAAGATCTTCTGTAGGAGTGCGGTATGGTTTAAAGGTTTATATATATATATTGTTAGGGACCAGGATCCGAGAAATTTTTAAAAGACAACTCTTATTAACCTAAAAGTTTTAATTACAGTGGTATTTAACAACAGATGACTCAATTAACAATTAGTTCAAAAACAGAAAAATATCGGACAGAAAACGACTCGAAAATGGCAAGGTGTTGGTTCTTTGACAACAGCGACCCAAGTGAGCGAGCGCTTGCTTCATAATCTTCTCACGCACCCCTTCTGGGGCGTGGGGAGTCGGGGTCAGGTCGATGGACCTCTTCCCGAAGAATCGCCTCTGTCCACTCCTGTGGACAGGTCATCGGATGGCCCATGCGGGCGGTGGTCTTCTTGTGGCGCTGGTATGCAGTGGGTGATCGCCGGCTAGGCAACCAGGTCGCGTGGCAGGCGGCGGCGGTCGGGCGGGCGCGCGTGGTGCGGCGCCAGTTCGGCGATGTGCGGAAGGTGTGATGCATCCGCACGCGCGAACATGCCCTTCGCCAGCCTCTGGACAAACTGGTCCACGGTTTCCCATCTTAGGTCCCTCTGGATTGTCGCGTTCCTCACGTAGCGGGGGGCGCCGACGATGGTACGCAGAGAGAGGTTCTCTTGGGCTCGGAGTCTCCGTTTGTTCATCTCCGAGCACAGGGCGTACCATGCCGGAGCCGCGTAGGTGAGGCGGGATCTCACATAGGTCTTGTAGATCCCGAGCTTCGCCCTCGGAGGGAGGCTGGAGATGAGCGAGCGCATGGATGCGTCTCGCTTTTAAAGACAGTCGTAGGGAGTAGGGCTGGCGTTTCCAATACGGCCTCTCCTGACAGGAGACCGTCCCCGGGCTCCCTTTTGTTTTTAGGTCTCCAGCTCCGTTTCCAAAACTGGCATGGAGATGCCTGGCTCCGACTCGTGGACAGGTGAGTTGCTGGCTTGCGGCGCTTGATGTACAAGCGCAGCTGGGGCACGCGGCAGGTCAGCCACGCTAGTGGCAGAAGTGCTGGGCAGATACACCATCTGCATCCCCGAAGTACTAGGCTGCTGGTTGTCATCGACAAGCAACCTGGCGACGACTGGCAGCTCATCGGACTCCGGAATCATCCCGGTGGCGTCTATAGCAGACTCCTGGTAGTCATCGTCTGTACCTGTTCAGAAATATAAGAAATGCACATAGAGCACCAACACAAGTCTGCACAGATAGGAAGCACGACGTTTGCTATATCTGGCCATACACATAAGCAAGTCTGCACAGATAAGAAGCACGAAGTTTGCTATATCCGGCCATACACTAAACAAGTCTGCACAGATAGGAAGCACGACGTTTGCTATATCCGGCCATACACATAAACAAGTCTGCACAGATAACAAGCACGACGTTTGCTATATCCGTTCATATACATAAACAAGTAATGAGTAGCCCAAACACATGGAAAGAGGCACGTCGTGAAGCTTATCCACACAAACATACTACCCATAAATCAGCTGCATCTTACCATTAAAGTAATCAGCACACACATCAGGAGTCCACTCGTCATTCCACGAGATCATGTACTCCGCTGCTGCTTGCGTCGACTTCCCGTAGGAACCGGCCAGAAGTTACAGCTCATAGCGCCCTTGCGGCAGCAACTTCTTTACACGGTATGGGCCGCGCATGCCAGAGTCAAGCTTGCCAGTCGGCTGCGCCTGCTTCTTGACAAAAACCAAAGAGTTTAGTTCAAAGGTCCTGGGAGCCTTTCTCCCCTGGTTCACATGTGTATCTTGGTTCTGTTGATTCCGTCTGAGGCGCTCAGATGTTTGTTGCCTGCTTATCTCGCGCAGAGCCTCCCGGTTAGGACTGGAACCCTCGAGAGCAACATCTCGAACCAAACTTCGAATGAGAGGTGTCGCTGCATCAATGCCCACCAGCAGTTGCAAAGCTGAATACTGTGTCGTTCTGTGCTTCGTTATGTTCAGCACCAACTGAACCTTCCACCTAAGCTATAAGCTAAGCCTATGGCCCTTGGGTATATAACAAAGGAGTCGGCTGGATTCACCCGTAGGTGAATGTTTGACATAGAGAAGGTCGTTTTCAACGACGTAACGCGTCGCATCCAGTTCTCCGTCAGTCAGTTTCTGCATGAGGGACCGCGTCTCCTCATCGGAAGCCTGAGCAACCTGTGCCCAGTTCAGGGGTTTCTGAACAGTGCACACATTGACCGGATTCCGACTTAAATAGTCAGCATGCGACATAAGTGAACATTTGCGATATTCCAATGCAAATTCAAAGTCTTGCAGGTATACTCACCACCGGGCAACCCTAGGTAGTAAATCTTTCTTGCGCTGTGTAAGCTTCAGTGCGTTGCAGTCGGTAACCACCGTGAAGCGTACACCCACAAGATAATGCCTGTAGTGTTGCAGAGCTCGGACCACAGCGAGTGTTTCGAGTTCATAAGAGTGGTACTTGCTTTCCGCACCTTGCGTTAACTTGCTGTAGTAAGAAACCACTCGCTTGTGTCCTCCCTCATGCACATGCATCAGCACGGCTCCATATAGCCAATGGAACTTGCGTCAGTGAGCACCTCAATCGGCAAGGAAGGGTCGTAG
The DNA here is from genome assembly GCA_949825045.1 of Argyresthia goedartella. NCBI lineage: Eukaryota > Metazoa > Arthropoda > Insecta > Lepidoptera > Argyresthiidae > Argyresthia > Argyresthia goedartella. The sequence goes on from OX463807.1 coordinate 22,417,210, forward strand.
ATCGCAAGAACAGGCTCATTGATGAGGCAATCGATGATATCTTTACGCGCAGCCTCTTTCCGAGTGAGAGCATTAACACATGCCGTTGTCTGAGCAAAACCGGGTATGTAACGCCGAAAATAACTAGCAAGGCCCATGAACTGGCGCACTTGCTTGACATTTTTCGGTTCAGGAACCTCAGTCAAAGCTTTACCTTAATTATAACTCGGCCGTACCTGACCTTCACTGATAGTCCGGCCAAGGTACTCTTTTTCAGTAGCCAGGAACGAACATTTTCGCAAGTTGATGGAGAATCCAGCGGTTGTCAATGTTGCAAGAACGTTACGTAACAGGACGAATCCCTGAGAAATGGTCCTGCTGAGGATCAAGACATCGTCTGTGTAGACCAGGATATCACCAGATTTGATGTACTCACAGAGGGTTGTTGAGATGATGCGCTGATACACCACAGGCGCGTTGGCAAGCCCATACGGCATTTTTAGGTATTCGAAGTGCCCTTCGGGTGTCACAAAGCCAGTAAGAGGTACCGACTGCTCATCTACGGGAATCTGGTGGAATCCGGTCGCCATGTCGAGACTACTAAAGAACTTGTTATGTCCTAGTCGGTCTACGTGATCATCAATCCGCGGCAATGGAAAACGATCTTTAACCGTGATCTCGTTCAGCTTACGAAAATCTACACACATGCGGTCAGATCCGTCCTTCTTTTTTACAAGAAGAATCGGACTCGCATATGCGGATTCTGATTCCTGAATGACACCCTTATCCAACAGGTCCCTTATGATCTCACGAACACTCAATGTCTCAGCGTGAGAGAGACGATAAGGTCGGTAGTTGTCAGGTACATCACTACTCAGTCTGATCACCATACTGCCCGTACTTACAGTAGACGTGGCTGTTTAATTTCCACGCCTACCGAACGGCGTGGAATCCTGAGGGGGTGGGCCTTTGCCAGTACGTGAGAGAAAAGTGAGTTGAATGATTGTTACTGACCTTGTCGTCGCAGACCGGAGATCGAAGCTCGATTCGAGACAGGAATGCGGGATAGGAGACAGTTTTGGGATAGGAGAGGAACCGAACCTTGCCGTCGCTGTCCGACGCTGTCGGCGGCGTGCTGCCTGCCGTCACGTGGAGTCGCCGCTACCGATACGACGATGTCCAATCAACACGGATCACTTGACCGCTGACGCGAATCTACTTATTTCCCGACGATGTAGATGATTAACACTCCGACCAGGCCCGACGCCTGTATTTGATAATTGGTACACCGAAATACCATTAATGGCACGATGCCTGAGCAGACATGTTTGTTCTTCTCCCGACGAGAAAAAAGATAACCTCCAATTTCTCATCTCGTTTCGATACGAGTGACAGATGCGGTCCGATTCCGCTTAGTGATGTCCCGATTACTCGCGGTCGATCCGCGCAACAAAAAACCGGTGCGTTCCGAAGCATAAATATTAAACAGTCACCCGCCCGGACAGGCCCGAACCTGTCCCTAATCAATAGGAAGGCGAGAAAGTGTTGCGACCGCTCTCTTGAGGACCGAGTCCCCCACCTTGACTTCTGCTGATCGAGGCGTGCCATCCCGACCCGTGTACAAATTGACGATCCGTCCTCGTCTCCATCTCAATGATGGCAGGTTCGCATCCTTAATCAGCACCAAATCACCGACTTGAGGGGGGCTTGTCCGGTCAGTCCACTTAAGGCGCTGCTGCAAGATGTGCAAGTACTCAAGGGACCACCGTTTCCAAAAATCTTGGGCCATCTGCTGCAACATCTGCCACCTAGTTAACCGACTTAACTTAACATCACCGAATGGGTATTCTGGCAGGGCGTTAAGGGGCTGACCTATCAGGAAGTGACCCGGCGTCAACGCTTCCAAGTCATTTGGATCCGAACTGAGCGGGCACAACGGACGCGAGTTCAGTGTCATTTCAATTTTACAGAACAGCGTCGCAAGCTCTTCAAAGCGTAGAGAGGTCTCACAGATGATCCTCGTCAGGTGCGACTTAGCCGAATTAACCGCAGCCTCAAATTTTCCTCCCCAATGAGGACATCCCGGCGGACTGAAAACCCATTCAATCCCTCGTCGGGAGCAAGCCGTACCGATGGCGTCCTGGTTACCGTTCAGGAATTGAGTGACCTCCTGCAGATATCGCCTGGCTCCGACAAAATTTGTGCCGTTGTCCGAACGGATTAATGACGGGAGGCCCCTTCGTGAGACGAACCGATCCAGACATGCGATAAATGCCTCCGTAGTGAGGTCACTGACCACCTCCAAGTGGACTGCCTTCGTGGCCAAGTACACGAAGACGCACAGGTATGCCTTCACTAATCTGGCGTTCCGTAGCTGTGAAGACTTGACCATGAATGGTCCCGCGAAATCCGTTCCGACACCCGCAAAGGGCCGGATTTGGTTAACCCTATCCGAGGGCAAATCGCCCATCTGGGGCTGCATCGTAGCCGCCTTGGCCCGATAACAAGGCAGGCACCGAAATACGACGCTACGCACTAAGCGTCTTCCCGATAGAATCCAGAACTCGCGCTGGAGAAACGCCATCAAGGCGTGGCATCCGATATGCCCATTCCGAATGTGTCGATCCTGTATCAACAGTTCGACCAACTTCCCCTTCCTAGGGAGTAACAACGGGTGGCGAGCCGCATAAGGCAGGTTGGCATTCCGCAGCCGACCTCCTACCCTCAGCAATCCTTGAGGGTCAATAAACGGATTGAGCCGAGCCACAGCTCCCTTCAGTTGGACGCGTCCGCGTCTCAGAATGTCCAATTCGGACTTAAAGTGCACCGTCTGCACGTTCCGTACCAATGCGAACAACGCATGGTTCCGTTCCCTTGGTGTCAGGACCTGTGTCCGCACTCGTTGCGCCTCAGAATTCCGACAATTCCGCGCAAATCGGCAGATCCAGGCGGTCACATTGACCAGCTTGTCGAGCGAGCTGTACCGTTCCAGCAGGCTGAACTCCTCTTCCGGCTCCGGTTGCGTCGTACAGACACCGACTGTCAAGGCGCCGTTCGCCGTGGTAACGCGTGGACTCATTGGCCAATCCGAAAGTCAACCATTTTGGACCCCACCACAAGGGATGTCCAACCAACTCCGGAGCGTGACACCCACGAGACGCACAGTCTGCTGGGTTCATTTCCCCTGGAACATGTCTCCAGATTAAGGGAACCTCCGAATTCAAATTCTGCGAAACCCGATTCGCCACAAAAATCTCCAGCTTGTGAACTGAAGCTTTCAGCCAGCATAACACGATCTGGCTGTCCGTCCAAGCGTAGACCGTATCTTCCAACCCTATTGACCCACGAAGAACCTTCATCGTGTGGTTGAGCAGACGAGTCAGGAGAGCCGCTCCCGAAAGCTCTAACTTGGGAATGGTCAGGCGAGTGCGCAACGGCGCAACCTTGCTCTTGGCCATGACACATTGGCACATCAACCTCCCCCGAGAAGTCGACCGTACGCAGATACACCGCAGCTTCGTAGCCCTTTTCCGAGGCATCGTAAAACCCATGCAGGGTGGCGGTGTATCGTTTAGTGGGGACCAACCTCCGTGGCAGTGAAATCCGATTGATGCCAGGGAGGGTCGAAAAGAACGATTCCCACTCTGAGCTCAGTGACCCGCCGATCGGGTCGTCCCATTTCAGCTCAGCAGACCACAATTGCTGCATAAAACACTTGAGCTGAAATGTTACCGGGGTGATCCACCCGTTTGGATCAAATGTCCTAGCCACTGTTGAAAGGACGTTCCGTTTCGTCCAGACCTTCGGGGAGTCCAACTCGACCCGATACGAAAACATGTCTGACACCGGCTGGTACGGGACGCCTAATACCGACAACATATTTGGATTTTCCAAATTTTCAAAAATGTGGGGATCCTGCTGGTAGTCATCCGGAAGACCAGTCAGTAACTCTGGAGAGTTCGACATCCATTTCCGGAGCTCGTAACCTCCACCCCGTAAGAGCTCAACTAGTTCGTCCCGACGAGCGAGCGCCTCCTCTACGGAATCTGCACCGGTACAGATATCGTCCACGTAGAGATCCTGCTCCAGGATTGCTGCTCCTCTAGGGAAATTTAACCGTTCTCGATCCGCTAACTCCCGCAGAGTGCGAATCGCCAAATAAGGACTAGACCGTAGCCCGTACGTGTTGGTGTTCAGCTCGTACACCCTGATGGGCTGATCTGGGCTCTCTCGCCACAGTATCAGCTGATACCGTCTATCGTCATGGTGAATTACCGTCTGTCTAAACATCATCCGGATGTCAGCTACAAACACAACATTGTGTCGACGGAACCGTGTGATAACATCCGCGATGTCATGATTCAACTTCGGCCCTGAATGCAAACACTGGTTCAGGTTCATGCCGTTAGATGTTGATGCCGATCCATCGAACACCACCCTTTTTTTGCCCTCCGGGGACCTCAAGACTTCCAGTCGATACCCGAAACCGACATGTGACCGAGCGACTCGTATTCCCGCATGAAGTCGACGTACTTCTGCCGGAAAATCCCGTCACGCTTCATGCGTCGTTCCATCGACAGAAGCCGCGTCTCGGCTGCATGGTGTGAACTGCCCAACTGTGGGCGATCACTCCGAAATGGAAGACGTGTGAGAAATCGACCTGACCGAAGGCGACCAGTATTGTTCCGATAAAACTGTTCACACTCTTCTTCAACCGGGTCCAACCGGCGTACCGTAGGTGGTTCCTCCACCTCCCAAAACTTCTGTATCACCTCCGAGAGTACAGATCCGAATAAGGGACTACGAGTCGCTAGGCGTGGGGCAGCCGGCATGACCGGACCCATTACCGCATGGCCCAGTCTGGTGTTGACCGAAACCAGACCAGTCGCCTGCAACACGTGGACACCTGGCACTAACAGGTATCCCAAGGCATCGACACCCAATAAAATGTCTACTGGGCCCGGAATATCGAACTCCGGGTCAGCCAGTGACAACCCAGCGACCAACTGTCACACCGAGGGCGACAACCGTACGTGAGGGTGTGAGCCCATCACATTAGGCATGACTAATGCCGTGACCGTCAGATTCACCGATGAATCCACCCGTGACGAGAGAGTAATCCGACATACTCCCTTAACGGAACCGACTTCCGTGTTCCCAATTCCCCGAATGGAATGTGGATACTCCCTTACCGAAATGCCCAACCGTCTTACAAGGTTGCACGAGACTAAGCACCCCTTGGCCCCCGAGTCCAATAGTGCTCGTGCCACACAAGATTTGCCGTCCGAACTCCACGCTATCACCGAGGCAGTGGGGAGAATGACCGTCTGTGGAGTGGCGGCACCCTGTAAGTGGGCGGCGTGTCCCTAGCGGGAACCTCCGCGGGATCCGAACCCGCTGGGACCCCCGTCTGCCTGGTAACTCGGCTGCTGATATGCCACCGGTGGCATATCAGACCGTATGTACATCAGGGGGTTCCAACCCGCATAATAGGCCCCTCGCTGTCCCGGTACCTGACCATACCGGACTATGAACGGTGTGCCCGGTGGCCACCGTGGATGGAGGGGGGAGAGCGGATCCAACCTGGGGCGCTCTAGGAATGGGGGCGACATCCGACTGTTCGCCTCCCTGTTCGCCTCCCAGAGCGACGGGCAGGGTGGCGCAGAAGGTGGTGGGCTCCCAGCCTTCGCGCCACTCATCTGACACCCGCCCGTAACACGCGGTGAGCCAGCGGCCCGAAGTCCTCGCTGACCCTGGACAGCGGCTACCGAACCCCGGCTATCCCGCCTGTTACCCCCCGCGCTTCCCCCTTCCCCTTGGGGGGGGGTCCCGTCCGCGGGTACCCCAGTCACCCCGTTGGTGACTCCCGTTGCCCGGAGGGGGACTGGGTCCGGCCCTGGTTGGGCCCTGTGACCGACCAGCCTGAGTCCGGCCCTGTTGACCGTCCGAAGGGCCTGACCGGTTCAGGCACAACACGACGTGGTGCCTGCCACCGCAGCACTCACAGGGGGACGCGCGTGAGCACTCGCTCAGCGGGTTTGGCCCCAAACAACCGAAACACAATCGGTGGCGGAAGACCACCTTACTGCGGGCAGCCACACCGAGCGCCTTAAAGTTGGCGCAACTGGTCACTTCATGACCGGCACTGTCGCAGTGCACACAGCCGTCACCCGACGGCGCGGCACTCAAAACGCCAAATTGTTTTGACCGCTCACCCCCCCGTGGGGGTGGGGGGCGCGGCCCCTCCCGCATCCGCGTGGGTTGGCACTGCACACTGGCCTCCGAATCCAATGTGTCGGATCGCCTGTATTCACCCTCCAAAAAATCCGTTAATTGGACGAGCGTGGGCAGTTCCGAGCTACTGCCCCCATGCAGCTGTTCAAACCGACTTTGAACAGCTGCAGGCAACCGTGACAAAACCATATATAACACGATATATGACCATTGGTCTACCGGCAGACCAAGGTTCTGAAGGGCCTTAGTGGCCACCAGCACAGGGTTGAGCACCTGTACCCGGATGTCAACATCCCGGGTTACTCGTGGGATGCTAAACAGCTTCCCCAGCTGCGCATCAACCAACCGCCGTTTGTGTTGGTAGCGGTCAAACAATATGACCCGGGCAATCTCATAATTGCCCGCCGTGACCGTTAGGTGACCGACCAACTCCTTCGGTTCACCCCGCAGTGCCATCAATAGTTGGGCCAACTTGTAGGCGTTGTCCAGGTCGTCCCGACCGTGGACCAGACTATCGAATAAATTGATGAATGCCGGCCACTCATCAATTGCCCCACCGAAGGCCGGAATCTCCAGGTGTGGCAGCCGTCCAACAACACCCTTAGGGGGCGGGTCTCCGCTACCCTCCCCGTGGTCATCCCGACGCGACCGCTTAATTTTTTCGGCGCGACGCTCGATGTCGCCCAAGCACTCCATCGCTTGGTCAGCATCCGCGCAGAGCTGCTTCACTGCAGCCACCGAAGCCTCATCCGTAAGCCCGAGGGCTTCAGCCTCCGCAGCCAGCCGACACACCTTCCCGACGCGTGTCATTGCGTCCTCCACACGCTTGAGCAGGACATCGTCCATGTCAGGTCGCTCCACATACTTGTGAGTATGGGCGAGCCATCTCATCTCCTCACGGACGCCATACCGCAGTAACGTCAAGGGTGAAGGTGCCATGGTTACCAATTCAATTGTTTCTGGTCCTATGCTTCACTACCGAACTAAGCACAGCCAGAGACTAGCACTTTCCCGTCAGCGCTGGGCACAGAAATTAAAACTAAGTTGTAAAAGCCAAGGCAACCACTAAAACAATTAAATCCTAAACAACATTTAATATGGTCGCCCTGTGGACATACACCTTATAAATATATACTCTAAATCAATTAGAGAATGCCACCAATACAAATAACACACAAAAAGGTATTATAAAAAAAACTATTTTTCTAGAAGTGGCCCCTCCGATATGACCCACACTTCTTTTGAGGTCAGCAAAATCAGCTTAATACCCCCTAAATAGCCCGACCCTGCTGTGTAAACCGAAATAACACTGCAGTACTGTAGAACCCGACGTTCTACCGCAAGTAATACAATCTAGTTCCTTCGCAGAATGACTGTTCAATCTTTTATGCGCACAAACAGTAGTTTCCGACTACAAATTTACAATAACTGTTAACCAAATTGACACTTATACTTTCACTAACCGAAAATGAACTTTAATTGTGGTACCGACCACAGACTCATTGCCGACTTGCCGGCCAATCTGAGATATTCTTTTCTCCCAACTACAATGTGGCAACAACCCTACAACCTTTCGTGAATCGGTGATTTCCCACTAGGAAAACCGCGCTTGCTACCAAATGTTTAATTTCCACGCCTACCGAACGGCGTGGAATCCTGAGGGGGTGGGCCTTTGCCAGCACGTGAGAAAAAAGTGAGTTGAATGATTGATACTGACCTTGTCGTCGCAGACCGGAGATCGAAGCTCGATTCGAGACAGGAATGCGGGATAGGAGACAGTTTTGGGATAGGAGAGGAACCGAACCTTGCCGTCGCTGTCCGACGCTGTCGCCGGCGTGGTGCCTGCCGTGACGTGGAGTCGCCGCTACCGATACGACGATGTCATTGGACATCGTCGTATCGGTATCATACACGGATCACTTGACCGCTGACGCGAATCTACTTATTTCCCGACGATGTAGATGATTAACACTCCGACCAGGCCCGACGCCTGTATTTGATAATTGGTACACCGAAATACCATCAATGGCACGATGCCTGAGCAGACATGTTTGTTCTTCTCCCGACGAGAAAAAAGATAACCTCCAATTTCTCCTCTCGTTTCGATACGAGTGACAGCTGCGGTCCGTTTCCGCTTAGTGATGTCCCGATTACTCGCGGTCGATCCGCGCAACAAAAAACCGGTGCGTTCCGAAGCATAAATATTAAACAGTGGCAGTACCTGCTATAAGGTGCTGGGAGAACTCATTAATTATTGCCAGCAGCTGCTGCACTTCATCACCAACTAGAGGCGTATTAACAGAAATGGGTTCAGCAGACTGAATAGTCATCACCGTTTCAGGGTTAGTTTCCCTAACTATTTGTTGAGAGTCCCGTGTACGGATGTAACGAACTCCCTCTCTGTTGAGCACGTCTGTACCTATGATAACTGGAGTATTCATGTACTCGGAAGTTACTATGTACAGGTCGACCTCAAGTGTGATACCGTCAAACTCAATTGGCAGGGTTACATAGGAAGTGCTTTTCACTTCCTGACTTCCTAGACCTTTTAGTATACGGAAAGCTGGCTTCCGCGCACAGTCAAAATGTTTCAGTAGAGAAGACGAGACGAGAGATATCGTAGAACCACTATCTATCAACACATCAACTGGAACGCCCTGTATAATAGCCACACTCACGTCATTGTCATGGGTAATTCGATTTTCGCGACAAAAGTTGACGTTATCTTTGTTACGAGATTCTGAGTTCATTTTCGCGAAACAAGTCTCAATCTCATGCCCGGTTTTCTTACAGAACCCGCAAGTAATAGATTTTGTAGGTACAAAAGCAGGTTTCGGATTCGCATTATTACTAGAACCACTGCCACTGGTTGACGGTTTCTCCCCCGTACTCAGCCTAATTTTCTTACTACAGTCGGATTGCTTATGTCCTTCTAACCCACAACGAAAATACCTCCCGGTCTCAAACTTACGCTTCCTACCAGTCGTACTTGTCTTGTTGTTCGAATGGTTTGAGCTTGGTGGTGTACTACGCGACGCGTACACATTATTTCTACACACAGCCGGTTTTACATAAATCGAGAAAAATTCGACTAACTGGTTCGGCAACATTTTAGCGTTAGTCGCTGCAGCTCGAATGTGTGGGTCAGTTATACCGCGCACTACAATGGCAGATATCAGTTCCTCACCAAGACCTCTAACAATGCGTAGACGGAGTAATGAGCGACGCGCATACTCAGCATGAGTACTATAGGCGTCGGAATTCGTGCTCATTACTTCATACAGGATATTCGCAATATCGGGGGTTTTTGGGCATAGTGGTATAAATTCTCTCTTGAAACTACTCCATGTTCGGTCATTGGTTACCCATTCACTCAACCATGTACGTGCTTCACCTTTCAGACAATTGCCTATACGCGAAAGGCACTCATAATCACTCCAACTATTAAGTGCCCTTGCACGATCGACCTCCTTACACCAGTCATCAATGTTATGCAAATGAGGGTCGAAGTTGGAAATATAAAAGTGGTGCGATCTCAAAGTACCTATCGACCGAATTGCATCAAAAAATTGTTCCGCCACTATACTATTATTTGGGGCCATAAATACCTTATTTGTGAGAATACTTCCCGCCGCAGATCCGGTAGGTAGATCTCGTGCTAGCGGTACCCCGCTTGGCAACAACTCCGACGAAGCGCTGCGCGCGTAGACTGCTCGCGCGATGGTAGGGGTAGTCGTCGCCGGCTCGGGCGCTTGGCGCCAGGCAGGCGGCAACTCAGGGCCGTATGTCGGCGGCGGCGGTGGCAGCGATTCGCGAACCGACGATGTCTGTTGCGATGGCGGGGTGAATTGATTCACCGACCCAACCGTCTCGCGCTCTTCCAAAGCACGTAGACGAGCCAACATTTGGACGACATTTCGCGTCGTAACTGGCCCTCAGGAGTACGCTCCCTGTATCGACTGTGGTGTCGATCTCGCGAGCGACTCCTATGGAGGCTACGTCGTCGTTCGCGGACCGACATTTTACAAACACACAACGTAAAAGTGAGCGTGGAAAAGTGAGATAGGATCACTTTTTCAATCCCACTTCTGATCTTAGGGACCAGGATCCGAGATATTTTTTAAAAGACAACTCTTATAAACCTAAAAGTTTTAATTACAGTGGTATTTAACAACAGATGACTCAATTAACAATTAGTTCAAAAACAGAAAAATATCGGACAGAAAACGACACGAAAATGGCAAGGTGTTGGTTCTTTGATGCGACCCAAGTTAGCGAGCGCATGGATGCGCCTCGATTTTATAGACAGTCATAGGGAGTAGGGCTGGCGATTCCAATAATATATATACCTTTAGTAAGGACCTTTGCGCTCTTTCTAGTTTGAGCAGTCTAGTTTTACACGTTCCCCCCCAGACTGGTATGCAATAAGTCAATATAGATTGGACTAATGAAAAGTATATTGTCTTAATTAAGTGTGGGGGAGCAATATGTCGGAGTTTCCTAAAAATCCAGACGCTCTTCCGTACTCTGGGGTTGCCAAGTAAGTTTTTCGTCCAGTAATACACCCAAATACTTCACCTGACTAACTTTAGTTAAAGGTAAGCAGTCACAGTTAGAGATGTCATTTGGACATGTGTGGACTTTTATAGCTATGTGGAGTGGTGGTTGGCTGCAGTTACGTATAGAAAAGGGGAGGAAGTTAGACTTTTGGACATTAAGGGTTAAGAGGTTAAGGTTTGGCCATGTTGCTACACTACGGAGGCACTATATTTTGCACTTCCTCCCAAGTCTTCCCATGAAATACCAATACAGTGTATACAGCAAAAGTAACTATCTTGCATTTGCTGAGTTTTTGCTGGCAGAGGTCGTTAAATTATATCAAGAAAAGTGTCGGACCAAGTACAGTGCCCTGGGGAACTCCGTAGTAAACATTCATGTCATGGCTGTTAGAGTTGTCTAGTTTTATCTGTTGTACCCTATTGTCAAGGTAATTAGAAAAGATATCTAGCGGTAGCCCTCTCATTCCAACGCTCTCTAACTTATTTATAAGAAGGGATTCCCCTTCTTATAAATAAGTTAGAGTAATAAATAATCGGGAAACTGTATCAAATGCCTTTGATAAATCTAAAAATATGCCTATGAACTTTTCCTTATTGTCCATGTGATTTACTATATCCTTAGTAAGGGCAAGAACGGCATCCTCTGTCGACCTCCCCTCTCTGAACCCAAACTGTTGGTTGGACAAAATGTTGTGGTCATTGAGGTATTTTTTAAGTCGGCCATTCAGCAATTTTTCTAAAATCTTTGATATTGCAGGTAAGACTTAAATAGGCCTGTAGTTTCCAATGATGTTCTTATCACCACTTTTATGAATGGGGTGGATAACAGAACGTTTAAGTATATCAGGGAACATCCCTTTTGCAAAGCAGTTTTGCCTTTTTTAGAATTTTATTGGAGATATTGTCCCATCCAACAGCTGAATCTGATTTCATGTTCACTATCATTCTTTCAACCTCGGATGGATTAGTGTCTAATAGGAAAAATGAAGTGGAAGGAGTAGATAGGTGCGATAAATTTATTTTCCTTCGTATTTGAGGCACTTTGTCAGTAATAACTTTGGCTAGTTGAGATACAATGTTGGCGAAGTAGTTGTTAATGAAATCGAGGGATTGTGTTGGGTGCGGTTTTATCTTGATCAGTTCAGAATTTTTTGATTTATGTTTGTTTGTGTTTGTTAGTTTTTTATAGCTTTCCATGCATTTTTTGTGTTATTGGACGCTGCCTCTAGTTGAGCACGCTCATGTGCTCTTTTACATTTCTTTAGGAGCTTGTTACAAAAGTTCCTATACCTACGATAGGTTGTTTACAATATGAGGTCAGTTGAGTTTTTTTCTGTTTTTGATGCATAGTGTCCCTGTTTCTGAGACATCGTAACAAGCCTGGAGATTTCCAGGGTTTTATAGAACGTGCACGTTGGGGAATTGAAACAAGAATTGTATTAACCTCGACAGCTTTGGTGATTATTTCTACCATTGTTTCCACAGCTTTATTGGGATCTGTGATATTATTTATACTGGCGATGTCGGAATTCTCCAATTGAAGCACAATATTGTCGAGATCAACCTTTCTAAAAGTTTTGTTTGGTGTATCCAGAACAGGTTTAGTATTTAACTTTAGTAATAACGATGAGTGGTCTGTTACGGAAGTTAGTAAAACAGCGGCTGTGGCTGAACACACACACAAAGCGTGCTCTAAGCAGTTGTTCTGACGAGTCGGAAAGGTGTGACCAGGGAGTAATCCGTGTTCAGATAAGAGATTAAAATATTCACTACCATTTTTGTCTGTGTTACCAGGTTTGATATCTACGTTCATATCTCCTATAACGATCATGTTCTTTTAGGATTTGAGACTTTGTAGACAGGCATCAACAGAGTTTAGAAAATAGTCGATGCTGGTTATGCGTGGATACCTGAGGTGGTTGGTGTGGTATTTATAAAGAGCCAAGATAACCAGGTCGTTTCCAATTTATTCCATTTTTATTGTTTTTTGTATAGTGTATATTGTAGTTAGGTATGTCTGGTAAGTTGTTGTTAGTAGAGAGCCATCATTTTGTAAGTATAATAATATCACATTCGAAGTTTAAAAACTTTAGAGTGGTTTCAAATATATCAAAATTTTGGGATACTTCTTATGTTCTGTGTTATTATGGTTAGGCTATTGGCAAGTTTGCCAACACGATTAAGATAGTTCTGTGGTTTGCATAATATTGATTCCGAAATCTGCATTGAGTCTATTTCATGTAGTATTTCGTTATTATTTATCAGTCTATGATTTATGACTGATGATTGGGTGAGAAAAGCAGCAAGTTAATTTAAGGTTTGCATGTGGTTTAAGAGTTAGACATATAGAAATGAATAATATTATGCCGGACTTGGTTGTACTAATGTCGATTATTTTGATAGGGGTATAACGGTGAGAAATTATTGGAGAATGGTTGAGTGATGTGTAGTTTGGTGACTTAATGTTGTTGTATGTTATGTAGGGTATATGTGCTGTAGATAATGATAATAATATTAGTGATATTGTTTTGATAATATAGTATAGATATAATATATGATAATTTAGCCAAGTATAACAATAAATAAGTATGTAGTAGGACAAGATGCTAAGCACTGGGGATAATAGTAGTAGGTTGAAGATTTCTAGTCAATTAGTATTTAGGGATCGCATTAGTTCTTGAATTTGGGCTTCGTTCTTGATAATTATGTACTGGCCTCCTTCTTCCTTATCCAGCTGATTTTCTGAAGTCTCGGGCCAGAAATAGAAGCCGTTTTGTTTTCGGTGTCAGGTGTTCAGATGCGTGAATCTGTTCGGTAGGATTAGTGCAGCCGAGATTTCCTGAGTTCAGGTTATTTGTAGGGTTGTCAATGTTATATTGCTTGATATGGTTCAGTAGGCGAGTTTTCATGAGAGAGGTACTCATCCTAATTACAATTGAAGCACTCTTGTTCTCTCGTTTGCTTGGTAGCCGACAGACGTCCCGAACATCAGCCTGTTGCAAGTTGCCCATTTCTCGACACAGTTTTGCCGCATTTCCAAATCAATCTTCTTTGTTTTATTTTGGTTTTTTGGGGACATTTCTTAGCTCCAATGAGGTTTATATTATGCTTTTCTCCAACTCTTCAATTTTATCATCAATTATTATTAGATTTTCAGAGAAAGCTTTGGGTTAGTTCATACGGATCCCGGGATCAGATCAAAGTTCATACGTATCCCGACGATTCGTTCACACCGATCCCGCGTGGCATCAGTTGACCCCGTAATAAAATGTAGCAGTGCACACTGATCCCGTTGTACAGAGACACGAAATAAAGAATAATAAAAAAGGATGTCGTACATACATATATAGCGTCACCCCTTTTCCCATAAGGGGTGGCAGAGGCACAACTGTGCCCACTTTTAGCCAGTGATTCAATACTCCATTTTGCGTAACAGGGGGCTAGCCCATCGCCGCAACTGATGTCGTATATTCATAAAATCGATATCCGAGGATCCGGTTGGAGTCCAATCATGAGTCAGATTTTGAAAAATTCTACTTTTTAGTTAATTAACAGATTTGCTTCAAAATCGATATATGAGGATCCAGTTGGAGTCTAATCATGATTCTGAAGTCAGGTTTTGAAAAACTCGCCGCTTTTCAAGCTGTCAGCTTAGTTCGTTAGTCAGTTTTGAATTCAGAATTATACTAACTCTTCGTATCATATATCGACATATTTATTGCACATGACAATACTGGGTGTTTGGAGTATGGTGCACATTTTTTTTTCGGTTCTCAGTTGCACAGTGGTTTAAATATGATTATTTAAAGGTTCCGGATAAAAACACCCATAACCTTTTACTTGATACATTATATTTGTATTATTTTTAAAAATAATTGTACAAAATATGTTTTCTTGTATACTAACACAAGAAGTCTGAGTTAATAAATACATTTTAATAACTACCAAACAAAAAATTCAGTTATGGGCTTTGAAAGTTATAAAATTGGCAGGCGATACGCGTTATTACAGAAGCTTATTGATTTTGGCCAGTTACTTTACCCAACCACCCGGGGCTTTTATGATATGTATCTAACATAATATAATAAAATATTTACACACATATACACAGTCAGGTTATAAGTTCTGTCACACAATAAAAACTTTTGAATTTAGAACGCTGGCCACAAAAAAGTTTATTGAATTCGAATTTCGATTTTTTCATGAAAATAAAAATGTGTACTTTTTAGAATTTTCCTCATTTTTAAATATGGAGTGGACACTTAAAGAAGACCGTGTCGCAGTTATTGCGTTGCATCGTTGCGGTTACGCGCCAATTCAGATTTTCGACTTACTGAATTTTTTTAATATAACCAAAAGATTCGTTTATCCTACCATAAAACGATACAATGAAGACTCTAGTGTAGATGACAGGTCAAGAAGTGGTCGCCCTCGCTCTGTTAGGACTCCAGCAGTGATAAAAGCTGTGAAGGCGCGAATTCAAAGAAATCCCATACGTAAGCAGAAACTGTTGGCCCTTCAGATGGGGTTAAGCAGGACCACGGTGAAAAGGGTGTTAAATGAAGACTTAGGGCTTAGGGCATATCGAAAAAAAACAGGACATCGTTTGGACGCTCGTTTAATGGACCTGAGAATGAAGAGATGCCGCGCTTTGTTGAAGCGGTACGCGGGAAAAAAGCATCGGGAAATTCTTTTTTCGGATGAAAAAATTTTCACCGTGGAAGAGAGCTACAACAAACAAAATGATAAGGTGTACGCACACAGCAGTGAAGAAGCGAGCAACCGTATTCCGCGTGTCCAACGAGGTCATTTTCCATCCTCGCTCATGGTTTGGTTGGGAGTCTCTTATTGGGGCTTAACTGAGGTACTTTTTGTGAGAAAGGCATAAAAACGAATGCAGTTGTGTATCAAAATACAGTCCTCAAGAACCTTGTGGAACCTGTTTCTCATACCATGTTTAATAACAGGCACTGGGTATTCCAACAAGATACCTTCCCTACGTATAAAAATAATATAATATAAAGAAATCAGCGTCGATAAAATGCTATTCTATATTTCGTGTCTCTGTACAATGGGATTCGGGATCGGTGTGAACTAAAATATTATATTTTTTTTGTTCATACTGATCTTGAACTTTGTAGTTACTCCAAAATCGATATCTGAGGATCCAGTTAGAGTCTAATCATGATTCTGAAGTCAGGTTTTGAAAAAGTCGCCGCCATCTTGAATTTTATAGTTACTACATCGATTTGCTTCAAAATCGATATCTGAGGATCCGGTTCATCATCACAGAAATCATAAATATTTAACTGAGCAAAGTTTGCGACTTTTTTCAAATCTGAGTTCAGAATCATGATTGTACTCCAACGGGATCCTTAGATATTGATTTTGAAGCAATCAGTGTAGTAACTAAAAGTTCAAGATGGCGGCGACATTTTCAAAATCTGACTTCGGAATCATGATCTGACTCCAACTGGATCCTCAGATATCGATTTTGAAGCAATTCGGTGGAGTAACTACAAAGTTCAAGATGGCGGCGATTTTTTCAAAATCTGACTTCAAATCATGATTGGACTCCAACCGGATAGAAAATTGGCTTGGTAACTAAAAAGTTCAAGGTGGCGGAGTTTTTTTTAAATCTGAGTTCTGAATCATGATTGGTCTCCAACCGGATCCTCAGATATCGAATTTGAAGCAAATCGGTTTAGTAACTCAAAAGTTCAAGATGGCGGCGTTTTTTTTAAATCTGAGTTCTGAATTATGATTGGACTCCAACCAGATCCTCAGATATCGACTTTGAAGCAAATCAGGCCAGTTACTAAAAAGTTCAAAATGCTATAAATCGTCATCTTCATCATTGATATAATTTTCAGCCCAAATCGACCCACCGCTGGGCACATGTCTCTTCTCTGTCCAATTTATTCAAATTATTTGGGGGGAAAGATGAACAGGAATAAACAGAATGTTATATAGCACCCGTACACCCTGTATTATAGCCTGTTTCATTTACGCTTCACACGGCTTCTAATTTACCAGTATTATTATTTACCTAAAACCCTACGTATAAAAATAATATAATATAAAGAAATTAGCATCGATAAAATGCTATTCTATATTTCGTGTCTCTGTACAATGGGATTCGGGATCGGTGTGAACTAAAATATTATATTTTTTTCGTTCACACTGATCCCGGGATCGGTGTGAACGAATCGTCGGGATCCGCATGAACTTTGATCTGATCCCGGGATCCGTATGAACTAACCCAAAGCTTAACGTTCCATTTCTACGTTAGAAATTTTAGACTCTATCATTTTAATGTCCTCGGACATAGAGTTCATGGCTCTCTCAATGTCTTGGTTAGTCGTGTGTATCTTCACATTTTGAGCTTGACATCTTTAATATGTGACTCAAGGGTGTCAAGTCTAGAATTCTGAGATGCCATGAAGGTGCTCATCATTTCCATTAGTTCCGACTTAAAGGAGCCTAGTTCGCTGTTAACATCTTCACCCGACAGCCTACGTTTTTTATGGTTTCTAATGCTGTGTTCTGTAGTTGTTGTATCCTCCTGAAGGACCTTTTGCAAAAGATCGTTTTCTGAGGCTGTAATTCTGGCTGGCGGCGGGGTTCGGTTCATTTTGTTACGTTAGTTGCGAGTGCGAATATTCTATGAGCGCTCACACTATTTACCTATGTGCAGTTGTACGGCGCGCGATGTCTCGTCGGCTCGACGACAATCAGTGAAACAGAATTGAGAATGCGGTTGACCTTGTACGCACGTCGCGTCGATAGAATTGAGTTGATCGACGTGTGCCGCTTCAAAAGTACCAGGCGAGGAGAGCGCAGCAGAGGAACCTCGCATCAGTCTGACGCGTGATTGTGAGATGCAAGGTGATTCGCTGTACTCACCTGCAGGGGCAGTTCTTCGTCCGTCCAGATGAATGAAGTAGTGGTTGGAGGCGGCGCTAATTTACTATCGTACGACTGTGATGACGGATGTGATGCGTGCGTTTCATCTAATAGGGCGTAGCACTTGTGACTTCTGCTATCCTATTATTCTAGTTGATTTTAGGTGACACAATTTGATTAAAATTTTAAGTTTTAAAATAATATAGATCCTAGGCACGTCTGCTCGTAATGAGATCCGAGGGGGGAGGGGATTTGTGGTCGCTGTTTCTGGTTCCCACGACACAGTTTATCCTAGTGTGGGGCCAAAAGCAAGGTATATAAATGTTATTATTATAATTATGAACAACTTTCCCCAAGAAACGTATGGTCGCAAACGAAAAAACAAATTGGGTCTCCCATAGTATCTTCTAATCAGCTGATCGGGTCAATGTACTATGCAACATGGCTGTTAAGTAAATCACTGCGGCCGAAAAGTGCATAATTGTGTTTTTACTGATTTTTCAATAGCCACTAATTAATTTTTTAATTACAAACATTGAGTTGGTATTTTTGATACCTATTTTTTGACGCCAAACCCATATCTATATTCCTTTCAGGTCTCTAGTTATAACTTGTTTTTGGTGAAAAACATATATTTCGCTTTTTTTTCACCTAGTTTCCATTGACATGATGTTTTAAAATATAGAGATCAAAGGAATTGGATGTCTTCAAGACATATATTTTTTCGGGATTTGGAATGTGACTCCTTTATGAGTTACTAGCTGGTGCCCGCCACTTTATCTGCGTGTTATCATCAACCCAGAAAACATTACCCTTCTTCATGCATGTATTGGATGCATTTTGATAAAAAGTATTCTATACGTTAATCTAGCTCTTAAAATATATATGAATTAAATTTCATTCAAATCCGTTTAGCCGTTTTAGCATGATTGATGCACAAACATCCAAACATCTAATCATCGCTACTTCAACATTTATAATATTACTAGCTGATACCGGCAACTTTATATACGTGTTATACGTACTAGGAACACGTACGTCGTATAATTTACCGAGATAACGTTACCCTCCTCCTGGTGCAGTCGGATATGTTAATCTCACTCATAAACTATCTCTGTGCTCAATTCCATTCAAATCCGTTCAGCCTTTTAGCGTGATTGAGGCACAAACACACAAACATCCAAACATCATCATCATGTATATGTTACCGGCCAAACCCGATTTTAGGACAAACTCGTTTGGCCTAGGATAAACTAGTTTATGCGTACTTAAGTTTATGTTTTAAGTTTTTTTTTGTTCTTACATGTTCAACATAACACGAAGGATAAAGGGGGCTTCGCTTCGCTCACCCCCTTTACCCTTCACCTAAGCTACCGCAATGTTTTGCCCTGATATAAGCTATTTATCCTAGGCAAAACTAGTTTGTCCTAAAATCGGGTTTGGCCGGTAACATATATACTATTACACAAATGAGATCTGTGTATGATAGAGATGAGTGTAAATATTTTATTATATTATCTTAGATACATATCATAAAAGCCCCGAGTGGTTGGGTAAAGTAACTGGCCAAAATCAATAAGCTTCTGTAATAACGCGTATCGCCTGCCAATTTTATAACTTTCAAAGCCCATAACTTATTTTTTTGTTTGGTAGTTGTTAAAATGTTTTTATTAACTCAGACTTCTTGTGTTAGTATACAAGAAAACATATTTTGTACAATTATTTTTAAAGATAATACAAATATAATGTACCAAGTAAAAGGTTATGGGTGTTTTTATCCGGAACCTTTAAATAATCATATTTAAACCACTGTGCAACTGAGAACCGAAAAAAAAATGTGCACCATACTCCAAACACCCAGTATTGTCATGTGCAATAAATATGTCGATATATGATACGAAGAGTTAGTATAATTCTGAATTCAAAACTGACTAACGAACTAAGCTGACAGCTTGAAATTCGACAGCTCTTGACTGATTCAATCTCTGTAAGCTCATGTAATTCTGAAATTTAGGAAATTTAATCGCTTTTGAAAAATTTGCCATGAACAACACTACATTTGACATGAGCTATCTTTTATTAGGACTTTGCTAGTTTACACGATGTTCTGTTTGTAAATTTTTTCAAAAGGGTAATTTTTTAATTGGAATTCCTAGATTTATATGAAAATGCTACTGTACCGCATATATCCTTTGAATTTGAGTTTAGAAGGATATTGCTACGTTATTTGACACGATTACTATAAAGATATTGTGATAAATGTCAAAAAATACGACATCGGGCTACTGATCAAATATAAGATATAGGTGCTTGCGAATAAAAGTAAGCAATGATAAAACTGGATCTAGAATGAGTTTCTACTAATGACGCTGAAAGTCTCCTGCTTAGCGGTATGGTTCGTTAATTAGCATGATTTTAAATATTATTTAATTCTAATCTAAATAGCAATAGGCTTTTCTTAACCTCTTGAATACCACCGGCGTTAGCTAACGCCACTTTTCCGTTATGGGTTTCAAATATTATTACCACGGCATTAGCTTCAAAATCGCGACCCATCCCAACTACCCTCGGATTTTGAGAGGTTAATCATCGATTTATGCCGAAGGTTTGGGTCTTGACAATATGACTAATGTATCAACAAAACGCAAAAAACACGTCTCTTGTTTGGGGACTCCTTTAATTTGTAAATCGCTTTTGATCGCACGAAGACTTAGCTCAGCCGCTTTTACGGTCAGACAAATCAGAAATCTTACAGATGTTGAAACTGCCAGATTGGTTTACTTTAGTTATTTTCACAGTTTTATGTCTTATGGAATATTGCTCTGGGGGAGAGCAGCAGATATAAACACGATATTTTTCTTACAAAAAGGGGCGATCAGGGCGATATATCAATTAGATGCTAGAGAATCATTAAGAGAAAAATTCAAATAAATTAATATACTTACGGTGACCTGTCAATATATATACGAGAATATCATGCATGTAAGAAAAAACATAGCTTTATTTAAAATTGTAGGTGATAGCCATACAATTAACACTAGAAATAAAAATAGGTTAGCACTACCATTATTTAGACTAAGAAAAGTAGGCACATCATTCAGGGGGCACTGTATTCGCTTCTACAATAAAATACCACAGGAATCATTGATCCTTCCTGAAAAGAGGTTCAAAAACTATGTTAAAAATGAGCTGATAAGAAAGTCCTATTATAGTATTAAGTAATACTTAGATGACAAAACTGCATGGTCCATACCATCTCAGCGCACAGAAATTCGACGAGGGGCGATGGATCAAGTCTATCACTCGCCGGCGAATTTCCTTAGACCGAAACCAGTACCCGTTGTAAAGTCACTTTAAAAAAAAAAGGTATGGGGGAGTTTCTTGCCGTTTCTTCTTAACCCCGAGACCTTCCGAAACGGTGTAGTCTTTTTTATATAAAAAAAATTGACTTGTATAATTATATATTAATATATATATATATATATATATACATATATATATATATATATAATAATTGTATAACTAATATAATAAGTAAGTATAATTTTGACGTTGAATAAGATAATTTATTTATTTATATTCAATAAAAAAAATGACTCTGACTCTGATTCTGATTTATTATTTGTAAGAGCGACAGTTTTACACACTCTGTGAAAATTTCAACTTTCTACATATTACGGTTCATGAGAAGCAGCCCGCTGTTAGACAGATAGACAGACAGCGGAAGAGGTTTCATAAAATGGCTCTGTTGCTCACCCTTCGGGTAGGGAACCCTAAGAAGTCAGCTTTATTTTACCCAAAATGGCCTTGTCACAAGGGGGAAGGCGCGTCATGTTGTGACAGCAAGCGTGACGATGCATGAGAACGTGTTATATGTCACGCTGTATTAGATCGGCGAAATGAAATGTGACATTGGAGACATATTGATTGATTGATACTGGTAACACTAGTTTAGGAGTTGTATGTTTCATTAAGATGTATCATATGTACAATTTATGTACAATTTCACTAGCTTAACAGCTAATACTCGTTAATTGGATTTTGGTTTGGAAGTACAATTATTTTCATCGTAGCTATAAATAGTAACGAATTGGGTCCTTTATGGGTTCTTTGTGGGTTTGTTTAAATTCATTTTCAAATTTATTAAATTTTAGACAAATGTACAGCCTCATGTATAATAATATAGTAAGTGAGTGTAATGTAGTATATTAAATATTACACACAGTGGCAGAAAGTGTGGCCCAGGTGCTTATCGCAAGATTTTAAACACACTTTTACACCCTATTTTATACTAAACTATACAGGGTTGGCTCGCTTCGCTCCTCTACGCTCCGGCTCTAGTTTCGGACAGAAAGCAATCAATGCGGTTTTGCAAAACTATAAATTTGGTGAAAATTTTACATGTTTGAGAGTCAAAACTTATATTGGAAATCAATATATTTGTAGCCCTTTATTTCTAAAAAACTAAGATGATCAGAGCAATTTTTCCTACTCCATACCAATTGTACTTTATTGAACCAACTACGGGTATAGTAGGTAGGTACCGATTCGCATCGATTAAGTGATATTTTCGATAAATTTTGCTAAAATAGGGAGAATTTACGCGATTTTGAAACACGACACAACCCGAAGAGGTTGATTAAAATTTTCAAGGGTATAATTTTAATTATAATAAATTATACTGCTTTTCCGTTAAAATTCCACACTGTAGAAATGTATTGTGTTGGAAATTTAATTAATGAGTATCAAGTATCGCACAGCGCCTTTCTTAGATATTTTTAATTAGTAGATTTTTGTGCACAATGTATTTCTAGGATATTACTAGTGGTTCTGTGAGAACATTAGACCTCTGGTTTAAAATGTCAAGCTAGTAGGTCTGCTAGAGGTACAGAAGTGCTTGGATCTGGAACACCAACACTGGTAATTGTATCCAGGTGGATATTGTCTATCTAAAAGCCAATTTCGTTAGGTACCTATTTAGCAATCTACCTACTTCTCAAACTGCCTAGTTCTTAAACTGACTATACTTCGCAGATCAGATCAGAATATCATTGGACTGTCAGCTCTATTGTAGCCCATAGTACATTAGAATTTTGATCGATGATGAATCAGTCAGTGACGAAATAACTCAACTTTGAATGGCTGTCGTTTCCAATCTATTGGTAAAAATTCACTGAATTTTGGGAATTTGCCTATATCAATTGTGGACTACCAGTCACTTTTCTCTGGGTCTCACTGAAGCGAAAATACGAATTTCATCTAGAAGAAAAATCTCTCGCAAGAGCCGAAAAGGATAGTGATAAAGAAAATATCTATGACATACAAGCCGTGATGCCTTGTCCAATAGGTGAAGTATCGATTTTCTACTACATCTCAAAAGTAAACCTATTGAATTTCACTATCACTGAGCTTGGGACCAAAAACACCATTCGTTTTGTGTTAATGGGGATTAATTTGTCGAGTGTCTGTATGGTTGGTTACCTTTACGTTGAGGTGTCCGAAGTCGATGGTCCAAGAGGAATTCTTTACCGTTGGTCACTTGTGATTGTTTACAGCCCTCGGATTTTTCTTGATTTATTCAGGCACTACACAGCACGACCATTTTATTTTCACGAGAGGATCACAGCACACATCAGTCCGTCTATGTCAGGCTCGAGATATTTGCGGGTAGTAAAATAATTATAATGTATGTAGGTAGTTGCATCCAAACCGAAAGGCGCAAAACGAAACGATTAAACACAGTCCACGCCCTAAAAATGTTTACGTTAAATAGGTAATGAAAATAAGGCTACAAAAAACTTATTTCTCAAAGAAAGGAAAAAAAGGCTATACATTAATAATATTAAAAGAGCTTTGCTCTACATAAAGCATTAATTTATAGGAAGTCGCACCAACTCGGTAAGGGACCACTTGAGGATGCCGGTGGAGGTCTGAACATCAACTATACGGACTACTCCTCTTGGCCAGGGTATAGCTTTACAACTCTACCGTGAAGCCATGGTAAGGGGGTAGGTTGTTGTCCTTTAGGAAGAAAAGTTCATTAACTTTTTGTGGGTTCGTTGGATTCGTTCACTTGTGTCTGGCTCGGAGGGTGGAAATGTATTCAGAGCTCCAACGGTTCCAAAAGTGTTGAGTGATCTGTTGTAAAAGCTGGTATCTCGACAGCCGGTTAACTTTTACGTCAGTGAAGGAATCAAAGGAAGGAAGGAATCGAAGGAAGCAAAGCATTTAAGAGCTGGCCACTAAAAAATTGGCCAGGAGTCAAAATCTCAAGATTATTAGGGTCTTGTGACGATAAAGAGCTAAGAGGGCGGGAATTGAGTACTGCATCTATCTTTGTAAACACAGTCGTAAACTCTTCAAATGTAAGAGGAGTTTCACCGACTGCATGTTTGAGATGGGTTTTAGCGGATTTGACGGCAGCTTAAAAAATACCACCCCAATGAGGTTAAACTCTATAGACTGAGCTCCAGTTAGGCAGTCAATATCATTCTCTAACACGGCCGTTGCTCGGGGAAAGGTAGTACGCTCTTGTTCAGCAAGCTCTAGGAGGGAACGTATGGCAATGAAGGGGCTAGAATGGAGACCATACGTAGTGGTATTCTTTATCGCTACTATTTATATTCTTTTATCCCTGCTACTATATCGCTAAATTGGTGACCTCGACGTGATCAAATGGTGGATAAAATAAGTGAAATCGACACGGCAGAAAATGCAAGCCGCATCGAGACAATCTCGGTTCAGAGCCGAATTCCTGTTTTCTGACGTGAAAACCCTGACTATGGTTTGCTCAGTTTGAAGCCATACTCGGTCAGCAACTTAGCGACGAACAAAAATACAGCCTCGTTGTGAGAAACTTAGAAAAAACGGACGTGGAACAAATAAGCGATATAATTATTTCTCCCCCGAACAGTAAGAGGAACGACGAAGTAAAAAGAAGATTATTATCAGTATATGAAGAATTTGAAACGAAGCAACTACAAAAACTTCAAAATGACATTTAACTAGGAGACCAAAAACCCAGCAAAAACTTCGCCGTATGAGGGACTTAGCGAAAGACAAGATACCAGATCCAACCCTGCAAATGTTGTGGTGTGGACATCTACCATCGTCAACAAGGGCTGTTTTGTCGGTTAGCAACGAAACCGATATCAATAATTTAGCAGCTATGGCGGTGAAAATGCAGGAACAGAACAAAGAAGTCAACTCCATTTGGGAATGTCATTCTTCAACTTCAAAGCAAGACAGCTATCAAGATTCGCGCAACATGATCGAAGATCTTACTAACGAAATCAGCGAGTTAAAAATGCGACAATCACGTTCATGGAATCGAACGCAACCACCACCGCGAAAACAATCATATCAATACCGGTCCCGCTCACGCACAGCCTCGCGCTCGAGACAACACAGAAGCAATGGCGAGCATGAGTCATCGTCATCATCAACGCGTACCGGACTGTGTTACTTCCATGCACGTTTCGGAGGTGGAAACGTGCATGGAAGTAGCACAGTCCGGTTCCATTTTAGCATGGAAGTGCCGACAACCATGCAACTATCGCTTGGCGGAAAACTAAACAAGACCTTGGCAGAGACGGGACCTGAGATCAACAGAATTTCTTCATACCGTCTATTCGTGAATGACAGCAACAATCATATACGATTTCTCGTCGATACCAGAGCAAACGTATCGGTATTACTAGCCACAAAACGAAAAATGAAGCCAACAAAAGATATTCTGTATGCGACAAATGGCACGAGCATCAAGACATACGGCGAGAAAACACTCGAGTTTAATCTGGGATTACGAAGACCACTCAGATACACTTTCATCGTAGCATACGTGCAGAGACCGATATTGGGTACAATTTTTTTACGTTTTCACAACCTTCTAGTCGATCTTCGGGCTGGAAAACTCATCGACAAGAAGATAGAATTATTAGTCGAAGGAGACGTTACTCACACCACTACGCCAAGAATACTCACTATAAACAAGTTGGAACCATACCACTATCTGCCAAAGGAATACTCCGTGATAACGTCAGCGATGTTTAGCAAAACGAGCGACACCGCAGTCGAACACCGCATCATCACTACTGGACCTCCTGTATACTGCAGACCCCGTCCTCTACCGCCGCATAAATACAAAATAGCAAAGAACGAATTCCAAATCATGATGGATCAAGGAATATGCCGCCCTTCAAACTCTCCATGGGCGAGCCCACTACACTTGGCAAAGAAGAAGAATAGCGAAAATAGACCGTGCGGCGATTATCCAAAACTGAACGAGATCACGAAACCGGATAGATACCGAATTCCTCGACTTCGTGATTTCACATACAACCTAGCCGACAAAAAGATAATTTCAAAGATAGATCTTCGCAAGGCTTACAACCAGATACGAATGAATGAAGAAGATATAGAGAAGACTGCCGTAACCACCTTTCGGATTATTAGAATTCCCGAAAATGTGCTTCGGACTTCGTAATGCCAGACAAACCTTCCAGCATCACATCGACAACCTCTGAGAGGCATGTACTTCGATTCGTGTTCCCATTCGTCGACGACTTACTGATCGCGTTTATGCATTCCGAAGATGTATCAAAGAGCCGCTTGATTTCGAATGATGTTTATTTCTGTAGGTTCGACTGGTTTGAAAAACAACTCGACGTGTTTGGTGAAGAGATGCTGTGGGTTGTTGTATCTATGTACCAGCAGTTTCCATGCCATATCGTAGTTCGTCGTCCGATGAATTATGCAGGTGCTGAACAAGTCACTCTGGTTCCCCTTTAAGCTTTCCTTTAAAATGTTGCATCTTCTGGCTCTTGCTTCGACTTTTGTTATTGTGGATTGTTTCAATGTAGAGGTCGTTTAATGTCGGCCACAGCGTGAAGTTGCCTGTGAAGCCTGGTTAGCTTAGGCGTTGCATGCTCCAAATGGGCTGTTGATGCTAGTTTTACGTTCAAATATCTCTTGATATTTTTCTATGAGTCTTCGAACGAGTAGAACTGCTGATCGTATTCATCGTTCGATCCTAGCAAAATGTTGTCAATATGTAGGTGTAGACAGTCTATAGTCTTCCAACCTTTCTGAAGATTCTTGAGCTCATGTTCCGATTCCAATTAATTTGTCGCGAATATCTTCCACCTTCAAACTCCTTACGGCTCTGCTGAATGCCCTGAAGTTTGTTTGCTGCAATGACAGTAGGTCCAACACTTCATTCGGCGCCTTCGAAGTGCCGGAGGATGGTTTCGGTACTGAAAGTATGGTTAGCTTGATCGCAGGAACGTCAGACTTTTGCGCCGGCGGCTGTAGCGGTAGGAAATCCTTTTCTAGAGCCGGCGGGAATATTGCAAAAACTGCAGTGTGTGTACAGTATATGCAGGTAATGTTGGTTGATAAATTAATTGCAAACTCAACGATTGCTGTTTTGAGAAGCTCGGTTGGCCTAGTTAAATATTTTCAAACTATGCATAACGTATAAAACTTTCTTTCGGCCCTTATACGTACGTACGTATGTCGGTACCGTAGCTCGATTATTCAGTTCTTCATTAATTAGTAAACTCAAACTTAAACTTAGATATAATATAAATAACATTTGCTAATTTATCATCGCCGAACATTTCAGGCGGGATCGTTTTTGTAGCTCATAAGCATTGTCATCGCGCATTGAATTGCACACGGGCACTGCACCGTGTCTCATCGTGTCAACGTAGTGGGCACATTTTTTGTGCACTTTTTATTTAACTAATTATTTACTTAATGCACGGGTTAAAAATGCCTGATGAAACTGCATAACAAGGTGAATGTTCTATTGGTGAATCTGAGGGAAATAAAATGAGAGATTTAACTACATCGCAGGGTATTATTTTCAATCGATTTAAAGATTATTTTTCACTCGTAAACACAAGTGACCAAGAGCTCATTAGCGACTTACAAATTAAAGAATTTCAAGTTCGTTTAGAAAAAAATTAAAACTTATTGTTTGAGTTTAATGAGTTTCAAGTTGATTTTTTGTTACCCGAGGAAGATGACAGTGAGTTGAATACTTTTGAAAGTACTTACTATAGATAGCACAGTGTCGTTAGCGCAACATATACTAGAATCGCGTCAGAAAAATCAGGAAGAAAAGGAAGGGAGCCTTCACTCTTCTCGCTCCATATGTTGAAATACGTCAAGTAACCACAGTTGAATTAATATTAAACTACCCACCATTAAATTACCCACTTATGATGGTAGTTATTTAAAAAGGCTAGAATTTAGGGACACTTTTGAGTCATTGATTCACTCCAATGATTCTATATCAGACATAAATAAATTTCATTATTTGAGATCATCTTTGGAGCCGACAACCATCATCATCATGCATCTTTGGAGGGTGCATCATAGCAGCTTTAATTATAAAATCATTGGAATTAAATTTAACAAAATATACAATGCTTGGGACTTAATTTGTCAGTGTTGTGATACTAAAAAGGTTCTTATCAATAACCACTTAAAGGTGTTATTTGAAATAGAATGCATTTCAAATAAGTTTCACCGAGCAATACGATTCTTGATTGATCATGTCTCAAAAAACTTAAGGGCGCTTAATACGTTGGAACAGTCCACCGATAATTGGGATATTCTTATAATATACTTGGTTTCAACGAAATTAGATGCGACTACATTTAGCAAATGAGAAGAGTATAAAAACACGTTTAAAACTTACCAACTTTATCTGAATTCATGCAATTTTTGCGTGCTTATATCCTCGAGACCAGGGCAATCAGCAGAAGCGACAGACGCGATCAAAAATACATTACTGCAAATAGATAGTCAAATACCTGAAACAAGCACAAAGTTCAATCATTGTAGCTACGTACCTGTATCCTTGCCGGCTCAGTCTTCTGGTCAAGTCGCTCTTGGCACCGCATTAGGGAATTTTGTTGAACAAATGAACCTTGCACGCGATTCACTCGACGCGGGCAGCCAATCGTCGTTAATAACGGAAAACTTGAAAAAAAAATGGGATTCATTAGTAAGGATCCGGATACACTATGTATGTATATCCGGCATAAATAATTGTAAAATGCCCATATCTGATAGCTGTGAAATGACGATATAGTCACGTGTCATCAAATTCAGTAGACGTCTTAAATGTTTGGTAGTTCCAAAATAACAGGATTGTTGCCCAATTCCTTGATAAATGTAAAGGAGCTAACTTACCTAATAATATTCAACTGGCGCATCCTAACTTTTTCCGTCCTTCAGATTTTGACTTACTGCGCGGGTGCGGAGTTATTTTTTGAACTTATGTCCCCTAATCAGATAAAACTAGGATCGTACAAACCAGTGCTCCAAGTTCGGAGAAAGAGAGGCATGGATAAGATTTGTCCAAAGAAATCGAAAGGATCATGGCTGCCAAGCGGCCGCACAGTCATATGTTCAGATAATTTTAAATATGAAGATAAAAGTATCTCAAGAAATGCGACCATATGACGGTAGCGACGGTAGCGCTTCAAAATCAGGTACTCCAAAATCGGTCGGACCAATATCGGACCCCGTAAGTGATTAGGAATCAATCTTCGATACTCCTCGAAAGATAGTGCTAAAAAAGAAGTTATCAGACCAAACTACAGCTAGAAAAAGTACTTGCAGATAAATATAAGAAAATACAGCGTCAAAACAGATACTTAAATAAAAAATGTGAATCTTACGATTTGATGGTCAAGGATATGAAAAGTAAATTTGGATTTGATGCACAAATGGAAAATGAACTATTGCATAAAACTGAACTACTAGAGCTTCATAAACCATTTATAAAAATCGAAACAGAACAGGCATTCTTTTCTATATACCGCACCACTACGAAAGTTTGCACTGACTTTGCACTTCTATTCACCAGCATATACATTCGAGAAACTTAAAATAAAGCCCTTCCGCATCCCAGAACAATCTGCCGGTGGTACCCAACAGTGGATGCTGAGCCAGGCTTCACCGAAGAAGCATTTAAAGTATTAAAGAAGAAAAGCCAGTTAAACGAAAAGCCTGTGCTTTGTTCTTTAGTTTTCGAAGAGATGGCACTAAGAAGTCAAAAATTATTTAATAAAAAACGCAAACTTCTTTGGCGCAGGTCAAAAGGTAAAAGTTGAAGACGAGGACAATACAGCAACTCACGCTTTTATTATTTTATAAGTGTTTGTGCTAGTTTCTTTGAATGAAAATTGAAAATTTCCAATTGGGTATTTTTTTATATCTGGTGTAAATGCAGAAAGAAAAGCAAATTTTATTAAAATTTGTTTAGAAAATTGTCATGATGTTAGCGTGAATATTGCCAATCTTCACGCCTACATCGTGAACTTTTAGGATGTCAATTGACCGATTCAATTGGTATTTAAGACTCACTTTCCTCGTCATTCCACATCAGAAAAAGTTTGCATTTTTTGGACCCTTGCCATGTAATAAAATTAATCAGAAATACGTTTAAATGAAAGCGGTTGATATTTGACGAAAATAATAGTCAAATATAGTGGCAACTGCTAATCAATTTGAATAAGGTCCAGCAAAATTAAGGTCTTCCATTTGCAAATAAATTGACATCGCGTCAAATTCATTTCCGCAACCAGATAATGAAAGCGAAGCTCGCTACTCAGTTACTTAGTGCAGCAAAAGCATGAATCATCCTCTGTGATGACATTTTGATATCAAACAAATTCAAAGATTCTTCGGCCACTGTTAACTTGATAACAATGATGAATATTTTTTCGACGTAATGAATTCAAGGAAATTCCATTTCAATGGTTTTAAACCTCTAATAGATAAAAAAAAACTGGAAATTTTTGGATACCTAAAAAGAAGTCAAGACATATATATTTTAGCTGCAATTTCAAATCAAACCAAAAATAATTATCACAAGAAATAACCGCCATCCTAAAATCGTACTGAAAATCACAAAAAAATAAATTGTGGAGTCGTCAAACAAAACGGAATTTGTAGGAGCTATTATCTGCATTGAGTCAATTAAGACTCTATATAGTTGCTTAGGAGAAGAAAAAAGCTACATATCAATATACCACATAAACCAGGAACATCTAGAATATTTTTTTTGATTAATAAGGAAACATAAACATTAACATAAACATTAACATTTCTTTATTGCAACACAAAAAGTATAAATTATTGTAGCCCTGGTTCCTAAACTAGGGTAACCTGTGTGTCAGGAACCAGTTCCTTCCATTTGGTGAACAATTCACATTGAGTTGCATCAAGTATAAGGGTAGGAATACATATTAAAATGAACGATATTAAATTACTTATTAAAAATCTATAAAGATGTATGTAAGTAAACATATCACTTTTTATAAGTAACACTAATGGTAGGTAGTTGAAAATAAAATGATGCAGTTTCTTAAACAGTATGTGGTACAGTCAAGGCAAAAATTGCAATAGTTAAATTTAACTGCTAAAAGTAACTATATATACAAATAAATTAATTTGGTTAGTAAGTATGAAAGTGAAAGTGAATATTCAAATTAATAGTGCACTGAATATTGTAAGTAGATATGCATTTTGATTAAAATAGATATGCATTTTGATTAAAATACGGGCCATGTAGGTATTGTGTATAAATATCTGTTTACATGATTTTAAACTTAGTTATAGAATTTGAGCCAAATAATGCCTTTTGTTAATTTTTTGATTTATTTTATTAATTTTAGGAGATCTTCTGTAGTGTCGTAGTCGAACTTATTTAGCCATTCAATGATTTAGCTTTTAATTTGATAATTACTTAATGTCTTGGTTTTATATTTTAAATTTAGTATGTTATAAATACGAGGAGAGGTATAGGTATAGTGTCGCCTAGCAAAGACACTCTTGCAGTTTGGTACGGGGCAGTTATCTATTCGTTTATTGTTCAAGGGTAGTGAAGGTATGGTTACGCGCTGGTATCTCCTTAAACTCTGATATATAAATAGTTTACGCACGCTGAGTACCTTGCACTCTTCATATACCTTGGTAGTAGGAAGTCTAAATGGTAAGAATAATAGGACCTTCAGGACTACTCTCTGTGCTCTTTCCACCTCCAATAAGTGAGTTTTACATGCTCACCCCCAAGAACAAATACAATATATAATAATGGACTGACCGAGAGCCTTGTAAGTCTCTAGGAGTAACTTGTTTGATGCAACATAGCGAAGTGTCTTAAAAACAAAAATAAGCTTTCGTAATTTTTTCGCAACGGCTTTTATATGTGGAACCCATTGGAGCCTATCATCAATAAGTACGCCCAGGTATTTGATCACATTAACGCGGCTAAGCTTAGAGCATTGGCACTGATTGGAATCGATTAGGTTAGTCGAGTTACAAGGGTAAGAGTGAATTGTTAAGCTGAAGTTATTGGGTGGCTTAGATGTGTTGGTTTTGCTGAAACATAAGTATTTTGTCTTAGAATTATTTAGAGAAAGAAGACTGTCTTCTAACCACGATGTTACCCTACGTAAACCATTTTCAGTTGTTAGTTGAAGACTTTCCCAGGACGTGTCATTAAATAATAGCACTGTATCATCTGCAAACATAGTAATTTCAGCACCTGAGATGTCCAGTTCAGCCAGCTGATTGATATAAGCTAAAAAGAAAGTCGGTCCTAACGTGCTACCTTGTGGTACTCCATAGGAACATGTTTCTTCATCACTCGAAATGCCACCCAGGTGGACAAATTGTCTACGTTGATTGAGATAACTCCTGAACCAATCTTGTACTGGGCCCCTTAAACCAAGAATTTCCAAACGTTTGAGCAAAATCGGTATTGATACAGTATCAAAAGCTTTTTGAAGATCTAGAAAGACACCGATGCATTTCTTTCCTTTGTCCAGGTGCTTTGTTATTTCAGTCGTTAATTTTAAAACTGCATCTTCAATAGAATGACCTGATCTAAACCCATATTGGTTGGTTGATAGATATTTATTATCTTCTAAGTACGACATTAGCCGTTTGTTGACTATCGTTTCTAAAATTTTAGACAAAGTTGATAGAAAAGATATGGGTCTATAGTTGCCAGGAGATAGTTTGTCACCAGCCTTAAAGATTGGAATAACTACGGCGAGTTTAAAGTCTTCAAGGAATTTACCGTTGGCTAAGCTCAGATTACATAAATGTGCAATGGGACTCGCTAGTACATGGACGAGTGATTTAATGAGCTGTGACGATATTTTATCCCATCCAGTGGAATTTTTAGATTTCATTGATGATATCACCCTACGTACTTCATCCGGATCGGTAGGTGAGAAAAACATAGAGGTTTGAGGTGGATTAATTAAGGCAGATTTGTTGGCTAGTGAACTTTCATTTTTATTGAGTTTGGTAAGTGTTTCTGTCGCAAGGTCATGGCCGATTGAGGTAAAGAACTGATTCACTGCATTAAGAGAGTCTTTTTCCGTGGCTTTAATTGAGGGCAATTCAGTGGAGCAAGTTTTATCTTTGGCTAAATTACAAAGTTCTTTAACAATTTTCCAAGTTTCTTTTGAATTACCGGTATTTTTTTCAAGTTCCTTTTGGAGTATTTGCGTTTCAAGGTTTTTATTATTTTATTGCATGTATTTCTGTATATTAAATATTGTGTTTTGAGTTCTTGATTAGATTTATTTTTCTTTATTTTTAAGTGTAATTTATCTCTTCTACGAATAGATTTTATAATCCCTATAAGTTATCCATGGTTTTACAGGTTTTTTTCTGTTTGCAACTTTTGTACAGGTGGTATTGGAGTTTATGCTATTTTGAATATTTGATATCAGGGAATGTGCTACTTCATCAACAGAAGTATCATTATAGTAGTCCCAGTTAATAGCCTTAAGTGATTCATCGATATTTTTTAGGTTAATTGTTATTTTTTCATGTCTAATGTCCGGTTTTTTATAGTTACTACTGTTTAAATGAAGAAGTATAGGACAATGGTCTGTAATTTCATCAAAAAGTACAGTTTTAGCTTGTTTATTGGTTCGAAGCATAAAATGATCGAGGCAGGTTTTGAGCCTGGTGGGAAGATTTATACCTTGTCTTCCATGGGAAGCTAACATAGTTAGGTTCCCATGGAACCTAACTATGTTAGCTTGCAATTTGTCAGGCTCTTCAGCGTGCCCTGACAAATTTTCCGGTAAAATGTCGAAGTTAAGATCCCCTGTTAAAATTATATTAGACGTTTTTATTTTATGAAGCAGAGAATCTAGGGAATCAATGAATTGTGATTTACATGCAGAATTTTTATACTCAGAAGGTCTGTATAGACCAACAATTGTTGTATCATTATTTATGTTAAGTGTTAAACAGTTACCATTAGAAACAACTGGCTCATGGACATAATTACTAATTCTATCATTGATATAAATAACGACACCATCATTTTGATTATAAGATTTGGTAGTACTAAACGATTTAAAGTTATTTATATTAGGGATTACTGAATCTTGGTCGACCCAACATTCAGTTAGAACTACAACATCTAAAACTAAGTCCAACTTTGACATAAAAACAAGAAATTAATCAAGGTTTTGATTGATACTGCGTATATTGGCACATAGAACATGCATTGAGGAAGCCAAAGATGCAGAATCTGTAGTAAGTAGTGATTTGATTGAATATGGGTCATCACAACGCATACACTCTACGTTACCAATGCATTCAATCTCGGTAGAAATATTTATTGTAATCACTTAACTATTTACTGCTAGAAAACTGTTCTTTTTACTCTGTTCATTTTGTAAAATTGTTAAGTGTCACTTACTGGAGGGAAGTGCTACTACTTAACCTATACCACAGGGTTCGCCCCATTTTAGGGAGTAGTGATCATCCCTTGTTCCTTACCTAATGTAATAACAAGATTTATGTTGTAAATTTTTTCAAGAATAAACGATTATTATTATTATTATGTAAGAGGATTGAATTTTAATAAATTTTATAAACCGTGTTCAGCATTTGGAACCTTGAAAAAACATGGACCGGTACAGAAGCTGGGTGTCAATGGATATTTACGAAATTGATTTGAATAAGAATTGTAAGGCATTATGTTATAACTACATACATTACTCGTACTGTTTGATTTGGTTGTGAGTTTGCAATTGTTAGTGAGTAATGTTAGTGTGTAAGGGGCTAAGTGCGTGAAGATATAGGTATCAAAAGTGTGTATAAGAACATTTAACCTATGCGATAGACAACTATGATTTAAGACTAGTCACTTTTCCTTTGTGCTTAAATTTTCAAGATCAATCTCATTGTTCAGCCGAACTGCAGCCTGGCCGTCAGTCTTACGGATATAGATATTACCGTTGCTTGTCCAGCAGTATTTGTATTCATTTGTTCGAGAAAACTCTCTAGCCAGGAAGTGTAACCGTTTCATTTTGAATGATAAGTTTTCTGAGATGTGTATCGGTACTGCAGGTCCATCGATACTTATTTGTGTCGTTTTAATTAAGTCTCTTTTTTCTTGCTTATATTTCTTGACAGAGCTGATTATCTTTTCTCTTTTGATCATGATGGATACAATAACAATCCCAATGTAAGTACGACAATTTAGGCCTGTCTACAAAAAAACGCTGAATCACCTGGAATTACGAAAATCTTTCAGTGGGAACTGCCTACCATTAGATAACTTTACTATCTTTAATTCATCGTCCGTGAATATTATCACTAGCACACTAGTTTAAACCGAAATAATGAAGAGGCATATGAAGTTTTACAGGCCAGAATAGTACTTGAATCTGATTCGGAATTGGAGAATAATTGTGAACTTTTTACAGATATGCTCAATTATAAAAGGACATAAGAAGCTTCACAGCTCATAGTTGGGTATATTTCAGGATAAGTATCCCGTCATCTGACAAAATCTTTGAAATGAGAGTGTTGACAGCTTAACCACAACGAGTAATCTTCAGCATCATAAACTAATAACGGTAAAAGACATGGGTGGTTTGTGTTACTCTTCCGAGGATGTTTACAAAATATCCTCCCTGCCGAGATTATCATAAGTCATTTAATAAAGAAGAGTGGTGGAAAATGTATTTCTTCCAAATACTACTACGCTTACATCACAGTGAACATCTTAACCTTTTGAATATCACCGGCTTTAGATATCGCCACTTTTCCGTTATAGGTTTTAAATTTTATCACCATGGCATAAGGTTCAAAATCGCAACCCGTCCCAACTATCCTTGGTTTTTGTGAGGTTAACAGTATGTATGGAGAATGAAATATTCACTTGTTTAACGCAGCATGCATTTGATCAACCTTCCACACTTAACCATCGAATTTACCTAATTCGAGCAATAACAAATAAATACACTCGACTACTACACACTACTCGATTTCATCACGAAGCCAAAGTTTCAAATGATAATTTGTCTGAGCGTCAGAAACTTACTAAACTATTTTTGTTCAAAGGTAAATAAAGTTTGCAATTCATAAAATAGCGATGATGGATTTTTATTTTTATTCGTTTATTTCTTTAATCCCTTACCAGGCCTTGATCATGCAGATTTTTCATTGGTTTTCGCATTTATTACCAAACTATGAGGTCGAAAAAAAAATGTTGGATAGATAACGATAACACATTGTTAATGCGAAAGAGCAAAACATCTACCTTAACCTTTTTTAAATCTCAGTAACAATTAATACTTATATTGGTACATTTTGTAATATACTGCACTCAATCAATCAAATGAAGTTTTTAGGTATAAAAGCAGTGACACTTCTGCGGTGTCTAATCTACAAGGACGACACATCGAGCTCACGGCAGCTGCGGACTGTATATATAGTATTGATGCTTATATATGTGTACGCTCAAAATAGAAGAAAAGTAGGTGAAAGCTTATAGAATAGTTAAATTAAAATCTAATTGGACAAATATTGTTCGCGATTCTTCAGGAAGTCAGCGAAAAAACCAACAACATCCGTGAGGTTCATCTAATGGCATACAACTTCTTTACTAGGGCGTCGTTTTTAACTCTATTGAACGCCTTACGGAAGGAAGATTTTGCCTTAGATGATTGATTCCAACAATATTATCAATGAACTCAGGAGCGCAATCGGTCGATATTGTCTAACACAGGCACTGTCACTTGTATTGGGAATAGGACTAACTCAAAAGAGCTTCCATTTGGTAGAATACATCTCTTGCTCTAGAGCTAGGCTGAAATTATGACCCAAAGATAGAACCAGCTGACCGCTGACCTTCAAAAAGTACGGAGAATCGTTGTCCGGTTCAATTGTGCTCCTTGGCCTTAACTGTTTCAGTACCTGCTCTACATCTCTATGGGAAAAATATAACGTTTGGACGTAGTTAATAATGCGCGAGGCATCGGAACTGATTATCAACTCCAGTGCAAGCGCCGACTCCTCGCTGAGGAAAACGCCGGGGAAGTAATCTGCAAACGCGACTGCTGCTTGCTCTCCAAGACACTCTCGCCCCTGATGCTTGAACCGAGGTTTGAAACCACCCTTTGATCTGAAGCCACTCACATGTTTCCAAAATGATTTGTTGCCTTCGATATGTTTCATGTGGTTCACTTATGCTGTAGCCTCGCGGTACTTAATGATAAAATAATTATTAAACTAAGTTTAGTTTAATAATTATTTTATCATTAAGTACCGCGAGGCTTCAGTTGAAGTCGATGATGTCGAGAAGCAGGTGGTTGGCGTCAGTATGTTGCAACAGGCTGCCTGACATGAAGGCACGCATGGATATGCCACGGATGCTCTCCGGCAGCAACACCAAGTCAAGTACTCTTTCATGTGCATTCTTCACCTCATTCGTCTCATATATACCACAGATACTAAGAAATCACAATAGCAGTTCAATATAGTGGTAGATGCACAATTCATATTTAGGTACCCTAAGATTATAACAGTTCCCTTAAGACTAGCCACATTTTCTTCTATTTTCGTGAACCAATTTGTATTAATAGCGTGTTTCTCCTGCTGAGTCACTTTTTTTTTTAAATCTCTTACCTGAATCAATGTATATGACACAGACACAAAATGAAGCGCCACACAAATTGAAAGTGGCCCAGAGATCCCTCTTTCTCAAGATGGAGGCAGAAGCGAGATGCCTGGACGGGCGGCAAGCAGTACTCCCCCACACGCTGAGCCGCGGTCTCGGCGCAGTATGCTCCAGCGGCCATCGGTCACCTCAGCGTTACTAACAGTAGTAGTCTCGGTGGTAGTCACAATATCTTGTTCCACAAACAGTAAGCTTCGTCGCCATAACTCAAGTCTGGTATTTAGTCCCCGGACATTCTGGTAGGCCACATCCAGATTCTCACTGGCGCTTGTTCTGGGATGACAATCTTGGCCGAGGCTAGCAGATCTACACGCGATATGAGGGGCAGCGCCAGCTGCCCTTGAATTTCATCCACAAATTAAGCATTTTTATAAATCCGTTTCGGAGCCTTATTGCCGCGCCTTCTTTTGGAGCCTTATGCCCCCCCCCCCCCCAGTCTAGAAACCGTAATCTACAGATTGTTACTGACTGAAAGATGTAGTCAAATTAACAACTGTTGAGGAATTCATTCTGAACCACTTTCTCTATGAAATCTAGTGAAATTTGTTCAAAAGGACTTCCTCAACAGTCCATTATGATCCCTTAATTTTGAATTACGTGTAGCTTGATGCTTGATTTGTTGCTGCAGCGGCAATTAAAATACACAATGAACATTTCAACTCTCTAGCTATTAGGATTTATAAAATATAGCTAGCTGACGGCCAGACGGATAGACAAACGGACGGACAGACAGCGGAGGCTTACTAATAGAGTCCCGTTTGGAACCCTTTGAATACTGAATCATAAAAAGCGATGAGGATACATATGTGTAAATAAATCTTTCTCTAATCAGGATTATATTAGAAATTTCAGCGTCGATTTTGGCGCTTTTATCGCATTTTTCACCTGAATTTCATTCCATGCTCCGTTATAGTTCGGTTGTGCCCAATCATCCGTGCGTCCTTTATAGTGATGTGATAACCATTTGCTATCATAGTTAGGAAAATGTGTTGAAATCATGTAAGCATAATATTTGCACATGTTGGCTCGTATTCACTAATTCCCACACCAAAATATTGACGTTTAGTGCAGCAGAAATCTGTCACTGTTTCAAAATTTTGTCTATTTGAGTTTGTTTGTGTGAGTTTGAGTGATGATTACTCCAATGCATTAGATACAAATTAAGCATATATTTATTTCTGGTGACTCTTCAAGTTTAAAACAAGCACATTTACCCCTCTACCTATTTTAGAGTTAGAACACAAGTACAAGTACATTTTTTATTATTTATAATAGATAACCAACAGGTCTTGAACACTACCCACAAAAATTATGTACAACAGACATTGCTATACACAACATACATTTTAAAAACAGTTCTACGTATCTAAAATCAAACATTACTTAAATTAATACGTTTAATTAACAACAAGGAAAATAATCATATAAGAGAAAAAGTAGACAACTTAGATTCAACAGAAGCCGCTGTAATGTTCTTTTTGAATTTACTAACTTAACCTTAGACTAAATATATTAATATCTTAGCAATGCAAAATAACCCAACATTTTGGATATCAATTCGTGCATTTTTGCGTGACACCACCAACCTAAACGACAAGTAACTAAGTAAGTCCAGACAGTCTACACCAGCCCTTAAAATTGTATATAGTACAGTAACAGATCGTCTCTTTTCAAGTGGCATAAAATTTAAGAACTTTAATCGGTGGTCGTATAATAGCAAAGTTAACATTGTATACTAGTGCACAGACGAAAACAAAACAAATTTCTTTAGAATTTTCTCAATTCTGTGAATATGACACTAATCATGAGTAGACTAAATACTGCAGTACTCGAGAGATCTACGAATCAGTGCAAAGTCAGACATCTTAAGAGCTGATATTTTCCTAAATGACTTGCAGTACACCACAAGAAACCCAACATGTTTAGGGATCTTATGACGATACCGGCAATGTGCGTGTTAAAAGAGAACGTTCTCTTTAGGACAACTCCCGAATTTCATCAACTTCTTCAAGATTAGAGCCATTTATGTGAACTTTATATGTTTACATTTACCAGTTCACAGTCCAGATGTAAACCGTATCAACATTTGCATGATGAAGAGGAAGAACATCTGCCGGTTATTCTATGTCTCTGTATTTTTAGCAGGAATGAAGGAAGTCTTTCAATGATGTAATTCTGCAGCTTGATCATTGATAAAGGCAACACACACCTTTGGACTTAGTTGTGATCCCTAAAGTACTCCCGAATCAACCTTAAACTATTTTAATTCGTATCCACAAACCAACTCTTTGTGACCTATCTGAAATGTAGAAGTAGAACCAATTCAACATGACTCCATTCTTTAACAGCAAAATTCACGTACGCCAAAATTCTTTAACAGCAAATAATGGTCGACAATGTCAAAATCTTTGCTTATAATACCATTACAGTATCCATTTATCGGCCTTTATCGACCTTTTCTTGTAGATCCGATACATAGCAAGCCAGATTAGTGGTATGCGACATGCTCATACGGAATCTATACTGATGTGGTGTTAAAGGCAGATTTTTGAATATTCGTTAACAAAGGACAGACTGACAATTCAAACACTTTACCCAATTTGCTCAGTAGAGATATTGGTCTCTAGTCCTGAATATCAAGTCCATTTTAGCAAGTTTCTAGACGCGTGTAAAAACACCTTTAGATAATGATTTGTTGTATATTGTATTGAGAGGGACTGAAATGGTCTTCGCGCAGTCAAACACAAACATCTCATTGGGACCCCCACCCTGATTCTTATCTAGGTTTTGATGTGAAACATCTATGGGCGCGCCTTGGCAGTAAAACCGACTCGGCAAACGGCTGTGACTGTCATGCCGTGATGCTTCCTCTACGCCACTGCTCTCGACTACCTTCTGTGTGCGCGTGCGCCTCTAATATACACGTTGCTGTTTTCCTGTGGAGCTGCGTTATGCTTATATTCGACTTTACTGTACTTGACATGTTTACCGCTTGTATACACACTTTTTATTTTTATTTTAAAATTGATCAAAGTGCTTAAAGATTTAGAATCAGTTAAAATATTATTGAATTGAAATATGGGGATATTTAGATAGGTGCCATCCAAACTGACAAAGACCTAGGTTAAATGGTTTAATAGTTATCTATGTAATAGGAAGGAGAGACAGTGACAGCATGCTTTGAGTGTCCTTCAAACTTTGAGTTGTCGGTTGTGCATCCGAGCTTTTACTATCCCATACACAATGCCACCTTGCTGCCGCCCCGGTCAGGTGGGCGGCT
Organism: Argyresthia goedartella; assembly: GCA_949825045.1. Classification (NCBI taxonomy): domain Eukaryota; kingdom Metazoa; phylum Arthropoda; class Insecta; order Lepidoptera; family Argyresthiidae; genus Argyresthia; species Argyresthia goedartella. The sequence goes on from OX463807.1 coordinate 22,458,194, forward strand.
TTTACAAAAGCGCCGACAAACATCGTCGTTTGCACGCATGAAAATTTGTTTGTCTAAGTTTGTACCTATCAAATAAGTCGGTAATTTGGTATGGTAGGTAAGTGTAGTGTAGTATTTTTGTTGTTCAATACCTAAGTCGGTGGGTAGGTACCAAATTATGTGTTAGAACAGTATAATAAGAAGGTCCTAGATAGGCCTTTTTGTTTTGCACCTACCTGCCTACATGTAACATTAAACCTGCTCAAATAACTGAACAGTTAAACTGATAACAATTTTTTCCGTCACAAAAGCTTGCGCTCTTACTATTACTAATTAGTAATAGTAAGAGTAATTACTCAAAGCGCTCTTATTGGATATCTAGGAAGTATGTAGGAAGTAAAACTGCAACTTATGCAGTACCTACCAAGTCTAGTAAGTATGCGCTATCTAAGACTTCGACAGGAAAATAGGTAGGTTAGTCTGATATCAATGAGTCAACAAGAAACTGTAGTATAGTGTAGTAGAAATCGTAGATGTCTTTATTGTATTGATAGGGGGTATGGAAGAGGCAGACAGGGAGCAGACGACGACGATGACGGCCGCAGCAGAGACCAGCGCCGCGCTGCTACGCCGCGCCGCAGGTTTGATTGAAGGGCCGACAGGGCGGCCGTCGATCGTTTGATGAAATTTTCGCCCGACACATCGCGGCCGAAACTTCCGAAGGCCGCGAGTGCGCGCGCCAGTGTGTGAGTGTAAACTCACACTACGACATTGTGATCTTGAGTATTGTTGATTGGCCCGCCGTCCAACACACATTCTACAGGGTGTTTTTGTTGAATTCCCATAACTTAAGGGTTGCATTCTTCAGTCTCAATAAAAAAACATTGTCAAATAAACATCTGTTCTAAAATGCATAGAAACGGAGAAATGTTTTTTTTTTGTAATCTACTGTACTTCTTTTTTTGCATTGCAACGAGCCCTTATTTTACAACGATGCTACATCGATCTCATTCATTGATTCTGCGGGTGCTCATCAGTGGTGCCAACTGCACCGTAACTACGGTGAAAACACCGTAATTAGCATAGATCTACTAACTACCGTAGGAATGTAGCAAAAAACACCGTAATACGCACTGAAGAATTTCAAGGTCCTATTTATCCTATTTTTCAGTTATAGGTTATGACAAAACGAGAAAAAAGCGCCAACATGAACACCGAAAGTCGGTGTGTGTGATAGAGAGAGAGATTAGAGCTAAAATCTTCGATAGCGTCATGTCCGGGTTTGGAGAGATTTTCGGATTTCGGGAATTCCCGTAACGAAGACTGATTCAATCTATCTATCTAACTAATATTACCTACACCCTACAATCCGCCGTTCCCTTGTTATCACGTGGTGGCTCTGTACTACCTACTAAAAATAGTCAAGGTAATTTTACCGTATTTAGAACTAATACACCGTATTCAGGAGAATCTACCGTATTTTTAGAAGAATTCTACCATCCGCTAGATTACAGGGTTGGCAACACTGGCGCTCATCAACTTTCACCATGCATACTTCTTTCCAATTCAATTTCCAAACCATTGCGTACTTGGTGCAAATTACATTAATTTCCATCCATACTGAGCAGGCGATGTAGTCAATTTTACTGCACGCACACATCAACACCAAACCAATACAGCCATAGCTTACAAAAGGACAGTCGGATGTCACATTCACTCCTTCGCTACCTAACAGTCTCATCCATCTCTCTTCCGCATTTTTTATTAGTCGAGCGAATGCCATGTAAACAAACAAATGCGTTTGTATAGCGCAGGTACAGTCGATTGATTGTATTATTTTCATGGATCAAATTCCCAGCATCATGGTGATGGTACCGAATTACCGATTTGGGTTTCATCCCCAAAGAGTGAAAAGGAGTCTGAAAAGCGGAGTCTTAGTAATAGGGTCCATTACTAAGACTCCGCTGTCTGTCTGTCAGCAGGCTGTATCTCATGAACCGTTAGTTAGACAGTTGAAATTTTCAGATATGATGTATTCCTGTTGCCGCTACAAAGAATACTAAAAACAGACAAACATACCAGTAAAGGGGGGCTCTAATGCAGAAAACATGATTTTTTTAAAACAATTTTTGCTCTAAATAATGGCAATAGGTAGACAAGGGACTTACCTTGTACACCTTACAAGTTGTTTTGCCAAGTAGTTTTGGAACCCTTCGTGCTTGCCTCGTACGTGGCCGATTTTTATTTGATTTTGTCGATTTTTCAACCGTCAGGTAAGGTCTAACGAGAGAATAACGCAAGCCTTATGGGGCGATTGTTCCATCCCCAGGTAAACAGTCAGATAACTTTATTTGACATTTCACACGTACAAATTCTGTCAAACTTCTCAGATAAACTGGCAGACAAATGTTATCTGAGGATGGAAAAAATCGGCCGTTATTAGTTAAATTGATTATTTTTTATAAAATGAAAAACCTATCTTTACTATTTATTTACACTTGTCTTCTGCCACAGATTACTTGTTAGTTGTACCTCGTTGTTTAATTACGAGTAACAAATCTAAAGAACATCAAAAAATTTGAATAAAGCATTAACAAGTGTTTCGTATCTCGCTCAACTGTACCCGCAGGAGCGCAACCTATGAACAAGCAAACGGGCGGGAAGCGATTTTATGGTTTTCATATTAAGAACTATTTTTCAACGGCGATTTATTATTTTTCGTCCGTTTTTGTTCGGGTGTGAGTTGAAACTACTTAGCTTTTGTGTGACTGTGTGTGCGTGTGACTTGTCGGCGGATCCTTTGAGCGTTGAGTTATTTTGGAGTCTTTTCGGAGCGTACACGTGTTGTTTTTGAGTTTGTTATTTTGCGATCAGAAAGGTTTTCTCGTTGAACTGTTTTCGGGCATTGGAGCTCGTTTTCTACCATGCCGCGTTACAATTATCCGCCGGAACATCAGGCAGACATACATTTCGTATATGGTTTCTGCAACGGGAATTCTGCAGCAGCTGTGAGAGAGTACCAGCGTCGTTATCCGGCCCGTAGGTTACCTGATAACCAAACATTCATTAACGTAAGTTCATACCTACCTATTTGATAAAATTAGATAATGATACGTTCAGTATGCCAAAGATGAAAGCAGGAGGAGGCTAACGACGAATGGATAAATGTGGTGGTAACACAAGAAATAATGCTGATGATAAAAAAATCATCTACGTACATTATTTGTTACAGATGCACAGACGATTTCGGGAGTCAGGCATCAGATTATTTTATTATTTTTATTATTTATTCAATAGTTTACAATAAGGCTTACAGTAATTATTTACCAAATTGCACTTATTGCTAGATAATTAGTAACAAAAAGCAACACTTATCATTTATCTGTAGAAACTAAATAGTAGAGTCAGATCGTTTGTTAACTTTGGGATTGTATCAGAGAATATGTCAACCAGCTGACCCACCCTGACCAGTTCATTTATGAGAGCTATAGCTCTTGGGGTAGGCGCGTTTTCACCGCGCAGGCTGCGAAAATGATGGGCCGAAGCCAATAGTGGTGGCCGCCGCCGAAGCATACCAGATCGCAATTTGGGGACTATTATAGAGATGTTGTGCAAAACGCTTGGATTATTTACCATGTTTCGCAATGTACTGATATAGTGGACAAATAGGGCCAGCTTTCTTCTAAGCTCTAGAGTATACAGGCCAACCATACCCACCACAAATAGGGAGGGGAAAAGGAAAGGATAATAACCATACATTCGTTTGTAGAGGTATCTAGCAAACTTCCTTTGTATTCGCTCTATCATAATAGTGTATTTATCCTCGCGAGGATCCCAAACTATAGCGTCAAACTCCAGCCTACTACGAACAAATGCGTTGTAGAGCATAATAGCAACTTTCGGATCTCTAAAATGAGAAGCAGTCCGCATGATGAACCCTAAAGTCCTGCTGGCATTTTTGCAAGTTGTTTTAATATGATCGCTAAAGGTTAATTTTTGGTCCAACATTATCCCCAGATCACGGATCTTGTCAACCCTTTCCATGACTTGTCCGTCTAGCGTGTATAGATTCATTGCAGGTGCGCGTTGCCTAGAAAACGTGATGACTTTACACTTTGCAATATTCAAATCAAGTTTATTTGATTTACTCCACTTAGCTACAGCGTTTACATCACATCACAGATACACTCCTCATGAAAGAGTTATCAACCTGACCGTTAATCAAGAAAGATTAATAATGAATTTGATAATAGAGGATCCCACATTATCAACAAGACGTGTGGGACGTATAGCAGGCGTCTCCCATAGTTTGGTGTGGAGACTTTGGAAGCGGTATGGTTTGCATCCATATCACTATCGCAAAGTTCAAGGACTATTACCAGCTGACAATTTTTCCCGTATGGCATATTGTCAGCGGGTAAATGAACTCCTCATGGAAAATCCGGTCTACATATCAAAATTTTTGTGGATGGATGAAGCCCAATTTACCAGAGCTGGATTTTTTTATTCCAAAAACCAACATGAGTGGCAAGAAGAAAACCCCAAGCAAACATGGGAATCTTCTCAACAAAGAGAATTTTCAATAAACATGTGGGCTGGTATTCTGAACAATCAATTGATTGGTCCAATTGAAATACCGCGAAGATCAAACTCAGAAAATTATTTACATTTTCTACGAAACATTGAAAATTTGGAGCATTTCGAAGACATCAATCTGGAAACACTACGAACAATGTGGATCCAACATGACGGTGCACCTGCACATTATGGAAATGAGGTCCGTAATTATCTGAATAATAATTACCCAGGACGCTGGATTGGTCGCGGAAGTCAAACCCTGGCATGGCCAGCTCGCTCACCCGACTTAACGCCTCTCGATTTTTATGTTTGGGGTACATTAAAAGTAAAGTATACGCTGAAAAAGTTTTAACCAGAGAACACTTAATGGAAAGAATAAACCGAGCAGCAGACGAAATGAGAGCTGTGCAAATAAATTTAAACAGACACATTCGCGAACGTCTCAATTTATGTTTAGAGTTTAATGGTGGACACTTCGAAAATGAAATAAATTAGTTTTTGTTCTACTTTGTGTGTTTATTTTACTCTTTGGTGTGTAGTGCTTCATACATTTCCCTGTAATTATAATGTAATAATGTTGTAATGCGCAGTTACTATTGTATTTCTCGGCCTGCACATTTGACTCCCAAAATACTACGCTCCATCTCTCTCTGACAAACCTTGAGCCTGGACTTCTGATGTTGGGTCAGTGACCAAGTTTGGGTGCTTACTTACTTACCATCTTTATGGTAAGTAAGTAAGCACCCAAACTTGGTCACTGACCAGTAAATTTGATTTTAATTACTTAAAATCAAATAAGTAACCTTAAACACTGATAAAGGTTTTGCTGATACTTATTTAGAAGTGTGTGTTATGATATGAATCATAAACGATTCCAAATAATGACGGCTCCGTAATTAATTGCACTAGCGATAGCGATTTGCTTTCCGTTCAGTAGGACCAAAATGTGCACGCCTGAGCCTCTAGTACGGGTTTGCAAAATACGTAAACGTTGATGGACATCGTAAGCACGCCAAACTATTAGTTTCCAACTGAATTGGTAGTATGAGTTATATTTTTTGATTATAGTTCACACGATATCGTTTATGGTAAAACTCGATTGTGCGAACTTCACTCTACATACTTTATCTCTTTCTAGCACGTGTAAAAAGAAAGGGCAAACACATCTGTCATTTTGACGTTTTGATTTTCGTTAGACGTTGTCAATGTCAAGTGTCAACTCTCACAAACTGCCAATTTATCAAAACGAAACAAAAATTGTGTTTACAAGCTTTTACTTATTATAAAATTAAAAATGTCTCGCACGAGCGAAGTAATTGTAGATTTTATGGAAAGGTAAGTACCTACCTACCTACTTATTATGTTTACGATAACTTTAGGTAAAATTGTAGGAATAAATTATCTTATTATATTTTACTAGCCTAATCTATTCGTACTTTTTACAGGAATGGGGACCTAAACAAGCCTGCCGATGGACCCCACGGCAGGTTAAGGCGATACCTCGTCCGTGCAAAGATCCCCGTTACTCCAGGCGGAAAGACCCGCAGTGTGAGAGGGACGGAATCGGGAAAAAATGTAAAAACGTAGCGCTAAACCACAGAATAATTGTGTAAAAATAAACTATGCTATTTTGTTAAAAAGTTTTTTGAGGAGATTTTGCGAATACATAATATCTACATTTTGAACGCAGTTCCACAATGAAATTAGTTAGGATTTCAGAATTACAGGAAAAAATAATATAATTTAGAGGTGTTTTCGTAATTTAATTCTATCGAGAAAATTTCATCCAATCGCGTTTCTGTTTTGGTGAAAATCTTAATCAAATACTCAATAAACGTTTACCCAAACATCTAATCTGTAGATGACTTCATGGTGGAGTAAATGGATTCGAAAAAAACCCCATTTTATTTTCGTAGCACCTTAACAGCCATTAATAAGTGGGCTGAACTCACTCGTGTCCTCAACTTGGACACAACTGGCACTTCCAAGACTGTCGACAAGTGGAAAAAGGTATTATAAATAGAGTCGATGGTCAAACTCTCCCGCCGTGATCTTAGTTCTTGTCGCTCTTGCTCGCGACGCTCAGCTTCCTCTGCCTCTGCAGCCATTCGCCACGCAAAATATGATCGCATTGCTACTGATCGCCACCAATTAGACTCGAAATTAAATTCTAATTAGATTCTAACCAACAAAAAAACATTTTTCACCTACAAATTTTCGGTGAGAGCAAAAACTATAAAAGTTTTCGAATTCGTTGAAGTTTACTACCAAAGATATGTCAAACATGTAACTCGTACTACCAATAAGGTATTATTTACACGTAAACTTATTTCGTTTTCGAAAACTACGATTTGAAATAACTCATACTACCAATTTTAGTTCATGATAGTTACCGCTAGAGGCGCTGCTTGTAAATGTATGGAAGAAAACTGAAACTATAAAAGTATTCGAAAACTATCAAAACTTAAACTAGAGGCACTGGGCAGATCTGACTTGTCATGACCTGTCGTTACGCGCACGTGGGGGTGTTCCTGACTGTGTGATGCCCTCGCCAATGAAAACTAGACCCCCAATACCGCTAATAGTTCTTATCTCAATGGTATAGGATTCATTATTGACTGTCACACCTTACCGAAACTGTCACTAGTTGCTTGTTATTGTTTCGAGCGAGCCGCATACACAACACACGCACAAGTAAGACTAAAGCGTAAACACACAGACACCACAAATAAGAAAAAAGCGTAAACACACACAAGTAAGACAAAGGTAGATATGCGAGTCAACGCAGGAGCAACAGACACATGATCTTTTATTAAAAGCGCGGGAATTTCATTTTCTTTGATTGGGGATTTCCGACATTGCGACGTTGCCGGACTTAGTAAAGGACTTGTTATAGCGAGTATTGAAAAAATATTGAATTATTTTGTATGAAAAATTCAAAAAGTAAAAAAATCGAGTAATTAAAAATCAAGTTTTTACATTCGATTTCTAAAGGTGGTCTTATCAATACCCTACAGTACAGTTGAATTCATCAAAAACACCCTGTATAGCTGCTATCACAGAAATCAAAGAAAACTCTTCATATAATATCCCGTAGATCAATTGAAAAACAGTTTCTATAAAAATACTAATGTTTACTTCAAAATAATGATCGGACTCCAATCGGATCCTCATATATCGATTTTGAAGCAAATTAGACGAGATATTAAAAAGTTCAAAATGGCGGCGTTTTATTCAAAATCTGACTTCAGTTTCATGATTGGACTCCAACCGGATCTCTAGATTTCGATTTTGAAGCAAATAACTAAAAAGTTAAAAATAGCGTCAATATATCATCATCTTCATCATTTCATCATCAGCCTCAGGAACATGCCTCTTCTCTGTCCAATTTCAATTATTCACGGGGGAAAGTAAAACAGGAATATACACAATAGGTCGAAAGAGTTGGCCAGGAGCGTTGTTAACTCCGATAAAGACAGCAATTCGCCGACGTCGATTATTTAATTCTGCCACGGATCGATGGCAACGATTGACTCAAACCGACGGCATGGATCGATTGACGTCGAATATTCCATTCTTTCATTGATCGACGGCATATACCTTCTGTTAACTACTCATAATTTAAAGAAATAGTCAATTCGTTTCGATCGATCAGCAAGTCACTCGATCCGAATTTAATGGTCTCTGACATCACTATTGACAATGAACATCTCTGCAGTTGTTGTCTATGGTCTCGCTCTCTTCGGTTTTGCGCACAAGAAAACAGGAGTGCAGGATCTCGGTTAAATTTGTATATTAGGTTGCGTCTGAACAATTTGGCCAATATAGAAGATTCAGAAGTTAATACTATGTTTTTATCAGTCAGAAGTGGGATAGTGACCCAAGGCCCACTGTTATAGTCATTGGTAAGTGTTTTTCTGGCTAACCACTGGTGGCGGCGTCCTGTCCCGAGCGGTGATACCGTGATATCATCAAACGAAAAGTTGTAAATTACCATCAGAAGGAGCTGACCGGCTTTTACAGCAGTTGGATTACCTACTACCAAGCCTCTCAGACTATCAGATGATTCGTGCATCCAGGTCAAGTCCGCAATTAGTGACCTCTAAAACCTATCTTTCTGTGAAAAATTGTATCTTCAGGCAACTGAATAGAAACTGTTGTTTATTTCTCGTGAACAGACTACCGTGAGACATATTTTTTCTGTTTCTGGCTTATGTTTTTGATTTCATGTAGCAGTGTGATTTTTACGCGATAGGTACCTACCATCAGGTCGCAACTCGCAAGCTCTTTGCGCAGCAATGTACCTAATCTGTCACCAAGCGCCATCTGGTAGCAGAATAGCATTATAGTCGATACGCGCTCGCTAGCGCCACTACGAGTGGTATTGTTGACATTTTTCGTTCCTAGATGGCGTGAGTAGTGTTGAAGCCACAACTTGTCTCAATGTTGACGTAACGTAAGAGTCTGACATTTGTGATTTGTAAACAATCTTATTCCCACGAAACATGAATGTACTTGATGAATACTAACGTTTAAATGAAAGGGTTTGAAGATGACGTGATTCACGTTATGTTGGTAAGTGTTTGTTTACCGCCGTACTTCATTTGATTATGTATGAATAACATAATTATTGGATGACACATGAAAATACTGAACTCTAGTATTCTCTATATTGTATAGCCGCATTTTAATACTCCGCTACTAACCACGACATGAGGAGTAGGGTAACAATAAAGCACACTCCAAATACTTTTAATTTTATAACACTCATGTTTTTACATTATTTTTAAAAATAAAATAAAAATAATCTTTGCAGAAGTAATAGATTACCTGGGTTAGATTGAGGAAAGTGATAGTTAAAGAGAGACGAACATGGATCAATAAATGGATTCACACAAGCCGCTGACTGAGCTAATGCCCAAGTCAGGACTTCTTACCACTTAAGTTTGCTTCATCAGCTATTATATCACAGTAGTCCCATTGTGGGCAATCAATGGTTGACATGGGCAGAATTGCAACTGATATTATTCAACGGGAATAATAAAATTAAACATTTTTTGGTTTTATCACATTATTTACATATCATTTACCTATTTATGTAATTTTTAGGATTTAGCGGGGGGGGGGGGGGGGGGGGGAGAATAGCTGTGTTTTAAGCTTGATCATATGGGAAGGATATATATTAATGATCCGATTGACAATAGACCTCAAGTAACCGTTTCACGACTGGTTTAGCCTAACGGGTAGTGACCCTGCCTACGAAGCTGACTGCCCCGGGTTCGAATCCCGGTAAAATGAAATATTTGTGTAATGAGCATGAATATTTGTTTCTTGTCTTGGATGTTTTCTATGTTTTTATATAAGTATTCGTCTCTATTAAATATATTGTCATCTAGTACCCAAAACACAAGCCTTATTGAGCTTATAGTTCGATTTGTGTAAGATTGTCCTCTAATATTTATTTATTATTTATTTATGTATTATTATTATGATAACCACAGAAAATAATCGAGTTTAAATTATAAAAGTAAAGAGTAAAGTAATCTATTATATGCAGAGCAACATAGGACTGCCGACTGCGGCAAGAGTATATTCAGCATGTCGGCCCGAATATTTAACAGGCTTCCGCAGAGTTTTACTATTATAGAGAAGTTACATACTTTTAAAAATAAATTAAAAAGCTTGATGCAAATCAAGAGATTTGGATTGACTATTTAATAAAATAGAAATAGAAATCATTTATTTGCGTTGATGTAGTACAGTCTTTTGAGTATTATAATAAAACGCCACATTCAGCCCTTGATAAAGGAATATTTTACACAACAATTATTTTAAGAGTTGCTAAGGTCATTCATTGTGTAATCAACGTTTTACACATAAATTATATTATTACACCGTTGATTTGCTAAGGGCATTCAACCCTTGAGTAATTACCATTTTACACAACAATGATATTATTAGGTACACTGATTAAGAGTTGCTGAGGGCATTCAACCCTTGAGTAATGAAGATTGAGACAAAAATTATATTAAACTGAAGGGCATTTAACCCCGGTGCAATTAAAGTTTAGACAACAATGATATTGCACTGATTGAGAGTTGCTGAGGGCAATGAACCCGTGTGCAATGAAAATTTTAGACAACAACGATACCAGTGTAACTGTTTGAGAAGCATTAAAGGCATTCAACCCTTGATAAATGAATATTTTACTCAACAATGATGTTATCACACTGATAAAGAGTTGCTGGGGGCATTCAACCCTTGAGTAATGGGAATTGAGACAACAATAATATTATACTAATTGAGAGTTGCTAAGGGCATTTAACCCTGGTGCAATTAAAGTTCAGACAACAATGACACTGATTGGGAGTTGTTAAGGGCAATGAACCTTTGTGCAATGAAAACTAGACAACAATGATACCAGTGTAACTGTTTTTGAAGTATTAAGGGCATTTAACCCTTGATAAATGGATATTTTACACGCGCTGCTTTGGGAATGTAACCCAGAAACAGCGTCTGTTGTGGAAAAAAAAGGTATTTAACTAGAGATTTCACTGGCTAAGCGCTGCTCTGGGAATGTAACCCAGAAACAAGGTCTGTTTTGGAAAACATGGTATTTAACCAGAGATAACACTGACTAAGCGCTGCTTTGGGAATTTAAACCAGACACAGCGTCTGTTGTGGAAAACAAGGTATTTAACCAGAGATTTCACTGACTAAGCGATGCTTTGGGAATTTAACCCAGTAACAGCATCTGTTTTGAACAACCAGATAATTAACCAGATATTACACTAAGTGCAGTTAAGTGCTTTCGGGAATTCAACCCATAACAGCGTCTATTTGCAACAACAAGGTATTGAACCAGAAATAATGCTGACTGGGTTCTATGGCAGCAGTGAGTTTACAAGGCAAGATATTAACCATATGCATATTACACCGATCAAGAGTTGTTGATAGAAATTGCTGAAGTTGCGAAACATTTTCAGAAGTCCATGATTTATTTGATTTTGGTTTAAAGTACGATACCGTCTTATTATTGTACTGAAAAATAGATGACCGGACAGAGTATCAATGGATTAAAGAAGAAAAATGGTAATGTTTATAAACTAAATACCTGATCATGAGGAATGCAATGAGAATTAATTTAAATTAAATGCCAAACTATCAGAAACCTTTATAAAATAGGCCCGAAGAATAAAATAAATTGAATTAACACAAACACATGAAATGAGATTATAGCAACATGGAATAATAATAATAATAATAGAATTAAACAAATTGAACAAGTCAAACAAATTGAAAACAATCAACACTATATGAATCAGAAATTGAACTGCATTGCGTGTATATATGAATTTAAGCTATGAGCGATTAAGACAATAGGGATAAGATATTAAATTGATTCGGAAGTGATTTGGGATGGAACTCAGGAATGTAATCACTGTCAAATTGTTTGCCTCCATTGCCAGACCATTAACAAAGCTCACAAAATCTAACGAAGTATGGACATGGGGGAATGAACAGGCTAAGGCCTTTGAAACGCTGAAAGAAATGTTAACACAGCAACCTGTCTTGGCGATATACAACCCGACATACGAGACGGAGTCACATACGGACGCGAGTGCCGCCGGATTAGGACGGATTTTGTTGCAGAGACCAGACTGCAAATCACCATTGCGACCGGTCGCTTACTTTAGTCGACAGACGACAACAGACGAACAACATTTCCACTCTTATGAGCTGGAAACATTAGCAGTTGTCGCGTCACTAAAAAGATTTAGATTTGACCAAGAGAGACCTGATCCCAAGAATTGCTCGATGGTGGTTGCTCGTCCAAGAGTTTACTTTTTCTATATAGTATCGTCCGGGGGTGCAACTGGCGCATGCGGATGCGTTGAGTCGCAACTCGTTGCCGGCCCAGGCTGACAGGAATCCTAAGACATTCAGAACAACTACGTATTGAAAGACGGGAAAATAAATATAAACGGGTCGACGGACAATTGCGCTGGGCAGTACCCAGAGACGCACGTTGGAAAATATGCCAACAATGTCACGACCTCACTGGCCACTTTTCTGTTGAAAAGACGCTAGAAAGAGTAAAACGGGATTACTGGTTCCCTAAGATGACCCAATTTATAAAAAATATGTCCGGGCTTGTATTCCGTGTGCCTACTCAAAACAGCCCGGTGGAAAACGGCAGGGCTTTCTACATCCGATCCCAAAACCAACCACTCCATTTGAATGCGTACACATTGACCATCTGGGACCATTCGTCAAAACTAAAAGAGGAAACGCCTACATACTGTGCATTATAGATAGTTTCACAAAATATATCATTTTAAAAACGATCAAAAACACGATACGATAAAAGCAGATGTAAGGCCAAGGAGTATGAACTGGGAGATCTAGTAATGGTACAGAAACAGAGCAAACTCACGGGGGAAAGTAATAAACTCGTTACGCCATATAGCGGCCCATATCGTGTAACAGAGGTATTCTCACATGATAGATATGAGGTTAGTAGCGTCGAAGGGTATTCTAAAAAGAAATATCAGAATGTATTTTCAGCAGACAAACTAAAACCATGGGTGAGATTTACTGAATCTGAATCAGATAGTGACGAATACTACCAAAGCGATTGAGATTATGATTAGATCATTTTCCGCCTATTTCAAGAGAAACATACATACACACACACACACGGACATACACCCTCACACACACACACACCCTAACATCCTATTATATTGTATTAAATATGTAAACTTAATTCCCCAACAATTTCACTCTCCTCCCCTTCCCATCAAACTAACTTCATTGAAGACGAGTCAAGGGCGCTGATACTGGAACTTAACCAGTGAGCGCGGACAACAGAAAAATATCAACAAGATAACTCAAGAATTCACTGACTGAATGCCGCTACGGGAACTCAACCCTAGAGTGGTAACGATATTTCACAATAAGATCTAACCAAGATATTTCACGAATTAATGCCGCTATGGGAACTCAACCCTAGAGTGGTAACGATATTTCACAATAAGATCTAACCAAGATATTTCACGAATTAATGCCGCTATGGGAACTCAACCCTAGAGTGGTAACGATATTTCACAATAAGATCTAACCAAGATATTTCACGAATTAATGCCGCTATGGGAACTCAACCCTAGAGTGGTAATGACCTTACACTAACCCAGAGATTTCACTGATTGAATGCCGCTACGGGAACTCAACCCTAGAATGGTAACGACATTTCACAATAAGATCCAACCCAGATATTTTATGAATTAATGCCGCTATGGGAACTTAACCCTAGAGTGGTAATGACACTACACTAACCCAGAGATTTCACTGATTGAATGCCGGTACGGGAACTCAACCCTAGAATGGTAACGACATTTCACAATAAGATCCAACTCAGATATTTCATGAATTAATGCCGCTATGGGAACTTAACCCTAGAGTGGTAATGAAACTACACTAACCCAAATATTTCACTGATTGAATGCCGCTACGGGAACTCAACCCTAGAGTGGTAACGATATTTCACAATAAGATCTAACCAAGATATTTCACGAATTAATGCCGCTATGGGAACTCAACCCTAGAGTGGTAACGATATTTCACAATAAGATCTAACCAAGATATTTCACGAATTAATGCCGCTATGGGAACTCAACCCTAGAGTGGTAATGACCTTACACTAACCCAGAGATTTCACTGATTGAATGCCGCTACGGGAACTCAACCCTAGAATGGTAACGACATTTCACAATAAGATCCAACCCAGATATTTTATGAATTAATGCCGCTATGGGAACTTAACCCTAGAGTGGTAATGACACTACACTAACCCAGAGATTTCACTGATTGAATGCCGGTACGGGAACTTAACCCTAGAATGGTAACGACATTTCACAATAAGATCCAACTCAGATATTTCATGAATTAATGCCGCTATGGGAACTTAACCCTAGAGTGGTAATGAAACTACACTAACCCAAATATTTCACTGATTGAATGCCGCTACGGGAATTCAACCCTATAGTGGTAATGACACTACTTAAGAAGATTTACCCAGATACCTCCCGAATTCAATGCCGCTATGGGAATTTAACCCTAGAGTGGTAATGAAATTATACAACAAGATATAAATCCAATATTTCATTGATTTAGAGCCGCTACGGGAACTCAAACCTAGAGCGGTAATGATATTAAATAGATACAAACCAGCTAGTCCACTGATGAAACGCTGCGATGGGAATTCAACCCACGTACGGTTATAAGATTCTGATCATTCAGCCCAACGAGTCGCTATAGGAATTCAACCTATGAGCGGGTAAGCAAAAAAAAAAAAACTCCAGAAGAACAGATTGACCGATGAATACTTGATCAATCCAATTGACAGAGTTGAGAGAGAACGCTAAGAAGTAAGGCTATATAATTACTGATTCAATGAAGAATGCGGTCATTCTTCTAATGCGGATGGCCGAGAAGGTCTGCACCGCTTGCACAAAGTCAGTAGAGAGCCAAGTAGCGGCTTCCCGCTCGAGCCAAGCTGCGACTAATTTTCCAAGCCAAGCCGTGTTGATTACATCAAAGCTCACCGCTACCCTTACGACACTATAATGGTAATATTCAGATGCGACTATTCAAGACTTAGATTATTAAATGTATAGTAAAGTAGGTTTTGTAACATTCTTGATAATAAGTGAAGTCCTTAATAATAATGAAAATTGTATTAATGGCAGATATTCATCCATTATTGTTATATGCCTGGAATAGACGCAAATTCAATGATAATATTCAGACGCGACTATTTAAGACTTAGGTTATTAAATGTATAGAGGTATTAAACAAGGTTTTGTAAGATTTTTGATAATGATTGAAGTTGTTGATAATAATTTATATTGTATTAATAGCAGATATTCATACTATTATTGTTATCTGCCTGGGACAGACACAATTTCAGGATGGCCGACTGTTAACTACTCATAATTTAAAGAAATAGTCAATTCGTTTCGATCGATGAGCAAGTCACTCGATCCGAATTGAATATTCTCTGACATCACTATTGACAATGAACATCTCTGCAGTTGTTGTCTATGGTCTCGCTCTCTTCGGTTTTGCGCACAAGAAAACAGGAGTGTAGGATCTCGGTTAAATTTGTATATTAGGTTGCGTCTGAACAATTTGGCCAATATAGAAGATTCAGAAGTTAATACTATGTTTTTATCACTTCTACCGTCGATCGACGTCGATAAATTGGTGGAATAGCACCCTAACATATTTTATTTCATATTTATGAATAAAGTTCTTTTTTTGACTTAAATTTTCTGTAATTATTATTATAATTGATAGATTCAGACAAATAAATCGATTTTATTAATGAAACTCTATTTTAATTTACTTCACTCCACATTTTAATATAGCTATTGTTGTTGTTATTGTTATAGCTAATTATTAATAATAAATTTAAATATTTATAATATAATATAATAATAACATATAATATTATTGATAGTTTTCTGCATATATGTGGCGAGGTAGTAATATTACCCAATGTTTCACACGACCTACATCAACCAAACAAATATTATTGCTAGTTGATTGTATATACAGAAGAAAATGGTTTAAAAGGGCGTTGCAAATAAAACTAAGCAATAAAAGCTTATCTCCTCGTGGATTTCAATTGTGACGGTGGCCGGATTTTTTCATTTTACTTTAATATGAGCCAATAAAGTGAATTTAAAGATGCTTAAAAATAATAAATTGTAGCATTATTTTAGGGGTGGATTTTTTAATAAAGAACGGTATGAATATTGATTTTGTTCATTCGTGTATGTGTTTTTTTCCAGGGAAAAATACCGTTTTTCAATCATTTCCATACGAAACAAAACACGACACCGGTAAAACGAAATGTCATGCGCGTAGGGATTCTTTCAAAACAAAAGATAGGGTCGGACTTTCTAGACGGTTCTAGAAGGAAACAAGTGAACTTCGGGGAAACCACGGTTATCGAGGATCGTGACGTGATAAATTCTATCGACTTTCAGGAGTTAAGAAAGGGCGATTACGTTTATTTCTCGGGGTTATCGGATTCGTGCGAATTTACATTTGGGGTAGAAAATAAACGGTTTATCATAAATGAGGACTTATGTGAGAATGATAAGCAGGTATTATTGGCGTTGTTGGATAGGAATGCGGATAGATTTGCGTTTGCAACTGACCAGTTAGGTAGGTCGGAGATAGTGTCGGTCGATATTAAGACTTATGATGAAGAGCCGGTTCATTGTCACCCGTATCGCGTTTCGCCGGTGCAACGAGAAATTATTGAAACTAGGTGTTATTAGGGAATCCACTAGTTCTTATGCTGCGCCCGTTATGTTAATTAAAAAGCCCGATAACGCATGGAGGTTTTGTGTAGATTATCGGAAATTAAATAAGAAAATTTGTAGGGATAATTATCCTATTCCGCGGATAGAAGACATTGTCGATAGTTTGGCCTGGGCCAAGTATTTTGCGGAGTTAGATCTCAATTCAGGTTATTGGCAGACGGTTATTACGGAAGGCAGGCATAAAACGGCTTTCGTCACGACCATGGGTCTTTGTGAATTTAATGTTGTTCCGTTCGGTTTGGCAACGAGTCAAGCGGTTTTCCAACGGATGATGGATAAAGTTTTAGCGGATTTAAGATTTAAAGGGGTTATGGTTTACGTAGACAATGTAATTGTGTATGGTAGAACGTTCGAGGAGTTTACCGATACGTTGCAGAAAGTTTTTGGGCGGTTTAGAGAAGCGAACTTGACCTTCAAGCCATCCAAATGTAAATTCGGTTTGTGCGAGATTGAGATGCTAGGTTATCTAATCTCGAATGTAGGAGTAAAACCTAGTGAGAAAAAGCTGAAGGCTATGCAACAGGTTCCAACTCCCACATCTACGAAGGATGTGAAACGATTATTAGGTTTATTTTCTTATTATAGAAAATTTGTATCGAATTTTGCGAGAATATCGTTACCTCTCACTAAATTATTGAAAAAGGGGGTAAAGTTTCAATGGAATGAAGAATTGCAGAATTCGTTCGATTATATTAATGAAGGTTATGTGTAGTGCTCCAATACTTTCCTATTATTCGGGGGATAAGTCGGTTACTACGAGAGTTTATGTGGATGCGTCTAACGAGGCGTTAGGTGCAGTATTGATGCAGGGCGTTGAAAAAATGAGTCCGGTTGCCTATGCGTATAGGAAGTTAACGGATGCGGAGAAAAAATATAGTACGACGGAGAAAGAGTGTCTGGGGTTAGTATGGGCGTTAAGGCACTATAGGCTTTATCTTTGGGGATCGTATTTTCAGGTTGTTACAGACCATTGCGCGTTATGTTGGTTACAGTCGAAAAAAGATATGTCTGGTAGGCTGGCGCGATGGGCGTTAGCGATACAAGAATGGGATTTCGAGATAGTTCATTGCTCGGGGAAAAGCAATGTAGTGGCAGATTTTTGGAGTAGGAATCCGCTAATGGAAGAAAGGAAACGGGAAACAGAAGGACCTCAGTCTTCTTCTCGTTCTGAACCTGATGATGATGGTTTGGAAGTTTTTAGTATTAATGTAGAGTCGTTACAGGCGGATCAAGAGAACGATTCATTTTGTAGTAGATGGTTAACGCGGTTGAGCGAACGTCCGGAAGCGTGGCGTAGCGGTTTTTGTTTGAGAAATAATCTATTATATAAAAGCGTACGTAGAGATGGAGAAATTAGGGAGGTATTAGTATTGCCTAGGTCTTTGTTTCAAAATGTAATGAACGAATTACATGATGAGGCGTGGACAGGAGGTCATTTGGATCTCGCAAAGACGTTGAAGAGGTTTCGGTCGAAATATTTCATGCCGAAAGCCGATAAGGAGATAGAGCGTTATATAGCTTCGTGCGTGCCGTGTCAAGAAAGGAAATTAGTTAAAAGCGTAGCAGATTTGATGCCGATTAGGGTCTCGGATATTTTTGAGAAGTTAGGAATCGACGTGTTAGGAGCGTTTCCACGTTCGTCGAGAGATAACCGTTTTATTATAGTCGCGGTAGAGTATGCGTCGCGGTTTGCGATATGTAAGGCGTTACCTAGGGTTACATCGGAAGATGTAGTGCGGTTTTTAGTTGAGGAAGTTTTCTGTAGGTTCGGGCCGATTCGGGAAATTATTTCAGATAGAGGAACAGTTTTTACGGCGAGAATTGTAAAAGAAACGGTAGAGCACTTTGGGGCTAAAATGATACATACAAGTTCGTTTCACCCACAGAGTAACGGTTTGGTAGAGCGAATGAATAGAACGTTAACTTCGATGTTATCAAAATATTTAGGTAGTAATCAAAGGCAATGGTGCTCGGTTTTACCTTTGGTAGTACATGCGTATAACACTAGCGTGCAGGCGTCAATCGTCGCCGTATAATATTTTATTTGGTAGGGAACCGTGCTCAGTGGTGGACCGATCATTAGGATTAAACGCAGTTGGTTTAGACGAAACGATAGATGAAAGGGTACATCGTATGGGTAGGCTGCTGACTAAGGCGTTGAGGAATATTGCGAACGCACAGCGTGTACAAAAACGGTATTACGATATGAGATCAAAACCCAGATCGTTCCGTGTGAATGACTTAGTTTTGTTATACGTACCAAGGCGGATAACGGGAAGATGTATGAAGTTGGCACGTCTGTATCAGGGAACATACAAGGTCATTGAGATCGTTGGGAGGTCTAATGTGCTGATTCGTCGTCTGAACTCACGGTAACGGGGCGTTATTGTTAACACAAATCGTTTAAAACGCTTTGTGCTGCGTTGAGGAGTTCGTCTGATATTAAATAATTATACATTAGGAGTATCATATAATTTTTTCCAGGTTGATGGTTTGTGGTTTATGTATGCGGTAGTGTTATGAATTGTTTATTAACCGGTGTTTCTTTTCATGTTGTTGCTGAACTATGATGTTTGATGAGGACCGTTCACCAAAGACCCAAGAAATATCTGTAACATAGTAGATTTCCGTGGTAGATTACCTTTATATGAGAAACTTTTATAAATGACAGTTCGAATAATTGTTTGAACCGATCGCCTGGTTTTATCTTTGAGAGCAGTATGACGAGGCAATAGCTATTCGTCATAGGGTTCTGTTTTGGTTCCTGCGTTCTTAAAGTATAGATGGGATGATTTGGTAAGGGGAGAGTAAGGGTTGTTCATAAAGTTGGTAACGAAGGTTTCTCAATGAAAGTAATTTCTGATGTGGGATAACTCGGGTATTCGATACACATTCGAGATTCTTTGTAGTGTTTTAACTTGGGTAATTGGTTGCAACTCACGGCGATTATCTTAAACTGTTAATAGTAAAAGATAGTTTACTGAATTCCAATGGATTAGTTGAGATGTTTGTAAGTTTTAGTATCGGTTTTAAAGCTAGTTGATTTCATCGTATTATTGGAACGAATTTTTAATAAACTCATTCTTAAGATGTGGCTTAGTAATACGGTTCTATAGATTAATCCTGTTAATATGGTTGACGTTTCCTATATTTGAAAATGAAAATTTTTTTCTTTGATCTTTGCCTGCGTTAATTTTTGAAATATTTCCATTCGATGGAAAGAGTTCACAATTTGTTCACAATTTTTTTAAGCAAAGATGGAGTTGTTTTAATTTTAGGAACGGAGGTATTATAGTTGTCTGATAAGTTTTTCGCTAGTTTTTTTGTCAGAAAGTTTGTCGAATGATAACCATTCGAGAAGCTAAATCTTAGCTAGATTCAGCTATTTGCCTTCGTATTGTAATAGAGAGTTTTCTAGCGTTAGGTAGGTTAGTGTTAACCCGCGAATAATTGTATGATGGGATCATAGGGTGTTATAATTTAAGTTTTTTAAGGTGCATAGCCTACACCTTAAGTGTAGTTAGGTTTATATTAAGTAGGATCTACACCCTAGGTGTAGTTAGGTGTGTAACTTAACATATGACCTTCGGTCAGTTTATTTTATTTCTTGTCAACTTATTCTTATTCATGTCAATGTTTTGTTTTGGTACTGGTCTTATGCGTGATCAGAATTTAATATAAGGGTACGCGATGTTATTTAAAATTATGCTTGCGGCATATTTACTGTTTTCTAGATTTCAAGCATAGCAAACTAACTTAATTTTAACATTTAATGTTTTTTAGATTTTAGACTTTGAGATAGGGTTGTCATTTTAGATTTTAGACTTTGAGTTAGGCAACCTTAATACTTGAATTTGCTAGCCCTACCGATTAGGTATATTAGGTAAAGACTTTTATATATGAATTTGATCTTTTATTTTTATTAGTAGTACACAATTCAAACACCTTTATTACCATAAATAAACAAAATATATGAATTAAAAATAAAATAGAAACACTAAAAGAAACAACTACGAGTTAAGTTCCCGGAAGAACTTTTCTCAAAAAAAATATAAACTTTTATTAAAATATATTTATTAAAACAAATTACATGTTTCGCGACCGCGTTATTCTGTATGACTGCCCGGCAGCCCAGGCATCAACGCTCCAGTGCAGCGCGGCTTATCGCAAGAAATGCTAACGTAGCGTCTGCATTCCGCGTCACCGTAGCCTCGATGCAAATATAAGAGCTATAGTCTATTACTAAAACTTATGATTAAGGTAAACTAGATATGAAATTAACACGGAAACAGTTGAGAACACTAAAAGTTAATGTAGAGCCGCATAGAGTTCACATAACACCTCCCGGCAGAGATAGAGGTCCTTTCTGCAGCTTATCTGAAGAAAGACCGCGGAAGTGTTGCTCCACTTTGTTCAGGCTCTGCAGCAGTTTCAGCGTCTCCTGCAATCTGCTTCATTACCTTACATTTTCTTATTTTGATGTACAATATGAATGTGGTCGTCAGTAATAGAAGAATGTATAACGGTGCCGTCCAATACGGGTGTGGTTTCAGGTTGACGTCATCTAGATTGATAGTTTGTTGCTCTCGTTCTATAAAATCAATTATATTATGAAGTTGTTTTAAATTGACATTTTCTATTTTCAGGGGCTGTAGCGGTTTCTTGATCTTAGCTGCTTCTGAATTGAAGTAAAATAATTTGATGGGTATTCCGTTGAAAACATTATACGCATTCCTGAAAGTTACTTTGTCCATTGAGGCGCTGCAGTTTTCCGGAAGCCTGAGTAAATACGCACCATTTATTTTCAGATATTCGTCGTGGATGCATTGCAGGTGGAGATTGGTAGGGTTGTGGCCAATTAGTACATAGTATTCATCGCTTATCTTTTCAAAAATGTTCCGGTTAACTTTTATTTGGTGGTATTCACATTGAGATAAAATTTTCTGTGATCTTATTAAGTTGTGTATACAATCAGGGTTACGACTTGACTCCAGCAGGTTTGCATTTATCCGGCAGTAATACATACTTTCAACTCTGTTGCATGAGTTTTCTAGATACTGGTACGTATTTTCGTTCATAACTAGGTGGGATTTATTAGGTATAAGGATAGTATTGTTGGAAGTGGGAATTTGGAACAAATAATAATATGTAAACGTATTCCTAACATAAATCGGTACCTTAATAATAAAAACTAACTTATTGTCACTAAAATAAGAGCCTACATCTAAAAAGTTATAAAGAAGACGAGATTTCTTCACTTCAGATATTATTAACTGATCCGGACCATAATGTTTCAGCAAAACTTGTAAGATATATTTTAAACCTTCAAAAGAAATGAAATTGCGGTAAGCTACGTGTTTTGTGGAAAAGGAAAGAGCTGTTTTAATGTATAACAAAGTGTCTAATACTGTTTGTTCGTTAATTTCCAATAATTTATACGCACTGTCTAATTTTACAAAGTCTATAAACTCTTGTTGAGTAATATTAACCTCTCTTAATATTTCTGATATTTTAAAATTTAATTTATGTTGATTTTGCACCACAGCCGTCATTGTGTTATTGTAGTTTTCCATAATTTTTTTATTTAAAGTTACTGCTTGATTAACATGGTGTGTAATTTCATTTTGATTTTTTTGTAGAGTATCTATAGCTTTATTATACCTAAGAGCATCATTCTGATCCAAGTTACCAGAAATGCTGTGCATCAAAGTACCGAGACCGTCAATCAAAGCTCTTTTATACCTATTTCTACTTAGAGAATTATACTTATCTAAAATACCACTAAACCTATCTCTAACATATTGTTGTAAAGCAGTAAATCTAAATTTATAATCGTAACCTAAATCATTAACCAATGCCCCAAGAGTTAGAATTTGATTTTCAATTATTCTGATATTATCTTTCAAAATCAAAAATCAAAAATCAAAATCAAAAATCATTTATTTCCATAGGATGTTGTTACATCACTTAGATCCGTCATTACATTTTTTTGGGTGAGTTCACTAACCCAATGGCGGAATCTGTGGAGAAGAGCTCACCGAAGAAACTCCACAGTCGTCGCATCTTTTGCGTTTCCTTTTTTAAATAAAATATTGTCAAATTACAAAATGAATGCTAATTATATATCGAAACAGCCTGTTACTCAAACAATCTATTCCCATGGACATCTGTCCTCTAAGTAATCAGATATCCTGTAGTAACCTTTTTTATACAATTTCTGTTTTATTATTATTTTAAACTTGTCTAAAGGTAAGTTTTTAATATCAGTAGGGACCTTATTGTAATAGCGTATACAATTGCCTTTAAAAGAATTACTAATTTTATGTAGTCGGCTTACATAAGCAACCAACTTGTCTTTATTTCTAGTATTAAAATTGTGTATATCACTGTACTTCTGAAAATTAGTTATATTTCTTTTTACATACACAAGATTGTCATAGATATATTGAGACACAAATGTCAGAATATTGATTTCTTTAAACTTTTCCCTCAGTGACACTCTAGGCCCTAATCTATAAATTGCACGAACAGCCCGTTTCTGCAGAATAAATATACTATTAGCATTCGCAGCGTGACCCCACAATAAAATACCATAGGTCATTAGACTATGAAAGTAACTAAAGTAGACTAGTCTAGCGGTGTCTACGTCGGTAAGAGCTCTAATTTTTTTAACTGCGAACGCTGCCGAACTCAGTCTTTTCGACAATTTATTTATATGAGGATCCCATTGTAGTTTGGCGTCTAAAGTAATGCCCAAAAAGACAGTCGACTGCACAAGGTCCAATCTCTGTCCTTTTATAAATATGTCTGTAGTTACCGGGTTCACATTGGGTAACACGAATTTAATACATTTAGTTTTCTTTTCATTAAGTAATAAATTGTTAACAGTAAACCAGTTCACTATACTAGAGATAGCATTGTTTACCTCGTCATAATTTGATTGCTGTCTTTTAACTTTAAATATCAAAGAAGTATCATCGGCAAACAATACTAACCCATGTTTTGCTTTAACAAGGTAAGGTAAATCATTAATATATACTAAAAACAAGAAAGGACCAAGAATTGAACCTTGCGGTACGCCCATACTTATTGAAGACCCAGGTGATCTTTTCCCATTAACATCGACCATCTGAACCCTATCTGTTAGATATGACTCCAGAAGGCCAAGTGCCTGATCTTTTACACCATAATGGCGTAACTTCCTGACAAGAGTGTCATGATGGACGCAATCAAAAGCCTTGGATAGATCGCAGAAGACACCTATTGCATCCATTGCGTCTTCCCAGGCATCAAAAATGTTGTCGATTATTTCAACACCAGCATCGGCTGTTGAACGACCCTTTGTGAAACCAAACTGAGCAATATGAATTAAATTATTGAGATAAAAATGACTTTGCAATTGATTAAGTATGAGTTTTTCAAGTATTTTGCTAAGCGTTGGTAGTATCGATATGGGTCTAAAATTGGTGGGGTCTGATGTACTACCAGCTTTGAATAAAGGTATAACTTTACTTAGTTTCATCAAGTCAGGAAACACACCACTATCTATACATTGATTAAATATACAACAAAGGTGAGGTGCAATACAATCTACAATGGAACTAATAATTTTTACTGATAGACCATGGGCGTCAGCTGTCTTTTTCATTTCCAGGGATTTAAACGCTTTTACAATGTCTTCATTATTTATGTGCCTAAATTTAAAATCTGTTTTACATTCCTCAAAGTTTTGTTTAAGTATAGATTCAGCAGCAGCGGGAGATGAATTTAAAGACTTGGTTGTTGAAACTGGAATGTCCGTAAAGAAATTTTCGAAAGCTTTTGCTACTTCTAGGTCTGTACTTATCATTTCACGTTCATGGGGTCTAAATCTATAAAGTGTAAGAAAACATGGTCAGATTGTAAAAGTTTAGCAGAGCCTAATTTGAATGGAAGTAATCCAGGGTTATTTGTCATCGGCATTAGTTTCGCTTACTCGGCTCGTGCCGGGCAGCCCACCGTCATCGTCGTCCTGTAACAAGTAATGTTGCAGTTTAAGGGGCCTTCGTAGTTTTCTTTTATGATATTCTTGTTGTTTGTCATCAGTAATTTTTATACCTAAATCCTTTGCTACATTTCTCGTTAAATAACGAGGTTGTTCTTTGTGACGGACAGCAAGGGGATTCTTGGAGTAAAATGCATGGCCTTCTTCATACTCCAGAGGAGCTTCTAATGTTTGGTTTCGTTTATTTATGGTAGCCATTTGTCGTAAATTCAAACGTTCATTAATTTTTTCATATAAATCGGTGGTTATTTGTTTGTGCTTATTAATGTAATTTTGTAGACATTGTTTTTCTAAAAGAATATCAAATGGGTCTCGATTATCTAAATGTCCATTTATTATTTCAACAGGTTTTTTGTCTGTAGAGGAATGGATTGAATTGTTATAGGCTAAAACGGCAAAAAGCATCAATTCGGTAATCGGAGATTGTTTATGATCCTCTAGAAGTAATCGAATGTGTTCTAAAATTGTGGAGTGAAATCTTTCAATGGCTCCATTTATTTGGGGATTATTGACGCTTGTAAAATGTAAATTTATTTTATGCAGAGCAGCAAATTCTTTTAGAGGGAGATTTTTAAATTCTGTTCCTTGATCAGCGGTGACATTCAAAGGTAAGCCATGATGGGTCATCCATATTGTAAGTGAATTTATGACACTAACGCCTGTCATACTTTCCAGGGGATAAGCTTGAGCGTACTTGGAAAAGGTATCAATGATTGTAAGAAACTTTTGACCTATTATTTGAAAAGTGTCTATATGTAAAGTTTCGAAAGGCTTTGTAGGAATTGGTGTGAACTGGAGGCTTTGCTTATTGGGGTGTCGCTCGTATTTATTTGTTTGACAAGTTGAACAGTTATTAACTATTTCAGTTACGGTTTTTTGAATATTGGGCCAATAATAGGTTCTACTTATTTGTCCCATAACTTCTTGAATGCCCCTGTGATTTGATTTCCCTCCGTGGTAGGCCTTTACTAGGCGATACTGTTCATCAGTGTGAGTGATGTCGTCTAATTTAAATTTACAAAATATTATATAAAGAATATATATATATATATATATATATATATATATATATATTCTTTATTGCACAGAAATCTTAAGAGTAAGGTAACAAAACATTTTATGAGCAAAGGCGAGCTTATCTCTAAAGAGAGATTTCTACCAGCAAATCTAGGTAGGACAGGAAAAATTGTGCAACAGGAGAGTCCTAGTGCGCAATAAAACTGTACACATCTAATTGTTTACAACTAAAACATAATAATTTAATAAATTATATATACTAAATAAAATACAAAAGCAAAAAAATGTTATATATATCAAACATATACTACTTATATATACATATATAAAAGTACCTATCACGAAAGAGAAAGGAAATGCTCTTTCAATCTTGTCTTAAAAGTGAAAATTGAGGGACTATCTCTAATAGCGCAGGGAAGTGCGTTCCACAGTCGGATCGCCGTTAACCTAAACGAGTGTTTGTAAGCGGCAGTGTTATGCCGAGGAGTATAGAGAAGAGACATCGTGTGGGATCTCCGGTTGCTATGCCTGGAGGAAATAAACTCGAAACGTTCTCGAAGATATGAGGGGTAGCGGGGATTTCGCAAAATGTTGAACAGATAGGAGAGGACGTGCATATCACGACGAAGGCGGATCGGAAGCCACCCCAACTCCTTGCGATACTGTGAGACATGGTCATACTTGCGCAGCCCGAAGACAAACCGAATCCCGAGGTTTTGAAGTCGTTCGAGTTTGTTCAGTTGTTCTTCGTTCGCACCGATCCAGCAAACATCTGCATAGTCGATTAAAGGTAGTAGGAGGGACTGGGCAAGGGTGATTTTAGTCTGCTGTGGCAGGAAGTGCTGCAATCTCCGTAGGGAGTGAAATGACGCAAAGACTCGTCTGCTGACCTCACAAACATGGGGCGACCAGGACAACAATTTATCAAATACAACCCCAAGATTCTTGGCCTTCTCGCTGTATGAAATTATGTTACCATCATACACTATAGGGTCGACGGGCATTTTCTGAACTAGGTTATGAGAGTGACGAGTACCCAAAATCATGGCCTGCGATTTGCCCGGGTTGACAAGCAGACCATAAGAGGTAGCCCATTTCCTGATGTTATCGAGATCAGCATTCAACGCCTCTACTGTCAGATTCACATCACATATATTTGAAGGTCATCTGCGTACAGATGATAAGAAGAGGTAAGAACGTCAGAGATGGAGTTAATTAATACCGAAGAAGAGGAGAGGAGAAAGGATGCCTCCCTGCGGAACACCTGCGGAGAGATCACACCAGTCCGTTGAGATCTCCTCAGACTTAATGCGTTGCTGGCGGTCTCTCAGGTAGGAGTCAAACCAGCGAGCAGAGTGCGAGGAGACATTAAGTGACTTTAAAATTTCGACTAGTATATCGAA
Source organism: Argyresthia goedartella (assembly GCA_949825045.1). Lineage (NCBI taxonomy): Eukaryota > Metazoa > Arthropoda > Insecta > Lepidoptera > Argyresthiidae > Argyresthia > Argyresthia goedartella. The sequence goes on from OX463807.1 coordinate 22,485,613, forward strand.
ATCGACGCAGTTAAAGGCGCTACTGAAATCAAGCAGTGTAAGGACCGTAAGCTGCTTTTGATCCATAGCTAATTGAATGTCGTCAGTGACTTTGAGCAGTGCTGTGGTAGTGCCGACCCGGCCTGAAACCTGATTGGTGGGGATTCAGTAACATTTTTGAGGAAAGGTAGGAGGAGAGTTGGGAGTAGACAATTGATTCCAGGACTTTGGAGAGGATAGGCAGAATAGAAATGGGACGGAAATCTTTAAAGAAGGCGGGATTAGACGTTTTGGGGAGGGGAATCACAAGTGCCAATTTCCACTGGCTGGGGTAGCAACATTGGTCAAGCGACACATTAATTATGTGGGTGATGAGAGGTAACAGTACATCAATGATAGTTGTTATCATCTGCGAACATATCTTGTCCTCACCTATGGCTTTCGACGAGATTGCTAGTATTGCCCTCCTTACTGCGCCGATTCCGACAGGGATGAAATTAAATGCTGAGGTGAGGGATGTTGCCTTGGACCGTAGGTTACGAAGGGTTGCATCCTTGACGAGGGAGTCCATCGCGACAGGGGGAGTTGCAAAGAAACTATTGAGACCCCGGAGATCGACATTTCCGGCTGCCAATTCCTGTGACTTACCAACACCAAGGGTCTTCAGGAACTTCCAGACCTGTGCTGGAGTATAGCTCTCGATACATTCGTAGATATGATGGCATTTAGAATCACGACACAGGCGAGTGCAACGATTACGGAGGCGTTTGAAAATTAAAAGATTCTCATCGGTCGGATCCCTCTTATATCTAGACTTGGCACGGTTTCTCTTAGCCATCAGACCCTTAATGGTGTCAGTAAGCCACGGTGCAGGAAGATGCTTCACTTTAACCCTCTTGACCGGAGCATGCTTATCAAACAAGCTCAGGACAATAGAGTTGAAGTTCCGTACTTTGTCATCAATGGTCTCACTACCGTAGACAGGCGACCAGTCGACAGAGGAGGCGTCTGAATTAAGGGAGGTTATATCCATGCTCTTGAAGCTACGAATGTCAAGGAATTTAGCTGCACGCTTGGGAGGCTTTATCTTATAAGAGAGGTAAATAAGATTATGATAGGAGAAAGGGGCGTTAAGTTGGCCATGCGCAGCAACCTTAGACATGTCAGAAGTAATCATTAGATCTAGAAGAGAGGGGGTGCAGTGTGGTTGAAAGTGAGTGGCCTCTAGAGGAAGGATATGCATGTTAAATGAACTTACAAGAGAATTCAGCTTCGCTGAGCGACCGTTATTCTTGAGAAGGCAAGTGTTGAAGTCGCCGAGAATTAGGGTGTCGCTATAAAGAGGAGTCAAGTCACTGAGAAGGGTTTCAAAAGAGTTAAAATAGTCGATTCGAAGAGAGGGGCTATAATAGACACCCAGGAGGACTTTGTTGTGACGCAAGAATATCTCCAGGAACAGGTGTTCAGCAGAACCAGAGTACAGGCTTGGCGACTGGCTGATGACTTTGCATGGGATGTCAGAACGTAGGTAGATAGCAACACCGCCATCAGCCTTGCCTATCCTGTCGTTCCGGTAGAGACTGAACCCTGGCAGAGCATACATGGCAGAAGAAAGAGATGGCTTTAGAAAAGATTCCGAAACAAGAATGCCATGTATGTTCAGATCACTAAAAACTACAAGAAGGTCAGCATAGCTGGTATGAATGCTTTGAGCATTAATATGAACAACGTTGAAGTTGTATTAAATTATTATTAAATCGTAAGCTGAATTTTTAAACGTTTCCTGTAGAACTATTGTTAGTTCGGGCAAGTATTTGAAATCGTTTAACCAAACTCCGTGCTGAATGTCGGGACGAATATAATGTTTGAATAAATCGATAGTTTCCTGTTTTAAATTGTTTAGGCCTATTTGTGCCATAATACGATTTTTCCCAGGAAAAGTCTCTTTGATTTTTACTTTAGATGGAGAATGCAAAACAAATTCGATAAATATTTGGTTTTTATGTGTATTCACAGATTTTTCAGCAATAGGAATTTCTAAAATTGGCTGTTCTCCATTTGAATGGACAGTATTTTGTATCAGTTCCTCCAAATTATCTACATCAGGTATCTCAGAAACGTTTCCAATGAGTGATAAAAGGTCTTCCAAAATTTCTGGAGTGTTTGGGGGCTTATAACTGTCGGTCGGTTGGTCGGTAGTTTCAGTCTCGTTGTTGTTGATAATGATTCTGGATAATGCGTCAGCATTTGTGTTTAGCTTACCCGGTTTGTGGACAACGTCATACTCAAATTCTTCAAGCTTACATTTCCATCTGAAAAGGCGACTTTGTGGTTCTTTCAATGAAAAAAGCCAATTTAGTGGTTTGTGGCCGTCACGATCTTAAACTTTCGTCCATACAAATAAGGACGAAAGTATTTGGTAGCCCAAACCACAGCTAACAACTCCTTCTCTATTGTGCTGTAGTTTGTTTCATTGTCATTAAGGGTTCTGGATGCATACGCTATTGGTTTATCTGAGCCAATCGGTCCTTGAGACAAGATGGCGCCAATAGCGTAGTGTGAGGCATCTGTGATGACTATAAAGTCCTTTTTAAAGTCAGGATAGACAAGTATGGGATCATTCATTAAAATTTCTTGACAAATTTTAAAAGCTTTTACATACTTCGGGTCTTCAATATCAATTTTGGCACCTTTTTTAAGGCAAGCCGTGAGGGGTTTTGATAATTTGGAAAAGTTCGGTATAAATTTTCGGTAATAACCGATAAGCCCGAGAAAAGATTTTATTTCCTTGGTGGTTTTCGGAATGGGAATTTTTTTAATTGCATGGACTTTGTCTGGATTGGGTTTAATACCCTCGGGAGTAACAATGTGGTCTAGATAGGCAGTTTCATGTTTGAGGAACTCAGACTTGTCTAGTTGGACTTTGAAGTTAGCTTCCCTAAGCCGTTGGAAAACTCGTTCGACGCTCGTGATGTGCTCTTGTAAGGAGCTGGAAAATATTATTATGTCATCCATGTAAACGACACAGATTTCATTGATAAGCCCACGGAGAACATTTTCCATGGCTCGCTGGAAAGTGGAGGGGGCATTTTTTAAACCGAAAGGCATACGGCAGTATTCGTAATGCCCGTTTTCTACTGTAAATGCGGTTTTTTGTATGTCATTTGGGTCCATTTCGATTTGGTGGAAACCACTCGCTAAATCAAGGGTAGCGAAATATTGACAGCGGCCTAATTTATCCAGGACATCCGTAATATTCGGAATAGGGTATCTGTCGCTTAGTGTTTTTTTTCGTTTAGTTTTCTGTAGTCCACTACAAGACGCCATTTTTGTTTCCCGGATGCATCTAATTTTTTAGGTATGATCCAGATTGGTGAGGACCAGGGAGATTCAGAGGATTATATAATTTTTTGTTGAAGCATTTTATCGATTTGAGATCTCACTTCGTCTTTATGTATGTATGGATATCTGTAAGATTTTGAATATTGTTTAACTGTATTTGTAAAGGAAAGGGGACAGTCTTCATAGAAGAAAATGTCGCTATAGTTTTCGCATAGTTTCAATATTTTAGCCCTTTCCTCAGGGTTCATGTGATCTGTTCTAATAAGCAGTTCTATGTCTGGAGATTTAGGTAAGGGTGTATCAAAACTGAAACATTCAAAATTTTGTTTCAGTGGCGTTGATTTAATGGGAGATGTGAAGCTAACGATGACGTCATTACAGGTAGGGTTGCTCAGTTCAACGTAGGCATACCCTTTGTCTGATCGAGTGATTGATGCAGATAAAATACACTGGTGAAAATTTTATTCCGGTATAAATATTTCTCCATCTTTTGTCGTTACAGGGATTTTTACTACACTGGTGTCATTTGCCTTAACCAAAGCTTCGAATAGATTATGGACTCCAGTTTCCATCATTAAGATTGAATTTTTTGCGTTTTCTGTCACCAGTTGTCTGTTTGAGATATTTACGTTAGCTTTTAATTTTTCTAATAAATCTAGTCCAATTAAACCATCAAAAATATTGTGGAATTTGTAAATGTGAAATTTGCAATTTAAATTTGTGTTAAATTCGCTAAACAGTGGCAAATCAACAGTATATTCATGATCAGTTGTACAATGTACATTAGTGAATGAAAAAGGCTCGTAGTTAAGCTGCATATGCGGATAGTATTTCCTAATTATCTCAGGAGATAGGAACGACTGATTGGAGCCCGTGTCGATTAGCAGCTTAAGTGGAGGATTATTTATTTGTATGTAGGGTAGCTGCCTTTTTGAGTGTAAATTTATTTGCATTTTGTTATGTTGTCTTGCCCTGTGGCTGCGCAAAAATTTTGATTCACAGAAATTTGAGGTTGTACTTCGTATTCGAGCTGTGTTTCATTTTGAATTTCGTTAAATGAACCAGGAATAAATTCTGACTGGTTGTTATCAGCATAGCATACGTCATCACAGCTGTTGAAGCCTTGACCGTCAAGTTCAGGGTTGGCAGTGTCATTATGATGCAATTCCTCGAAATGATAATCGGGATAATGTCCTACATTTTGAAAGTAGTTCGGCCTTTGTGGATTATTTTGCTGCGGCCTGTAGTTTGGATTTGGAACAAATTTAGGAGCATTGTTGTTTGAGTAAGAAATCCCACTCATTGGAGTTGGTTTCGGTTTTAAATTTGTCCTAGGGTCTTGATAAAAATAGTTAAATTTCGGCTGTTGGTGTTGATTTGTTCGAAACTGGTTGGGATTATTCTTATTGGGTTTAAAGTTTTGTTGATTGTTACCAACCTGACGATTATAGTTTGGTTGATTGTTATTATTCACAAACTGACGGTTTTGGTTAAAATTCATGTAATTGGGTCTCTGTTGAACCCAATTTGGGGTAAATTTTTGTGTGTTAAATTTAAAATTTTGGCTATGATTCTGGTTTTGATTTACAGGCCTATTATTGGACAAATTTTGTACTTGGTTACGTTTTTGAAGGTACATTATGTTTCCCTCCTCTTTTATGTATTGAAGGGCTTCAGGTAAATTGTTAGGTCGCATAGCACGAATTGTAGAGCCAAGTGGCTCTCGTAAACCGGCCAAAAAGGTTTTAAGGGCCTGAGCTTTGAAAAAATCTCGCTTGCAAGAAACAACATTTGGGTCATCATTATGTATGTTAATATAGTTAATCAAAGTAGTTAACACAAGTAGTTAACACATCGATCGTAAAATTGTTGGGGGCTCTCGTTGCCTTGGTACAAATTAACAAGGTCACGGTTAAGTGAATTTTCATCTCGTTGATCCGAGAAATTTTGAGTCAATACTTCTTTAATTTGCGGCCACGTATTTGCAGAATTTACATCAACTATATCGAGAGCTTTTCCATTCAATTTTCCGATTAAACCATTAATAACGATAGTATTTTGGAAATTTTCCCCATTTACATCATCATAATACTGTGCATAAATTTGATCGGCGGTATTTAAAAATCTCTACAGAGAATTAACATTTCCGTCATAATCTGGCACTATTTTAAACGCTTAAATAAAGAGTTCTAATTACGCCATGATTTACAAGAAAAGTAATAGCTTTAAGATAAAAAGTTATAAGAACTAACACAGGCTATCTGGTATAGTACTTATTTAGATTTAGTCGTACACTTCACTTGACAAAACTCTTGGAAATCGGGATGGGAAAAGTTATGAACTGATCTAATATCTGAGCGTACTTTCAGTATTATCAGCAAACCAAGCATCGTAATCGTAATTAGGCCCAATGAAGGCGATTGGTATCCTTCAGGGCGTCACAGTTTCCACAAAACGTAAGATCACTTTTTGGGAAAGTAAGTTTTACACTGTTAACCGTTTAAACGGACACTGAACACGATTTTCGGTTGTTCAGTGCAGCGTAAATCCTACCGGCTGCGCCAGTTAAGTTCCCGGAAGAACTTTTCTCAAAAAAAATATAAACTTTTATTAAAATATATTTATTAAAACAAATTACATGTTTCGCGACCGCGTTATTCTGTATGACTGCCCGGCAGCCCAGGCATCAACGCTCCGGTGCAGCGCGGCTTATCGCAAGAAATTCTAACGTAGCGTCTGCATTCCGCGTCACCGTAGCCTCGATGCAAATATAAGAGCTATAGTCTATTACTAAAACTTATGATTAAGGTAAACTAGATATGAAATTAACACGGAAACAGTTGAGAACACTAAAAGTTAATGTAGAGCCGCATAGAGTTCACATAACATACGCGAATAAACCACCCCGGGACATTGCCGAGGCTAAGGTTCCCATGACGCTTGCAGCATTTCCCCGCTGCACAGCCAGGGAGATCCTTTGCATCAGAAATGCCCCAGAGCGGTTGTCAAATCCTCTATCCCTTAGACGGCGCCCCAGAACCTTAATAGATATTTTCCCTTGTGTCCCCTAAACCCCAGTCGTCTCGAGCGCAAGAGGGGCGCGTTATTTTTATTGATTTAGTTTACACTCTGTTTAGTGTCTCCCATATATAAAACGACGCGCTCGAGTAACTCGCAAAATAGCCGAGTGGCCTCCCGGGCGATTGAGAGAATTTATTTCACCCACAGGTCAGTCTTAAAATTTTAAAAATATTACCAAATAAATTGTAAATAAACTTTGCTCATAAACACATATTATAGTGATTATTAATCATTTTTCTATAATTTGCATTATTCAATGCAGATTCACCATTCCTATATTAACAGTTTTAAATACAGAGTATTCCAAAATCAGCCAACTTAGCCTTTTATCTTTATTGGCGTCAAATCTGCTATGCTTTTAACTAATTTCCTTTCTTGACACGGCACGCACAAAGCTATATAACGCTCTATCTCCTTATCGGCTTTCGGCATGAAATATTTCGACCGAAACCTCTTCAACGTCTTTGCGAGACCCAAATGACCTCCTGTCCACGCCTCATCATGTAATTCGTTCATTACATTTTGAAACAAAGACCTAGGCAATACTAATACCTCCCTAATTTCTCCATCTCTACGTACGCTTTTATATAATAGATTATTTCTCAAACAAAAACCGCTACGCCACGCTTCCGGACGTTCGCTCAACCGCGTTAACCATCTACTACAAAATGAATCGTTCTCTTGATCCGCCTGTAACGACTCTACATTAATACTAAAAACTTCCAAACCATCATCATCAGGTTCAGAACGAGAAGAAGACTGAGGTCCTTCTGTTTCCCGTTTCCCTTCTTCCATTAGCGGATTCCTACTCAAACAATCTGCCACTACATTGCTTTTCCCCGAGCAATGAACTATCTCGAAATCCCATTCTTGTATCGCTAACGCCCATCGCGCCAGCCTACCAGACATATCTTTTGTAGACTGTAAGCAACATAACGCGCTATGGTCTGTAACAACCTGAAAATATGATCCCCAAAGATAATGCCTATAGTGCCTTAACGCCCATACTAACCCCAGACACTATTTCTCCGTCGTACTATATTTTTTCTCCGCATCCGTTAATTTCCTAGACGCATAGGCAACCGGACTCATTTTTTCAACGCCCTGCATCAATACTGCACCTAACGCCTCGTTAGACGCATCCACATAAACTCTCGTAGTAACCGACTTATCCCCCGAATAATAGGAAAGTATTGGCGCACTACACATAACCTTCATTAATATAATCGAACGAATTCTGCAATTCTTCATTCCATTGAAACTTTACCCCCTTTTTCAATAATTTAGTGAGAGGTAACGATATTCTCGCAAAATTCGATACAAATTTTCTATAATAAGAAAATAAACCTAATAATCGTTTCACATCCTTCGTAGATGTGGGAGTTGGAACCTGTTGCATAGCCTTCAGCTTTTTCTCACTAGGTTTTACTCCTACATTCGAGATTAGATAACCTAGCATCTCAATCTCGCACAAACCGAATTTACATTTGGATGGCTTGAAGGTCAAGTTCGCTTCTCTAAACCGCCCAAAAACTTTCTGCAACGTATCGGTAAACTCCTCGAACGTTCTACCATACACAATTACATTGTCTACGTAAACCATAACCCCTTTAAATCTTAAATCCGCTAAAACTTTATCCATCATCCGTTTGAAAACCGCTTGACTCGTTGCCAAACCGAACGGAACAACATTAAATTCATAAAGACCCGTAGTCGTGACGAAAGCCGTTTTATGCCTGCCTTCCGTAATAACCGTCTGCCAATAACCTAAATTGAGATCTAACTCCGCAAAATACTTGGCCCCGGCCAAACTATCGACAATGTCTTCTATCCGTGGAATAGGATAATTATCCCTACAAATTTTCTTATTTAATTTCCGATAATCTATACAAAACCTCCATGAATCATCGGGCTTTTTAATTAACACAACGGGCGCAGCATAAGAACTAGTGGATTCCCTAATAACACCTAGTTTCAACATCTCCGCGACCTGCTCCTCAATAATTTCTCGTTGCACCGGCGAAACGCGATATGGGTGACAATGAACCGGCTCTTCATAATAAGTCTTAATATCGACTGACACTATCTCCGACCTACCTAACTGGTCAGTTGCAAACGCAAATCTATCCGCATTCCTATCCAACAACGCCAATAATACCTGCTTATCATTCTCACATAAATCCTCATTTACGATACACCGTTTATCTTCTACCCCAAACGCAAATTCGCACGAATCCGATAACCCCGAGAAATAAACGTAATCGCCCTTTCTTAACTCCTGAAAGTCGATAGAATTTATCACTCACGATCCTCGATAACAGTGGTTTCCCCGAAGTTCACTTGTTTCCTTCTAGAACCGTCTAGAAAGTCCGACCCTATCTTTTGTTTTGAAAGAATCCCTACGCGCATGACATTTCGTTTTAGCGGTGTCGTGTTTTGTTTCGTATGGAAATTATTGAAAAACGGTATTTTTCCCTGGAAAAAACACATACACGAATGAACAAAATCAATATTCATACCGTTCTTTATTAAAAAATCCACCCCTAAAATAATGCTACAATTTAAATCAGTTATTACTAAAAATTCCATGAAAAGTTAAAATTGTCCAAACTAAAATCTATAACACATTTCCCTACAATTTGCAATAAACTTCCATTTACCGCCTTAACCCGTCTCTTCTCTTCTTGCATACATCTCGCACCCACTTGATCTGCAACGGCTGGGCTGATGCATGAAGCCGTAGCGCCTGTACCTAAAAGAACTACCACGTTTACCCCAGAAGAATTCAATAAAACTAATGGTCTGACCTGCTGATCCGCCTCGACTGCGACGTTCTTCCCCATTGGTCGTTTCGCTTCTGTGCTACGCTGCTGAGCTCGTCTGAGGCCCTCATTCCACAGGTCAGCCTGGTCACCGCTATCGGCCTCTAGCGACAACGCCTTGTAAAATCCGCTTGCCTAGGACGTCAATTATAATTATTAGTACCAGGTCTAATATGTGGTTCCTGACCACTGTCTCCCCCCCCTCTATTGCTATGGGCCAAATTCGGTCCAAAAGTTGCCGGGTTCCTAAATACATTCACATTATCATCACTTCCCGGACTTAATTTCTCCATCTGTACCAGTACTGCCCTTAGCGCCTTCTTATCTACAAAATGGCTCAACATTAATTTATTTCTAAGATGGTTTTGCAATCCTCTTAAAAATTGCGTTGTAAAAATGTCATCTTTGGTAACTCTAGCCTTCCTCGCTAGGTCCCCTTAATAATTTAAGTAGTCCAACAAACTTCTTTTCTCTTGCTTGGCATTGTAGAACTTCTCTGCAAAGTCTGTGCTTCCAAATTCCTCATTAAATTTATTCACCACCTCTTCAAATGTGTGGGCACTGCCCCTAATTTCCCTAAAAAAATATAAGGCTCCACCTTTTAAATACGAAGGAAATAATAATTTTAATTCCTCCGACGATATAAATTTCTTCCTCGATGCAGCATCGCTGAAGTCTTTTAAAAAGTCTTCAAAGGACTCCTGAGGACTCCCCGAAAAACAAGTTGACAAATCCTCCATCATGAAATAATTTCATAAAATTTTTCACAAAATGTCCGCTGCTATAAAAATATTCCCACAATATTTTTCTATTCGATTCTTCACTCGATTGGCAGTTCGAGGTAATTTCTAAATTAAAAACTTAAGTACAGAAATATACTTCCTTTCAATGTAGTTTCGATCCTTCCTCGGTTCTTCAAGTGTCTGGATCGACGATCGCTATCCTCTTCTATTACGTCAGTTCTTATGACGTCACCTCTTATTCCTTATGAAGCGGTCTTCTTATTTCTCCGGTTCGTTTGGCGCCTCCGCCAATGTAGGGATCTTGAGCACTTCTCTGAGACTACCTATACTTGAATTATAAATTATAAAGACTTGACTTATATTGGCTTGTATTTTTTATTGATTTAGTTACGTTTACACTTTATATAAAAGGGATCCAACTGGCTCGATAGCCATTACGCTAATCCTCACTATATAATTTAGCTCAGTCGCTGGCCGAAGCCTAAGGTGAAGTGTGTCACATTGACTTCTCACATTCAAGCCTCTTTCTTTTTAAAACTACAAAATAAGTAACAGTGTCAAAGTGAACACCCACTCTAAAGAGGCCCGTATACAATATAATCGCATAAACAAATATCGAACCTTACAGTACCATTCCTCTTCTGTGTCTAACATCTTCTTTGTACTCTCTCTCTGGTTATATACCCTTTAAAGGAATGACAGAGTTTGAAAGACTGACGGAGGGGTTGCTGTCTATCTGCGCTCAGATGTCGCAAAGTGGTCAGTGCCGGGTCAAGATTCGGAATCCGCACAATTTTTCTTTCTAGTTTTTTTTTTCAGCACATTAAAGTTCTCTAGGTGTCTTCTAAAGGCCATGTATTCTGATCGACTACTTTGAGTCGTTTGATCAGCTTCTCAACTATATGAATCCTCTATATAAGGATACTCTTATATTAGTTGATTTTAACACTTGTCTTCTCAAAAATACATAACTCCCACCCGATTCGAACCCAGTCGATTGTTAACTCCTTCAATCTTCATCTTCTTTCTCTTAGCGCGAATAATTTTCAACGCGATTGTAAGCGACGCACCACGTTTTGATATATTTATAATAAATAGATTAATTTCATGTAAATACTATCTAATTAGCCTAGGTCTTTGCAATTTTCTTCATGTCAAAATGAATCTTATTTACGAATTAATAAGAGCGCTATCGATGTAAAGATCGAATAGTATTAAAAAATATTTGCTTGTTGGGGCTCATCCCCACTGCAGCGTTCAGTCGAAACTAAAGCACCACCACGACACCACGCGCGTCTTCGCCTCGATCGCCGCTCTAGTGCATATACAGTATATCGTTTTACACTTCCATCCTCTACAAAATCTGGCCATTCGAGCTAAATCTCACCACCATGGAGTACATTTGTAAAGGATAATCATTGAACCGCAAAGGAACGTGAGGATCTTCAGGAAAGGTTAGAATCCGGATCGCAACGCATGTTCGCGGCCGGACAGTCGACCGCGCCACAGCAAGCGCCGCCATTACAACGTTCGCTACCGACAAAGTTTATTCTTGCGCCGATGGAGTAAAAACGGAATCTACAGCTTGCTCTGAGAAATCATCATCGTCACTCATCAAGCGCAAGGAGCTGGAATTAGCAGCTGCCGAAGCCAAGGCGAAAATTGAAAAGCAGCTAATAGACAAGAGGATATAATGCGATTTACCTTGGGTTGAGCAAAAGTATTCATTCATAGGAGGTTCCAGGGCACTGGCCCTGGAACCTCCTATGAATGAATACTTTTGGACGGGGCTGGAACATCTGCTCCTACTGAGGAGCAGATGTTCCAGCCCCGTGAATCGACCCCATTTCGGGGAATAGCTGGAGAAGAGCCGAAGTCGGTCGCCCGCAGCAGCGCAATTCAAAACTCAAATCATTTATTGCAACTAGGCAAAATAATCCACTTTTACAAGTCAAACATTTACTTAAATCTCATATACATGGAAAAAATAAATAAAATATGATCAAATAAACTAATAAGCACATAACTGATTATGGTTTGAGTTTGAAAAAGGAAATTTCTCCTTCATGACTGAATCTCGCACAGGAAAATGAAACTCCATTAACTTCATAATTCCAAAATTCCAAATGTCTTTATTACTGTAGATATTTACATATACTTAGCAATCGTCATTTTTGCCACTTCTCTACATTGGACCACTGTGGGAGAGAAGGGCGTAGAAACTCCCACAGATTGATTTTTAGATTTCTTTTTAAAAATTGTTTAGGCTTAACTAATACAAAATATAATATTTAGTCATTATCATAATTAATAAGCAGGAATAAATAATTACAAAATTATTAACAGCAAGGTCTGTGTTGAGCCAGATTAACCCCATACAGTCCCATCATTTAAGTAATCTTGAACATTGTAATATCCCTTTTTCGACAAAGTCGCTTTAACATGGTTTTTAAATTGCTCAAATGGCAATTTCAAGATCTCCAGAGGTATCTTGTTGTAGTAGAGAATGCATTGAACCTTGAAAGAATTGCTAACCTTCGCGAGTCTAAACCGGGGCGCAAGTAGTCTGTGATTATTTCTTAGGTTAACATTACAGCTATCACTAAGTTTGGGAAATTTTGTAAAGTTCTTGCGTACATACATTATATTTTCGAAAATAAATTGACTAGCTACAGTTAGTAAGTCAATTTCTTTAAAAAGCTCTCTTAAGGAGTCTGTGCGTTTTAAATTATAAATTGCTTGAATAGCTCTTTTCTGTAAAATAAAAGTAGTTTGAATATCCGTTGCTTTCCCCCACAACAAGATACCATAGGACATGAAACTATGAAAGTAACTAAAATATACTAGCCTAGATGTAGCCACATCCGTGTTTTGTCTGATGTACCTAACAGCGTAAGCCGCAGAACTTAATTTACCAGCCAATTTATCAATGTGGGGTCCCCACTGCAATTTGTTATCAATGGTTATTCCAAGAAACATCGTGTCATTTACTAATTCTAACGTATTGCTGTCCAACACTAAACTGGTCCCAACTTGCCTGACATTTGGATGTGAGAATTTGATACATTTGGTTTTACCAGCATTTAACAATAAATTGTTAACTGTGAACCAATTCAAGGTTAAAGATAATACTCTATTGACATCATCAAAATCTTCTTTTTGTCTTTCAATTTTGAAGACCAGTGAAGTATCATCAGCAAACAACACTATGTTAGTCATTTCTTCACCATAAAAGGCAGATCGTTAATATATACCAGGAATATATATGATGCCTGGGAGGAGTCGCATGATGCTCTAGGAGTATTTTGCGATTTGTCTAAGGCTTTTGATTGCGTTGACCATGGGACATTGATCAGGAAATTACATCACTATGGAATTAGGGATAACTCTTTAGATCTTCTCTCTTTTTATCTAAATAACAGGATACAGAGAGTTGACATTAATGGATAACGATCTCCAGGGTCTGTTGTTACTATGGGTGTATCGCAGGGTTCCATACTCGGGCCATTCCTGTTTTTGGTTTATATTAATGACCTGCCACATCTTGTCAGAGCTAATCGTGAGATTGTACTGTTTGCAGATGACACTTCACTTTTGTTTAAAATGAAACGACGCAGTTTGAACTTTGACGATGTGAATAATGCAATCTCAAAGGTAGTCAATTGGTTTATTGCTAATAATCTTTTACTGAACAATAACAAAACTAAATGTATTCGGTTTATACTCCCCAATGTTAAACAAGTGTCTCGGCTAATGTTAATGTTAAAGGTGAAAATTTAGAAATTGTAGATAGCACGGTATTCCTAGGAATCACCTTAGATAATAAGCTTCAGTGGGGCCCACACATAGATAAGCTATCAAAAAAACTCAGTTCCGCAGTTTATGCAGTTAAAAAAATCCGTCTTTTTACGGACGTGGAAACAGCTAGACTAGTTTACCTTAGCTACTTCCATAGCATTATGTCTTACGGCATACTGCTGTGGGGGAACGCTGCAGACATTAACATAATATTTGTGCTGCAAAAGAGGGCTGTTCGTGCAATCTACAATGTGGGTCCCAGAGAGTCACTGCGTTGTAAATTTAAGGAAATTAACTATGACAGTGCCGTGTCAGTATATTTATGAAAACCTAATGTACGTCCACAAAAATATTGATAAATTTCCTAAGAATAGCGACAGGCACAATGTCAACACTAGAAATAGGAATAAACTAGCTATACCTACTACTAGGCTCCATAAGGTTAATCTATCTTTTAAAGGGCAATGTATTCGCTTTTACAACAAAATACCGACTGAGTTACAAGAATTGTCTGTAAATAAATTTAAAAATGTTGTTAAAAATCACTTATGTAAAAACGGTTACTACAAAATATCAGATTATGTAGAAGACAAGAAAGCTTGGGAAGGTGTTTGCTCCAATTCTGTAAAAAATAACGTATAAAGCTGGAGATTTCTAGTCGCCTCTTTGCCTCCAGCATCTAAAACATTGAGGTGACGGAATTCAAATTGAGTTCTATATTTCCCTGTACCTTATACATGTGTTAGTTTAAGATTTGACATTCTCCAAATGTTACCTATGTGTTTCTTATGGAAATAAACTCTTTTTGAATTTTGAAAATTTTGAATAAGAAAAGGCCTAATATGGAACCTTGTGGAACGCCAATTTTTACCCCCGATCCATCAGATTTAACGCTGTTGACTTCTGCCTTTTGAATTCTATTGCTTAGGTATGATCTTAGTAGATCCAATGCTTTATTTCTAACTCCGTAATGATTTAATTTCATTAGTAGCGTGTCATGATCAACACAATTCTTACTATTCCACACACTCTTGACAAAATTACATCCCTCAACAAGAATGGAATTTGAGCTGTCTATGACGTCATCGGACATTCCTTCTTTTGACACGCTCAAGACATACGTCATTGTCAAGCGTGGGAAAGGTCATCCACAAGTATTGAACCGTCACCAACTACGGCCGCTTCGGTGAAAACCATAACACCGAAACGACAAAATTCTCCTATTTCTGGTAGACCAGACAGAGAGGTTCACCGCACTACACTCATTGCCAGTATGGACCACGAGTGTGTGTATTGCGCAAAGGGTCATTTTATAACCCAGTGCCCGGGCTTTCAATCTTTATCGACCCAAAAGCGGTTCGAAGTTGTCAAGGCCAGGCGGTGGTATGTTAATTGTTTACGCACCAATCATACTATTCATGCGTGCCGGTCTAAAACCAGCTGTAATAACTGTGGTCGCCGCCACCATACTCTATTGCACTTTGAGTCTCCTAAGACATCCCCTGACACTACCAATAAAGTGTTGTCATCATCGCAAGGTGATTCCCCCTCTGAGAATGCTGTTCACGTCTTGACCAACACGGTTAGCTGTTGTTGTTGTCAGTTTTGCTTTCGACCGCTTTGGTAGAAGTGTTAGATAACTGGGGAAATTATCAACCCGTACGTCTTTTATTGGACTCTGGCAGTCAGGCCAACTTTATGACCGAGACGTGTGCCAGACGGTTGGGTCTGAAAAGGTCTCAAAGTGGAGTGCCGATCTATGGATTAACCAACAGAGAAGTTTGTACCGATCTCGGTAAAGTTCACTGCACATTACGCCCACGGGGTGACTCGCATACAAGTATGGCATGTGAGGCCATTGTGATGCCTAAAATATGCACCGACATGCCCTCGTCAGAACTTGACAACCGTGGATGGACGATGTTTAAGGGTATCTCATTTGCGGACCCTACTCACCATGTACCCAGTTGCATCGATATGCTCCTGGGAGCTGAACTCTGGCCTACTATTCTCCGACCTGGTTCTATCCCGGCGACCACCACCTCGCCCATGACCCTTAACACAATTTTTGGGTGGGTGTTGCTGGGTTCAGTGCCGTGTGAAGCCTCTACAAGACTAAATGCCCTTCAGTTGCAACTGCGACACCGGCACGTACGGACGCTTCCTAGCAGCGTCCGCAACAATGTCCCATAACTCAGTGTCGACCTAGTTTTCGCAATATTGATACCGCCATGGCTGTACCAGCCAAGCGCGCGGACACCATCTTGGTGAACGAGCTGCTCGCCTTCGTACAACAGAAGCTGGACGTGATGGACGAGCTCTCCCTGGAGCAGATCTGCTCGACCAGCTTCAAGGAGGTTGAGATCGCCGCCGCCAAGAAAGTGCTGCATGAGACCGCCGTCACCACCGTGCGCCTTGTGGCGCGGAGGAACACGAGCGGAAAGAAGGATCTCCAGGACATCTTCCGGGTGTTCAAGGAGACCGAACCCGATGACGTCCCAACCTACGTGGCCCGCGACCTAAACAAGCTGCCACCGGTGACATTTGACCACGTCGACGTCACCCGGCTGCTGAAGGACATCATGCGGCTGCAGGCTGACGTCACCGAAATCCGGAGCAAGTTGGAGGCTTCCGAAGGCATCTGCGCCGACCTGAAACGTGAGTTGTCGGTATTGCGTCAGGCTGATACCTCTTTGCCAACGCAGCGAATAGCCGACACGCGCAACAACATTACGCCGGTAAGCAAAAATGCGGTTACTGCAGCTGACCCAGTTCCTCGAGTCAAGCCGGCGTTGATAAATATCGCACCGCCTCGTGACGTCACAAAGTTGAGTCCACCAGCACCGGATGCGCTTTCTTCTGGAACATCCAAAATACTGGAACCCCAGAAGGACACCTATGCTGCTGTGTCCCGCCGTGCCCACCGCCGCCGCCCGCGCCCCGCACCGCCCGCCGCCGAACAACAGAAGCTGCAGGCCGCGCCACGCGCGCCACCGGCCAGGCCCGCCCGTGGCCCGCCGAACGCGACCGTCGATGGGGAAGGCTTTATCCTGGTCCAAAACAGGAAGCGCCGCTCCAGACGCAGCCGCAACCTGCGTGGCACAGCCCCCGCCGGTGAGAGCAGCCTGAAAGCTGCCGCTCCCACCGTTCAGTTATATATTTCCAGGATTGACGTGAAAATGACCTGCCAGGACGTTGAACATCATATCCTGGAAAAGCTGAAGAAAAATCCGCCGTCTGGTATAAAAGAGGCGAATGTACAGATCGAAGTTTTGTAGTCAGAGAGACCCAAGGAGTTCCTTTCCTTCAAACTTCGTGTGCCGGCGGACCTCAAGACGATGTTCCTGGCCAAAGATTTCTGGCCGGAGGGCATTGTTTACCGACGCTACAGGGAAGCGAGAATAAAGAAGAAAATCCCTAGCTAGGATAGATTATATTTAGTGTGTTTTTATATTACATTATGTATCTCTAGTTGTAAGGTATTTATAGATATGGGTTTTTTGTAAGCCTGAAATAAAGATTATTATTATTATATTATTATTATTATTATTTGGCTATCTCCGACCAGGGTTTGAACGCTGCAGTTCAGTGACTTTGGGAGTTGGAAGATGTCCCTGGCGAGTTTAAGTCAGCCCCTGAGGACGACTTTTGTGAAGAGTTGTTTTCTAACAGCCATTCACATACTGAGCAGGGCAGATACGTTGTCGAACTGCCCCTAAAACTTGAATCGCCTGACTTTATAGACATGCGATCTATAGCTTTACGAAGATTTTATGCGTGTGAAAATCGCCTGAAACAAAACGTGGACCTCTATAGGTCCTATTCAGAGTTCATGAAAGACTATGAGGAAAGTCATCACATGACAAAAGTCCCTGCAGGCGAAACACATCGGTCAGACGCGTACTATATCCCACATCATTGTGTGATAAATGAAAACAGTGCATTCACGCGTCTCCGGGTAGTGTTTGACGCCTCTACTAAGGACAAAACCGGCAAGTCACTAAACCAGTGTCAGTTTACTGGTCCTAAACTTCAGACGGATATTTTTGCCATTTTACTGCGGTTTCGTCTACGTCAAGTGGTTTTTACCACAGACATACGGCAAATGTACCGCCAAATTTTGGTGAGCCCTACTCACCAACGCAACGTATTCTATGGCGTTTTGATCCATCGCTACCTGTTGAAGAGTATGAACTCAACACTGTCACATATGGTGTGTCATCGTCACCATTATTGGCTCTGCGTGTTGTGAAACAGTTGGCGGAGGACGAGGGTGCAGCGTTTCCTTTAGCTGCTGAGGTATTGAAGAGAGACATTTATGTTGATGACGTACCTTGTGGAGCTAACACAGTTCAAGACGTACTCATACTCCAACAACAACTTATTGGGCTTATGGCGAAAGGGAAGTTTGAGTTGAGAAAACGGGCTAGTAATGAACCGAGCTTGCTGGCTCACCTGCCTCCAGAACATTGCCTCTCAAAGTCACAAACTTGTGACTTGGACCAAGATGTTTTTGTCATGGTCTTGGGCTTGCGTTGGGACCCAGACTCTGACCATTTTGTTTATAATGTGCAGCCAATGAACAAACGTTGCTCCAAACTGACTATTATATCGGAGCTAGCTCGTATATTTGACCCACTGATGCAAAATGTCTGGTTCAGAAGCTATGGCTTCAGGGGGCGGACTGGGAAGAGGTACTCTCATCTGAGATTGTGGACTCCTGGGCGCATTATATCGACCAATTACCGCTATTGTCTCAATTTTCTGTCCCTCGTTATGTGACCAACAATGCAGCAGTGATATACCAATTACCCAGCTTTGGAGATGCGTCGGAGGCAGGATATGGAGCGGTTGTTTATCTCCGTTTTGAACTCCCGGATGGATCAGTGAGGGTACACCTGTTCTCAGCTAAATCCAGGGTAGCTCCTGTGAAACGTGTGACCCTCCCACGACTCGAATTATGTGCCGCTGTACTTTTAACGGACCTTCTATTTTATGTCATAGAGTCTTTAGCACCCCTACTGAGTCCAAATGTTTACGTGGACTGACTCAATGATCACATTAGCCTGGATCAAATCCTCTCCTACGCGTTGGAAAACGTTCATCGCCAATCGCGTCAGTCGCATTCAGCGCAAACTTCCCCAATCCAAATGGAATTACGTCGACACGAAAACGAACCCCGCCGATTGTGTCTCGCGGGGCCTTATTCCCAAACAGCTCTTAGAGCACCCATTGTGGTTTAGCGGACCTGAATGGCTCGTACAGCCGCAAGAAGTTTGGCCCTCTGTAACGCAGGTTCCTTCGCAGGCACTCTTCTTGTCTGAACAAGAAGAAAAGAAAACTGCCCTTGTCACGACCACCAATGAAGAGGGAATCTTGTACCTTTTATTCCGATTTTCTTGCTTGAAGAAAATTCAGCGAGAACTAGTGTAGGTACAGCGTTTCATTAGATCAGCACAGAAACTCCCTATTAATACTGGTAATATTACCTCAACAGAAATGGAGGGTGCACTAAACCTAATGGTGTCACAGATACAACATCAAACTTTCAAAGAGGAAATTGAATGCCTCGCGAACAAAAGTAACTTACCAAAACCAATGCGCAAATTAAGCCCAACATTCCATTCTTCGAGTGGGCGGTCGCCTGAATAATGCTCCTCTGGCATATGATGCCAGACATCCAGCACTGTTGCCAGACAATCATCGACTCACTGATTTAATTATACAGGATATGCATGAGTCGAACATGCATCCTGGTCCTCAAGCCGTCCAATTTTTGGTCGCCCAAAAATTTTGGGTGCTGTCGGCCCGAAGAGCAATAAAACGTTGTTTGCATAAATGTGTTCGGTGTTTCCGTATGAACCCGTTACCGGTTCAGCCAATTATGGCACACTTACCCTCCAGTCACGTATCTGGAATTAAGGCCTTCGCTGTAGTCGGCTGTGACTATGCGGGCCCGTTTAACGTTATTATGGGAAAGCGCAGGCGCGGAGCGTGCTCACAAAAGGCATATCTTTGCCTATTTGTGTGTTTTGCCACAAAGGCACTACACCTCGAAGTCGCCACTGAATTATCGTCTGATGCTTTTATAGCAGCCCTCAAGCGACTGATAGCTCGCCGGGGTCGCTGCTCCCAAATATTTTTCGATTGTGGATCGAACTTCGTTGACGCGTATCGTCAATTGACTCCTCTCATGAATGAGGCAGCTAAACATGAGTACATATCTTTTAGTACTCACCCTCCTTCTGGTCCCCATTTTTCAGGTCTTGCCGAAGCGGGCGTTAAGTCCGCTAAAGCCCATCTACAACGAGTGGTGGGATCCCAACTTCTCTCTTATGAGGAACTCCATACCCTCGTTACCCAGGTTGAGTCAGTGCTAAATTCTCGCCCCTTGTGTGCGTTAAGCAATGACCCAAATGATTTATATGTTTTAACGCCTGGTCATTTCTTGACTCTTGAGCCGTTAACAGCTGTACCTGGAATTCCGGACACTCAACTAACCATGCGTAATCGTTGGCATCTATTGCAACGCTTACATAATGACTTTTGGCGTCGTTGGTATCACGACTACCTCAACTCTTTATCTAAGCGGCCAAAGTGGACCCAAAGTATAGGATCGTTGGGGCTTGACGACCTTGTAGTTATAAAGGAAGACAATATAAAACCTTTGCACTGGAGACTATGTAGAATAGTAGCTCTTCATCCAGGTGCAGACGGGGTACAACCGAACAGATAGTGGCCTTCTTAAAAGACCAGCAGTCCAGTTATGTCCATTACCCTTAAAAGATAATTAGTTATAACACTTATTTCTAATAGGTAACCATATTATTGCTAATATTTCTTAGTTTAGTTCTATCACTCCTTGATCTAGTTTGTCTGGAAATTATGAAATTTCGCAGCTGGTGGGAGCATGTTTAGTATTCCTAAATTATTATATATATATATATCTATTAAAACCACGGTTATAAGGTTTCCTATGGTGCTTCGCTTAGCTATATATCTAGCCCAAGAGGTGGCGCCACGGATCCTCCAACGCGGAAGAAATGAGAGAATGAGATGATGGTCGCCTATCGAGCTTCATGGTGTTCGTATCGCATATCAATACGAATAAACCCAAAAAACTATAAACTCTAGACTAATATAGTCAAAATCGATATAATTGTATGCTATGTGGTGTTATATCCCTGTGTAAACGATAATATAATCAAAAACAATAATATTTCTGGTGAATTGACGGAATTTAAGTGGATCGTGGCGTGGTCGGAGGCTGGAGTGCGTTGGAGGTTGTATTGCAATCAAAAGCCACTGAGGTGATTGCATACTTTGTGTTGCATTATTGTGATATACATAACCGTGGTATATTTATTTATACTATAATATTGGTCCTTCGAAATTTACCTTAATTTTTCATATTCATATCGGTCCATCCCAAACTTTGTCTTGATAAAGTTTACTTCTTAATTTTATCAAGAAAAAGTTTCTGCCTGAATCAAAGCTTATGTAGTATAAATATAAGCAAAACGCAATTTTACTGCAGACAGAGGTTCTAAAAAGTGGCTCCAAAGTAGATGCAGATCCGCCATTTTGGTTTGCACTAAGAAGGGGATAATACCTACCGCAAAATCTCAGGGAAGGCAGTCAATCAATACTAATATATAATAATATGTTACGTCCGACAATGAAGAAACGAATCTAAAATGGCGTCTAGTACCCTCAGTGAATAACAACAAATAACATACTTGGGCAACAAAAACTCAGTTGTGGTTTTTGTACATAATTATGATGACACTTTAGTTAGAAGCGTTCTAAAATGTACTGAATGTTGTTTTTTTTTGTTTGGGCGCACATGGCAAGTGCATATATAGGAAGCACGTATAATAATTACCAGAGTAAAAAAAAAAAAACGTTGTTAATGAGTCACATTTTAATTATATTCTAACCATACCTACGGATACATCATACCTGTTACGCAGTTACTGAATATTAGTATTGTGTATTGAAAAAATATATTGAATGATCTGTGTTTGACTCCAGTCAAACACAGAATATGATATTAGTTTTCTAACCCTGTGGGCATAGAACGAGCTACCAACAAGTCACACCAATCCGGAGCTGGCATCATCTAATGCCAGTTCACACTTTTACCTTTTACGGCTTTACACGAATAGTTTACACACATTATTACGTTAAATTGTTAGCAGACTCTTTCCTTCACATTCTGTTTTTAGTTTGAATACTGACGCGATAGATTATACACTAACGATCATATTAGCTTACCGTGACACATATAAAATAATCTTCCAAATCCAGGTTTCTAAACCACATATTTAGGATGTAATGTATGACTGTATAATTAAGTTCAAACAGTACTGAACAACTTCAATATCCGATGGAATCATGACAAATCGAAATAGCTGTAGCTTTGTAGTTGTGGACCATTCCATGAATTTAGATTGCAAGTTTATTCCAAGTTCAAAACTCATTACAATTCTAGCATATGCACCTATGTGCATATACCGGCGTGTGTGTACCCATACATCGGCGGACATCGTTGGAAAGTTAAAATAAACAAATATAGCTAGTAACCCAGTATGCAGGTATTTTTGCCAAAGTATTTTTCTACTGCACTTTTACAAAGAGTGCAGTAGAAAATGTCAGGGTTTCACTAGCATTATCAATTAACTCAGAATGGGATGACGATTCCAAAAGCGTTACACCCAACTAAACTAAGTTTACTAGGGGTATGTAGTTTCAAAAAGAGTTCGAAAATAGAACCTCCAATAGGTAACGTAGGCACCCGATGAGCTATTAGAGCACGCGCTCACGAGTGACTTTTTTGTCACCGTGACATTGACAGAGTCAATCTCCTTCTCATTATTTCCCTTAGAAAAGGAAAGGAAGACTACGCACGCTCTAAGTGTATTAATAAGTTAGTTTGTTTGACGCATTCTGAATTGCATACAGTGACTTTTTTGTATTTAGATCCTGGCTTTCATACTTAAAGCGCCGCAGTAGACCAAAACAGCCTTTTGTAAATCTCAAGTTATACAAAATTATTTTAATTTGGGCTTATTTTTAACTGTTTATCAAATTGACTAAAAAGTTACATGCTAAAAATGCATTTTCATACCAAATTTACTAGATAATCATAAAAATTGTACACCCTAGTTTACTTCATGGGGTCGCGTTGCTCCGCTCCACTTTGTTTTAGCTCCAGGTTGTATTTCAAAGTTGTGACCTTACAAACCAAACTATAGTATTCAAATAGAAAAATACATAAACCAACTAATACGGTTCTATTAAACAACATGGGAGCACTATATTTGATGAACCTTTAGTAAATTTGTTAGTCAAAACTTATAACTGGTAAACAATATATGTGTTTGTGAAAAAGAAAACAATTACGAAAGAGATACGCGAATTAAAAAATGAAAACCATGAAAATACATGTTGTATGTATAACCTGTAAACAAAAATACCACGGAATAGGAAGGTACATATGATGATACCTCGAAAAAACATTGTTATTTATATTATATATGATATAAGCTATGAAACAGAAATGAACTGTATATGATGGTGATAGATATGTTCCATTATATTCTAAACACCTCAACGTGTTCCTAAAACTATGCAAGAGACCACTAGTGATTGAATTTCAACAACAATTTGAACAACAATGAGAATGACCAACACATTGTAGATAACGCCCAATATTTTAGTAATTTTAGCTTAACCACTTTCATGACCGGAAGAACATTAACAGAAAGAAATGAACTGACGAATAGAATAAAATAAGCTCGAAAATCAAGAAAGCACGCAGTAATAGTAAATATAAAATTGTATGTAAATGGTATAAAACAAAACTCCTTATCAGACCTAGATTATTCAGAAACAAACCAATCTTTCACGAAACCATTTTACTCTTCAAATATCTAACATAATGAGATAAAGCTCTCAGGACAGAACATGACATCAGCATTACAGCAAGAACGGCACATACTTCCTGACAAATCTTACCGATGAAATCCCATTCAACGTCACAACAAAAAATCACTCGTTTATTCTAATGGTCTACAAGCACTTTTTCAAAACATAAAAAGCTTAGGTAATAAAATAGATTTACTAGATGTATTTATGACAAATTCTCTATTTGATGTTATTTCATTAACAGAGAATTGGCGTAATAAGGACTTCTGCGATCTCATTCGTTTTTCAAGATATACAACTGCTTCTCTTTACTACCGAGAAATGCGTGAACACGAAGGTATTGTAACGGCACGCAGGCTAAGGTCTGAGCCGCCGCTATCAGTAGCTATGATCGTCTATTCTATATATCCCAAAATGAGAGGACCCGATTCAGCTGTAAGATTTGTAAGTTAAGAATGATAAGTCTGAATTTCTCGTTCGTTGAGAAATTCGTTAGGCGTACAATAGTCGAACGAAGTTTGGTTCAGGAAGTTACAGTTTCAAGTTAGACAGAGAAAGCATATATGTCCGCGAGCCGGTAATTCGCATCAGTCAGCGGTGTATTGCGCCAGAACGTTCGTTGTTATATTTTATGTGTGATGGTACCATCTGGTTTTTGTATATATGGGCGCATGGAACATCTTTACTTCTTTCAGTGGTCGACCACAGTTTATTATATTTGTTTGTGATATCGTATAGATATCCGTCGTAGTTTTACGACGTGAGTACTCAATGATATTTCATGTGCTCGCTAGTAGCGGCTTGTGGTGGTTCCAATTATATATTTGGTTCACGGCAGTAACGTCCGAAAAGACCGGTTTACACAATTGCGATTTGATTTTCCGAAATGGGTTCTGAACCAGCGGTTACCTCAAAAGGTCCGTAACGTTTTGAAACCTTCAACTCTGCGCAATTTGAGCTGGATGTTATCGAAACGTAAGCATTATTGTTTTAGGAGATCTAACCCACACCATAGCGAAGTGCATAGTTCGATAAATACCGAACTATGAATTCCACTAGCCACAGCACGTCCTGGGCTGAGCCAAATCATATATACCGACTCAGCTTACACATTAGACCTCCAGCGAAATTTACATTTAATTTAAAAATGCAACTTGAATCCAACCTGACCCAAGGCAATGCAAAACACCTACCCGGTCCTAAACAATGAACTTTAGACTGTAAATTGATCTCTTCGCGCGTCCCCGACAACATTCAAATGTTAAAATATCAACAGGATATGTTATCTGTGTTGACACCGGTTTAACTTTGTTCTGAATTTGTTATTTCCATCCGCGGAACCTCATCGATCAAACAGTCTCCCTATGCCCTGCCAACCTAGGTTTAGCCGCAACTAAACTCCTGTCTAGCCTAGTCTAAAACCTAGTGTTATACCACGTCCATTATCGACACCACTCGAAAATGGTTGAGTTTGATTTGAATGTGCTTGAATGTTTAATGACTGTGTGTGTGGGAATTTCAAAACTCGCTACTCGAAAGGAATGAGGAGAGGATTAGCCCGCGAATATCCTAAGAGCCAATCCAGGAACTCTATGGTGAAGGAAAAAGGAATTTAGGGTCGCTCCAAGCCCAGACTCAGACTCAGATTAATTGACTTACAAGTTCTTTTCTAACGACCCAAGGATAGTTTTGGAGTTTGGGGTTGGTTGATATAAAGGTTAGGAACCGAGGTATATCTCGGCGCTTCAGACACTCACGAAAACCCACTGAAACTTCGCAATCACAATTTCGTATAGTTCTGACGCGTAACACGGCAGACAAAACTGTTTAGAACTCGTGAAAGACGACTGTCACAGTAGCTAGACGCTGAGACTGAATGCTCTCCCCTCCCATGCTCTCGTATTTATATGCGTCCTTTGCAAACACGCTCTGCCCAAGCGAAGCTTCTTATCACTAACTACACAGGGTCTACTTTCAACCATGCCATGCAGATCCGCCGTTCTACAAATTGTGTGTACGCATATTCACTATGATCAACCGTAGGTGATCACTCAAATCATTTGGTACTGCCGATACACAGAATCTGTTGATCGCTGACCAATAAAAGCTTGTTGCGATTAATTAAGCATTCCTGACCGCTAGGGCGCGTAGCTAAGACCACTAGAATGCTATTCATACTAGCCGTCTCAGACCCTCCATCTCATACCTCAATCGCAATTGTATATTTGCAATCTACATAATAGCTTTCTCCGTATCGTTCCATAATAACCTTTCATTATTTAGTTATTCACAATTTATTCAACGCGCAGCCAACTCGGCTCGGATTCCTACACATCTCGCAGAAATGCGACAAAAAAAACCTGGCCTGAAAACTTCCACGAACCAACCCACGCGTCGGCTCTGATTTTTTTCTAACTTTGCCAGTAAGCTACGCAAAACCCCCAAACGTTATCTGAACCGATTCTCGTATTCAAAACAGCGCGGCGTTGGGCTAGCTCTCTATCACGCAGAATGAAGCATCAAATGCACCGACTCTCGTGTGCCATTACAGTATGTGTATCATAATAAAAGATAATATTGAATATATAGATACAAGATTTGTTAAACTTCTCAGTTGAATTTGTGATAGTGCTATTTGTAATTCCAAAACCTATCTGAACCATGCAGTAGGAAGCCGCTGAACTCCTCCTCCATGCACATGGGCTTATGAACTCTCCGGTGCGGCCATATCCAGTCCGGAGTCTATTGAGTTGGCACCAATGTTTTCTAAGGAGATCGAAACCATTTTTGTTGGATCGATTTTCATTTTTCATCATTCATTTCATTCAAACTACAATATCAGACATGTCTTTGAAGGCCTACACCACTTACACGGGGGGTTTTAATGTATTAAAAAATATTATATGTATATCAATATAGTCAAAAATAAAAATTAGGTTCAATAAACCAAAAAAAATGTTATTTACTAATGATTGGTCTGCTAGCTGGTGGATTGACTAGAATTAAAGTTCTTGAATAAATCCAGAGTCTCACTTTAATTTCACTAGCACAAGGTGTTGTCGAGTCACGTCTCGTGTCAGAGTACCAAAGTCGTCGTTTTAAAAATATAGAATGTCTGTCCGTCAGTCTGTCCCGTCATTGCCGTCAGACAGCCAGTATCCTCAGCCAGCCAGTGCCGATGCTGGCCAAGGAGTCGCCGCAACAACTAAGGTAAAAAAACAAAAGTCTACTAAAGCTTACTTTACTACTACTACTCTTTTGATTGATGAAAAAATCCAATATCTTGAAGCCACACCTGATGGCTTGATTGCAGATAACACAATCGTAGAGATTAAGTGCCCGATAACAACATTTAACAAAAATTAAAAAAACATCGTAAATTAAGAAAAAAAAACCATTCTACATAATAATCAAGCAGCGAGACATGTTCATAAACGAAACACATGACTGGTATTTTCAAATACAGGGTTGACTTGTTGCAGTATGCAGTTGACTGCATGTCGCTAACAAATCTACATGTTGGTTTGCCGTTTAGACAGGACCAGATCGACATATATAGTTTTTGGATCGATTTAATGAAAGACAAATTGTGTAGATTTTACATAAAATGTTTGCTTCCTGAATTAGTCGATTCCAGATTCCCTCAAAACCAACAAATCAAAGATCCTTAGTTCATTCGTGAATCAAGGAAAGCAAAAAAGGCAAATCTATATTAAACTTATAAATTAATCTAGCCAAACTGACAGCCTCGTAAATTTCAAAAAGAACACAATAAACAGAAAAAGGATGATAAAGAAAACAATACACATGAATTTCGACAGTGTGATAAACAGAAGTCTTGCTCTAAGGATAGCGTAGCGGGTGATACTGTTGAGTAACCATTACTTCATGAACTAGTCGATCTAAGATTCCATCGAAACCAGCAAATAAGAGACCCTCAATTCATTCATGAAGTAATTGAAGACAAGCAACAAAAGGGAACCTTCAATCTGAAAAATCAATCAAGTGGAACAACTGGACCAACCAAGATAAAACGTTCAGCCAAACTGACAGCCTTTTGAAAAAGAGACAGAAGAAGCAGAAAACAGAAGTTGAAAAAAAGAATAGACATCATGACTTTATATTTAAATAGCACATATTTATATAAAGAAGTCACTCTCTAAGGAAAGCGTAGTAGATGTTGAGTCACCATTATCATTTTTGTGCTTTAGAAATTGGCAATTTACGAGTTATGAAAACAAAATGAATTCGCCGAAGTCATCATGTTGTAAAAAACCAAGATGCCTCGATTCAATTCAGTGTGAGAATCATAACGCCAAAAAATATATTTTGTCTTGTGTGATTTTTAAACGCATAAAAATCAGCCATGCCATGTGATTAAGACCTTTGGCTTTTCTATCTTATGTAATAATAATATATTCTATTTATTTCTATTTTTCTATTTTTTTTATGTTTGAGTGGGGATTAACCTTCGACAAAATATGTCAAAGGGTAAGGCCCCACTCAAATATTACCCATCCAAACATCCAGGGTCTACCTAACCATTTACTTGTTTTATTATTATTTTTAAAAAAAATCAGACACCGATGCCATTTGTATTACAGAACACTGGTTAAAGGAAAATAAGATGTATTTTAACATGAACAATCACGAAATTGTCAGTTGACAATAGGAAGACTGCTGATAGGGGGGTAGTTCCTGATTCCTTAGTAAAAAATAATATTAAGGTAAAACAACGGAAAGATATTCTTGCATACAGGATACCTCTATTTGTGTTTCTACAGTTAGAACTATAGAAAGACAAGAGATAGCCTTATTATTGTATGTGTCTATTGACCTTCGAGTGATGAAGAAGCCATGGCGATTTCGAAATATTTGAGAAAATTATCGGGAAAGCCCTAACTAAACTACGTAATAATAGAAAAAAGTTTATTATTTGTCGCGATCTTAATTTGTATTAAAATATAATAATAATAACAACAATGAAACAACGATAAATAACTTTATTCAAATCAATTAATTTATGTCATGTATTGCCAGAGCGGTCTAGAATTACACTTAACAGCCAATTTTGCTTAGATATTTTTTTTGTGACTGTGCACAAGTATGCACAAGTAAAAATATAATTAACTGCTTACCATCCGATCACAGGGGTCAAACAGGGGTCAATTCATTCATTCATCTTTACTAGTAATTGGGAATGAAACTGATTCCCAATTACTAGTAAAATATTCTGAAAAATATTCCAAAACTTTTTAGTTGGTCCAAACCGACTAAAAAGTTTCGGAATATTTTTTAAATTGTGTTTGAATAATGTTCTGTTCATTAAAGTCCGGTACTGGCAATTTATATCCAAGTTTTTCGTATACGTCTCTAGTCTATGGGATGTAATGGGCCTATAACATCTTGGATCAGTCTTACCCTTAAAAACTGCAAAAACTTAACACATTAATAGAAAAATAAGAAATTAAAATAGAAGATTGAAAAAGGTTTGGCAAATTATATGAAAATGGCAAAATTGTACCAAGGGACTATGATTTCTGCTTATAGGTGATGGTGTTATTAAATCCAAAGCTAATGTATCTCAAGCTTTCGAAACATTCTTCACCTATGTACCCTTGCTCACAACAAAGAGTGGCTTAATTTATCTCCATATGAAGCAGAGACTTTGTTAAATAGCACCACTAGCATCATAAATGTACATTTAAAATTCCATCATGTATATCCCCAGGACATCGTCAAATCGTTAAGATGATGATGGAATGACGACCAAGGACTTAGGATTGAAAGGTGAACCTTTGAAGTTGCATGTGAACGAGCACGTAACTGTCGCAAACAAAAATCTGCTCAGTAAATGCAGGAAAATAGCAACCGAGAAGGAATATACTTTTGTTTGGACAAAAAACTGCCGAATATATGTACGGAAAGCAGAAAACAAACCGTATATTCAGATATCCAAAGAAGCGGACCTAGAAAAAATCATATAATAATGAAAAGTTTATTTTTTGGTATAATTAATTTCTTTATAACTCACATATTTAACCTATCTATACTATTTTACCTCTTCCTCACACTCACAAACGGACTCATACTCACAGTCAAACACACCCTTCACACAAGTGGAACAAAAACAAAAACAAATATCATTCAGATTAATCGCGCGACCAACACTTTGCTAAGTAACTCGGCACGTAGAATGTATGCTGTTGTTGTTTATCAAAGTACTACCTATGCTTATACGTATTATCACATTTTTAATATGTGTACTGATCATATTCTTTCGTTAATTAAATAACAATAATGTCCACCAACACCTTACGTATTTACTATCAGAATGTTAGAGGTCTCAATACGAAAACCTTAGTATTTTATAACAGTGTCTTGTACTCCGATCATGATATTATACTCATAACAGAATCATGGTTGCATAATGGAGTACTAGATTCTGAGCTTACTAGCAATAAATATAACATTTTTCATAGGGACCGCGGGTCGAGGGCTGGAGGTATTTTCATACTATGCACTGCGCGGCTCAACGCTCGCCTGCGCACTGACTGGCAGCGCGATGATCTTGATGTGGAATGTATGTGGATTACTATAGATCGCCGCTCGCTTAGTTCACAGCGTGACCTTCATATCGGGTTGGCTTACATACCACCCGATAACAGAAACCATATCCAAGCCCAACGCATACTTAACTTTACTAGCCTGATGACTGATTTTATTACGGCAAATCCAAATGATTTTTATCTAGTGGCAGCAGATTTTAATCTTGGTATGATAAAGTGGGAGACCGGTGAACCTATCCATCTTAGACGCGGAACCGTTGATCTGCAGAACTCAGCACTTGAATTAACTCACCATACAAACCTGTTAGGAGTGCGCCAGTTCAATCAATTCAATAACACTTCCGGCAACACACTGGAACTAATTTTTTCTTCCTTTTCTTTACTCATAGACAAATGTGATAACCCTATGGTCAAAGAAGACCCAGCCCACACGACCCTCAGTATCAATGCCAAGGAGATCACTATACCTCCACTTTGTAACACGCCACAACGAAGATATCTATTCAAGAAAGGAGACTATGAAAAAATTAATAAAGATCTCATGAATATTAACTGGAAAACCTTTCTCAATTCCGGCACAATAGATGACGCAATATCATCTTTTTATAGTGAATTATGCGATGTAATCCAAGACCATGTTCCCCTAGTTATTACTAGAACTTCCAAGCGCTACCCAATTTGGTATAGTCGGGCTCTAATATGTATTATTAAAGAAAAAAGTAAGGTACATAAACAATGGAAGCGATTCAACAATCCTAACGATTACAGTACTTTCTCTCTACTTAGAACAAGACAAAAATCACTTCAGGATGAATGTTACAAAACTTATTTAAACAGGGCACAAGCTACTATTAAGAACGACCCCAAGTACTTATGGACATATATCAAATCTAAAAGGAAAACAGACTCTGGGTATCCCAGTTCTATGATACTAGAGAGTAAAAGACTAAACGGAGAGAAAGAAATATGCGATGGCTTCAGTATGTTTTTTGAAAAGATGTTTAAGAAACCAGCAGCTTAGTACCCTGACCATCGCTCCTCAACCACATTTGAAAACTCTATTACCGAACGATTTTTAATCATTTGGACAATCAATCCTTCAGAAATGGTAAAAGTACACCATTTCTGAAGGATTGATTGTCCAAATGATTAAAAATCTCGATACGAATAAGGGTGCTGGGAACGACGGTATTCCACCAAACTTTATTAGGAGATGTATAAAATCTATGACGATACCCCTTGGTATTATATTTAACAGATCTATCCGTGAGGCTGCTTTTCCTTCAAAATGGAAACAAGCTTACATTGTACCGGTACACAAAAGGAATTCCAAATTGGACGTGGAGAATTACCGACCAATTTCTATCTTAAACACGTTCGGTAAAATGCTAGAGAAAATTGTATTTCGACATATTTACCCCGTAGTGATGCAAGGCATCCCAGAAGAACAACACGGTTTTATCAGAGGTCGGTCCACCACGTCCAACCTGGCCATTTTCACCAGTGACGTCCTCCAAGGGATGAGTTCTCATGGTCAGGTCGATGCAGTGTACACCGATTTTGAAAAAGCCTTTGATCGTGTGGATCACGTGATCCTGCTCCGTAAACTTCACGCACTGGGCATACGCGGGGACTTGCTGCGGTGGACTGACTCATATATATCCAACCGTCGACAGGCCGTGGTTATAGGTGGATTTCGGTCTGATTACATAAACGTACCCTCTGGTGTCCCTCAGGACTCTCTGTTAGGACCCCTACTCTATGCAGCATACCTGTATGACATTAAAGAGTGCCTTAAAAACGCTAAATTTCTGTTATATGCTGACGATAAGAAAAATTATATGAACGTCCGAAGCAGAAATGACTTAAATCTTCTACAAGAAGATTTAGACAGACTGACTGCCTACTATGATAAAAACCGAATTGGCGTCAATATGTCAAAATGCGTACACATAACTTTTACAAGAAAGACCAATCCAATTTCTTCTGACTTTAGCCTGAACAATACAGTAATAAATAAAAGTGACACTGTGAAAGATCTAGGGATTATTCTCGACCCAAAGTTAACATTCACAGCTCATTTTGAACATATCATAAAGAAGGCCTACCGAAACTTAGGATTCGTCTTTCGTACATGCAAGGAATTTACGGATACCATCTGTATTAAAAAAATCATTTATTTTGCCTATGTACGTAGTGTTTTGGAATATTGCAGTCCAATTTGGAATCCACGTTATACCACACACGAAAATGATATTGAACACATCCAGATGAAATTCCTTAAATTCTTGGACTGGCGCACTAAAAACACTCGTACAGAATACCCCGCCACATGTAGCCGCTACAACTTACTAACATTAAAAGATAGACGTGTCCTGGCTGACATGTCACTCTTACACGACGTATCCAGCGGCGCACTAGACTGTCCAAGACTGGTAACAGAGATATTATCACTTGCTGCTCCGGCTAAACGCACTCGACATACTAAACTTTTCTTTATACCCTACAGTCGCACCAATTATACGTCGAACTGTACCTGTCATAGGCTTCCCCGTACTTTTAATAAACGTTTTTCGGACCTGGACCCATTCTGCACGTCAAAGGCTCTATTTAAATGGCAAGTTACACAAGAACTGTTGGGAGAATCACAGGTAGACTCACTTTAGGATGTTACAGGAATCTGTCCCATGTCAACCCTCCCTATATGCGAACGTGGCGCGCGCGCTTCTTTTTTTTATTACGTATAGTCATTTGTTTTGTTTTTGTCCTCTCCACTGCACTCACCGGCAAATACATACATACACATACACACACACACACACACACACACCCTCGCACACAACACAAATACTTACCACATCCACACGCAATCACTGGTTTTTGATACATTGTTCTAGATATTGTTGCTCTTTTAGCTCAACTTCATAACCGTCACTTAATTATTGTAAACTGTGTACATAGTGAAATCCGTAATTGGCCTTATTTTAAGTTTATTAAGTTCATTAATAAAATAAAATAAAATAAATAAAATAAAATAAAAATAAAAATTTAACTTAAAAAATACTGAAGACCTTGGGGGTATATAAGTCAAAATGTAATAAAATCAGATTCTTGCAGAAAATAAGTACTTTAATGAAGGGCCATGTTTTTTCACACACACTGACCGCGTCATATTGAAATCGCCCATCATTAACACCCGATCGCCCAGGTTAAGTAACAGGTCAATATCGTCAGAATACAATTTAAGATTTCGGGACTGGTAAACAGAAAAAAGAAAGTGTTCGATGCCAGATACATTAATTGATATTCCGACAGACTCAATATGCTTGGTGTGAGGAATTACAATTACAGCATGCTCAATATCCTCTCTGACAAGAATACACCTTGACCCCTACCACTATGATGCTTATCTTGCCTATGGAAGTAAAGCCAGGAAATTCAATATCTATATTATTGGTTAGTTTGGTTTCACATACTGCAATTATATCGACACGGAGCGGACACACTTACCGCTAGCTTCATAAGATCAGTCAGTTTATTTCGGATTCCATCAGCACTCCACGATAATATTCGTAATTTGTTGAATTTAAACGTATCTGCCAAGGTGCGTGAAAACTAAAAGTGAGGTGCAGGCTGTAAATTCCTTTTTTAGACTTCTGATATTCAACAGGATATCTAAGATTTCTTTGGTATCTTCATCGTCTTGATGTTGCGAAGTGGGTCCGGTGTTGTGGGACCCCATGGGTTGTTGAGGTTGTTCTCTGCCTTCTACGATTTCAGTCCATAGGCGTGTGTTGTCGACCGTCTTGCTATTTTGAAGGAAAATGGGTTTCGGCTTCAGGGATTCGCGTTTCTGCTACATACGTTTAAGGTACTCCAAACGTGCGCTGCATTGGCGGAAGTTTGCAGGGTGGTTTTCACCACAGTTGACACTTTTGGCGGGTTCGTTGCGATCTTTCTTCAGTTGACTCAGTGCATTTCACACACTTCGCTGGCATATTGCAGTTTTTGGAGGAGTGCCCGAAGCATCTGAAGTATTATGATCCTGAAAATGTGCTGTAGGGCTAGTATTTTCTTATTGTGATCACATAATTAAACAGATATCTTATCTGGCGAAACTTCCTTATATCGGTTCCCGACGGAAGTGTTACTAAGAAAGGAGGGCAAGTTGTAACTTCATGCTGTGATGAAGATAACTTCATCACTTTAGATCCTTGAAAGCCCTAGGTTGAGAATTCTTCTTCAAGGTCATTCTCGACGTTGGCAGAAAGTCCTCGAATGACCACCTTTGATTTTCCCTCATCCTTGCGAGTGTATATAGTGGTCAAGTAACCGATGCCGTACTTAAGAAGACCTTCTTTGACATTTTGATGGGCCGTAGGAGAGTGACACATGATTGCCACTTTGTTTTGCCCTCGATAGTTCAGGTGATATGCACTCATGTATGGAGAAACAAAGCTCTTAATGGTATTATGAGTCCATTCCGTCTTTAATTCCAGTATGATAGGAGGAACGTGTCCCGTTTTCTTTACGGCTATAGCTGCTTTATGGAAGGGTTCGCTTAAATCGTTTGGATAATTTTCTGAATTAGCATCTATTGGCAGGTTATCGAAGCGAGTCGCAGTGAGGAACTTATCCAGTTTGGTTTGGTTTGTACTTCCAGGAAGTGCTGTTCGTTTGGGATGCTGTCATTGTTCCGGGCTATTTTCAACGGTTCGCTTTGGCCGGAGTGGTTTAGTTGGTAACTTTTCCATATTTTATCGACGTCGATGGATACAACAAAAACATCGATATAACTATTTCATATCACTAGGCCGGTCGGCAGACGCATAGCAAGTATCAAGAAACGTGCGCTCGCCTTGAAAGACGAACGCCTTTTAGTGAGAAAGGTTGCGGTGGACAGGTGATTGCTTATTGTATAGCCTGCTATGTATAAGTTGTGAACATTTTAGTTTTTTACTGTCAAGTTAGAAACATTGTTGAAAGTTACCACGAGGTACATTTGATTTGTGATTTCTTGTATAATAGTTGGGGTTAAGTTTACAAATATGTGGGTGTATCAAATTGAACTTTATTATTTAAAGTTCTAAATTTTGTGTGTGTCCAAACGAAATTGCGTTAAATAATAACTGAAAGTGTCGGACTAAGTCCTTGGTGGGCGGAATGTATAGTTTTACTCCAACTTCTTCTCTCATTGTGGTCCAATGTAGAGAAACGGCAAAAAATGACGTTTGCTAAGTATCTGTAAATATCTACGGCAATAAGGAAATTTGAACTATGAACTGTACACGTGGTTCACTAGATGGGGCTGTCTGTTGGATCCTTCATCGTGGTATGGTTTGCCTTTCACTGCTGAATTTATTTTAAGATGCAATTTTGGTGAGTTCTTCTTTTTTTAGTATCAAGTACACTGAGTAATAAAAGTGTAGTAAGTTACGAACTGTCGTATATATTTAAACCTCAAGCAAGAATAAACATAGGGCTTTGACTCCACATAACATACTAGCATCACTCCTTTTTCCATACCAGGTGACAGAGACACAGTTGTGTCCACGTTTATTCAATTGTTCAAAAGGTTCTCGCACTGGTATTAAAATGCCTCATTTGCCTCTTCATTATGTATGAAAAGGAAAACCCAACGGTCCATTCGAGAACTCGCCAGAAAAGTACTGAAATATCGTGACATTGAAAAGTTTTGAAAACCTTGTTTAGAAACTAAAAAACGAAAACTAGGTATGATTAGAAAAAGAGTCGGAGGATTTTATCATAGAAGTCAGAGAAACCAGTGACGAAGATTCCTTAAGTACTTCTAGCGATGAAAACATGGATTAATTTGATTTATATCCTGACAAATAAAATACTATTTAAAGGCCCTGTTCCAAATAGTCTCGATAATTTTTACTGAACAGATAAATCATAAATTTTGTATGTGAAATGCCAGATGAATGTCACATAGAGCATAGCGAGACTATTCGGAACATGCCATAAATAAAAGGTCATTATATTCAACCTTCATTTTGTCATGTACACATAACTTAAGTAGTTCCATCCCAACATGACTGCAACAGTTTTTTTCTGCGTAAAATAGGTTCCCACAATCTTCTGACTTTTCCCGGATCATACATAAATATACTTACATTAAATACCTTAAAATCTACACCCGTAAAACCCCACGCTCCTTATATCGGAGTCAATTAAAAACATCTACAGAAGTTCAACCGTTACCATAAATAGTATCAACACTACATTAGTTCAGTTTCAGCAATAACTCTACACATGCAATTTTATCTCATTTATAGATCTTGTAATTTATAATAAAAGTATAATGGAAACGTCAAATTATATATCTATACGTGTAAAACGTTTATTGACAAAAATCTTTAACTCCAGTTGTAGTTAACATTTTTTCTGTTTCTCATTAGGAGCATTAAATCTTGCTAAAAGAAAAGATGATAACTTAACAGATAACAATACTCCAATAAATAGAATTGCCGAAACAGTTGCCAATACATCTAACATGATGTAGTCCGACCAGGAAATGTTGGCGGCCGGCGAGCGGAGGTATTTGGCTCCTCTGTGACGTATAACATATTCTGTCCACCACACAGCCCTGTCCAATGGCGTCTGAGGTTGATCTGCCATATGTTGACGCAGCTTGACGATGTTCTGGCGGTAACTAAAATAAAAACGACCTAAATTTACTTTATTCCTCAGCGAGGATTACGGACGCTAAGGGCGCAAATCGTCGTACGAGACTGCATTTAGTACCCTTTTTTTAAACATAACAACATAGACATTTCCATACAGGCACATATGTTGCTTCTGGCCCCACACTAGGATACCCTGTATAGTGGAAACAAGATACAGTCGGGGATCGAATCCGAGACCTCTCGCACGATAGGCAGAGCCACAACCGCTGCGCCACAGAGGTCGTCCAAACAATCCACGCTTCAATACAATCAATCCACGCTTTAGCCATTTAAATATAGCTCATATATTTTAAATATAAAAAAATAAAACTGAAAACGAAGGAGCGAAAAAATAAGGTCCAAAACACTGGGTAATTATATTAATTGTTCCACTTTACTTCACAACAGTAGTACGTTTAAAATAACTAATGTTTGAAATACCAACTATAATTCATGGTTGCAGTCAATTTCAGACTTATATAATTGAAAATAATAGACCGTAGTATAAATTCTTCATGGTGATTTCCTTCCAGTTGTCTGTATACATCGGAAATTAAATCTAATATATATATTTTTTGTAAGTTTTGCTTTAACATACCTTTTATCTTCTACTACAGTGTTGATAGATTGTTTTAACTGTTTTTCGGTAACCGATCCCAAATCAAGTTTCAGGCCTATTCTATGTAGAACATACTTCTCAGCGTTGAACCATTGGTCACCTAGTATTGGAAATGCTATGAGTGGTACACCAGCTGTGATAGCTTCATCCGTGGACTGTAAACCAGCTTGAGTTATGAATAGTTTCACTTTTGAGTTTCCTGAAATTTCTTAATGTATCAACACAAACATTCTACCTTTTAAATTTCTAAGTTGTGTTTAAACTGTTTTAGCTAAGTACTTAAAGAAGTAAAAAGAACTGTTTAAACACAACTTAAGTACAACACGGTCAAGTTACGAAGTCAAGCACTGCAAGGATATTGCCTGAGACGAGTCAAGAGCCACTTATCATAATTAGGGTGATTATTCATTATTAAACGGTACCTAATTAAATACAAATACAGTTTTTATCTTAGTATATAGTTATGTATGTAACTGTACACAATTAGGCATTAAGTATAACTCACATAAACTACTATAACAGCGATGATTTTGCATTTTGTCATCGTTTTAAACGCATCTAACAAAACAGCTCTTAAGACAAGTGTATTATTTGCGAGTATACATACTCATTATGTTTGGGAAATAACAAAACAAGCGGTTAAAACTGAATAACCATGAACAGCGGAATAACACGAAAAAAATACTGTATTGCGCTACAAAATTACTGGATGGTTTAGGCAACGCTTATTGGCTAAATAAGTGTTAGGTTGAATATGCATGAACAACGAAATCAAGTTTCAGTTATTCAGATTTCAAATTGAGCAATTCAGTAATTTTGACAAGCAAAATCAATATTTCTAGTCGCGCTCAGTTTTTCGCGCAATTCTGCAATATTGACAGGCAAAATCTGTATTCTTGTCGGCCAAAAATGGATCGACGGTCGTATGTTTAAATACGTATACTATCTATAATGTATGTCCAGTCAGCATAAAAAAATGAGTATATGCGCCCGCAAATATTATTAATCAATTAGAAATAGACAAAATCAAAATAATGTCAACAATGTTGACGGATCTATCATATCATCCTTTTATCACTTTGACTGTGTTGTTTATGATGAGTAATGTCGCAATTTTATGAACTTTCAAATTTCACAACTTTTAATTAGGATCAAACAATCATTTTAATGGTGACGACCTCTGTGGTGTTGCGGTCTTGGATGTTTACATGTTTGTGAAGTTACTGTTTCTGGTTCCCACGATACAGGGTGTCTAGTCTGGGGCCAGAAGCAATGTATGTGCCTATGTATAAATTTCTTACGTTCTGCTTTCAGGGTGAAACACTCCATTTGGCTAAATGGATACTACCAAAAGACTTGATTACCTACTAAAATTCTAGAGCAAATTATTTTTAAACATACATACATACATACATACATACATACATAGATACATACATACATACATACTCACGCCGATTTCCCGGAATGAGTAGGCAGAGACCAAAGACCTCCACCTGCTACGATCCTGGCATACATCTCTCGCTTCCTCAACATTCATAAGTCTCTTCATGCAAGCCCGCCGGTTACGGGTACTTCGAATTTGCCCCTTCACTAACAAATCGCCGATTTGGTCTTTAGGACCTTCTTGGGCGTCCCCACCCGACGGCTCCTTTTAAACATAATTATATAAATATACAAATAATTGAAAGGCGTGAACATGAGGAGGTCTATACTCAACAGTGGGTTTCTTGACAGGCTGATGATGATGATGAAATATACAACTCATATTCTTTCTTTTCTTTTCAATATATTGAAATCTCTTTTCAGGAGATCGGCACCGGAGATCTCAAACGGTCTCACTCTTAGCCACTCTAAGGCATAACCCCTCCGCATATGAGCACTCCTTCAGGATGCAGGCGGTCCGACTGTGGAACGCACTTCCTTGTATGATAAGAGACAGTCCCACTCTTTTCGCTTTCAAAAACCGGGTAAAAGAGCACTTCCTCTCTCGTTTGTGATAGTTGTAGTGTGTATTGGTACTTATTTAGTAGTTTGTATGTATTTTACTTTCCGTATTTTATAGATATTTAATTTACTAACATGTATTTTACTATAGAGATGTTGTGCACTGATTACCCTTTCATGGAAAATTTTCCTTTCACGCCTTAGTATGTTGGAATAAATCCCTTTTTAGAGATAAGCTCGCCTTTGTACATATGTTTTCTCTTGATGTATCTTTTTAAATAACCTGGTTTCTATAAAGAACTGTGAAAGAATTATGAATTAAAGAACTCAGACAAACTGATCCTTTTGTCAGGTTAATTTAAGTAGGCCGGTAAGTACTTACGTAAGACATCTGATTGTGGAACCCATTTTATAAGTCTTACATTATCAGGTTTTTCAGGCATATTTTCAATATCACACTTCCATAATACATCGTAGGGCAACGATGAGAATACTTTGATAAATATGTTTAGTCTATCTTGAGGCAACTGTGATGGCTTAACATTTGTACCAAAGCTCATGTATATGACACCGTGTTTGGAAGAATCAAGATAATCTTTGAGATCCTGAAAAATATAGAAACATTCAAGAATACCTTAAAAGATTTGTATAACATTCATATTCACTCGAATAACACCACAATAAAAAATGGCCCCGTGGGGTTCAGCAACAACTGGTTGAGACGGGGACTAACATGTGGAGTTTTTTTGGGTTACCTGCTACTATCGTTACTCATTGACCTCCATCGACCAGAAAAGAGTATGGCTCAATCTTACAGGAATCCAGGTACAGGCTTAAATAAAACTTAGATGGTTATAAGTACATTACATTATTGTAATGACTTTTATTCTAAAACCGATTTGAGTCTCACATATTCATAAGAATAGTAGATTGCTAGGCCATCTGGTCAAATCAAAAATATGCGTAAATCTTACCACAGGTAAGCTCTTTTCAGGCTTCTGGTGCAACCCGCCCATAAAAATAACTCCAGGTGGCACAGCTCTATTGTCATCCCAAATGGGGCGAAGATTCAAAAATAGCATATTAACATTAATCTTAAGCTCAGATATAGATGGGGCATCAGGGCCAAAGTTCCTCTTGATTAATGCGTTTTCCTTTTCTTCGAGAGACCACTCGATATATCTGAGCCGGAAATCTTCATATATTCCGTTAATTTTCTCCCAAATTGACAAATTATAAAGTCTCTGTCGTACCATTATCGGGTACAATAAAGGATGTGCTGGAGCACCAATCACTTCGTAGTTGGAATGAATACCTCCCAGAGAACTTATCTGAATGACGGGAGCTTTGAACAAGTGTGATACCGCCAACGCTATTTTAACACACGATTCTGTAAATATAAGATCGAAATGTTTCCCACTCCTCATTACGTTTTGAAACTCCGGAGAATTTATTTGCATTTCGAATATATCAATGAACGCTGTGAGACAATTCTCTACCATTCTGTGTGCAGTTTTGGCATTCCCGTCAATTTTATTTACAACAGTCTCTATCCACATCTCATAAGACTTATCGTGAACATCAATTTCTGTTATGTTTTCTGGCGCTTTTCCTTTAGAGAAGGCTGGATCTGGCGTGAGTATTACCACTTCATGACCGCGCTTTGCGAGTTCTTGAGTGAGCGGTCGGAAGACAACTTGGTGACTAATGGAAGGTACTGGGAACACTGCAAGTATGCGGGCGGCATCATTCAGAACAATATAGTTTTGTAGGAAAATAACTAAGCCAATTAAGCTAAGAGCACGAGTCATTTCGGATATGGTCTTGTTCAGAAGCAGAGTATCGCAAGACTGGAAGATGACTGACATTAATATCATTACTAACATGTCGTCTCTTTAGTTACCTTGAGTTTTTTTCTATCCTGTCAAACAAATTCAATCTGGTATTTTAAACTCTATCACACAGATATAAGGACTAAAGGCGACAAATCTGCTTCAATTTAAATGGCTTGTCAATCGCTAATAAATGTGACTTATTATGTATAATCATGTTGCCGGCATGATACCAAATGACTAGCTGTTACGCGTGAACGCGTTAAAAATTCGTATTTTTTAATGTTTTAAGAAGTTTATGGCGGACTCAAACACGAAGAGTTTCATAACAAGATCGAGCAAAAAATGACAAAACAATAAATGTAATCTTTGGTGATAACTTGTACTTTTACATTCGTGTCTGTTCTGTTTGATAGGTTTTCTCCTCTCGGGCCAACCATGAGGGCATGCCAAACAAGAGTACTCAGATATGCTGGTAAGGGTATTTATGTATATATTTATAGGAAAGGACACTCTAAGCGATTAAGCTTTCTACCTATAATATATAGGTATAGATATTCGTAGTCATCACATACCTATACATAAGATATAATTACAGTATCATCGCTGAGACATTTTTGATGTGATGTAATTCAATTTATATTTTTTGTATATTCTCTTGCGTCCGTGAGCATTTTTTTTACTTTGAACTCTGACTAATAAATTTGAAGGAAAATAAAAACTAAAATGAAATTCAACAATTATATGCAACATGAACACAAATGGTAAGTAGAAAGTATAGATACAATTCGATTATTATAAATTGACCGCTCGACACTTCTCGGTTATTTTTAACCGTAATTCAATTAAATGTTTGCAGATTTTTTCCTTAACATACTCTTCATGAACTTTGTGCCAAATTTCTAAGTTTCCAGAAAATCTTGATCACTTTGAGGAAGGCATAATTCTTAATTTGCATGAAACACATGTTTCATGTAAATTAAGTATGTAAAGTAAAGTACATTTATTTAAAAGCGGCGATAGGGGTGACCCTCCTGTGGTGGACCCTCCACAGGGGGGTGTGCTATCATCCACAGGGGGATGTGCTATCATCCACAGGGGGTTTGCTATCACCACTACTGTGGGTACTAGTAGCTAACGACCTGGTGACACAACTCAACACAAGAGGATTCTACTCAATAGCATACGCCGATGACGTGACAATACTCGTGAACGGCCTTTCTATAAACCCGATATTTGACCTCATGCAATTAGCACTACGGTACATAGAAACATGGTGCTAAAATAATGAACTCTCAGTAAACCCCGCCAAAATTGAGATGGTACTATTTACAAAAAAAAACACGGCAGTTACAGGCTACCCAAACTCTTTAATAAAACACTAACACTATCAAAAGACATGAAATATTTAGGTGTATGGCATGACCACAAATTAAGTTGGAGCAAGCGCATGGAAGCAACACTAAAAAAAGCCACCATATCGTTATTCCAGTGTAGGAAGATGGTAGGGAACGGATGGGGACTCCAGCCCAAAATATGTCGATGGAGGTATATGTCTGTGGTGAGATCCATCATCACATACGGCTCCCTGGTATGATGGCAATGAACAACACTATGCACAACTACAACACAACTACAGCAGTTCCAGAGAATGGCATGTGTAGCCATGACAGGCTGCATGAGGTCAACGCCATCAGCTGCACTAGAAATTTGCACCATTGGACCTATTCGTACAGCAGGAGGCCAAATCGGCGGCCATAAGGCTTTACAGTACTGGACAATGGAAAGGACAAATAGCAGATAAAGGACACTGCACAATTCTAGAAAAAGCATTCTGGGAAGTGCCGGAAGCTATTATTGGAATTGATCGCATAAAAACAGAATTCCTATTCGGCAGGAAATATAAAATCACAGCCAAGGGCTTGGAAACACCAACAATACCAAATCACAAAAGCATAATCTACAATCAATATACAGTGATGGCTCAAAGAAAAGCAAGAACACAGGCGGAGGTCTTTTCTCGCCGGAGCTTGACATTAAACTTTCTCTAAGCTTCGGAAAGGAGACGACAGTGTTTCAAGCCGAAAGACTGAGTCTCCTACACGGGGCAATGCACATGATAAATGATGCAGAGGGGAATGACATAACCTTTAAAACGGACTGCGCAGCCCTAAGCTCACTACTAAGCTCACTAAAAAGACCGTTGACAAAACCAAAACTCATACTAGAATGCCACAATGCACTCAACAGGCTAGGTGAGAAAAACAAGGTCACACTCCAGTAGGTAAAAGGTCACCAGGGTGACCAGGACAACT
This sequence comes from Argyresthia goedartella, assembly GCA_949825045.1. NCBI lineage: Eukaryota > Metazoa > Arthropoda > Insecta > Lepidoptera > Argyresthiidae > Argyresthia > Argyresthia goedartella. The sequence continues at coordinate 22,529,279 of OX463807.1, forward strand.
GGGAGGTAGACAAGCTAGCAAAATTAGGGGCAGAAAGGCCAGCAATCGGCCCTCCACCAGTCTCGCCCTTATCAACGGAAGCTCTACGGTAAAGGCTCAGAGAAGCCACAGTACAGCAACAAAACCTATTATGGTCTAGCAGAGAAGACTGCAAAAACACGAAAACTTTTATAGATAATTATAACCATAAATTTACGAACTCCTTTTTTACGCAGTAAAATAAAAATACTAACAAGCCTTATTACAGGCCATTGTACACTAAACAAACACTTGACAATAACAGGTGCAACGGACAGCCCCCTGTGCAGGGGGTGCATGGAAGTGGATGAAACAGTAGAGCACATGCTACTGGCATGCCCATCCACAACAGAAACCAGTATGGCTATCCTAGGAGACACAACAAACACCCACGAGCTCCTAGAACACCCAGGCCTCCTTCTCCAGCTGGTGTAGGAGTTGGGATAGCTGAAGTAGATATCCAGGCGAAGGGGACATGCACAAAGGCCCCGCTCAAGTGGGCCAGGTGCAGGCACTACAACCCCCTTGTAGAAGATAGATAGATAGGGGTGACCCCACAAATTTCAGACCAGTCTCGGTTCTACCCGTATTAAGTAAAATATTTGAGAATATTATATTGGGTCAGTTGCTGGCGCACTTTAATGCGCATCAAATTCTCCATAGCCAGCAGTTTGGATTTACAAAAGAGCGGTCAACAACAGACGCTGGAGTCATATAAGTTAAACATATTTATAATGCGTGGAAAGATCGTAGGGAGGCTATAGGTGTTTTTTGTGACCTGTCCAAGGACTGTGTAGACCACGAAACACTGCTCTTAAAGCTAAAATAATACGGCATAAAAGGCAATAAGCTTATGAGATCGTACTTAGAAGGGAGGGTACAAAAAGCTGACATTAATAGGACAAAATCGTCGGGTTCTCAGGTGAAGATTGGAGTCCCACAGGGATCTATTCTGGGTCCGTTCCTTTTCGTCGTGTATGTAAATGATTTACCATTCATGGTACAAAACATATCAGGGATAGAATTATTTGTAGATGACGCGTCACTAATTTTTTAAATTAGGAGACAGGAATATGACTTACAGGAAACAAATAATGCTCTCTTGCGAGTACTAGACTGGTTTACTGCCAATAACTTGCTTCTAAATTCAAAAAAGACAAAGTGCATAAAATTCACTTTACCTAATGTAAGGCAAGTTGGGAGTAACATTGTATTGGGGAAAGACAAACTAAAACTAGTAGATGAAACTGTATTTCTCGGCATCACTATTGATGCCAAACTATAGTGGGGTCCCCATATTTTTAAAATTAACAAATAGACTTAGCTCCGCAGCAGATGCAGTTAAAAGAATAAGGGAATTGACTGACGTTGCAACTGCTAGGCTTGTATATTTTAGTTATTTCCATAGCATTATGTCCTTTGGCATACTACTATGGGGACGGGCTGCTGACATTGAGACTATCTTCATTTTGGACAAGAGAGCGATTCGATTTATTTATAAGTTAGGTAATAGAGAGTCTTTGAGAGATTTCTTCAAATAAACCAACATCCTAACAGTTGCAAGTCAATATATCTATGAAAACATAATATATGTGAGGAAAAATATAAGTAGCTTTAAAACCATTGATAGCCGCCACAATGTGCAAACTACAAATAAACATTAACTTTCTTTTCCAATGTAAAGACTCACAAAAGTTATTAGTTCTTTTATGGGACACTGTATACGCTTCTACAATAAAATTCCGCAAGAAATACAAAACTTAACTGAAGCTAGATTAAAAAAATGTGCACAAAGGCCTACTACAAAATTAATGACTTTTTACGAGACACCGACACCTGGTATTAAACCAGTTCATTATACCCTATATATTATGTACTAATAATTAGGCACTTACTTAATGTTTTGTTATGCTTGCTTGATTATGTAAAGACGTTCAATAAGTCTCAATTTTTGTGCTATTATGAATAAAAATCTTTGAATTAAATTGAATTGAATGGAATTGTACCCGAAGGGTGCCAAATAGGACCCTATTACCAAGCATCCGCTGTCTGTCTGTCCATCCTTCTAACTGTCCATCATGTATATCATGAACTGGACCGGGAGTATATCACAGGGCTCTCATTTGGGACCCATACTTTTTAACATCTTCATCAACGATATCAAATCGTGCTTCCAAAATTTTTAATTTCAATTATTTGCAGATGATTTAAAGTTCTCTCGTCCAAGCTTATCAAATGTAAACCTAATTCTACTACAGGACGATTTTAACCATCTGGTACATGGGTGCAGCAGGAATGGTGAGTCTTAATCCTTCTAAGTGCTTTTCCGTTTCATTTACCAGAAACATAAAAACTACTTCCTATAATATTTTATTGAAGGAACTAAGCTCAACCAAGTAAAACAGCTATGTGACTTGGGTAAACTGATGGACAAAGAATTAAAATTTGCCAAACATATTGACAAGCTTGAACCTAAATGCTTGCAAAAACTTGGCTTTGTTAAACGCAAACATTAAAAAAATCGTTAAGCACGATTAATCTTTACAATGCCCTGGTCCGCTCTCAGCTAGAATACTGTAGTTCTGCCTGGAGCCCTTACTATGAAGTATATGCCAAGCGATTAGAGAGCGTTCAAAGCCGATTTATTTACCATGTTTCGTACAGCGACCACAAAGTTAAGACACTACCTAGTTATACCTCTAGGCTAGCTCACTGCCGCATGTGTCCTTTAGCTGATCGTACAAAATGCCATGACTTAGTGTTCCTGCACAAGCTAGTTAACGGTGCATTTGACTGTCCAGATCTCTTAAGTAAGCTGTCATTTAATGCCCCTTACCAAGATCACACTACATTATTTTTAATTTACCCCTTGTCAAGACTAACCTAGGTACCAACGCTCCTTTAACGAGATCTTGCTATTTCCAAATACGCCGAAACAGATATTGATATTTTCTCCGGGCTCAACACCTTCAAGTCTTCTGTCAGTAAATATTTTGCCAAAGAAACTACACGTACATGTAAGCACAAGTAGTCGGTGCACTGTACATATCCCCTGATACACATATTTAAATAACTTATAATTTTTCGGTAACTAATTGTTAAGATAGTTTTAATTTAACAATTTATATGTAGAGCCTAATTAAATTTTAATAGAATAAGATTTTAAAGTAGTTAATGTGACTGCTACATAATGCCTAATTATGTACAGTTACATACACTAGTTTATCTATGTACAAGCCAACCTTGTACAATGCGAACGCGGCATTTATCAGCACGTTCTAATTTCTATATAATTGTATTTTAACTATTAACATATTGCAGTTCTACTTACTTATTCGCCGTAGCACCTAAATCTAAACCACAACAGACTATTTTTAGAGTGTATTTCATTATTATAAAAGTAAAGTGTTTTCAACTATACAAAGAGACTCTTTAACTTCCAACTGACAACTTAGCTAACCCTGAGTTATATGTAAGGCTGTGTGGATCCCACCAAAGACCATACATCTTTTTGGTCCTTTGAGCCGGATGCTGCATCTTGCAGCTGCAGCTTGCTATGATCCTCTTCTTTAAGATGTAGTGAAATGTTCTTGAAGTTACTAGATGCCATGTAGTTTGGTGCTGGAATTTCAGGCACACTCAAGTAATGCCTGACCGTTGCAAAATACATCCTTGACCTAGAGCAACGATCCCTTGCTTGCTGATTTGTTTTGTCGTAGCAAGGTTTTTACATATTATTCTTAGCTGACACTCATCGCAACAATTATAGAGCCATGAGTTTTTGTTGTGTAATTGAACCCAGTAATCACTGCACGGAATTTGTTTCGCAGCGCATAAAACGTGCGTTCTTTGACTGGGCAGTTTTGCGGCGCATGAAGTGTTATTTCCTTGTAAGTTATGTATCGGGTGATGTTCATGACACATCAGCGAATGTTTTGTTGACATACACTGTGACACAGCTTGGTTTTCCAATTCAATGTACGTATTTTTTATTAGATTTACAGCGATGTATGCCGCCGTGTCTGTAACCGTCATATATCTTTCTCCATTTTTAACGGTGGTCGGTATCAACCGATAAAGGCTGTACTCATCATCGCTTACAAGCGGTATGTGAAGCTCGAATAACAGGTACTGTTGAGTTAATCTCGCCCTTACATAAATAAGTTTGTAGAGTTCTTCGGCGTCATCTTGCAGGTTTTTGATAGGCAGCGCTAGATTTCTAGGCATGGAACTCAAAATTCGTTCTAACTGTTTACTTATTTGATCAGGGGTGAAAAGATTTATGTCCAGATGACCTCTGTAAATGTCGGTCAACGCATTCATGAGCATCCCTTGAGTTTTCTTCAAGCTGTTTATCAAGGAGCTTGCGGTTATTGCGGCTGTGTTAGCGCTACTTAGCATTTCTACCTTGCTGACCCGGTTTCCGGTCGTGCGCATTTGCTCTTCCGATTGTTTAATATAATCCTTTATTACTTGGAATTTATTTTTCACGAATTGCTCGTTTTTCTTGACGATATTTTCCTCTGCCTCAATTATAGTTGTTTGGTTTTTTATCAGTTGTAGTTGGTATTTCTGATTTGTCCGCATATTTTCTATATCCTGTGTGTATTTTTGCGCAACATTTTCATCTAGTACTCCAAACAGGGTGCGAGCAAGGTTTCCCACTCCATTGAAGTACCCTCTTGATTTTCTGTTCAGGTGATGAGACAGGAGTAAATTGTTGTAATCTATAAGTTGGTAGATTTCGTGGGTGAGCTGTCTTGTCATACGTAGACACGTCTGTGATTTTGCTTTAGCACACATCTGATCTACGTGATCTATATATGTTTTTGGGCCTTTCATGGCTTGCCAGTATGAAGATAAGTTGTAGTAAACAGGTAGGTTCTATTCGTCGTGGATTAGTTGTATTTTTCCGATTTCGTCGAAGTACATCGGTCGGTCTTCTTCAATCGTGATGATCTTGTACTGTTTCATATCAATGTTTTCAGCTCGAGACACAGGTATTGATGGCTTCATTACCTTATTACTAATAATAGTAGTAAGGTAATGAAGCTGCTCACTTTTCCTATGCGTTTTAACACGGGTTATGAGTTTTTAGTCTTACACTCCTCCGATTTTCCCAGTTCGTCGAAATCTGTTTGTTGGCTTCGATTTATCGGGAGGGGTGTTAGTTTGCTTATGGGGCGCTTGATTTCACCGCCCTTGGCCTTCATGGTCACTACTCGAACGAGTCCATCTTCTCCGGGATGCTGTTCAATTATTCTATTTGCCCATTTTCCAGGTGGAAAGATGGCCTCTTTTATTAGAACTAAATCAACATTCTGTAAGTTTTCTTTTTTCTGTAGCCATTTTGATCTTTCTTGAAGCTGATGAAGATATTCGCTTGACCACCGTTTCCAAAAGTGTTGTGACTTCGATTCCGTGACCCTCCACCTTTTCCTCATGTTAATGTTTCTTTCATCTGTATGATCTTCTTGTGGCAGGGTTAGGGTAGCGCTCCCAGTCAAGAAATGACCCGGTGTTAAATATTCCAGATCTTCTGGATCCTCAGAAAGAGGACACAAAGGATGGCTGTTCATGCAGGCTTCTATTTGGCATAGGAGAGTACTGAACTCTTCATACGTCAGCTTTTGTTCACCAAGTACTCTGCGTAGATGATGCTTCATTGTCTTGACAGCCGCCTCCCACAATCCTCCAGCGGATGGCCAAATTGGTGCGTTAAAATACCATCGAATTTGAAGTTTATTAATCTCCTCGAAGAACTCAGTCGACATCATGGTTTTAAAGGCTTTAAATTCTCGTCGTAGCTCTTTGTCTGCATCGACAAAGTTACTGCCATTGTCAGAGTAGACCTGGGCTGGCACTCCTTTCCGTGCACATAGCCTCTTGAGTGCTGCTATGAAAGTTGGCGTACTCAAGTCTGAAACCAGTTCTAGGTGTACTGCTTTGGTGGCCATAGAGATGAAGATCGCAATATAACCTTTGCTGGTTTTAACGCCCCTTCCTCTGTTTAACTTCACCTCTACATGGCCGGTAAAATCTACTCCAGTGTGAGTAAATGGCCTGGATGGAGTGATGCGTACTTCAGGTAAATTCCCCATTAGTTGTTGAGTTTTCGTGGATGAGTATCTGTGACATTTGACACATAATCTTATCGCTTTCTTCACGGCTCGGTTTCCACCTATTATTCAAAATGTCTGCCTGATCTTGGCAAGGGTAAGCCTGGCTCCTCCGTGTAAAGTTTGCAGATGGGCTTGAAGGATAATAAGTTCAGTTAAACGACCCGTATGTGGCAGAATTGCAGGATGTTTCATTTCCACAGGTAAAGAAGACTGTTGTAAGCGTCCTCCCACTCTTAATACCCCATTTTCGTCAATGTAGGGATATACATAGTTTTAGCAATTTACTCTTATTAGGAACAGAGTCAAACGCCTTGAGGCTCTTGATTTCCTCTTTAAATTCTGCTTCTTGAACCCATTTTACAACTCTGTGCAATGCATCTCTCAGCTCGTTAAGTGTCAAGTAGCTATTTTTCTGCTTTGTTTTGACTCGTAACAACCAGCCGAGTACTCGTACTACACGCGTCAATACTACGTTGTAACAGGTCATGTATCACACCTTGTTTGGGTGCGGTATTAGCTATCTTTTGCGCGCTGCTCGACTCAGCGTTTTTCGTCACTGCGTATGTATGTGTGATGTCAAGTTTTATGTCGTCATGTAGATCATTTGTGGTTGTTAACTATTCAGGTCCGTTCCACCAAAGCGTATGCTTGGTAAGTTGGCTGGGGAGAAGGCCTCTTGAAGCGCAGTCAGCGGAGTTTTCGCCGGTCTTGACGTAATGCCAGTTTCCTTGCGGGAACGTGTTGTTAATATATGATGCCCTGTTCGCCACATACTTGTCCCATCGAGAACAATCTCCTCGTAGCCACGCTAAGACTACTTGTGAGTCAGTCCAGAAGTGAACCGTCGTTGGAAACTCTGGTAGGGCGTTGGTCACTTTCTCCATTAATCTGCTTAGTAGAACAGCCCCCTCCAGTTCTAGCCTTGGTAATGTCAGCTTTTTCTTGATTGGAGCTACTTGTGTTTTTGCTGCCAGTAGCGTTACTTTTCGTTGTCCGCACTCGCCGTCCGTTGTGGTATAAATCACACAACCGAATGCCTTTTCGCTGGCGTCGCAAAATCCGGCCAAACGTATGTTGTGTGACGTATACGATATCCACCTTGGTAAAGTGACGTTGTTTATGTTCGGTATATCGCCGCGTAACTGCTCCCATTCTTTGGTGATTTCAAGAGGCAGCTTGTCATCCCAGGACATTTTTGTCAGCCACAGGGTTTGAAACAATATTTTTGTCTTTATGGCTATAGGTGCGATCCATCCAAGGGGATCATATATCTTGCTGATATCGGATAATAATGTTCATTTAGTCATCTTTCCTTTTCTGTCGGTTAGTTCCCAGTGAAAACAGAATACATCCATCTTCGTATTCCACCTAAGACCCAGAGCTTTCATTGCTTCTTTTTGTTTAAGGTCGATGGTAACGTGGGGGTGTTTATAATTTTCTGGAAGATCTTTCAGGATTGAGGACTCGTTGGAGGCCCATTTCTTCAGTATAAATCCTCCCTTTTTTAAAGTTCGCTGAGTTAGACTTGTAGCGCCTCGGTTTTTTCTAAGGTGTTTTCTCCGCAAATTAGGTCATCCATGTAACACTCGCTTCGGAGCGCCTTGTCGGCTAGTGGGTATGCATGTCCTTCGTCTTGAACCAATTTTTGTAAGGTTTGCATGGCCAAGAATGGGGCAGCTTTTGTCCCATACGTTATGGTGCACAGTTGCATTTCTTGTAATGGTAAATGGGGGAATCCTTCCATATGATTTTTTGAAGGCTTTGTTGTTCTTCATCAATTAGAATTTGGCGGTATATTTTCTCGATGTCGGCAGTTAAAGCATAGCGATAGGTACGCCGTTTGATGATAAGGGTCAAAATATCTTTTTGAAGGTTTGGTCCACATTCTATGCAATCATTAAGACTGTACTTCGTGTCTGTTTTCATTGAAGCGTTGAAGACAACTCTAAGTTTAGTTGTCGCGGAATCTTCTCGAATAACACCGTGATGGGGGAGGTAAGATTGAAGCGCCGTCGACTTGTGAGTGGTTGTTGTTGACGGTTTCATGTGACCGAGATCGGTGTACTCCTTTATGAAGAGTTTGTATTGGACAGCAAGTTTTTCCTGTCTCGCATTTTCTTCTCTAGTTGAAAAAATTGTGACATTGCTTGGGTTCTTGAGTATCCCAATTTAGTCTAGATGTCCTCCTTGAGAGGCATCTTCACAATGTATCTACCGTCTGGCAGTCGTTTTGTAGTTTGCTTGTAGTATTTTTCACAAAAGTCATCTCTTGACTGTTCTTCTGAGGTAATATCTTCAATTTCCCAGAAGCGGGATAAGTCTTCGATGTCATTCAGCGTTACACAGCAATTGTATGTCTTCGTATTACCGCTTAAGATCCAACCCAGTTTTGTTTGTTGAGCAACCGGTGATTGTCGATTTTGTTTAAGAAGTCCGTCCATGATGATATCTGCATATACTTCGGCCCCCAGTAGCATGTCGATACGGCCTGGTTGATGGCAATTGGGATCAGCCAGCTTGATGTTGTTTAAGTGGCTCCAGTCGGTCCCGTCAACAGATGTGTTCGGTAGATCGTTCATCAAATTTCTCATAACGAGTGCCTCGATTTTGAAGGTGAAGTTTGAGTTTAAAGACTTGCACTTGATTTTCACACGTCCCTTACTGGACTCGGGTGATGATCCGATCCCGGAAATAGCCGCGCTGTAGCGTTCCCTGGGTACCTTTAAGAGCTGGGTTGCGTTCTCCGTAATGAGGTTAACTTGTGATCCTTGATCGACCAATCCTCCCAATACAACATGATTCCCGGTTACATCCTTTGCCATTAGTTTTACTGTGTTCAGAAGCACTTCTCTTTTTCCATTTACGTGATTGCTCTTCTGGATTGTAGTAGGATTCCGGGTTATCCTTCTCTTGATATCCGGATTATGTAGGGACGTGTGATGAAATCTTTTACATATCTTGCACGTTTTATTTGAGTCACACTTTCGACCTTCGTGACTGAATAGGCAGTTTTTGCATACGTGCGCTTGCTTGACTGCCACATTCCGTGCCTCAATACTCATGTCAGCAAACGTAGGGCAGTTCATCAACACGTGCTCGCTTTTGCAGAGTGGACAGTTTCGAATCGTCGTATGGTAGGTCTTTGTCCACTTCACAGACTTGTTATAATTAGTCGACCTTTGATCAGCGAAATTATTTTCCTTTCGAGTATGTGAATTTCCTTGAGTTCCAGATTTCGCAGGGTTAAGGGTCTCTAAAGCCATGAAAGAAGACTCTAGGAATTTTACAAATGCCTCTACGTCTGGTTATTCTCTTGGATCCTCGAGGCTGTGCATGTAATCGCTGTAGGTTTTAGTATCTAGCTTCTGTACTATCAGGTGCACTATGAGTGGGTCCCAGGTCGAGATTTCGATTCCGATGTTCGTAATCGCATTCAAGCATTCAATAGTAGTGTCGTGTAGCTTCTTGATCTTGAGAGCGTTAGGATTCTGGATGGTAGGTTGATTCAAAAGTGTATTAATGTGAGATGTAAACAGCAGCCGCTTATTGTCGTAACGGTGGCAGATGATATCCCAGCATGAATCATAATTGTCGGCACTTATGTTGAAATGTTGAATTAACTTTTCGGCTTCTCCTTTGACCTTTGATTTCAGATGTTGTATTTTTTGCGTCTTAGAAAGTAGCGGGTTTATATTTATAGTTTCCAGAAAGAGGTCTTTAAAGGATGTCCAGTTGATGTAGTCGCCGTTAAACTCTGGTAACTCCATTTTCGGCGTGCTTTTCTGATAGTGCATGTTGGTCCACATCTTCTTATTGATCTCAGATTTGTACCGATCGTAAGTTTCTTCCCATTCGTTATACTCAATGGCGTAATCCGAGTTGGAGCCTTGAAGCAGGTATTCTATCTCCCAGTGGATTTTATCGATAGCATCCCACTTAGACGTTAATACCTTAAGATGGTCTTCTAGTTCCCACTTTTCGTTCACATCTTGAAGATGAATCTTAGAAACAACTCTTTTCAGTGCATTGAAGTTGAATCTTTGTTGCCGCAGTAAGTCAGTTTTCCTGTCCTTTTCAACATCAGCGGGCTTAACGTGGGTCTGTTCTTGTTGGTTAACCTCCATATTCGCTCCTGAGGTCCCTGGTGTAGCTAGTGATCCGGTGGAAAGTCGCAGAAGCGCAGGAGCCAGTACAGCCTTCTGGGAAACTCCGGCTATCGGGGCTAATCCTTTTTTCATGTCAACCATGATCTGTAGAGTTTCTTCGTACATTATTTTGGTTTTGTGATACACATCCTCCTTAAAGTAGTCGTAGTCCGTTGTTCCTGCTAGGGCCACTATCTTGTGGTTCGAGCTAAACTCAAGCCAATTTACCTCCAGAGCACTGATGCGCTTTTGCAGGTACTCAAGAGTTTTGCAATCTGCCCCATCCTTCTTGAAGTTGGTACATATCGATTTTATACTTTCGAAGGAGATGAGCTGAAGTTCGATGATTTTTCCGATCATTTTTGTGCTTGTATGTGTAGTTTCTTCAGTTCATAAACCAATTTCCACCGATCTTGTAGATTGATGCTGTACGAGTAGAATAATACTTTTCTTGTCTTTATACACCAGATTTGTGGGTTTAGGGGTCAGTAAGATGAGGCTGCTCTTGCCTTCATACACTCGGCTACGGCTTGAGTACTCCCTGCAGTGGAGGACAGTTCTATTCTGCGTGAGCTGCTATGCCGTTAGTATGTTATTCTTGATAGATACAGTGGTCGGGGTACACTGCCGGTCGGTGGTTCATGTGATCAGGTCCGTGCTCAGTGCGTACAATCACGTTCCGGTGTGCCATCCTGCTCGCTGCCGCTTCCGTCACAGTTGCCAAACACCAACACTCCAATCACAGAGTTTTGAAGAACCAATCCGGCTCGAAGGACCAAAAAGATGTATGGTCTTTGGTAGGATCCACACAGCCTTACATACAACTCAGGGTTAGCTAAGTTGTCAGTTGGAAGTTAAAGAGTCTCTTTGTATAGTTGAAAACACTTTACTTTTATAATAATGAAATACACTCTAAAAATAGTCTGTTGTGGCTTAGATTTAGGTGCTACGACGAATAAGTAAGTAGAACTGCAATATGTTAATAGTTAAAATACAATTATATAGAAATTAGAACGTGCTGATAAATGCCGCGTTCGCATTGTACAAGGTTGGCTTGTACAATCTACACACATATCATAAGCTCTCTTTGATGTGTTCAGGAACCGCATGTTTGACCGGCATTGTGGCATTGATTATGGCTCTGCAGTTGGTTAGCTTTTTCTGTAGTACCAACTTCACAAACTAGGCGGCACGCAGGCGGGTGTCTGCGTTCGAAATTTGAATATCATAATTTGACAATTTTTTTGTACATTGTACAAATTTTCAGATAAGAAATGAGTTTTTACCACACAGTTTTACATTATGCTGGTCTTAACGTGCGGTTTTTAGACGCAGTAAAGAGGGTTTATGATATGTGTGTAGGGTTCATGATGTGAATGCCTATAATTAAGGAAACAGACAGCTATGTAACTTTTAAAAATAACCATTTACTTAATATTATTGTGTTCCTTGTTGGTGTTCAGTAAAAAAAAAACGTATTGCAACAAATTTCATCTCTCCATGCTCAGTAGTAATTGTAATAACTAGAGCTCACTGTATTGTCTAAATAACTCCCCGAAATGATAAAGGAAAAATGAAGGACGACCGACGAACCCACATAAGGATACCCTGTGCCGTGCGAACCAGAAACAGCGACGTCACAAACATGTCAACATCCAGGACCTGAAGGTCTTTATTTACATTCCCAGCCGGGCATCTAACCCGGGAGCTAACCCGGGAGCTCTCATACGGGAAGCACAGCCTCGACCGCAACACCACAGAGGTCGTCCGGAAGTCATTAATTAACCTTCAGAGCCATGGACCTGGTTATTAGGTCGGAATAATAGGTAGGCCGCTTGGTCCATAATGTACGGAGTTGGCAAAAATAAAGTTGCTCTGAAGGAATCGGTTTCATAATTTGTAGTCTAAACAAAAGATAAAGGAAAAAATAATCCTTACTTAAAATAGGTATCCGATTAAGGGAACCATTTTGTAATCCTTACATAAGGAGCTCTACCAGTCATCATGAAGCCAGACGACCCGAATGGCCGAGTCGGTAGTGACGCTGCCTACGAAACCAAGGGTCCCGGGTTCGAGTCCCGGTGGGGGCAAATGTTTGTTTGATGAGAACGGATGTTTGTACCCTAGTCATGGTTGTTTATCTATCTAAGTATAATATTTATCTATATAAGTATATATATCGTTGTCTAGTACCCAAGATACAGGGAATCCTAGTTTGGGGCTAGATCAATGTGTGTAAAAAGATGTCCAAGGTATTAAGGTATTATTATCTCATCTTTGATCCATTTCCAGAGCACATCGTAAGGCAATTTGGAAAACACTCTATTGATATCTGAATTGATTCCACGGACAGCAAAGCAGGAAACCTTTATGCCAAAACTCAAATACATAACCCCGTATTTGGTTGCAGCTCGGTATTTCTTAAGGTCTTTTATAAAAAATTTGGATTATTATCTTTCCAAAAATGGGAAGAGAAAGCTATCGTTTCAATGCACTTTATTCAATTCAGTGATACACTACTAAAACAGTAATTCTTACGTCTGGTAGTGGTTTTCGAGACTTATCCGGTAACCCTCCAATACATATTACTCCTTTATATTTAGCTCAGAAACGGTCGGAGTATCGGGACAATTTTTTTATTATAGATTTCGCTGTCAGCATTCTCTAAACGCCACTGAATTTTCGGGTGACGGGTATTTCAGATACTGAAACTATCTGAAATACCCGTCCTGATACAAGCCGTGAATTTTCTCCCATATTGTTAGGTTTATAAATCTTTCTCTGATTACTTCTGGATACAATAAAGGATGAATAGGAACTCCCATATAAAAGACATTCGGGGCAACAGGACCCAGCGTGGTGATCTATATGACTGGTGCTTTATACACATGTGGCATCACCAGTGAGGTTCTGGATAAACCATCACAAAGCACTGATTCGAAATATTGATTAGATTTTAACGAGTCTTGTATTTCTTCAGTAGTTACTTGCATGTCAATCATTTCTCTGATTGAGTTATACATTGACTCCATTAGTTGGAAGTTATCAGATTTTCCAGTGACCTTCTTAACAAATACTTCTTCCCACATTTCAATTCCTTGGATATATTTGGGGCCTGTGCTTCTGATGCTGTATTAGTGGTAATGATGATCAGATCATGTCCCCGCCTAGCCAGTTCCTAGGTTATTGATCGAAACACAACTTGATGACTTATAGACAGTATTGGAAATATACCTAGTATTCGAAAGGCATCGAGGAGTATAAAACAAATAACAAAAAACTGTGCACGAAACCATGGAACATGTTTTTAAAAGTTTAAAGACGACCGACTATTCTGAACGACAGTTACAATTTTTTTACTCGACTAAATAAACATCGTTATTATTTTATTACTAACCCTAAGTAGTTCGACGGTCTTGATGAGGAAATACCTTTATATATCTTCAATACTTAACTTTTTCCTTTCCTTTCCTTTTACTTTTTCCTTAACATACTCTTCATGAACTTTGTGCCAAATTTCTAAGTTTCCAGAAAATCTTGTTCACTTTGACGAAGGCATAATTCTTAATTTGCATGAAACACATGTTTCATGTAAATTAAGTATGTAAAGTAAAGTACATTTATTTAAAAGCGGCGATAGGGGTGACCCTCCTGTGGTGGACCCTCCACAGGGGGGTGTGCTATCATCCACAGGGGGATGTGCTATCATCCACAGGGGGTTTGCTATCACCACTACTGTGGGTACTAGTAGCTAACGACCTGGTGACACAACTCAACACAAGAGGATTCTACTCAATAGCATACGCCGATGACGTGACAATACTCGTGAACGGCATTTCTATAAACCCGATATTTGACCTCATGCAATTAGCACTACGGTACATAGAAACATGGTGCTAAAATAATGAACTCTCAGTAAACCCCGCCAAAATTGAGATGGTAATATTTACAAAAAAAAACACGGCAGTTACAGGCTACCCAAACTCTTTAATAAAACACTAACACTATCAAAAGACATGAAATATTTAGGTGTATGGCATGACCACAAATTAAGTTGGAGCAAGCGCATGGAAGCAACACTAAAAAAAGCCACCATATCGTTATTCCAGTGTAGGAAGATGGTAGGGAACGGATGGGGACTCCAGCCCAAAATATGTCGATGGAGGTATATGTCTGTGGTGAGATCCATCATCACATACGGCTCCCTGGTATGATGGCAATGAACAACACTATGCACAACTACAACACAGCTACAGCAGTTCCAGAGAATGGCATGTGTAGCCATGACAGGCTGCATGAGGTCAACGCCATCAGCGGCACTAGAAATTTGCACCATTGGACCTATTCGTACAGCAGGAGGCCAAATCGGCGGCCATAAGGCTTTACAGTACTGGACAATGGAAAGGACAAATAGCAGATAAAGGACACTGCACAATTCTAGAAAAAGCATTCTGGGAAGTGCCGGAAGCTATTATTGGAATTGATCGCATAAAAACAGAATTCCTATTCGGCAGAAAATATAAAATCACAGCCAAGGGCTTGGAAACACCAACAATACCAAATCACAAAAGCATAATCTACAATCAATATACAGTGATGGCTCAAAGAAAAGCAAGAACACAGGCGGAGGTCTTTTCTCGCCAGAGCTTGACATTAAACTTTCTCTAAGCTTCGGAAAGGAGACGACAGTGTTTCAAGCCGAAAGACTGAGTCTCCTACACGGGGCAATGCACTTGATAAATGATGCAGAGGGGAATGACATAACCTTTAAAACGGACTGCGCAGCCCTAAGCTCACTACTAAGCTCACTAAAAAGACCGTTGACAAAACCAAAACTCATACTAGAATGCCACAATGCACTCAACAGGCTAGGTGAGAAAAACAAGGTCACACTCCAGTAGGTAAAAGGTCACCAGGGTGACCAGGACAACTGGGAGGTAGACAAGCTAGCAAAATTAGGGGCAGAAAGGCCAGCAATCGGCCCTCCACCAGTCTCGCCCTTATCAACGGAAGCTCTACGGTAAAGGCTCAGAGAAGCCACAGTACAGCAACAAAACCTATTATGGTCTAGCAGAGAAGACTGCAAAAACACGAAAACTTTTATAGATAATTATAACCATAAATTTACGAACTCCTTTTTTACGCAGTAAAATAAAAATACTAACAAGCCTTATTACAGGCCATTGTACACTAAACAAACACTTGACAATAACAGGTGCAACGGACAGCCCCCTGTGCAGGGGGTGCATGGAAGTGGATGAAACAGTAGAGCACATGCTACTGGCATGCCCATCCACAACAGAAACCAGTATGGCTATCCTAGGAGACACAACAAACACCCACGAGCTCCTAGAACACCCAGGCCTCCTTCTCCAGCTGGTGTAGGAGTTGGGATAGCTGAAGTAGATATCCAGGCGAAGGGGACATGCACAAAGGCCCCGCTCAAGTGGGCCAGGTGCAGGCACTACAACCCCCTTGTAGAAGATAGATAGATAGGGGTGACCCCACAAATTTCAGACCAGTCTCGGTTCTACCCGTATTAAGTAAAATATTTGAGAATATTATATTGGGTCAGTTGCTGGCGCACTTTAATGCGCATCAAATTCTCCATAGCCAGCAGTTTGGATTTACAAAAGAGCGGTCAACAACAGACGCTGGAGTCATATAAGTTAAACATATTTATAATGCGTGGAAAGATCGTAGGGAGGCTATAGGTGTTTTTTGTGACCTGTCCAAGGACTGTGTAGACCACGAAACACTGCTCTTAAAGCTAAAATAATACGGCATAAAAGGCAATAAGCTTATGAGATCGTACTTAGAAGGGAGGGTACAAAAAGCTGACATTAATAGGACAAAATCGTCGGGTTCTCAGGTGAAGATTGGAGTCTCACAGGGATCTATTCTGGGTCCGTTCCTTTTCGTCGTGTATGTAAATGATTTACCATTCATGGTACAAAACATATCAGGGATAGAATTATTTGTAGATGACGCGTCACTAATTTTTAAAATTAGGAGACAGGAATATGACTTACAGGAAACAAATAATGCTCTCTTGCGAGTACTAGACTGGTTTACTGCCAATAACTTGCTTCTAAATTCAAAAAAGACAAAGTGCATAAAATTCACTTTACCTAATGTAAGGCAAGTTGGGAGTAACATTGTATTGGGGAAAGACAAACTAAAACTAGTAGATGAAACTGTATTTCTCGGCATCACTATTGATGCCAAACTATAGTGGGGTCCCCATATTTTTAAAATTAACAAATAGACTTAGCTCCGCAGCAGATGCAGTTAAAAGAATAAGGGAATTGACTGACGTTGCAACTGCTAGGCTTGTATATTTTAGTTATTTCCATAGCATTATGTCCTTTGGCATACTACTATGGGGACGGGCTGCTGACATTGAGACTATCTTCATTTTGGACAAGAGAGCGATTCGATTTATTTATAAGTTAGGTAATAGAGAGTCTTTGAGAGATTTCTTCAAATAAACCAACATCCTAACAGTTGCAAGTCAATATATCTATGAAAACATAATATATGTGAGGAAAAATATAAGTAGCTTTAAAACCATTGATAGCCGCCACAATGTGCAAACTACAAATAAACATTAACTTTCTTTTCCAATGTAAAGACTCACAAAAGTTATTAGTTCTTTTATGGGACACTGTATACGCTTCTACAATAAAATTCCGCAAGAAATACAAAACTTAACTGAAGCTAGATTAAAAAAATGTGCACAAAGGCCTACTACAAAATTAATGACTTTTTACGAGACACCGACACCTGGTATTAAACCAGTTCATTACACCCTATATATTATGTACTAATAATTAGGCACTTACTTAATGTTTTGTTATGCTTGCTTGATTATGTAAAGACGTTCAATAAGTCTCAATTTTTGTGCTATTATGAATAAAAATCTTTGAATTAAATTGAATTGAATGGAATTGTACCCGAAGGGTGCCAAATAGGACCCTATTACCAAGCATCCGCTGTCTGTCTGTCCATCCTTCTAACTGTCCATCATGTATATCATGAACTGGACCGGGAGTATATCACAGGGCTCTCATTTGGGACCCATACTTTTTAACATCTTCATCAACGATATCAAATCGTGCTTCCAAAATTTTTAATTTCAATTATTTGCAGATGATTTAAAGTTCTCTCGTCCAAGCTTATCAAATGTAGACCTAATTCTACTACAGGACGATTTTAACCATCTGGTACATGGGTGCAGCAGGAATGGTGAGTCTTAATCCTTCTAAGTGCTTTTCCGTTTCATTTACCAGAAACATAAAAACTACTTCCTATAATATTTTATTGAAGGAACTAAGCTCAACCAAGTAAAACAGCTATGTGACTTGGGTAAACTGATGGACAAAGAATTAAAATTTGCCAAACATATTGACAAGCTTGAACCTAAATGCTTGCAAAAACTTGGCTTTGTTAAACGCAAACATTAAAAAAATCGTTAAGCACGATTAATCTTTACAATGCCCTGGTCCGCTCTCAGCTAGAATACTGTAGTTCTGCCTGGAGCCCTTACTATGAAGTATATGCCAAGCGATTAGAGAGCGTTCAAAGCCGATTTATTTACCATGTTTCGTACAGCGACCACAAAGTTAAGACACTACCTAGTTATACCTCTAGGCTAGCTCACTGCCGCATGTGTCCTTTAGCTGATCGTACAAAATGCCATGACTTAGTGTTCCTGCACAAGCTAGTTAACGGTGCATTTGACTGTCCAGATCTCTTAAGTAAGCTGTCATTTAATGCCCCTTACCAAGATCACACTACATTATTTTTAATTTACCCCTTGTCAAGACTAACCTAGGTACCAACGCTCCTTTAACGAGATCTTGCTATTTCCAAATACGCCGAAACAGATATTGATATTTTCTCCGGGCTCAACACCTTCAAGTCTTCTGTCAGTAAATATTTTGCCAAAGAAACTACACGCACATGTAAGCACAAGTAGTTGGTGCACTGTACATATCCCCTGATACACATATTTAAATAACTTATAATTTTTCGGTAACTAATTGTTAAGATAGTTTTAATTTAACAATTTATATGTAGAGCCTAATTAAATTTTAATAGAATAAGATTTTAAAGTAGTTAATGTGACTGCTACATAATGCCTAATTATGTACAGTTACATACACTAGTTTATCTATGTACAAGCCAACCTTGTACAATGCGAACGCGGCATTTATCAGCACGTTCTAATTTCTATATAATTGTATTTTAACTATTAACATATTGCAGTTCTACTTACTTATTCGCCGTAGCACCTAAATCTAAACCACAACAGACTATTTTTAGAGTGTATTTCATTATTATAAAAGTAAAGTGTTTTCAACTATACAAAGAGACTCTTTAACTTCCAACTGACAACTTAGCTAACCCTGAGTTATATGTAAGGCTGTGTGGATCCCACCAAAGACCATACATCTTTTTGGTCCTTTGAGCCGGATGCTGCATCTTGCAGCTGCAGCTGGCTATGATCCTCTTCTTTAAGATGTAGTGAAATGTTCTTGAAGTTACTAGATGCCATGTAGTTTGGTGCTGGAATTTCAGGCACACTCAAGTAATGCCTGACCGTTGCAAAATACATCCTTGACCTAGAGCAACGATCCCTTGCTTGCTGATTTGTTTTGTCGTAGCAAGGTTTTTACATATTATTCTTAGCTGACACTCATCGCAACAATTATAGAGCCATGAGTTTTTGTTGTGTAATTGAACCCAGTAATCACTGCACGGAATTTGTTTCGCAGCGCATAAAACGTGCGTTCTTTGACTCGGCAGTTTTGCGGCGCATGAAGTTTATTTCCTTGTAAGTTATGTATCGGGTGATGTTCATGACACATCAGCGAATGTTTTGTTGACATACACTGTGACACAGCTTGGTTTTCCAATTCAATGTACATATTTTTTATTAGATTTACAGCGATGTATGCCGCCGTTTCTGTAACCGTCGTATATCTTTCTCCATTTTTAACGGTGGTCGGTATCAACCGATAAAGGCTGTACTCATCATCGCTTACAAGCGGTATGTGAAGCTCGAATAACAGGTATTGTTGAGTTAATCTCGCCCTTACATAAATAAGTTTGTAGAGTTCTTCGGCGTCATCTTGCAGGTTTTTGATAGGCAGCGCTAGTTTTAGGCATGGAACTCAAAATTCGTTCTAACTGTTTACTTATTTGATCAGGGGTGAAAAGATTTATGTCCAGATGACCTCTGTAAATGTCGGTCAACGCATTCATGAGCATCCCTTGAGTTTTCTTCAAGCTGTTAATCAAGGAGCTTGCGGTTATTGCGGCTGTGTTAGCGCTACTTAGCGTTTCTACCTTGCTGACCCGGTTTCCGGTCGTGCGCATTTGCTCTTCCGATTGTTTAATATAATCCTTTATTACTTGGAATTGATTTTTCACGAATTGCTCGTTTTTCTTGACGATATTTTCCTCTGCTTCAATTATAGTTGTTTGGTTTTTTATCAGTTGTAGTTGGTATTTCTGATTTGTCCGCATGTTTTCTATGTCCTGTGTGTATTTTTGCGCAACATTTTCATCTAGTACTCCAAACAGGGTGCGAGCAAGGTTTCCCACTCCATTGAAGTACCCTCTTGATTTTCTGTTCAGGTGATGAGACAGGAGTAAATTGTTGTAATCTATAAGTTGGTAGATTTCGTGGGTGAGCTGTCTTGTCATACGTAGACACGTCTGTGATTTTGCTTTAGCACACATCTGATCTACGTGATCTATATATGTTTTTGGGCCTATCATGGCTTGCCAGTATGAAGATAAGTTGTAGTAAACAGGTAGGTTCTATTCGTCGTGGATTAGTTGTATTTTTCCGATTTCGTCGAAGTACATCGGTCGGTCTTCTTCAATCGTGATGATCTTGTACTGTTTCATATCAATGTTTTCAGCTCGAGACACAGGTATTGATGGCAGGCATATTACTAATAATAGTAGTAAGGTAAGGAAGCTGCTCACTTTTCCTCTGCGTTTTAACACGGGTTATGAGTTTTTAGTCTTACACTCCTCCGATTTTCCCAGTTCGTCGAAATCTGTTTGTTGGCTTCGATTTATCGGGAGGGGTGTTAGTTTGCTTATGGGGCGCTTGATTTCACCGCCCTTGGCCTTCATGGTCACTACTCGAACGAGTCCATCTTCTCCGGGATGCTGTTCAATTATTCTACCCATTGCCCATTTTCCAGGTGGAAAGTTGGCCTCTTTTATTAGAACTAAATCAACATTCTGTAAGTTTTCTTTTTTCTGTAGCCATTTTGATCTTTCTTGAAGCTGATGAAGATATTCGCTTGACCACCGTTTCCAAAAGTGTTGTGACTTCGATTCCGTGACCCTCCACCTTTTCCTCATGTTAATGTTTCTTTCATCTGTATGATCTTCTTGTGGCAGGGTTAGGGTAGCGCTCCCAGTCAAGAAATGACCCGGTGTTAAATATTCCAGATCTTCTGGATCCTCAGAAAGAGGACACAAAGGATGGCTGTTCATGCAGGCTTCTATTTGGCATAGGAGAGTACTGAACTCTTCATACGTCAGCTTTTGTTCACCAAGTACTCTGCGTAGATGATGCTTCATTGTCTTGACAGCCGCCTCCCACAATCCTCCAGCGGATGGCCAAATTGATGCGTTAAAATACCATCGAATTTGAAGTTTATTAATCTCCTCGAAGAACTCAGTCGACATCATGGTTTTAAAGGCTTTAAATTGTCGTCGTAGCTCTTTGTCTGCATCGACAAAGTTACTGCCATTGTCAGAGTAGACCTGGGCTGGCACTCCTTTCCGTGCACATAGCTTCTTGAGTGCTGCTATGAAAGTTGGCGTACTCAAGTCTGAAACCAGTTCTAGGTGTACTGCTTTGGTGGCCATAGAGATGAAGATCGCAATATAACCTTTGCTGGTTTTAACGCCCCTTCCTCTGTTTAACTTCACCTCTACATGGCCGGTAAAATCTACTCCAGTGTGAGTAAATGGCCTGGATGGAGTGATGCGTACTTCAGGTAAATTACCCATTAGTTGTTGAGTTTTCGTGGATGAGTATCTGTGACATTTGACACATAATCTTATCGCTTTCTTCACGGCTCGGTTTCCACCTATTATTATTGACATTTGACACATAATCTTATCGCTTTCTTCACGGCTCGGTTTCCACCTATTATTCAAAATGTCTGCCTGATCTTGGCAAGGGTAAGCCTGGCTCCTCCGTGTAAAGTTTGCAGATGGGCTTGAAGGATAATAAGTTCAGTTAAACGACCTGTATGTGGCAGAATTGCAGGATGTTTCATTTCCACAGGTAAAGAAGACTGTTGTAAGCGTCCTCCCACTCTTAATACCCCATTTTCGTCAATGTAGGGATATACATAGTCAGGTCATAAGTTCTGTCACATGTGCAATATGAAATAATTTAGACATGTTTATTATTTATGTAAACATTTATATAGCAAAATGAACTTAATAAAACATAGATTCTTATGGTGATAAAGTTTATTCAAAATGACCCCCGCGATTTTGAATACAGGCCTTTATTCTGCGCGGCCAGTCGTCTATCGCAGCACGAACGAGGTCCATGTCAATATCGGCGGCTGCCTTAATCAAGGATGCCTTGAGTGACTCCAAATCAGGATGAGGCTTTGAGCAGGCCTTTTCCTCAGGCCTTTTACGGACTCAAATCTGGACTGGAGGAGGGCCAGTCTTCGTGCCGAATGAAGTCGATTTCACGCGCCGCCAGCCAGTCTTGTGTGCTTTTCGCTCAATGAGCTGGCGCAGAATCTTGTTGGAATACCCAGTGCCTGTTATTAAACATGGTATGAGAAACAGGTTACACAAGGTTCTTGAGAACTGTATTTTGATACACAACTGCATTCGTTTTTACGCCTTTCTCACAAAAATGTACCTCAGTTAAGCCCCAATAAGAGACTCCCAACCAAACCATGAGCGAGGATGGAAAATGACCTCGTTGGACACGCGGAATACGGTTGCTCGCTTCTTCACTGCTGTGTGCGTACACCTTATCATTTTGTTTGTTGTAGCTCTCTTCCATGGTGAAAATTTTTTCATCCGAAAAAAGAATTTCCCGATGCTTTTTTCCCGCATACCGCTTCAACAAAGCGCGGCATCTCTTCAGTCTCAGGTCCATTAAACGACCGTCCAAACGATGTCCTGTTTTTCTTCGATATGCCCTAAGCCCTAAGTCTTCATTTAACACTCTTTTCACCGTGGTCCTGCTTAACCCCATCTGAAGGGCCAACAGTTTCTGCTTACGTATGGGATTTCTTTGAATTCGCTCCTTCACAGCTTTCATCACTGCTGGAGTCCTAACAGAGCGAGGGCGACCACTTCTTGACCTGTCATCTACACTAGAGTCTTCATTGTATCGTTTCATGGTACGATAAACGAATCTTTTGGTTATATTCAAATTTTTCAGTAAGTCGAAAATCTGAATTGGCGCGTAACCGCAACGATGCAACGCAATAACTGCGACACGGTCGTCTTTAAGTGTCCACTTCATATTTAAAAATGAGGAAAATTCTAAAAAGTACACATTTTTATTTTCATGAAAAATTCGAAATTCGAATTCAATAAACTTTTTTGTGGCCAGCGTTCTAAATTCAAAAGTTTTTATTGTGTGACAGTACTTATGACCTGACTGTGTAGTTTAAGCAATTTACTCTTATTAGGAACAGAGTCAAACGCCTTGAGGCTCTTGATTTCCTCTTTAAATTCTGCTTCTTGAACCCATTTTACAACTCTGTGCAATGCATCTCTCAGCTCGTTAAGTGTCAAGTAGCTATTTTTCTGCTTTGTTTTGACTCGTAACAACCAGCCGAGTACTCGTACTACACGCGTCAATACTACGTTGTAACAGGTCATGTATCACACCTTGTTTGGGTGCGGTATCAGCTATCTTTTGCGCGCTGCTCGACTCAGCGTTTTTCGTCACTGCGTATGTATGTGTGATGTCAAGTTTTATGTCGTCATGTAGATCATTTGTGGTTGTTAACTATTCAGGTCCGTTCCACCAAAGCGTATGCTTGGTAAGTTGGCTGGGGAGAAGGCCTCTTGAAGCGCAGTCAGCGGGGTTTTCGCCGGTCTTAACGTAATGCCAGTTTCCTTGCGGGAACGTGTTGTTAATATATGACGCCCTGTTCGCTACATACTTGTCCCATCGAGAACAATCTCCTCGTAGCCACGCTAAGACTACTTGTGAGTCAGTCCAGAAGTGAACCGTCGTTTGAAACTCTGGTAGGGCGTTGGTCACTTTCTCCATTAATCTGCATAGTAGAACAGCCCCCTCCAGTTCTAGCCTTGGTAATGTCAGCTTTTTCTTGATTGGAGCTACTTTTGTTTTTGCTGCCAGTAGCGTTACTTTTCGTTGTCCGCACTCGCCGTCCGTTGTGGTATAAATCACACAACCGAATGCCTTTTCGCTGTGTTGTAGCGGCCCCAGGGCTAAGGTCGTAGCCGCCGCTAACAGTAGCTATGATCGTCTATTCTATCTATCCCAAAATGAGAGGACCCGATTCAGCTGTAAGATTTGTAAGTAAGAATGATAAGTCTGAATTTCTCGTTCATCGAGAAATCTGTTAGGCGTACAATAGTCGAACGAAGATTGGTTCGGAAAGTTACAGTTTCAAGTTAGACAGAGAAAGCGTATATGTCCGCGAGCCGGTAATTCGCATCAGTCAGCGGTGTATTGCGCCAAAACGATCGTTGTTATATTTTATGTGATGGCACCATCTGGTTTTTGTATATATGAGCGCATTGGAACATCTTTTGTTTTAGTTTTAGTTTTAGTTTTAGTGATCGATCACAGTTATAGTATAGATATCCGTCGTAGTTTTACGACGTGAGTACTCAATTATATTTCATGTGCTCGCTAGTAGCGGCTTGTGGTGGTTCCAATTATATATTTGATTCACGGCAATAACGATCCGAAAAGACCGGTTTACACAATTGCGATTTGAGTTCCGAAATGGGTTCTGAACTAGCGGTTACCTCAAAAGGTCCGTAACGTTTTGAAACCTTCAACTCTGCGCAATTTGAGCTGGATGTTATCGAAACGCAAGCATTATTGTTTTAGGATATCTAACCCACACCATAGCGAAGTGCATAGTTCGATAAATACCGAACTATGAATTCCACTAGCCGCAGCACGTCCTGGGCTGAGCCAAATCATATATACCGACTCAACTTACACATTAGACATCCAGCGAAATTTACATTTAATTTAAAAATGCAACTTGAATCCAATCTGACCCAAGGCAATGCAAAACACCTACCCGGACCTAAACAATGAACGTTAGACTGTAAATTGATCTCTTCGCGCGTCCCCGATAACACTCAAATGTCAAAATATCAACAGGATATGTTATCTGTGTTGACACCGGTTTAACTTTGTTCTGAATTTGTTATTTCCATCCGCGGAACCTCATCGATCAAACAGTCTCCCTATGCCCTGACAACCTAGGTTTAGCCGCAACTAAACTCCTGTCTAGCCTAGTCTAAAAACCTAGTGTTATACCACGTCCATTATCGACACCACTCGAAAATGGTTGAGTTTGATTTGAATGTGCTTGAATGTTTAACGACTGTGTGTGTGGGAATTACAAAACTCGCTACTCGAAAGGAAATGAGGAGAGGATTAGCCCGCAAATATCCTAAGAGCCAATCCAGGAACCCTATGGTGAAGGAAAAAGGAATTTAGGGTCGCTCCAAGCCCAGACTCAGACTCAGATAAATTGACTTAAAAGTTCTTTCCTAACGACCCAAGGATAGTTTTGGAATTAGGGGTAGGTTGATATAAAGGTTAGGAACCGAGGTAAATCTCGGCGCTTCAGACACTCACGAAAACCCACTGAAACTTCGCAATCACCAATTCGTATAGTTCTGACGCGTAACACGGCAGCCAAAACTGTTTAGAACTCGTGAGGCGACTGTCACAGTAGCTAGACGCTGAGACTGAATGCTCTCCCCTCCCAGACCCTCGTATTTATATGCCCCACATGCGTCCTTTGCAAATACGCTCTGCCCAAGCGAAGCTTCTTATCACTAACTACACAGGGTCCAATTTCAACCATGCCATGCAGATCCGCCGTTCTACAAATTGTGTGTACGCATATTCACTATGATCAACCGTAGGTTATCACTCAAATCATTTGGTACTGCCGATACACAGAATCTGTTGATCGCTGACCAATAAAAGCTTGTTGCGATTAATTAAGCATTACCCGACCGCTAGGTGCGCGTAGCAAAGACCTGCCAGAATGATATTCAATCCAGAGGTGTCAGACCCTCCATCTCATACCTCAATCGCAATTGTATATTTGCAATCTGCATAATAGCTTTCTCCGTTCCGTAATAACCTTTCATTATTTAGTTATTCATAATTTTATTCAACGCGCAGCCAAATCGGCTCTCATCTCTACACATCTCGCAGGAATGCGACAAAAAAACTTGGCCTGAAAACTTCCACGAATCAACCCACGCATCGGCTCTGTTTTTTTTTTTGCTAACTTTGCCAGTGAGCTACACAAAACCCCCAAACGCTATCTGAACCGATTCTCGTATTCAAAACAGCGCGGCGTTGGGCTAGCCCTCTATCACGCAGAATGAAGTATCTAATGTACCGACTCTCGTGTACCATTACAGCCCCCTCCCAGATCTTGAGACACTGTTTATCTCAGTTAACATGGCGCAAGGATCTCATTACCACTATGCTACCCATACTTTGTACATATCTACTCTATATGTTCGGACATCTCAAATCATGTACACCGACCGATGAATCTGTCAATTATGTATATAATATTTACACAACTCGATTGAGTTCTCTCCTGTCTTATCTTATTTATCTATCTTACTATACAACCTCGTTTACCCGCAATTTATCCTAATTCGTATTACTATATATATACAAATTGTTTTTTTTTTTTTTTTTGTTTTTTTTTTTTTGTTTTTGTTTCCAAACCATGCAAGATCCTTAAATCTACAAAGTAGTTACTCAAATTTACAGCTTACAGCTTAATTATATAACTTTTATACACTATCTTATTTATCTACGCCCTTATTCGTCCTCACATAATACCTGGCTATATTTATAGTATTGAAGTTACCCAATATCTCATTTGAACCCGGATCTACTAAAGTATAACAGTTCGGATATACCACTGCCGAAACAACATAAGGCCCTTTATACAACAACGAAAATTTCCGCATGATTTTATGTTCTTTATTTGAACGCACAAAGGTCTTAAGTTTCACATAATCACCTATACGATAGACCTCTAACTTACGCCGTTTGTCCGCCTGTCGCTTACGTCGTTCACTAGAACTTTTAGAGTTTTCTATCGCTACATTCCGCACCTGTTCCGAATCTCGCACACTATGGCCTAATAACCATTCATCGCCTAATTCCTTGTCAATAGTTAACGGTTCCCGCCTACCAAACGCTAACTCATTAGGCGCAAAGCCTGTGCTTGTGTGTTCGATATTATTATAGCAATTCTGAATGTCCGGTAACACGTCTACCCAACTACGATTACTTCCGCCGCAATAAGTTCTAATCAGCCGACCTAGCTCGCGATTCACTCTTTCTACGCTATTAGAATTTGGACAATACACCGACGTATGAGTGACCCGAATCCCCAGCTGTTTGAGTCCAAATTCCCAAACTTTCGATATGAACTGTGGTCCTGAGTCCGTAATTATAGTTTCGATAGGTATTTCCCTATGAAATCTCTTTGTACAAGCGAGCACGCTCCTACCTGTCGCTTTTCGCATTGGATACAATTTTATTACTTTACTGTACACGTCTTGAATCACATATATATATTGATATCCAAATTTACCTACGGGCAATGGCCCATAAAGGTCCGAGAAAACTTTCTCACCCAACCTTTCCGCCAACACCGGTGTACAAGGACCAACGGTATTGTTAGTACTTGGCTTGACCTTTTGACATATGTCACAACTTCTTATCACCGCGCTAATCACCCTACTCATATGAAGAAAATAATATCTGTCCTTCATCAGTGCTAATATTTTATATCTGCCGTAGTGACCTATTTCTTCATGTATGTGTAAAATTAGTTCCTCCTGTAGTGATTTCGGAATTACTAGCAACTGTACGTTCCGCTTCGGCACGTGAAAATATAACATATCACCTACTAGCTTATAATTTTCAAAACCTCTTGTCCCCGTATCTACTACATTACGTCTGATACAACCGCTAATTCGATTTAACCGCTCATCTTCGCTTTGTAATCTCGCAATGTCCCGTAAACTCGAAATAACACTTGCGGTATTCGATTCCTGAAACCAGAATATCCCCGGCTGAACATTTATACTGTCAGTCATACCTCCAGGTCCCGCTATTTGCCTGCTTAGCGTGTCGGCAATTTGATTATCAGTCCCTCGCACAAATTCTATGTCGTAATCGAATTGCTCTAAAAACATAATCCACCTCGTTACGCGTGCCCCTAATAAGGTCCACGACTTAATGAACGTCAAACTTTTATGATCAGTTCTAATAATAACCTTTTCTCCCCGCAAGTATATCTCAAATCACTTTAAAGTGTATATAACTGCATACATTTCCTGTTCACTGGTAGCCCATCTCGTCTGAGCACCCTTGAATGCCTGCGAACAGAACCCTATAATTAGTTCCTGGCCCGATTCATCTAATTGATAAACATAGCCCCCAATTCCTATAACGCTGGCGTCACATTGAACATAATATGTTTTTCCCGCCAATGGCTGACTCAAAATTATACTTTCTAAGAATTGATTTTTTATCTCGTCAAAAGCACTTTGCATCTGCGCACTCCAGACGAACTTGACTCCAGACCGCAATAAATTGTACAAGGCTGTGTTAATGTTCCAAAATTTTTTATAAACCTCCGAAAGTAATTTATGAACCCCAAAAACGCCCTCAATTGCCTGACAGTTCTGGGTGACGGATATAATTTAAGTGTTTCAATTTTGTCCGGGTCCATCTGCAAACCTTGTGTAGACAAAATATGCCCCAATAACTTGACCTTTTTTTGTGCGAACTCGCATTTTTTTAGTTTGCATGTGAAGCCCGCGTCTTTCAATTTACTCAGAACCGTGTCCACTTGAGACAAATGCTGTTCGAAGTCACCCTCAGTTAAAATTGCCAAATCGTCAACAAAATTTAAACAATATGACCTAACCTCTGGCCCTAGAATTAAGTCCATCGCCCTCGAAAATGAACCCACACTGGTTTTCAACCCCTGAGGCAAAACGTTGTAAACATAACTTCTGCCTTGATATACAAAACCCGTGTATCGTTTAGATTCGTCTGATAATGGTATAGAAAAATACGCATCTTTGATATCAATAACTCCTATGTAATTTATCCGGCGCCCGGATTGCAATATCTCACTCATTAAAGGTGTGGTTTCAACCTCCCCGACCATTCCAGTGTTTAATTGTCGTGCATCTAGAAGAATACGGACCTCTCCTGATTTCTTTAATGTACAAGTCAATGGACTGCTGAAATCCGTAGATTGCCTGCTAATAATACCTATCAATTCCATCTCTTCCAAACGTTTTGTTACTTTATCGCGATATGCGAACGGTATGGGATAGCTTCGTTTTACGAAAGGCGTTTCATCTCTCATTTTTATCTCATGTATATATTTATTTGTCCGACCTATCCTATCGCTAAACAACTCTGCATGTTTATTTAACACCGGCAATAACCTTGTTTTGTGTTCAACAGGTATTGATGAATTATTCACATATTCCTCTATCATATTTCTACAGGTATCTTGGTTCTGTACTTCCATTGTACAACAGCAAAAATCCTGATTAGGGCCAGTACCTAATGGTATTTCACACATCCGCCCGGCGCTTCGTATAATTAGCCTCTTATTACCCTCACACGTTAAACTCGCTCGCGTCTGTTGTATAAAATCAAACCCTAAAATTAAATCTTTAGGCACCCTTGTTAATACTAGCATTGGAGTATCGATAACGCATTCACCTATTGTTAATGGTAACGTTACTAATTTATCAACCTTTTCCTTACTGACTCCAAACGCACCTGTGATTCTCAAACTTGGAATCGGTATTTCCGTCGGTTTTCCCAATTGACTGCACACTTCTTCGTACACTCTCCGACTTATTACGCTGATTTCGCTCCCCGAATCAATCAAACTCCTTACAACAATATTCCCAATACGCACATCTATCTCAGGTAATGTCAAAGTACTACATAACTCGCGCCCACACTCAGTCGAATCGTCGTCTCTGAATATCGTATGTAAACGTCTGTCATTTCGATCTCTATAATTCGATCTAGATTTTTCATCTAAACACACGGCATATCCGTGCGCTTTATGCGCTAATAATTGAATACATTCATTCACACCCACGTTCGAATCCAAATTACACAAATCATACAGTCTATGCCTTTTCCCAATTCGATCGGCTGTCCACCCGAACCGTAATAAATATCTGAGCGCGAACGACCCGCGCGAGTCCACTAGTTTTTTGAATTCTGACTTATCGCATTATTCCTGTCACTTGAACTTTGCCCTGCCTCTGTATCTCCTGAACCCCTCTGAAACCCTATTGCCTTGAAGCTAGGCTGAGGCTGTCCGCTTCTACCGCGAAAATAACCGCGACCACGCGTCCCAAATTCGTTTCGCCCCTTCGTTACCGCGTTATAATTATTACTACGACTTATCGCGTTATAACGTAACGTATTTACCCGCATAGCTCGATATTGCCCACGCATGTAGCTATCCCGCCTCACGTTATTCGTATTCATAGGTTCCGAACCATGTATCGCACTTAATCCCCCATCGACATTCCGTTCTAAATGCCGAAGGAATTCGACCGCATCCCGTATGGTCATAGTCTCCTTTCTAGCAAAAAACGCTACCTGAATATCACGCGGCAACTGTCTGAAAATCGTGTTGATTTTCTCCGTATCAGTAAACGGTATCGTAAGCTCATATATGCTATTCAATTGAGAGGCAAAGAATTCTTCCATACTTTGACCTTTCTTAGAATCAAACTTCGCAGTTAGGAATCTTTGCTTAATTAATTCCTGTTCATTATCACCCCAGAATACCTCTCTGAAATCTTTTTCAAAATCCGAATAGGTTCGCCATGAGTCTCTGTATATGCTCATTCGAACTTTCGCAATTCCTACCAAACTATCCGTTGCCCATATCAAAGCCCTAGAACTATCTCCCGAGACTTTAATATAAGCCTTTAAATCTCTTAAGAAAATCATCGGATTTTCCGAATTCCGCCCATCGAATGTCGGCAACTTCTGTGTCATTTTCACAATGCATGATTGACGTTTTTCTACCGATTGTTCAAACGTCTCTAGTTCCTGTCTGTCCGAAGTCCTACTAGCATTGCTCGTGCTGGAACCCCTTTCCAAACTGTCTAATCTTTTCACTATTTCAGATAACAATTGCGTCACCTGCCCTGACGCCATTTCACTTGTGTGTGAAAGTGAATTTTGTGCTACCCGACTACCGTTTTTCCTAGGCCGGCCGGCCATTATTCCTATTAAACCGCCGTAGCTCGTACAAAGAATTGTGAAAACAATGCCCCTTTTTTGCTTATTTCTTATTTACAAAACTGAACTTTAAAATCGTTTCTACGTTGTGTTATTTTTAAAAGTAACGCGTTAGACCTTGATTCTTTTAGAATATCTAGGAATATCTAGGTATCAGACTATCTAGGATATCCTTCCGTCTCGGCACCAAAAATCTGTAGCGGCCCCAGGGCTAAGGTCGTAGCCGCCGCTAACAGTAGCTATGATCGTCTATTCTATCTATCCCAAAATGAGAGGACCCGATTCAGCTGTAAGATTTGTAAGTAAGAATGATAAGTCTGAATTTCTCGTTCATCGAGAAATCTGTTAGGCGTACAATAGTCGAACGAAGATTGGTTCGGAAAGTTACAGTTTCAAGTTAGACAGAGAAAGCGTATATGTCCGCGAGCCGGTAATTCGCATCAGTCAGCGGTGTATTGCGCCAAAACGATCGTTGTTATATTTTATGTGATGGCACCATCTGGTTTTTGTATATATGAGCGCATTGGAACATCTTTTGTTTTAGTTTTAGTTTTAGTTTTAGTGATCGATCACAGTTATAGTATAGATATCCGTCGTAGTTTTACGACGTGAGTACTCAATTATATTTCATGTGCTCGCTAGTAGCGGCTTGTGGTGGTTCCAATTATATATTTGATTCACGGCAATAACGATCCGAAAAGACCGGTTTACACAATTGCGATTTGAGTTCCGAAATGGGTTCTGAACTAGCGGTTACCTCAAAAGGTCCGTAACGTTTTGAAACCTTCAACTCTGCGCAATTTGAGCTGGATGTTATCGAAACGCAAGCATTATTGTTTTAGGATATCTAACCCACACCATAGCGAAGTGCATAGTTCGATAAATACCGAACTATGAATTCCACTAGCCGCAGCACGTCCTGGGCTGAGCCAAATCATATATACCGACTCAACTTACACATTAGACATCCAGCGAAATTTACATTTAATTTAAAAATGCAACTTGAATCCAATCTGACCCAAGGCAATGCAAAACACCTACCCGGACCTAAACAATGAACGTTAGACTGTAAATTGATCTCTTCGCGCGTCCCCGATAACACTCAAATGTCAAAATATCAACAGGATATGTTATCTGTGTTGACACCGGTTTAACTTTGTTCTGAATTTGTTATTTCCATCCGCGGAACCTCATCGATCAAACAGTCTCCCTATGCCCTGACAACCTAGGTTTAGCCGCAACTAAACTCCTGTCTAGCCTAGTCTAAAAACCTAGTGTTATACCACGTCCATTATCGACACCACTCGAAAATGGTTGAGTTTGATTTGAATGTGCTTGAATGTTTAACGACTGTGTGTGTGGGAATTACAAAACTCGCTACTCGAAAGGAAATGAGGAGAGGATTAGCCCGCGAATATCCTAAGAGCCAATCCAGGAACCCTATGGTGAAGGAAAAAGGAATTTAGGGTCGCTCCAAGCCCAGACTCAGACTCAGATAATTGACTTACAAGTTCTTTCCTAACGACCCAAGGATAGTTTTGGAATTAGGGGTAGGTTGATATAAAGGTTAGGAACCGAGGTAAATCTCGGCGCTTCAGACACTCACGAAAACCCACTGAAACTTCGCAATCACCAATTCGTATAGTTCTGACGCGTAACACGGCAGCCAAAACTGTTTAGAACTCGTGAGGCGACTGTCACAGTAGCTAGACGCTGAGACTGAATGCTCTCCCCTCCCACGCTCTCGTATTTATATGCGTCCTTTGCGAACACGCTCTGCCCAAGCGAAGCTTCTTATCACTAACTACACAGGGTCTAATTTCAACCATGCCATGCAGATCCGCCGTTCTACAAATTGTGTGTACGCATATTCACTATGATCAACCGTAGGTGATCACTCAAATCATTTGGTACTGCCGATACACAGAATCTGTTGATCGCTGACCAATAAAAGCTTGTTGCGATTAATTAAGCATACCCGACCGCTAGACGCGCGTAGCAAAGACCACTAGAATGCTATTCAAACTAGTCGTGTCAGACCCTCCACCTCATACCTCAATCGCAATTGTATATTTGCAATCAACATAATAGCTTTCTCCGTATCGTTCCATAATAACCTTTCATTATTTAGTTATTCATAATTTTATTCAACGCGCAGCCAAATCGGCTCTGATCCCTACACATCTCGCAGGAATGCGACAAAAAAACCTGTCCTGTAAACTTCCTGGAACCATCCCAAGCGTCGGCTCTGTTTTTTTTGCTAACTTGCCACTGAGCTACGCAAAACCCCCAAACGTTATCTGAACCGATTCGTATTCAAAACAGCGTGGCGTTGGGCTAGCCCTCTATCACGCAGAATGAAGTATCAAATGTACCGACTCTCGTGTACCATTACAGCTGGCGTCGCAAAATCCGTCCAAACGTATGTTGTGTGACGTATACGATATCCACCTTGGTAAAGTGACGTTGTTTATGTTCGGTATATCGCCGCGTAACTGCTCCCATTCTTTGGTGATTTCAAGAGGCAGCTTGTCATCCCAGGACATTTTTGTCAGCCACAGGGTTTGAAACAATATTTTTGTCTTTATGGCTATAGGTGCGATCCATCCAAGGGGATCATATATCTTGCTGATATCGGATAATAATGTTCATTTAGTCATCTTTCCTTTTCTGTCGGTTAGTTCGCAGTGAAAACAGAATACATCCGTCTTCGTATTCCACCTAAGACCCAGAGCTTTCATTGCTTCTTTTTGTTTAAGGTCGATGGTAACGTGGGGGTGTTTATAATTTTCTGGAAGATCTTTCAGGATTGAGGACTCGTTGGAGGCCCATTTCTTCAGTATAAATCCTCCCTTTTTTAAAGTTTGCTGAGATAGACTTGTAGCGCCTCGGTTTTTTTTAAGGTGTTTTCTCCGCAAATTAGGTCATCCATGTAACACTCGCTTCGGAGCGCCTTGTCGGCTAGTGGGTATGCATGTCCTTCGTCTTGAACCAATTTTTGTAAAGTTTGCATGGCCAAGAATGGGGCAGCTTATGTCCCATACGTTATGGTGCACAGTTGCATTTCTTGTAATGGTAAATGGGGGAATCCCTCCATATGATTTTTTGAAGGCTTTGTTGTTCTTCATCAATTAGAATTTGGCGGTATATTTTCTCGATGTCGGCAGTTAAAGCATAGCGATAGGTACGCCGTTTGATGATAAGGGTCAAAATATCTTTTTGAAGGTTTGGTCCACATTCTATGCAATCATTCAGACTGTACTTCGTGTCTGTTTTCATTGAAGCGTTGAAGACAACTCTAAGTTTAGTTGTCGCGGAATCTTCTCGAATAACACCGTGATGGGGGAGGCAAGATTGAAGCGCCGTCGAGTTGTGAGTGGTTGTTGTTGACGGTTTCATGTGACCGAGATCGGTGTACTCCTTTATGAAGAGTTTGTATTGGATAGAAAGTTTTTCCTGTCTCGCATTTTCTTCTCTAGTTGAAAAAATTGTGACATTGCTTGGGTTCTTGAGTATCCCAATTTAGTCTAGATGTCCTCCTTGAGAGGCATCTTCACAATGTATCTACCGTCTGGCAGTCGTTTTGTAGTTTGCTTGTAGTATTTTTCACAAAAGTCGTCTCTTGACTGTTCTTCTGAGGTAATATCTTCAATTTCCCAGAAGCGGGATAAGTCTTCGATGTCATTTAGCGTTACACAGCAATTGTATGTCTTCGTATTACCGCTTAGGATCCAACCCAGTTTTGTTTGTTGAGCAACCGGTGATTGTCAATTTTGTTTAAGAAGTCCGTCCATGATGATATCTGCATATACTTCGGCCCCCAGTAGCATGTCGATACGGCCTGGTTGATGGCAATTGGGATCAGCCAGCTTGATGTTGTTTAAGTGGCTCCAGTCGGTCCTGTCAACCGATGTGTTCGGTAGATCGTTCATCAATTTTCTCATAACGAGTGCCTCGATTTTGAAGGTGAAGTTTGAGTTTAAAGACTTGCACTCGATTTTCACACGTCCCTTACTGGACTCGGGTGATGATCCGATCCCGGAAATAGCCGCGCTGTAGCGTTCCCTGGGTACCTTTAAGAGCTGGGTTGCGTTCTCCGTAATGAGGTTAACTTGTGATCCTTGATCGACCAATCCTCCCAATACAACATGATTCTCGGTTACATCCTTTGCCATTAGTTTTACTGTGTTCAGAAGCACTTCTCTTTTTCCATTTACGTGATTGCTCTTCTGGATTGTAGTAGGATTCCGGGTTATCCTTCTCTTGATATCCGGATTATGTAGGGACGTGTGATGAAAACTTTTACATATCTTGCACGTTTTATTTGAGTCACACTTTCGACCTTCGTGACTACTGAATAGGCAGTTTTTGCATACGTGCGCTTGCTTGACTGCCACATTCCGTGCCTCAATACTCATGTCAGCAAACGTAGGGCAGTTCATCAACACGTGCTCGCTTTTGCAGAGTGGACAGTTTCGAATCGTCGTATGGTAGGTCTTTGTCCACTTCACAGACTTGTTATAATTAGTCGACCTTTGATCAGCGAAATTATTTTCCTTTCGAGTATGTGAATTTCCTTCAGTTCCAGATTTCGCAGGGTTAAGGGTCTCTAAAGCCATGAAAGAAGACTCTAGGAATTTTACAAATGCCTCTACGTCTGGTTATTCTCTTGGATCCTCGAGGCTGTGCATGTAATCGCTGTAGGTTTTAGGATCTAGCTTCTGTACTATCAGGTGCACTATGAGTGGGTCCCAGGTCGAGATTTCGATTCCGATGTTCGTAATCGCATTCAAGCATTCAATAGTAGTGTCGTGTAGCTTCTTGATCTTGAGAGCGTTAGGATTCTGGATAGTAGGTTGATTCAAAAGTGTATTAATGTGAGATAAAAAAAAAAAAAAAATATTTAAGCTGTTTATTTCAAAAAAAATTATATACATTACATGGCATGAACTTAACTTCTAATCTTAATATTTAAAGATTTTTTGAGTTAAGGAGCTGCTTATTCATAAATTTACATATACATTATATTTTTACATTTATTGAGGTAGGTTTAAACAAGTACCGCTTAATAATATTTTTTGTTTGCTGACAAGTTTTGTTTTCTATTCTACTAACTAATTCTATTGGAAATCTATTCAATACTCTAGGCAGAATTGACTGCCAGACTCTCTGGCCATATTCGTTTTTACTTGTTGGTATCTCGAAGTTTGAAAGATAAGGTAGGTTACGTAGATTTACGGGTCTTTTCTTTTTTTTTAAAAGGGGTATATTTTCATTATACTGAATAACAATTGCCAAATCCAACTTATCAAATACGTTCATCACTTTACAATAATTGAATAGATTTTCATAGTTATTTTTATATTTATATTTAATCTTTGCGGGAACAATCGCTTTCAGTAATCTTAATTGTAGGTTGTAAATATGATTTAAAGATGTTTTGAATGTTCTTCCATAGCTGGCTAAGCCATAGCTTATTACAGAATCAGCCAAGGACATGTAAAGAAGTCTTGGCGTATTATAGGGAACTTTATGCCTAAGTACACACAGTTTTGACAAAATGGATCTTAGCTTATTACATACATGCTCAATATGTGGACCCCAGTTGAATCTATGGTCTATTTTTAGTCCAAGGTAAGTATGTTCTTGTACAAGATCAAGATGAACGCAGTTACAGGAAGCGCTCTGTAGGTGCATACAGTTGTGTTCGTGGGCCACGATCGCCGGTATAAAGTTTGTTTTTTTATAAGGCGAATGAATATGCATGAGTTTTGTTTTAGAGTAATTTATCGATAAACCTAGATCGTGAGCCCACTTACACAATAGATCAAAATCCTCCTGCATCATACTTTGGGCCATCTCAAGGTCCTGATGAGCGGTAGTTATACAAGTATCATCTGCAAACTGATATACTGAGCCATGCCGAAATATTTTGCACATATCATTGACGTATAATAAGTACTCGGTTGGTCGTAAACAGCAGCCGCTTATTGTCGTAACGGTGGCAGATGATATCCCAGCATGAATCATAATTGTCGGCACTTATGTTCAAATGTTGAATTAACTTT
Organism: Argyresthia goedartella; assembly: GCA_949825045.1. Classification (NCBI taxonomy): domain Eukaryota; kingdom Metazoa; phylum Arthropoda; class Insecta; order Lepidoptera; family Argyresthiidae; genus Argyresthia; species Argyresthia goedartella. The sequence continues at coordinate 22,566,225 of OX463807.1, forward strand.
TCGGCTTCTCCTTTGACCTTTGATTTCAGATGTTGCATTTTTTGCGTCTTAGAAAGTAGCGGGTTTATATTTATAGTTTCCAGAAAGAGGTCTTTAAAGGATGTTTAGTTGATGTAGTCGCCGTTAAACTCTGGTAACTCCATTTTTGGCGTGCTTCTCTGATAGTGCATGTTGGCCCACATCTTCTTATGATCTCAGATTTGTACCGATCGTAAGTTTCTTCCCATTCGTTATACTCAATGGCGTAATCCGAGTTGGAGCCTTGAAGCAGGTATTCTATCTCCCAGTGGATTTTATCGATAGCATCCCACTTAGACGTTAATACCTTAAGATGGTCTTCTAGTTCCCACTTTTCGTTCACATCTTGAAGATGAATCTTAGAAACAACTCTTTTCAGTGCATTGAAGTTGAATCTTTGTTGCCGCAGTAAGTCAGTTTTCCTGTCCTTTTCAACATCAGCGGGCTTAACGTGGGTCTGTTCTTGTTGGTTAACCTCCATATTCGCTCCTGAGGTCCCTGGTGTAGCTAGTGATCCGGTGGAAAGTCGCAGAAGCGCAGGAGCCAGTACAGCCTTCTGGGAAACTCCGGCTATCGGGGCTAATCCTTTTTTCATGTCAACCATGATCTGTAGAGTTTCTTCGTACATTATTTTGGTTTTGTGATACACATCCTCCTTAAAGTAGTCGTAGTCCGTTGTTCCTGCTAGGGCCACTATCTTGTGGTTCGAGCTAAACTCAAGCCAATTTACCTCCAGAGCACTGATGCGCTTTTGCAGGTACTCAAGAGTTTTGCAATCTGCCCCATCCTTCTTGAAGTTGGTACATATCGATTTTATACTTTCGAAGGAGATGAGCTGAAGTTCGATGATTTTTCCGATCATTTTTGTGCTTGTATGTGTAGTTTCTTCAGTTCATAAACCAATTTCCACCGATCTTGTAGATTGATGCTGTACGAGTAGAATAATACTTTTCTTGTCTTTATACACCAGATTTGTGGGTTTAGGGGTCAGTAAGATGAGGCTGCTCTTGCCTTCATACACTCGGCTACGGCTTGAGTACTCCCTGCAGTGGAGGACAGTTCTATTCTGCGTGAGCTGCTATGCCGTTAGTATGTTATTCTTGATAGATACAGTGGTCGGGGTACACTGCCGGTCGGTGGTTCATGTGATCAGGTCCGTGCTCAGTGCGTACAATCACGTTCCGGTGTGCCATCCTGCTCGCTGCCGCTTCCGTCACAGTTGCCAAACACCAACACTCCAATCACAGAGTTTTGAAGAACCAATCCGGCTCGAAGGACCAAAAAGATGTATGGTCTTTGGTAGGATCCACACAGCCTTACATACAACTCAGGGTTAGCTAAGTTGTCAGTTGGAAGTTAAAGAGTCTCTTTGTATAGTTGAAAACACTTTACTTTTATAATAATGAAATACACTCTAAAAATAGTCTGTTGTGGCTTAGATTTAGGTGCTACGACGAATAAGTAAGTAGAACTGCAATATGTTAATAGTTAAAATACAATTATATAGAAATTAGAACGTGCTGATAAATGCCGCGTTCGCATTGTACAAGGTTGGCTTGTACAATCTACACACATATCATAAGCTCTCTTTGATGTGTTCAGGAACCGCATGTTTGACCGGCATTGTGGCATTGATTATGGCTCTGCAGTTGGTTAGCTTTTTCTGTAGTACCAACTTCACAAACTAGGGGCGGCACGCAGGCGGGTGTCTGCGTTCGAAATTTGAATATCATAATTTGACAATTTTTTTGTACATTGTACAAATTTTCAGATAAGAAATGAGTTTTTACCACACAGTTTTACATTATGCTGGTCTTAACGTGCGGTTTTTAGACGCAGTAAAGAGGGTTTATGATATGTGTGTAGGGTTCATGATGTGAATGCCTATAATTAAGGAAACAGACAGCTATGTAACTTTTAAAAATAACCATTTACTTAATATTATTGTGTTCCTTGTTGGTGTTCAGTAAAAAAAAAACGTATTGCAACAAATTTCATCTCTCCATGCTCAGTAGTAATTGTAATAACTAGAGCTCACTGTATTGTCTAAATAACTCCCCGAAATGATAAAGGAAAAATGAAGGACGACCGACGAACCCACATAAGGATACCCTGTGCCGTGCGAACCAGAAACAGCGACGTCACAAACATGTCAACATCCAGGACCTGAAGGTCTTTATTTACATTCCCAGCCGGGCATCTAACCCGGGAGCTAACCCGGGAGCTCTCATACGGGAAGCACAGCCTCGACCGCAACACCACAGAGGTCGTCCGGAAGTCATTAATTAACCTTCAGAGCCATGGACCTGGTTATTAGGTCGGAATAATAGGTAGGCCGCTTGGTCCATAATGTACGGAGTTGGCAAAAATAAAGTTGCTCTGAAGGAATCGGTTTCATAATTTGTTCTCAATTCAAAAGTTGTTCAGAATTGTCAACATTTTGTAGTCTAAACAAAAGATAAAGGAAAAAATAATCCTTACTTAAAATATCCGATTGTGGGAACCATTTTGTAATCCTTACATTAGGAGCTCTACCAGTCATCTCATCTTTGATCCATTTCCAGAGCACATCGTAAGGCAATTTGGAAAACACTCTATTGATATCTGAATTGATTCCACAGACAGCAAAGCAGGAAACCTTTATGCCAAAACTCAAATACATAACCCCGTATTTGGTTGCAGCTCGGTCTTTCTTAAGGTCTTTTATAAAAAATTTGGATTATTATCTTTCCAAAAATGGGAAGAGAAAGCTATCGTTTCAATGCACTTTATTCAATTCAGTGATACACTACTAAAACAATAATTCTTACGTCTGGTAGTGGTTTTCGAGACTTATCCGGTAACCCTCCAATACATATTACTCCTTTATATTTAGCTCAGAAACGGTCGGAGTATCGGGACAATTTTTTTATTATAGATTTCGCTGTCAGCATTCTCTAAACGCTACTGAATTTTCGGGTGACGGGTATTTCAGATACTGAAAGTATCTGAAATACCCGTCCTGATACAAGCCGTGAATTTTCTCCCATATTGTTAGGTTTATAAATCTTTCTCTGATTACTTCTGGATACAATGAAGGATGAATAGGAACTCCCATATAAAAGACATTCGGGGCAACAGGACCCAGCGTGGTGATCTATATGACTGGTGCTTTATACACATGTGGCATCACCAGTGAGGTTCTGGATTAACCATCACAAAGCACTGATTCGAAATATTGATTAGATTTTAACGAGTCTTGTATTTCTTCAGTAGTTACTTACATGTCAATCATTTCTCTGATTGAGTTATACATTGACTCCATTAGTTGGAAGTTATCAGATTTTCCAGTGACCTTCTTAACAAATACTTCTTCCCACATTTCGATTCCTTGGAGATATTTGGGGCCTGTGCTTCTGATGCTGTATTAGTGGTAATGATGATCAGATCATGTGCCCGTCTAGCCAGTTCCTAGGTTATTGATCGAAACACAACTTGATGACTTATAGACAGTATTGGAAATATACCTAGTATTCGGGCGGCATCGAGGAGTATAAAACAAATAACAAAAAACTGTGCACAAAACCATGGAACATGTTTTTGAAAGTTTAAAGACGACCGACTATTCTGAACGACAGTTACAATTTTTTTACTCGACTAAATAAACATCGTTATTATTTTATTATTAACCCTAAGTAGTTCGTCGGTCTTGATGAGGAAATACCTTTATATATCTTCAATACTTACTGATGGATAGAAATAACGCACGAACGAAACTAAGTACTAACTTAAAGTTACTCTTGTCGAGAGACACACAACCATTAATAAACTAAACTTGATATTTTACAAAAAATACTGGCAAAACAGTAGTGGTATTGATTTGTAATCGTTAAACCTATGCACGAAAGATGATTTTACTTTACTCAAACAGCATATTAACCACTATATTACATTATTTATTTTTAATTTTTATTTTTATTTATTTATTTCTTAACTTAAATATTTACATTTCAGTTCCAATGTGCTCTTAAACCACAGAGGTTTTACTGGGCACAAGATATTCGTGGTTGTTTTAATGTACGAAGTAGGTATTAGGTAAGTACACATTGGTCAGGCTTATTCTCTAAGCACAGCCCAGAACAAATTTCTCCCAACCGTTTGGGTGCACACCGTACCTAACCCACCTAATTATTTTACGTCCTGTGCATTACATTGATCGATAAAGCAGAGCTATAAAAAGTAAAGTCTGAATATTGATATGATGTTAATGATAATCATACCAATTATCACATCGATCTGATGTTTCATAAGGTTTGTTTCAAATATATTTAAGTATCAAACTTTACTTGAATATAAACTTCGTAATAAATATCTGTCTATATCATGGACGTAATAATCGTCCATATATACACGAATGGCGTAATCACTAAATAAGCTTTTTTTTAATAGATTACCTTTTTTCTGTAACCTAGGTTTTCCACCCAATTTATATTGGGTGGAATTTTAGTAATTCTAAGGTGATGAAGGAGATAGACAGACAAATGTACTGACATATAATTTTTTCCAAATGTCTTTGGCTCTGAATTAAATGAAACTCTCTCTCTCTCTCTCTCTCTATCTCTCTTACACACACCCTAACTTACTCACCTTCTCACTCGCACCTTTTGTTCAAAGTTGAGGACTGTTAATATAAACACAACTTAGTAGACCAGTTTCAGCAAATAGCGGTCTAGACTCGTTCCCGCCCAGGTCACGTACATCAGGGCACGATCGCTATCCGTGCCGGGGAGAAAATTGATATTTTACAAACAACCAATTTAGTGGCGTACAAAACTTCCTTCAGAGTTTGTGTCCGATAGATTTTTGAATTTGTGCTCGGTCATCATTTTAAACGTGAGACGAAATGTTAGGCTTTGTTCTTTTTATGGCTGACAGTCCGCGATAACTGTTTTGATTTTGTGTAAAGAGCATGTAACATCTTTGGCATACCTCAGAGTCCGCCATCTCATTTTTGCGGCCAGAGATGAAACCGGTGTTAATCAATAGACTGAATCATTACAGGCAAAAATTTATGTTTTTTATAAATGTCTTCGCCGCTAAGTTGGCTGTAGTGCCGTCAAAAACTGTCAAAAACACGTGGAAAGCAATATCCGGTTGCCAGGCTCAGATCACAATTCCCCGCTCTAAAAAAATAAGATAGCAGTTTATGGGTAGCTAGAACCTGTCCCTTGTCTGTGCTACGGCTAATATATGTTCGATCGATTCCCATACCTACTAGCTAACGCAATTAGGCAAGGAAAATGCACCACAGACTAAAGCTGGTAGCTTACGCCACGCACGCCCCTTACACACCCGATCGTTCAGTGTGGACGCGGCCTATCTCAAAGGGTAAAGTTCAAAGAGTAATATAAGGTAAAGTGACATATATTTTTTCAGTAAAATAAACAATCCACTAGACTACGGACGACTCCTGCAGGTAAAACATAATACGGCGCGGCGGTCGCCATCATTCATCCATTCACGATTTACCATCGACGATTTATGCAAAAATGTTTTAAGAGAAGACAAGTCAAAGTGTTTCTTTTTAGTCAGTGTACCGAAATTTTAATACAATTAAAACTTACAACAAAAAAACACTAAAATGGGAAGCCATTTTAGTGTTTTTTGTTTGAGAAGTCAAAACTATTTTTGGCGATGGTCGCTTTCTGTTAAGCGACGGGCTTCAAAAATATTATAATACATTCATCACACCTAATTTTAATTAAATAAATTCGCTAATTGATGCGACACTTTGCCCTGCCAACCATACCACCCGCCACCCTGCAGCGGAAAGAGCGGAGAGGAAAAGTTGAAATAGCCAATTTAGTCATGTGTCGGTGGTAGCGGATGTGAAATATTAATAACGACCGGTAATGACGACCGGGTTGCCGATTCTACTATGTTCATACACACGTAGAGTCACGCTTTTTACCATACGGGGTGGCAGAGGCACAGTATTTTTTCACGATTATACTAGTGTAACTTATTAAATGTAGCCCATTAATGCCCCCATCGAGGGGCACAGGCCTTTACCCGGATACGAGAAAGATTAAGTCATGCTCCACCACGAGCTCAGTGCGGTTTGGTGGAGGGGTTTTACCACCACTACCACGTAGCGATAGTAGCCGGGACCTACAGCTTAGCGTGTCATCCGAAACACAGAGCGTCCGATACATTATCTCATTCGAACCTGCATCTCCTGTGTAAGAAGCAAGCGTTAACCCATTAGACCAAGGAGCTCGCTACATAACAATTGTACACAGTCAGGTCATAAGTTCTGTCACACAATAAAAACTTTTGAATTTAGAACGCTGGCCACAAAAAAGTTTATTGAATTCGAATTTCGAATTTTTCATGAAAATAAAAATGTGTACTTTTTAGAATTTTCCTCATTTTTAAATATGGAGTGGACACTTAAAGAAGACCATGTCGCAGTTATTGCGTCGCATCGTTGCGGTTACGCGCTTATTCAGATTTTCGACTTACTGAAAAATTTGAATATAACCAAAAGATTCGTTTATCGTACCATAAAACGATACAATGAAGACTCTAGTGTAGATGACAGGTCAAGAAGTGGTCGCCCTCGCTCTGTTAGGACTCCAGCAGTGATAAAAGTTGTGAAGGCGCGAATTCAAAGAAATCCCATACGTAAGCAGAAACTGTTGGCCCTTCAGATGGACTTAAGCAGGACCACGGTGAAAAGGGTGTTAAATGAAGACTTAAGGCTTAGGGCATATCGAAGAAAAACAGGATATCGTTTGGACGCTCGTTTAATGGACCTGAGACTGAAGAGGTGCCGCGCTTTGTTGAAGCGGTACGCGGGAAAAAAGCATCGGGAAATTCTTTTTTCGGATGAAAAAATTTTCACCGTGGAAGAGAGCTACAACAAACAAAATGATAAGGTGTACGCACACAGCAGTGAAGAAGCGAGCAACCGTATTCCGCGTGTCCAACGAGGTCATTTTCTATCCTCGCTCATGGTTTTGTTGGGAGTCTCTTATTGGGGCTTAACTGAGGTACATTTTTGTGAGAAAGGCGTAAAAACGAATGCAGTTGTGTATCAAAATGCAGTCCTCAAGAACCTTGTGGAACCTGTTTCTCATACCATGTTTAATAACAGGCACTGGGTATTCCAACAAGATTCTGCGCCAGCTCATAGAGCGAAAAGCATACAAGACTGGCTGGCGGAGCGTGAAATCGACTTCATCCGGCACGACGACTGGCCCTCCTCCAGTCCAGATTTGAGTCCGTTAGATTACAAGATATGGCAACACTTGGAGGAAAAGGCCTGCTCAAAGCCTCATCCTGATTTGGAGTCACTCAAGGCATCCTTGATTAAGGCAGCCGCCGATATTGACATGGACCTCGTTGGTGCTGCGATAGACGACTGGCCGCGCAGAATAAAGGCCTGTATTCAAAATCGCGGGGGTCATTTTGAATAAACTTTATTACCATAAGAATCTATGTTTTATTAAGTTCATTTTGCTATATAAATGTTTACATAAATAATAAACATGTCTAAATTATTTCATATTGCACATGTGACAGAACTTATGACCTGACTATGTACAATCGTGAAAAACATCAGACCTTTCCTGGAGGTTGGGGGATGGGTGCTAAAGGAAGTCGAGCCCCCACTAAAATCTCGCGCATCTTGCTCACGTCCGAAGCAAATACTTGGGTTTCTTCAGCTCTTCACCTCCCCCCGGGTAGCGTCTTCTGAAAAGCCCGTGGGGTACAACGCATGCCTTACATAGTGCCCACGACATTTTCAGATAATGTTCCTCCAAAACGAATGAATTTGTTTTCACGATAGCAGATCGGTAATTGAATTAAATAATGTATACGGTAGGTATATTTAAAACATTTTTTTTTAAATCGGAGATAAAGAGTTGCCCTGGGCTCCCAAGAGATACAAATATGTCACCGTAAGTTAGTCATAACCGTTAGTTGATAAACTAACGCGTTAGTTGATCAACTATCGACAGATAGTAAACCAGGTAGGAGCCATATGGTCTATTCTTGGCAACTTTTTACAAGGAATGTTTTTGGTGGGATGTTATTGTCCATCATCGCACTGCTCGCCTTCGGCAGGGGATTCATCCGCACACTTTAGAGCCAAAATGGTCCCGTACTGATCGCTATGGAAAGTATTTTCATCCGCGTACGCTCAGGCTGTGGAATGAGTTGCCTGTTGAGATTTTCCCGGAAGACTACAGCATAGGGTTCTTCAAGGGCGAGAAAAATTTCTTACAGGGTCGGCGATGCGCGAGTAATGCTTCTGGTGTTGCAAGCGTCCTTAGGGTACGGTAACACTCACCATCAGATGTGGCGTATGCCTGAGTGCCACCTTAGTGCTAAAATAAATATAGTTTAAAAAAACTAAAAAAACACGCTTTTAAAGCACATCGAACTAAAAAGTTTAAATTATTTTTTAATATAACCTTAAAACAATAATGCATAAAAAATACTATTATTATTGTGAAACAAAAAGCGTCGGGCGCTCGATATACGAAATATATGGAACAAAGCGCCCGACCCTTTTTTTTTCACAATAATAATAGTATTTTTTTATTCATTATTGTTTTAAGGTTATTTTAAAAACAAAAAACTTTTTAGTTCGAAGTGCTTTAAAAGCGTGTTTTTTAGTTTTTTTAAACTATATTTATTTTTCATTTTTTAGTTCGAGTGCGCGAGCCGGAAAGTAAGTAGACTGTTTTGTCAATCCCCCAAATACGAGAAATTTATTAATCCTGGCGATCCTAATCAGGATAATGAGATAAACTTATGAAATTATTACATTGTCGCTGATTCTTGATAAGTGTACAAAGTTTGAATTGATTCTGTCCGTTTAAAGTGGGTCAAAATCGAGTCCAAAGGAGTCGGTTACTTACAAACAAACAAACAAACAAACATACATGTGAAGCTAATAAAAGCGTGTTAAAAATATATACTTACATATTCTAAACTACTAAGAATAGGTACTTACACTTTTTTTTTCATTTACAGACAATAAAATCGATGCCAGTACTTTGAGTGCCAGATTGATATCAAATTAAAAAAATTGGAAAGAAATTGTAAATGATTTAACTTCAAGATAAGACAACAATATTTTACTTCCATCTAGGTGATTACTGCTCCAAGTGCAGTAGTGTAAGGAACCACTTCTGCATCCATTGACATTTTTTATCAAGCTATGCTTAAGTAGCTAATATTGCTTTAGTCTTAATCAAAATGTTAACATATATAAAAAGGTCTATTGTATGTTAGAATGTAGACTAATTCCTATTTTTATTGTGCTCGTTGCTATTTTTAAATTACCCTAAGATAATAGTACCAAGCATTATTTTGGACTGTTATAACGTTGTAGGTATTATAAACCTTTATCTACACACGTATCATAAAACCTCTTTACTGCGTCCGAAAACCACACGTTGCGACCAGCATAATGATAAACTTCTTGGTAAAAACTTTCTTATCTGAATTTTGATCATTATGACCATAACGTACTAAAATTTGTCAAATTATGACATTCGAATTTCGAACGCCGACGCCCGCCTGCGTGCCGCCCCTAGTTTGTCTGTGAAGTTGGTACTACTGAACAAGCTAAACAACTGCAGAACAATGATCAATGCCACAATGCCGGTCGAACATGCGGTTCCTGAACACATCAAAGAGAGCTTATGATTTATGTGTAGATAAACTAGTGTATGTAATTGTACAAAATTATGTACAGTGTATATGTACAGTACATACATGCCTAATTAGGCATTAAGTATCAATCTCATAAACTACTGTAACAGCGATGATTTTGATTCATGATATGTGTGTAGATAAACTATTGTATGTAACTGTACATAATTAGGCATTAAAACTCTCGAGTGATATTATTATGAAACTCGCCTTCGGCTCGTTTCATAAACCCACTCTCGAGTATTAGTGCCCGTCATTATGTAGCAGTCACATAAACTACTATTATATACTTAAATGTCTTAAATATACGGATACTAAACTACAAAAACATACCTGATGACGATGGATTCCTAAAAATAGGTTTCATAATTATTTTGCAGTGAATTATGAAATATTTCGTACTTATTTTAACCGTTTATTAAGCACATTTATTATACGTATAAAGGTGTTTGTAGTGACTACTATTAATTCATCGGAGATACACAATTTTAGTTTCGTTCAATGTTAACCTTTCAATCTTGACATATTTGACAGAACTTGTATGGTGCTTCTGTCAGATTTGACAAGTTGGACTGGATTAAACTAAACTTAACTAAAATTGTTCAACTCCGAATTAGCACCAATAACTACAATGTTATTTAAACCAAGTTGTGGGGGTTACAATTTAAAAGACAGCAATTACAAAATTAATAGTAGTCACTACAAAGTACAAGTTCTAACAGCTACAAATAGCATAGTGAAGGTTACAAGACTAAATAGTCAATAGTACAAATGAATAAGTTTCAGGTGCTAAAATTATTGTACTGAGCAAGAAATATTTTTGGAGACGATTCAGATTATATTGTAGGGGGTAACTATGTAGTTTGTAACCTGTATAAAAGGCGGATTAGATTACACTATGTATAGTTTAAATTTTACAATTTATATTGTCCTGTGAACATAAGGAGTAGTTTTCTATACAATCCCCTTTTCGAGAATGAACTAGAAGTCGCAACTATCCTCAGAGTTGTCACATATACAACGAAAAAAAATGTATGGCGTACCAGAATCTGATTATAGATACGAGCTTTTTTTTCCTGCTAGCAAAAAAATCAATATGATGTATCTTTAAAACAAATAGAGCAAAAGTGATGCCTTTTCGATTTATTTCTTTAGACAAAATTAAAAGTTCATCTTTAGTTATGGTAATAGCAAATATATAATAATTATATATACGACCCGACTAGTAATAATATTAATATTAATAGACGACCCGAATGGCCGAGTCGGCAGTGACCCTGCCTACGAAACCAAGGGTCCCGGGTTCGAGTCCCGGTGGGGGAAAATATTTGTTTGATGATAACGGATACTTGTACCCTAGTCATGGTTGTTTATCTATCTAAGTATAATATTTATCTATATAAGTATGTGTATCGTTGTCTAGCACCCAAGATACAGGGAATCCTAGTTTGGGGCTAGATCAATGTGTGTAAATAGTGTCCAAGGTATTATTATTATTATTAATTAAGAAGTGCCAAGGTAATCGTCGTGCCAAATCTCAAGACGCATAAGGGGTGAAGGGTGACACCCCTCATGCGTATGAGTCAGATTCGCACTTAACCGATTCTTCTATTTGGATCTATATAAAGGTTGTCCCGAAACTCAACGTTAAGTGAAATAGAATGTGCCTATACAATGTCTGGTAAAATAAAATAAACCAACTTAGCAATTCTCTTAAGATTTTTTTACCAATATGATCCTAATTTACCACACTATTGATCGCAGTCACAAAAAATCACGTAGTGATGGTTTCAGAAAATCTTGTAAGTCAACTTTGACTCATCATTTTAGATAAAACCTATCGTACTACCGTCGGCTAGTTTATCCAAAAAAAAACTATTTAGTAAGGAATTTTAAAAGGTTCTTTCTATGCAAGGTTACTTTCTACTTTCACATAAGTAGACACCATAACCTTAACATTTTAGGCAAGTTCAAGAATAGAAAAATAATGACTACATTAAAGTAAAACAAAAACAGTTACATTAATTAGTTAAGTAACAAAAGTCCATTTTGCTTAACATGAGTAAATGTTGAAATTGTTTACCTCCAGCACGAATGCAGCCTCTCCATCTTTTAAGAAATTTTCTTTTTATTTGTCTTGTGTTGCTTGCTGCATTGATGTCTCCTGTAGCTTGCGCATTTTTGTGGCGGAGATCACTGATATTTTGATTTATTTTTGCATAAACTATTTCTTCTATGCAGTCTCATTAAAAAAACAATTGGGTTCAATTAGTAACCACAGAATTTCCCTCACGGCCAATCCACCTTCGGCGATATTCTTGATCTAAGTAATCCCGTAGAGCGCAGCTAGCTGCATAGTTGATACCACATATCCCTGTAAATGTTGAGTGGTAATTCGTCCAATTAGGACGGCAGATCACTTTGGAGAAAATGTAGAAAATGCAGGTAACCCAATCGGTCCAACAACTTTGCCATTTAAAATTCCAGTACAAATGTTTACTTGACATTGATACTGAGAGCGGTCTTCACGCATCAAATGTAAGTTTTCTAGGTGCCTTTATGCATGTTGTGCAGATGTAAATATCCATCTCTTTTGAACGTGGACTCATCACCCCACAGGACTTTGTCGAGAAAATGCGGATCTTCGCTGTTTCTCACCAACATTATAATACAAAACTTTCGCCCTAGGGGGGTAGTCCCGAGGCACCAAGCTTTGTATGTGGTAGGGTAATAGAAGGTTTTCAGAAATCTATGAACTACACTTTTCGGAATTCCAGCATTTCTTTCAATAATACGTATTGAAGTACTAGATGTCATTCTCAATTTCCTCTAAAATAAAGTGCCCCACGAGTACTAAACAATTATCCTTTCGAATAGGCTAGGTAAACATTTACGAACACGCGATGATCTGAATAACGCTCGGCGAAGCCGAAGTCGTCAGTAAAAGATAAGATTTTTTCGCACAGAAAACCACAAAAAAACGTAGTAATGTAGTAACTAACGGACAACAATTTGTTTGTTGCTTCTTTTGTTTCTACTAAGTTTCTTAATTATCGTCGACCGTTCTCTTTGGAGGTCGTTCATTATGCCAGTGTCAAGGCTAATCACCTCTTGATCACATTCTCTTTTGAGAAGAAAACCTGAAAAGGAAAGGTTTCGGTAATGGATTGTTGCTCGTTAGCACTATCCAGATGATACGTGCAGGGCCGGTTGATGGACAAAAATATCCTGCGGAAATCAGTATGTCCCTAACCTCCATGTTTTTTTAAATTCTTGAACGCACTGAGGTGGCACTGTATTAAATTTCAACTGTTATATATACTATAAGATGGTTTTACTCATACTTATTTTTATTTTTATGTATTTTGACAGATAATTAACTAATATTAGACTTTATAAAATCCTTACTTAATAGGCCAAATTTTGAATAAACTTGCCGAGGGTAGAACGGTAGGCTTTTTTCCGTTATGATTAGTCAAAGTTGACTTACAAGATTTTCAAAAACCACGGTCACAACAAAACTACGTAATTTTTTATCAATCTGACGAAATATTCTGGTCAATTTGTGACTGCTGTCAATGGTATGATTATTTTGGATCATGTTGGCAAAGAGTCGTGAGCAAATTGCGAAGTTTGTTACCACAGTAACCAAATATGTGATAATGGATGTTGAATTTTTGTGTTATTTTTTAAATGAGCCAATATATTTTGAACCGAGTAACATAGTTTTAGTTTTTTATTTTACCAGATCCTGTTTAAGCTGCGAGCCTTCACTTGGTGCCTGTTTGACGTTGAGTTTAGGGACACTGCATACTTTATATGTGTCATCGAAAAGATTTGCATTTGTCACTCATCAATTATGAAACGCTGCTGTGAGATTTACATTGGTCGATCCAAATTATTCTAGAAATGCTGCTTTACGTCATGAACATTTATTATTTCAGGTCATTCTTTTAAAACTTGCTATAAATGCCTCAGATACGTGATACGTTAACGACAACGTTCATGACGTCATAAACAGACCATTATTTTCAATGATTCTAATTTATCATTAAAAATGAATCCATAAAAGCTATCAACATGATGCTGTTTTATAATAACACTAAAATATTTTACTGCTAGGATATTTTATAAGTTTATAACACGGGGAAGAGAGAGCAGATTCTCTTTCAGGTTGTAACTTCACTATGTTCCCCTATACTGTAAAGGATACTGAAACATTAAAAAAGTAGTTTACAAAAATTAAATGACGTATTACTAAAATTATCAAATGGGGAATTACCTGAATGGAGCAAAAAAGTAGGTACTGAGACGTACGACCAACTTACTGTATTGCGCGACACAATTACTGGTTGCCTAAATAAAGACTGCCTGGGCGACGTGGTTGATCAGTGCAGGTAAAGGATAAAAAGGCCACTTTTATTATTCGTGTTAGGTTTAACAACAACAAGGTTGTAAGTACAACAAAATCCAACGCCCGTTTTAATTTATGTTACTCATATTAAGGTTTTCAAGTTGCTGTTTTCAGATTTTTTATCGAGCAATTGAGTATTTTTTCAGGCAAAATCATTATTATTGTCAATTAAAAACTGGATTTACGGTTATGATTTAAATAAGGGTCTTTCTAGATTGTTTTGAAAACTACTGAACTGATTTTGATGAAGCTTGCATTTTTCCTTAGTTTGATTTTATTCCTTTGTTGCTCATTTCGTATCAATACGTCAGACTACCACAATTACACCTCCATATGTCCATATCTTAAAAACTACTGAAACGATTTTGAAAAAACTGGCACGTATGCCAATTAAAAATATGATTTTCGAAATCAGATTCATAGATTCAGAAAATACGTGGACAAAAATACTTACATACATAGGTACAAACATATACATATACACTTATTAAATTTTGTACACTTGTTTGGTAGTAATAACAAAATAACAACAAAAACCAAAACTGTAAAAAATTCGGACAATGTGCCGATAATGTTAGAAAACAGTGAGCCATTAGGGTTAATGTTGAAGAATGACCCTTACAAACTCAAGAACATGATGTGAAGTAATATTAATAAATCAATGGAGGAAACACTACACTAATAAAAATTAACAAATAACCAATAATCAAATATTGCTTACCAATTTGGGGAAGAGCGATAAAACTAAAATAATTGACATTGAACGTACACAAAGAACACAACACAAATTTGCTGAAATATATATCACAATGTTAGCGAACAAATAATTATAAGCGCAATGACAATGACTACAAGAAAGCAGTCTAAATGGCTTATGGATAAATCGTACGAGGAAACTGAAGCTCTTCTTTGACCCTGATCTTATGTAGTTAGCTATTATGGAAATAAAACAACTAGGTAAATATTAATTAGTTTTTTTATTAATACTATAAATATATCTATACTTATGTATGTATATAATACATTATATATTTATATGTATTACATAGGTACGCAATACGCATATTTATGTATAAGTTATATTTTCTTCTAAGGTAGCATCAATTATCTGAAGTGGTATAATTTATTGTTATCTATCATTATTTAATACCTACATGTTAAACAATCACTTAGCTAATATGTATCCATAACTTTGCATTTTTTTATAGAACCATGTTGAATTACCTGCTTATGTTACCACTTATTTTTAGCGATTTACTGAGGAAGTATGGGCCCTCTAATCTATTTACTTAAGGAGGACTCCACCTAATGTTTTTGTAATCAAGTTTTTTATAGAAATAAATTAATTTTAATTTTATTAACATATGTGCATATTTTGCAGTTCCAATAATATTACAAGCAAACCTGTACGTTTATCTGCGTCACCGTAAGATTGTCAAAATTTTAGTTTATAACCTAACGCGTTAGTTTGTATCGACAAATTTTAAACCAGGCCGTCAGGGTTTAGAATTTACGTTTATTTTGTTCTTACATTTCATATACATGTAAATGTAAGGTATATACATATATATATATATATATATATATATATATATATATATATGTTACGGCTAAAGCTAGGTGTGAAACTAAACTTAAGTTTAGTCGGCTAGTCTTAAGATTAATTTCGAGCCTCGGCTAATGTCCGATATAATGTTCGTTGCGATAAATGATTTCAACATTAGTCGGCTAAACTGCAGTTTAGCCTCGACGCTGTTGATGCTGAAGATGCGTGGGAAAATATGGTTGATATTAGCCGACTAAACTTAAGTTTATTTTTCAGTATACCTAGGCTAGAATAATTGATGATAATGATTCGGCAGCCGTAAACACTGCGGTAGCTTAGGTGAAAGATAAAGGGGTGAGCAAAACGAAGCCCCCTTTATCCTTCTTGTTAGGTTGAACATGTAAAAACAATTAAAAATATTTACCTATACTAGTCTTATCATAGTTTCTGTTGTTCTAACATGTTCAACCTAACACGAAGGATGAAGGGGACTTCGCTTCGCTCACCCCCTTTACCCTTCACCTAAGCTACCGCAGTGTTTTGCTCTGATATTAGAAATAGCTTTCTCATCTGAATAAAATTACCCCGCCCCGCTCCCTGCAGTCGCACGAATACTTCGTTTTCAACATTATCTAACTAATGTCCAACATTAACCGAAACGCATCGGCTAATGTGCAGTCTAGCCGATTAAAGATGACATCCATTATCACAAACGCACATGACTTCGGACATTAGCCGAGGCTCGAAATTAATCTTAAAACTAGCCGGCTAAACTTAATTATAGTTTCACACCTAGCTTTAGCCGTAACTTATATATATTAGGGCGAAAGCTAGCTAAGAAACTAAACTTAAGTTTAGCCGGCTAGTGTTAACATTAATTTCGAGCCTCGGTTAATGTCCGAAATAATGTTCATTGCGATAAATGATTTCAACATTAGTCGGCTAAACTGCAGTTTAGCCTCGACGCTGTTGTGGCTAATGGGTGAGAAAATATGGTTGACATTAGCCACCTAAACTTAAGTTTATCTTTCAGTATACCTAGGCTAATGTTGAAAAATTACCGTCATAATCTGGAATAAGTGATGATAATGATTCGGTAGCCGTAAACACTTTGTTAGCTTAGATGAAGGATAAAGGGGGTGAGCGAAACGAAGCCCCCTTTATCCGTGTTAGGTTGAACATGTAATAACAACAAAAAATACTTATACTCGCCTTATTATAGTTTTTGTTGTTCTTACGTGTTCAACCTAACACGAAGGAGAAAGGGGGCTTCGCTTTGCTCACCCCCTTTACTCTTCACCTAAGCTACCGCAGTGTTTTGCCCTGATATTAGAAATAGCTTTCTCATCTGAATAAAATTAGTCGTTCCCCGTAGTCGCACGAATACTTCGTTTTCAACATTAGCTAACTAATGTCCAACATTAACCGAAACGCATCGGCTAATGTGCAGTCTAGCCGATTAAAGATGACATCCGTTAGTTATCACAAACGAACATGACTACGGACATTAGCCGAGGCTCGAAATTAATCTTAAGACTAGCCGGCTAAACTTATGTTCAGTTTCACACTAACACGGCCTCTCCTGACACCCTGGCGTCCTCGACAGGACTCTTAGGCAGATGAGGCGTTGAGCAGGGCCCAGATGCAGGGTGTAGAGGATGGACCCGGCTGATCAAAGTCTCGATCACCGCTTGGATCAACTTCTTCATCAGTCGGATCTGAAATCACCCATATGTACGCTACGTTACAAATCACAGTGGTCGCGAGCAGTTTTACCCGTGTTAGTTTGTTAAGGTTTTGTTTAGTTGCCCACAGCCACACTATAAATGAAGTGAAAATAGATAAGTTGAAACAAATTCATTTCCGATTTTATTCAAATCACAAACAAATAGCCCCAGATATAAAAAGACCAACATTCATGCACCACAACACCATTGGCATTTATGAAAAGAAAACTGGGACATGGTGTTAAGCGACGAGAGTCCTCGCCAACACTGCATAACTTAAGCACATATTTGAGTGCTAAAGTTATACTAAACCAGGCTCCTATGGGAAGTCGACACGGGCAGCGGCAGAGTATATCGTCCCGTAGCACGAGGAGTGGACTCCTGAAGTGAGCGTACTTGCTTCGGTAGAAGGTTTTTGTGAAGCTGATCTATATGACCTCTCCTCAACAGTTGCGGTGCGGCATGCTACTGGGATGCCTCTGTCGACAGCGTGTGGTTGATGTAAGAGTGTATAAGAGCTTTGGGCCGGAGGTGTTTATGAAATCTTTCGGTGCAGCTTTCTTCGAGGGTGATTTGACGCCTTCGATGGAAGGTTTTGTGAAGATAATCGACATGTCCTCTCCTCAACAGTTGCTGTGCAAGTGGAGTCCCGACACCTGCGCTGCATTCTTTGAGCTTGAGTGCACTGGTACTCAGAGGATAGAACAAACTGCAAGATATTCTCTGTTCGACAAACTGCGGGGTATCTAACGAGTGCGGCTGTAGACGGACTGCGGGACGTCCTACGTCAGGCAAACTAAGGGGTGCCTGACCAGCCCCACGAAGGGTGGTTATGCCAAGCATGTGTAGAGGACGAACTGCGGGACGTACCTGTAGGCGAGTAGACTGCGGGATGCTCGCCCTGCACATGTGTTTGATGATTCATGTAGAGGACGGACTGCGGGACGTTCCTATGGCCAGACAGACTGCGGGATGTTTGCCCTGCATGATGGCGTGATGAATGATATGGATCCATGAGAAAGAAGAATGTGTATTGACATAAGATAGCGATGAGTGTACCAAGTAATTGGACAAATGATTAACATAGAAGTTCATGAAATGCGAAGACAAAATCTTTTAATTCTAAGAATCACTAGACGGAGTGTGTTTGTTTGCTGAAAGGAGGCCTTGGAAAATAGATAAATGCAAGAAAAAGGCAAAACTGGGCATATAGTCAATGTGCTTATGTGTCCTTTAAATTTTAGATGACGACCAGCTGCCCAGTACTTCTGCTGCCAGCATCGCTGTCCTGCCGAGCGCCGCCGCTATGCTCGTGCCCCATGAGCCGCAAGACAGCGCTTCACCTTCTACGAGCCGGAACCAGCATCGTTGTCCTGCCGAGCACCACCGCTGTGCTTGTACCCCAAGAGCCGCAAGATAGCGCTTCAACTTCTACGAGCCGGAGCCAGCGATCTCAATGCCGATGCCGGAGACTGAACTGAGAGCCTTATGTCACAGTGGAAATTTTCCTGATTTACAAAGGGCTGCATTTGCCATGGGAGTCGCCATTTGATGTGCAAACGTTTACACCTCTGTCATTGGTGTTGTGGTGCACGAATGTTGGTCTGTTTATTCTATCTGGAGCTATTTGTTTGTGATCTGAATAAAATCAGAAATGAATTTTCTTCAACTTATCTATTTTCACTTCATTTATTGTGTGGCTGTGGGCAACTAAACAAAACCATAACAAACTAACACGGGTAAAACTGCTCGCAACCACTGTGATTTGTAACGTTGCATACATATGTGTGATTTCAGATCCGACTGATGAAGAAGTTGATCCAAGCGGTGATCGAGACTTTGATCAGCCGGGTCCCTCCTCTCTTCAGGAGAGGCCGTGTTAGCGGTTTCAGAAGACAGCCGTGGGGCAGGCAGCCGCGCTTATATAAAGCGCAGCGCAGACCGTGCGCCACGCACCCCATATATATCATATACACATATATCTCGCCCCAAAGGGTAAATTTCAGGTAGAAAGCCTTCAGCATATACCGAGGCCATGGCCCAAAGTAAAGTCTTAGAAAGACAACTGCAAACATAAAGGGTTTTTTTTAGTCCGTATACCACACGAGCTGATGCCCGCTCAATATGTGGGGCCCGGACATAGCAGGGAGGTCTGACTCCTGGGCATGGATAATTCCATTTTTACCCCCTAAAAAAAAAACGCGCCACGCACTTGCCCAGCCGTCGTCATAGATTTAACACCTCGCCATTATTGTTGTCGCACTGTCCGATATCTTTATTCGGTTTCATAATTTTTATTAGAGTCCACACTTGTTCAAATTATAATCGCTCAGGTTCGGCCGTGTTTCTTTTTAAAAAATCATCTCAGCCTCTGGTTTCTAAATATATATATATTTCTGGAAAAGGAGAGATAGTGCTTCTTTAGCCGGTTTTTGAATATATTTAGAGATATATCCTGATAGTTCCTGATAGGACTGATCCCGGACAACGAGAGCCGGGATCACGCCCTCTGGGAACGTAGGCTATACACGAACGAGAGATCGGAGATGCTAGATCCACTGACGAGGACAACGGTCGGCCCAGTATTCCACGAGGAGCTAGTTTCTTGCGACCAGAACTTCAAGGCGTTGCGCAAGTTTCCGCACTCATACCACACCTAGAGAAGAATATTTGAAGATTGAGGACAGCAGTGTACAATGTGGTACAGTTCGAGGCTGAGTGACGTGTTGTGTTGTCGAGCCCCATTTGAGGAGGTCGAAAGAATAGTATTGTATGGCCTGCCCAGAAAGGGAGAAAGACCTGGACGCACTTGTAGGGCATCAAGAAACTGCATGCGTGAAAGAGCCGAAAGCATGTAGCGCATAACAGTGCCCAAGATTCGGTCGGTAAGCCGCGAAGGCATGAAAGACCATGTGGTGGTGGAGGGAATGTTCCTGATATTGCAGGAAAGCTCATTTCACAGTCGTATGGCTCGGATTCTGAACCTGTGCTCATAGGCTGCAGTGGAGCGATCTGGAGCTTTGAGCATAGACGCCATATGAGTTCTCCGAGGCCTGCTTGAAGAAAGAAATTCGAAGCGATCACGCAGGAAGTTAGGGTAACGAGGGACCCACAAAATATTATAAAGGAAACACAAGATATGAGAGTCCCGTCGAAGCCGAATCAATAGCCACTTCAGCTCCTTTCGACGCTAAGATACGTGGTCATACTTGCGCAGTCTGAAGATGAACCCAATCCCTAGATTTTGAAGTCGTTCGAGTATGTTCAGTTGTTCTTCATTTGCGCTGACCCAGCAAACATCAGCATAATCAATGAGGGGAAGAAGAAGTGACTGAGCAAGAGTTATTTTGGTCCGGCCAGGAAGAAAGTTCTGAAGTCTCCTGAGAGAGTGAAAGGTTGCGTAAACTCGCCTGTTGACCTCATTAACATGCATTGACCAACACAATTTATTATCGAAGATGACACCCAGGTTTTTAGCTTTATCGCTATAATCATGGCCTGGGACTTATTCGGATTAACCAGCAACCCAAATGACGATGCCCATCCACTAATACCAGCCAAGTTAGCGTTCAACGCCACTCTTCAATTATATGTATATTGTACCTACGCTTCACACACGAAGTTTTTTTTATCCAATTCACAAAAAGACGCAGGTGACAAACTACTTTGTAGTATGTAATAAAACGGTATTTACCTATTTGCCATCGTAATCCAATCCACTTCGGAGACGCTCTTTGGCAAAGAGGTGGACATTGTATCTACTGTAGGTTTTTCAACTCACAAATATTTCGAGGAAACTACAGAATTATAGTAGATTGATCGCATTAAACTGTAGTTAATGTTTAACAGGTAAAAACTTATTTAAGTCAATAAATAGATCTGATTGAGATTTCCGCTAGATCCGGATCTGGTAGAGAATAATAATTTTCTTCAGCGTACGTACCAGTACCTCTTCTTTAGTTATTTCTCCATATTCACGAGTAATTTCAAAAAGTGGCCAAGTGCGAGTCGGACTCGCTTGCATTTTTCCTTTTGGAAGGGTCTATCTTTTTAACGATTTACTTACTTTGAGGAAAAATGGTTTCAGAAACCTCAACGTCACCCCATACATATAGGTATGACGAAATGAAACTGAACTGAAACAAAAACAAAATTTTTGTTTCAGTTCCATGTATGGGGAGCCCCGATTAATTACTTAATTTTTTCAATTTTTGTATAAAAATCTGTTTACAGAATACCATAGCGGTTCATCGAACATACCAAGTTTCAACTGTGTTGTCAGTTGCTGTGACATACGGACGGACGGACGGCCAGACAGACTTGACGAAACTACAAGGGTTCCTTGTTTCTCTATGGAACCCTAAAGAACTATATTTGTATCTTTTGGGTGAAGTTAGCGAGAAATCACCTGCGTCATTAAAAAGGCGAGGGAACTTTGCCGCTACTATCGACCATCGTGCGCCAGATATAAATTTAAAATGGCCTATCATTCCAAGAGGCTGGAGCTAGCTCTCACGTTGTCGTCCTTCTTTCACTACGGGCCTTCGACTCGAAAACTTTCTGTACTAAGTACTAAGCCTACTAAATGGGTACTATTTAAACGTACCATTGTTAATTCAGTTTTTCATAGTCAATAGTCAATAGTCAAAGTACTTTATTACTGTAGATATTTACATATACTTAGCAAACGTCATTTTTTGCCTCTTCTCTACATTGGACCACTGTGGGAGAAGAAGGGCGTAGAAACTCCCACAGATTTATTTTTAGATCTCTTTTAAAACTAGGTTGTGCTTAACTAATACAAATATGAAAAATTTAATTGTTATGATTAATAAGCAGGAATAAATAATTACAAAATTATTAACAGCAAGGTCTGTGTTGAGCCAGATTAACCCCATACAGTCCTGTCATTTAAGTAATCTTAAACATTGTAATATCCCTTTTTCGACAAAGTCGCTTTAACATGCTTTTTAAATTGCTCAAGTAAACAAAAATGCATTCTTGGTCTGACAAAATAACTGAATGCAAGGCTGGAAATCTGAAAAACTGCAACTTGAAAACTCAAACGAGCGTTAAATTTTGTTGTCCCCATACAAGAAGGGATTTTTATATACACTACGTGTCATTGAAACAACTTATGACCTTATACACCCTAACTTTTTTTTTACAATAAAATATATTAAAAAAAAATGTCAGATATTGAAGAAAACATTTGAGATTTATTTTTGTGTCATTCATTTCCAACAAATTCACAATTCTGTGGTGCGTGCGTGCGGCCCGCGAGCACATGATTAAATAAACGGAACAGAAAGAAAGGTTGATAGAATCACGACGTCGTATGTAACCTACTACAAGCATACGGCATATATCATCTAGCCCCTGTGTCGCGCACGCGCCGCCTCCTGATAAAACCAGTTTACGCTCGTCCGGGATGTTGACAAACGGTGGGCCTGCACTGCAGAAATCACGTATTCTTTGTTTCATCATCTACCTTATCGAATTGTTTTAAGTGCAATAAACAGCAAATAGTTATTAGAGTGTTAAGCAGTGTACGTTTTGGAATAGTACAATGGTTGTTTACTGTACTGTTTGTATGAAAAATACGAGGAAACGAAAAAATAATTCATACTTCATTAATCCCAAGTAAATGAATACCAGATAATACCTATCGCACAAACCGTATTATTTGGTTAGGTAGTTAATTGTTATAAGTAAATACTTATAACAATTAACTATATAACTATAATAAAATTATTACATAACAAATTGGGTGAATCCAAAAATATTTTGCTCTTTGGTTTCCGAATAGTCATTTGCATATGCATATATTCACGGCTATATTCCCATAAAGGGGTAGCCAGAGCTGCAGGATCAGTGTAATGTAAGTGTTTATAGGAACAGTTAGTGAGCAGCTCATCACCTAACCAAAGCAGCCCTCCCTGATTCCCTCAGTCGTCTTTTAACATCATAACAGTTTACATATTTTGTATTATTCTCTTTTGCTATCCCTACTAAAATAGGTAAGCATTTTGCACGCTCCTTCAAAGGTTTGTCTTTGTCTATTCCTTACTCATATGCCGCGAGTTCAATAAAATTATCCGTCACACTTTTTAAGGTAGATTATTTTTTTAAGTTACCATAGCAAAATCATAAGTACCTATTTCGAAATAAACAAAAGAAAGAAATAAATCAATGGAAAGATTAAGTAAAACTAAAATTTAGGTAAGGTACCTAATAACTACAAAACATCGCAACAATCTAGGCACTTCAAGTTTCCCGCCCAATATATAATATTTAGGCTATTATAACGTATGTATTTTCGCTTTTGTAGGATTATGATGTATCTGTTACGAAGTAACTATTATCTAATATGTGGCTTAGCTATAAAGGGACAGATCAACAACAATATTTAACTCTTTTCGTCAATAATATGACTTATATTTAAATTCAGGGAAATCGACTCTGCTCATGATTCTGAACAAACTAGTTTCTCATTATGCGTTTATTCGCTACCACGTTGTATAGGTACATATTTTTTAATACATCCTTCGTTTTTCAATTAATTTTATGCAGGATGCAGGATGTTTAGGTTTTTATCATGCTGGGGTGATTATGGACAACATACCAAACTATATTTTTTTTCGAATTATGAAGCTAGAAAAAATATTCTCGCCTGTAACGTTACAAATAAAAAATAACACCCTTAAACTGCACCTTTCTTTTACTTGTCCTATAAAATAATACTCACAACTCGCTTGTCAGAATGAAATGGAAGCACATTCGATTTCATAAAGAGTGAAACAATGTCTCCATTTTGAGCTTAAAGGAACACTGATTGATAAGTATTCGACGACCTCTGTGGGGCGCTGCGGTTGTGGCTCTGCCTACCATGCGAGAGGTCCCGGGTTCGGTTCCCGGCCGGGATAAAGAAAAAAATATCCCCAGTGTTTAATATTTATGCTTCGGAACGCACCGGTTTTCGTTGCGCGGATCGACCGCGAGTGATCGGGACATCACTAGCGGAAACGGAACTGCAGCTGTCACTTGTACAGAAAAGAGATGACGAATTAGAGGTTACTTTTCTTGTCGTGAGAGAAAAAATGTCTGCACATGGCGTCGGGCTTTGACTGTATGTTAGTGTAACAATTGTCTAACACAGGTGTCGGGCCCGGTCGGATTGTTAACCATAATAATCGTCGGGAAATAAGTAGATTCACGTCAGCGGAGTGAGTGATTCGTGGTGTGAAGGTTAAAGTTGTTCGGTTCCCAACTCGTCGCTTCGGACAGCGACTCCTCGTGTCGGCAAGCAACACGCCGGCGACAGCATCGGGCTACGACGAGAGTAAGATTCGGTCCCTCCCCCCCCACACCTTGCACTCCTTATCCCGTATTCCTGTCTCGAATTGAGCTCTCGAATTCCTGTCTACGGCGTCAAAGGTCAGTACCACTTGCGATTCTCCCTGTGCTGGTCAAAACCACCCCCTCAAGATTCCACGCCGTTCGGCTGAGGCGTGGAATTAAACATTTTGGTAGCAGGCGTGGTTTCCTAGTGGGAAATCATCGATTCACGGACGGTCGTAGGGTTGTTTTTTTGCCACATTGTAGTTGGGAGAAAAGAATATCTCAGATTGGCCGGCAATCAGTTGTGAGTGAGTCTGTGGTCGGTATACCACAATTAAAGTTCATTTTCGGTTAGTGAAAGTATAATTGTCAATTTAGTTAACAATTATTATAAATTTGTAGTCGGAAACTACTCGGTGTGCATAAGAAACAGTCATTCGGTCGGACTATAGTACTGCAGTCGGGTTCCATAGCATTGCAGTGTTATTTCGGATTACAGAGCAGGGTCAGGCTATTTAAGGGGTATTAAGCTGATTTTGCTGACCTCAGTAGAAGTGTGGGTCATATCGGAGGGGTCACTTCTAGAAGGTTCACGGCTACCTACATTATATTAAAAATAGCTTGGATTTCGGAATCCAGTGTGGTTTAGGGTGCTATATTGTTTAGGTTTATAGTCTCGGAGCCCACCACTTATTATTTTTTAATAAATTTTATTTTGTATTGTTTTTATAATCAATTTTTGTGGGTTATTTTTGTATTGTGTTTTATGGTGGCATTCTCTAATTGATTTAGAGTGAATAGTTATAAGGTGTATGTCCACAGGGCGACCATATTTAATACGTTTAGGATTTAATTGTTTAGTGATTGCCTTAGTTTTGACAACTTAGTTTTAATTTCTGTGCCCAGCGCTGACGGGCAAGTGCTGGTCTCTGGCTACACTTAGTTCGGTAGTGAAGTAGAGGACCAGAAACAATTGAATCGGTAACCATGGCACCTTCGCCCTTGACGGCACTGCGGTATGGTGTCCGTGAGGAGATGAGATGGCTCGCCCATACTCACAAGTATGTGGAGCGACCTGACATGGACGATGTCCTGCTCAAGCGTTGGGAGGACGCAATGACACGCGTCGGGAAGGTGTGTCGGCTGGCTGCGGAGGCTGAGGCTCTCGGGCTTACGGATGAAGCCTCGGTGGCTGCGGTGAAGCAGCTCTGCGCGGATGCTGACCAAGCGATGGAATGCTTGGGTGACATCGAGCGTCGCGCGGAGAAAATTAAGCGGTCGCGAAGGAATAACCGTGGGGAGGGTAACGGAGACCCACCCCCGAAGGGTGTTGTTGGACGGCTGCCACACCTGGAGATTCCGGCCTTCAGTGGGGCAATTGATGAGTGGCCGGCCTTCATTAATTTATTTGATAGTTTGGTCCACGGTCGGGACGACCTGGACAACGCCTACAAGTTGGCCCAACTCTTGATGGCACTGTGGGGTGAACCGAAGGAGTTGGTCGGTCACCTAACGGTCACGGCGGGCAATTATGAGATAGCCCGGTCCATATTGTTTGACCGCTACCAACACAAACGGCGGTTGGTTGATGCGCAGCTGGGGAAGCTGTTTAGCATCCCTAAAGTAACCCGGGATGTTGACATCCGAGTACAGGTGCTCAACCCTGTGCTGGTGGCCACTAAGGCCCTTCAGAACCTTGGTCTTCCGGTAGACCAATGGTCATACATTGTTTTGTACATGGTTTTGTCACGGTTGCCTGCAGCTTTTCAAAGTCGGTTTGACCAGCTGCATGGGGGCTGTAGCTCGGAACTGCCCACGCTCGTCCAATTGACGGATTTTTTTGGAGGGTGAATGCAGGCGATGCGACACACTGGATACGGAGGCCAGTGTGCAGCGCCAACCCGCGCGGATGCGGGAGGGGCCGCGCCCCCCGCCCCCACGGGGGGGTGGGCGGTCGAAACAATTTGGCGCTTTGAATGCCGCGCCGTCGGGTGACGGCTGTGTGCACTGCGACAGTGCCGGTCATGAAGTGACCAGTTGCGCCAACTTTAAGGCGCTCGGGGTAGCTGCCCGCAGGAAGATAGTCTTCTGCCACCGATTGTGTTTCGGTTGTTTTGGGGCCGCACCCGCTGAGCGAGTGCTCACGCGCGTTCCCCTGTGAGTGCTGTGGTGGCAAGCACCACATCGTGTTGTGCCTGAACCGGTCAGGCCCTTCGGACGGTCACCAGGGCCGGACTCAGGTTGGTCGGCCACAGGGCCCAACCAGGGCCGGACCCAGTCCCCCTCTGGGCAACGGGAGTCACCAACGGGGTGACTGGGGTACCCGCGGACGGGACCCCCCCCGAGGGGAAGGGGGCAGCGCGGGGGGTAACATGCGGGATAGCCGGGGTTCGGTCGCCGCTGTCCAGGGTCAGCGAGGACTTCGGGCCGCTGGCTCACCGCGTGTTACGGGCGGGTGTCAGATGGCACCTATGAGTGGCGCGAAGGCTGGGAGCCCACCACCTTCTGTGCCACCCTGCCCGTCGCTCTGGGAGGCGAACAGGGAGGCGAACAGTCGGATGTCGCCCCCATTCCTAGAGCGCCCCAGGTTGGATCCGCTCTCCCCCCTCCATCCACGGTGGCCACCGGGCACACCGTACACCGTCCGGTATGGTCGGATACCGGGACAGCGAGGGGCCTATTATGCGGGTTGGGACCCCCTGATGTACATACGGTCTGATATGCCACCGGCATATCAGCAGCCGAGTTACCAGTCCGATGGAGGTCTCAGCGGGTTCGGATCCCGCGGAGGTTCCCGCTAGGGACACGCCGCCCACTTACAGGGTGTCGCCACTCCACAGACGGTCATGCTCCCCACCGCCTCTGTGATAGCGTGGAGTTCGGACGGCAAATCATGTGTGGCACGAGCACTATTGGACTCGGGGGCCCAGGGGTGCTTAGTCTCGTGCAACCTTGTAAGACGGTTGGGCATTTCGGTAAGGGAGTATCCACATTCCATTCGGGGAATTGGGAACACGGAAGTCGGTTCCGTTTAGGGAGTATGTCGGATTACTCTCTCGTCACGGGTGGATTCATCGGTGAATCTGACGTTTACGGCATTAGTCATGCCTAATGTGATGGGCTCACACCCTCACGTACGGTTGTCGCCCTCGGTGCGACAGTTGGTCGCTGGGTTGTCACTGGCTGACCCGGAGTTCGATATTCCGGGCCCAGTAGACATTTTACTGGGTGTTGATGCCTTGAGATACCTGTTAGTGCCAGGTGTCCACGTGTTGCAGGCTACTGGTCTGGTTTCGGTCAACACCAGACTGGGCCATGCGGTAATGGGTCCGGTCATGCCGGCTGCCCCACGCCTAGCGACTCGTAGTCCCTTATTCGGTTCTGTACTCTCGGAGGTGATACAGAAGTTTTGGGAGGTGGAGGAACCACTTACGGTCCGCCGGTTGGACCCGGTTGAAGAAGAGTGTGAACAGTTTTATCGGAACAATACTGGTCGCCTTCGGTCAAGTCGATTTCTCACACGTCTTCCATTCCGGAGTGATCGCCCACCGCTGGGCAGTTCACACCATGCAGCCGAGACGCGGCTTCTGCCGATGGAACGACGCACGAAGCGTGACGGGATTTTCCGGCAGAAGTACGTCGACTTCAATTGAAATGACACTGAACTCGCGTCCGTCGTGCCCGCTCAGTTTGGATCCAAATGATTTGGAAGCGTTGACGCCGGGTCACTTCCTGATAGGTCAGCCCCTTAACGCCCTGCCAGAATACCCATTCGGTGATGTTAAGTTAAGTCGGTTAACTAGGTGGCAGATGTTGCAGCAGATGGCTCAAGATTTTTGGAAACGGTGGTCCCTTGAGTACTTGCACATCTTGCAGCAGCGCCTTAAGTGGACTGACCGGACGAGCCCCCCTCAAGTCGGTGATTTGGTGCTGATTAAGGATGCGAACCTGCCATCATTGAGATGGAGACGAGGACGGATCGTCAATTTGTACACGGGTCGGGATGGCACGCCTCGATCAGCAGAAGTCAAGGTGGGGGACTCGGTCCTCAAGAGAGCGGTCGCAACACTTTCTCGCCTTCCTATTGATTAGGGACAGGTTCAACCCTGTCCGGGCGGGTGCCTGTTTAATATTTATGCTTCGGAACGCACCAGTTTTCGTTGCGCGGATCGACCGCGAGTGATCGGGACATCACTAGCGGAAACGGAACTGCAGCTGTCACTTGTACAGAAACGAGATGACGAATTAGAGGTTACTTTTCTTGTCGTGAGAGAAAAAATGTCTGCACATGGCGTCGGGCTTTGACTGTATGTTAGTGTAACAATTGTCTAACACAGGTGTCGGGCCTGGTCGAACGATTATTATGGTTAACAAACCATAATAATCGTCGGGAAATAAGTAGATTCACGTCAGCGGAGTGCGTGATTCGTGGTGTGAAGGTTAAAGTTGTTCGGTTCCCAACTCGTCGCTTCGGACAGCGACTCCTCGTGTCGGCAAGCAACACGCCGGCGACAGCATCGGGCTACGACGAGAGTAAGATTCGGTCCCTCCCCCCCACACCTTGCACTCCTTATCCCGTATTCCTGCCTCGAATTGAGCTCTCGAATTCCTGTCTACGGCGTCAAAGGTCAGTACCACTTGCGATTCTCCCTGTGCTGGTGAAAACCACCCCCTCAAGATTCCACGCCGTTCGGCTGAGGCGTGGAATTAAACACCCAGTTCTTGGATATTTATAAGTGTGTGATGTCGCTGTTTCTGGTTCCCACGATATATGGTATCCTAGTGTGGGGTCAGAAGCAATATATATGTCTTGTATATGTCACTGGAAAAAAATACGATCCGCAAGTTTGGAAATTTATAAACTTCCTTCTAGATTATATTAGGCTAGGTTAGGTTAGGTTAGGTTATGTTAGGTTAGGTTAGGTTAGGTTAGTATATTTATAAACTTGCGGAAAAAAAATTAGGAAATTTATAAACTTGCGGATCGTATTATTTTCCGGTGACATATATAAATGTTTATGTTATGTTATGTTTTTATCAAGCACGACAAAGTTTTATAGCATTTAAGTGGTTACGAGTGTCCATAAGTTTCATACTACTTGAAATTATATGACTCAATCAGTTAAGTGGCCCGGAAGCGATTCGCTAAATGTTATCCTCATTTCGTCTCAAAAAGGAGCACCTCTGAATTTCTTCAGTAATTTTATGAAAGGTAAAAAACGCTCAAGAATAGTTCAGTGTAGCAAAACGACGAAAACCTATTGACACTCGTAGGTACATGCTGCATTATATTAATGTGTGTGAAGATATTTATGTAAAATTAACAGATATTGTAGTTTTTCACTTTCTTTCTTTTTTTTATTATAATATACATATTGTTCGTGCCCTTCCATACTCAGTAATTTAAGAACAAGAGCTTCCCTTCAAAGTATTTCCTATATTTTGATGAAAGAGGTCAAAATATCTTTTATTATATTTTTTTGTTATTATTACAAATATCATGATGGAACATTTTATTTTCCAATACAATGCGAGTCCTATTAATGTCTATTAATAAAGTCTTTGTAATGGGCGGATTTACATACTACAGTCCGCGCCAGGAATAAGAGTGCTCGGAGAAACTGGTGGGGATTACTGCGCATGAGCACAGTTGCGGAATAATTCCGATGTGCAATATTAGGGTTAGTGTGAAGAAATATGTGTTCAGGACTTTCTTCACTTCTATTTTATCTCTGCTTGATATTTTGATGATAAGGGTATACTTATTAGTCCTTGTAAATAATGCTGAAGAAGAAGAAGAAGAAGAAATAATGGAGTTTATGTGTGTATCTGTAAATGTGTTTATGCCAGTTTTAAATCATCCACGATTTCATCAGACTCCTTTTTGATGTACCAGTTTACATCGTAGACCATTTTTCTGTTGTTGCTTGCCTTGTAAGCACTTTATTTTTCGGCATCTTCGATCAGCGAAAGATAAAGTATGCGACTGTGCTCAGGAAACGTTGAGACGTGCTTTCGATTCGCGGAACGGGAAGCGACTAATCTACGAATCAGGTGCCGGCGCTGTTTAACGCCCCCGTCGCACCTCACTTCCACGCGTCAGACACCTCTGAAAAGTGATTACTGTGCATTCAAGGACAGTGTTCTTTACTCCTGGCGCGGGCTGTACCGACGACGTCCATATAGAATATACCGCACTAAATCTGACTGTTTCTAAGAATATTTCGCTTTGCCAACGATTATTATTTACGATTGGGCTAGATATTTTAACAGACTTCAAAAAAGGAGGTTTTTAATTGTATACGGATGATATGTGTGTAATGTTTTTGAAACTGCAAAATATTTACATACCTATGTATATATATTCCTATTCACATAAATTACCTAAAACCTATATAAGTTTTATTCAGCCATATCCTTTCACATATATAAGAAGATTCAAATTACCAAACGTAAGGTATGTTATAATATAATTGCCTATTTAGTCAGCTTTTTAGTTTACAATAAAATAAAGGTTCCACTCAATTTTGATTGGTGGGTTCTTATTATATATTTATAGCATATGGATATTATTTAAAGGTGTGACCCTAAAGCCATTGATTGATAGTTATGTTATCATTTAATTGTGCGTAAAAACTAAAATTGCGCGAAAAACTGAGTGCGATTAGAAATACTGATTTTGGTTGAATTAAACACTGAATTGTGCAAAAAACTGAGAGACCCTAGACATCTGCATGAAAAACAGAAACTTAAAACCTTAATTTGAGTAGCTTTTAGTAGTTTATGTGACTGCTACATGATGGAGGGCATTAATACTCGAGAGTGGGTTTATCACTCGAGAGTTTTAATGCCTAATTATGTACCGTTACATACACTAGTTTATCTACACACATATCATAAGCTCTCTTTGATGTGTTCAGGAACCACATCTTTGACCGGCATTGTGGCATTGTTCATTGCTCTGCTGTTTTTTAGCTTGTTCTGTAGTACCAACTTCACAGACAAGCTAGGGGCGGCACGCAGGCGGGCGTCGGCGTTCGAAATTTGAATGTCATAATTTGACAAATTTTGTTACATTATGGTCATAATGTACAAATGTTCAGATAAGAAATGAGATTTTACCAAATAGTTTTACATTATGCTGGTCTTGACGTGCGGTTTTTAGACGCAGTAAAGAGGGTTCATGATACGTGTGTAGATAAAAATACAAAATGAACGTTGGATTCTGTTGTTCTTACATGTCAACCTTCGTTTAGCTCACCAATTAACGAAAATTGGCCAATGGGTGGTATTCAAAGGTATAACCGTAATTCGAGTTTTTGATTAACAAAAATACTGATTCTGCCAGACAAAATTACTGAATTTGCGAGTAGAAATCGTAAAAACAGGAAATTTTAAACAAATTCGAGGAACATAACTACGAAACTTTGTTCATATTCAACATAACCTCGATTAAAACGAAATAAGGCGATTCGATAGGGTTGGCCCTGAAGAATATCAAAATTTACATTAATAAACCGACGTGGGAAAAGTCAAATCTCGGTGTATAGTTAAGTATACACGTCGCTGAGTGTGTAAGACAACGCTTATTGGCTAAACTGTTCAGTATTTTATTTGCACATTTTTGTAATATTTCGCTCATATTCACTAATTTCGCTGTTCATGGTCATTCGCATACTTCGTAATTTTTTTTGCTAATTGAATTACTTATTATCGTTTTAGGTCATTTTATAATATTACAAGTGATATTTTTTTTAATACCGTATAAAATGACAAACAAAGTGGTGCAAAAGGATTATATCACATGAAATTACGCGAATTCTACGATATCCGTCAAGAAAAGCGATCACAATGTCAAAGTTTAAGTAATAAAGTGACACAACATAATGCTAAGTGCGAACACATAAAAACGTAGATTCTTACTATTATATAGATTATTCATCGTCGAATAAAAGTAAAACAATTGTGAATATCATAAATAGAGAGCCAGGTAAAACAAAATCCGGAGACCATAGCTATTTACTTAAGATTGAAGATAAACTAATAACTTCCAACGATAACATCGCGGTAGCATTTGAACAGTTCTTTACAAATGTTCCGATTGTTAATACGGCTTCTTTAGACTCGTCACCAGATCTTGCTGCAACATTTTAAAAGTCAATGTTCAAAAGTGCAATCAAAATTTCTCATTCGCATATATTGGGCTCTATGGCATAATTAAAACATTTAAATTGTTAAATTAAAAAAAATCCGAGGATATCATTAAAAATTATTAGCTCGGTGATAGACGACCTTACCCCTCATTTAGCTAAAATCTTCAATAAATGTTGTAGATGAGAGTACTTTCCCTGATATCATGAAACACAGCAGGCTAGTTAGTACCTTTATTTAAAAGCGGCGGTAGGGATGACCCTACAAATTTCATACCCATTTTTGTTCTACCCGTATTGAGTAAAATATTTGAGAAGATCATATTGGGTCAGTTACTGGCGCAAGTAGGTAATAATAGTATGTTCTGGATCAGATATCTACAAGTGGTTTCCTACAGTAGACAAGATGTGATCCAGAACAAACAATGGGGTTTTCGAATCGATCGACTACGCACCGATCTCAGATATTGGTTCCCTCATATGTGATCCAGAACAAACAATGGGGTTTTCTAATCGCAGGACGGACGGATTGCTGATTTGTGAATTCGCAACGGAAATATCTAAAAGCGTTTCATAGGGTTCATTCGTGGACCGAATATGTTGATCCTGCACTATACAATATAACATTATTAAGACCTAAAATGTTTTTAGTCTTTCATCGATTCTCAAATGAATCGTACCGCTTTCAATATGAAATTTTTGAAACAAAAAAGTACATTACGCTTAGACAATTTACGTACTTCTGATTCAACTGACAAAGTACTTCGCCACGGTAATTTGTTACCAAATTCCATACGATGCCTAATTTGCGGCCCGTCAAACTGTGGAAAAACGAACCTGATGGTTGGTCTTCTATTGCATGAAAATGGACTTCACTTTCAGAATGTTTACGTTTATTCAAAAACTTTACATCAACCAAAATATGAATTTCTTGAAAAGGTCCTGAATATAGTTCCGAAAGTATCGTTCTTTAAATTTCAATCTAACCAACAAGTACTCAGCCCAGATGAAGCGAAATCAAACTCAGTAATTACACATATATTTGATAATGTTGCATGTGAAAATCAAAACAACATGCGTGATTATTTGCAATGGGTAGACATAAAAATATTGATAGTTTTTATTTAAACCAAACTTATACTAAAATACTCAAACAACTCGTTAGAGACAACGCAAACCTACTTGTACTTTTTAAACAAGATGACATTAATTTACGTCATGTATATGATGAACATGTTAACACGGACATGACGTGGAATGAATTTCGAGAAATGTGTTCAACAATATGGAGTGATTCTTACAGCTACTTGGTCATAAACAAAGACTGTGAAAAAAATAAAGGGTGCTATCATAAACAGTTTGACACGTTCTTTTTTTTTACTCAGTGAGCATATATAAATGTAGGTTAATTCGATAAGATCACACTAGCTCTTCAAGAGGATAAGCACACAGGATATGGAGAAAAACTCAAAGGAAATCGTAACTGCTGCCGAAGCAGTGAAGAAAAAGTTAAAAAAAATGCGTAACGTTGAATCAGAATACGGAAAGGCTTTAGAAAACGTTTTCAAGCCAGTTCTTAGCCCCCTTAATAAAATTACAAATGCTATGAGACAAACAGAGAGTAAAGAAATGGAAAATCCAATTAAAAATGAAGAGGCGACCTCTGACAATGAAGTTGATGAACCCTTTGACTGGAATATAGCCGATACGAAAAAACAGACATTCGGATCAATTTATGACACCCACGCAAAACTTAGATCGTTTAATGGAAATAGAAGACGATATTTCTGAAAAAGACTGTAATGATGGAAATGAATCTAATATATCAGAAAAGTCTCTCGAGTCTGATAACAGCAGTCTTAACCAAAATTGTTCGTCATGGTCACTTACATCCGAGTACTTAAAGAATACTCCTTTTGGGATAAGAGTCGACCGAGGAAAACTTAAGATGGGGTCAGCCAAGGTTACTATTACTGAAAAAACCATTACAGTGGGAACACATGGTTACAATAAGACCTGCGGATTGATGAAGTTGCTAACTACCCAATCTCCAGACTTAGTAGGTATAACCAAGGAAGACCTGATGAATTATAAGTTAATGTTGCTGGAGACAAATGCGCACAGACGAGATTATCATCCAAGTTAACCAATAAAGAGCAACAAAGGAATAAAATACTTAAATATTATTAAACCTCTCTTTAATGTTAAACATGGTAGCAATAACATCCAAGGTTCTGGTTTACCAATACTGAAAAAATGGAAGAAAAATGTTGACTATGTCTACTGGGATGATCCAAACGAGCTAGTGGAAAGGTTAAAACTACTTATTGCATCTCGTGACGCTGGAAACACTGGACTTGATAATGAGATAATTTCCATCATAGAAGAACTTAAGGAAAGTGGTCTGCTTAATTAGAATAAATAATCCTGCCTAAATTATTGATGTGTACTTCATTGTCAACCTCTCTACTAATAACTCGAGTATCCTAGCTCGGTATTATGAATATTGATAAATTCGGCCAGCATGTTCATAAACGTTTACGTTTATCCGAATTGTTTGATTTTACTGATAATGCGTTGACTAAAAATGAAGAGGGACATTTTGATCTTCAATCGTCTCGATTAAAAGGTTTACAGTCACCACACGAATCACACGATGCCGTCAATAAGGAATACGTTGATAAAAAGATTAATGATCTACGGAAAGATGTTCAATTTTTACTGAACGAATCATTGAAAGATGTTAGAGGTGTCCTGAATAACTTTATAAAGGATGTTTATTCGAGGAGTGAATTAGATATCATCATCAAATCGTTGACTAAAGATGAAGCAGCAAGTGGTAAACGAAATTCATAAAAATGCAAGAAAAAATTTTGTTCGTCTTTCAGTCCTTCTCAGAGGAATTGATGATTTGTGGCAGGCAGATTTGATTGACGTTATTTCATTGAAGACTTACAATCATGGTTATAAGTTTATTCTTATAGTGATGGATTGCTTCTCAAAATACGCGTGGGCTCTACCCCTCAAAACTAAATCTAAACAAGAAATGTATAAAGCCTTCGCAAGTATCTTGGAGAATAGTGGAAGACGACCAAATAACTTACAGACGGATATGGGAACTGAATTCTATAACGAAGAATTCAAAAAACTGATGAAAATCTACAAAATAAATCATTATTCTACATATTCGGTTAAAAAAGCATCTATAGTGGAAAGGTTAATCAGAACATTAAAATCACATCTGTATAAGTATTTTAGTCTCAAAGGTAATTACAAGTGGGTGGGTGGACCATTAGAAAATGTTGTTAATTCTTATAATCACTCAAAACATCGTGTGACGCAACAGGAGCCCGTGAAAGTAACTAAGTTGAACGCACACAGAGTATTAGAAAATATTAAAAAATTCCATAGTAAACCTAATCATCACGCAAAAAACCCAAATTTTTGTGTTGGTGATCACGTGAGAATAAGCAAGTACAAAGGATGTTTTCAAAAAGGTTATACACCCAATTGGTCGACTGAATTATTTGTTATCAAGAAGGTAAACAGCACTATTCCTATAACTTATTTGATTGAAGATATCCGTCAACAACCGATTTCAGGATGTTTCTACGACCAAGAACTCCAGAAAGCTAAATATCGTGATGTATACTTAATTGAAAAAATCATAAGGAAAAAAGGGAATAAGTTATTTGTTAAATGGTTAGGTCTAGATAAAACTCAAAATAGTTGGATTGATAAAAAGACTGTAGTATAAAACGTAACCTTAGTCTATAATCAGTTATGCAAGGTGGAGGTCTAGTTAACAGTCTGATAAATAATTTACCTTTCGAGTTACATCTACCTGGCTATAATTATTGTGGTCCTGGAACAAAGCTGGTGAAGCGATTAGCACGAGGTGACAAGGGCATTAACACATTGGATGACGCGTGTTTGCATCACAACATAGCTTATACGAAATTCTCGGATTTAGAAAACAGACATAAGGATGATTTAGATTTATTTAATATGACGAAGCAGAGACTTCGATCGAAAGATGCTAAACGTGGTGAAAAGATTGCGTCATGGTTGGTTAATAAAGTAATGAAGACAAAGCTGAAAACCGGCTCTGGAATACAAAAGTTTAAAACTATCGTATCTAAAATAAAAGGACATCTTCAGAAACTGAAATCTAAAAATAGTAATAGTGCTATTAAATATGCTTATGCTGCGGTAAAAAAAATTATTGATGGAGGTACCAAACACAATATAAGGAAACCGCGAATTATTCCACTCCCCAAAAGTGGGGGCATTCTTCCCTTGATACCAATCTTTGCCGGGTTGTCTGCTTTAGGAAGTCTTGCTGGAGGGGTAGCTGGAATAGCAAAAAGTGTTAATGATTATAAAGATGCTCAAGAACGTTTGCGTGAATCTAAACGTCACAATCAAGTGATGGGAGTCAATTTCAGTGGGTAAAGGATTATACATAAAACCTTACAAAAAAGGTAGTGGCCTGTTTATTAAAAATACGAACGTGTCTTCAAAAAACTAATGAAAAGGCTACCTAAACATGCTCTAACCAATGTGAATATAATCGCATATGCTAAAGAAATACCATATTTTCGCGGAGTCTACATAAAAGATGCTTTGCCAAGAAAACCAAGAAGTATAGAATGTGGTGTTATAAATTTAGACGACTCCTACAATGAAGGGACGCACTGGGTAGCTTACATAAAACTTAATGAATACTATGAATATTTTGATAGTTTTGGAAACTTGAAGCCTCCGGCACAAGTTGTGAAATATCTTAATACTCCTAATTTGTATTATAATTATACTAGATATCAGACTTATGATAGTGTCAACTGTGGTCATTTATGTTTAAAGTATTTGCAGGATTTTTGGAATAAACATATAAATAATTGATGTAAGCGTTTATTTTCACCATTGTTATAATGTCGTTCACCCTATCAATAACAGGCAACAAATCACTTTTAACAACGAATTATTCTCCTACATTACAACTAGAGGGAGAATATGAGTGTGCTTTACTATACCTATCCACCTTTAATTCAATTCCAAACGTTGATAGTAAAAACAATAAGTTTTATTATAGCGAAAACGATGTTATTGAACTTCCTGAAGGAGCGTATGAATTGCAAGATATAAACGATTACCTCAAAGGAAAATTAAAAGATATTAACTTTAATTTATCGTGTAACAATAATACATTAAAAACCTATATCTTCAGCACCAAAACTATTCATTTTGAGAAAGAAAATAGTCTTGGAAATTTATTAGGATTTGGTAATCAGACGCTCAAAGCTAATATATTACATGAATCACAACATCCTGTCAACATTCTTTCGACGACTGTGGTGAGGATTGAATGTGATATTGTAAGCGGATCATATATAAACGGCATATCTAGTCACATTATACATGAGTTTGCGCCAAACGACCCACCAGGATATAGAATAATAGAAATACCAAAGAACGTTATTTATTTTCCCGTTAACCAAAAGAATATAAACAGCTTAAATATCAGAATATTGGATATTGAAAATAATTTAATTAATTTACGTGGTGAAGAAGTTCAACTGTATTTACATCTTAAGAGAAATGATCGAGTTCAATAAAACCTTACCAACACAACACAAAATAATTAGTCACACTTCAATCTCTCGCAAGGAAAGAACTGGGAAGAAAAAGAA
This sequence comes from Argyresthia goedartella, assembly GCA_949825045.1. Classification (NCBI taxonomy): domain Eukaryota; kingdom Metazoa; phylum Arthropoda; class Insecta; order Lepidoptera; family Argyresthiidae; genus Argyresthia; species Argyresthia goedartella. The sequence continues at coordinate 22,604,825 of OX463807.1, forward strand.
CCTAACTTCAAAAAATAAAAAAATCCTGAAATTAATCGGACTCTTAAAATGAGTAATATACTAGATATTTTGAGTGCACCTGTTTATGACAATAGCATTGATGGTATTGAGATTCATTCGTATAAACCTTACGTCACTAGTTTTAATCGTAATGATGAAATTCGTATACCAATTAATCAGCAAGATCTGTACATACTCCCGTCAGCATGCACGTTATATTTGGAAGGTGCTGTCAACATCATTAAGCGAGAAACAAAGGAAAAGGTTACTAGCGTGCAGTTTACAAATAATCCGCTTCTATTATTTTTTTAAGATTTTCGTTATGAGCTAAATGGAGTTGAAGTAGATAAAGTGAGAAACGCAGGAATTACTTCCACAATGAAGTCATTTTTGTCTATGAATGAGAATGAGTCCAAAATGTCGAAAGCGTGGGGTTCGGATATCAGCGGTACGAAAAACACGCAATCGGGGAAATTTTCAGCATCGATACCACTAAGTAATATCACGCCAGGTTCACTTTAAACAAATCAGCGACAACAGCCGCACACACACAGCTACATTGCATTCCGTATAAGCACACGCCACCACACGCACACATTGCCAAGTTTCGGGTTGTTTCGGGTGGTACGAGACGGGGCTATGCAATGCATGCGACTTGTCAACGTCATTCGTCCGGGCGGCACGTGTTAACTTGTTTGTGTGATTCGCGCGCAGATTATTATTTATTATTTTCATGCAAGATGAGTAAATATTGTGCGGTATACGGTTGCCTGAATAAGGATTCTACAAATAAGGATCTAGCATTTTTCAAAGTACCCCGAGATAAGGAAATGTGAGTATCGATCCATACTTATAGTACCTACATTGTTTGTAAAGTAAGTTTTAGGTTTTGCATCGGTGAAATGAGAACACAAAAATGCTACTTTACTAACTCTAATCGCTAATAATAATAACTTATAGGCATACGACCTTGTCTTTACAATACGTAGGTATATAAAAAGCTTTTAGATAACTTGCAATGTATGTTGTTCTACTTATGTAGGTATGTTTGGTCGGGTGGAATCTTGCAACTTAATTTTCAAGCAGATATTTTTTTAACCGATTGAGCTGTAATTTTGCATTAATATAAACTCGGGTAACAGTCCTAGTAACTATAATTACCTATAGCGTCCTACACCAAAGTATTTTTTGTTCAGCGATTTTCTTTGTGATACGCGCAGTCTAGAGGGGGGAGTTGCGGGATTCAGGGGGGTGGAGAGGGGGGAGTTGGGTTCAAATAAAAGGTTTGTTTTCGACAGAGCGAGCGAAGCGAGCAAAGCGTCTCCGTTTCATGATTGGGCAAAAATGCTTTTGTATGCATTTCTTTCAATATTTTTTATTTTTAATTGTATCTACTAATTTACATTGTTTCAGACGCTTAAAGTGGCTGAAATTGATGGACAGTGAGGATTTGATTAATTCAACTACACAATCTACACGTGTTTGTGAGATACATTTTAACCACCGGGACATCAGAGAAAATGCAGCTCGAAAATTACTAGAGAAGGGATGTACTCCATGCTTGCATCTACCAAACCTAATTAAACTAGATGAAGAAACACAGACTGAAATACGCATCACTGACTTTTCGAGCCAAACTGTTTCCAGTGCCATAGATTCCTCAAGCCAAACTACAGATTCCACTTCAGACCAAAAAACACTCACTTCGACATACAATTTTCAATGTCTTGTCCATGCTTTCCAAAGCAATATTTACAAAAACTATTTATAAGAATAAGAATTTATTTTACGTTAAGTAACAATAATAAAGCCTTCCGCACCAGCCGAAATCGCCGCAAGTACTTTTCTGTGTCAAATTTATAGATATTTATTAGAAGATCAAACGAACTTACCTTAAGTGAAGTTCGATCATAATTATCTTGTCTTTTTCGAGGAGATTTATCAGCCATGTAGTCCCAGTTCTGGCAGCAAAGGCTTCGCACGTAGTTTATAGCGCCCTCTAGGAAAAAACAAAAGCAAACTCCTGCTTTGCCTGCCTACTGGGCGCTACCCCCGCTACCCGTCATTCTTTTTAGAGTAAACGGCAACATTGTTATGGGGAATATAACGGGAAGGGAGGGACCTTAAATCTCCTCGACAAAGACAAGATAATTATGATCGAACTTCACTTAAGGTAAGTTCGTTTGATCTTCTAATTATCTTGTCTTTGTCTCAGAGATTTATCAACCATGTAGATGTTTAGAGATTAACAATCAATGTTGCTAATGAAATAAAACTTATGTTTTTACTTTGAGATAAATGTAATGAAAAAACAAACTATTACACAAACTTAACGATTATACCTCAGCAAATTGCTGTCACTGTCTACCATAGGCCTATTATAAAAGTTGGCAAATACAGAGGATTGGTCGGTCCAACCGGCTGATCTCCGAATAATATCTATGCTTATGCCTGATCGGGCTGCTGATGATGTGGATGCGTGGCGAGTGCTATGGGCACTAAATATAGACGTGTCAATGCCACTCGCTGAAAGCGTATCTTTTAACCAACGGCTAATCGTTTGCGACGTCGCCGGCCTGAAGGGTTTCTTATATGTCAAAAAAGTTTATCATTTAACGAAGTCCTGTGACTTGATGATATATTCATGTAACATTGCAAGGTTGTAGCAGGACATATACTAAGATCTTGTGAAAAAAATGGTAAATTTATTACCGGTTGAGCCCGACCAATTCCTGAAGTTTTAATTAAATCGTCAATTAATATGATAATCTTATCACTATAAATCTTAATATTACTTATCTTAATCAATGACAAAGTCTGAACTCTCTGACCTGAGGCTAATGCTAAAAGCATGACAGTTTTCTTAGTAATTAGTTCTACATTGACAGACTCATTTGATTGGCTGCTGAGATAATCTAAAACAATTGCTGGGTTCCATGTAACATTATACTTTGGGAAACAAGGTCTTAACTTAAAAATACCTCTAAAGAACCTTCTTAACTTGTCATCTTGTGCTACTTTACATGAATTAATAAAAGCTATTGCAGAACGGTGATTATTTAAAGTTCCGTATGATGATCCAGATTGAAAACAGATAGATAAAAAATCAAGTATTTGATTTACATCAGCGTTATAAAAATTACAACCCTTGTTGTGGCAGTAATCCCACCATAGCTTCCAGCTGGAACAATACTGAGATTTTGTACTGGATGTTATGGAAGCACTCATTACTTGTACTGCAGATTCTGGTATTCCCTGTATAATCAACGCTTCCCGGATAACAAGCTCACCGCCAGGGAAAGGTGGTGGTGTAACGGGTGTGTGGACCTAAATGGTGATGAAAGAAGATTTACATCCGGTCTGAGTATCATCACCTTCCCTATGCATAATGATTTGAATAATGGGTACCAAGGCTGAGAGGGCCAATGAGGAACTACCACTATGCCAGTTGCTTTATCAGAAATTATTTTATTGAGCATTTTAAGAACTAAAGCGAAAGGAGGAAAGGCATAAAAATTTATTTTTGACCAATTTATTGTAAATGCGTCGATGTCATTAGCGAACGGATCACTTTTCCATGATATGTATTTATCACATTTAGAATTTACTCGGGATGCGAACAGGTCGATATCTGGTATCCCAAATGTCTGAGTAATTCTTAGATATTCTTTAGTGTTCAATTCCCACTCTGTGTCCAAATTGATCTTTCGAGACTCGAAATCTGCTTCAGCATTCAATGAAGATTTTACATAACTGGCAAAAATAAATATTTTCCTTTCTTCACACCAGGCCGAAATATCTTTAGAAAGAGAATTAAGGTGTTAAAATTGAACACCCCCCATTCTATTTACATAGGAGATTGCAGTTGTGTTATCAACACGCAGTAAAAGGTCACAACTCGACAAGTCTTTCGCAAATGTTTTTAGGTCAAAGAATACCGCGAGTAATTCTAAGTAGTTTATGTGATTACCTCTCTCAGCCCTGGTCCAATATCCGCCAGTTCTCTCACTATTGCAAGCGGCACCCCAGCCTGTGGTACTCGCATCTGTAAATATTTCGAGAATGAAATTATTTGGTTTTATGGATCTTGTTGAGGTTAATATATTATCTCGCCACCAAAGCAAATCATCCTTTAAGTGGGATGGTATGTTCATATCTTTGTTGTAATCCTCATTGCTATCTAAGAGGGCTAAATATTTAGCCCTTTCTAGTGTCTTTGTGTGTGCCCAGCCGTAGCTTACTGCTGGGCAAGCAGCAGTGAGAGAACCCAGAAAGCGGGAAAAATCCCTTATCTTAACTACTTCTAATTTAATAATAGTGTTAATATATAGGAATAATTTTTGTCTTTTATCCACTGGAAGTTCTAAAATCATGTCCTTTGAATTTAAAATAAAGCCCAGGAATTTACAAGACTTGTTTGGGACTAGAGTGCTCTTCTTATAATTTATGATGAAACCTAAACACTCTAGGCATTCAATTGTTTGTTAAGTGTTAACTAAGGAGTCCGCTACTGAGTCACCTATACATAAAACGTCATCCAAATACCTCACAGACCTCAGCCCACGTGATCTTAGGTATGCAAATACCGGTTGAAGGATCTTGGTAAAGATATAGGGGGCCGAGCATAATCCAAACGGTAGTGCGGTAAACTCATGCAGGATGTCTCTGTGATAAAATCTCAGATATTTTCTAGAGTGCTTGTGGATTGGTTGTAGGAAGTATGCTTCCTTCAAATCAATATTTGTCATAGAGTCACCCTGTTTGATGAGCTTAATAGCCGTTCTGATGTCTTCCATTTTGAAATGACTTGTTTCGACAAATTTATTAAATTTTTTAAGATTTAATATAAACCGAAGACTACCATCGCTCTTCGGAATCAGGAAGACATCGGAGACGAACTGATTAGCAACAGGTTGACATCTTTGTATCGCTTCTATGTCCAACAAATGGGCAACTTCTCTATCCAAAATTTTAAGCTCTTGCATGGTATATTTTTTATTAGACTGACTTTCCGACGACGGCTGCTTCGGAGTTTCTAATAGTGGAATCGAGTAACCTGCTACCGTGGATAAGATGAATTCATCATTTGTAATAGTCTTCCACTCCTTTACAAAATATTGTAAGCGTCCTGCTTGTACCTGGTGCTGGATTGGAGGATCTATGGTCGCTGACGGTCGGTCTGCGAGCGGTGGCCGGCATTCGTCGCCGGAGCACCGTGGCGCCTCTGCGGCGGCGGCGGCGGCGGGCGGGGACGTGCGGGCGGTGGCGGCGGCGGTCCTCCGCGTCGGCTCGGATATACGTAGCGACCTCGTTGCGCCCCGGTCCTACAAATCATAGTGGTTGTTAGAGCAAATAGTTAACCAACTTAAGTAGGTACAGTGCCTATTAGAAAACCAAATATTGTATGTAAGTACCTGTTGAATGGGGCAGCATTCTGATGTCTGCGCATCCGTGCCCGAGCCTTGGCCGTTTAAAGAACTCGTCGTCGCCTGAGGCTCCATCATAGTTCCTGTTTTAATTATGATGTTGGATGTTTTCACCGTTTCTGTGAGATTTTCCCCGAAAAGAAAATCATCTCTTTTTCGGTCCTTTAATGCAGTGTTTTTCAACCTGTGGGTCGCGACCCCCTGGGGGGTCGCGAAGCTTCTGTAGGGGGGTCGCCAGAGGTCGAGAGAACTAGGTACTTTAGTAAAAGAAAGACAATAAAGATTATTAATATTTATTTATTTATTAAGTAAGAGAAACAAAAAATAAAATCCGAAGACCCATGTTAATTAATGCGAAGGTTGTGCTTGTTTTTTATTAATTAATGTATCCCATCGTGGATCTGTATTTGCGACACATAGAATTAAATCGTTTTCCAAATTTAAGCGATTTCTTTGCTTACTCTTTATCTGGGCCATCGATGAAAATGTCAATTCGCATAAGTACGAGGTGGCAAATGGAATCAAACACTTCAAAGCCTCAGTTGTCAATTCCGGGTATTCTGTTTTTCTCCTTAAACAAAAGGTATCCAAATTAGAAGACTTGAATTCCAAGTGTAACATCCCATCGGCAGATAATTCTAGCAGTTTCTCTTTGAGCTTATTTGGTAAATTAGCCTCATTTATAGCTGCATTTAAAAACGGATTCAAGATCCACCTCTGCCCAGTGTTCTCTGATATCTCTTGCACTGAGAAGTAATGACACAATTCTTCTTTCAAATTATCTAACAACTCTTTCATACCAAGTACATATGTCTTGATGTTTATCTCACATCCGACTTCTTCAGTTAAAGATTGTGTCGACGAAAATGAATCGAAGTTATTTTGATTTATGGACGACGACCACAAGTCATTTTTTTTGTAAAGCCATGTATTTTGTCTTTTGCAGTGATGACATTTTCATTTCGCCCTTGAAGACTTTTATTCAAGATATTTAAATCCTCAAATAAGTCAGAAAGAAAAGCTAATTTCAAAAGAAATTCCGGGGCGCAAATGAATTCAGAGTATTCTGACTTGGCCTGCTGTAAATATATTAAAAGTTCAGTACGAAGTTCCATAACTCTTGCCAGTACTTTACCTTTTGACAACCACCTAACCTCTGTATGGTAGAGTAAATTTTGGTGGAGTGCCCCCATATCTTCACAAATAATCCGAAACAATCGTGACTGCAACGCTTTTCCTTTAATAGAATTTACAATCTTTATAATAATATTTAGAACTTGGCTGTATTCCTGTGGCAAGACTTTGGCCGCAAGAGCTTGGCGATGGAGAAAGCAATGCACGCAACAAGCGTTTGGCATCTGTTCTTTCAGCCTAGCAATAAATCCACTCTTCGCACCAGTCATCGCTTTTGCTCCGTCGCTGCAAATAGCAATGCATTTATTTGCCCAATCGATATTCATATCTTGCGTAACTTCAAGGAACATGTTATGCAAACACTGACCTGTAGTATTTGTGGGAAGCGCTCTGCAAAATAGTATTTCTTCCATTAATTTATCACAGGATTCAAAACGCACAAAAGCTACAAACTGCGCACATCCCGCAATGTCCGTGGATTCATCAAATTGCAAAGATACAAAAGTGCTTTCCTTTATTTTTTCTATGACTTGATCACGAACGTCAGTAGCCATATCGCTTATCCTGCGTTGAACGGTATTGTCATATATAGCTATATCTAATATAGCTGGTAAAATCAAATTTTCGGCAATAGTGTGAGGTTTTCCTGCTTTAGCCACACGAAAAGCTACTCGATAACTAGCAAGCAACGCTTTCTCATTTAGGTTGGACATTTGCACTATACCAGTTTTTTGATGTTGAAGAGCTTGCAATTTTCTCTCAAAAAATTCCACGGGCTTATTTTTTTCATTTGGATGTTTTGTGTTAAGGTGGCGTGTTAATTTCGACGGCTTCATGCTTTCTCTTGATAAAGTTTCAAAGCAAATAACGAACTGTGGTTTATTGTCAATCACAGTAAACCCGAATTTCGAATAATTGTCGTCATAAAGACGTTTTTTCTTTGTTTTACTTCCACTACTTTCACCAGAAGTTGACGGTTCTGTTGATCTTTTCAGGAATTTATCCATGTTAAATTATTACAAATCACTACAAATGCGTAATTCTTACAAATAAAAGTAAAAACAATGTCTAACGGTCGTCAAACAATTAAACGTCGACGTGAATTGAGTGAGTATCGCGTCGTCCCGCGACCCCTCCCCCGCAACGCTCGTTGTGTCCCGCTCGTTCGTTCACTCTCAACAACTCGCCAGCTAGCCACCCACCACACTTGCCGGGCGGTCGGCATCGGCCTTGGTCGTACGTGCGTATGTGCGTAAATTGCTGCGACGTATTCGATGTATATAGATTTAAAATAATATGTTTTAAGTACATACTATGTTATGTACTTATATCCGAATCCTAATTATGGAGACGCATAAAAATACGTCGTATGGAACGAATATTTGTAACGCTGCAACATACACGTACATATATGATAAAAAAGCGAAGGGTCGGGGGGTCGCGAAATGTTTTTCCATACCAAGGGGGTCGCATCATGAAAAAGGTTGAAAAACACTGCTTTAATGCATTGCATAAAGGCTTATCCAACATCGGGATAACCATTGACCTTCTGGTATAGGTCTCTTGGTAATGCGAGTCCGCAATCAACTTGATGCAGTCATTCAGCGTACAGACCACCTCAGTGGTCCGAGGGCTTTTCTTCAACAGCTCTGTTAGGGCACTCCCCAGCACTGCCAAAGCCTTCCCCAGCTGATTCTGTTTGATGGTCATGTGTTTATCCCGAATTTTAAAAACCTCCGAGGCTGATCTCATGTTCATTATCTCCGGATTTAAAATAGGAGCCTTCATATATGGGGTGTTATTTGGAAATAGGTACTTCTTATTGAGCTCTTCCTTAGCTTCCTTCTTGAGCCCCTCTTGTAAGATCTGTTGTAGTCTTTTGCTGAGACCCTCGTGCAGGTCCTCGCCCCATTCTGTTATCTCCACCTCAAAATCCCCCAATATCTCTAGTAACTCCGGGTCATAAACGTCCTCAGGGGCGATGATCGGCTCTGCGGGCTCAGCCGGCATTGTTGGGACTGGTGTCCCACGTTCACACATTGCTTCATAGCATTCCTCGTCTTGCAATTGCAACACCGGTGTTTCAGGTAATATATCTGAAATTATCGAGAAGTAAACGTAAGTTCGATTGGCAAGTATCAGTTACATAGTAACCGCACGAAAACGCCAACATGACGTTGTACAATATGCACTTCCGCTTCAGGACAAATAGCATGAAAATAGGATTCGAATTATAAATTCGGGGTATTGAAATCTAAGAGTTATTGCAATACGCAACAGCCTGTAACGCAATATGCGTGCAAGCAAGATCTCGTATCATCAAACCTCTTCACTGACAATATGGCAGTTTGTAGGTTATGAAAAAAATGTACGGGGTGACACGTGCTTCACCGATTCATGTCGATACGCTCATGAAATGCAATATGCATTTGTTCTGTACTTAGAACCCCGAGCGTAGATGGACACAATCAACTACTTACCCTCTATTGGAGTCTCCTCCTCATCACTTGAGGAAATTCTACGCCTCTTTTGACGTAATTTCTTCTCATATTCCTTCATTTTCCTTCTGTATCGCTCCTCCTTGGTTTCATTCTTACGTTTTGGCACCTTCCGAAGGTTTTCGCGTAGTTGAACCACGTAATCACGATATTCAATATCACTAATTCTCGTTACGAAAATTTTAATTTTAAATAACCTCCCCCAACGTGCTATCGCGTGCGCGCGCACAGAACGGAATGACGGGTAGCGGGGGTAGCGCCCAGTAGGCAGGCAAAGCAGGAGTTTGCTTTTGTTTTTTCCTAGAGGGCGCTATAAACTACGTGCGAAGCCTTTGCTGCCAGAACTGGGACTACATGGTTGATAAATCTCTGAGACAAAGACAAGATAATTTTAATAAAAAATAACCATGTATAATTTTTGTAGTATAATTTTACTTGCATTATATTTAATAAAGAAATAATAACTTTTTATAATGATTTTTAATAAAGAACGGGATGTTTCAGTTTGCGTATTCTAAAAAGATCAGGCCTGAAGCGCGCCGGGAGCGAGTTTCGCATTATGTAGTCGCGTTAAAGTCGCTTTTTTCACGTTTGCCTAACTTTAGACATGATCTTTTTACAATACGCGAAGTATACCCCCTCCAAGCGGCACTCAGAGGCAGAATACGGGGCATCACCTGTAAGTAGGTACTTGTTTTACCGCGCAGCGAGCGACGAGCAACGACGCAACAAATCCGCACCGCAACCCGCGGCGCTAAGCGACAACCCTAGCCGTTTGAGCAAGAGTAGGAAGTTATCATGCGAACAGGGGCCTGCAGCCGTAGCATGCCAAAAGTCGCGCGCGTGATATTATATCAACCGCGCGCGTGTTTTGAGTCGCCAGATGCGAGCATGCCAATGCTTGCGACTCGCCACCCGTGCGCGACGCATCTTTTTATCAACTCGTGAATGCGTTTCAAAATCGTCTCCGATTCGGTGAGTGCGACTTGCAAGCTGTGTTACCATTGCGGAAGTAAACTCAAATTTATTACTGGCAATACTGAATCGGTGTAATGAATTCAAGGGACAGCACTAGCTTTCTGCTGTCTGTGGCCTGTGATATGGTCTATGACATACGACATTTACAGAAAGTCGCGCCAGTTTTTTCTCCGAAAGTTTGAAAAGTTTATCATGGATTTACATAAAAAGAAACAGTAAGTCTAATATCTTCATATCTTTACACTTCTAAATTTTACTTTCTACCAACGCGTGCGGTTGTCATAATCGTGAAGTTGTTTTCTAGACTTCGGAGTACAAAGAAACAACTGCAAGAACTGGTGAATTATATGGCCCTAAATGCTAGGTTCGCTAACGGAGACTATAAAGGCCACAGTCTTGGCAAAGAACATTATGACCGCGAGTGGCAGCTCTTAAAGGCACACCTTGCTGAACATGGTCCAGACAAATCTGTTGAACAATGGCAACACGTAAGTCATCCATCATCTTAATCTTATTTGACTCGCTGATCGGGCTGCATTTTTATCGCTTTGATTATCTAAAAAAAATGGGCATGTAAATGGATGGAATAGGTAATAAATAGATACACCTGATTTTTCAGACTTGGCGTGACTTGCGCAGGAAAGCTCGAGAGGAAGGTGCACAGGTAAAAGCTGCCCGAATAAAAACTGGGAATTCGGCACCTGTACCTACGATGAGCGCTCACACTGAAAAAATATTAGGGGTTATAGGCGCAGAGAGTGCTTTCGGAATTACAGGAGCACAAGAAAGCACAATTGGCGTAAGCATTAAATATTTTGTTTGCATCTACATTAAGTAGTTACATGAAAACATGTTTATAATAAATTAAATATTTTATTTCCAGGTATCAACTCCGGCTAACAACCCTATGTCTTTATGGTTCAACCCTGTTGAAACACCATCCACCATCACCTCCAGCTATGATCCTGCCAACCCCACCATCCAAATTCCCTCTTCATCACAAGTACATGATGATGATGATGTTATTTTAAGGGTAAGTGTACATTTTTTATAGATTATCAGGATTAGAAGAAATCCTAATAAGTAAATATGCATATAATAAATATGAATATTTTGTATATTTCCAGACAAGCGGCCACATTCGGCGATCATCATCAGCCAATTACCCGATAATGATTCACTCCGATGGTGCCATCACCTCCCACTCAAATCCTGTCATCACCTCCAGCTCCAGAGGGAATGATAATCCCTCGGCACAACCAACCCCCCAGCAGACAAGGTCTCAAGACTTGGCAGAAGATGACACAAATATGGTTTTAATGGTATGTGTGAATTTATTTTTTGTATATGGTATTAAATTTGAGTTGCATTTATTATTTTGTGTATATTTATTTCCAGACAGGTGAAGTTCATGAAGCAACTTTGACCTATGAGTCGAACCCTGTCGAAGAGCAACCTACCATCAGCCCCAGCTCCATTCCTATGCCCTCTTCAGCTCCCCAGCAGCGTCGGACAGGCCTTACAACCAGAGCTCAAGATTTTTTACAGGCAGAACTTGAAAATAATAGGATTTTAAGGGTATGTGTGAATTAATTAATAAATAGATGGAAATTGACATATAGAGAATTGAGTGATTTGATTGATTGATTTTCAAAGTTCTTTATTAATATAAATTATAACACATCCTAAACACAGTTGATGGTATAGGAACAAAATTAAAGAAAGAGAATTGAGTAGTAGGTTTAATACTATCACACTGGAGTAAACAAAAACTGTCAAGAATTTATCAAATGTTTTTAAGTAGAAGCAAAAAATAGTGCTTTATAACCCAAAGTAAAATAAAAATATACTTTTTCTCCGACAGGATATATCAAATTTATTGCGGCAACGCCTTCAAGCAGACAGATTGAGAGCACGCATGGAATCTCGAGAAAGGTAGTATTTCTATGCAAAATATGTATTAACAATATTGTCTCTTTTTTGCCTAGCCACAATAAGAGGCCTCGCATTATTAAGAGGCTGATTAACCACCCTGTCCACAGCTGGGGGATCTCCTTGAGTCGTCATCTGGTAATCAAGGGGAACCCTGTTGAATAGATAAAAATATCCAATATCAGTATCATGTAACAAGCAAGACTAATCCAACTATAATAACATGACATGCAAAATATATTTATTATGGATTACCGAAAATGCTTCATTATATTATATAGCGTGCAGCTGGCATAAATAATTTCGGACGCCTTTTCCGGTAAATAGTGCAGTTCCGGTCAATTCCCAAGGACCTCAATGTGCCTTTCAGGTACCCATTTGTTCTTTCTACTACATTTCGTGTTTTACAATGCCATTTGGTGTACCGCTCTTGTGGAGAGTCCAATGGCGCATCCCTTATTGGCGTTAATAGCCATGGTTCTAGGGCATAACCAGAATCACCTGAAAGATAACATTTATCAAATAATTTTAATATATTTTTATTATTACAGATTACGACAATCCAGACGGAGGTTCTATTAAAAAAAAGAAGAAAATATATATACATATATATATATTATATATGACTTATCAGTACATACCTAAAGCTGTAATTAGTCAGTAAGATGATTGTACCAATATGACTATGTTAATAAATACGATGATTGTAAGTTTATAAAATTCTGAGTTTACTGACAGTTTTACACGTTTACAGTTCACAAGGGCGCTAGGCTTTACTTGTGTGACATGTATCTGTATAAAGCTTGACTCTCGCTCTTGCAGGCACACATACACACTCACACTACCGACACAAGTACTACCTATACATATACACATTAATTAATGACAGTGCTAGTTAACTTACCCAAGAGATGATATTGCCCAATCCTGTTTTCATGTAATCGCTTTAATTCTTCTTTTACCATGGAATGATTAAATATAAATTGTTCATGGACTCTCCCCGGGTAATTGGCATTCACATTTAAAATGCAGCAGTCTGCATCACAAATCTGAAAAGAATATATACATGCATAATGAGTACCTCTCTAAATTTTTGCTCATTAGATAGGTGGTGTCTTTACATTATAGCCTTACCAATTGTGTATTTATGGACTCATGTCCATAAATACACAATTGGTAAATACACAGTTTAGAAATGACCCCATGGTGATTTCTAAACTGTGCATTGTCAAATCCCGGTGGTGGAAATAGTGTTATGTGGGTGCAGTCAATAGCTCCAAGAACATCCGGTAAGCCAAATTTGGTTTCAAATTTTGAAGCAACTGCCCGTCGTGCTTCCTCTGTACCGGGGAAAACAAGCCACATTGGTTTCAGTCTGTAACACATTGAATAATTTACTTTACTTCTTTGAGGTCACCAACTGATATTTATAATTATGAAACTAAGTATATAAAGAAACATTTTGTTTCATAAAGAGAGAGTAAAAGAACCTATGCTGAAATATATGACCTCTAGATAAACCAAAAAATATAGGTACCTAAGTATGTATGACCGCAGCTATGAATTAGTTACCCACCTCGCATTTACGGCTGTAACAAATTGTCCAAGGTATTTGCTTACAGTCGTTTGAGCAATTGACACCAATGCGTCATTCCCGTTTCCCCTCTGGTAATGGCCATCCAGTAATATGCGGAGAGAAGACAGAACCTGTGAAATATAACTTAGATAACAATTTCCGTCCATGGTTTTAGGTAAGTACTACTTAAACATCATTATATGTAACCATCTCAATTTACCTTTACTTCGACGGGATATCCCCCAGGGCCCCGAGGCGCCAGGTCTTCTTGAAGCGAATCTTTTAGGTAACGGACCATATCCTTGCTCACTTTATAATTCTCTAAAAATTCGTTTTCGGGCAAAGCAAAGACGTCAGCATTCTGGCGTATATCACTCCTCTGTATTCTCCTCATTTCTTTTTCCTCGTAAAAGAGAATACTATTGCGTATCCACCCCCTTGCCATTGTATTTTTTGGTTGATTTTGTTTGTTTGATTGAAAAGAAATCCGACCGTCACTCCAATTGTCAACACAAACGAAACGACTCATGCTCATCTCGCACCCTCCGGAGATGTTGATAAACCAGTGGCGCGAAACGTCATAATTCGCGATAAGAACCCGCACAAACTTGACGGCATGCTCGCATCTCGAGATACTTGTGGCGCGCGGCGCGGTGTGGGCTTGCATGCTCGCACATGGTGAGTCACCGCGAGAAACGTAATTTTATGTGGCAAATTTTGACGTTCTAAACGTCAAAATTTGCGAGAAAATTGTGAGTCGCCTGCGGCATGCTACGGCTGCTGGTCAATCAAAACATCTTCTCAGATTGAAAAACCTAGATATGTCATACTAGGATTATAGACCAATCGCAAAAATGATGCTTACAAGGACATGTCAGAATTTGATCATTGTAATTTACGTGATGTAAAAGTGTATCTAAACTCGACCTACTTTCCATTCGATAATATGAACGTTAGTTTCTCGAACAATAATATAGCTATATTATATGAGCAATACGTTCGATTTCAGCAGTCTTATTATGGTAGAAGAACAGAACCATTGTTAAGTGCAAAGGAGTTTAAAGAGGTAGCTCCTCTATTTGTTATAGACTGTTCAAGACAAACTGATAACCTGAAATCGGGGCCCGTAGTTAATGTGCGCTTGGAGCTCGAGAGTGAAGTAGAAATACCAGATCAAACCTCTGCGTATTGTCATATCCTGAATGATTGCTTAATTGAATATAAACCATTCAGTAATATCGTTAGAAAACTATCATGAATACAAAAACTTTATTTGTCGATATAGGTACAAGGATTTAAAAGTAACAAAAATGATTTTATTGTTAAAGAACTTGCGATAGCTACTGCTGAATACACTCAAGTATTTCTCGTTTAGCCTCCGTATCCTTATCGATGTTTAACTGATGTGGAAAAAAAACATGTGAAATGGATTCAAAACAATCTTGGATACAGATGGGCCGAGGGACACATAGACTTTCTTCAATTCAAAAAGATAATTATACCTTATTTAGAAAACAAGCTAATTGTAGTTAAAGGTTTAGAAAAAGTAAAATGGCTTAAGGAGCTTTGTGATAACTGTACAATATCAAACATAGAAGAAAAAGGATGTCCAAATTTAAAACAGTTGTTTGAAATGTTTAATTTGCATTTCATTAACTTCACTTGCTTAACTCACAAAACCAACTGTGCTCTGAGGAATGTTTTGTGTATTAAAAAATGGGTTAGAGATAATATAATAATTGTGTAATTCTTTGACGTTTTGTAATATGAGTTTGTAAAATGTAATTGATATTTTTTAAATAAAATAGTGAATAAATGTGTTTATTTACCTAATTAATACTGTTTTTATTTTATCTTCATCTTTATTCTTTATTGCACAGAAATCTTAATAGTAAGGTAACAAAACATTTTATGAGCAAAGGCGAGCTTATCTCTAAAGAGAGATTTCTACCAGCAAACCTAGGCAGGACAGGAAAAATTATGCAACAGGAGAGTCCTAGTGCGCAATAAAACTGTACACATCTAATTGTTTACAACTAAAACATAATAAATGATATAATAAAAAATTTAAAGAATGAAAATAAAATAAATGATATAGTAAATGATTTACACTAAATAAAATACAAAAGCAAAAAATAAAATATATATCAAACATAATACTACTTATATATACATATATAAAAGTACCTATCACGAAAGAGAAAGGAAATGCTCTTTCAATCTTGTCTTAAAAGTGAAAATTGAGGGACTATCTCTAATAGCGCAGGGAAGTGCGTTCCACAGTCGGATCGCCGTTAACTTAAACGAGTGTTTGTAAGCGGCAGTGTTATGCCGAGGAGTAGAAAGAAGAGACATCGTGTGGGATCTCCGGTTGCTATGCCTGGAGGAAATAAACTCGAAACGTTCTCGAAGATATGAGGGGTAGCGGGGATTTCGCAAAATGTTGAACAGATACGAGAGAACGTGCATATCACGACGAAATCGGATCGGAAGCCACCCCAACTCCTTGCGATAATGTGAGACATGGTCATACTTGCGCAGCCCGAAGACAAACCGAATCCCGAGGTTTTGAAGTCGTTCGAGTTTGTTCAGTTGTTCTTCGTTCGCACCGATCCAGCAAACATCCGCATAGTCGATTAAAGGTAGTAGGAGGGACTGGGCAAGGGTGATTTTAGTCTGCTGCGGCAGGAAGTGCTGCAATCTCCGTAGGGAGTGAAATGACGCAAAGACTCGTCTGCTGACCTCACAAACATGGGGCGACCAGGACAACAATTTATCAAATACAACCCTTTTCAGCTAGACAAGCTTAAAAATAAAACACCAAAACGCAGTTTTAATTTTAAAATACTTTTAATTATCAATTTAAGATCAGATCGAATTATCACATAACTTTTTACATATTTTATTGACTAAATTTTCAGACATGTCCAAAATTTCATCCACTTGTTCAGACACTACATACTGCACGCTTACAACACTATCTTCAGAGTTTGTACAAGTCTGTGGTCCAGTGATATCGATAATTTCGATCTTGATCATTCTAAGAGCTCTTCTCGGCGCCTTAGTGATAACATATGATAATAAAGCCATCGGATGCCGTTTCTTGCGATTTAATCTGCTGTTTTGTGTCTTCTTTTCATTAATCTTTTCCTTCGTATCTTTACCGTCGGGCGTGGAAAATCGTTGGCCATCGTAATCCTCAGGCGGTTGAGCGTGTTGAAACCATAAGTCGGAGGGAACCAGTGACTGTAGAAAGAAAAAAAAGTTATAATTAACAGTAGAAAACACAACAGGTTTATAAAAATAGGTACCTGATAAATGTTATATTTAAATCAGAATAATTTACCTCGTTGAATGTAGACATGTTTCGACGTAACGATCAACGTTCTATGCTTGCGCTCCCTTCTTTGAAAGTGATCGTCGTCATTACTAAATAAAAAATGAAACCTAAAATGTGCATGTCTTCATAAAAATAATGATGACAAATGCAATAACCTACTTCTTCTAACATAACACGTGAAACCTTCATGTTGTGACAAGTCGGAGTTATCAACGTCATCGCTATCTTGTACAGTCTGCGCAAGAGTAAGCTGCGTCAGACAACTACAGTCCAGCTAACTCTGGGGATGGCTGTACCTTACTATGAAAATTGAGAACCTATTCAATGTACTGTGGATCCTTATGTAAAGAAAGTTAAAAGGAAACACGTTACTTAATCAAAAAATATATGGCTTTATTTCAATTTCACTTACAAGCTAAATTCAATTTAGACTTAAAATTACAGGTTCTTACAATATAACATTTCTATTCAATATGTTGCTTCATGGCCCCACGAAAAAGTTGATATTTTATCCCTCAAAATGATACGTTTATCATCATTATTCGAAAGAGCTACTTTATTAAGAGACTGTGTAAAAATTTCGTGTTTTAATGACTTAAATATCATATTTTTTTTCCTTACTAAACTATTATCTAGTAACACATCTCTATAATCATTGAAACATAACCTATTGACAACCGACTTTTTGGTTCCTTTAGCCTTTTTTAATTCAGTTTGTTCTGTTTTTATAGAATAAAGTTCAACTATAAGCTGACCTCCTAACTCATCTTTAAATAATCCAGGAACTTTTTTATTTTGCTTCTTAATACCATAAATATATCTGCGTAGTTGCTGATGTCGAAGTATTCATGGAAATTATATTTTATATCTTTTGAATAAAATGTTGAATATAGAAAGCTGTCAGTATCTGTGTAACACATTTTTATGTTAGGGCCATAATAAGATTTCATAACAGAATAGTGAAAATCATACATATGGCTCTTGGATATTTCCAAAACAGAAAAACCAATATAAATCGGTTTGTCGAGAGTGATTTTTTCAGGATTCATCTGGACCGCTACAAAGTTTTCAGTGAAAATAGTTGAGCTATGATAGTTAGGTCTAGCTATTAGTTGTTCTGCACCTAGATGTTTGTACGTTTTGTTATTTTTATCTGTCCACTGGTTGACTAACTTTTCACTTAACCTTTTTTCCGTATCCTCTAAAGTTTTACCAAAAATAATGTTATTCAGTAATTTAAAAAAGTCTTGTTCGAATTGTGATTTCGCTTTTTGTCTCAATTCCGTGTTTAAATCAATATATTTTTTCAAATATGGATCTTGTTTAAATTTAATAGCTCTGTGGATGTTTTTCAGCTTTAGTCCATGTTTCAGGCAAGTTTTTAAATGAAGTGTTTAATATTTATGCTTCGGAACGCACCGGTTTTTTCGTTGCGCGGATCGACCGCGAGTGATCGGGACATCACTAGCTGTCACTTGTATAGAAACGAGATGACGAGTTTAGAGGTTACTTTTATGGAAAATGTCTAACGCCAGCATCGGAAAGCTTGGTTGAATTTTAATTATAATAATCACGGAACAATCGACGGGAAATAAGTACAATTCACGTCATCGGAGTGAGTGCTTCGTGCTTTGAAAGGTTGAAGTGATTCGGTGATCAATTCGTCGCATTTGGACAGCGACCATTTGTGTCGGCAAGCAACACGACGGTGACAGCAGCGGGCTGCGACGAGAGTAAGATTCGACTCCCCTCAACCCCCCCCCCCCTGGTGTTCCTCATCCCCTATTCCTGCCTCGAATTGAGCTTTCGAATTCCGGTCCACGGCGACAAGGTCAGTACTGCTTTGGGACATTCCACTGAAAAACAACCCTAACAAGATTCCACGCCCTGTGGGTTGGGGCGTGGAATTTATCATTCTGGTTCAGAGGCGCGGTTTCCTAGTAGGAAATCGATTCACGGACGGTTGTAGGGTTGTTTTTTTGCCACATTGTAGTTGGGAGAAAAGGGTATCTCGGATTAGTCGGCAATCATTTTGTGAGTGAGTCTTGTGGTCGGTATACCACAATTTAGGTTCATTTACGGTTAGTGAACGTATAATTGACGATTTAGTTAATGATTATTATAAATTTGTAGTCGGAAACTACTGGTTGTGCGCATAAAGGATTGAACGGTCATTCCGCGAAGTAACTATATTGTATGACTTGTGGTAGAACGTCGGGTTCTATAGTACTGCAGTGTTATTTCGGATTATAGAGCAGGGTCAGGCTATTTAAGGGGTATTAAGCTGATTTTGCTGACCTCAGTAGAAGTGTGGGTCATATCGGAGGGGCCACTTCTAGAAGGTTCACGGCTACCTACATTATATTAAAAATAGCCTTTTTTCTTATAATAAAGTTTTGTGTGTTATTTTTTATTGTGCTTTATGGTGGCATTCTCTAATTGATTTAGAATGTATAGTTATAAGGTGTATGTCCACAGGGCGACCATATTAAATATTTTTTAGGATATAATTGTTTTAGTGGTTGCCTTAGTTTTGACAACTCAGTTTTAATTTCTGTGCCCAGCGCTGACGGGCAAGTGCTGGTCTCTGGCTATACTTAGTTCGATAGTAAAGAATAAGACCAGAATCTATTAAATCGGTCAACATGGCACCTTCGCCCTTGACGGTACTGCGGCATGGTGTCCGGAAGGAAATGAGATGGCTCGCTCATACTCATAAGTATGTGGAGCGACCGGACATCGACGATGTCCTGCTCAAGCGTGTGGAGGACGCAATGACACGCGTCGGGAAGGTGTGTCGGCTGGCTGCGGAGGCTGAAGCTCTCGGGCTTACGGATGAAGCCTCGGTGGCTGCAGTGAAACAGCTCTGCGCGGATGCTGACCAAGCGATGGAATGCTTGGGTGACATCGAGCGTCGCGCGGAGAAAATTATGCGGTCGCGAAGGAATGACCGTGGGGAGGGTAACGGAGACCCACCCCCGAAGGGTGTTGTTGGACGGCTGCCACACCTGGAGATTCCGGCCTTCAGTGGGGCAATTGATGAGTGGCCGGCCTTCATTAATTTATTTGATAGTTTGGTCCACGGTCGGGACGACCTGGACAACGCCTACAAGTTGGCCCAACTATTGATGGCTCTGCGGGGTGAACCGAAGGAGTTGGTCGGTCACCTAACGGTCACGGCGGGCAATTACGATATAGCAAGATCCATATTGTTGGACCGCTACCAACACAAACGGCGGTTGGTTGATGCGCAGCTGGGGAAGCTGTTTAGCATCCCAAGAGTAACCCGGGATGTTGACATCCGAGTACAGGTGCTCAACCCTGAGTTGGTGGCCACTAAGGCCCTTCAGAACTTTGGTCTTCCGGTAGACCAATGGTCATACATTATTTTATATATGGTTTTGTCACGGTTGCCTGCAGCTGTTCAAAGTCGGTTTGAACAGCTGCATGGGGGCAGTAGCACGGAACTGCCCACGCTCGTCCAATTGACGGATTTTTTGGAGGGTTAATGCAGGCGATGTGACACACTGGACACGGAGGCCAGTGTGCAGCGCCAACCCGCGCGGATGCGGGAGGGGCCGCGCCCCCCGCCCCCACGGGGGGGTGGGAGGTCGAAACAATTCGGCGTTCTGAATGGCGCGACGTCGGGTGACCGCTGTGTGCACTGCGACAGTGCCGGTCATGAAGTGACCAGTTGCGCCAACTTTAAGGCGCTCGGGGTAGCTGCCCGTAGGAAGATAGACTTCCGCCACCGATTGTGTTTCGGTTGTTTGGGGCCGCACACGCTGAGCGAGTGCTCGCGCGTTCCCCTGTGAGTGCTGTGGTGGCAAGCACCACATAGTGTTGTGCCTGAATCGGTCAGGCCCTTCGGACGGTCACCAGGGCCGGACTCAGGTTGGTCGGCTACAGGGCCCAACCAGGGCCGGACCCAGTCCCCCTCCGGGCAACGGGAGTCACCAACGGGGTGACTGGGGTACCCGCGGACGGGACCCCCCCCGAGGGGAAAGGGGCAGCGCGGGGGGTAACATGCGGGATAGCCGGGGTTCGCTCGCCGCTGTCCACGGTCAGCGAGGACTTCGGGCCGCTGGCTCACCGCGTGTTACGGGCGGGTGTCAGATGGCACCTATGACTAGCGCGAAGGCTGGAAGCCCACCACCTTCTGCGCCACCCTGCCCGTCGCTCTGGGAGGCGAACAGGGAGGCGAACAGTCAGATGTCGCCCCCATTCCTAGAGCGCCCCAGGTTGGATCCGCTCTCCCCCATTCATCCACGGTGCGCACCGGGCACACCGTACACCGTCCGGTATGGTCGGATACCGGGACAGCGAGGGGCCTATTATAATAATCCTTTATTGCACAGAAAACACAGTGGAAATTATAACAGAAACAGTATGCAAAGGTGAGCTTATTTCTAAAAAGAAATTTCTTACAGCTAACCTGTGAAGAAAAGAGAAAAATAAAATAAAGAGAGGTAGTCCTAGTGTACAATTAAGAGTTAAAAGAAATAAATAAAATAAATATACTATCAAATAAATCACAATACACCCTACGTAATTACTACAAAATAAGTAAATAGAATACAATAAATAAATAGATATACATAAATACTATGAGATACCCACTATTCGGAAGAGAGGAGATGCTGTTTCAATTTTTTCTTGAAAGTGACCAAGGATTTGCAATCCCTTATAGCGCAAGGAAGTGCATTCCACAAACGTATTGCCCTTAACCTAAACGAGTGCTCGTAAGCAACAGTGTTGTGCTGAGGAATTGACAAAAGTGATACCGTGTGAGATCTCCGAAGTCTATCCCCCGAGAAAAGATACTCAAAACGTTCACGAAGATATGCAGGGTAGCACGGATTTCTCAAAATATTGAAGAGGAAGGAGAGAATGTGCATATCACGACGAAGTCGGATCGGGAGCCAGCCTAATTCCCTACGATATTGGGACACGTGTTCGTACTTACGAAGTCCGAAAATAAACCGAATCCCGAGATTTTGGAGTCGCTCGAGTTTGTTCAGTAGATCTTCGTTCGCACTGGCCCAGCAAACATCGGCGTAGTCTATTAAAGGCAGAAGAAGGGTCTGAGCTAGCATGATTTTAGTCTGCCTAGGCAGGAAGAACTGCAAACGCCGAAGAGAATGAAACGATGCAAAGACTCGTCTGCTGACCTCACAAACATGGGGCGACCAGGATAATAGATTGTCAAAAACAACGCCAAGATTTTTGGCTTTCTCGCTATACTTGACAATGGTACCGTCAAATAGAACGGGATCAACGGACTTATTCTGCAACAAATCAAGTAAGTGCCGTGTACCTAGTATCATCACCTGAGACTTGTCCGGGTTGACTAATAGCCCATACGAAAGAGACCATTTCCTGATGTTGTCGAGGTCAGCATTCAAAGCCTCAACAGTCGAAGTCAGATCACACAGGGGAAAATGCCGATAAATTTGAAGGTCATCTGCATAAAGATGATACGAGGAAGACAATACATCCGAGATGGAATGGATGAAAACTGAGAAGAGAAGAGGGGAAAGGATGCCACCCTGCGGAACACCTGTAGAGAGCTTGCACCATTCTGTAGTGACCTCTTCAGACTTGATGCGCTGCTGGCGGTCTCTCAAGTAAGAGTCAAACCAGCGAGCCGAGTGTGAAGAGACGTTAAGCGATTTTAAGATTTCAACAAGTATATCGAAGTCGACGCAGTTGAAGGCGCTGCTAAAGTCTAGGAGAGTCAGGACTGTCAGCTGCTTCTTATCCATTGCCAGTTGGATATCGTCAGTTACCTTGAGTAGTGCTGTGGTGGTGCTATGCCCCGGTCTAAAACCAGACTGAAAAGGGTTCAGTAAATTCATGGAGGAAAGGTACGAGGACAGCTGGGTGTGGACAATTGATTCAAGGATTTTGGAAAGGATTGGTAGGATGGAAATGGGACGGAACTCTTTGAAGGAGGACGGGTTAGACGTTTTAGGTAGGGGTAACACTAATGCTCTTTTCCACTGGCTTGGGAAGCAGTACTCGCTCAGCGACGCATTGATTATATGCGTTATGGGTTGTAACAAATGATCAAGTACACTGAAAAGCATCTGAAAGCAGATCTTGTCATCACCTATAGCCTTTGACGATATTGCTAGAAAAGCCTTCTTTACTGCGCCAACTCCGACAGACCTGAGGTTGAAAGGTAAGCTACTGGATGTCTTTCTGGTGCGCAAGTAACGAATGGTAGCATCCTTGACAGGGGAGTCCATCACGACAGGGGAGACAGCAAAGAATTTGTTGAGACCGTTGAGGTCGACACTACCGGTTACTGCGTCCTGGGACTTACCAACACCGAGGGTCTTCAGGAACTTCCAAACCTGTGCAGGAGTGTAACTCTCAATACTCTCGTAGATATGGCGGCATTTGGCATCTCGACAAAGACGGGTGCAACGATTACGGAGACGTTTGTATGTAAGGAGATTATCGTCCGTCGGATCCTTCTTATATCTACATTTGGCACGGTTTCTCTGGGCCATCAGACCCTTGATGGTGTCAGTAAGCCAGGGCGCAGGGAGATGTTTGACCCTAACCTTTTTTACAGGAGCATGTTTGTCGAACAAACTCAGGACAATCGATTGGAAATGCTGGACTTTTTCATCAACGGGCTCACTACAGACGACAGGGGACCAGTCTATAGAGGCGGCATCAGACTCAAGGGAGCTGAGATCCATACCCTTGAAACTGCGAATATCCAGGAATTTCCCTGCGCGCTTGGGAGGCCTTAACTTGAACGAGAGATAAATCAGATCATGAAAGGAGAAGGGGGCGTTAAGTTGGCCATGCGTTGCAACCTTGGATATGTTAGAAACAATCATAAGATCCAAAAGAGAGGGGGTGCAGTGGGGCTGGAAGTGAGTTGCACTCAGGGGAAGAATATTTAAATTTAGGGAGCTTACTATAGACTGGAGTTTGGCAGAGCGAACATCATTTTTAAGTAAACAGGTATTGAAATCACCTAGGATAAGTGTGTCACTGTATAGGGGAGATAGATCATTAAGGATGCATTCAAAAGAGTCAAAGTAGTCGATGAGGAGAGAGGGGCTATAGAAGACACCCAGAAGGACCTTAGTGTGATGGAGGCATAGCTCAAGAAAGAGGTGTTCAGCGGATCCAGAGTACAGACTAGGTGAGTGGCTGATGACTTTGCAAGAAATGTCGGAACGAAGATAAATAGCAACACCGCCACCAGCCTTGCCCGTCCTATCATTCCGATAGAGCCTGTACCCCGGCAGAGCATACAAGGTAGAAGGAAGAGAGGGTTTGAGAAATGATTCGGATATCAGAATACCATGAATGCTCTGATCGCTGAAGGAGTCGAGAAGGTCGACATGACTGGAATTAATGCTCTGAGCATTTATGTGAACGACGTTGAAGTTCCTACTGAGGTTGGAAAACACACGTTTAAGGGCAATAGGCAAAACGTCATCCGTGGACGACAATCCACTTCCTACGCTATCGGAAGCTTCACTTTCGGAGTAGGAGAAGTAACTATCACTAAATAAGAAGGTATCCATATGAGTAATTATAATATAATAAATAGATATATAATAAAATAAATACAATAAAACCTACTAAAAACACAAAAAAATAAAAAAGTCAAATCCAAAAAAACAGAAAGGCCCGAACCCAGCCAAACCCTGGGTTTACAAAAGTATAGTACATATGGAAGGAAATACATTATACAAGATAACAAATAATAGATGAGACGTGGGTGGGCAGCACAAACAAAAAAGAGATGAAGAAACAGCAAAGTGAATCCAAATACGAACATACAAGATCCGTTCGCACCGTCCGGTTGCCCGTCCGTTCCGTCCGGCTGTCTGTCCGTCCGTACAATAAATAATAATAATAAAAAAAAAAAAAAAAAAAAAAAAAAAAAACTTCAAGTACACAGACCACACTATGCTTGTCAAATGAAAGACTGCGTGACCTAAAAATAAAAATAAAAAGTGAATCATTTAATCTAATCTAATTCAGTCTACCCTTCGAAAATAACCCGACCAAATCACGCGACGTATGTTGCGCTGCACACGATGGGATACAACTACTTCTTGGTACCTGCCTTCGTCTGGCCGGCAGTGGCACGCCTAGCGCTGGGTTCTCGCTGCTTGCTTGCCGAGGGCGCCGCAGAACCTGCTGCCGCTGCCGCAACCGCAACCCCAGCCACAGGCATAGGCACAGCCGGATTACGAGAAGAGTCGGCGACCTTTTGCCCGGATTGCAGAGCAGAGGGAGGGAACTTGCTGGTGTATTCCTGAAGCTCCGACATGCGCTCCACCTTCTGTCTACTTTTGTCGGGAAGCAGTAGGACAATCTTACCACCAGAAGTCCAGCAGTTCTGCACGCCGAAGTGTTTCCGGGCAGTAAAAAACACATCATGTCTGGACTTTGTCAGGAACTCTGATATGGTGGTTGCAGTGCCCTTCAATGCGGTTTTGCCGTTCCACACCTCCATACGGGCACCGAGTGTGGAGAATCTCACCAGTATTGGGCGCGTTTTGGCTGGCCTTTTGGGTCCAAGACGATGTACAACAGAGGCACTCGCAATGCACTCAGGGGACACTTTTATTTGGTCGGATAGTATCCTTTGAGCCACATCATTTACCCGTTCCTTCTCATCTTCGGGTACTCCATGGAGAAGGAGCACCTTACGACGTGATGCAGTCTCCATCCTGTCCTGTCCAGCGAGCAACAAGTCAACCTGGCTGCGCAGCAAGTTTAGGCAGTTCCACGTGAACGCCTTGAACTCGAGAAACTCGCTGGCCAGGGAATTGATGTTGAGTGGGCTGCTAGATGAGGACATTGTGGCGCACTCACGGAGCTCCTTCTCATACCGGGCCATCCTGCTGCTGAAGTCGGCTGCCATCTGCTCCATGTTGGCACTGATTTTTGTGCATAGATCCATTGTGAGTGTGTAGTTGTAGTGAAATCTCCAGGTATGTTTATATGTTTATTAAATATTATATACCAGTGTAGGTAAAGGGTCCAGGCCTTGTTTTTAATAAAAAATTATAACATTAAGAAACTGATTTTAATTTAAATTAAATAAAAATAGTGGGACACAAATTTATGATGTTGGCTAGGCTACCCTCTTTTTTGAAACCCAAAATTGTACAAAATTGTACTTTTTTGAAACCCGGCCTATTATACGGGTTGGGACCCCTTGATGTACATACGGTCTGATATGCCGGTTGCATATCAGCAGCCGAGTTACTCCAAGGCCGACGGAGGTCTGAGCGGGTTCGGATCCCGCGGAGGTTCCCGCTAGGGACACGCCGCCCACTTACAGGGTGCCGCCACTCCACAGACGGTCATGCTCCCCACCGCCTATGTGATAGCGTGGAGTTCGGACGGCAAATCATGTGTGGTAAGAGCACTATTGGACTCGGGGGCCCAGGGGTGCTTAGTCTCGTGCAACCTTGTAAGACGGTTGGGCATTTCGGTAAGGGAGTATCCACATTCCATTCGGAGAATTGGGAA
Organism: Argyresthia goedartella; assembly: GCA_949825045.1. NCBI lineage: Eukaryota > Metazoa > Arthropoda > Insecta > Lepidoptera > Argyresthiidae > Argyresthia > Argyresthia goedartella. The sequence continues at coordinate 22,631,231 of OX463807.1, forward strand.
CACGAAAGTCGGTTCCGTTAATGGAGTATGTCGGATTACTCTCTCGTCACGGGTGGATTCATTGGTGAATCTGACGGTCACGGCATTAGTCATGCCTAACGTGATGGGCTCACACCCTCACGTACGGTTGTCGCCCTCGGTGCGACAGTTGGTCGCTGGGTTGTCACTGGCTGACCCGGAGTTCGATATTCCGGGCCCAGTAGACATTTTATTGGGTGTCGATGCCTTGGGATACCTGTTAGTGCCAGGTGTCCACGTGTCGCAGGCGACTGGTCTGGTTTCGGTCAACACCAGACTGGGCCATGCGGTAATGGGTCCGGTCATGCCGGCTGCCCCACGCCTAGCGACTCGTAGTCCCTTATTCGGTTCTGTACTCTCGGAGGTGATACAGAAGTTTTGGGAGGTGGAGGAACCACCTACGGTCCGACGGTTGGACCCGGTTGAAGAAGAGTGTGAACAGTTTTATCGGAACAATACTGGTCACCTTCGGTCAGGTCGATTTCTCACACGTCTTCCATTCCGGAGTGATCTCCCACCGCTGGGCAGTTCACACCATGCAGCCGAGACGCGGCTTCTGTCGATGGAACGACGCATGAAGCGTGACGGGATTTTCCGGCAGAAGTACGTCGACTTCATGCGGAAATACGAGTCGCTCGGCCACATGTCGGTTTCGGGTATCGACTGGAAGCGTGAAGACCACTGCTTCCTGCCCCATCACGCGGTCTTGAGGACCCCGGAGGGTAAAATACGGGTAGTGTTCGATGGATCGGCATCAACATCTAACGGCATGAACCTGAACCAGTGTTTGCATTCAGGGCCGAAGTTGAACTATGACATCGCGGATGTTATCACACGGTTCCGTCGACACAATGTTGTGTTTGTAGCTGACATCCGGATGATGTTTAGACAGACGGTCATTCACCCTGACGATAGACGGTATCAGCTGATACTGTGGCGAGAGAGCCCAGATCAGCCCATCAAGGTGTACGAGCTGAACACCAACACGTACGGGCTACGGTCTAGTCCTTATTTGGCGATTCGCACTCTGCGGGAGTTATCGGATCGAGAACGGTTAAATTTCCCTAGAGGAGCAGCGATCCTGGAGCAGGATCTCTACGTGGACGATATCTGTACCGGTGCAGATTCCGTAGAGGAGGCGCTCGCTCGACGGGACGAGTTAGTTTAGCTCTTACGGGGTGGAGGTTACGAGCTCCGGAAAAGGATGTCGAACTTTCCAGAGTTACTGTCTGGTCTTCCGGATGACTACCAGCAGGATCCCCACATTTTCGAAAATTTGGAAAATCCGAATATGTTGTCGGTATTAGGCGTCCAGTACCAGCCGGTGTCAGACATGTTTTCGTATCGGGTCGAGTTGGACTCCCCGAAGGTCTGAACGAAACGGAACGTCCTTTCAACGGTGGCTAGGACATTTGATCTAAACGGGTGGATCACCCCGGTAACATTTCAGCTCAAGTGTTTTATGCAGCAATTGTGGTCTGCTGAGCTAAAATGGGACGACCCGATCGGCGGGTCATTGAGTTCAGAGTGGGAATCGTTCTTTTCGACCCTCCCTGGCATCAATCGGATTTCGCTGCCACGGAGGTTGGTCCCCACCAAACGATACACCGCCACCCTGCATGGGTTTTGCGATGCCTCGGAGAAGGGCTACGGAGCTGCGGTGTATCTGCGTACGGTCGACTCCTCGGGGGAGGTTGATGTGCGGTTGGTCATGGCCAAGAGCAAGGTTGCGCGGTTGCGCACTCGCCTGACCATTCCCAAATTAGAGCTTTCAGGAGCGGCTCTCCTGACTCGTCTGCTCAACCACATGATGACGGTTCTTCGTGGGTCAATAGCGTTAGAAGATACGGTCTACGCTTGGACGGATAGCCAGATCGTGTTATGCTGGCTGAAGGCTTCAGTTCACAAGCTGGAGATTTTTGTGGCGAATCGGGTTTCGCAGATTTTTAAGTCGGAGGTTCCCTTAATCTGGAGACATGTTCCAGGGGAAATGAACCCAGCAGACTGTGCGTCTCGTGGGTGTCACGCTCCGGAGTTGGTTGGACATCCCTTGTGGTGGGGTCCAAAATGGTTGACTCAAGCCGAATCGGATTGGCCAATGAGTCCACGCGTTACCTCGGCGAACGGCGCCTTGACAGTCGGTGTTTGTACGACGCAACCAGAGCCGGAAGAGGAGTTCAGCCTGCTGGAACGGTACAGCTCGCTCGACAAGCTGGTCAATGTGACCGCCTGGATCTTCCGATTTGCGCGGAATTGTCGCAATTCTGAGGCGCAACGGGTGCGGACACAGGTCCTGACACCACGGGAACGGAACCATGCGTTGTTCGCATTGGTACGGAATGTGCAGACGGTGCACTTTAAGTCCGAACTTGACATTCTGAGGAGCGGACGCGTCCAACTGAAGGGAGCTGTGGCTCGGCTCAACCCGTTTATTGACCCTCAAGGATTGCTGAGGGTAGGAGGTCGGCTGCGGAATGCCAACCTGCCTTATGCGGGTCGCCACCCGTTGTTACTCCCTAGGAAAGGGAAGTTGGTCGAACTGTTGATACAGGATCGACACATTCGGAATGGGCATGTCGGATGCCACGCCTTGATGGCATTTCTCCAGCGCGAGTTCTGGATTCTATCGGGAAGACGCTTAGTGCGTAGCGTCGTATTTCGGTGCATGCCTTGTTATCGGGCCAAGGCGGCTACGATGCAGCCCCAGATGGGCGATTTTCCCTCGGATAGGGTTAACGAAATCCGGCCCTTTGCGGGTGTCGGAACGGATTTCGCGGGACCATTCATGGTCAAGTCTTCACATCTACGGAACGCCAGATTAGTGAAGGCATACCTGTGCGTCTTCGTGTGCTTGGCCACGAAGGCAGTCTACTTGGAGGTGATCAGTGACCTCACTACAGAGGCATTTATCGCATGTCTAGATCGGCTCATCTCACGAAGGGGCCTCCCGACATTAATCCGTTCGGACAACGGCACAAATTTTGTCGGAGCCAGGCGATATCTGCAGGAGGTCACTCAATTCCTGAACGGTAACCAGGACGCCATCGGTACGGCTTGCTCCCGACGAGGGATTGAATGGGTTTTCAGTCCGCCGGGATGTCCTCATTGGGGAGGAATTTTTGAGGCTGCGGTTAAATCGGCTAAGTCGCACCTGACGAGGATCATCGGTGAGACCTCTCTACGCTTTGAAAAGCTTGCGACGCTGTTCTGTAAAATTGAAATGACACTGAACTCGCGTCCGTTGTGCCCGCTCAGTTCGGATCCAAATGATTTGGAAGCGTTGACGCCGGGTCACTTCCTGATAGGTCAGCCCCTTAACGCCCTGCCAGAATACCCATTCGGTGATGTTAAGTTAATTCGGTTAACTAGGTGGCAGATGTTGCAGCAGATGGCTCAAGATTTTTGGAAACGGTGGTCCCTTGAGTACTTGCACATCTTGCAGCAGCGCCTTAAGTGGACTGACCGGACGAGCCCCCCTCAAGTCGGTGATTTGGTGCTGATTAAGGATGCGAACCTGCCATCATTGAGATGGAGACGAGGACGGATCGTCAATTTGTACACGGGTCGGGATGGCACGCCTCGATCAGCAGAAGTCAAGGTGGGGGACTCGGTCCTCAAGAGAGCGGTCGCAACACTTTCTCGCCTTCCTATTGATTAGGGACAGGTTCGGGCCTGTCCGGGCGGGTGACTGTTTAATATTTATGCTTCGGAACGCACCGGTTTTTTCGGTGCGCGGATCGACCGCGAGTGATCGGGACATCACTAGCTGTCACTTGTATAGAAACGAGATGACGAGTTAGAGGTTACTTTTTTGCACATGGAAAATGTCTAACGCCAGCATCGGAAAGCTTGGTTGAATTTATATTATAATAATCACGGAACAATCGACGGGAAATAAGTAGAATTCACGTCACCGGAGTGAGTGCTTCGTGCTTTGAAAGGTTGAAGTGATTCGGTGATCATTTCGTCGCATTCGGACAGCGACCCTTTGTGTCGGCAAGCAACATGACGGCGACAGCAGCGGGCTGCGACGAGAGTAAGATTCGACTCCCCTCAACCCCCTAGCCCCCCCCCCCGGGGTGTTCCTCATCACGTATTCCTGCCTTGAATTGAGCTTTCGAATTCCGGAGATCCGGCTGGTGCAAATTTTTGTGGACAGAAAGGTATGTCGTTATGATAATGATGTAAATTTTCAGGATATTCTAGGTCTACATCAAAAATGTAACCAACATCTGCGTTGTCTTGTAAAGAGAGAATGTCAGAAGCTTGATACTCTGGTTTTTCGATCAATTCGAAATCAGAGTGAGGTAAATAACTACACATAGCATAACCATACAAATTATTACAATCTATGTAAAGTAAGTAATTATCAGGGTTGGATGGGTTGTAGTTCGAAAGATACTTATTATTAGCATTAGCATACCGAGTAGAACATAAACAAACACCCCCGCGAATACCACTTTGAATCATTCTAATGATTTCGAGGTTATGTATTAGTTCTAATTTAACTCCTGTTTTTAACAGCATGGCGTCAAAACTTAAGCTGGGAGCCGATATGTAAAAGGCTGGGTCTAACCTATAATTATTTTTACACGTCTTTCTAAAACTCTCAAAAATATCCGTCAACAACATTACATCGGATTTTAAGTATAGATCGGTATATTCACCAAGATTTGACAAACTAAACAATCGCCAAACACAATGTGCGTGGGTATAATCTGACTCTGAAATAACCTCATCAGTTGTAAAAACACTCACGAGGCGGTATTTTTTTCTCTTCATAAGATTCCCACTTATTCATGTACTCGTAAGGATAAACTCCTTTACGTCTCAATAAGTCGAATTGCTGTTTCTCTGGGTAGCAACGAGAGAGATGAATAAAATCTTCAATTGCCAAATTTTCAGCAACCTTTTCCAAACTTGTACCTAAAAACGCAAATGAATTCACAAAACGTACAGCCATATAGCCATTGTTAACAGGCAAAAACTTAGTGAAAGATACATAATTTTCTTTTGTTTCTGCAATAACATTTATGTTTACAGGCAATTCACCCAGTTCTCGTATAAACAAATGACAGTCATAGCCTGACAGGTTGTGGAAAAAAATTGGTACAAAGGATTTCGGGAGCTTGAATTTGAGGTTACAATAATCATGTGCTGCCCCACGATAACGTCCAGTCAGATGACAATGATCTCTTACCTAACCTTCAAACATCAACTTGTTACAAAGATAACAATATTTTGACTCAGAAAAGTTTTCCAGCTCACTTGCGGTAAGGGGTAGCATATCGATTGTTTCGTTTAGTATTTTACTTATCTTATCAACGTCATGACTTAATTTTTTTTAAAACTGCTGTACAGTCTGTACAGTCTGAGCCTCGGTAAGAACGATAACGATTCAAAGACATGTCGTAAGAGCATACAATATAATATCCGAATGATACTGGAATATGTTTTTGCATCGTTTCCGTATATTTCGAGATTTTCTCTAAAGTAGGTTCTAACATAGACTCAAAATCTGCATAAATGACAAAAGGCATATCTTGCATTCGCTCGAAATGTTTAAACTGTATCAATGTTCCTTGATCAGGCAATGAAGTTTTAACTCCACAGCAAACATGTTCGTTACGTTTTTTATCATCAGAAAAAAATAACAGACAATCATCACAAAAAAATAATTTCGTTGTGTGTTTAGTTATCTGAGATCTAACAAGCCTACACAAATTTTTAATCAAACAATAGTGTGTTTGAGAGCCCTTTTCCAAAAATAACAAATTGACATTGTGTTTTCTCTTGTTCGCTGATTTGTATAAAGGTCCAACGATATTAGACTTTTCATTCAAACCATAAATATTAATACTTATGTTAACATTGTTTTTTTCAAAGATCTTTACATTCCTGAAACCTGTCGGAAACGTCATGTTTTTCGTATTAAGTACACTTATCAAAATGAGGAAATGAAGACGTCCTATTTGAATTGTGTTGTGCAGGGAATAACGATGCCATTATGCACCACAGAAAACAAAAGTTATCCGCGTTTTGAATATTGACGCACGTGTTATGTTTGTTTCAAAATAGTGATTTTAAATGTATATGATATTCAAAACAAATGGTAATTATTAATATGGGAAGGTGTAATTTATTTATTAGTCATTGTATTGATTTTAAGCTATAATTGAAAAATAAAGTTGTCATACATAATCATTGATGTGAAGTCAAATTCTATTAGTTTTGTTTTAAATCATTAATATACGTAATTAGGAGTATTATTGTATCATAGTAATTACTATAATTAACAATAAGAATTTAGAGATCATTAGATAATTGTAAAGTCATTTAAAAATTAGTAAATTGGTAGTCAAATAAGGGTGGAATGCAAAAGCAACCAATCAGCGTTCACGGCGCGAACAACGTAGTTAAGTCTCACGGCTCTTCACATACCGATGACGCCATATTTGGCTGAGCCCTGGAAGTGCGATATGATGAGGAGCTGACAAAGCGTGAGCCGGGAGACCTCTCTGCTTTCTGCCCTCAGTCTTGAGGCAGTAATTAAGTAAAATAGTCGTATTAAGAGCTCTAAGACATTGTAACATCTTATCTCAATTAAATCTGTATTTTTTTAAAACGTCGTTTACGTGCGCTAAAACTTATCTGGCGCAGCCGGTAGGATTTCCGCGTTGGGGAAACTAAAAACCAACGGACGTTTTCACGCGTTACAACGGGAATCCTCGAACCAAATAAATTTGATAGAGTCAGTGCAGTGGACGACGGGACCTCAAGGCTCAAGGAGGGACGATGGCAGAAGTGTGAGTACATCGCATCGTGACGAAATCGCTTTCCAATTCTCCTCTCCCATTCCACATATTTTATAGTGAAGGATTGCGCAAAATTGTGTACTGTGGATTCGCATCGCCACCGCAGTTTTCGCTTCCTATTCAACCATTAAAGATAGTGAGGGACAGTGCAGGATTGTGTCTGGACAGCATCGCCGGCGCAATTTTCACGTCCTTTTCAACAAGTACCTTTAAGTAGTATTAAGGAGGGACAGTGCTAACAGACAGACAAAACGTCGCTGTCAGTTATTGCTGCCTATTCCAATAGTGAAATAAGTGATTTACAAATAAAATAGTAATAAGTGGTTATAGTATTAAATAAAATATTGTTGTAAAATAAATAAAAATGGAAAATCTAGTTCAAATACCGAAAGAAATAGCAAGTGTCATCCCGAAATTCGATGGTAATGAACATTTGTTAAATCTTTTCATTCGAAAATGTGAATATGTTATCTCTATGTGCCGTGTCGAAGGTAACCAGGCTCAGGATCTATACATATTTCAAATCATAACATCAAAATTAACTGGAAAGGCCGCCACTTTGATAAGTGAGCGTCAAGACTTAAACACCTGGAATGCGTTAAAGTTAGCGTTAGAACAACATTTCGGAGATCCGCGTTCTGAAGAATGCATTGCCATTGAATTAGAGACCCTAAAGATAAACTCTGGCGAATCATATCTAGATTTCTGTAATAGAATCCAACACATTAGATCCACGTTAATCGCAAAAGTAAATAGAATTCAGGACGATGCGCTAAGACAAAGTAAAATCACGATTTATAACAATACATCGAAAGACGTGTTCTTATATAATCTACCCCAAGACATGTTGAGAATAGTAAGACTGAAGGGAGCCGACACACTTGAAAATGCACTCAGTACAGTACTAGAGGAGGTAAATTTCTTATTTCAATACAGTGCAAGAAATAAAATGTATGGTTTGGGTAACAAACCGTTTCAGCAACAAAATACACCCACATCTCTACAACAATTCGGCGTTAAGCCTACGGTAACACAGCCTCCACAAAAATTTGACGTTAAGCCTCCCGTAGATCAGCAACAGTTTGGCTACAGACCAAACCTATCCCAACAACAGTTTGGCTACCGACCAAACCTACCCCAACAACAGTTTGGCTACCGATCAAACTTACCCCAACAACAGTTTGGCTACAGACCAAACTTACCCCAACAACAGTTTGGCTACAGACCAAACTTACCCCAACAACAGTTTGGTTACAAACCAAATTTACCCCAACAGCAGTTTGGTTACAGACCAAACCTTCCACAACAATCAGGATATAAACCCTCATTCCAATTCGGTTATAAACCACCTGGCCTTGGCCAGCCCCAACCTACAGGATTCAGACCGAACTTGCCACAGAAATCGACAGACGTTAGTATGAGGACGGCACCTCCCTTAAAACCAGGGTTCCGCCTTAATGAGTTATACAATATCAAGGAAACTGAAGCTGAAAATGAACCATATTATGAGAATGACAACCAGGACTGTAACGAATACACTATTGATAATGAAGATTGCCAGGTACAAGAACAAGAAGTAGAGACAAACATGCAAACTGTGGAAAATTTTCACATAGCTACACACCACAACAACCATAGATAGTAACAATAAATTGTAGCCCACAACTAAGACTACCATACATACACATTCCTGAAATAAATTCGAGGTTCATGATTGATACAGGTAGCGCTAGATCATTTATTAGTCCAACTAAAGCACATGAGTACTTCCAACAATATATTCAGCATGAACCATTTGAAGTTATAAGTACGCACGCCTCAAGCTCACATAATGAGACAATACACATAAATCTTTTCCCGACATTTAACAGCCCAGAATCACACAAATTTTACGTGTATGATGTAGATGGACGATATGACGGACTTATTGGAAGTGACCTCTTACAACAACTTGATGCAAAAATAGACATGAAGAATGGTATGATCTATACAAAATCTGCAGTCATACCTATGATATATAATCCAACAGATAAAATTTTGATACCACCTAGGTGTGAGAAAAGAGTAAAATTACCGACTGACCTGAAGGACGGAGACGCAATAATGAACTTCATACCATTTACCAATGGTGTTAGGATGCCCAGCGCTATTGTTAAATGTGAGGATGGTTACGCAACGACTATTATACAGAACACTTTGGACAGTGCACAGGATCTGACGATAACCAGACCTTTCAAAGTAACCAAATACAATGAAAAAGGACTAACAAATAATTACACTAAAGACAACACCGAAATAGACCAAATATTAACGGAAAATTTACAAAAACTCAGACTAGAACACATGAACACTGAAGAAAAAAACAAAATTACCAAACTTTGTCATGAATATAGGGACATATTTTATACAGAAGAACTACCATTGACTTTCACTAATGAAGTGAAACATCACATTAGAACCCGAAATGAAGATCCTATTTACATCAGACCCTATAGACAACCACCGGTAGTAAACGAAGAAATCAATAAACAGGTAGACAAAATGTTAAACAATGACATCATTAAAGAATCATTCTCACCCTGGAGTGCCCCAGTGCATTTAGTTCCAAAAAAACCGGACGCATCAAACGAAAAAAGGTACAGGCTAGTAATTGATTTTAGGAAACTAAATGAGATTACTACCGACGATAGATATCCACTTCCCAACATCACAGATCTCTTTGACCAACTAAGAAGAAGCTGCTACTTTACTACTTTAGATTTAGCTAGCGGCTACCATCAAATAGAAGTAGCTGAACGCGACCGACCCAAAACAGCTTTCACAACACAAGCAGGACATTTCGAATTTTCAAGAATGCCATTTGGTCTAAAGACAGCACCTGCTACATTCCAAAGGACGATGGACAATGTATTAAGAGGACTACAAGGGATACATTGTTTAGTGTATTTGGATGACATTATAGTATATTCAGCCAGTTTACAGGACCACATAGCCAAACTTAGACTCATTTTTGACAGATTACGCAAAACAAACTTAAAGATACAACTAGACAAATCAGAGTTCTTGAGAAAAGAGGTACAGTACCTAGGTCACACAGTTACAAGTGAAGGACTAAAACCAAATGATGACAAGATAAAAGCCGTACTAAACTTTCCTTTGCCCCAAACATCAACCGAAATTAAAAGCTTCTTAGGACTCATAGGCTACTACCGTAAATTCATTAAAGATTTTGCAAAAGTCACGCAACCCATGACAGTACGACTTAGGAAGAAAAGTGAAATGCCCACCAATGATGAAAAATACATAGCCGCGTTTGAAAAATGCAAAGAACTCCTTGTAAACGCCCCAATACTCCAGTACCCTGACATGAACAAACCATTCATATTGTCGACAGATGCTTCTGATTTTGCACTTGGAGCTGTTCTATCACAAGGAACAGTTGGAAGTGACAGACCAGTGGCATATGCTAGCAGAACACTGAATCCCGCTGAAACTAGATACAGTACAACAGAGAAAGAATTACTTGCAATAGTTTGGGCCATTAAACATTTCCGACCGTACTTATACGGTCAGAAGTTTTTGGTAGTGACGGACCATAAACCCCTTCAGTGGCTGAAATCTTTAACTGACACAAATAGTAGACTGACACGATGGCGTTTAAGATTAGCAGAATATGACTTTGACCCAGTTTATAACAAAGGAAAACTAAATTGTAATGCAGATGCACTATCCCGTATAAGGTTAAACGCACTAGACAAAACGGACGACGTCTCTGTACAAGTAAATGTTGATCCTGAAGAACAAAAGAAAATTCAAAAAATAATCAAGGAAATAGAGCAAGAGTGTGCATTATTAGAAAAGAAAAGGGAACCTGTACCAATTATCACTAACCCGGACACAGACTCAGAAAGAACTCAATCAAATAAAACGACTCCCCCTTACTCAATAGCCAGCCCCTCTAGTTCAACAATAACTGCATCCGAAAAATCAATGGACACAGACACTGTACACTCTGCACAAGACACTGAACCAGAAGGAATACCCATATTACAAGAAGCAATAGATACAAAACCAAATCAAATATTAGTTTACACATGGCAACTTGACAAATTGGCAGTAAAGGACAATTCGAGAACAAAACAGCGTATTTTAGAAGTACACCTACCCACAAACCGACCTGACTTAGTAAAGCAGTTTTTAAAGGAATACGTTGGAAACAGGACTAAATACTTTATATATTTTGAGGACGAGAAGCACCGCCGACAGTTTACTGAAGCTGTGATTTTCCTCTTCAAAAGAGAACAGGTTAAATTTCTAGAATGTACCAAAAGAGTAGTATTCGTTGACGACGAAAATGAACAGCAAAACATTGTACGAAAATACCATGAGGGCAAGACTTGCCATCGCGGTATCCGGGAAACGCTTTCTCACACAAAACGAACATATTTTTGGCACAACATGGAACAAATTATATCCACCTTTATAAATTCATGCAAGCCCTGTAAGAAAATGAAATACGACAGAAATCCTTTAAAACCCGAGCTTCAATTGACACAAACACAAACAAAACCATTGGAAGAAATCTTCATCGATCTATTCACTATAGAAGGACAATACTATCTGACTGTAATTGATGCCTTCAGCAAACTTGGACAAGCTTTTCAAATAGAAAACAGATCAACCCCTGAAGTAGTTAGAGCCCTTATCAAGTACTTCTCCTTTTATGGAATACCACTTAAAATCAGTGCCGATGCAGGATCCGAATTTAACAATGCCCTTATGAAAGACCTATTAACTATGTACAAAATTGATCTACACATTGGAACCCCTAACAACCCTAACTCTATGGGATTAATAGAAAGATTTCACTCCACAATAATCGAAATATACAGATTGGCTAAATACGAACAAAAGTACACCGATGCTGCTACAATTATGACCTACGCAGTAATGGCATACAATCACAGTATACATTCCGCTACTGGTATGACTCCGTTAGAAGTTCTGTTAGGACACACCGACTCTAGAAACACTTTTGATGCCGATTTTGATAAACTCTACCAACAGAAATTAGTACAGGACCATGCAAAGCGAACAAAATATCTGTATAAGCATTTAGCCGACAAAATAGCAAAAGGAAAAGGAAAGGTAATTAGACAAAGAGGCGGCGAAAACCGATTCCCTATAGAACCCGGAGATAAAGTATTTGCAAAAGGAACAAATAAAAGAAGTAGTAAAGACAAGCCCCGATATGCCGAAGCATTAGTTACAGGCGAAATAGTTAGGAACATTGCCCCAATACAAATAGGTCGTCGTGCCACCCAAGTCCCGGTTAAAAACATTAAACGTATTTCACAGACACCTGCTCGTCCTGATAGTGACCATGGTGGTCAGCTCCCAGGGCCTTCTACTTCAAGAGATACAAAATAACCCGGGAATACTTCCAGTAAAGAATGGAATGGCTGTACTGAGCAAAGACTATTGGATGGTCGCAAAACACGTGGACTTACAGCCCCTCGCAGACTCGTTGTCGAGGAATGTTCTACGAGCATCCGAATTAAACAAGTTAATTAGTAGTTTTGATAAAAGAGATATTACTTTTGATTTTATTGGTCTTAAGGTTTATATAGATTATATTAAGAAAGTAGTTATAGAAAAGTTGCAACAGGTAGCGCCTTCCATTCGTATAAAACGAGGTATACTTAACCCCCTTGGTTCATTAATTAAGGTAATTACAGGAAATCTGGATAACGATGACGCCATCAGATATGACAAAATGATTAATGAAGTAAAGTTAAATCAGAACAATTATAATAAGAAACTGACGTTGATCACCGAAATTGCGCAAAACCTTGCCAACTCTACAATTAAGTTAGATAAGAATATCATTCAAATTGATACGATATTAAGAAAATTAAATAACAATATAACAGAAGTACTAAAGATGGAATACAATAATCATATCGAAATCCAAATCATTAACGCGTACCATTTACTGATACATAACTTTCAGTCTATTCGTATCAAATTGAATGAGATAGAGACTAGCCTAGCATTAAGTAGATTAGGTATTTTGCATCAATCTGTAATAGAGTCCGACAACTTAATGAAACTATTGGAAAAGATAAACAAGGTTGAAAAATTAGTATTTCCACCTACATTAGAAAACTTGGCTAAGATAGAACAAACTGTAGCGTTGAAAGTGTTTTAAAAGGAAATCAAATTACTTTCCTTTTAGAAATACCACTGGTTGAAAGGAATACTTATATCTATTATAAACTCCTGCCCCTGCCTGTGTTATCCCAAAACCGCACAGTCATTATAATTCCCAAATACCCCTATATCCTAGCGAAAGGAAGAAAGATCATAATGCTCACACGTCCATGCCAAGAAATAGATGAATCCAGCTACTTATGCCTCAGAGATGATATGTCCCAGTATCTACAGGATCACTGCATAACAGAGCTAATGACGTATGCAGAGAATGTGACGTCATGCACTCAAATACCCGTTTCGATTGGAGCACTGAAACTTGACCTCATAAAGATTAATAGATGGATACTCTACAGTGGCGATATTACTTTACTTACCAGAACCTGCACCAACGAGATATTCCGCCAAAAGATTCACGGAACTTACATAATTACCCTAAATGATCCATGTGAAGTTAAGATCGGAAATATCTCTTTAAAAATGCATACAATAGAATTTCAGAACAGCATTATGGATAAAATGCCAATTGTCGACTTACCTATAGTACATCCTCTAGCTGAAACAGCATCAATACCGGAACCTGTGAACCTGGAAGATATTGACCTAACCAACATCAGCTTTTTAACATATGCTCTGAAGAAAATTCCTAGTGATAACAGTGAAAGTGAAAGGCCAATTATAACAGTGAAAAGCATTAGTGTTTGGACGATCGGACTCTACATTATAATTTGTTTAGCTCTATGTATCCTTACTTTTTATTATACTTATAACCGTTTAAAGGTATATTTTCGAAGTTCTGTTTCTACGAAAGAGAACTTCGAACTTAAGGAGGAAGGAGTTAAGTCTCACGGCTCTTCACATACCGATGACGCCGTATTTGGCTGAGCCCTGGAAGTGCGATATGATGAGGAGCTGACAAAGCGTGAGCCGGGAGACCTCTCTGCTTTCTGCCCTCAGTCTTGAGGCAGTAATTAAGTAAAATAGTCGTATTAAGAGCTCTAAGACATTGTAACATCTTATCTCAATTAAATCTGTATTTTTTTAAAACGTCGTTTACGTGCGCTAAAACTTATCTACGTTGGTATTTCAGCATTGATGCGAGGCAGAGTTGTTAAATACTAGATGATTGGGCGCGGGCCCGTACTTTTGCTGGTGATCTCGGTTGAGAAGCATCACCACCCCTATCGGCCTATTTTCCAAAGATGAGTATTTTCTATTGTGTTTGATGTTAGTTTCTTCTGAACGTTTATATTGAATTAAGTGTAGATGTTGGCAATAAACTTATCTTTACTAAATATATTCCAGTGTGTTTAACGTTGTACGATATCCAAATAAAATCTTAACTTGTTGTTCAATTAACTTTCTTATTTCACAATCTCCTTACTATTATACTAGACAACTAGCTTACCCCTTAATTTAGTAGATGTTTAAGTTATAGGACAAGAATTATAGTAGTAATAGCAGCTTTGTTTAGTTATACCTATCCATATGATACCCCTTTTTCTTACATCAGAAGTGGGATAGAATAGCCCGTTTATTTTTGTGTGCTGACATTTATCTCCGATTACAGACTGGAGTGATAAGAGCCAATCATGGATCCTGACCTCGTGAAATTGATGCTCCAGTCAATCCAGGATGCCGTTTCTACATCCCGGAAGCGCGATGACGTTACCTTGCCACTCTTTGATCCTGACAAGATGGACAGTGGAGCAGAACCCTGGTGTAAAATCATCTAAGACACGGGCTCAGAGTTTCGCTGGAGCAGCTTGCATAAAGTATCTGTAGCCGGTAAGGCCCTTCGGGGCTCTGCTTCTATTTGGTTTGAGTGCTGGGAACCTGAAATACGTGACTGGAACTCGTTTAAATCTGAGTTGATAGACCTATTTCCCCCCAAACGAAATTTGAGTGAGAGGCTAACAAAAGCCGTATTATATTCCTCCGAATTAGCTGATACCTACGCCGAATATGCCCGTGAGAAAGTTCTATTGTTAAGGAAAACAAAGATAACATTCAGTGAATCACAGTTGGTCGAGCTTGTGTGTGGGGGTGTTCGTGACGATAGTATTCATATGGCAGCCTTCAATAGTTCTATAAAATGTACAAACGACTTGATTACTGTATTTACAGCGTACACGAAAAACCCTCGTAAAATATTAGAGCACCCAATAAAGACAATAGAAATTTCTGGACCAAGCAGTGCTAAGCGGCCGCGCGTAGACACACCAAGGGAAAACCGTAAAACATCTTTTACTCCCAGAACCTGTTTTTCTTGTGGTGAATTTGGTCACGTGATATCAAATTGTGTTAAAAATAGATCGATGGTGAACTCTCGCAACATCAGTTACTCCGCTAAAAATCCCGCATATTCTGACGACAATAAGGATAAGACTTGTAGCTTTTGTTCCAAAAAAGGGCATGGCGTTGAAGTTTGCTGGTCTAAACAACGTGAGGAACGTGATCGTAGTAAATCAAAAGTTCAGCATGAGCAGGTAAATTGTTTGACCAAATCGAACCTGAACCTAACCAAAATTAAAATGTACGATGTTACCGTAAATTGCTTGATCGATACAGGTGCGAACTGTTCGATTATTCGCGAGTCGATTGCGTCACGTTTAGGAACAGAACTTACCACATGTTTGGTGAAGCTTGATGGCATTGGTTCGGGAAGTTTGTATACTTTCGCAAAGTGTAAGGTCCTTGTGCGTTTCGAAGATGTCTGTATCGAATTAAATATGTACGTAGTTCACGACAATGACTTCCCGTACGAATGTATAATTGGACAGGATGCAGTAAGACATTCGGGTGTTGCTATAATTATGGACGGATCTGGTACCAAGTTAGTTCGAAAAGATGTTGTAGATAATGTTGTGAATGTAGTTGAAAGTGCTCCCTATTTTGAATCGATCAAAGATTTGGACCCCAATATGCAGAAGAAAATCGAGGAAATAATTATCAAATACCCAAAAATCTTACCTACTCCCAATTACATCGGTAACGTAAATACTGGTGAGCTTGTTATAAAGCTAAAATCTGACAAGAATGTTTATTATCGACCTTACCGCTTATCCCCACTCGAACGTGAAAAAGTCAAAAATATCGTGAGTAATCTCCTACAAGTAGGTATAATTCGTGAGAGTGACTCTCCTTACGCTAGCCCAGTGCTATTAGTCAAAAAGCGAGACGGTAGCGACCGAATGTGCGTTGACTTTCGAGCTCTCAATGCGATCATTGAAAGAGATAGATACCCCCTGCCTCTGATTCAAGATGAAATTGATAAATTAGGAAAGGCAATCTATTTCATAGCTATTGACGCGAAAAACGGTTTTCATCAAATACCTGTACATGCGGATAGTGTTAAATTTACTGCTTTTGTAACCCCGGATGGGCATTATGAGTTTATTAAAATGCCCTTTGGAATTTGCAACGGTCCCTCTGTATTTCAACGCGCTATCTCTAAAGCCCTCCAACACCTCAAATTTCTTCAGGTTTATATGGATGACATTCTTATCCCGTGTACATCAATAGAACAAGGATTGGAGTACTTAGATCTCACTTTAGCTGCTCTATCGAAGGCTGGTTTCACTATAAACCTAAAGAAATGCCAATTTTTCGTTAAGACTATAGAATACCTAGGTTGGTCAATATCAGCTGACGGTGTACGACCTAGTGATAGAAAAGTGGGAGTTGAGCAAAGGCTCAACTCCCCAGTGCCACAAAACGTGAAACAAGCTAGACAGTTCATGGGACTGGCTAGCTATTTCAGGAAATTTATCCCCGAATTTGCTTCAAGGACTGCCTCCATAACAAAACTGACAAAAAGAGGATCACAAATGGGAATGGGGAAGTGATCAAGAATCGGCACGAAATTACGTTATCGAAAAATTGACTACGAAACCGCTTTTGTCTATTTTTGACCCATCTCTTGAGACAGAGCTTCACACGGATGCGAGCTCTATAGGATATGGAGGAATTCTAATTCAGAAAGATGGCGCAAATAGAAGGGTTGTTGGGTACTACAGTCGACGCACAACAAGTGCAGAGTCAAGATACACATCGTATGAATTAGAATCCCTGGCCATATACAACTCGTTGAAGCATTTTAGAGTTTATTTGCTAGGTCTACGATTCAGTATAGTTACAGACTGCAACGCAATAAAATCAACAATGAACAAAAAGGACTTGTCTCCACGAGTTGCTCGATTATGGACATACTTACAGGATTTTTCTTTCGACGTGGTCTATAGAAAGGGGATTTATGTTAGTCACGTCGATTTCCTTAGTAGGAATCCAGAGCCTATTGTTCACAGGAAAACACCCGTAGTAAATGTTATTACCGATCAGTCGTCTTGGCTGGAAGTAGCTCAGCAGAAGGATCCCGAAACGGTATCATTAATTGATAGAGTTCAGGCGGGGGAAGTCGATGGTAATCAATATGTACTGAAGAGCAACCTACTTTACTATAGAGACCACGCAGACAAAAAGTTAAAACTATATGTTCCAAAGGGCAGTCGTCTTAGCATTGTTCGTCTCTACCATGATGAAAATTGTCACGTGGGACCGGACAAGACTCTTCATAAAGCAAAAGAATCATTTTGGTTTCCAGGCATGAGCAAATTTGTGAAAAAGTACATTTCACATTGTCTAGTATGTGTTAAAGGTAAATCGCATAGTGGTCCCAATCAAGGATATCTACACCCTATAGATAAGATACCTGTTCCATTTCATACCGTTCATCTGGACTGTACTGGCCCATTCCCCCAGACCAGCGACGGTTATCGCCATGTTGTAGTTATTGTCGATGCTTTCACAAAGTATTGTATACTAAGGCCCTTGAAGACAATGAGTGGCCATGAAATGTTAACAGTAATTCGCGATAATTTAGCTATGTTTGGTAATCCATCTCGAGTTATTACAGATCGGGCTACAAATTTTTCATTCGAATCAGTGGCTAGTCTGTTTAGGGATTGGAATGTAGAACACCATATGATATCAACAGGGACACCGCGCGGAAACGGTCAGGTAGAACGATATGTAGGTACAATCATAAACATGTTAGCCACGACTTGTTCTGATGAATCACAATGGCCGAGCTCATTGTATAAAGTCCAATTAACTTTAAACACAACATTGCAAAAATCATCAGGTTTTGCGCCATTACGATTACTTATAGGTCGCAACGCGAACATCCCTTGTATACAAGCTAGGCTAGATGACGTTGAACGATCTGGCGTTTCCAATGGCGAAGCCCAAATTATTGATGTTATGGCTGAGAGGAACAAGGCCTACGATACGATGAAAAAGGCAGCTGATATATATAAAACCAGATTCGACAGAGCGAGACGAGATACCTTACAATATGCAATTGGCGATCTTGTTTATGTCAGCCAAAGTCACCGACGACACGATAAACTTAGTGATAAATATAAAGGACCATACGAAATTATAGAAATCATGGAAAGCGATCGATTCCGGCTAAATGGCAAAGGAAGGCTGCATGATGTAGTCATTGCAAAGGACAAGATACGGCGTTGGCCTGGTGAATGGACTGAGCAAACTACTGAAATAGAAGAAGGTTTAAATATTGTTTATTATTATCATCTTAAGTAATGTCTATTATGCGATTAGATCGTTTTAGGTGTGGTTTGATGAATGAGTAGTAACTTTTGAGTGATTGCCGTTTGGCTGACTCGGGAGAGTTATTTTTGGATAGCAAGTTATGTGAATTAACAGGTGCTGCAAATGTTGTAACTGGTAGTAAGTCTGGACACCATGGGCAGCAATGGTGTGACTTACGGCGACAGGACAATAGTGTTTGGTGCTGCGAATGTTGTGCCTGGTAGTAAGTCTGGACGCCATGGGCAGCAATGGCGTGACTTACGGCGACAGGACACAATAGCTATTGGTGCTGCGAATGTTGTAACTGGTAGTAAGTCTGGACACCATGGGCAGCAATGGTGTGACTTACGGCGACAGGATAACATTGTTATCGTTTGTTGTGTAATACGAGCTTTTTGTTGAATTCCTGTCTAGCCTTTAGTCTGGGTATGACTAAAGCCGACAAGAGCAATTATAATGTGTTTTACCCCTGAGTAAGCTATAATTTGTGAGTGTGGCCGTTAAAGTAACTATTGGAAACTGAATTAATGACGGTCTATAATTAGAAATGAAGAGCCTATTTTAACATTTACTTTTGTTCCAGATCTAGCAAATGAGACCTCCGACGACGAATAGTTAAGTTTAGATAGGCAATTATAAAGTAATTAGTTAATTAATAGTTGGGGACAAATTCATAATATTGTATAAAATATAAATGAATGTGGCTAGGTACCGAAGTGGTACAATTAATTATAATTGTAAATACTCATTAAGGTTAAATTTATTCACTTATAAAATTAAATAGTAACTTTAATAATTGTATATACAATAACGATCAAGTTTGTTACTGCGAGAGCGCAGTAATTTGCAGAATGGCCGTGTTATGTTTGTTTCAAAATAGTGATTTTAAATGTATATGATATTCAAAACAAATGGTAATTATTAATATGGGAAGGTGTAATTTATTTATTAGTCATTGTATTGATTTTAAGCTATAATTGAAAAATAAAGTTGTCATACATAATCATTGATGTGAAGTCAAATTCTATTAGTTTTGTTTTAAATCATTAATATACGTAATTAGGAGTATTATTATATCATAGCAATTACTATAATTAACAATAAGAATTTAGAGATCATTAGATAATTGTAAAGTCATTTAAAAATTAGTAAATTGGTAGTCAAATAAGGGTGGAATGCAAAAGCAACCAATCAGCGTTCACGGCGCGAACAACGTTGGTATTTCAGCATTGATGCGAGGCAGAGTTGTTAAATACTAGATGATTGGGCGCGGGCCCGTACTTTTGCTGGTGATCTCGGTTGAGAAGCATCTCCACCCCTATCGGCCTATTTTCCAAAGATGAGTATTTTCTATTGTGTTTGATGTTAGTTTCTTCTGAACGTTTATATTGAATTAAGTGTAGATGTTGGCAATAAACTTATCTTTACTAAATATATTCCAGTGTGTTTAACGTTGTACGATATCCAAATAAAATCTTAACTTGTTGTTCAATTAACTTTCTTATTTCACAATCTCCTTACTATTATACTAGACAACTAGCTTACCCCTTAATTTAGTAGATGTTTAAGTTATAGGACAAGAATTATAGTAGTAATAGCAGCTTTGTTTAGTTATACCTATCCATATGATACCCCCTTTTCTTACACACGCATGTTTCAGTTTAATATTTCTAGGAAGGTCGATAAACCCCGACCCTCTTAGTGGGTTATATTTGTTAATATTAATCTCTAAATACGAATTTGTAACGAAACTCCATCCACTATCTCTCTCCTGAAATTCATCGATTTTTGCGACAGTTAAAGACACAGCGTTTTTATAAATATCATCAAAATCTGAATTCTTATGTTTGATGTAGCGAACAATTTAATATCTCGGTTATCATTCTTGGGTAATGTGAATTCTGCAAACAGTTCAAAGTTTACTTTCACGCTGTCAAACGAGCCGAGCCGTGCCTCTACCAGCTGACGAACGCGCGATCGCAGCGAACGTAGAAACGTGGACGGAGGGCTTGAACTCGACCCCGCGCTGTCTGCCTCGACCGAGCCCGCTCCCACTCCGCTCAATCTGTACGATGCGATGATACTGCGCAATGCACTTGACAATTTCTCGATACCCTTACCCTTACTAATAGCACTGTTATTTTTGTGCACATTACTACGCAAATGAGCTGAAAAATTTTTTACTTTTCATAGATACATCACAGGATGTACAATAAACTAATCTATTATTAGACATCTTGATCATATGAATAACTAAGTAACATCTACTGTATAACTTTAAAATAAGTATGTATGCTTAGCTAACCAATGAGAATTAGTTATACCTAACGTCAGTACTAACTTCTAAGAATGGAACTACCTAAACTCTTTCGTGAGGTCTACAATAAAAGATACCTGCCTAATAAGTCAAAAATAAACATGGTATTTAAAGTATTTTATTAAAATTCTGTATCAGAAATAACTTAAATCTAATCCTTATCTTAGTTCTTATCTGGGAAGAAACTTCCCTCCTCCGTGAAGGAACGTTTGCAGCTTTTCAGGAGCTGCCGCAGGACTCCCAGCTCTGGCGAATCGAAGTTGGCCTGAAAATCCAACGCCAGCACCGCCTTCTCGTATCGTTTGCGAGGATCCACGTTTTTTATGTCTGCCACCTGGTACAGTTTGAGGTCTAGGTAGAGGTCCCCCTCCAGTTGTATGCTTCGCCGCACGACGCCGTCTGCAACGCGCTTAGAGTACGAAGACTTCAGCTGTGCCTCCTTGCAGATCGTTTCGTCCTCGCTCTCGGAGTCGAAAGCGCGCCAACTCTCCTCTGTCTTCTTAGCAGCACTCTGTTGCACCTTGCGTTTGGCTGGAGGCTTGACTTCCTTTTGCGGTTTGCGTCTGAGAAACAAAGACAAAGGTTATTGTATGTATAGGTAACTGTATAATATATAGGACTTTAGTTTTGAAGAACAAGAATTGAAACATTAACACATACTTAAGTTGTGAGAAAATAAAAAAGTACATAGGGACACACATAACCCTTATCTGATAATGCTTGTGCTATCTGCGTTCGACTCTAGAATAATAATACTTAGTATGTAATCAAATCAATTAAAAGTATTCACCTTGATACAGTATCGTCGTCAGATTCCACACGACGCTTCGATGTTGTCGGCTTGGCGGGAACTTTACCTTTGTTCCTAAAAATAAAAACATCACAGTTATTTCATTTGCAAAATGTAAAGTATCAAAATCTAAACTTGTAAGCAAAATAAATTACCTCACAATCACCGACTCCTCGTCTGATTCAGCAGCACGTTTTAATGTTGCTGGTTTCGCATTAACTTTCTTTTTGTTGCTGTAAACAATAAAAACGAATTAGTTTCCTAAGGTACCGAACAGGTTAACTTACCTGATGTGGATACTTTTTAATGATATAAAACATTATCTAATAAAATTATTTACCTCGCGAAAACAGTCTCGTCGTCTGTTTCAAATGAGTTTCGCTTTTCATTGGTTGCAGCCTTCTTAGAATAATACTCAGAGTCCGACCTAAAAATAAAAAACAATACGTACATATGTAGGTAAATGAGTAAATAAAACTAAACTATAGCTTACCAACACTCTTGCAGTACCTAAGGTTAATTAGTTACAATGTAAAACGTGAGACATGAACCAGACTAGTAAGATATCAAATAATTACGTGGTAGGTTTATTCGATAAACATAACTATTATAACCCATTTGATCCGTCTGCCGGCTAATACAATGTAGTACTCATTTTACGTACTACACTTGCATCCAAACAGGTTATAAAGCTTTTCGAATAAGCTATAACCACTCATTTGGGCCGTCTTCAGGCTTATACCAGGTAGTTATCCTTTAATGAACTACCCTAGTATCCAAACAAATAGTTATAAGCTTTGTGCACCACCATTTAAGCAAAACAAAAAACATACAATTAGTCAAGAACTATGTCTATAAAAATAACTTTAAAAAACTTACTAACATGATTGTGACGCAGTGAAGACGGGGCGCGGTGGACCTGGAGAGCGAGCACTAGCGGTGACGTCTGTAGCTTGGTGTTACTACCAATGGTACAAATCAATTGATAATTTTCCTTTCAATTTTGGCCGTTTTATTGGAAATAAATGACGAGCATGCAAGTAATGTACAGTACAGGGTGTAATAATGTAGACGAGTTTGATTGATGACTTTCTAACCATATGAAAAACTGGATTCATGACAAATTGTTCAGAAATATGTTCATAATTTCATCTAAAACGTGATTACATGTTTCTCATAAGACATGATGTTTTACAGACAACTGATAGAGAATATCATTTGAACACCTTTACTTATGGTTCAATTTTACCTCCATAAGAATTAATAAACCATTCCTTGCGTTTACCCCTACCTAGTAACAACAACCTAGTATGTGCACAATGGTTGCAAATTTATATACAAAATAAACTTGACTATAATTAACATACTATAATGTGCTCTCCTACACCCTGTAGAAATATGCACACGCGCGGTGAAAAATACAACTACGCAGAAAATAAAAGAGGTAAAATAAAATAAATTAATTGTTACGACATACCGACAATCGGTAACGTGAGACCGTCATCCGCCGATTGCAAACTTATATGTAAGCAAATTAGATTAGGGTTTCCGCATACATTTTTTTTTTCCAATCCGATATTGACAACCAGAACTGTGGCATTGGGTTAGGCCTTATCACGCATAATGGGGTATTGAATAAGTAGTTTAAACCACACCGCATGGGAAAAGACGTTGCGCTATACATGTGGTTATAGTATCTGTGGTTATATGTATATGTATCCATATCTGCAGGATCACTGAGAATCCTACAGCTACGTTCATCATCATATCATCTGTGTAAAAAAAGAAGAACCAACGATAAGATGCAGGTTCATCGCCTAACAGAAATCAAGCATCGTTGGGGAAAAAATCGGATTATGTTTCGATTAGAGTTAGACCAATGCGATCACCCTAAGTACATCAGTATAAGTAACTTGAAATGGAATCATTTTATTAGTGTGAAGCAAAGCTGCTGGAGGCGTTGTGTATAATTAATCCATGAAATTATGTCTAACTCGATTACAAAATGAGCCAGGCTTTCAAGAAATACAAAGCAGATCTGGTTGGGATTAGTAAATCAGACATATTTTCTGGATTATTATGCATTTATGATCTCTGTGCTATTTGAAAAACTTTAGAATAGTTGTTTGGATACTAGGGTAGTTCATAGAAGGAGGACTACCTGGTATTAGCCGGGAGAGGTACCAAACAAAGATTGGAAGTTTTCAATAACTCTTTAGTGGATAAACTAACTAATAGTGATAATGATAACTCTAGTGTAGACATTTACTTATATCGAAATCAAAGTGTAAAGTAGTTTGTGTTGCTGTGCAGAGAAATGGTAAGTTGAAAATAGTGTACAAAGCTTATAACCATTTGATTGGATGCAAGTGTGGTACGGAAAATGAGTACCACATTGTATTAGCCGGTAGACGGACCAATGAGTGATTATATTTTTGGAATTGTTTTTAAAAGCTTATTAAATTACTTGTCTGGATGCAAGTGTGGTACGTTAAATGAGTACCACATTGTATTAGCCGGTAGACGGACCAACGAGTGATTATAGGTTTTTACATCCAATCTACCTAATTTATTCATTTTATTTGCGAAACTGTTTGATTGGATGCAAGTGTGGTACGTAAAATGAGTACCACGTTGTATTAGAAGGTAGACGGATCAATGAGTGATTATATTTTTTGGAATTGTGTTTAAAAGCTTATGAAATTACTTCTCTGGATGCAAATGTGGTACGTAAAATGAGTACCACATTGTATTAGCCGGAAGACGGACCAATGAGTGATTATATTTTTGGAATTGATCGGTAAACCCTATGAAATGCTTTTAGATATTTCCGTTGCGAATTCACAAATCAGCGATCCGTCCGTCCTACGATTAGAAAACCCCATTGTTTGTTCTGGATCACATATGAGGGAACCAATATCTGAGATCGGTGCATAGTCGATCGATTCGAAAACCCTATTGTTTGTTCTGGATCACATCTTGTCTACTGTAGGAAACCACTTGTAGATATGTGATCCAGAACATACTATTATTACCTACTGGCGCACTTCAATGCGCATCAAATTCTCCATAGCCAGCAGTTTGGATTTACAAAAGGGCGGTCGACAACAGATGTTGGAGTCATGTTAGTTAAACATATTTTAATGGGTGGGAAGATCGTAGAGACGCTATAGCTGTTTTTTGTGACCTGTCCAAGGCATTTGACTGTGTAGACCACGAAACATTGCTCTTAAAGCTTAAACACTACGGCATAAAATGCAATAGCTCTAAGCTTATGAGATCGTATTTAGAAGGGAGGGTTCAAAAAGCTGACATTAACAACACAAAATCGTCCGGTTCTCAGGTGAAGATGGGAGTCCCACAGGGATCTATTCTGGGTCCGTTCCGTTCCTTTTCCTCGTGCATGTAAATGATTTGCCGTTCATGGTACAAAACACGTCAGAGATGTATTATTTTCAGATGATAAGTCACTAATTTTTTAATTTAGGAGACAGAAAAATGACTTACATGAAACAAATAATGCTCTCTTGCGAGTACTAGACTGGTTTACTGCCAATAACTTGCTTCCGAATTCAAAAAAGACACAGTGCATACTACTATGTGGACGGGCTGCTGACATTGAGACCATCTTCATTTTGCAGAACAGAGCGATCCGATTTATTTACAAGCTATGTAATAGAGAATCTCTGAGAGATTTTTTCAAAAAAAAACCAACATCCTAACAGTTGCAAGTCAATATATCTATGAAATCATAATGCATGTGAGAAAAAATATCAGTAGCTTTAAAACCATTGATAGCCGCCACAACTTGCAAACTAGAAATGAACATATACTTTCTTTTCCAATGTTCAGACTCACAAAAGTTAGCAGTTCTTTTATGGGACACTGTATACTGTTCTACAATAAAATTCCGCAAGAAATACAAAACTTGACTGAAGCTCTATTAAAAAGATGTATAAAGCACACTTTGTGCATTAGGCACTAAGGCTTACTACAAAATTAATGACTTTTTACAAGACACACCGACATCTGGCAATAAACCAGTTCATTGCATCCTGTATATTATGTTCTATGTAATTATTAGGCACCTACTTAATGTTATATTATGCTTTCTTGATTAGGTTATGACGTTTATTAAGTCTCAATTTTTGTGCTATTATGAATAAAAATCTTTGAACTTGAACTTGAACATAAGTTCCTTTCTAAATTTGGTTATTTATTCAAAATTTTAGGTCTAAAAACACCCAATACTTTTAGCATCATAAATCTACAGGCATCTCTCTTGCTCCCATGCGCCGCTACCCTCTCCAGGCGGCACTCAGGGCGCAAAGAAACTTGGATACAGGTATACCCACATGTATTTCGTTCAATAGCCCGCAATGCGTAGTCTCTTTTATATCGAAACGGACCTAGTCACTGTACAACGATTCGACACAGATGAAGTCAATAACAACACGCTGTAATGGTACACGAGAGTCAGTACATTTGATACTTCATTTTGCGTGACAGAGGGCTAGCCCATCGTCGCGCTGTTTTGAATACGAGAGACGGTTCATATAACGTTTGGGGTTTTGAGTAGCTCAGGGTAAGTTAGCAAAAAAACAATGAGCCGGGCGCGTGGGATGGTTCGAGGAAGGTTACAGGTCAGGTTTTTTGTCGCATTCCTGCGGAATGTGTAGGGATCAGAGCCGATTTGGCTGCGCGCTGAATAAATTATGAATAACTAAATAATGGAAGGTTATTATGGAACGATACGGAGAAAGCTATTATGTTGACTGCAAATATACAATTGCGTTTGTTTGGTACGATTTGGCGAGTTTGACATCACGAGTCTGAATATCATTCTAGTGATCTTTGTCTAGCGCGCTAGCGGTCGGGAAGGCTTAAATTAATCGCAACAAGCTTTTATGGTCAGCGATCAACAGATTTTGTGTATCGGCAATACCGAATGGCTTGAGTGATAACCTACGGTTGATCATAGTAAATTTGCGTACACAAAGTTTGTAGAACGGCGGATCTGCATGGCATGTTTGGTTGAAATTGGACCCTGTGTAGTTAGAGATAAGAAGCTTCGCTTGGGCAGCGCGTGTTCGCAAAGGACGCCATTTTTTTCCAGACATGTGGGGTCTATAAATACGATAGCGGGGAAGGGGAGAGCATTCAGTCTCGGCGTTAAGCTACTGTGACAGTCGTCTTTCAGCAGTTCTAAACAGTTTTGGTCTGCTGTGTTACGCGTCAGAACTGGACGAATTGTGATTGCGAGTTTCAGTGGATTTTCGTGAGTGTCTGATATACCTCGGTTCCTATCCTTTAAATCAACCTACCCCAAATTCCAAAACTATCCTTGGGTCGTTAGATAAGAACTTGTAGGTAACTGATCTGAGTCTGAGTCTGGGCTTGGAGCGACCCTAAATTCCTTTTTCCTTCACCATAGGGTTCCTGGATTGGCTCTTAGGATATTCGCGGGCTAATCTTCTCCTCATTCCTTTCGAGTAGTGAGTTTTGAAATTCCCACACACACAGTCATTAAACATACAAGCACATTCAAATCAAACTCAACCATTTTCGAGTGGTATCGATAATGGACGTGGTATAACACTAGGATTTTAGACTAGGCTAGACAGGAGTTTAGTTGCGGCTAAACCTAGGTTGGCAGGGCATAGGGAGACTGTTTGATCGATGAGGTTCCGCGGATGGAAATAACAAATTCAGAACAAAGTTAAACCGGTGTCAACACAGATAACCTATCCTGTTGATATTTTGACATTTGAGTGTTGTCGGGGACGCGCGAAGAGATCAAATTACAGTCTAAAGTTCATTGTTTAGGAACGGGTAGATTGTTTTGCTTTGCCTTGGGTCAGTTTGGATTCAAGTTGCATCTTTAAATTAAATGTAAATTTCGCTGGTGGTCTAATGTGTAGGCTGAGTCAAATATATATGATTAGGCTCGGCCGAGGTCGTGCTGAGGTCAGTGAAATTCATAGATCGGTATTTATCGAACTATGCACTTCGCTATGGTGAGGGTTAGATCTCCTAAAGCGCTAATGACAACGTTTCGATAACATCCAGCTCAAATTGCGCAGAGTTGAAGGTTTCAAAACGTTACGGACCTGAGGTAACCGCTAGTTCAAACCCATTTCGGAAAATCAAATCGCAATTGTGTAAACCGGTCTATTCGGATCGTTATTGCCGTGAACTACATATATAATTGGAAACACCACAAGCCGCTACTAGCGAGCACATGAAATATCATTGAGTACTCACGTCGTAAAACTACGACGGATATCTATACGATATCCCAAAAAAATATTATAAATTGTGTTCGACCACTAAAAGAAGTTCCAAGCGCCCATATATACAAAAAATAAATGGTACCATCACACAAAATACAACAACGATCGATCTGGCGCAATACACCGCTAACTGATGCGAAATACCGGCTTGCGGGCATATATGCTTTCTCTGTCTAACTTGAAACTGTAACATCCTGAATCAATCTTCCGTTCGACTATTGTACGCCTAACGAACTTCTCAACGAACGAGAAATTCAGACTTATCATTCTTAACTTACAATTTTACAGCTGAATCGGGACATCTCTTTTGGGGTAGGTAGAATAGACGATCATAGCTACTGATAGCGGTGGCTCGACCTCAGCCTTTAATGCCGTTACAACATGTCTTGACCCGTCGTACCACCAGCTCATTACACTGGTAGGCAGGAAATAACGCTGAAAAAAGAAACTAAAAGCACTTTATTCGATGCTTTGTAATGTTAGGGCGACCTGCACCAGACTTTTGACAGCTGCTACATACAGTTTAAACAAAACTTAAGTGCATCATGGTCAAGTTAGGTAGTCAAGCAAGGTGACATGATGAAGAAAACTAAAAAAAAACTGTTTTGGCTTTTTTGTATACTGCAGTTGGCTTTTTAGATATTTTTTATACCGTCATTCAAATGCTTAGTTGAAAACTAAGGTGCATTATACAAACTTGCGCAAGATTAGTTAATATTTCTGTACACGCTTTTTAGAGCACTTTATTTTGATACAGCAGTGAGGATCTTGAAGAAAGTTTTTTTTGTCCACACAAAATC
Source organism: Argyresthia goedartella (assembly GCA_949825045.1). Taxonomy (NCBI): domain Eukaryota; kingdom Metazoa; phylum Arthropoda; class Insecta; order Lepidoptera; family Argyresthiidae; genus Argyresthia; species Argyresthia goedartella. Next base: position 22,660,093 of record OX463807.1, read on the forward strand.
CGCCATTTGTCTGTTTTTTATTTTATTTCATATAACCAGTGACAATGTCATAGTCAAAGTCAACATTTCTTTATAACTGTACATTTTATACTTACTTAGTTTAAGTAAATTTTTGCCTCTTTTCTTAATTGAACCACTGTGGCAGGAGACGCACGCGCCTTCAAGATGAATCTAATGATATATCAATTATGAAAATCGGTTGAGCCATTAAGTAGTTACGAGTGGACATAGAAACAGATATACAGACATATATACATATATACATAAGGGTCAAACACATACTCTTCCTCTTTTCCGCTTCGCTGCAGTCGGGTAAAAAAGGACTCATATAACTATTCAGAATAGATGGATTCGGTACGAATGAATATTCAAGAATATTGAACAAAAAACCAAATATTCAGTTCAGGATAGGCAGATACAACTATTTCTAAGCATGCGATAAATAGGTACGTTTCCAAGTTTTTTCCTATCTTTTACAAATTTCATAGCCATTTTTAATTTGTGATCGTGTGAGTACGATGCTCAACTGATTGGGAAAAGCGAGTTGAACAAATAAAACAGCCATTCAGGACCTTGGTCACGTAGCATTGGCGCCCGATCTGGGGCGAGAAACAATATTGTTCGAAGTGAGGTTACACTGCACAAATACTACCTACGCGAGTTTGTTTTCACTTTAGGGCTAATCCTTTTACAGAGAAAATATTTCCTTTGGCTTTTTAAATAAAGAACTGCTTGCTTATCTTAGCCTCCTTGATGACCAGGGTTCGACATTTGGTGTGGACGACAGGTCTGTGACTTAAACACAGCGCACATCAACATCGATAACTACCTACGTAGGAATTAGTACTTACTTATCTAAAAATACAAAATGCAATAAACGTCATTTTGGCGGGTGATGCCCGTTTTCCCCAAGCAAGTTCCAAGTTCCCCGAAATGGTTTTTCATACATTCATTCCCGATTTCCCTATATAGGCTGTTTTTTTTTGTAAATGTCACACTTGACTAATCCTCGCAAAAAACTTTTAGAATAAAATAAAATCAGTAGGTACCTAGTTAAATTTTACCTTATTAAGGAAGCATTTTCTCATACATGTATTAGCTGTTACGTATACTCGTACTTTGTTTGTACTATGTATGCAAGTTGCTCTAGGTAAAAATATAGTTACCTAGTGTGAGGGAGGAATTCGGGGTGTGTTGGAGGTGCGTCATCAGCAAAATAAAACAGAAAAGTAAACAACCAAAACAAATATTGCACCTACGTTTAGGGTTGTGCATTGCCGCAGCTCAAGTAATATGAACGTTGCCTCATGTTCACTATATCCTCTATTACACTACAAATAGACACGTTGACATTGTGTACATGCTGCAGTCAAGATAAAGATTCGGATATTATGTATAGTGACCGGCTATTATTCATACTTACCAATATCGATGGTTAAAGTAATGAATACAGCAAGATTTATCACATTAACCGGTTAGTATATATAATCACCACACGTCCGTGGTAAATATGACTAATACTGATTCGCACAGCTAATATCAGGACAAAACACTGCGGTAGCACGGGTAAAGGGGGTGAAGGAAGCGTAGCCCCCTTTATCCTGCGTGTTAGGTTGAACATGTAAGAACAACAAAAAATACTTAAAACATACAATTAAGTATTCATAATAGTAGTTTATGTGACTGCTACATAATGGAGGGCATTAAAACTCGAGAGTGGGTTTAATAATATTGGAGTGATATTATTATTAATAATAATAATATCACTCCAAGGTTTTGATGCCTAATTTAATTATGTACAGTTACATACACTAGTTTATCTACACACTTATCATAAGCTCTCTTTGATGTGTTCAGGAACCGCATGTTGGACCAGCATTGTGGCATTGATCATTGCTCTGCAGTTGTTAGCTTGTTCAGTAGTACCAACTTCACAGTCAAACTAGGGGTGGCACGCAGGCGGGCGTCGGCGTTCGAAATTTGAATGACATAATATGACAAAGTTTGGTGTGTAGATAAAATACTTTATCTACACACGTATCATAAACCCTCTTTACTGCGTCCAAAAACCGCACGTTACGATCAGCATAATGTAAAACTACTTTGTAAAAACTCATTTCTTATCTGAATATTGAACATTATGAACATAATGTGTAAATTTTCTACATATTATGACATTCAAATTTCGAACGTCGACGCCCGCCTGCGTGCAGCCCCTACTTTGTCTATGAATTTGGTGCTACGGAACAAGCTAAACAACTCAATGCCACAATGCCGGTCAAACATGCGGTTCCTGAACACATCAAAGAGAGCTTAAAATATGTGTGTATCTACACATATATCTCCTTCCTCTCATTGTTTACGCGGATGTCAGCTGGATCAGCGCGAACGAAGAGCAACTGAACAAACTCGAGCGACTTCAAAATCTCGGGATTCGGTTTGTCTTCGGGCTACGTAAGTATGACCATGTCTCCCAGTGTCGTAGGGAACTGCAGTGGCTTCCAATTCGTCTTCGCCGGGATACCCATGTTCTCATTCTACTCTTCAATATTCTGCACAACCCTCGCTACCCCAGCTTCCTGCGTGATCGGTTTGAGTTTCTTTCTTCGGATAGGTCTCGGAGATCAAACACTCGGTCGCTGCTTGCAACTCCTCAACACAACTCAGTCGCATATGGGCAAGGATTCAGGATCAGTGCTATCAGGCTCTGGAACAAGCTCCCCAGTGCCATCAGGGACAGTCCGTCACTTAACGTTTTTAAGATTCGCTTGAAAGATCATTACCTCTCTCTTCCATAGTATGTATATATAATTTGTATATGTATTTTATGTATGTATATAACTTGTATGTGTATGATATGTATGTATGTATATAATATTATATAAATTAGGTGTAGTAGTAGTATTAGGTATATGTACCTACTTATATTATTATTGTGTATGAATAATTTTGTTGTGCAAATAGGTTTTACTCTCACAATCCACTTTCCTTTCCTATCTGGGTTTGCTGGTAGAAATCTCTTTTATAGAGATAAGCGCGCCTCTTGTACATATATCTTTCTTTGTATATCTCTGTATGTTTGTTTTGTGCAATAAAGTATTCATTCATATCATAAGCTGCCTTTGATGTGTTGTGTGTATGTAACTGTACATAATTAGGCATTATGTATCAGTCACATAAACAACTATTACAGCTATCTAATAAACATCATGTGCAACACTGTGCATTATAGACAGACAATATTTAGAAGAATTTTCCTAATTGTTTTTTTTTATCTTTAATAAACCAAATTTGATTAAAGAAATAAGGGTGTCTTATTACTTTCACAAAATTCTTGGTGAGTATTAACCTCTCAAAAACCGAGGGTAGTTGGGACGGGTCGCAATTTTGAACCTTATGCCATGGTAAAACAAAAACCTATAACGGAAAAGTGTCGTTAGCTAACGCCGGTGGTATTCAAGAGGTTAATAATAACCGGTTAAAGTAACTACTTTAACCGGTTATTGATTAACTAATCGGACTGATTTTGGCTAGATTTGTTACATTCACCAAAATCTGATGTTAATATGAATACTTACCGGAAATTATGTATACTAACCGGATTTATTGAGTTGACCGTAACATGGAATAAGTCCCAGGCTTTACATTTGTGTACTACGTGTTTTATTAATTTAATGTCGTCGCCACTCAAATGTCGAATTAAATTTAAGTTCATTCTATTTACTTTTAGTAGTATCCTACCAAAAGACGTGCGAGACACTACTCTACTAACAGGTTATTCTAAGGTACACAAAATTTACAAAACTGCAATATTTAAGCTTAATTCAAATTATTATACCCGCCTAATTTGACCCTAATTTTATATTTTTTTCCTAGGGTTCAGTATAAATAGCACATAACATTTTGTAAAAGATCTATATCAAATAAAATTTACGGTATTTGAATTTACCCTCTACTTGTGCAATAAGACCTTTCTTCGTGATAAATTTCATGACTCCCTGGTCAACGGTAAGTACCCTATAGGTTTTGATTCCCTTGCGAGCATCAAGCAACTTGATACCTCTACGCATTTCTGAGAAAAAGGGTCTTGATAGACAGACCCCAAACCAGCTGATTGTTGCTCACGTCCGAAGGAAATACTAGGTTCCTAGAGTCCTTCACGTCCTCCTGGGTAGTGCTATGCAGCAACAAATTATTCCCGAGACATCATTTTCCATGCAAGTTCTCGATTCATCCATGGCTCACAGTTATATCGCTTTTAGCAATAACTGTCACACAATACAACAAAGGGGTTGTTTTAGTACGTATACACACGAGCTGTTGCCCGCTTAATGTGTAGGGACCCGGACATAGCATGGAGGTCTGACTCCTAGGCATGAATAATTCAATTTTTTTCCCCTCCAAAAAAAAAAAAGTTCTAGATTTACCTGACCAAATTGTGAACTTTCAATTCAATTGAAACTGGAAAAAATTTACTCAAAAGAGGTTATCACGCCAAATTAAAAGAGGAAGAAGAAACCCGCTAATGGTGCACTTGTCCCTTTGATGTTAACACAGGTTTACCACACAAATACCTTGGGATTGAAGAACAGAGATTCTTGAATGACTAATTAGACAAATTACTGGATATATCGACTCAAACGTGGCATGTTATTACTAATGACTAGTGCTAAAGTACTTGAAATAAGGGAAGCACTTGCAGAACTACATACCTACTTGAATGAATATTGAAACACGACCCGTGAGTTATCATGGCCCAGCGAGCATTGAAAATAGGCGAGAAGAGAGAGACGGGCTTTATCCGATAATAATTCTCACTTGAATCGCTCTATTTGCTCTCGCTGCACAATCTGATATTGAATAAGGCTATATACTTATAGTGATTCATGCCCCGAAGAGCAATCGGACGACACCGCCAACTGAGACTTGGATAAGAGGATTAGTTACAACTTATAATTGGTTCTCGCCATTCAAATGGAATGAGCGAAAATCTCGCAGCCTGGAGTCTTAGATAAAAATCGCAATCATCTTTTTAGGGTTCCGTACCCGAAGGGTTCCAAACGGGACCCATTACTAAGACTTCGCTGTCCGTCCGCCCGTCCGTCCGTCTGTCACCAGGCTGTATCTCACGAACCGTGATAGCTAGAGAGTTGAAATTTTCACAGATTATGTATTTCTGTTGCCGCTATAACAAAAAATACTAAAAAACAGGATAAAATAAATATTTAAGGGGGCTCCCATACAACAATACCACATACAAACTTATGGATGCACCTGGTTACGTACATGGAGTGTGAAAGTAACCGCACCAATAACTTTGTAAACAATATTTTGCTGTGTAAAATCCAAACTATTCACTCCACACCATCGCTTCCATTGAACGGTGGTACGGAACCCTTCGTGCGCGATTTAGACTCGCACTTGACCGGTTTTTTTCTTTTAACGATCCAAATTGGATAAGCTTGCTTGCGAGAGAAGTATTTAGTGCTGGAACTCCTGGTAAATGCCTATTGGGCTATTATGAAGATTTAAGTATTAGTTTCGCTTTAGAAATACTTTGCAGGGTGGGGGCAAAGCAAGGACGCTATGTTTGTGCTACCAGTTTACGAAGATGTTTTAGATATCTAACTAATATTATAAATGTGAAAGTATAGCGATGTTTGGATGTTTGGAAGTTTGGTTGTTTGGATGTTTGTGTGTATGTGCCTCAATCACGCTAAAAGAATTTGAGTGACATTTAGCACAGAGATAGTTTATGAGCTAGATTAACATATCAGATACTTTTTATCCGACTGCATCAGAAGGAGGGTAATGTTATCTCGGTAATTTCCTAGGAACAGGCAGATGAAGTTGCGGGCATCAGCTAGTTGGTAAAAAAATAATCAATATCTAAATTTACCAATATTTGAAATACAAAAATTTTCAATCTAAGAATGCCTACACGTGGTGATGTACCGGTTAAATGTGAGAAAAACCGAATGATTGCAATTTATTTCTCCAAATGGATTTCCACAAATCATTTTGTCATTTACAGATTCCTGTAGCATAAACGTGATAAACTGTTGCAGTTTCGATTATCTGAAATCTAAGTAGTAGTAGTCTTAATGTATTTCTGACATCAATTAGAACACGGTTTACACGAGCAGTCTTTTATTGCGATATGATTGGTCGACTTCGAATTTGAAAGTATTGTGACTGATGTATAGGTAAGATGCTTAAGGCCACAGATTTCTAATCTCGCCCTTTACCGGGATTAACTTTCCTTTCGGATTAATATCCTCTTCGGGTAGGTAGGCCAGGTTCCGTCGCAATCTTAAAGTACATGTTTTGAAACTACAAGCCGTCCTTATTCCGTATGCATAGGTTCTAAGATGGCACTGTCGTGGTGAAACTTAACATGAATAAGACTACCTAGTGTATCCTGAAGCACTATTAGGAATATTCAGTCAGATCTAATTATGTCGATAATTTCGTTTGTTTGAAGAGGGTTTTGTTATTATTTATTGTATTGCCTTCAGAATAATAACACTAGGTATAGCTCGATTCAAACAAGAAAGGATACGGCTACAGATTTCGGCCAAATTCTAAGAAAGACCGGGAAATTAATGCGATTGTTCTGTTGAAGTAGCTATTTAGATGTTCGAAAACACTTTTGTTAGGCGTTTAGTGCAGATCAAGAGAAAATAATATGAGTGAACAAAAAGTATTAACCTATGTAGTTTAAAAAAAAAACAATCAAATATAAAGGCTGATAGAGTAAATGGTATGATTTTATTGATGAACTTATAAATGCCGTTTTGATTACCTAATAAATCATGTTAGTTACTAAAATTACTATTTTTACGATCTGTCACCTAACGTGTATTACTAAGGGGCGATTGTTCCATCCCCGGATAAATAGTTAGGTGTTTTTTTTATTAAAATTCTGTCAAATTCCTCAAATAAAACAGGCAGATAAACTTTATCTGAGTATGGAAAAAATCAGCCGTAAATAATATATAAAAAGACCGTGATTTGGTTATAAAATTATAAGATTGGTCACCTAAATAGTAGATCAGTCACCTAAAGTCAATCACCAATTACATCAATTACAAACTGATCTCCAATTCAAAGTGTTTTACATGTCAACCTAACAAGAAGACTAAAGGGAGATTCGCTGCTCAAACCTTCGGCCTTCACCAACCCTGACCAACTACTTCACTCTGGTATTTCGTATGCAATTCAGCAGATTTCTATTGAATCTATCACTTTGGTGACATATCTACTGTTTAGGTAACCAATCTATTAATTTGATGACAGCTCTATTATTTTGATGAGCGATCTACTTTTTGAGAACAAACCTTTATTCGGGCAATATAAAAAGTGATTAATCTATTATTAGGGTCTCCCTATACTTAAAATTATTTGGTGATCCACATTTATTGAAAGATTTGATTAATTGGATGACCGATAGTTATCTAAGGAACATATATAATAATAGGCCATCGCAGTTTAGTGACAAATCAAAATTTAGGTGACAGAAAATATAGTTCCTGTTGTAAAGTAATGTAAATGTTTTTTTTGTTTCATTTGCTAAGATAGCGACGACAGACACGTAACGTATAGTATAGTAATAAAATCACCCTGATGTATCTCGTATATATATACCTTGCGCCACGAATTAAGAGCGCTGGGCGACGATGGCGGGAATTACTGTGCATATGTACAGGTATTGAAAAATGACTAAAGTCCATCCAAAAATAAAAGTCTTATTTTGTATCAAAGTTTTGTATACAGTTATGGCGGAATGGGTAACCATAGACTACTAATAGTGCTGTGATGTATGTTGATAAATGTCGATGTCGGTATAAATTTACTAGGTGCATTTCTGCTGGCGCTATTCAAGGTCATATAATAGGTGTATGAAAGAAAGAAAGAAGAAACACTGAAATATTTTTTTATTTGCAAAGCGCGTTTCAAATCTGAAATCAAATTTCCGAATGCTTTTTTCGGTATTTGAGGTTACTGTGTTTTGACAATTATTACTTTGCTGTGACAGCTGTGCCGCCTTTTAATGCACTGCCATTTAGTTAGTGTTGCAATTAATGTATTATTTTCTACATAGAAATTAATGAAAGCACCTGGAAATTGATACCAAGAAGTTGTTAAGCAATATTTAAAGTCTATTTGTATTACTTGCATATTGCCTTAGCGGGGGCTCCATACTATCGTGAAACATCTCCTTTAAAAAAGTTTTTGCAATTTGATTACAAAGAAACACTAAGTGTATTTTCGATGAGATTTAAAGCAAAAGTCACCACAGATAATAATACCTTGGACACTATTTACACACATTGATCTAGCCCCAAACTAGGATTCCCTGCATCTTGGGTACTAGATAACGATATATGTACATACTTATATAGATAAATATTATACTTAGTTAAATAACCATGACTAGGATACAAATATCCATACTCAGCATACAAATATTTTTCCCCCACCGTGGCTCGAACCCGAGACCCTTGGCTTCGTAGGCAGGGTCACTGCCGACTCGGTCATTCAGATAAAGACATATGTAATGTACTATCTTTGGTAGTTACACAAAACAATATCCAACCACAAACAGAGCAGACGCTTTATTAGCAAACAATGTTTTGTTAGAAGGTTGACGCATCGTATTCGCCTTAATAGTTGTTCATCACAGTACCTCGACCAGTAATCACAGTATGCTCCTCGACCAGTAATATTAATCATCATTCATCTTTGACCTCAACTTTTTATCGATATGGAAGAACGTCCAGCCCTAACTACCAAAGACAAGACAGGGTAATGGTAAATGTCACTTGTTAGTTTGAGCTTGCAACGGATTCGGTTTTCTGCAAAAAAGAAATAGTTTTACAATGAAATAAAGGTATTATTACAAAAATAATGGTATTGCATGTGATTACCCAGATGCTATAATAATTATCTACAGATGTAGTGAATAATCCTTTCCTTTCGTATTTTCTCGGAAATGTTCGTTTTTGTCTTACTACTTCACTCGCACTCAGTACCCATCTAGACAACGTAGGGAACGGTCGCATTGCAAGAGGAAGTATCTATATAGAGTAGTTAATACCACAGAAATATTTTGTTGATATTTATGTTAGATTTTGTGATAAACTTCATGGACTCGTGTATTAATGCAGGCCACCTATATTATTATTTTTTACTTTACATTTCACTCTTGTCTGTCATTTTTGTAAATAATAAACATTGATTTTATTCGATCCACATTAACAATTTATAACAGACATGCCGAAAGCACTAAGAAAAGGGAAACGTTTAGATCGGCAAGCCTGCGAAGTTATTTTCAATATTTATTTATATTTCTTAACTGAAAATGATAGATTCAAACATACCAACTATACTGCTTACTTTTGTAAAGTCCAAAAACGAATTTCGGAGGCCAGTGGAATTTCTCAACGAATAGTAAATAAAATATTGCAAAAAGAATACATACATCAATCCACCTCCAATAGTCCGAAGTCGGCAAAGTTGGGTAGACCAAATAAATTATTTTGTCTAGGTCTTGACGATTTTGACTACAACGTTATACGCCGATTAGTGTATAATTTCCATTTGATATACAAACAAGTACCTACAATTAAAGCCCTGAAGTCCAAGTTATCCGAAGCCATAAATTTTAAGGGATGTGACTTTACGCTAAGAAAAATTCTTAGAAAAATGGGATTTCGGTATAAAAAAGTTGAAAACAACAGAAAATTACTTATCGAGAAAGATGATGTTCGTTTAAAAAGAGTAAAGTTTTTAGCCGCGATAAAAAAGTACAGATTGCAAGGGAGAGAGATTGTTTATATGGATGAAACATACATCCATACCTCACATTTGGCAGGTAAAAGCTGGGCTGACTCGTCAGAAAACGGAGTGAAACAGTTAATTTCTAAAGGACAACGTCTTATAATAGTGCACGCTGGTAGTAGAAAGGGGTTTATACCTGGGGCATTGTTAATGTATCAGTCTACTGATAAAACAGGTGACTATCACAACGCGATGAACAATGAAAACTATGAAAAATGGCTTCGTAATCAACTCATTCCAAACTTAGCTCCACATTCGGTACTAGTAGTAGATAATGCTGCATATCATAATAAGTACGTAGAAAAACCTCCTAATTCAAATACCAGGAAGCACAAGACATGATTGATTGGCTATCCAAACATAACGTTCCGATTGATCCGTCATTAACAAAACTTGAAATATATGAAATTATTTGCAAGTACAAACAAGACTTTGTAGAATACTCTATAGATAAACTTATGAACGAATATGGACACAGCGTACTAAGATTGCCACCATATCATCCTGATTTCAATCCGATTGAAAACATATGGTCTCATATGAAGGGATACGTATCCAAAAGAAACATCAGTATGAATATGACTACTGTGAAACAATTGGTACAGGAAAAGGTTAATATGATTGGTTCCGATGTTTGGGCCAAAGTATGTTACCACGCCATCAAATGCGAAAACGAGTACCGAAAACACGAACCTGAGTTGGAAAATTATATGGCTAGTTTTGTAATTACCGTTCAAATAAATCATAAATAAATAAAAAATAAATAAATCATAATTGTATTAGTTAAGCACAACCTATTTTTAAAAGAGATCTAAAAATCAATCTGTGGGAGTTTCTACGCCCTTCTTCTCCCACAGTGGTCCAATGAAGAGAAGAGGCAAAAAATGACGTTTTCTAAGTATATGTAAATATCTACAGTAATAAAGTACTTTTGAGTTTGAGTTTGAGTTTGAGTCATGAAAACTCTGACGATGATACACCACAAAATAGTTCTGATTCTGACTGTGATATGGAAGTTGGAAGTATTGTTTCGCATCACACTGTCCACCCCGCTCCTCCTCCTCTTATCCCGCTGTCATAATCGTTCATCCAATCAGAAAATCATATTTATTTATATTAATTTCTCTGCTGGTTTGTTTTGTTTTATGTTGAGGTGTCTTTTTTGTTATGTCATAGTATTTTTAATTAATTACAAAAAATTATTGTTATAAAAAAGGTCTGCAAAATCCTTCTGTAGTTTTGACTTTAGTTAGACTTTTGGGGTTCCAATCCTTATAGAATCATTAGATCATCCCAACCGGTATTTGGTTTTTATCAGTGCGTTTTATTGAAATAAAACGTCCTCAGTAACTAGTTATATTTTTGTTTACCTAACGAATTCTTTATATGATAGAATCGTGGTGGTTTTAACATCTGTCGTGTGAGGATACGAACCTAACCAGAACCTAACAGAAAACAACCAGAATAAAATTTAGAAATGACAATTTATTAGGGCTATTTTCCATGAATTAATTTAAAAAAATGAAAGGAAGATGAAGATGAATGAGGTGAAACAGGTTTTATAAAATACAGATGTCTGGATAGAAAGAAGGAAGCGGAGAACACGGAGAGTAGGAGACCGATGAAGCAGGATGCAGGTGTATTTGTTGTTGTAGATGTTGTTGAAATCATCGTTGTAGGAACGGTAGCGGGCGTATTTGTAGTTACGGCTCGCAGGATCCCTTTGTAGGGACGGCTCGCAGGATCGCGTCGTAGGCACGGCTCGCAGAATCCCGTTGTTTGAAGGATTGTTTGAAGGTTTGAGGGAGTTTGAAGGCTCGCAGGATCCCGTTGTTTGAAGTATTGTTTGAAGGTTTGAGGGAGTTTGAAGGCTCGCAGGATCCCGTTGTTTGAAGGATTGTTTGAAGGTTTGAGGGAGTTTGAAGGCTCGCAGGATCCCGTTGTTTGAAGGATTGTTTGAAGGTTTGAGGGAGTTTGAAGGCTCGCAGGATCCCGGGGTAGTGCGACCCCGGGATAAGGCCTTTAAGTGGTACTTCTAGTTCACAAGCTGACGTGAGACTCTAGAATTTCAGAAATGTTCCGCTTTTATACCCTTTTTGGAGAGTTCTAAAAATTATTTAAATTAAACGTAATTTTTGTGAGTGGCCAAGAGAGAAAAAGTATTTTTGTAAAAGTATTGAAGCAAACATATCAGACCTCTAACGAGTTTGAATGGACATTGCCATGACAACCAGATAAACAATCAACATATCAAATGTCAAATGTTGGTTTCAGGCTCGTAATATAAAATTTAACAAGTTCACATAGCCAAAATTACATAACAACGAAAGGAAAAAGGGTAGCGTACCAGCGCGCACGAAGCCCGAGATTACAGAGTTTCGGAGAAAGCCAAATACAAGGTCACCAAAGGTAAACCCCTTCACTATCGATTTAGAAGTGCTGATAGCATGAAAATGCAGAGCAAAAATGATTTATTAATGTGTTCTTATGGTTTAAAACGTTACAGGGTCCTATGAAAATAAAGGTGATACCAAATATACAGCTATGCAGCTCAGCAAGAATCCAGCTAAAAAGCATGAAAGCATGAAGAGCAAGAACACCTTTTTCTTCAAAAGAGATTGTCTTGAAGCGTTGGATGATGTCATTAGCGATGTTCTTTTGATTAGGAGTTAAATGCTCATAAGGTAAAACTTTAATATCTTTAGTGTCGATAGCAAAGCATTTAGGATCTGTAAAGTTAAGAGAAGCTAAAACACTAGGTAGAAGATTAAATTTTCTCCAAAAGTCAATACCTAGTATTAGAGAAGGAAAACATAAGCTTTAATCAAGTGAGTTTCGTTATTGAAATGGACAGGTAAGTCAAAATAACCCAAGGAATTATTTTTTTGATTATTAGCAGTAGAGACAGTAATACGATCTGACTTGAAATGTTTGCAGCCCAGTTTAAGAATTTCCAAATGAGAATTATTACCCAGAATAGTTACTGAGCTGCCAGAATCTAGTATACCAGATAAAGTTAAGTCATAAATTTTGACATTAACGAATGGACGATCAAGATCTTTTTCTTTGGAGTAGAGTGTAGAAGAGATTTTGTAGCAAGCAAAGAAGTTTTGAATTGTTTTGATCCAATTAGTCCACTCGTCCTTATCAAAGTTTGAGTTACTCTTCAAGTCAGCAGTTAGTTTTTTTGAACTAGTATTAGGTTTGGAAGAACAAGTAGGGCAATCTGCAGTTTTAAAACCCTTAAGACCACATTTGAAACAAATCACGAATCGTGGTTGAGTGCAACTGTTCAAAGTATGACCTAGTATACGACAGCGAACGCAAAAAGAACTTTCTTGGGGAGCTGCAGTTTGAGAGAGACTATTAACTTGTCTAGAAGGGTATTTGTAGGTTGGAGTGAATTTATTCATGAAGGGAGGAGAAGGTCGTGAGTTATTAGAAGAGTTTGGAGAGTCAACTGAACTTGAAGTGGAATGCTTGTAGTTGAATTCAGAAACATGAGGACTTTGTTGCAAATTTGGTTCTTTAAATTTTTTGTCTCTGTCTAGGAACTTTTCGTAGTTTTGGCAAGTGGCCAGAAGGGAATCGATAGAGTCAATGTCCTTAAGAGCTACGAATACTGAATAACATGGGCGAATATTTCTCAAAATAATCTCCAATTGTTCTGTTTCAGAAAGTCTTTTTGAAAGGCGAGCGAACATTCCAGACATGATGGAAATATAGATGACGATAGGTTCATCACGACCTTGAGTACGATTCCTAATCGCTTCTAGAAGTTTATGATCATAATCAAAACCACCAAAGTCTTTGATTAGTAAAGAAGAAAGTTCGTTCCAAGTTAAGTTTGGATTCTGATTATATTTAAATCTGAACCAATGAAGGGCATTGTCGGTGAAAATTTCGAACGCCTGAGAAATTAACAAGTCCTTGGACAAGCCACGAGCTAAGCTATATTCTTCAAGTTTTTGAAGAAAGGATCTTGGACAGCTTTTACCATTGAAGGTGTGTCTTTTCAGATCTTTGAAGACGTTAGTTGGAGGGAAAGATTGAGGTGGTGGTGGAGGATACGGGGTATGGGTCTGGACAGAAGTTTGAGAAACAAGAGGGGGTTCCATGACAGTCGGGTCAGCAGGAAGGTCCAGTGATGGAGGGTCATTTGCAGTTGAAGGTGGAGTCAAGGATTCGAATTGTTTAGAAATAGCATCAAATTTCATCTTCAAAGTATAGAAACTAGCTTTAGAGTCTGGATATAAGTCCGTATCTATTCGCTCCAATCTGTAAAAAACATGATTAATAAAAGTTTCTATTAATCGCAAGTATTTGGTTTCACCTTGTAAAAATTTTTCAATTTTACAATCCAGGTAAGTCAGAGTAGAACCAATTTGAGACAAGTCATCCTCAATCGGATCTGAAGAAGTCAGAATACCTTCAGGGTGAGATTTCGCAACTAAACGCAAAACCTGTTTTATAAGAAGCAAAACAGTATTAGCTGGTTCCTCACATCTAATCTTTACTTCGTATTCGAGCTCGGCCTTGTTAAGGAATTCGTACTTAATAACCCTTTCCATTATTATAGTTAAGTGTAGAGTCAAGTGTAATAGAAGTGAAGTGAAGTGAAGTGAAGTAATGTAAGTTAAATGTAGGCCTAAATATAATCCAGATGAGTTGAAAAACTAGATGAAGTTTTGTTTAAGAATTTGGAAAATGTGAAAAGGATGAATAGATAAAGATTTAAGAGTGAAAGAGAAAGCAAATCAAAGGGAAAAAGACAAGGCGCAGAAAAGGTGAAGAGTGGAGAAGAACTTTTACGTTGGGCGCCAAAATGTCGTGTGAGGATACGAACCTAACCAGAACCTAACAGAAAACAACCAGAATAAAATTTAGAAATGACAATTTATTAGGGCTATTTACCATGAATTAATTTAAAAAAATGAAAGGAAGATGAAGATGAATGAGGTGAAACAGGTTTTATAAAATACAGATGTCTGGATAGAAAGAAGGAAGCGGAGAACACGGAGAGTAGGAGACCGATGAAGCAGGATGCAGGTGTATTTGTTGTTGTAGATGTTGTTGAAATCGTCGTTGTAGGAACGGTAGCGGGCGTATTTGTAGTTACGGCTCGCAGGATCCCTTTATAGGGACGGCTCGCAGGATCGCGTCGTAGGCACGGCTCGCAGAATCCCGTTGTTTGAAGGATTGTTTGAAGGTTTGAAGGAGTTTGAAGGCTCGCAGGATCCCGTTGTTTGAAGTATTGTTTGAAGGTTTGAGGGAGTTTGAAGGCTCGCAGGATCCCGTTGTTTGAAGGATTGTTTGAAGGTTTGAGGGAGTTTGAAGGCTCGCAAGATCCCGTTGTTTGAAGGATTGTTTGAAGGTTTGAGGGAGTTTGAAGGCTCGCAGGATCCCGTTGTTTGAAGGATTGTTTGAAGGTTTGAGGGAGTTTGAAGGCTCGCAGGATCCCGGGGTAGTGCGACCCCGGGATAAGGCCTTTAAGTGGTACTTCTAGTTCAGAAATGTTCCGCTTTTATACCCTTTTTGGAGAGTTCTAAAAATTATTTAAATTAAACGTAATTTTTGTGAGTGGCCAAGAGAGAAAAAGTATTTTTGTAAAAGTATTGAAGCAAACATATCAGACCGCTAACGAGTTTGAATGGACATTGCCATGACAACCAGATAAACAATCAACATTTCAAATGTCAAATGTTGGTTTCAGGCTCGTAATATAAAATTTAACAAGTTCACATAGCCAAAATTACATAACAACGAAAGGAAAAAAGGTAGCGCACCAGCGCGCACGAAGCCCGAGATTGCAGAGTTTCGGAGAAAGCCAAATACAAGGTCACCAAAGGTAAACCCCTTCGCTATCGATTTAGAAGTGCTGATAGCATGAAAATGCAGAGCGAAAATGATTTATTAATGTGTTCTTATTGTTAGAATTCGAGATATCAAAGAGTGTTAGCTGTTAATATTTAAATGTTAAATGATTATATAATACTACTTTAATTAAAATATTATTTGTCATGTGTCTAAGTTTGTAATAATGTTTACTTATCAATACGGAAGTTGAATTTGCGATCACTGTTTTTTCCCCGCCAACGCGTGCTGTCGACGTTGGCGCCAATGTGTTAGAATTCTAGATACCAAAGAGTGTTAGCTGTTAATATTTAAATGTTAAATAATTATATAATTCTACTTTAATTAAAATATTATTTGTCATGTGTCTTAGTTTGTAATAATGTTTACTTATCAATACGGAAGTTGAATTTGTGATCGCTGTTTTTTCCCCGCCAACGCGTGCTATCGACGTTGGCGCCAATGGTATAGACACCGGCAGTGGAGAACAATCGGCGGGGTTCAGGGGACA
This sequence comes from Argyresthia goedartella, assembly GCA_949825045.1. Lineage (NCBI taxonomy): Eukaryota > Metazoa > Arthropoda > Insecta > Lepidoptera > Argyresthiidae > Argyresthia > Argyresthia goedartella. The sequence goes on from OX463807.1 coordinate 22,676,300, forward strand.
GACAGTACGTGTTGCCGAAGACAGCAGGTCGTTACCAGATAGTTGAGTTGGAAGGTCATAGTTAAAACCCTGTGAATCCTTAGTGAGTTATAAATAAAGTGGTAAAAGTGTCTCAGTGTCTTACTAAAGCTCGCCGTCTACAATTCAGAAGAAAGGGATAGAAAGGAGTTGTAAACAGTATTCACTCCTTGAGTCGAACCTGTGGTATAAGAGCACCGATTAAAAACGGAAATGGATGATGGTCGGAAAGGGTCGCGTGGCTCGCGTGTGCTGGCAACGCCACCTGGGCTACCCGAAGGTCAGCACCGGTCGCGTAGCATAACTAGGCACACGGACCGAAGAGGATCTCGCCGGTCGCGCAGTCAACGTAGGAACGCGAAGCGGCCGCGCAGTCGCAGTGACCAGAGGACACGGGAACGGACCAGCAGGCGTCGGTCACGCAGCGGCGACGCCAACAGGCGCCGGACACGCAGCCGGAGCAGCCACCGAGGCCGCGGTCGTCCCAGCAGGTCACGCTCGCGCAGTCAGCGGCATCGGCGGCGTAGCGAGAGGCAGCGGTCGCGCAGCAGGGCTACGCCTGCTCAGTCGTCGCGCAGCAGGGCTTCGCCTGCGCAGTCGTCGCGCAGCGGGGCTACGCCTGCGCAGTCGTCGCGCAGCGGGGCTACGCCTGCGCAGTCGTCGCACAGCGGGGCTACACCTGCGCAGCCGTCACTTCTAGAGGAACAACAACAATCCGGGTCTGTATGCGAGTCCTTGAATGCGAAATCCGTACAGAGCAATAGTGTTACTATTTCACAGCTAGTCGAGGCCTTGCGTACTATTGGCAATAAAGGCTCTCATGAGAAATTGTCGAATCAAAACACAGTGCCAGAATTCGATCCGGATCGTAAGGAACAAACAATTGAAATGTGGATACACAAAGTGAATGAGTGTGCGATCATATATAATTGGAATGATCGTCAGACTGTTCACTTTGCGTTACCAAAGCTCAAGGGCAATGCTCAAAAATGGTACGCTGGACTCTCGACTGTAATGTTTTCCTGGCAACAGTGGCAGGAAAAGTTGAAACTAGCATTCCCTAGCGATGATAACTATGGTCAATTACTCACAACAATGCTTGCTAAACGTGCTAGGTTTAATGATTCTTTAGAGGAATATTTCTATGATAAAATCATATTATTAAACCGGTGCGACATTACGGGCAAGAGAGCGGTTGATTGTTTAGTATTTGGAATAGAAGATCGCAGTGTTCGTCTAGGGGCCGAAGCGGCTCGTTTTGATAGTCTAGAGCAGCTATTACCTTTCTTAAAGAACGCTAAGAATAGTTCATTTATGGAGCGAAAGGCTAAGACTAGAATTGAAACTAACTCGGGAAACGGGAATAGAAACACAGCTAGCGACAGACCGGTTAAATGTTTTAACTGTTTACAAGACGGCCACTACAAGTCTCAGTGTCCCAAACCGGCACTGAAATGCGATAAATGCATGCGCTTTGGTCATTCTACTGATAGTTGTCGAACTAATAATAATAAAAACGCTGACACCACCAGTAAAACATCAAAACCGGTCATGTGTGTAGAGGCGTCCGGTACAAAGTCTTCGAAGTACTTTAAGCGCGTGATAGTTAATAAAGTGATATGCAAGTGTTTCATCGATTTCGGTAGCGCGGTAACATTGATTAGGGAAACGTTCACTCGCGAATTGTCACTAACGTGGGAACACGAAACCACATTACCATTTTTAAAGGGGTTCGGTGATGGCGTTGTTAGACCATTAGGTAAATGCAGAGTAGACGTGGAAATAGATGCAACAAAGGCATGTGTTGAATGTATGGTTGTTCCGGATGAGGTTCTGGAAGTACCTTTACTGGTTGGACAGACTTTTACCGAGCAACCACACATTGTGGTAGAAAAGGACAGTACATTCTTGCGTATAAGTAGCTCAGAAGATTATCTAGACAATAGGGTCAAGTTAGTTTGCGCGTCTGAGACTATCGTCGATGGGTTGACTGCTGTTGACTTTAAAACAGAACCTAAGTATACGGGAGAAGTTTATATCAATGGTAGCACCCGTTATCAGTCAGGACGTGAGCATTACATAGTACAAGGGTTGTTCACCGTAACAGAGGGTAGTGGTGTAGCGTTGGTAAAAGGGTTATCGAGCAGACTGTTTGAACTTAAAAGGGGATCATTATTGGCTAGATGCGAGCGCGCAGAGGAGGCCCAATCTAGTGATACTATGCTGAATAGGGTAATGCGAGTCAATCTGGTTGAACCAAAGCAAGTTATCTTAGCAGACGATTTAGGGCCTAACGCGCTAGATAATGGGACCATCGTGAAGCTACTGGGATTGTTAAATAAATATCGCGAGGCATTTGCATTTAAGCTAGAGGAACTAGGCAAAACAGACTTAGTCGAAATGTCGATTCAGCTAAAGGATGATGAACCCGTGGTTTACCGTCCGTATAGGTTACCATTCACCGAAAGGGAGAAAGTACGGAACATGGTACAGGAACTCATTGATTGCGATATAGTTCAGCCTTTGACGTCGCCCTATGCGAGCCCTATAGTCCTAGTAAAGAAAAAGACCGGGGATATTTGACTTTGTGTGGACTATAGGGCTCTCAATAGGAAGACTATAAAAGAAAATTTCCCACTACCTAGAATCGATGACCAGCTCGATGAGCTATCGGGGTTTAACTTTTATACTACTTTGGACTTGGCATCTGGGTATTACCAGATAGGGGTTAAAGAGAGTGATCGGTCAAAGACTAGTTTTGTGACGCCAGATGGGCAATTTGAGTTTAAACGGATGCCCTTCGGCCTTGTTAACGGTCCATCGACGTTCATGCGCATGGTCCACTCGGTGTTAGGAACGGTCAACAATCATATCGTCGAAGATGGTGGCTCGCCGGATAGGAATAGCAAAATAGCATCTGCATATATGGACGATATCATCATACCGTCAAAAACAATCGATGAAGGCATCAGTAAATTAGAATCGGTTCTACAGTTACTACAAAAAGCGGGGTTGACACTTAAGCTCTCGAAGTGTTGTTTTTTTTGTAGAAGTGTAGACTACCTTGGGTTTGAATTAAGCGCCGAAGGAATAAAACCCGGTAGTCGCAAAGTGCAGGCAGTTCAGGATTTTCCTCAACCTCGCGATCAACACGGCGTCAGACAGTTTGTAGGTCTATGTAGCTTCTTCCGGCGATTCGTGAGAAACTTCGCGGTTATTGCGAAGCCACTTACTGTTTTGCTTAAAAAGGATACTCCTTGGGTCTGGGGTGAATCCCAAATACGCGCATTTACCACTTTGAAAGACGAGTTGGTAAGAAAACCAACCCTATCGCTTTACGATCCGAAGGCGGTTACTGAAGTCCATACTGATGCGTGTAAAATCGGTATTGCAGGTATATTAATGCAAAGAAATAGTGATGGGATTCTCAAGCCGGTAGCATATTTTAGTCGCCAAACTACCCCTGAAGAGCAACACATGACGTCATACGAGCTCGAGACGTTGGCGGTGGTTGCATCGTTGCAGAGGTTTCGCGTGTATCTTATAGGTATTACATTTAAGATATTTACGGATTGCAATTCACTTCGGGCAACTTTTCTCAAACGTGACCTAATACCGCGCGTCGCTAGGTGGTGGATCTCCATGCAGGAGTTTGATTACACTGTTGAGTACCGACCAGGCAAATCAATGACGTATGTTGATGCTCTCAGCAGGAATCCACCATCTAGTGACGTCACCACACAATCAGTACATATTATCGTGACAGGTGACTCTGACTGGTTAAGTACAGTGCAAGCGTCTGATTCGGAAATTCAAAGGAAGGTTAGCATATTAACAGACCCAAATTCGTCGGAAGTAGTAGATGTACTAGGTAATTATTCGATTCGCAATAAGACGTTATACAGGAAAACGGCCGAGGGTGAGAGATGGGTGGTGCCAAAAGGGGTGAGGTGGCAAATACTTAAACAGTGCCACGATGATATTGGTCATTTCGCGTTTGATAAAACCTACGCTAAAGTCAAAGAAACCTACTGGTTTAGTAAAATGAAAAAGTTCATCAAGAAATATGTGGACTCTTGTCTAGAGTGTGCATATTCCAAGGCATCGGGGAGGAAAAGACCACTGTTGCACCCTATCCCAAAAATAGACACCCCGTTTGGGACCATTCACCTCGATCACGTCGGACCTTTCGTGAAGAGCTCGAGGGGAAACACCCACATTTTAGTTATAATAGACGCGTATACAAAGTTCATCGTATTGAGGCCTGTTAAAAGTACAAAAACGTCAATTGTCATCGGCCGGTTACGCGAGCACTTTAGCATATTTGGTGTGTCGAAACGAATAATTTCTGATCGTGGGTCATGTTTCACGAGTAGTAAGTTTCAGGCATATATTCACGAGGTCGGAGCCAAACACATCCTCAACGCTGTAGCTACACCAAGAGCAAACGGACAGGTTGAGCGATACAACCGAACGTTACTTGATACACTCACAGCCAAATGCCTAGGTCAAGACGAACGCAAATGGGATCTTAGTGTACCCGACGTGCAGTGGGGTTTGAATAACACGTTAAACAAGGGAATTGGTACGACTCCAGCACAAGCGTTGTTTGGCACGTCTTTGTCAGGCAGTTCAGAGGGTAGGATTAAGGCATACTTAGACAACGATAACATGGACTGCGGTAGTTCAGTTGACGAGATTAGAGAGACAATTAAAAAACACATTACAGAATACCAGGAAAAACAAAAACAGTCATATGACAAAAGATCTAGTTCACCGTTAAAGTTTAAAGTTGGCGATTTAGTGAGCATAAAAAGAGAAGTCCCGTCGTCTGGACAAAGTAGAAAACTTGTACCCAAGTACCAAGGTCCATACCGCGTCGCCGCAGTCCTAGATAATGATCGGTATCAGGTCGAAGATACGCCTTTAACTAAGAAAGCTAATCGAAAATATTGCGCGGTAATTTCTATAGATAAAATGAAGTCCTGGCTGAGTTTTGAAAGGACAAATATTGATTCCTCTCCAAGCAGCAGCGATGAAGGAGAGACTTTGTCGTGAGTGATTGATCAGTAATGCATTTAGTGTGAAGGTTGAATGCCGTATATATTGTGTGAATTTATTGTTTTTCTGCAGATTTAAGAGATTGACAGGCTCAAGGTAGAAGCGACTTGAACTGTCATTAGTTTTAAGGCTTAATTGAAGGCAGGCTCAAGGTAGAAGCGACTTGAACTGCCAGTAGTATTAAGGTTTAGTTCAAGGCAGGCTCAAGGTAGAAGCGACTTGAACTGTCATTAGTTCTAAGGCTTAATTGAAGGCAGGCTCAAGGTAGAAGCGACTTGAACTGCCAGTAGTTTTGATGTTTAGTTTAAGGCAGGCTCAAGGTAGAAGCGACGTGAACTGCCAGTAGTTTTAAGGTTTGGGGTAGGCTCAAGGTAGAAGCGACTTGAACTCCGCCATAACCGATGTGGTCTCAAGGTAGTAGCGACTTGTACCACATTACAAGAGTTTATAATTGTCTTTCTTTATTGATGTGTGACAACAAGGTAAAAGCGACTTGCATTTATGTCGTGTTATTGTTCTGTGGCAAAGAGTAATGTTGTGTGTTATCCGTATAGTTCTTTATTAACCTTGTACACGGGACGTGTACATGTTGCGGATGGCCGAGTTGTTAGAATTCGAGATATCAAAGAGTGTTAGCTGTTAATATTTAAATGTTAAATGATTATATAATACTACTTTAATTAAAATATTATTTGTCATGTGTCTAAGTTTGTAATAATGTTTACTTATCAATACGGAAGTTGAATTTGCGATCACTGTTTTTTCCCCGCCAACGCGTACTGTTGACGTTGGCGCCAATGTGTTAGAATTCTAGATACCAAAGAGTGTTAGCTGTTAATATTTAAATGTTAAATAATTATATAATTCTACTTTAATTAAAATATTATTTGTCATGTGTCTTAGTTTGTAATAATGTTTACTTATCAATACGGAAGTTGAATTTGTGATCGCTGTTTTTTCCCCGCCAACGCGTGCTATCGACGTTGGCGCCAATGGTATAGACACCGGCAGTGGAGAACAATCGGCGGGGTTCAGGGGACAGACAGTACGTGTTGCCGAAGACAGCAGGTCGTTACCAGATAGTTGAGTTGGAAGGTCATAGTTAAAACCCTGTGAATCCTTAGTGAGTTATAAATAAAGTGGTAAAAGTGTCTCAGTGTCTTACCAAAGCTCGCCGTCTACATTATGGTTTAAAACGTTACAGGGTCCTATGAAAATAAAGGTGATACCAAATATACAGCTATGCAGCTCAGCAAGAATCCAGTTGAAAAGCATGAAAGCATGAAGAGCAAGAATAGCATGTAAGTAGCATAACACTACACATCTCAGTGTAATATACGTCAAACGGGTAACTTGACATTTGACATTGATAAATAAAGTATGCGATTTATTTGATACCTACACGTAATTTAATAATACAGTAATTCATAGACACATCGGCACCATTCGGGTGTTATCGTTGTTCCGAGTTTTGCCGATAGGAAAGGATTATTCACTACATCTGTACTAGCTATTGTGTGTGATTCTGATTACACAGGAAATGCGTATTTTTCTTCCGGTAAGTGGTTTGTTATTAAAATAAGTCTTATTTTTGGATGACTTTACCTTCTTGAGCGGTGGCCTTGAATGCCCATTCAAGGCCACCGCTCATAACTCGTGGCGCGGCGACGATACATGGTGTCGCAACAAGTTATAGCATTTATGAATTGTTCGTTTTACATCGATATAAATGGAAGGATCCGCCTTGCCGAACTAACCTTCTTACTATTTTGATACCAAAAAATATCGCACCTGTCGGAATTTGTTGGTACTAAACTGGTAAGAAAACTTGTAACGGCGTAATCTAAAAATTATTGCTTATTATAATTTTATAAGGAATAAGAAATAAACCATGGCTGAAATCTGTACAATTTATTACTCAAACAAGTGAAATTAATCTTAAAACAAATATCCCGACTGCATTTTTTTTCAATACCAAATACAAATTTATGGATGCACCTGGTTACATTGAGATAAAAATAGCCGAATAAGTTTGTAAACTACATTTTGCGATCTAAAATACAACCAAGATGAGGTAATCTCGTAGACCCGAGGAACCGACATTTTTGATTTTGACTCAGTGGTTAGTGTAAAACAAAACATAACGCTTAATCTGATGTAAGAAGTTACGACAATTGGATGACCATTTTTCCTTTGTAGATTATTTATTTTTTTAATTAAGAGAAATCTATAGCTTAAAATAATTGTAAATCATGTTAAATACATGTGATACGATATTCCTTATTATTTTGAAACACCATTTACGTGCAAAGTACAGATTTTCATGCAGCATGACTGTGTCGAACTAGTGCCGGTAAACCGGTTAAAGCACTAAAAAGTGGGGTCATTTTCACGCGCTTCGTCTCGTATCCATACTATTCAAGTCTGTGTTTACAAACAATTTTTGACTGTTAGTTAAACCCAAAAATCTTAGTACAAAAATAATCTAACATTTAAACTAAAAAATATTGTATCGTGCTTTTCGATAAAGCGAAAAAATGCGTTTGTGTGAGTGACACATGTGGAGGTTATGTGTGAGTGAAAGCTCCGCGGCTTGGAGCGCGGGGCTCCCTCTCACACGTATCGCTGACACGAGTCACTCACACAAACGCATTTTTCCGCTTAAATAAATAAACAGCAAAGTGCGAGTCGGACTCGCGCACGAAGGGTTACGTACCATTATTTAAAAAAACGGCAAAAAAAACATGTCTGTTCTGTTGTAAGGTATTAAATATTTCTTATATTTAAATTTTATATAAAACTAAATATTCTGTGAATATTTAAAGCGTCTTTTTATTGCCGTAATCAACATCGAGCAAAAACGATCAAAAAAATCACGTTTGTTGTATGGGACCCCCTTATATATCTATTTTATTCTGTTTTTTAGAATTTGTTGTTATAGCGGCAACAGAAATACATCATCTGTGAAAATTTCAACTGCCTTACTATCACGGTTCATGATATATAGCCTGGTGGCAGACGGACCTTCGGGTACGGAACCCTAAAAACCTAATAAACGATGCAGCGTTCCTGGTCCTGGTACAATCAGTCCGTTAGTTAGCGTCCTACTGTGTTTTCGAAAAAGGAATATCAAGTCTATGGCAGATCGCGTTGAAAGCTCGGACATGTTGGAAACTAACTCAATTACCAGTAGCGACCAAATTGAGTTAGCCTTAACACCATGGATGTAAGTCAAACGTACGCTTATTCGAATCCAATCATTCTTACTGACATTTAATGTTTTATTTGGTATGATTAATATCTATATTTTACATACAATTATGTTCTTAGCATATGTTTATGTATTTAATCCGATCTACTACCATACGTCCCGCAAGTTCTGCCTCAGAAACGGGGAGGACCAAAAATATGTGCCGTCGGACCCGGCGCCCGAGCCTACGGGGTCGATAGCACACATTGTAAAAGTATTAAATTCTAACTTTTCCCCGCAGCTCCGCCCGCGTGGTATTCGATTTTAACGTCATGCTTTGGAATAAGCCAGAAGAGGTAGTAAATGATTTTACGGCTGTTTTTGTATGCTTAGCACGGAAAAGACAATGTATGGAGAGCCAGAAATCTTCTTACTATCTGAGTAAATAACTATGTATTTCCTTTTCTGACACGATCCAAAGCATGACGTAAATCCGGATATCACGCGGTCGGAACTGCGGGTACTAGTAAACAATTCCAAATTTTCCAATAGGTTATCCTACTAAGCTTATGCTTAAGTTTGCTCATAGACAAGAAGTTGTTTAGTAATACTTTTAGAATTATTTACTTTTATGATCATAAAAATACTAACTTAATAGAAAAACTCATATCGATGAAGACTATTTGTAAAGCATGAGCATGGATATCGCCATCGCAATAGTCCTGCAGGTGTTAACAATGAAATTCTGCTATCGGTCTCTAATCCAATTAACAGTGCCATTTTACGACAGTCTCTCATATTGCACTTAGACGAGTAAAGAGAGGACTTTCTTAATTTATCACGTGCACAATTTCTGTATTACGATATTTTATATGCTGTTATTTATATCATCAAATATTTTATCTACACACGTATCATAAACCCTCTTTACTGCGTACAAAAACGCAAATTACGATCAGCATAATGTTAAACTACTTGGTAAAAACTCATTTCTTATCTGAAAAATTACACATTATGACCATAATATGTAATTTTTCTACATATTATGACATTCAAATTTCGAACGCCGACGCCCGCCTGCGTGCCGCCCCTACTTTGTTTGTGAAGTTGGTACTACTGAACAAGCTAAACAAGTGCAAAGGAATTGTCAATGCCACCATGCCCGTCGAACATGTTGTTCCTGAACACATTAAAGAGAGCGTAAGATATGTGTGTAGATAAACTAGTGTATGTAACTGTACATAATTAAGTATTAAAACTCTCGAGTGATATTATTATGAAACTCGCCTTCGGCTCGTTTCTTAAAGCCACTCTCGATTATTAATGCCCTCCATTATGTAGCAGTCACATAAACTACTTTTGATACTACATATCTACTGTAGTGATAAATTTAAGTAAGTAAAAACATTCACTGACAAAACACGTATAAGTTTATTTTAATAATAAAACCAAAAGTTTACAAACAAATAATTTAATGACAACCGTGTCCAAGACCGAAAATTAAACCAGAAAAGAGATAAAAAACTGAAATTGTCTATGTCGCAAATGAACACCGAAATTGCTTTTGACGCTGTATGCGCACTTTGATCAGGACTGACGTGAAGGTGAAATGATTGTATGAGGAGGATATGAAGTGCTTATGGAATGGATGAGGGGTTAAATGAACGATTGCCCAAAAGTATGCCGAAAATATCTTTGACGGTGGCGTACAAATGCCTTTAGGGATTTAGATGGAATGATGAACAGACGACCTAATCCTGTTCAAAGATTTAAAGTTGTCGAAAGAGTGAAGCCGCGCTATGAAACTAAATTTAAATTAAAATACATTGGCAGTTCAAATAAAAATAAAAATGGATTGGGTCAAAAAAATACGGGATCTCCTGATGCGGCGTCCAAGTTCCTCCTTCACGTACGCCTGCCTGCCTGCGTCTGCCTGCTCCAAAGCACGCCTTGGTGAGGTTTACGCGTCCGCGGTGTCGGTATCAAAAATTGCGCAGCTCTCCACCAAAGGCTACAAATAAGATATTATGATAAGTACCAGAATAACGCTAACACGACCAAAATGCCACCACGGAATATAAACACCAAATACATACCCAGATCGCTTCCAACGTCTGGCCTTCGAGTTCAGATAAAAAAATGGATGAAATATCGGGAAAATATCAGGAATATTTTAGGCCGGCATCAATTCTTGCCCAAGGACAACTCTTCTTGTGTCAAGGCTACCCAAAACACATTACACAGCTCCTCACTACGCGAACAAAACTGGTCAAACGAGATAAATGTGCACCAAAATGCTTACGACTCCAACAGCTCAATGAAAATGATTTTTTCCATTCCTGCCAAAACTGACAACTACCAATAAGAATCTAGAATAATTCGAACTTTCAATTTCACATAAACTTATAAAACATCAACCAGCCTGTATCACAATAAAATCGAAATAAAAATTAACATAACAAAGGAGTCTTAAAACGACTTCTGCGAGTTCACGCTGCACTACATACTAATATTTTAAATGGAAAAATTTTCCTCAATGAAGTCAAAACCAATGGGATATTATAAGTGCAGCATGAAAAGTTTTATTTAGCTCATGCAACGTAGCGTCTTTTTTTGTATGAAAACAATGAGTAAATGGAAAAGATTATATTGCATTAATTATTCATCTTTACTACCGCAACAGAATATCAGATACCAGCGCCAATTCGCAGACAACAATTAATATAACTCAGCGCTACCGATAACTATTTTGCATAAAAATTGATAACTCAGCGGTAAATTATGTGAATCTTCACATATTTTAGAGAATCATCATCTGCCTGTAATAAAAATGAAATTCTATCTACAAAATTAGTCATCGAGATTCATCATGATCATCATCATTGAGATTATTTATTTTAAACTAAATTCATATATAGTTTAGAATAAATAATCTATAATATAGTATTTTTTCATGAAAATTTGCATGTTTTTCCTGGATTTTAGGACGAATAGAATAGAAAAATGCGAATAAGGGCACCCCACTTCCTAGGCAGGCCCTAGAGTCTTTTCTTTTGAGCCGGAGGCACGGAGGGGCGTAGGCGACCGTGCGCTTTAGTGCGAGGGCATCGCTGCGGCCCCGCAGTAGCCGGAGCTAAGTTGATTTCGAAATAATATTGCGAATCTGGTGTAGTAATACAGTCAGCAATTACTTACGCTATCGCATACAAATTGGGGTGACTATATGTAATTAGAGATCATTGAAATTATTTTATAGAAGCAGTTGATAACTTATTAGAAGCTGGCAATGTGAACACATAAACATATATTAGTTGCTATAAAATTACAACGATGCTGGGTTATATTTACCGTAGCTTGTATAACAATGATTAATTAATTCAGTGGACATCAATTCAATTTTGATGACGAAATTGGTATTTAAAAAAGCTACATTAAATAACACCCTTTTATTATTATTCACTTCAATACTTTATTTGAAAACGTTCGTATAACCAAACGCAGCACTATTTAAGTGAAAATTGGCCTGTTGCCGTCGAGTCTGATGTAACCACATCCCACGTCCGTGTGGCTGATTGTTTTCTCGGTTGGACGGCCGCACTAGCCGCTCTGACCGCCCCTAGCTAGCCGTGTTGTTTCGATAGGGCAGGTGGAGGTCAAGCCACCACGTTTAGCCGAATGTCACACAAAGTGCGGTTAGTCTAAAATGCTATTATAGCGCAATAGGGATTTTAGTCAATATTTAAGAATAAGTATCTCTTAAATTTGATAGAGATCATATTAATAGTAGATTCTACACAAAGGGGATATAGCACAGTTTTATATCACTGGCGCGATATTGAATCCTGAACGGGATGAAGGACTACATATTTAACTCCTGAGCATAACGGGGGAGGGGTTAATTCACAATCGAAGCAAGGGAATTAAGACTGAGGGCTGAGAGCAGTGAGGGTTCCAATCGCGACCAAAATTAAAACAGCTTTATCCCCGCGGAGTATACACTTTTTTCACAAAAAAGCAAGGCTACTGAAAAAGTCATTTTATCAAAGTAAATAAAAAGGTGAAAATCTATGTTTGATACCTTAGTCCAGTTGTGGAATAGAATGACATATTTTATTTTTAGAACCTTTGCAGTTTTACTGCGTATATTGTAGCGTCTTGTAACTCTCGCGGCATTTGTTTTATTTTAAATGTGTTTCATTCAGCTAGCAGTGGCCTCGATTTCCGAATGAGTTCGGCGCCATTGGGCCGGGCGACATGCGTATTTCAAGAAATTTGACTCTAAGAACATAACAATAAGAACTATGAGAAATTAAATCACATTATTAACCAGCGGGTTATAATGAAATTCAGTACAACATTACGACCTGGCTAAAGCCAAGGTCTATAACGACTTCCTTAATGTAAGGTTAGCATGATATATAATGTAGCATTGTCGAGCAAGTGGTGTGAAAAAAATATGTTTAACCACGTGAAATGTCCGTCCATAAAAACATTTCCTATTCATAAAACCTATGTACATATATAGGTACTCGAAAATGATGTACATAGTACTAATTTAAATTCAATTCTACCCTCGAGGTCAGTTTGAATGACAAGTTTAAGCTTATCACGTGACATGACATGAGCCGTGCCCTTCCCTGCCGGCTAGATAAAATTGTGATGTGCGCGCTTATTTATCTTCCTGCCTCTGAACTTGTCAGTAGCAGGTTGTGGCTATTCCTAAACCTATTAGCTTGACCGACGTTATCAGTGTGTGCTGCGAAGTTTCTATAATATCCATCCCTTTTGTACCCTTCGATGCTCGTGACATGTCAATTATGATATCCTCGAGCTTTGTGGTATGTAACAAACGTGTGTGACTCAATAGAGGAGGATATATTTGTTATCAGACTGTACATGGACTGTGGAATTTAAATGCATATTGCTCTTAATTATGTTTGTTTGATTTTGATCGTCAAATTTTGCCATTACCTACCCAACTCATATTTTCCAAAATGAAAATCTGATCAATAAACCAGAGGATAACTATTCCACCTAGCGAAAAATTGAAAGGGAATCTAACCTAAGCTACACTCATATTTCACTAGAAACATTTTACATCTACGAGTAAATAATTGAATTTTGTGATTATCAATCTAACTCACCGCAACAATTCGGTCCGTGGAAGGACGAGTGGTAGACACATCCGACGCTCATCGACGCTGGGAATTGAATGACATGACATCTTATTTCCTGCTATGTCTGCTGCCTGCCACCCACGAAAAGCGGAAGCAACCAAACCGGGAGAAATATCCTTTCATTCATACATAACTCGGCCGACCAAACAACCCATTTGTTTGCTATTTATTAGAAATCTCACGATTTAGATATAAAACGTGGACGGCTCTTCTTTTTAGAAAATATTGAAATTGAAAGATATTTTCTCAAGAAATACAATAAAAACTCTGGCTAATACTTTGCCGTTTAGTAGGGTTCCGTATCTTTTATTTATTGTTCGGCGGGCATCCGAACCCTAGCATCTCTGCTTGAAAATCATCGACTAATGTCGCTTATTAATATAAGCCAAAATCTCGAAAATGGCTTCAGATCGTGTTTCAACATTAAAATAAAATAGGTACTTAGTTTATTGCTGACCCTACGTAACTCTATGTATGCACAACCCCACACACACTTGCTCAAAATATTTACAGGCCCATGAGTTTCATGGTCTAGACTAGAGTTTTGACCTAAGTTGCTTGTCCTAACATACTATCACTGCGAAATCGTTTAACTTTAAATCGTTGTTTCACAGACTGTTAACCTACAAAGATCTCAGTTTCCTGCCCCTATGTAATGCTATTCGTGTCAGATCTAGTAGGAGATATCGTAGACAGCTAGAAGAAAGGTATCTTCAAACATATCAGTGGATTCCCAGTTCCGACGCTGACCTGCAACCGTAATAGTAATGTTTCATGTCAAATGTACTTTATGCGGCAGAGATACTAATAAAATAAATATGGGAGCGTCCACAGAGAATGTAGATCCAACAAACTAACATCAAAACATAGTTTTTGGTTTAAACAACATTTTGTTTAGGTTTATTCACTTCACTAGCGGCAACGTTCAGAATCTATGAGAATATTTCAATTCCACCTTCACGGAAAAACGTGAAAGCGGACTCAATAACAAAGGCGTATAGAAAACTCCTCGTTAGTCATAGCCCGTTAATAATGCATGAACATACCTACGCCCCGTACGCCTCTCATAACACCACGCTTGGCCTAGTAATCGACCAATATCACCATCTTGTTTTGTCACCCTAAAGTAGATCTTAATAGCAGCGCCATAAAATACAAACAAGGGGATGAAAACCGGTAAGGAAAAGTTGGTATACTCTAACACCTTTTTAGCTAGGGTTGCTAACGAATATTGAGGGTGGACAGGACATTCTAATAATAGACCTCATAATTATTGATTTGTAAGATTGTAACAGATAAAGCTTCAGATAGAGATGTGTGGGCTCGAACCGGTGAGGCCTTTGCCCAGCAGTGGGACACCATTTAGGCTACACAAAAAAAAATATAAAATTGTAAATCAGCATAGCAATATTGCGCGTTTGCAGTTGTGTGAAAGTGATCGAGAAACAATTGTCTATCAAACGATTTTGGGTGCCATACCTTCCATACTGCTCGTCTACATTTTGTCTGTCGGTCAAAACACGGGGTTTGTATAAATGAGCGTTAAGCTTGTGATATTGAGAAACAGATTTTTTAAATGTTAATATATATATTCGTTGTTCGCCTGACCAAGCTGTGACTACGGAATTTAAGTGAAGCCCCTGGTTTTAGCAGTGCGATTAACTTCCGCAACCTGAAGCAAAGCAAAACCCAACTTTCCATTTTGTTAATTAAAAGCTGTAGTAAAATTATGTAACACAAAATCATTTCATATGAATTTTGAAGTCAATATCAATTTATTCTTATCACGCCACTGATCCAATTATTCATAGTGCAGAGCAGGTTCAATCTTTTAATCAGTTGTTTGTTAAAATGGCACGTCGATTAAAAGCTCTTAAATATAATCCGCGGTATGGTGCAGAGAGGGTATCTGCAAAGGACTTAATTTTTTTATGTACGGAGGCCACTTCAATGGATTTATAAATTGCAGGTAAAATGAAATTATCTGCAGTTTAAATGAAGCGTTTGAATTATCGCAATTGGTTCAGCCGTCTTCGAGTAATTCAACAATTCCACGAGGGCAGCTTACAGACGCATAGGGCATTCAAACATAATTATACCAAAATACCTACCTAAGAAAATAATAATATAAAGTTGTGCCCACGTTGAGCCCGTGATTCATTACTCCATCATGCGTGACAGGGGGCTAGCCTATGGCCGCCGCTAAGGAGTAATGAAGCTTTACATGGTAGAAATTAAGAAAAATTCTAATCATTACAAATGGCTAGTATTTAATCGCACATCAAAAATACTGATTTGCACAAAAGAATCAGCAAAAACACTTATGTTTTAAATATTTTATGTGTACTCAAGTTTATGTTTTAAGTTGTTTTGATGTTCTTACATGTTCAACCTAACACGAAGGATAAAGGGGGCTACGCTTCGCTCACCCCCTTTACCCTTCACCTAAGCTGCCGCAGCATTTTGCCCAGATATTTGCTGTGCAAATCAGTATTTTTGATGTGAGTTTAATATTTCCCATTACAAATTCGTGCCCAAAGGCCTTTCCGTTTTATCACAGATCGATATACTTTATTGCACGGTAAACAATGGGTAAAAAATACATTAACACTTATGCGCAACGGCGAGCTTAGATAGACAGATATATTAGGTCCTTACATATGAAATTGGCGTTTTGTTTGGAGAAATTGAAGTTAACTCAATTTTCAATACAAACATTTTTGTATTTTTTTTTAGGAATGACAGATCCTAATTTTATAAACTTTGTGTGTACAGAGACCATGAATGAGACAACATTTAGCTAACAGAAAACTTTATTTAATTTTTGAAGTGTCAGCTGTAAAAAAATATTACGAATATTATCATGAAAATGGATGACATTTAAGAGGCACTGATTTTGAAGATAACATTTTAGTTATCAAACTGAAAATTAAAAGAAAATTTAATAAGTAGATGTAAAATATTGAATTTAATTTTAAAACAATAAAAAAAACTGGAAATAGCTATTGAATTACTCGAATTATGAACTCCTGAATCTGTAAGAAAAATTCGCCAATTTCATAGGTAAGCACCCAATATCAGATAATGTGTCCGCACATCAGGAGCCGTAGATCCTAACTACTGTCATCGCATTTAAATTATTTGTATCCAAACTTGCTCTGTTCTGATCCAAATCTGTCATAACCAGCCCGCACGTATGCACGCTTCTAAAATGGGTTCGGCAGTTTGCTTTACAGGCCTTGATAATGATTCATGTGCGTCCACCAAATGGATACCTAAAGTGGACCGCAACTGTCAAGTCACTATCGTCATTTGGTTATTAGAGTAACCAAATGACGATAGTGATACGGGGCTTGAAACAATGACCTAATATCGGGTATATGAACAGGACCCTATTAATAGGTAGGTGTCTGCCTCGGGACGGTTTTCTCTTTGAGGGCATGTTTGGCCTAAATGAGTTCACTTCACTAAGCATTGAGGCCTGGTGCGGTGTACTGTTCACTCGCTCCGGATGCTTTATTTCTGTGCAACACTTTGAAGTGAGATTATGTAGTGTAAAGGTTAATTAGGTGAAAGAATCACTCGGGGACGAATAGACCGGGTGATCCAGGCGGAAAATCAGCGCAATCTTATGTATATGTCGCAGTTAGCTGGTTAAATCAGACACTTAACTAACTCTCTAGACCGTTAATTAAATGCCGACGTTTAACCAAGTCACTGAAATTTCGTCAGACAAGTGAGTGAACAAAACGTTTAACGAGTTGTCTAAACTTTCCTAGGTAATGCGAGGAAAATAAACAGCACATGCCAATTTCTATGCTCACGTTTTGATTATACAACTTACATTGACATCGTTGAACGTAGCAGACGACAACTAAAGTCAAGACTGCATGCATTTAGGATTTTATATAGGGAAATACTAAGAATGAATTACAAAATAGACTTCGCTGAATTTTGTAAGTCGCAAAATAAATTATCTAATAAAAAACCAGTTAATAAAAATGTTGTGTAATAATAAAAAAACCCAAACAGACGGAGATGCCATTGAACAACATTGTAACTTGTAGTCTGATATGTTTAACGTGAATAACAGTGATAACAATTATTTTTTTCGTGAATAATTCGAATATTATGACATTAAATTTAATTCACTAAAATAAAGCTGGAGCATTGCATAAAATTGCATTAAGGACCAGAATTTTGAAATTGATGTAGTGTGTTTAACTGAGACATTTCTGCTAGCTAGTACAGAAAATAATTTGGCTCTTAAACATTACAGTATGGGGGATAGTTATTGTCGTAGAAAAAAAAAGGGGTGGCTCTTGCATACCAATTAAAAAGGGTATAAAATATAAGAAAATTGCTGTCACCAAAGAAACCGTTACATTATACGACTTTGAACGTTGTGGAGTAGAATTGATAGACTACGACATCCTAATTATATGTATGTACAGGAGGAGTAAATACAGGTTAATTGACTACTCAAGGTTTTAGGAAAAGTTAGAGGAAACATTAAATAAAATACATAATAAAAAAAACAAATATTAAAATTTGTGTGGCGATTGGAACATTGATATTCTTAAAGATAATAAATGGTCAAAAGAATTGAAAAGTATTTTAAACAATCACAAAGTTTACATGCATACAACAATGCCAACACGAAAAAAATCATGTCCAGATTTGATAGCGAGCAACATACTAAAAGCCAAGTAACAGATCCACCACTTAGCTCTTTCTGACCATGAAATAGCCCAAACTCTTTCAGTCCAAATAAAAATGGTTTGAATACAGAAGGGACTATAGCGAAGATAATATAAGAAAGTTTTCGGAAGCGGTATCTGCACTGAGTTTTAATAATACCTATGACCACACAGATCTGGATGATGCCTTTGATTCTTTTCATGAATTAATCATTCTTTTTTATAATTTATGCTTTCCGGTCATAAAGATTAAGCTAACAAATAGACTAACTAAGATGAAATGGGTGTCAAAAGGGATAAAAAAACATGTGTGACTAAACGAAAACTAGAGTTTTCGTTTAGTCACACATGTATTTTTTGTGAAAAGTAAATATATTTTAAGTAGACTTAAAGTATATTTACTCTTCAGAAATTAAAAACAGACATAAAACCACTTATAAGAAATACACGCCCCTATTAAAAATACATATCGAGGACACAAAAAATTGTTGCTAACAGGTACATTAGGAGTATTAAAAATAAATATAAAGCCACTTGGAATACAATAAAAGACAAATCATCAGGAACAAACATAAAAGATAAAATTGATAAAACAACAAAAGATAAAATAACATACAATAATCCTACTGACATTTGCTCAATTTTTAATATTTTTTTTATAGATTTGACTGATATTATTAAAAATTCAAACATTAATTCTGACGCCTGTAAAAAAAATACATTAACCCGTTTACTATATTTTTGGAACCTATACAATATTAATAAATCTCTAAATAATAGTAAATCGGTAGAATATGACGATATAAATACCAACATTTTAAAAGTTTGTGCATGCGATTTGGCTTTTCCCTTAAGCTACATATTAAACCTTTCATTTACACAAGGACACTTCCCTAAGTCTCTGAAAGGATGTATAGTAAAACCTTTGTTCAAAGAGGGTGACGCTACGGATCTAAATAACTATAGACCTCTGACTCTGATACCGATGCTACCAAAGGTAGTTGAACAAGCTATGCATAACAGGCTTACTTGGTTCATCGAGAGATGTAAGGTATTAAAAAATGAACAGTTTGGGTTCAGAAAAAATAGCTCCACAACATTGGCATGTTTAACCTAGTGAAAACTATAACCGAATGTCTTAACAAAAAAAGGCCCATCGTCTCAATATTTTTAGATATAAGCAAAGTGTTTGACTTCGTAAATCATAATATTCTTTTAAGTAAATTAGAGAGATACGGAATAAGAGAGGTATTGCATGCGACTGAATAAAAAGCTATTTACAAGATAGGAAACAATGCACAAAAATCTCTAAGACAAACATGTTCCAAAACCAATCAACCAAAAAAATATTTCGGTCAGAATATAGAGTAAATGGTACCGGAGTACCGCAAGGAAGTATCCTAAGACCCTTGTTATTTATGCTCTACATAAATAACTTGCCAAGTAGTACAGACCACCAATGCACATTATTTGCTGATCATACGACGCTTATATTTAAAGGTACGAAATTAGAAACATTTCAGCAAATTATTATTGATTCTCTTACTTCTGTTGTGAAAAGGATGGAACAAAATAATTTAAAATTAAATATCAATGAAACCAAATTAATTCAATTCAGACCATACCAAGAACAATCTTTACCATTAAAAATCGAATATAATAATAATCAAGTAGATAAGACAGAGACATCTTTTTTTTAAGAATTACCTTAGACCAACATCTAAATTGGAAAATCCCTGTAGAGTCAGTATGCAATAGGTTGAACCGTTTTGTCTTTGCCATACGACGAATACGAATGACTATCTCAGTAGAGGCGTCTATCTCAGCGTATCATGGGTAAGTATCGTCAGTTTTGGCATATGGACTCATCCTATGGGGAAACTCTGTCGATGCAAAATAAATGCATCAGAGCGATATGCGGAGCAGGGTGTAGGCAAAGCTGTAAACCTTTATTTAAAAAATTACAAATACTAACGTTGCCTCGCATCAGAGAAATTTGTACATTTGTTGTGCAACACAGGAACTACTAACTTTCCAAAAAATGCAGATATTTATTTGAGACAAACCTGCCACAAATATAAACTGTATCTACCTTACAGCAGCATGGACGTATGCAGCCAAAATGTGTACTGTATGGCCATTAAAATATTTAATAAGTTACCTGACGACATGAAACAATATGAAAGATGAAAACACTACAGTGTTTAAAAGCAAATTGACAAACTGGCTGCTGACTCATTGTGTACGTGATTTTCTAGAAAATAGAAATTAGTAAAAATGAAAATTATTTATATCGATTATAGAATTATTATTATTATTATTGTTCACATTTTACATGACTGACATATCAAATTTAAGAATCGCCCCTGTATAGTTATTATAAAATTGATTATTTGCAAATATTTGTGCACCGTACCATACGGTAAAATACACTGAACTAATTTCAAGTATATCAATAGCACCATCTATAATGTATACGTGTATTTTAGCAAATAAACGATTTGATTGATTAATCGATTGATTGTTAATGCATCATTCATTACATGCATGCTATTATACATATTATACTAATTTACTTATGAACTACCTATACTTTGTTCTGTTGTGGAGTCCTCACAATTAAACCAATTAATTAAAATAAGATTTTGAAATTTAAATCTATGGTTTCCTGGATAAAATCAGTCGAATTTCAAGTTGTCAGTTTATTTCGTTAGCTATTTATTTTTGAAGCTTTCAGGGCCTTAATTGTGCTATTAATTAAGAAAGTGAATTCGCCAAAAACGTAATTACTGCTTTTTATTCTAAAATAGAATACGTACCCTAATTAAGTCACTATCAATTAAAAGATCGTATCAAAATGTTTAAAGAGTGTTTTTCCTACCCATTTCAACTACCTACAGCCCCTGTCACAGGATTCTTGGCCTTTGAATGCCGCCTGGGAGAGCGTATATCAACCTAAACATTTTTCAAGCCAACCAATGCCAAAGCGCACCAAACATTGGACCAAATATGCCTGTGTTTGACGTCCTTTCAAACTTTTTAATTCGGATTTCGTTACACCCACCGCTTAAACAGGGTGACTTGATGCCCTGTCCCATACATATTTATGTCATTTAGGATGATCTTGAAATACTACACTAACAGATTGTAAATGAGTACTCGTTTTATCACTTTTTATAAATTTATTAGCACTGCAGTGTGAACACGTATACACACTTATTATTGGCACACATTCACTTCACTTATAACAATTTACTTTCCAACTAAATAAGTAATCACTATTTAACATAACATTATAAATAACACTGCAAATAGGGGCGATTTCCAGATGTAATTGGGCCGAGTAACGCCTGTTCGAAGGAAAACAAATAAACTGTGTCAAAAATGAGCGCGATCCCCTAATATTTCCACTGAAAAAAATACTTCCAATACGGTGCTCATCATAATTCCGTTGCGCGCCTATAATCGCGCGATCAATTTAGCGGTAACATTGTAGCGTTACTAATAAATGTTTGGTTCATTTATTAGTAATACTACAATTACTATACATGATCATTGATTTTAAACAATATTCTTCCAATAATTAATTATACCGCGAGCCAACAGACACACAACATAAATTGGTGGCAAATTAAAATACATAACAAATATCTTTGGCTATTTGTAAATTATTATGGTCATTTCAAACAATCAAAATCAATTATAAAATATTAATTTGCTATCAAAGTCGCAATAAAAGACCGCTCGTGTCAAATAATCATGTTGTTATTGATCATTTTTAGGGTTCCGTATTCAAAGGGTAAAACGGGATCCTATTAAAGACTCCGCTGTCTGTCTGTCTGACTCTCCGTCTGTCACCAGGCTGTATCTCGTGAACCGTGATAGTTAGACAGATGATTTTTTTACAGATGATGTATTTCTGTTGCCGCTACAAAAACAAATACAAAAAAAACCTGTTAACCACATACAAACTTATGCACCTGGTTACGTACATGGCGGGTGAAAGTAGCCGCACCAATAACTTAGTCAACAATATTTTGCTATTAAAAATCCAAACTATTCACTCCACGCCATTCCTACCATTGTACGGTGGTACGGAACCCTACGTGCGCGAGTTCGACGCGCAAATCACCAGATTTTATTTGACTAGCGATTGAAAATCCGATGTCTGATCTGATCTGATCCGATCCGATAATATTACCTGATGTATACCTATGTTCATGCAAATAAACATTACTTTACTTTAATCCGAATTTCATGATAATAAAAAATCGAAAAATGGTCTTATTGATATATTTTATCCACATCCACATTTATATTAAAACATGTATCCAATGAAATCTCATACTATGGGATAGAGTATAATATAATAATAGAGGTATTGCATTTGCAATTGAAACTATATGTCAGAATACATATTAACTATGGCTACTGTTTAATGAACTTTGATGGTCTCCATAATACATTTACACTACTATTATGAACCAAATTAGTCAATTTCATAAACTATCATAAAACAGAGATAGAAATGTGGACATGGCAAGAATATGGGACGGTTTAGTAGATTGTTGCACTAAACAGAAAGTAATTTATTAGGTATTGCATCGAGTGCTTATTTGGAGTGCAATTAAAATTAGGTAGGTACGTGCGAGGTGCATAATCTGCTTTTCTTTCAACTACTGCAAGGAAAGTAGGTGCAAAAATAAAAGTAGGTTGTGAATAAAAGTAGTTTTAAAGTATTACAAGTTTCTCAGTGAAAATTAGCTCTGTTTGCTTTCCCGCCTTTTTATTTTTTCAATTTAATTCTTTATGACAAGTATTTTTTAAGCCTGGCACACACATTCCTTCACACGCAAACTGTATAACTCCATCCGTTATACAGCCGTCAGGTTGGCCAACCGATCGCGTTGTAAACCGAGGGATTTACTTTTAGTCACTTGACATGTGCTGCCTCTTTGATTGCGCAATAAAACATAAACATAAAACTAATATTTACATACAGGCACATACATTGCTTCTGACCCCACACCAGGACACCATGTGTTGTGGGAATCAGAAACAGCGACGTCGCACACATACATATAAACATCCAAGACCTGATTTTTTTTTCTTTACCCCAGCCGGGGATCGAACCCCTCGCATGGTAGGCAAAGCCACACTACCACTGCGCCACAGAGGTCGTCTAAAAAAAACTAAAAAGGAAAAATGTACGTAAATCCTTTCCTGCACTGATTTAGTGCAGTATAGTAGTTGTGTGACTGCTACATAATGGAGGGCATTAATACTCGAGAGTGGGTTTATGAAAGGAGCCGAAGGCGAGTTTCATAATAATATCACTCGAGAGTTTTAATGCCTAATTATGTACAGTTACATACACTAGTTTATCTACACACATATCATAAGCTCTCTTTGATGTGTTCATGATCCGCATGTTCGACCGGCATTGTGGCATTGATCATTGCTCTGCAGTTTTTTAGCTTGTTCTGTAGTACCAACTTCACAAACAAACTAGGGGCGGACCACATGCGAGCGTCGGCGTTCGAAATTTGAATGTCATAATTTGACAAATTTTTGTACATTATGGTCATTGTTCAGGCTTCTCGGCACCTAATGACCTCGTAGGGGCCCATCAGCTACGAGGTAGCGTAGCGATCAGTTGCCAAGAAGTGTGAACGTCGGCGATTCACCGAGCTATTAATTATTGGAGTCGATCTAACCTGGTCTGTGCTTCGGTCCCGTCAACCTCCTGTCTCTCTGCAAGGCCCGGGTGCACCCTAGGCTCTTCTTGGTAGACAGGTTCTTCAGCCAACCAGGTATGACTGGCAGGCCAGCTTCGATGAGCACAGTGTTCCAACACAGGTTATGTTACGTGGTAAAAAACCAATCGGCCACGTAAATGCGAACTTTATCTGGTTCGGGGAACCACAACACACTCAGCTATATAGACAATCCTGAGGGAAACCCGAATACATTCCAGATGGACTGCGATTTAATTTCAATACCCTAACCAATACGCGTTACATTGCGAGGGCTTTCGTCTGTCAGTTGTCAAAAACTGCTAGGTTGGCAGCAACGTCAAATTCAAAATGGCCGTTCAGAAACCATCGATCGAATATCGATTTGGAATCGAACAATCACCCGCCCGGACAGGCACCCACCTGTCCCTTAATCTACGGGCAGCCGAGACAACGTTGCTACCGCTCGTTTTAGAACCGAGCCTCCTACTAGAACCTCTGCAGACCGGGGGGTCCCGTCCTTGCCAGGGAACAAGTTAACAATGCGCCCCCTGCGCCAACGTAGTGGCGGTAGGTTAGCATCCTTAACCAGAACGAGGTCACCAACACTAGGGCGGCTGGTTTTGTCAGTCCACTTAAGGCGCTGTTGTAAGATATGCAGATACTCGAGCGACCAACGCTTCCAGAAATTCTGAGTAAACTGCTGCAACATCTGATACCTTGACAACCGATACAATTTCACTCCCTCGAAGGGGTGCTCGGGCAACGCGTTAAGTGGCTGTCCTATCAAGAAATGGCCTGGGGTCAGAGCCTCCAGGTCATTTGGATCCGAGCTGAGCGGACACAACGGTCGCGAATTGAGAACGGCCTCGATCTTACAAAACAATGTCGCGAGCTCCTCAAAAGTCAGCGCGGTCTGACCTACTATACGCCCCAAGTGCGTCTTAGCTGACTTAACTACGGCCTCAAAAATCCCACCCCAGTGGGGGCAAATCGGTGGGCTGAAGGTCCACTGTATACCCCGACGGGAGAGGGCCGTTCCAATATCCACTTTATTTACATTCAAAAAGTTGACTATCTCTCGTAAGTATCGCTCCGCACCGACGTAGTTAGTGCCGTTATCAGAGCGGATCAAAGTTGGAAGTCCCCTTCGAGAAACAAACCTATCCAAACAAGCAATGAAGGCCTCTGTCGAGAGATCAGCCACGAGCTCGAGAAGTACCGCCTTGGTGGATAAACAAACAAACACACATAGGTACGCCTAGTATTGCTTAGCGGTACGCAATCGTGAACTCTTCACCATAAACGGTCCTGCAAAATCCGTACCAACACCTGAAAACGGTCTGACCTCATTCACACGATCAGGGGGCAAGTCCCCCATGAGAGGTTGCATCGTGGCAGCCTTAAGTCGATAACAAGGCATGCACCGAAACACGATGTTCCGTATGACACGGCGGGCAGATAAGATCCAAAACTCTCGCTGGAGCGTGGCCAACAACGCGTTACAGCCGGCATGCGCGTTTTTAATATGACGATCAGTCACCAGCAATTCAACTAACTGTCCCCCCTTGGGGAGCAGAAGTGGGTGACGAGCCGAATACGACAGATTCGCATTGCGCAATCTTCCTCCTACCCGAAGTAACCCGGTCGAATCAACAAAGGGGTTGAGACGCGCGACGGCTCCCTTCAATTTCGAACGTCCACTTCGTATAATCTCCAATTCTGCCCCAAACTTCGAGGACTGTACCAACCGGACCAAATTCAGTAGCGACTCGTTTCGCTCTGCCGAAGTCAGAATAGGGTTCAACGTTCGCTGATCGCGAGGAGTACGACAATTTCGAGCGAATCTCCTAATCCAAGTGGACACGTTTATCAACTTGTCAAGTGAGCTATACCGGTCCAGCAGAAACCCGGCGTCAGGGTCCTCAGCCTTCTGGGTAACATGCACGGCCGCTCTGGGGCCATGATCCGAAGATACTACTGCATGGCTGTGGGGCCAGTCCGATTCTCTCCTGGCAAGCCAGGGTGGTCCCCACCACAAATGGTGTCTAACGAGTTCAGGAGCCCGACATCCCCTGGATGCACAATCAGACGGGTTCAATTCTCCTGGTACATGTCTCCAGGTCAGTGGGACCTCAGACGACACAATCTGGGAGACACGGTTCGCAACAAAAACCTCTAAGTTATGGACCGAAGCCTTCAGCCAGCACAAAACAATCTGGCTGTCCGTCCACGCGTACACCGTATCCTCCAAAACCACTGACCCACGCAACACTGTTAGAGTGTGATTCAAAAGTTTGGTCAAAAGAGCAGCCCCGGACAGTTCCAGTTTTGGAATCGTCATCCTTGTCCGAATAGGCGCTACCTTGCTTTTTGCCAAAACCAAACGCACGTCGACCTCCCCGGTGGAGGTGACGGTTCGCAAATAAACCGCTGCCGCAAACCCTCGTTCAGAGGCATCACAAAACCCGTGAAGGGTTGCCCTGTAATCCCCAGCAGGGACCAATTTCCTCGGCAGCGATACATTATTTATATTGAGGCCCAACCATTTCGCTAAATCGTTCGATACAATGCAGCCCTGAGCTCCAGAATCTAATAGGGCGCGAACGTATGTTGGGTTGCCCGCCAAATCCCAAACAAGCACAGAGGCGATCGGTAACACCACCGTCTCCGGTTGGGGGGTAACAAATTGTTGGGCCGCAAATTCCTAGCGAGGGCCCCCGGGGCCCCACTCTGCCTGTAACCGATCAGGGATGCAGCTATACGCCAGCGGGTCCCATCGTACAAATGGCCCACGCGCCGGTTCCATTCCCAACCTGCGATTCCCCGTAAAGGGGGGTGGGCGTGAATTCAACCGTGGCCGCTCCATGAGCGGGGGGGACATCACATGTGACCGATGAGGACGAGGCGACGAGCGGGGCGACAACTGAGGCGGCGTCCGAACCGCACCCGCATAGCTCGAAGGTGTCCCATGCCACCCGCCCGTTACGGCCTGCTCAACACACCCAATGTCCCGCTGAGTCGGATGCTGAGTCGCAACCGAAAACTCAGGGCCCCCCATGTGATGACCCTGAGTGCGGCCCTGCACCCTAGTACTGCCCTGTGCACGTGGGGACGTTGGCCCCTGAGTTGCGCTCCGAGTCGCAAACGAATTCTCAGGGCCCCATGCCGTGTCACCCTGGGTACGGCCCTGTGGACGTGGGGACGTTAGCCCCTGAGTTGCGCTCCGAGTCGCAAACGAATTCTCAGGGCCCCATGCCGTGTCACCCTGGGTACGGCCCTGTGGTGGCTGTTGGCCGGACCGGTTCATGCACAACAGATTGTTGTGGGCCCCACCACAATATCCGCACATTTTTGTGCGCGTGCAGTCCCTAGCCATGTGTGGCCCGAGGCACAGGAAACACCAGCTCCGCTGCTTGGCCATCCGGCGCCGTCCCTGAACCCTAAGTTCCCCGAACTTATTGCAATTGGCCACAGCATGGCCAATCTGCCTACAACATGGGCAGGTCTCACTATGTGGGGTCAATGCACTCACAGTCCCATATGACTGCCGGTTGGTGCGGTCCTTCCTCGTCGGAGGGCCCCTACTCACAGCGCTCCCGGCAGCTCTCTGTGGCTCCGAAGGATGGGTGACCGTCAACCCCAAATTCTCTGCCCGTCGAGCCTCCTCTTCCAAGAATCCGACCAAGTCGGAGAAGGCGGGCAGGTCCTCGGCCGACCTCCCGTGAGACTGTTCGAAACGAGTCTGCACGTCAGCGGGTAGGCGGGAAAGTACAATGTACAGCAGTAGGTACGACCATTCACCAACCGGAAGTCCAAGATTCTCTAGAGCCTTGGTGACGGACAACAACGGGTTCAAAACCTCCGTCTGTATGGCCCCGACCTTGTTCACAACCGGGATACTAAACAAACGGATCAGTTGGGCATCGGCCAACCTCCGTTTGTTATGGTAACGTCTGACCAACAATTGTCTGGCCGTTTCATAGTTACCCTCCGTAATTGTCAAATGAGCGACCAGCTCCCTAGGCTCACCCCTCAATGCTGCCACCAGCTGAGCCATCTTGACAGACTTGGTAATGTCCGATCGCATGTGCACCAAACTGTCGAACAGATTGATGAAGCTCATCCATTCACCGGACACTCCGTCAAAAGTAGGCATAGTTATGGCCGGTAACCTGGACCCTGCACCCTGAAGCGGCAGAGGTGCTTCAATGTCACCACCATGGCTGGACTCGCGCTGTCTACGTATGTCCGCAGCCTTCCGCGTGATAGCAGCTGCCATCTCCATACATTGGTCGACATCCCCTAGCAACCGTGACAGCCTGTCAGGTGCGCAACCATCAACTGATTCCGCCTGCGCGGACAATTCGAGCACCCTATTGTAACGTTCCTTAACGTCCATAGACCGCTCCAATACCACATCATGCCTATCTAAACGGTCTATCAGACCGTGTGCGGAGGAAAACCATCTGAGTTCCTTAGAAACACCCTTCTGGATTTCAGATAACGACATGATCGGAACGATACTTACTCACAATTTGCAGTAACTCAATTATATTGGACCCTCCAGTCTACAACCCAAACGAGGGAACCCTAAACCACAACTTAAACAATGTTATTTTCCTTAAACAATAGGAACCGAGTTTTATATCTATATAAATTCTGTAAATAACAATTTAGTTTCCCTTTATCACTATAACACACACAGATAGTCAATATTAGTTCAAGTTATAAATTGCTATAAACTGAAAACAATGCAATAGCCTGCTATCAATAGATGTAACTGCCTATGTTAACCAAAACATTCTTCAATAGCATTACTAGACCACTAATAGATTGACTAACTGGTAATTCAATGCAATTTTCAATTCAATATCTGTCTATCTACTACCAGCAATAGACCTATAGCTTACAATACTACCAATCTATGTGGATATAGGAACACAACCAAGTTACCTGGTAACCGCCTATACCTACAGATTGATAGTCCCAAATCGTGCGTTCCTGGAGCCCTTGACGGCTGCAATTCTCAGGAAACCACGCTCTGCTTCCAAAATTGTTCAGGCCTCTCGGCACCTAATGACCTCGTAGGGGCCCATCAGCTACGAGGTAGCGTAGCGATCAGTTGCCAAGAAGTGTGAACGTCGGCGATTCACCGAGCTATTAATTATTGGAGTCGATCTAACCTGGTCTGTGCTTCGGTCCCGTCAACCTCCTGTCTCTCTGCAAGGCCCGGGTGCACCCTAGGCTCTTCTTGGTAGACAGGTTCTTCAGCCAACCAGGTATGACTGGCAGGCCAGCTTCGATGAGCACAGTGTTCCAACACAGGTTATGTTACGTGGTAAAAAACCAATCGGCCACGTAAATGCGAACTTTATCTGGTTCGGGGAACCACAACACACTCAGCTATATAGACAATCCTGAGGGAAACCCGAATACATTCCAGATGGACTGCGATTTAATTTCAATACCCTAACCAATACGCGTTACATTGCGAGGGCTTTCGTCTGTCAGTTGTCAAAAACTGCTAGGTTGGCAGCAACGTCAAATTCAAAATGGCCGTTCAGAAACCATCGATCGAATATCGATTTGGAATCGAACAGTCATAATGATCAATATTCAGATAAGAAATGAGTTTTTACCAAGAAGTTTATCATTATGCTGTTCGTAACGTGTGGTTTTTGGACTCAGTAAAGAGGCTTTATGATACGTGTGTAGTGCAGCGTGAACTCGCAGACGACGTTTTAAGACTCCTTTGTTATGTTAGTTTTTATTTCGATTTTATTGTGATACAGACTGGTTGATGTTTTGTAAGTTTATGCGAAATTGAAAGTTCGAATTATTCTAGATTCTTATTGGTAGTTGTCAGTTTTGGCAGGACTGGAAAAAATCATTTTCTTGAGCTGTTGGAGTCGTAAGCATTTTGGTGCACATTTTTCTCGTTTTACCAGTTTTGTTCGCGTTGTGAGTGGTCGTTTAATGTGTTTTGGGCAGCCTTGACGCAGAAAGAATTGTTCTTGGGCAAGAATTGATGCCGTCCTAAAATTTTCCTGATGATATTTTCCCATTATTTCATCTGAACTCAAAGGCCAGACGTTGGAAGCGATCTGGGTATGTAATTGGTGTTTATATTTCGTGGTGGCATTTTGGTCGTGTTAGAGTTATTCTGGTACTTATCATTATATCTTATTTGTAGCTTTTGGTGGAGAGCTGCGCAATTTTTGATACCGACACCGCGGACGCGGCAGACGCAGGCAGGCAGGCGTACGTGAAGGAAGACTTGGACGGCGCTTCAGGAGATCCCGTATTTTTTTGACCCAATCCATTTTTTTTGTTTAATTCTGTCATATGTATTTTAATTTAAATTTCGCGCAGCTTCACTCTTTCGACAACTTGAAATCTTTGAACAGGATTAGGTCGTCTGATATCATTATTCCATCTAAATTCCTAAAGGCATTTGTACGCCACCGTCAAAAATATTTTCCGTATACTTTTGGGCAATCGTTCATGTAACCCCTCGTTCATTCCATACGCACTTCATATCCTCCTCATATAATCATTTCA
The DNA here is from genome assembly GCA_949825045.1 of Argyresthia goedartella. Classification (NCBI taxonomy): domain Eukaryota; kingdom Metazoa; phylum Arthropoda; class Insecta; order Lepidoptera; family Argyresthiidae; genus Argyresthia; species Argyresthia goedartella. The sequence continues at coordinate 22,706,745 of OX463807.1, forward strand.
TCTTCACGTCAAGTCCTGATCAAAGTGCGCATACAGCGTCAAAAGCAATTTCGGTGTTCATTTGCGACATAGACAATTTCAGTTTTTTATCTCTTTTCTGGTTTAATTTTCAGTTTTGGACACGGTTGTCATTCAATATTTTGTTGTAAACTTTTGGTTTTATTATTATAATAAATTATACACTACAGTAGATAAAAGGATTTACGTACATTTTTCCTGCTCAGACAGAATAGTTTAGGTGTTAGAAAGTTAATATGTGCCTATGTATACCTATGTCCATGTCTATGTCTATGTTCATCTTGCCCGCCGTAAATTCGACCCTCGAGATGGTCCGCTGGAGCCTTGTGTCCGCCACCTATACAAATATAAGATAATTTTTGCGTGACGGGAGGTTCTTGTTTACGGCGATGGTCAAGCTTTAGTAGGTCTACAAATACATAGTAAATAACATACAAACATTTCATACATCGTAACTTGACCAGAAAGGTAAATAAATGTCACAGTCACAAAACTCGATATTCCTAAAGGATCAACTCGACATTCAGTTGTAGACACTTTTTGAAATACAAATAATAATTTTTTCATAATTTCTTTATTGCACACAAATCATACAAAAAACAAGAGTTACATAAAAAAAGTGTACAAAGGCAAGCTTATCTCTAATAAGAGACAAATACTCTAGATTTCACATTAACTGGTCTAAATATTGCTTAGAAATGACATTATTTTCCCTTCCGACGAAAATCTTTTTAATTCTATCGTTATTATAATGTATTTTTATAGTAAGTATTATATTTTATTGGTAATTTTATAATTGCACTAGACTACCCTTTTCAGTTTATACGTATGCTATCCTGATAGGTTTGGTGGAAGAAATCTTTGTTGAGAGATAAGCTAGCCTTTGCCTTTTAATTTGTGTTTAATTATTGTTGTAATATTCTGTGCAATAAAGAATTGTGAATTGTGAAATCTGAACACAGATCAGCAAATTATGACAGTAATTAGTTTAAATTTAGTTTAAGAGATGGGGGAATAAGTGAACGAAAGAACGAATTAATTAAATATGCGGGAACAAATGGTTGGTAACTAAATAAAATATTTTTTCGTTAGATAATGGATGATATAATTTAAGTGTGTTTTCTTTTTTGTTTTGTTTTGACGACCCGAATGGCCGAGTCGGCAGTGACGCTGCCTACGAAACCAAGGGTCCCGGGTTCGAGTCCCGGTGGGGGCAAATATTTGTTTGATGACAACGGATGTTTGTACCCTAGTCATGGTTGTTTATCTATCTAAGTATTATATTTATCTCTATAAGTATGTGAATCGTTGTCTAGTACCCAAGATACAGGGATTCCTAGTTTGGGGCTAGATCAATGTGTGTAAATGATGTCCAAGGTATTATTATTATATTATATTATTATTATTATACTTTATTATACTTTTGTTAACTAACGACACAGTGGATATCTTTTTTATTTCGAAGACACAACCACCTATTTTTTTTCAGGTCGGAATATCCATTAAAAAAATCGTAGGACATATATTAACTAGACTAACAAGATTAGTTACGTGTAAAATATCTGTAGGGTGCATTGCATAATTCTCAAGAAAAAAAATATTAAAAAAAATATGGAGAAAAAAATATTGAAAAAAATTGATGGATGTGCGTTCTGGTACGATCCAATAACGATAAGTGTTGCATCATTGTAAAGGTCTCGTTAAATAAAACCGTTTTACTATGACGATATTTTCGACACAGTTGTCTGTTTCGAAATACCTAAGGTCTATCCCTTAATTAGCTGCAAAAATGAAAGAAAGCAGTGATACGATACGCTAAAAATACTACCGAGTGAAATTATACATTTTTACAACGGTAAAATGTAAAGATTCACTCTGTAGAATTTTATTAACCGTTAACAAAATCTCGTGTTACCAAAAACCATATCTATCCCAAAGATAATAATGTTTTATAAGTTATACAAGAAAATAATAATAAAATAATGGTTTTTACATATTGACAACACTGAGGTATTGTGTGCCTCCTCCGCACTGAACGGTACAGGTTGCATGCGATTTTCTTATTTGTGTCGATTTATCTAATAGTGTTGTACACTGCGACGATTCAGATTGACAAATCTCCTGTAAATACACACAAGCACAGACCCATACGCACACACAAACAGAAATACACACACCCACATACACACACACACACGCAAACACACATAAACCGTCATACACACCCTCACACAACCCTCACACACATACACACAGTAGTGATATAAGTTATGCTAGGTTATCGGAATTTGTACTCTGTAAACTTTGAATAGTTATACTCAAGATACGATAGTCGGGGTTCAGGGCCCGACATTCCTTAAGAGAGATTACTACTAATCTAGCTAGGACGTCACCTGGTCTACCTACCTAAATGTACACGCATTTATAATTCTGTACTATATTACCTCTATTCCTACCTTAGTTTATGACCACATTGCGTCGCAAACGTTTGAGCATTTGGACGAGTATTCAAGTATCGCAAACCATGGATGAGGGTTATGATGTTTTAACTAGTGGCATACGGATAGGCAACAGTAGCGTCAAACCGATTACAAGCCGCCATTCGATTATTTATATCGAATGCAGCTAATTATATGATACACTTTATACCGTCAAAAATGTTATTTAATGTTATATATAAGTTTTAAATAATTTTCCGACTATTTTACAAGAAACGCCTCATTATCGTATTTATTTAGTCAGTTATTAACTTCAAACGATCTATTAGTTTGGGGTTTAAGTCGAAATAACTGGAATTATAATGGTGCTACGCTACCTTAAGGGTTAACGAAATTGCATTAGAACTTCCTGTGACTTTTCAGGCATATATATGGTTTGATGATCTGTGATATTTTCTGGCCATAAGTGCCGTATATTCGTCTTAGTTGTGTATAATGTGGCATTGATTGTCGGAAGACAGATTTTGCAAGAAAGGTTTGTATCAATTCAAAATGGCACTTATAACTCCAACCGGAAAATTGATTGAAATCAATCTCAAACCAATCATTGTTTATCATCACAAATCAGTGTCGTTGTTATTGGAGGGGAAGCCTACTAGCTTTCATACATTTTTGCCCGTCATTCTCTACGATTTATCTGTCAGATAGTGTATCGCTGGATATTTTGTAACAGGTCCTTAATCAATCTAAAAACCATTCATCATAATATATAATATAATATTAGTATCTTTGATAACACTGCATTAATTTATTAAATTCAACAATCAATTCTATCAAATCTCGGCAGTTCATTCAGTACCTAATACCCACAAAACAATGTTTTTTTTTATCGGCACGCCATATTTGTTAATCGAAATTAACCAAGTAAACCTATTGGCCAACCTTTCATTCAGCCTGGTATTGGCGTAAGTGGCTAGAGCGTCCACACGTTGGAACCTTAATCAGTTGGTTTCAGTGCAATCCATCGATATAAGGTACGGCACGTAACTTTAGCGCTGACCTTGGCAGTGCGTCTTTTTCGTTCGCGTTCATTTCTATATTTCCCTCCCTCATTTTTAGCCAAGGTCAGCGCTAGAGTTTCGTGCCGCTACTTATATCTATGGTGCAGGCTGATGTGCGAACGATAAAATGGATATTGAGACGCTAGCGGCTGCTGCCATTTACTTATGGCAACATATAAAATGATCACCAAAATATTTTTTTCTTATGCACAATGGGTAAATGATCACCAAAAGATTTAGAAAATGTCAGGGCAGAATACTGCGGTAGCTTAGGTGAAGGGTAAAAGGGGTGAGCGCAGCGAAGCCCTCTTTATCCTTCGTGTTAGGCTGAACATCATGTTAGTAAGAACAAAAAAAATATCTTAAAACATAATCTTAAGTACACAAAACATAAAAAGAAGCTTGGTGCTCATTTATCCAAACACAATTTGGTGATCATTTACTAATTCTGGCAGTCATTTCGAATTTATTGGTAGTAAATTTTTGAATTTTTTGGTAATCGTTTAAACACAAGCCTTTACTTATTCTTAACATACCGCTGCTATGCGAGTGTGTATGAGAAAAGGGTCATACGAATGGAATGGACAAAGTTCCTATGATGGCTATGACCATTCGCAGCCATTTCGTAGACAATAGTAGCACTTTACGACGCATGATTTGATATTCGGTGCGCATGTGCGCTCAGTCCCCAGGAGTATGTAACAAGGTACTCTGTGGTCCAGGTACTCTGTGGCCAAAATGTAGATGCACGCGACGACCAACTCCAAGTCGATCCCTTTGATGTTCGACGAAAAATCGACAACTCACGGATCAGGCGCCAATCATTCACCACCATACAAATAACTACAGCCATCATTCTAACTGACCCATCTACACGTTGGCCAATACGTGAACGAATGATCGAAATGAACGTGAAAAGCCGCCTGAGCATCATCATCATAAGCATACATAAGTACGTATACATACTTTGTAAGGAAACGCGCATGAATGCTTGAAGAAGTCTTGTCGAAAACCTTATTTTTCAGTCAGATGCAAAAAGATCGTGATCGCGGTGTATTCTTAATTGAAACCATCAGCTGGAGGAAGTAATTACAATACTTTAAAAGGCCGGATAAACAGTTAATTCAGTAGAAACTTTATCAATAAAATGCTAAGCCTGCCGTAGTCGATTTTATCTTCTCGATTTCCGGCGGGTGATGGCGCTGCTTCTGCAAAAGGAAATAAAGGCATTTCGTTAACATCGGCGATTCCCATACAGGGTGGCAGAGGCACGGTTGCCTCCACGTCAGATAGGGGGTTAGCCCTTCGCTGGTGAGGCTTTCTCAACTGGTAATCTCTGATATTCAAGTTTCCACGCGATAGTTAGTTACCTACTTCGACGCTTCGCGTACTTACTCTCCCATAATACCTACTATATGCTGAAAATAATAAACTCATAGGTAGATGAACATACATAATAATAACGTTTTTTTTTGCCAATTGGCTAAACGTGGGAACAAATGTGCATCTGCTCTCCGTATGGGATGTTTCAGCCAATTCTTGAATCAAAAGATACGGCCGTAAGGGAATCTAAACCTATAGGGTACTTCGATGATAGAACCGATTTGGCATATCGACCCGCCGCCATTTTGTTATTTTTTTCTTAATCACGGCGCACAATGAAAGTGGTATGTATGGGTAGAATACACAATGCCAACAAAAATGTCATGTAACATGGTACCCCAAAGTGTCAGGTTACCGAAATATTTGGAAGTAAAAATCAACATATGAGAACAACGACAATCATTACAAAAAAAAAGACTTGTTATGTGTCTATAGGCGTCAGATTGTATCCAAACAAAAGTTCGAACCCATTTTGCAAGAAGCAAGGTCCTTTTGCAAGGAAAACATCCGGCATCCGTACATTTATTTTTCCATCACAAAAAAAAGACATTCGTGGGGAACCCACAAACTTATTACGCGCGGTAAGTAATTTTATTCACCCGATTTGGCGATCAAACTAGTTTCCCATTCCACCGTTGGACGACATGTTACTATTTCAATAAATGAAAATATTGGAAATAAAATAGAAATCCGGCCACACTATCTATTTCTGCGACACGACAGGCGGAAATAAAGCCTGTCGACAAATCGACAATCCCCCTCCACTTACAGTCGCGTTCCAGGTAAGATACACCATTGCAAATATTGCGTTGTGATTTTAGTCCCTCTGACGCAGGATTCATGGCACATCATTGTATAAATGTGTAGGATAAATAAATAATGAGCACTGGCTGGAGCCGCGATTTATCTGCTTAGCCCTGTTTATTAGCACATGAGTAGGGAATAGGTACAGAGACAAACCTTTGAAGGAGCGTGCAAATTGCTTACCTATTTTAGTAGGGATGGAAAAAGAGAATAAAATAAACTGTTATGATCTTAAAAGGCGACTGAGGGAATCAGGGATGGCTGGTTCGGTTAGGTGATGAGCTTGCAATGATGGGCAACTTGTCACTTACTGTTCCTCTTATCAACACTTACCCCCAATCTCTCAACACTTACCCCCAAAATTGCTGAAATTGGCTGTAGGATTGCTTATGTGATCCTGCAGCTCTCGCTACCCCTTTATGGGAATAGAGCCGTGAATATATGCATATGAAAATGACTATTCGGAAACCCAAACAGCAAAATATTTGTAGATTCACCCAATTTGTTATGTAATAAAATAAAATACTAATATCAATTAAGTACCTAACTATATTTAGTTAGGTTTGTTTGTGCTATAGGTATTATCTGGTATTCATTTACTTACCTAGTAGACTCCTTATGCAGTGCAATCCCTCCGTTTGTCAACATCCCGGATGATCGTAAACCGGTTTTATCCGGTGGCGGCGCGTACGCGACACATGGGTTAGATGACATGCACACACACATACGCCGTATGCTTGTAGTAGGCTACCTAATACGACGGCGTGATACTATCATATCAACCCTTCTCTTTGTTCCGTTTCTTTACTCATGTGGTGTTAGTAAATGATTTTAAAGCATGAATTATTTTGGGTGTATGCGTAAAATCTAATTCTTTAACGCAGTAATGTGTTGTGTGGGTTTATTGCAACGAATATTGGGTTGGGTTTAGAATCGTTTAACAGGAAGAGGGGGGGTAAAAGGGGTTAAATCTGGTAGGTGCTGGATCTCAGATTATATCGCAATCACTCTTATCACAAGGTAATGCATATTTGTCGACTAAGTAATAAAAGTAATTCCTAACCTTAAATCAGATAAAAAGCGACAACGAAACGTACAAATGGGCATTTGAAGACTAAAATGGTGGTATAAAAACAGTCTGTGGTCTAAAATGTCACGCAAAAATGATGAGACGAAAAGTAAAACAAAGCGCCATTTGCGTCATGTGACATGTGTCATCATTGGTTTTCGTTCATTTTGTTTCTTCTCGAGTTTCGTGAATGTTTTTTACTGCGTTTCGTTTTGGAAAAGAAGGGAGAGACAAGGGTGATCCTTCAAATTTCAGACCAATATCTTTCTTCCAGTACAATGTAAAATATTTGAAAAAATTATACTCAATCAAATCAAAACAACTCGACGCCAAACAATACGGTTTCACTAGGGGTAAATTGACTACGGATGCAGGTATTACCTTAATATCTCATATTTATTCTACATGGACTTCCATGTAGAATAAGATAAAAATGCTTGGGACTGAATTGTTCTAATTAATTGTGAGCATCCTCACTGCCAGAGTTTCTTTTACTGGACACTTGGAGGCCTTTTACACCTCCAAAGATTAATTTAATTATACAACTCTTGACTGTGGCTGTGACTAAAGAGACTATACATCTCTGTTATTTATATTTTAATTATTTTATTATGACATTTGAGACTCTTTACATCTCTCAGAAACAATAATTAAGTACTTTTTTTTTTCTGATAATATGATAATAATACCAAATGTTCTGTAAAAAATGAAATGAAATGACATGTGAAAGTGCCCTTGTGGCCTATTTACAGAATAAACGTTTTGAGTTTTGAGTTTTGAATAAATTAATTAAACATAAAAAGTTAATGGCTGATATATAATCAGCCACTAATATCAGAGTTTAAGGGAAATATTAAGCCGCACATCAAAAATACTGATTTTCACAGCAAATATCAGGGAAAACACTGTGGCAGCTTAGGTGAAGGGTAAAGTGGACGAGCGAAGCGAAGCCCCTTTATCTTTCGTGATAGGTTGAGCATGTAAGAAAAACTAAAAATACGTAATACAAACGTACAAATACAAATAAGGACAAATAAAATATTTAAAGTGTTTTTATTGAACCATTTTTGCTGTGCAAATCAGTATTTTTTATGTGCTATTAAATAATACCTTTGATAGCGTGCGTAAGTGACACTGTATAGTTTGGAACTAAATTTTCGTACGCATTCATTACAAACTATACAAGAGAAGTTCGCAAAATTCTTGTATATTTTGTAGTTCCAGATGTGAGTATCAGCATTCCGAAATATACACGAGCAGTACGCTATGGGAGCGTAATGACCTTGTATACAACGGAAATACGCTGATGTGCCTACTTTACTTAGTCTAAATAATATAGTAGTGCTAACCTATTTCTATTTCTAGTGTTAATTATATGGCTATCACCTACAATTTTAAATAAAGCTATGATTTTTCTTACATGCATGATATTCTCGTATATATATTGACAGGTAACCGTAAGTATATTAATTTCTTTGAATTTTTCTCGTAATGATTCTCTAGCATCTAATTGATATATCGCCCTGATCGCCCTTTTTTGTAAGACAAATATCGTATTTATATCTACTGCTCTCTCCCTCCCTCGTCGCACATACCCTCATGCAAGTTTTTGGAGCGCAAGTGATAAAATGATGATTTTTATCAAAATCACTGATTGTTTCCTAATTACAAACGTTCATATTAAAGATATTTTGAATACCTATTTTTTGTCACAGGAACCATATCAATATAATGTTTGGATCCCAAAAATAGCAAATTTTAGGTTAAAAACATCTATTTATGTTCAAACATGTTGTTTTTTTGTCGTATTTCGCTGTTCGCCTTAACATATAATGTTTTCAAACACGCACATTATAGGAAAAGCATTTCATCATAAAATGTATATTTCGGAATTTGGAAAGGATCTCCTTTAAAAGGAACAGCGCTTTAAAGATGGGTATTTGACAATGCCCTTCCCCTCGGATTTTCCGTCAAGCTCTTCGGCGGAAAGGAACACGCGCTTAGTAGTTTGTGTTATAAACCCGAAAAATTGCTAATAGGCGTCCAAACTTTTTTTTTTTAGAACAATGGCTCTAATTTCTGAGCACATAATGACAGTTTTGACGCCTTACGCCTTGACAAATGTTACTGTTCCTCAAGAACGTGATGTAGAACAAGTTACTTATCAGTTTTACCCAAAAGATGTGCGCTAGTTTTATAAGGAGAGCGACATCTTCGGGAGTAAAGTAAAAGGCTTGAGATGCGCGCAAATACCAGACTATACTAGACTTTTTTATTATAGGAAATCCTAGCTTATATACTAGGTCGGTGCACGTTATTAATGACGTACATAAGACACAGTGCGTGATGAATATAAATATACCTTATCTGTGACGGTCGTCAACTTATCTTAACATTACGTGAAAATATGACTAACATAGTCGACCGGCACAGATACTCCCCCCTTTAGGGAAAAAAATAAATGAATGTACATATAACAATGGAAAAAATCTAAGTTAGATACCATAACAAACTTATATCAACTGCAATAATAACTAGTAGTATTTTAATAAATATAAAACCAGATCTTAATTGTGCATACTTTAACTTAATCTATTTTTATATATAAGGAAAGTTATTGTTAAATAAAACTAGATAGTAATAGCGCATACTTCAACTTAATCAGGAATATAAAGGAACTACGGTTATGTGAATTCTACATAAGTTTAAAGAATTACTTAATATTTACCTACAGGCAAGTCTTGTGTCTGGCCGCACACTACATAACATAAACTAAAAAACTGGAAAACAGAAAAACACTAGGAAAATGGGGCTTCGCGGTTAGTAAACTAACCTAACATATAACCTGAAAATGATCCGCAGGAGAGTCGTCTGATGCTGCAGCCGCCCATGTTTTTCAGGAGTCGATGTGTCAATTTACATTTTTGCTAATGTCGAGTCCACTTGATCGGGTAGGGACACCCTGAGAACAATAGATTTTTCGCGAATATCGCGATGCTTTTTTAGGGCTCAGAGCGACAGAAAAATGATATTAAATGTTAAAGTTGACTCGAGATTGGTACTATCTCGCATTCTGTTGTTTTTATATTTAGAACCGTAAATGCATGTCCTACATGAAAATATGGAATTCAATTAACATTGAGTTGGATTGGAAGTGAGGAGACGAGTGAGCCATTGAAGTGGAGAGCGTTGACCCACGCTGGTCAGGTCGCATTGGCATTCATTAGGTAGACAAAGCCGAGTGTTTTCCAGGTTAAATTGAGTGGAGAGAAGCAATTTAAATCCGGGGCCTGCTCGCGACATCAACCCGGCAGACAGCATGGTTTTGCACTTTTTACCTTTCGCGTTTTGATGTTTTAACCGTTGTTTGTTTAACCTTTGGGCCTGTATTTAGGGTTCCGTATTTTGAGAGATAAAAAGGAACCATTTATCAGTATATATCACCAGGAGCTTCACTTCGCTCAGCTGATTACCTACAACTCATTAATTCACTTAAGAACGAGTTTAGGACTTTAATGTTTTCAATCATTTATAGTTCGCGTCTGGTTTGGATGGCACAAGGGAAAAGAGGAAGCCGCAGAGGGGTGGGACATCACCCCCTCTGCTCACCAGATGCTTGCACTTACACTTGTGAAATAAATCAATTGCCTCTTCGTAATGTGTGGAAGGAGAAAGCAATGGTCCATTCTCAATAACTTCTAGCTAGTTAGAAAAGTACCTACTGAAAAATTGTGACATCGAAAAGTTTCGAAAAACTTGTTTATAAATTAGAAAATATATACTGGATGAAGGATTTATCAATATAAAATAATAATTGACCGAGCGAGCGAAGCGTCCAGTTTCGAGTTTAGGCAAAAATGCTTTTTTCCGGATGTCTGTTCTTGCCTACAGGTCGCATTTTCCAACGATTTGGACGAAAATTGGCACACAAGTTCCTTAATTTAATTTAATTTATGTATATTAAATCAAGCGTTATTTATCGACGGATTTCAATCAAATTTGAGAGGCACACTAAGGACTTAAGGAAAACTCTAAAATTGCATTGCTTATGCTAAGCTAGGATAAATGTAAAAGTGTCGGTTATTGGTTATTTATAAATTTTATAATATAAGGGCTCTAGTGTGGTCTAGTGTCCTCTGTTCTCACAGAACCACTACTAATAATAGAAGTCGGAGAAACCAGTAACGAAAATTCCTTAAGTGTTTCTAGCGATAAGATGATAGAAGGATCATTCTTTCGCTTGTGATTGTGATAAATATAATACTAGTTTAAATAAAAATGTGTTCATATTCAACCTTCATGTGGTCGTGTACCTTTTTGATAACTATCGACACCGATTATTTCATTAACATAGTGCCATTCCAGCTAGTCCCCTTAAAAGAACTTTTTAAAGAAATTGACATACTAACTGTATCTAGTCAATTTATTTTCGAAAATTATGTATGTATGCAAGAACCTTACAATATTTTCCAAATTTTGCAATAGCTGTAATATTAATCAACTAATTAATTAACATAGTTGCGCCCCGGTTTACTCTCGCGAAAGTTAATAATTCTTTCAAGGGTCAGTGCATTCTCTACTTCAACAAGCTACCTACCTCTGGAGATCTTAAAATTGCCATTTGAGCAATTAAAAAACCAAGTAAAAGCGAGTGTATCTATAAAGGGATGTTACAATGTTCAAGGTTACTGAAAAGACGGGACTATATGAGGTTACCCCAACTTAACACAGAACTCACTGTTAATAAATTTGTACCTAAGAATTTATTCCTGCTTATTATTTATAATAATTAATATTGTTATAATTGTGTTAGTTAAACAAAGCCAATTTTAAAAAGAGATCCCATAAAAAATCTTCTGGAGTTTCATCGCCCTTCTCTCCCACAGAGGTCCAATATAGAGTAGAGGCAAAAATTTACGTTTGCTGAGTATATGTAAATATCTACAGTAATAATGATATTTTGATCTGAATTGATTTGAACCTACCCTTCACCCAAAAATATACAATAATCGTTCCGGCCATGTTTGAAAAGGTTTTCAAAGGATTGCAAATATCTGCTTAAATTCTACATTTTTGGACAAAAATTTGGCTAACTTACATGACCTCAGTCGGCCTTGCGTAAGTCAATCAAATAATAGATGTGTGGCAAGAATGTTTGTTATGATGTGTTTACATTATTAACATACATTCGCAAGTAAATATTGTAAAGACGTCAAACAACCTAAGCTATACATAGGCATAGCTAAGGTCGTACAAATCTTGCGTGTCGCGTTATTCTTTGCAATTTATGAGTAATGTATGTGTCACCGGAAAATAATATGATCAACAAGTTTATAAATTTCCTAGGAAATTTATAAACTTCCTTCTAGATTATATTAGGCTAGGTTAGGTTAGGTTAGGTTATGTTAGGTTAGGTTAGGTTAGTATATTTATAAACTTACGGAAAACATATTAGGAAATTTATAAACTTGCGGATCGTATTATTTTCCGGTGAGATATGTATTATATTATTATGTTATTTAAGTGATCATTTACTCGTAATACTTAATACCTACCAACCTAACACATTTTCACGCCATCATATACATATTAATCATTTTCAATATATTTCTAATGTTTAATTTCCTTAGTCACATTTCACATAACCCTGTCAATATAAGTATGTGGTGTTCCACCTTGTATTTAGTCACTTACCATGAAATACCAATTCCAATTTTAAGGTGATACAATAGCAACGGATCAACGGAATACTCAGTTCCGGTTGAATTCAAGGTGGACATCTACCAGCTAGTCGGTACCTACCTTTGTTAGCATATATATACGTTTGCGCGTTATCGCGCACACTCACACAGCACTTTGCGGTCCTTTGAGCTACCGTTGGCGTAAAACTCGATCTTGTTTTGTAAAACCTGAAAACTATACACTAACGAACTTGAAGTAATGCTAACCGCCCAACCTTGCTACCCAAGATAACCACTGATGTGTGGGATTCCGTCTCCGGTACCTGTCACTCTGGCGCCTGTGTGTGGAGCACCCGTCTCCGGTACTGCCATAGTATAAGTACTGCTGTATAGGGTTTTAATTTACTTCCGTTGCACCATTCATGTTGGTCCGATTTCTTTCTTACCTATAAAAATTGCACAAGAAAGAACAGGCTATCTAATGAATGAATGGATTTATACTCTGTGGTCACTCATTTCTCAATAAAACTGACTTCTAAGGGGCCCTATTTTTGTACTTATCGAAAAAGTTCTCTATTGATAAATAAATGTATAAAGACTATCTGTGATTGAGATTATTTAGTTCTATACAATTATACCGCATAAATAAAACTAAACTTTACCCCCAAATCTTGCTTTATTTTAAAAATGATACAGAAATAAGTACAACAGGGAGCTTCATATTAAGTAACACATATTAGGTGTTATTAAACTGAAATAAAGGCGTTGTGGAAAGGAAAAAGGGTAAAGAATTCCAATTAGAGTAATATTCTAATTAGAACTTATCTTAATTCTAACTAGAATAGGAGAATTTCAACAAAAACTAAACATCGGCGCTCAGATTTCCTGATGTGTGGGATTCCGTCTCCGGTACCCACCGACACGGCGAAAGTTACAAAATGGCCGCCACGTTCAAGTTAGCCCCCTGGTCTTCTCGAGGCGATACGCATACGCGACTGCGATGCATTTAAAACTGGTATGCTACTCCAGTAGCTCGGCTTTCGCACACGGGACTGTCGTCGACCCGTCGGACCGTGTGCGAACACAATGAATTTGTACTGACGCGTAAGATACGCGTATCCGGTCTCCGGTCACCTTCGTGCAGCTTATTGTGGGGAAGGCCAAGCTTATTGTGGGGAACGCTAACTCCAATCGTATGTGTAGAAAAAATGGCAAATTACTGCAATTTTTTGTTGATCCGAGTTAAGTTATGTATGTAATAAATAAGGAGGCAGGTTCCAGCTCTTCGAGTGATACAATCCCACAAGACATCCGTTATATCTAAGAAGTACTCAATGATAGAGTAGAGACAACAGCAGTAAGCCAGTAATTGAAACTCTTTGAAATAGAAAATCTATCCTTTTGAGCCAGAGTATCCAATGCTGGTTCATATCCCAGCCAGAAACAATTAATATTTTGACCCTTGCAGTTGTTCATTTCACATCCTAAGCAAATTTAATAAAAATCAAATCAGTAAAGACAATTCACAAGAAGGGCACAATTTGATACGTTATAAAGGTGTTATATACTCGTGTACACATGGAACTAAATAAAGAAATAAAGACTTCACGTGACACTGCTGTCCCGGTCCTTATCGTAGGCTTGCGTGGGAACAAGGGGCATGGCATGTTTTTTTTACAGTAGATATTTACATAAATTCATATAATGTTTTTGCCTCTCCTCTACATTGGACCGCTGTGGGAGAGTTTGAAGAAACTACCACGATTGATTTTTCGAACTCTTTTAAAAATTGGTGGTGTTTAACTAAGACAAATATTACAATATTAATTATTATTAATAATATGCTGGAATAAATTGTTACAAAATTATTAACAGTGAGTTTTGTGTTGTGTTTAAAACCTTATAGTACCGTCTTTTAAGTTATCTTGAACATCGTAATATCCCTTTAAATCCCTATATACATGGTTTTAAATTTCTCAAATGGCAATTTCAAAATCTCCATAGGTATATTGTTGTAGTAGAGAATGCACTCACCCTTGAAAAAATTACATGCACTCTTGTCATTTATGTAATCTAGAATATTGTAATATCCTTGTTTAGACAAGGGTGTCCAACACGCAGAGATTGTATTTTATTTTCATTTTTAAGCAAGTAGGCCTTTTAATTTAATTAATTCAGATCGGTTGGCTCAATGTGTGGACAGCTAGTTGCAGAAACCTGTCGCTCAAGTCAACCTCGGCAATGAACTATGACGGATTGTATGTTGTTCAATGACCTCAATGCCGAATGAGCCGAAGATGATTCTTAAGGCAAAGCCACCAACAAAAACAATTACAAACTTTAAAAGCAAAAAAATATTGTAGTAATAAAAATAATGAAAAATCTATCTTACAGCTGTCGGTAGAGTTATTATATGTTACAAAAGGTGGTGGTGGTTTTGTAGATATGGGTTCAACTGAGTAAATATCATAAATGGTAACAGGAGATATCTTGGGACAACTTTTAGCAGGTACAAAACCTCGAAATGTTGGGACTTTTTTGGTTTCTCGTTCATAAATTCTTTACAACGCATCAAAGAGAAATTTACTTACTAACAAATTAAAAAGAGCATAAAATTTCGGGCTTGTCTTTAGAACGGTCAATAACCTTAGATTTTTGACCATTATATGAATTCGTTCAATTCATATAATGGTCAAAAATCTAAGTTTTTCCCAACTTTGTAAATAACTGGGTTATCGTCGTTTGTGAAGAGCTCCATGGCCCAGTGAGTTTCAAGCTTACTTCTCACGCAAGATTAAAGCATACATGTATTTTGTAAGAAGCGCCAAGCTGGTCGTGTTGCTGAAAGTGAAGGTTGCACTCCTCAAGATGCCTCGGTTACCTCACTCGGTTACAGTTCAGGTGCCCAACTTCGATGGAGGTGTGAGTGACTGGGTACTAAGGGGAAGATTTACCCAAATCTCATAAGATGGGAAAACCGACCGCTGCCTTGCCTGGTGAAGCGAGGGAATTGACATCGCACCTGGTGGTAACCGAAGCTAATTACGATACAGCCCGCCAGATATTGATTAAGCGGTATCAAAATAAGCGTTGATTAGTTGATGCTTAGTTAAAAAGGTTTTCTATATCCCAATGGTAACTAGGGTTGGCGCCATTCAGGCTGATTTGTTAAAACCATTGCTATCAGTTACCAAAGCATTGGAGGATTTAGGATTGCCTGTAGGCGAATGGTCGTACCTACTATTATATATTGTATCATCTCGTCTCCCAATGCACGTGCAGACTAGATTTGAACAGTCGCACGAGAAACCGGCCGACGACCTGCCCAACTTTTCCGAGCTGGTCGAATTTTATGAGCAATAAATATGAGCTTGTAAATAAACCCCTCTCCGGAACTACAAAGAGCCCTCCCAGGGGCACTGTGAGTATTTTTTCCACAGAGGAGGGATAGTAAAAAATCAATTTGGATCAATGAGTTCATTGACCCCAGCCGGCGATGTTTGACCATTTTGTAGGCCACTTGTACTAAATTTATGGACCAAATAATTCAGGGACGGCGTCAAATCATCAAGAATCGAGGCTGGTGTTTTAAGTGCCGTCTCTCGTTAAGTGCGAACCTACACTTAGCGAGAGACTGCACACGGGCAAGCATATGCTCATTATGTAGTGGTCGCCATCATGAGTTGTTTTCTATGGTCAGGCCAATACCAGTAACGTGAATAGGGACGTAGTCAGGTACAGGGTGACCGGGATCGGGTACAGTAATAAATAATACAAATTATACAAAAATAATTACACAAACAAACCGCCCCACGAATCGACCGGCCCAAAGGTACTGTAACGGAAATGTAAAGATCTGAGACACATTTTTTATTTGCTATAAAAAGTTGGCAGGCGTTGGCAGGTTTGGGCAACGTGATTTAATGATTCAACTATGAACTGCAAAAAGAGAAGCCAAATATTCTTAAACCAAACAAATAACGGTGATGTAAGATTGGTGTTGACCAATGCTCAATTAAGCGGCAAGATAAATTTGGTATAAACATAACTATGGAGATTAGTGGTTATCGAAGGCATCGCAAATTTCACAAGGCCTCATATAAGCTCAAGTGGCTCATCGCGTTGTTACCAGACTTGAAATATTAAAGTTCGAGGTTCGATTCTCCGTTGTCAACTTTTCTTTTTCTATTTTACCTTTGGTTTTGGGTTATTAATTTGTGGGTCCTTTCTGAATAGCTATTCGGGAGTGTCGGGTTGTGCTAATTAAATTTAAGTCCTAGAAGTTAATTGCTTATCATGCATCTTTGTAAATGTTTTCTACCTTGTTTAAATTACTGAATATGTCGTCACAGTAATTGCCTATTACTTCTATAATCGTCATTATTTATCTAGTCTAGAAATCTATACGTAGAATGCGCCAGATTAATTATGAAATAAAAAAGCGACATCTTTGAATGGATGGTGTGACGAAACAAACATTTGGTTTATTTCTCAGTAGGTAGAAATATTTTTTTTTTAAAGTCTCCAAAATGTGGATAAACTTGAAGAGCTATGAAATAAGTTGTGAATCATAAATTTAAAATGAATATGGTTTAACTTCACTGTTGCTTTCAGTGGATGTCGAATTATGACCATTTTACACATTTGTGATGTTGTTTTGAAGTGTTGCATTTGCCATGGCTCATTCAATCGAAACTCATACGTAAGGGTGTTTAGTTACGATATAGTTTGGTGGGTCAAACAGATGCGTAGTTAGTTCAATGATGGAGGTACAGATGGCGGTCGATCGCCTTTAGATTCCAGATGGTTTAACTCAAATAAGAACTTTATTCACTATAACTGCAATAAGATGTTTTATATAGAAAAAAAATGAGTATTATTTTATTTAGATTATTTTATGATGTTATAGAGTCTATTTCTAGTTGAACTGTGTGATCTAAAATATAAAGTGTGTATACGGTGTAGACCAATAACCAATCAGAGCACTGAGTTTCGAAAGGAAACGAAACGAACCAATGAGAATGACTCGCGGAGTTTGAGATGGTGTTTTGGCGAGCATGTCTGGGGTAGGACGTTTTGGTGGGAAGTGAAAATATAAAAGGGATGGGTCGAGATGAGAGGGGGCTTCTTGTTGCTGGTCGTCGAGTGAAGTGTGAGTTAAGACTCAGAGGGGGAGCTATTCAGTCTCCGCGTCAAACTACTGTGACACACGTCTTTCGGGAATTCTATACAGTTCGATTCGCCGTTTTACGCATCTTGAACTGGGAGAGTTGCGATTACGTGTTGCAGTGGATTTTCGTGAGTGTCTGAAGCGCCGAGATATACCTCGGTTCCTATTCTTTAAATCAACCTACCCCAAATTCCAAAACTATCCTTGGGTCGTTAGATAAGAACTTGTAGGTAATTTATCTGAGTCTGAGTCTGGGCTTGGAGCGACCCTAATTTCCTTTTTCCTTCACCATAGGGTTCCTGGATTGGCTCTTAGGATATTCGCGGGCTAATCCTCTCCTCATTCCTTTCGTGTAGCGAGTTTTGAAATTCCCACTCACACAGTCATTAAACATACAAACACATTCAAATCAAACTCAACCATTTTCGAGTGGTGTCGATGATGGACGTGGTATAACACTAGGATTTTAGACTAGGCTAGACAGGAGTTTAGTTGCGGCTAAACCTAGGTTGTCGAGGTTATGTAGTTAGGGAGACAAACACGATTATTTAGGTTTATGTAACAAACAAGTATCTGAAATTCGTATGATTACAAATAATTACGTTATTTCCTTGTCACTCTTGAAATAACTAAATACTTATAAAACTATCTAACAAACTAATTTTTTTTTTTATTGTGGCTGTTTTGATTTATCTTTTCTTGACTAATTTGTATATAAAATATCTGGATGAACATCAACATGGTTACGGAATAAAACTTAAGAGACGGGTAGGTGCAAATAAAAATATCCCGTAACCGATCAACAAACATGTTGGACTGATGGATGGGAGATATCACAATATCAAATCATATAAAAAATATAACCCAAATAGTCAATATGTAGTTGATTGGCAGGTAAACTAACTCGAGAGGGATTTGAGTAGATTCAGGCGGTCTCTAGGTGCTGGTGTATTCAGTTGGCTAATTCCAGATCTTCAGCTGTCTTAAAATAATGCAGTCACGTAGATTGTGTCTGGGAATGAGTGGGGGGAGGATGGCCCCAAAAACAGGTGAAAGATAACGCCAAAAGCGTACTAATGAACACATAGTTAACCCTTTGTTTACTTATAAATTGTGTTTACAATTTTGAGTGGTTGTAAGCATTATTTTATAAGATTTAAGCTTATTTTGCTTCGCTAAATCTAACTTCGTCTGTCTTGGGTCCGTAGAACTCGGTTGACCTCCACTGGCGTCAGGCGGGGTTAAAGGGACCGACCTTAGGGCCCGTGTCCCTTCTGGACGTGAGCTCTAGCACAAACCCTCCTTTATAAACACATGTAATCGAAATGCCTTTTAAAAATGCTTATTTACTTGGAATTTATTCTAATAAGCACGGACTCGATAATTATCAATATGTTTATGTCACTTATATTCATCACTGGCTGGGGAACCTCATGACGATACTGTTTAACCAAAACCACTCTAAAAAGAACTTTAGGTTATTACTATCACAACGTCTGCAATCCTACCCATAGACGATCATCCACTACTTTGGCCAAATCATCTAAATGAGATACTCGCAATCGTTGGTATTAGAATCTTTCCAATTGGAGAAATATTCAAATAAAAATGCGTGAGCGTTAAATTCCGTCTGACATTAAATTAATGGTTAGCTGGTTATATCGTTAAATTTACTATTCATAGAATCGTTCGGTTAACTCGTAGGGTTTATTCATATTATTTCAAAACTGTTGAATCCACTAGTTACCTATAATTATCACAAACGGAAAGTCAGAGGATCAACAGGTTATTTCAATAGCAATACCTAGCTAGGTACTTACATATTTTATAATGTTAATTATATACAAGCCGCGTCACGAATAGAGTACGTTGGGCGACGTTTTGGCGGGAATTACTGCGCGTATGTACAGATATTGAAAGGTGACTACTGCGCATTCAAGGTGACCGCTCACAACGTGTGGCGCTACGGATATATACCTATGGGTCGGCAGAAACCTTACCTACGAAGCCAGGGTTCGAGTCCCGGTGGGGACAGGTGTTTGTCCGGTGAGTTCGGATGTTTGTACTCTGGTTATGGTTGTTTGTGGCAAGTAGGTACCTAAATATATGTTTGGTAGGACACGAATTGACATTGGCATATGACGTCATAGGGGTATGACGAAATGAATGTAGGTATTAAATACGATTATGGAATTAACAATGCCTCGATAGATATCACGGGTTGTTGATTGAGCAGTTATAGGCATTGAACTACTAGCTCAATGGATATAGGTACCTATCTATAGGTACATGGTTAGATAGAACGTTAGATTGAGGTTTCTAAGTTAATTACCTATGTAGAATAAGTACCCATACTTACTTATGTGTGGAAAGGAAGATATATTTTTATTGGTTTTTAACCATGTTTCCGGGAGTACCTACCTATAATATAACGTGGGATATTCGATTTAAATATATTTATATATATATATATATTTATATATAAATAACTAGGTAATAAAATAATAGAATATTATGGGGTTCTCGATAGGGTATACTTATGTTTTACTAACATTTTATTCCTTATTTATTTACTCCTATCCCTCTCCCTGTTAATGTCTGTTATTTAAAGGAATTTATTTACTTCTCGTATTAAGTAATATCTGTCCTTATATACTCTATTTTTACCTGAATCCTATATAAAGTCAGTCAACTGTCACATTATTCATATTTAGGTTGAATGAAATTGAGAGTTTGAATTAATATTCAATTTGTGGTTATTCCAGCGACGTGGAATGAAGTTTGAAATATTAATAAAGCACTACTACATTGTAGTATTTGGAGTCAATGAGACTATACACTTATTGAAAGAAGTTACTGAGTTGACTAATTCCTGCAACAACGTTTTCAATTTGATATGTTCGACTCGATGTCGAGAATTCAGAGTTTAAATAAACAAACCTGCAATTCTCGTCTTAACTGAATGATGATAAACGTTCAATTTCCCTAGACCTTGTATTGCAATCATGGAAGGCGGTCATGGTTAATTTTATTAATACAATAGTTATTAATTAATTACTTTTGATCAAATTATGGAATAAGCCGTCGCAAAGCCACCGCCAATGTTCACATAACGCCAGAATGAAGCAATAGAAGTACGGAAATTCACAGTTATGCTCTATTCAGATGTGCATATTTATATTACTTTACGGATACATATACTTATATCTTCGCACTTTACGAAGTAACAATATCATGTTTGGATCTGCTGATGGTAGATTGAAGGTCAATTCATTAACCTTAAAATGAATCATACTACTTACGCACTTCTATGGATGTGCAGAAATATTTTATACTTCATGCTATGCTATTGTGCATTACTAAAAGACAAATAAGTCTTTATTGAAACACATAACGTGTAACATAAACAACCAGTGAAACTTCATTGTGTATGTTTATAGTTTTCTATATGTGGAAGAATATTTAATATAATCTTACTACATAAATATCAGATATTGACTGATGAGACAGTTGCATGTCATTCACAAACTATAATCCCATCCTGATCGGTCATACCCCATCCCAATCCGGTGAATCTATGACTAAATCCAATTCAGAATACTTATACGCTACTCTTTTTATAAACGAGTATCAGAACTACAAATTAATTGGTTTCGTAGAATTATCTGGGTAGAAGACCGAATCAAGTTGTAGGGGTTTCTTCCCCAAACTTTTATGAATATCAAATTTTCCTTTTATTATTTTAATATTTATCATTTTTTATTTAATTTTAGTCAATACTCAAAATATACTATGACATTTTATTATATGAATTTGCTTTATAAGGTTATTAATCATTTAATGGATATTAATCTGTATCATTCTTGTTAGTGGGGACATATTTAAGTATATATCTTTTATTGAAATTTAAAATTACTAAATATTCAATTTAAAACATTCCTTGTTTAAAATCTATTGTCAAAGTTGACAGCACTTCTTACTCATACCTCTAGAATTAGGGTTACTGGTTTCACAAGTAGTAGGAGTTCTAATTTACTAGACGATCTATTTTTTTTTTGGCCATCACAATTAATAAGAGACTGCGTTTAAAAGAAGGGTGGACGTATTAGAAAGGGGGGATGTTACAATATGGATAAGCCGTAACCAGGATGTATATTTGCAGTCTAATATTTGGATAACATGATATTGGCTATGATTAGCCACAATTTTTTGTACGTGCGTTGGAAGAGGTTTTTTAAATGTTGTAAGGAGAGCTATATCGACTAAAAGACTAGATTCTCGGGTGTGAAAAAATAGAAAGTGATTATGATTGAAGGTGTGAGGTATACGTTTTAAAAGGGGTTAAGGGGTGGAAATGGGCAAAAAGCTAATTTTGAAATAAGGGGTGGGAATTTTATTATGTTAACAAATTGACTGTCCTATATTATATTAGACGCAGGGTTGGTACTGGTCGTTATATGATTTATCATATCCTAGACTGACAATGTGTTAACAGTTCAGTGTGATTTTATAGGAAAATAAGTAAAGTACGATAAAAAAAAGTATACAAAGAGAAGACAGTGACTTTTGATTTCAATTACTAGTAATAAGTGTAAATAAAAACAAAACCAAGTGATTTTTGATTAACAATAATTAGTGTTAATAATAATAAAAAGTGATAAGTGGTTAATGAATTTAAATAAATAAACAATGCCTAAAGTACCTAAGACTAGGTCGAAGACCACAACTGATGCAAGTCTTGGTGTAAATTACAAGGAGCGGCAGTTAAGAAGAACAATAGGCATCCTTAGCTCTCGATTGAATAAGTTGGAAGAAGCAACACAGTCTCCATCAAATAGACCAGTTGCAACTTCTTCGTCTTTAGGAAATGGCTCTGCGACAACGGAGAGAAGGGTGTTCTATACGTTACCACACCATGTTGCTAGTGAGAAGCCTAAATATCCAGGGAAAGTTAACATTCACCCGGTATCCTTCATAGAAGACCTCACTTCCTATCTGCGTAGACTTCCAACTGAAGGATTTGAAATAGACATCATCCTAGAATGTTTGGAAGGTGAAGTAAGGAATTGGGCAAGAATTTACAAAAACCAATGGACCAATTTGGACGATTTTCGTCGAACTTTTCTGTAAATCTACTGGGGAGAAGTGGAACAAAGTGAACTCAGACGCCGAATTGTAAGCAATACGTGGGATAGCGCCAAGAATCCTACAATGTTGAGCCACTTCTTGAGTCTTGCTGGACAAGCGAGAATGCTGCAGTACACTATCCCCGAAAAACTTCTTGTGAGTGATATCATGAATCATTATCCAAGGGAAGTCCAATATGCTTGGGCAATGAACAGAGCAGCAACGTTCCTGGAAGCCACCGAGTTCCTTAGAAAATTGGACGACATTAATCGCCAAGGGAAGTTCAAACCCGCGATAATTCAACATCAATATGGAATCGATCAGGAATCAAGATGGAAGTCAAATCCAACTGGAAGAGGACAAGAAAATGAACCTGGGTTCCAGTACGTAAGCGGACCAGACAATAGGCCTGAGGGCCGATATCAAAATCAATCTGGAAAGGGACACGACAACCGACCTGGACTCCAGTACCACAATCAAGCCGGAAGAGGACAAGATAATCGCCCACGAGGATGGAGACAAGATATTCCAATACAAAAACAGAAGAATTTTCTCGCAAGTCGTCCTGTGGCTAATGTAGATACTAATCTAATCGAATCCACGGTAGAACCTGTTTCTAGTGATGACCAACTGAACTCAAGTAATTCGATTAATTTCGTACCAGAAACGTCCGCAACTATTGGGTTAAACTAAATGGGGCTGAAATGTCAGTCCCCGCTCCAGCCTTATATAAAGGGGATAAACTAAATACACCGGCACTAAAAATGTTGTTAGATATGGGATGGGAACCCGATCAAACTTTAGGTATTTGCAACGACGGATTAAGAAAGCCAATTCAAACTAAATCTAATGAATCAAAACGAGGTTTAGGGTTTAAACCATCTATCGATACTAATAGCAAGTTTATAGAACAAGTGGTACAAGCCTTATCGATTGACTCTGAGTTAAAGGAACAGAATTCTATATTTACCACTGAGCATTTAGTATGTTCAATGTTTGAAGAAGAAGATAAAATGTCCAGTGAAAAGACCGAAAACATTAAATCTGAAATTCATATAAGTATTCTAGGTGAAACTAGCAGGTGTTTGATCGACACTGGAAGTGACATAACTTGTGTATCCAGCACATTCTGGGAAAATATCTTAACCAAATTAAATGGACAAATAACAATATTACCTGTTAAACCTATGCAAATTCGAGGTGCTGTAGGTCAAAAAGTACTAAGATCCAACAAATGGTGTTGCTTCCAGTAAAGATCGGAGACATAGAGGTAGAAACCAGGTTCTTAATTGTTCCTAACTTAATTCGGTCGGTTATTCTAGGATTTGATTGGTTGACAATTAATGAAGCTATTATTGACTTACAACAACATCCAGCAGGTCTAATAATACGAAAAAATGATCAAGAAATCCTTGTACCCTTTTGTGATATGATAGGAAATCAGAGAGAAGTCTCGGAATTAGAATCCTTAGATGAGGGGCAATTATTTCATGAATTCGTACGTGAGGTAAAAACAGGATTAGTTATATCAACCAAAGATTCGGAAAATTTAAAACAAATGTTGAAAAAACATGATAATGTTTTTACTCAAAAGTTAGGACTATGTAGTTGTTATGTTCATGAAATCAAAATGTCCCAACATACTCCATTTATAAAAAGATCTTATCCAATACTATGGTATTGCCTCATATATTATTTGATAGATATTATATTTGATAGATAGATAGATAGATATTTGTTGTCTCTAAGCGCATACGCTTACAACAAGACAACAAATAGAGAAAAAATTGCTTGAAATGGAGAATATTCAAGTCCATTGACATTTACAAAGAAAACTGATGGGTCTTTAAGAATTTTGTTAGATGCCAGAGAAATATATGGTATCTGAATCTGAGGCACCTCCTATGCAAATGGATGTATTGGTCAAATTTATAAGCATAATAGATTTAAATAACGCATATTTTCAAATTCCTCTATCAAAACAAAGTAGGAAGTATACAGGATTCACTTTTAATGGAAAATCATACATATATAATGTTTTACCACAAGGACTTAAAACTAGTGTTGGGAGCTTTAGTCGAGCTATGGATTTAATTTTGGGTCCAGGGGTCAGACAGTTTTGTGTGAATTATTTAGACGATTTGGCCATGTTGACAGATGGCAATTTAGACCAACACATAGAACATATCGACATAATTCTTACTAAGCTAAAGGACGCTGGTATGACTTGTAACATTCTAAAATGTCAATTTATTTGTGAGGAAGTTAAAATGCTAGGACTTGTAATTACCACAAATGGAATCAAGACAGATCCAGAGGAAATAGTAGCGATACAAAAGTTTCCGATTCCGAAGAAAATCAAACATCTAAGAGCATTCTTGGGATTATGTAACTATTACCGAAGGTTTATACCGGACTATAGTAACACAATTCAACCATTGAGTGTGTTGTTAAGAAAGGATAAACCTTGGAATTGGACGATTGAGGCACAAAATGCCTTTGAAGAATTAAAGTCCAAATTCCTGAAAACAATTATGTTACACCATCCTGATATGACTCAACCCTATTACTTACAAACTGATAGTTCAGTTGATGTAAATTATGTAAGAATATTAGTACGAAAAAATCTTCAAAAGGCGAGTGAAAATCGTCAAGCGAAATTCAATAGGACTCATAGGTTAATTAAATTTGAAGTAGGTGATTTTGTAAAGATTCGCAAATTAAACAAATCTGATGCCAAATTAAAATTAACAAAGAAATTTGAGTTGCTATATGAAGGACCTTTTATCGTAGCCGCAGTACCCTTCGCAAATGTATACACTCTAATGAATCAAACGACTAAAGAAATTCGGGGAAATTTCAATACCTGACAAATATCTGACAAAGTATTATATATAATGATGAAACATAAAGTGTAAAAATATAAGGTATAGATAATTAGAATTTAGAAATAAGTAATAACATAACTTATGTTAGTAATTGAGGATAACCAAGTAAAATATTTTTTTTAATACCTAAGCGTCTCAACGCTAGAGAAATCTATTTTTGATTTTGTTTCAATATACTCATGGTAAAATATCTGTGTAATGTAGTAAATCTATGTCTTGATTTGTTTAATTGTTATAATCGAATGTTAGTATTCCATTATATCTTGATAATAATGTTAATCACAAATAGAACATTTAGTACCATTTTTGTAATATTTAACAGAAAATTCTAATTGTAAAGATTAAATAAAGAACTAGCTGACCAAATCCCCATCCAGAGCGAAGATACACTTGTAAAAATGAATTGAGTTGGATATTTAACTACACATTACCGGATTTGGCACTCATATAATTCTAAATATCAGCAATTCTTAATTGAAATACAAGTTGATATTCGTTTTAGCCCGGTCTTTGGTAGGGGGACAATTAGGATAAGATAAAAATTATTGTAAATATATTTTTTAAATAAAGTATAACAAATTGGTAATAATTGGCTTTAATAATGAATAATAATAATAAAAAAATACTTAAAGGTTTTATAAAAATAAATTAGTCATTAGTTTTAGTTAAGGTCGTAAAGAATGGTAAAATATTTAAAGAATAGCAATTTTTTTAAATTATTTTTAATTTCAAAAATTTAAGGGGTGATTGTAACGGAAATGTAAAGATCTGAGACACATTTTTATTTGCTATAAAAAGTTGGCAGGCGTTGGCAGGTTTGGGCAACGTGATTTAATGATTCAACTATGAACTGCAAAAAGAGAAGCCAAATATTCTTAAACCAAACAAATAACGGTGATGTAAGATTGGTGTTGACCAATGCTCAATTAAGCGGCAAGATAAATTTGGTATAAACATAACTATGGAGATTAGTGGTTATCGAAGGGATCGAAAATTTCACAAGGCCTCATATAAGCTCAAGTGGCTCATCGCGTTGTTACCAGACTTGAAATATTAAGGTTCGAGGTTCGATTCTCCGTTGTCAACTTTTCTTTTTCTATTTTACCTTTGGTTTTGGGTTATTAATTTGTGGGTCCTTTCTGAATAGCTATTCGGGAGTGTCGGGTTGTGCTAATTAAATTTAAGTCCTAGAAGTTAATTGCTTATCATGCATCTTTGTAAATGTTTTCTACCTTGTTTAAATTACTGAATATGTCGTCACAGTAATTGCCTATTACTTCTATAATCGTCATTATTTATCTAGTCTAGAAATCTATACGTAGAATGCGCCAGATTAATTATGAAATAAAAAAGCGACATCTTTGAATGGATGGTGTGACGAAACAAACATTTGGTTTATTTCTCAGTAGGTAGAAATATATTTTTTTAAAAAGTCTCCAAAATGTGGATAAACCTGAAGAGCTATGAAATAAGTTGTGAATCATAAATTTAAAATGAATATGGTTTAACTTCACCGTTGCTTTCAGTGGATGTCGAATTATGACCATTTTACACATTTGTGATGTTGTTTTGAAGTGTCGCATTTGTCATGGCTCATTCAATCGAAACTCATACGTAAGGGTGTTTAGTTACGATATAGTTTGGTGGGTCAAACAGATGCGTAGTTAGTTCAATGATGGAGGTACAGATGGCGGTCGATCGCCTTTAAATTCCAGGTGGTTTAACTCAAATAAGAACTTTATTCACTATAACTGCAATAAGATGTTTTCTATAGAAAAAAAAATGAGTATTATTTTATTTAGATTATTTTATGATGTTATAGAGTCTATTTCTAGTTGAACTGTGTGATCTAAAATATAAAGTGTGTATACGGTGTAGACCAGTAACCAATCAGAGCACTGAGTTTCGAAAGGAAACGAAACGAACCAATGAGAATGACTCGCGGAGTTTGAGATGGTGTTTTGGCGAGCATGTCTGGGGTAGGACGTTTTGGTGGGAAGAGAAAATATAAAAGGGATGGGTCGAGATGAGATGGGGCTTTTTGTTGCTGGTCGTCGAGTGAAGTGTGAGTTAAGACTCAGAGGGGGAGCTATTCAGTCTCCGCGTCAAACTACTGTGACACACGTCTTTCGGGAATTCTATACAGTTCGATTCGCCGTTTTACGCATCTTGAACTGGGAGAGTTGTGATTACGTGTTGCAGTGGATTTTCGTGAGTGTCTGAAGCGCCGAGATATACCTCGGTTCCTATTCTTTAAATCAACCTACCCCAAATTCCAAAACTATCCTTGGGTCGTTAGATAAGAACTTGTAGGTAATTTATCTGAGTCTGAGTCTGGGCTTGGAGCGACCCTAATTTCCTTTTTCCTTCACCATAGGGTTCCTGGATTGGCTCTTAGGATATTCGCGGGCTAATCCTCTCCTCATTCCTTTCG
This sequence comes from Argyresthia goedartella, assembly GCA_949825045.1. NCBI lineage: Eukaryota > Metazoa > Arthropoda > Insecta > Lepidoptera > Argyresthiidae > Argyresthia > Argyresthia goedartella. The sequence goes on from OX463807.1 coordinate 22,734,818, forward strand.
TGTAGCGAGTTTTGAAATTCCCACACACACAGTCATTAAACATACAAACACATTCAAATCAAACTCAACCATTTTCGAGTGGTGTCGATGATGGACGTGGTATAACACTAGGATTTTAGACTAGGCTAGACAGGAGTTTAGTTGCGGCTAAACCTAGGTTGTCGAGGTTATGTAGTTAGGGAGACAAACACGATTATTTAGGTTTATGTAACAAACAAGTATCTGAAATTCGTATGATTACAAATAATTACGTTATTTCCTTCTCACTCTTGAAATACCTAAATACTTATAAAACTATCTAACAAACTAAATATTTTTTTTTATTGTGGCTGTTTTGATTTTTCTTTTCTTGACTAATTTGTATATAAAATATCTGGATGAACATCAACATGGTTACGGAATAAAACTTAAGAGACGGGTAGGTGCAAATAAAACCGATCAACAAACATGTTGGACTGATGGATGGGAGATATCACAATATCAAATCATATAAAAAATATAACCCAAATAGTCAATATGTAGTTGATCGGCAGGTAAACTAACTCGAGAGGGATTTGAGTAGATTCAGGCGGTCTCTAGGTGCTGGTGTATTCAGTTGGCTAATTCCAGATCTTCAGCTGTCTTAAAATAAGTGTTTTCTTTGTAATATTTAATCAGCCTGTTCAGAATCATTTCGAATATTTGTATCGTTGTTGCCGACTGTTTGGTCGCTGCTAGGCAGATCCAAATTACGACTGTTTGAATAATCTGTAAATTGTGTTCGTGTACTGGTGAACATCCACAACATTATTAGTATTTAAGTAAAAAATACATTTGCGTGACCTTGCCCACGCCTCATCACAAGAGACTGTTGGTGTACGGCATCCTCGTTGAGTTCTGTATCTGGGAGCGCGCCCGGAAGGTATTTAAGGTCTATTTAAGGTATTGTTTAAGGTTAAGTTGATTTCCATCAGGGTGGCGACCTTGTTTCATTCTAGCTCATGGGCCCCTAGTATGCATCTAGCCCTGGTGTGAAGTTAATCAGAGATTTTGGTTCACGATGTTAGTGTTTTCTAATTAATAATATGCTGACATTCTTATGTTTTGTCCACGGAATTCCCGAACAGCACGGGTAGAGTATGTGCAACGTTATCTAGGTCGTCGAGAGTCAGACGAATCTGTGGTTAATGGTGCTTACCGACTACTAAGAGAAACTGGCTCTGAGACTGTCTTTTTAAGTTAAGTTAAGTTATCCAAATGGTAAACCTGGCCTTGAACTTTAAAAGTAGGCATAAAACCGTCTTTTACTATCTGTTTAGCTCCGAACGAAGTCATTTGAATGCAGCTATTATATTTACGAATACCGTTCATAAACCGGTCATTTTCTGGATATATATTCATTATCAAGCTGTAGATAGGCTCGGGGAGCTGTATATAAGGCGGGAGTGGCACCTTACCAGCCATATAGCATATGCCGGGTGTCTCCTCCTTCCACTTGAGAGCATTGCACCACCGGCACTTGTTGCTCATGGAACCTAAGGCCACGGTGCTGTCGCTTTCATACTCTGTATCGATATCATATGCTAAGCCGGAGTAGACCTTAGTTTTCCAGGCACGTCCTTTCCTTTCTACTCGAGGATTATTTTTTGAGGAGTTTGTGACGCCTTGTCAACCTCAGGCTAAGCTCGCTGGTACCTAGCTACATCTTCTCTATTTATATCAGGGTGAGTCTGACGGTACCTATCTACAGCTTCTCTATTCAAATCAGGGTGAGTTTGCTGGTATCTGACCACAGCAGCACGGTTTATTGCTGGGAGTTTTAGCACATACTTTTTAGAAGCGTTTTTGAGTTGTTGCTTTTGAGTAGCGTCGGTGCACCTGGCACGACGTTTTTTTACGTCGAATGGCAAGAGATAATGAATCTCGATCTGGTTCTGATAGGGACGGTGGGATAGTAGGCACTTCACTTCTTTTAGTAATCTTCTTGGCGACTACAAGGAGAGTCGGGCTCGGACATTGCCGCGGTCAATTCACTAAGTACGTGTGCATCAAAATAGCCACCAGACAGATCATCTGAAAAGCGCATTCGTCCGACGTTTCGGTGAACTTCAAAAACCCACGGAAAGAGTTGCCCTGCCGCTTCGAGCTCACATAAACTAACATAAGTAAATGGGCGTGACATGTCATTGCAGTATTCAGTACCACTGGAATAATGGAAAACTCTTCACAGTTAGCCACCATATGGTCAACGATTTGCACACGCACCTCCCTGGACATCACCTGTGTGTCATACTATTAAAAGGAGATAGACCGTAACAGACAGGCTCCGTCTCCAATTATGGGAACTGCGGTGTGAGGCACCATATCTTATCAATGTTCAATGATTTAACAGTCATAGTAATAGATAAAGCAAGTTAAATTATTATTATTTATTATATTATAATTAAAAAAAATATTTGCGCTGAAATTCACACTTATAACGAAGAAATTTAAATATCAATTAAGAAAAAAAAATAGGTAACAACTTAGTAGATTTGGAAACAAAAGATTTGCGCTGAAAAGCACAGTTTTAAGACATAGTATTGCACAAATAAATACAGTTAAATTATTTCGTGAACGAAATCAGTGTTAGCACTAGACGTGTTATCGAGACAAATGTTGCATCTATAATGAGCTGGCCTCAGTCAAGTTATCTTCTCACGCAGCCATTCTGGGGCGTGGGGAGTCAGGGTCAGATCATCGGATCTCTTCCTGAGGAAGCGCCTCTGTCCACTCCTATTAACAGGTCATCGGGGGGCCCTCGCGGGCGGTGAAGGTGAAGTTACCACCACCACCAGTAAGAAGTTACTGGTGGTGCCCGTTGGGTGATCGCCGGCTAGGCAACCAGGTCGCGTGGCAGGCGGCGGCGGTCGGGCGGGCGCGCGTGGTACGGCGCCCGCCCATGATGGTGTGATGCATCCACACGCGCGAACATGCCCTTCGCCAGCCTCTGGACAAACTGGTCCACAGATTCCCATCTAAGGTCCCTCTGGATCGTTACGTTCCTCACGAAGCGGGGGGTCCCGACGATGGTACGCAGAGAGAGGTTCTCTTGGGCTCGGAGTCTCCGTGTGTTCGTCTCGTACCATGCCGGGGCCGCGTAGGTGAGGCGGGATCTCAAGTAGCACTTGTAGATCCCGAGCTTCGCCCTCAGAGGGAGGCTGGAGTCGAGAAGTGAACGCAGCTTGGCGCGTGCCACCTTGACCTGGTTGACAACGTTGTCGACATGTTGCTTCATGGTGAGCCGGCGATCGATGGACCCAGGTACTTCATCTGCGGAGACCACACGATGACCTGTCCTTGGAGCTGGAGCGATAGTGGAAGGGGGGACTAGCCTGTGATGAGACCCTGCGTCTTCCCAACGTTGACGGATAACCGCCACTTGGCGAGCCAGTCGGGCAAGATATCCAGGGTGCGCTGCAGTTTGACAGCAGCATGCCGAGCCTGGATCGATGACGCGTAGTAGGCAGCGTCGTCGGCGAAGAGTGCCAACTGGGCACCCGGCCCGACGGGTATGTCGTCCGTGTATATGGAGTAGCAGGATGGAGAAAGGCAGGACCCCTGGGGGACGCCGGCTGCAACGGGGGGTTCTCGGAGACGGCGTCTTCCACCATCACTCGGAAGCGGTGATTCCTCAGGAAACAGGAGATGATCTGGACCAGTCTTCTTGGGGCTGGAGACGTCGACTATTTATACAGCAACCCCTCGTGCCATACTCTGTCAAACGCCTTCTCCATGTCCAGGAGTACTGCGACAGTCTATTCCTTCTTGTTTAAACAAACCGTCATGTCATTCAGTACTCTGGTGAGCTGAAGCGTCGTAGAATGCTCGGGCCTGAAGCCAAACTGTTCCGGGCGCGGCTGGATGTGGGGCAGTAGCTTCGCCAGCAGGAGTTTCTCAAACACCTTTGAGATTTTACTCAATAGAGTTATCGGCCAGTCGACAATCCTTTTAAAAATGCTTGTCGACTGCTTGTAATGTCATCGTCAACCCATACATAGTTACAAGTGTGACCTGTTAACAAAAAAGAACATAAGTACCAATTTATTTATTTTTTATCATCAATCTAACATAATAATAATTAATTTTGTAGGTACCTGCGTTCAGCCATGTCTCATTCGTGTAATAAATCTTCCTATTTTGTCGTCTGAAATCTTTTATTTGCATGAGATATTATCTCCTCCAGACCGTTAAATCTGGTCGATCTAAGAGAATACTTTTTCTCGACCTTTTTGAAAACCTGAAATTGAGCTTTTTTAAGATTTCGTAAAGAGTCGATTTTTTAAACGATGGCATATCCTCGTCGTCGTTAATATTTTTTTAGTAATTTGTCGACGGTCGGCAACTCATTGATGAAATACAATTGATGAACTTTTCTTCGTATCGCCGAAAGTGTGAACTCGTTCAGATTTTCCACGATCTCGAATTTTGGAGTGGATCTTTCTGGTGATGAGAATTTCCCATTCATTCTATATTCATTGAGGATACGGTGCACTGTTCGCACGGAAACGCCAACGGTTTCAGCTGTTTTGCTCCTAATTTCGGTTTTGAGTGGATATGTCGGGAATGTTTTTTCAACATATTTATACATGTTAAACACAAGTCCAAAAGCAATAACTTGCACAAATTATTAGTTAGCTTTGATATTCACGACAATCATGTCATGACAGAGCTATGCATCAATCTCCTTTTCTTTGTTTAGAAAAGAAAGATTGATGCATAGTTCCATCGTCCAACGCTTGTATTGTTAAGTCGATTACTAGACAACAGCATAAAAATGGACTCAACAAGATGGCGAAGAATGAAATGGCCGCCATACATTTTTCGAATTAGAATACAAAAACGTAACTACCTACACAATATGTGTGCTCTTCCTTGATGTATTAGGCATAAAATGTAAATATGTTCAGAAATAAAAAATAGATACTTGACTTGACTTGAACATTAGACACAGTAAAAATGTACGCCTAAACCAGAAGAGCGTTTATTTTAACCTCTTATTCTTGACAGAGACTTTCATTGTAATATTATTAAAACATCCCCTATAAAGACACAGACAACATAACACAGAAAGATAACCTAAATTTTTACTTACTTTCCAAAAATCTATTTACAATAGCTCCAATCGTGTGCAGGTTCGAAGTCCTTGAAGAGTATCCTAGAAGTCGTCAGTGAGGGTGAATAACACAGTCCAAAACACAGATCAAACACAAGTCCAAAAGCAAGCCATTTTTTTCAAAATCGTTACGACATCAAGCGAAGGGCAGAGACGAATGAAGCTTTAAATTTATGGCAATGACGCTGTATTTCCATGTCAAAATATATTATTTTTTACCAATTTATGTTTTTCTCTAGGTAGGAAAAATAAGAGTGATGCGAGAATAATGTTGAAATAATTAGGTAACTACCTAAACATATTAATGTGGAAAATAAATTATGGCAACATTTGTTATATTTTAATTTAAATATTGGTAAAATAGCTGGGTCCAGATTGAGTGAGGGAGCTCGCGAGGCGGCCTCACACGAATGCCTCAGGCAAATTCCGTGGCGAGGCCGCCTTGGGCTTGCGTGAGGCTGCCTCGCGAGCAAATGCGGAGCTACAGTGAGCCTGAGCATGTTTAAATCACCCGTCTATTTTAATCTATGGTCTGTGGTACTCACAAAAAAAAACAGATAGCTTATTAGAGAAAAAACAAACAAAGGCTAGCTTATCTCTTTTAAGAGATTTTATCCAGCAAACCATGAAGCGTAAGAGACGTTATAAAGAAGGTTATAGGAGATAATGCGTCATACCAAATGACCAAATGACAAATGAATTTTTAGAAGAAAAAAAACATAATTTTCTCCATACATTATTTTTTTCAATATTTATTTCCTCGATAAGTAAGCACCCTACAGATTTTTCTACATAAAAAAGTTGTTTCTTGTGTAGAATATAAATAATACCTGTCCTACAACAAATTCTCAGATCAAAATTCCGAGTTTAAAAAATGAGGATATGAGGATGTCTATGAACCTAAAAAAATTCCACTGTGTCACGTGGTACGTGCCTGCGATGACAAATCCCCGCTGCACAAGAACTCGGCATGTGCTGCGGGGCTAACGCCCACTTTCATTTGTTTTTTACATATTTTAATAACACAACCTTCGTTGTCGTTTATTTCATTCATTCGTCCAATTTCCTTTTATCATTCAAATTTCCCCTTCACTAAACTTAACTAAATTGTGTGTAATTTTTCTCGTAATTTGGAAAAATAATGTTATTTCTAAGCTGAATTTCGACAAGTTTTTAGTGAAATTTAGTGTATTTATGTTTAAATTAGTCTTTGTGAGTTTTCGTTGAAAACCGTCATCGAGTGACCCTTGGGAAATATCGAGTTTTTGTAATCACGTCATCTTTGTTTACATCTTAAGCCAGTTAAGGACAAATAGAGTGTAAATGATTACTTAGCCTAGTTATTAGAGTGTTTGTGTTGTGTAACTAACCCTCTCAGTTCTCTGCTGGCCGGAAAAGAAAAATAATGATATAACAATTAAGGCATATTTTAAGTTGTTGCCCCAAATGCCCACAATCAGTACTCTAGGTGACGTATGTCAAAAAAGTTCCTTTTTAGGTTCTCTGCGTCTCAGCAGGTTATGTACATAAATATTGACACCTGTCAAAATTAGTGACAGCCGTCAAACATTTAATGACTATAGGAAGTTATACTTATTAGGTTAAGCCTCTGCCAACCCCATCTGAAAAAATACAGGTTATAAATTGCGACGTGTATGGATTATGCTGTTCCTCTTCCACCCCATCTGGGAACAGACATAGATATATGTCCATTTAATAATTTGTACAGTTAATATGTAAAGTTGGGAATCTGTACAATTAATAATCTGTTGTGTTGGAAATCACTACCTTTTGGAAATCTGTAGGGGTGGAAATCTATGGGGCTGAATCTTAAAGTGGGAATCTGTAGAATTAGGGTCTGTCGAATTGGGCATCTGTAATGGAAATCTGTAGAATTGGGAATATAGGTCCAAGAATAATAAACATTTTATTTGACTATTGTATCTTTTTATCTACACACGTATCATAAACCCTCTTTACTGCGTCCAAAAACCGCACGTTACGATCAGCATAATGTTAAACTACTTTGTAAAAACTCATTTCTTATCTGAATATTGAACATTATGTTCATAATGTGTAAATTTTCTACATATTATGACATTCAAATTTCGTACGCCGACGCCCGCCTGCGTGCCGCCTCTACTTCGTCTGTGAAGTTGGTACTACAGAACAAGCTAACCAACTCAATGCCACAATGCCGGTCAAACATGCGGTCCCTGAACATATCAAAGAGAGCTTATGATATGTGTGTAGATAAACTAGTGTATGTAACTGTACATAATTAGACATTATGCACAGTCCCAATTTTATAAATAAAAGCGTGTTACATTATGATAGCGAGAGGAAAAGAAGGTGCTAAATGCTCTTAATCATACCATCAAAATGTAACACGCTTTTATTTATGAAATTGGGACTGTGATAAAAACGGGAAGATTTAACAATTAAAGTGTAAAGGTTTTAATGTTAAAAATATATAATTATGTACGGTATGTAATTATTTTGTCGTGGACGAAGAAGCTTAATTATTGTTAAAGGCTACAATGAACTAATAAAGTGATATATTTGTTATTGGAGTTAATTTATTTTTAACTTTTTAGTTCATTTTTAATAAAAGCTTGTTTTAAAAAAATATATACTTTATTTTTATTTTTAAACATTTAAGTATTTTTAAATTTAGATTTACTACGTCGTATTTCGTAGCACGTAGTAGCGTGTTTCCGTTATGTAGTCCGTAGTACGTTCTCATAATATGTGCTGCGTTGAGCACTTAAATTTTATGTATTTTATTTATTTATATATGTTTTTTTTTTACATATTTGTAGTAAAGTAAAATAATGTTTAAATTAGTTGTGTAATCACCAGCTATTTATTTGTAACGTTTCTCATTCTATCCATTTCTTTTAATGCATCAACATTACAAGGTTTCTTCGAAGTCAACTTCGAGCAGTCAAGTTCTTCGATTTGAAGACCTGCTAAAGACTTAACTCGGCTTTGGGGTCGGACATCTAGTATCAAAGTACTCGTCAAAACAAATTAAACTAGCCTAAACTCGATGGGGTTGCTTCGTTTAATTATGGAGTTCCTATGGGCCACCTTCCAGCTCCATTATCAGACCCTGGTTACCATCTAGTATCAAAGTACTCGTTAAGACAAATTATACGAGCCCAAACTCGATGGGGTTACTTCGTTTAATTATGGAGTTCCTATAGGCCACCTTCCAGCTCCATCATCAGACCCTGGTTACCATCTAGTATCAAAGTATTCGTCAAGACAAATTAAACGAGCCCAAACTCGATGGGTTTGCGTCGTTTAATTATGGAGTTCCTATGGGCCACCTTCCAGCTCCATCATCAGACCTTGGTTACCATCTAGTGTCAAAGTAGCCTTCAAAACAAATTAAACGAGCCCAAACTCGATGAGGTTGCGTCGTTTCATGACGGAGTTCCTATGGCCACCTTCCAGCTTCATCATCAGATCAGCTCTATGTCATAAGAATATTGCATTGTCATCCGATTTATACATGCATGCAAAATTTCAGCTCAATCGGAATCCGGGAAGTGGATCAAATTTAACTTGCAAGATTTGATTACAGACAGACAGACAACGGGACAGGTGAAACTAAATAAAAGCTTGTAAAAAAAACAATTAGCTTCTTACTACGACAAGTATTAAGGATTGATAAGATCCTAGTGTAGCGATTCAATTTTACAATAATACAATTATGTTAATGTACACACGGTCTACCTCTGCAAAGCAATCGACCTTTTTCATCCTAATTTGATTTGCTGGAAGAGATCTCTTAATAAAGTTTTGCTCGCGTTGGTACACTATTTTTATGTGAGTCTTGTGGTCTCTTTATTATTTGTGTGCAATAAAGAAATTATGAATTATGAATGAGAGCTACTATACTTTTGACATATTTTAGTCAAGAAACCATTATTATATTTACTTTAAAATAAACCAATTTCCCTCGCTGATTTATTGTGTTTTTGACGGATTTTCGCTCCATTCCATACTCTAAAGACCTGTATTGTATAATGTTGATAAATGATATTAAATCATAAAATTCAATCACGAAATCACGGGTTTGTATCATCTCGCTGAAAACGCAGCTGGTCTAAAACGTAAGTGGTAACGCATTATGACACTCCCACAATACACAAGTTTGCCTTCTCGTATGTGTAATAGTGTGGGGGTCACCGACTAACCATTGTTCCATATTCTTCATATCGATAAATAAAAGTGATATTGATCGATATATTATAATAAGCTACAACTGGGGGGCCCTATTCCGCTAGACAATTGACGGCTTAGTGAAGTGACAATAAAAAGACGATGACGAGCGACGCGACGTTAATTTTACCGGCTGGGAACAGAGAATGTATGGGCTCATGGACCTCTGGGAACAACCCTTTGCATGATACTTTTCACGGCAGCGCGATGCAGCGCCACGAAGAGTCATTATTGACTGCTTTGAGAAAGACTGGTTTAGACCAATTACTTCTAGACTAGTCACTATTTAGACCAGCTACATTTTAGACAATTTGCTACTTAGACCAGCTTTATTTAAGAACACTTGTAGCGTAATTTCAGACAACGACGTCTTGCTTATACGGGCAACGTTTTAAACGAGATGATGATGATATACTAACCGTCACGTTTTTTCCCACACGAGGTGACAGGAGTTCACCCACTTGTGCCCACTTTTAGCCGGTTATTTAATTCTCCAATTTACGTGACCGGGGCTAGACCATCACCGAAGCTATGGAGTTATGAAGGTTTCCTCACGATATTTCCAATCACTGTTAGAAAATCCGTATAATGTAGGTACTCAAGATGTATTACGTATCTCATGGTCCCACCGGTATTCGAGCCTACACCTTCTGCGTGAGAGCTCTTTGAGTCATCATTACTCTTATCTAAATATAACTACATAATCAAAATCACGAAGTCTTTCCATGAAATTATTTAAATTCACGCTAGTATATAATGGAATCAATCTACATATTTTATTGGTATTTTATTATTAAAATTAATATAATTCATAAGATTGTGCATCAGTCTTCGACAAGTGGTGTGAAACATTACGTTATATAGACTTTATCATCTTCTGTATACCTCGCGCCACGAATTATGAGCGCTGGGCGACGTTGGCGGGAATTATTGCGCATATGTACAGGTATTGAAAAGTGACTACTGCGCATTCAAGGCCACCGCTCATAAATCGTGGCGCGAGGTATACCCACCATTTCATAAATATTACAATTCAATATAAATCAACTATTCTCAATCAGTAAATTAACAACCACATCGTTTACCATAGATTTGACACGAGATCCATAAGTGTACTCCAAATGTGTGTAATCTAAGGTTTTATTAAAAACAATGTACTTCACAATATTTGGCATTAACTGTCTCAAAGTTTTAACGTTGTCGATATCACTAAATAAATCCCTTTCACTGCAAAAAAACACTACAGGTGTTGTTATTCTGGCCACATCGTATTCGGGTGGTATTTCGGAGTTGTACATTTTTATATTCCTCTTTGCTCCGTAGTTGTATCTCTGGAATCTCTTAAAACGATAATTATCCAAGTAGTGAATAATAGTTTTGACAGAAGATCCCGCCGGTACGTGACTCGAGATTACAGGGAGCTTCTCAGGCGAAATATTTGACGTATTCGTTGTTCCAAGGCTGTTGAGTCCTATGTCGCAAATTACTTTCGTCACTTCGCCCTTTCGGCAGGCCCTCGCATAAAAATCCCTTAGAGCAACATTAGAAGGAAACGCTTCTTCAAAACCTAAAGAGTCTAACAGAGACACTATGGTCTCCAAGTTTTTCGTTAGTAATTTTACCAACGGCATTTTTATTTTGTGAACCCAAGCGACCGGTGCCAGCAATATTGCAAGTTCAATCTTGGCATTATATATGGACCTTAGAGAACCCATTGCGAGAAACATCGTTGTACCTTGAGAGAATCCGATATAAAATAGTTTTCTTCTAGACGTTTTACCAAGAATGTGATCAATGCTTGCGGTTAAATCTTTGCAGCCCAAATCTTCGAAGCTGAAATCCCAGTATGATTTGCCGGTTAGATTTTTAATATGCCCTTTGCTATACTTGTTGCCTCTTGCATTGTACAGCCATACATCAAATCCCACTTCAGCTAGTAGAAAAGCCAAGGAATCTGTTGGTCCAAGTACCAGCCACGAGTCTGAACTGTCGGTGATCCCATGCGATAGCAGAACGGGAGGTCCATTGCCAACCAATCTGAATAGAGTCACGATATAGTCATCCTCTGTCACCACTAAATGCTTCTCGGGTTGATAGCCGTATTTTTTTATCAACTGATACGAGTCCAAGTAAGCATCTGAATAGTCTTCATTTGAATCACCGGTATCCCAATCAGATTTAATTTTAAACGCGTAACAGTGCCAGTTGATTGCTAGTATTGCACTGATCACAATACTTTTCCAACTCATGACTGAGTTTTAGGAGCGACAAGGTATTACTGACCCGCTTAGTAAATCAGTCAAGTATTAAAGTTTTAATCATGCATACAAACTGTTTGTATGTTCCAAGGTGAAGGTGAACAAGTGAATGAATTTCAAGACTGCGAGAATTATCGGATTGACGCGACAGCGACGATCTCCTTCCTTGTTGATGGCACGGCAAGAACCGTATGAAATATCGCCTATTCTAAGGGACAATAAAATAGAAGTCCTCTATCTACTTTCAACAACTCTGAGTCGATAAGTCGGAACTCCTCAGATGCGATACTAATTATCATTGTAATTTCGGGATGGTAATAGTGGTAAGTGTTAAAATAACACTTTTCTATGAGGTGTATGTAGCCCAAGGATTTTTAAATTTCATTAGATCTATGGTATAAAACCCTTAACAATAGGTTACGTCCTTTCTGTTAGGTTAGAAGGACAAGGTCATCAGGCAGGTGATGCCATTCCTGTTTGACCACTGTTTGAGGAGGTCGTAAACTAGTCCCATCTCTTCCGTCGTGACCGATATGAAGTCTTCAATGAACGTAACAAAAATATACCCACACTGTTACGTATCATTTCATTATTATAATAAAATTAACCTCTTCCGTTGTTAATAAGGTCATCCACCTGCCTCTAGTACTTGACGTAAATTATCATAGAGAATATAGTAATAATGAACTAGGTATTGAATAATAATGAGAAGGTTTTTCTGGCGGATGATTTAAAAATTCAAAGATTGCAAATAGTGTCTATCGACTGTAATTGTGTTGTTATATTTATGAGCACAACTTTTACGCGATGAGGATTTGTGTAAAGTGTGAAGTTTGGTATGCTGCTGTACAATACGTTGGAGAATACGCCAGGCACAACACAAACATGAATAGGTAACATATTTATAAATAATTATATTATGGACTAGTTGCTTGAACACCTAATAAACAGCCTGGCTTTTGTTTTGTAAATATGCTTTATTTTTATTGTCACTCACAATCATTAAATAATTTTTAACAATGGGATGAGTGGAAGTGCTGACGTCTTCTGATGTTGGTACCTACATTCACGATCACATTCCCGGTTGAGAACCATAGCGAACGACCTACATCATTGTTTAGGTCCATACCTTTAAAGAGGGACAATAGAGGCATATTTCTAGTAAATCTATAAATATAGGGCAATCCACCATAACAATAAGTTCATTAGCCAACGAAGGAAGACTAAAATTGGACCACTGTTTCCGGTTACTGGTGAGTCGGACCAGTTTCACAGGTTCTGCATAAACCCTTTCTGACACCTATGACATAAATACTCTGAGTGACATCACGATTTATCTTTCAGAGTGTATCTAAACAGTGTAAAATCTTGACCGATGGTGACCCGGCCCTAACTTTACAAATGTTCTGTGTTGATAAATATTTTATAAGGAGAATCCGACGGAACTATGTGAGTACTTATATACATTACCTACCTGAAAATAGTGATAAAAGTGGCCGATAAAACTGCTTACGGATATTTCAATTTACACTAAATATGTAAATGATATCTGATTAGCCGAGGACCACATACTTGCTACTGCATTCTCAAGTGCCTATACCTAAGTTCCTACTACCCATTTTTGCGATTCGACCGTTATTGGCATAGAATAGAGTAACTTAGTTATTGGTTTGGGTCGGTTAATGCATGAACAGCTTCAAAGGAGGTCGATCAGAAAGCGACGCCTGCTCCTAAAAGCTACTAAAAGCACTCTTTAGAAGCAATAATTAAATTTCCCTATAACACAATTTAGCACGGTGGGGCGTGTCGTCTCCTCGACCCCGCAGCGTTGCTTCGGATGGCACGAGATAGAATATGTAGCTAGCTACCTATGTGCAGTATACATGTACATAATAAGTTACACGATGAGGTTAGGTTCAATCAAAATCAAGTAGTAAAGTAGCCGCACCAATAACTTTGTAAACTACATTTTGCGAGATTTAAAATACAATCTATTGACTTTTAACGAAAATAGTTTTTCGAAAATATTTCTTGGATTAAACAGGCGCCCATATGGTATAGTTTAGTATAAGAACCGGCTCATGAAGCCCTTTAATTTGATACCCCACACGATAGGTTTCAGAAGAAAAAAAAAACATGCAAAAAATTTATGACGTCATAACTCCAAAACCCCCCCCCCCCCCCCCCCCCGGGAGAAAATCGAGAAAAGCTCTCGACAAAAAAGAACTTTTAATTCAAGGAACACTTGTGCCAAGTTTTGTGAGGATCGCTTGAAAACTGTGGCCCTTAGACCAGAACTGACAGACACGTATAGAGACAGACGAAAGCCAAATCGGCCTCCTATCTTGTCGAAATGGAGCCCGAAATGTTAGTCGATATCTTAATGTAGTGCTATCAATAGCAAAATTTCGCTGACAAAAACATTGCTTCATCCCTTTTTCTCATAGGGGGTGACTGGCGAAGCACATTTTTGTCCTCACAGTTAGTGAAATGAGTCCAAGTCTCAGACAGACACAAACAAAATATGACGGGCTGAAAGCACAGCTTTGTAAGGGCGCGCGAAAGGTGATGTCCCTTGAGAACTTCTATTATTGTTTAGCGCCTGCGAAATCTCTCAAGGCAAAACAACCGAAATCGGTTTTTTTACCTTAAATCTTTCGCAGGCACCGCAGTCATCTACAGTAGAATAAGATTTCAGTTCCTACAATTTATTTTACCTTTTATTTTTTGAGTTTATTCAGAAAATGAGGAACAACTGATTAAATTTGAACGACTTCAAAATCTCGGGATTCGGATTATCATCGGGCTGCGCAAGTATAACCACGTATCTCAGCATCGCAGGGAGTTAAAGTGGCTACGACGGGACTCTCATATCCTGTCTTTTCTTTATAATATTTTGTGGAACCATTGTTACCCTAACTTCCTGCGTGATCGCTTCGAATTTCTTTATTCAAGCAGGTCTCGGAAAACTCACATGGCACTCATATGCTCAAAGACCCAGATCGCTCCACTGCAGCCTACGAGAAAGGGTTAAGAATCCGAGCCATACGACTGTGGAATGAGCTTTCCTGCACTATCAGGGACAGTCCATCACTAAATTTATTCAAAAACCGGCTAAAGAAGCACTATCTCTCCCTTTTCAGTTAGATAGGTATATATAATAAAATAATAAATAAATGTAGCCCATTAATGTCCCCACCGAGGGGCACAGGCCTTTACCCGGATATGAGTAAGATTAAGCCATATACTTCACCACGCTGGCTCAGTGCGGGTTGGCGGTGTTGAGGTAGGAGGCTGTAGTTAATCAACGAGGCAGTAATGCAGAACTGAGATATTTTATTTAATAATTAATAGCATTGTACATATTAACCAATCGATATAAGACGAAACCGCGCGATAACAATAATGTGGAGCGTGTGAGCAAGATGGGTGACATGCTGTCTCGCGGTATATGATAAGCAAGATTACGCTGCTCTGCTCGGGCTTCAGTAGCACGCCATGCGTCGTCTAGTGAGTCGTCGAGTCGATGCTGCTACAATGCTCCCCCTCAAGCGAAGAGTACTATGTGGTCCTCACATGAGTCACTCATAGTAAAAGCCGGTTTCAGGCGATCGATAGATACGTTGGCTTGTCGTCCCGGCAGTTGTAGTAGGAAAAACTTGTCGTTTCTTTGTAGCACAGGATAGGGTCCTTCGTATGGTGCCTGCAGGGGTTTTCGTACGGCATCAACACGGATAAAGACGTGTGTGCACATGTGTGCAGGTCCTTGTGCACGAAAATCGTTCGCTGTCTGCTGTGTGCACGTTGCACCCGGCGTATGTCGTTGATCTGTTGCGCCAGTTGATTGACGAAGTTGTGAGACATTTCCGGTAGCAGTGCTGATGTCCCTCTTGTAGGTGCTGCGATGAAGTCGCCGGGCAAGCGGAGTGCGCGCCCATATGTAAGTTGAGCGGGGCTGGTTCCCGTGCCCGATCACGTAGCTGCTCGTAGTCCCAAGAGGACAGTGGGTAGTTCGTCTGTTTATTTGTTAATGTTATCTAAACGAGCCATAAGCGCGGCTTTCAGTGTGCGATGCCAGCGTTCGACTATTCCTTTGCTTTGCGGGTGGTATGCAGTAATTCTTACTTTCTCGATGCCGAGTATCTTTGTCAATGCAGAGAAGAGTTTACTCTCAAACTGTCGGCCTTGGTCCGTTGTCAACGTGGCTGGACATCCGAAACGGCTTATCCACCCCTCATAGACGCTCTTTTACACTATTTCGGCGCTTATTTCTTGCACGGGGAATGCTTCAGGCCATCGAGTCTTTCAATCGATAATAGTAGTAAGTTATCCTTTAGCTGTCGTACATAGAGGCCCAACAATGTCCACATGGATGTGCTCGAAGCGGTCGCACGGGGGATAGGTCGCTATGTTGCTTAAAGTGTGTCTTTGAATCTTCGCTTGTTGACACGACGTGCATGTAGCCCAGGTACCGATGCCCGTGTTCATAGAAGGCCAAAAGTATTTTCCTTGCATTAGCTTGCGCATAGTTCGTATGCCTGGGTGGCTTATGTTGTGTACGGCGTTGAACGCAATGCGACGAAAATCTTCTGGTAGGTACGGTCGAACGTGTGATGTAGATATCTCGCCGTAGGTCAGAGTCTTATGGTCGGTGAATACGATGAGGTGTTGCCCCTCGAACATCTTCCTGAAGTGTTTCAATGCCATGTAGATAGATAATAGTTCGCGGTCATATGTACTGTATAGCTGCTGTGTAGGCGAAAACTTCTTTGAAAAGTAACCAAGGGGCTGCCAGGTATTGTTCACTCGCTGCTGTAGTACCGCTCCTGCGCTCGAGTCGGATGCGTCACACATCAGGTTGAGGCGGAGATGGAGGGATGCGCGAGCAGAGCTGCGTTACGTATGCAACCTTCGCCTTCGCTGAATGCTTTGTCGGCCACGTCATTCCGATTTTGCTTTTGTCGTTTTTCTTGGAGTTGTGAAGAAAGGCATTCAATGGTGCTTGTATCCTCGCGGCCATTGGGATGTTTTCTCGGTAGAAGTTAAGCATACCGAGGAATCTTCGTAATTCTTGAATTGTTTACGGTTTTGGGAAGGTGAGCATAGCTTCTACTTTCTCTTCAAGTGGTTTAATACTATCTTTGGATACTGAGTAGCCAAGAAATTTTACTTCTTCTTGGCCATGTACGCATTTCGACGGATTAATAGTTATGTCGTACTCATCCAATCGTTGCAGTACTGCGCGGAGGTATTCGGCATGTTGTTCTTCTAAGCTGAAAGCGAGTATGACGTTATCCACAAATGGAAACGCGTAGTTTAGGCCTTGAAGTACTCGGTGGATGAACCGTTGAAAGGTTTGGCCAGCATTCTTGAGACCCGGGCACATTCTTGGAAACTCAAACAAGCCGAAGGGTGTTATGATGGCTGTTTTCTCGATGTCACCTTGCAAAACGGGCAATTGCTGGTAAGCCCTATTCAAATCCAGCGTTGAAAAAATAGTCTTGCCGCTGAGTTGATAGGTGAAATCTTTTAATCTTGGTATTGGATAGCGGTCTGGTTTGGTGGAGTTAAGTCTTCTGTAATCGCCGCAAACTCGAAGGTCTCCATTCTTCTTTGGTACGACGTGGAGGGGCGTGGACCAAGGGCTTTTTCTGGGATGGAAAAGGCCTTGCTGCATCATCGCTTCGAATTCTTTCTTGACTTCGAGGTAGCGATGCGGGGGAATAGGCCGCGCCTTTGAAAATATGGGTGGACCCGTGGTCTCGATGTGATGTTCCACGTCATGCTTGGGGCACTCCTTCATTAATGATCATCTGGTCACGTCTGGAAATCGAGCCAGGATGTCGTGGTACTTCTGTGCGATGTCAATTGTGCGGATTGTGGGCGCCGATGAACTGCATAACTTTGCTTTGATTGAGATATTAGTGACTTTATCGATCAGCGATCGACCAGCGATGTCGACAAGAAGTTGATGATGTTGTAAGAAATCAGCGTCTAGTATTGGCTAACTGACTGCTGCAATGACAAACTTCCATTTGCAGGGTCTTCTTAAGTTTAGGTCCAGCTCCAATGTTTTTTCTCCATATGTTGGTATGACGGTATTGTTGGCAGCATACAACGTTAGTTTGGTTTGTTCCGCACGTCTTCCCTTTTGTTTAGGAATGACGGAAATATTTGCGCCTGTGTCGATTAGAAACGATAGCTTTGACTGCTTGTCGTAGACGAATAGACGGTGTGAATTGTTCTAAGCGCCATCTCAGCCAGCGCTTTGTTTAGTTTCCCGATGCCGAACTAAAGTTGTTTTCATCGAACTTGCATGGCCGTGTGCATCTCTGTGCATTTTTTCCATAACGGCGGTGATAGAAACAGATGTCGTCTGCAGCGGTAGGCAGGGCTTGTTGCGAGTACATGCGGGGTGCGCGGTAACGGGAGTAGCTGCGCGGCGGCATTCGCGCGTCGCCAGGACGCTCGCTCGCGCCAGTCGCGGCGGAACGGCGCTCTGCGCTGGTCGTCTTGCCGTTGTGCTTTTAATTCCGCGATGTCGTGGCCAGCATATCATTTTTTTCATGCATGGTCATTTCTTCATGGCTTCCAATATGTACGTGCGCAGACGTGGATGGCGTTATGTTTTATATTTCAGCCACCAAACACAGAACAAAAATGGAATGAATTAAAAACTGGATTTGAGTTAAAATGGAATTTTCCTGGATGTATCGGTGCAATCGATGGTAAACATGTAGTCATGCGAGCTCCAGCGAATAGTGGGTCTGACTTCTATAATTATAAAAAAACTAACAGCATAGTTTTACTAGCTTGCGTAGATGATGATTACTTGTTCACTTAGGTATATTGATATTGGTGCTAAAGGCAGATATTCTGATGGTGGCGTTCACAGTAATTCCTCATTGAAATGTGCAATTGATGACGGCAGTCTGAATATTCCAGAACGAAGTATTTTTGTTGTGGATGCTGCATTCCCGCTCCAATACAATATTGTAAAACCATATCCAGGGACTAATCTAACATTCCAGCAAAAAAAATATAACTACCAACTCTCAAGGGCTCGACGAATAGTCGAAAACGCATTCGGTACATTGGCAAGTCGATTTATAATTTTTGATAAAAGGATTCCCAACAATGCAGTAAATACTATGAAAATAATAAGAACATGTTGTACTCTTCATAAATGGCTAAGGAAGAAAAGTTCGGACTACATCGAACCTGGACTTGCGGATTATGAAGATATCACTACGGGTACGATAATTAATGGCAAACGGAGACAAAGACGTATTCTAGGCTTACAGGACATAGAAGAAGAATATACGCATGAAAGTGGACTAACAATTCGAGATCAATACACTCATTACTTTAACGGTGAAGGTGCAGTACCGTGGCAAACAGGATGTATTCACTAACAAAAAATAAAACAAAGTTTAACTTTGTCCTCAAAAATCCATCGGCCGTTGTAAACTACGAAACCTTTGGTTTATATACGGAGTCCTGGCTAGCACCATCGAGTACTTGCTTCAATCAATCCTTTTTAATTCTTGAAAGGATGATCGGAGTTTTTTTTTTTGTATTTCTTTATTTGAGATGCCTGTAATATTAACTCTTTCTGCAATTTGTGTATACGCACTTTCTCTTGCATCTCAGATTCTATACAACATTTTAGTCATATTCCATAAACAATCGTAATTTCGATAGATTTCCACAAGTTTTAACATTTTCGAATCCGTAAAGCGGTCAGCCATTTTGCGCAGCGAATTTCTCCAACAAGCACTCACGAATGAAAAAGTATTTGACTCACGACCCGCAAGCTCTATATCGACCGATGAATTTCATTGGTTGATATCACAGTCGGTATAAAGCATGCGGGGAATCCCTGCACGCGGTGAACGAACACGTATCGACTTGTTAACTTTCATTGGTTGTTATCTCGCCTGCGGGGACTCCCCGTATGCTGTATACTGAACGAGTTAACGACCAATGAAATTGCGCCTCTGCTGAAATAAGCGGATCGGACGAAAGAAGAAGGAAATTAAAAATATCTTCATTGGAACTCACTCTGCTCTTCTTACGTGAGTGCTGTTCTCTGAATCTTCTAAAATCCTTGTCCCTCGCTTCTGAAGCCTCTTCAGATAAACTTCTAATCGGTACTATAGCGTTAGAAGCTCCTTAATTTCGGCTCCAGGAAGCAGTATCGTGTGCACTGTGTAGGCATGGTAGAGCTCTGACGCTAAGGAGCATCGAAGAGCGGTCCACGTGGACTCTCAGCCAATGGAATATGGCCCCCGCATTATGTGGACGACGTCTCTCGTCCCTCAACCCCTCGCGACCCCCGCGAAGATACTGCGCGCGCGGCGGCCATGGCGAGCGGGAGCGAGTGAGTCGAGCGGAGGCAGCACAGCTAGCGGACGTGTGTTGAGAAACATCTTGAATACATTCCGAATATACTACGATTGACCATCGACTTTCTACTAATAGCGGCAGATCATTTGCTGACCGGATAACCGACAACAGATCACCTAGTTTCTCGACAGCCCTTTGAGATCCCTTCGACCCTCGACAAAAGTCGGAAGAACCCATTCCCTGGAAGAAAACTGAGCTCTTGCCTACCAGTGTCAACCGGTGCCCCCCCATGACTTTATCTAGGATTGTTTTAGTTCGATTAAGTTTAAAGTGTTGTGTTAAATATCGTTAGTTAGGTACCTACCCATGTGATGTGAGACAGACAATATAATAGTTCGTCTGGAAGAATAGCAGTTTATTTATCTACCTAAGTACTTTAAATCCACAACCTTACATTTGGCGCTCACCGTTTTGTCGAGGTTGATCGGGTATTTTATTAACATACTTTCTATTTTGTGTGTTTATGAAAAACCTTACTTCACCAGTAAACCCCCCCCCCCCCCACACACACATCCACTCTTGTCGAGCACCCAGCAAGCAGCACTTTATTACCTATCTAGCAGGAACTAACTACAAAGTAAGCAGGCAAACTCCGATTTGTAAGTACCTACCTAATCTTTGTTCCGTGATGTTTCAAAGTTTTTTTCTGAGGTACAGTTAGAGTAGATACGGTCTGGTAAAATTTGAACCTACCCCCTGTTCTAGTTCTCTAGCTTATGTGTTGATGGATGTCATAATACTGGATAGAGCACCGTCAAAGTTCATCAGACTATGTATAATTTCTGGGCACGCAATTTTTCGTTTAGTTTTATCATTTTGGTTAGAGATATTTTCGATTGCGTTCTCTACGCGCGAGGTCATCGATCTCGGTCATAGCTAAAATTATTTGTGTAGTACCTACCTATAACAAAACCTTGCATACTGCGCGATTCTTAAAGATTGTTTGCTATTGAGTCCTGTCTGTAGCGCGAGCCTAGTTCCCGCGTGTTCCCGTAGGTAGACCACAGTTAAAATTATTTTTCTTAGCATTCATAGTAAACGTGCGGTACATGAAATTTAGAGTTTGGATGCTGTTTTTTTTATAAAAAAAATTGACGATATATTTTTGGGATGTGACATATACAGTGGTTGATGGCTACATTAGCACACATTTTATGTGGTGCAAGTGAAACTTTGTAGGTATTCTTTTTAGTTTTAAAACAGGTCTCCGATAGAGCGTTTGTTTGTTTTAGTGTATTTTAGATTTTAATAGGAATATGGAAACATTTTTATTATTCCTATGAGCCTTGAATATAACATTCGAAATTGTTTTTACTTTGGTTAATCTTTAGTAGTAAAAAAAAACTTTAGTTTTGATAATTACTACAGCGGCGTTTTGTCTTTATCTCGCGGATAAAAAACAAAAATATATATGTACAGCGTTTTAGAAAATTGATTTTTGCTGGTAAATTATGATGATGTCACAAGACCACATCATTGACATGGAGGACGTCGACGCCACGTCACTGACAGCTAGTGTCGAAGTTGTAACGCGACGAAAAGAACATTCCTCGTATCTTCAAGGACTTAGTGCTGATAAAAATAAAGTGAAGACTGAATCTCCAGAACCTACGGATATTTCCCAGTGTAGGAGTTCGTCTAACCTCCTATCTTGGAATATTAAATACTCTGGAAAAACATCAGTGAGGGACTTCATCGAGAAGGTGGAGGAGCTGAGCGTAGCGAGGCAAATCAATGAAGAAATGCTAATTCGCTGCATCATTGACCTCCTAGGTGAAGTACCGCTCAAATGGTTCAGGACAAAACGAAATGTTATTAAAACATGGATTGATTTAAAAAAAGCTCTCCTGGAAAGATTTGAGAATAGGGACTTCTACCTAGAAGTAGAAGAGCAAATACGAAACTACAAACAGCCTATGGAAATGTCCATGGATGATTATGTCACGCATATAATAGACTTATACAACAAACTGCCGACGGAGCAATGTCTGTCTGACGAAATGTCTGGAGAAATGTCTGAAGAAAAATGTTTCGAACTAGTAAAACGAAATATATCTAAAAAATACCAAAGCTGCTTGATTTTTGGTAATGTGAAAAAGATAGACGATTTGTTGGAATATGGAAGGAGAATTGACAGGTACGCGGTAAGTGAGGTTGAAACATCATATTCCTCACCACCAATGACCCTGCCCCCCCAAGTTCACGTAGTGTCTAATGATGATTTATGCCTCAAATGCAAAAATCCCGGGCACTCGTACAGAAAATGTCCAAATATTCTTATACCCGTATGCTTTAATTGCGGTAACCTAAACGTGACTACCAAATCATGTAGCAAGTGTAAATCACAGTCCAGCAGAAACACAGAAACATACGTGCTTCCACAAACAACCCAGTATCAAAACAGTCCTCGAATCCCGAATCTGAATAATGGTTCTAATAATACCCGAACTAATACTAATCATCAATTTTACCGTAATAACAATCAAAGTTCAAAAAACTAAACCCAGCACCGGAAAAATTCGATAGTAAGGAATGGCCAGAATGGTTAGATTTAGTTCGCAGATTTTTCAATAATTTGGATCAAAATGTTTTTCCGGTGCATTCAGGCAACGACAATTTAGAAAGACCCTACACTGATATTACGATAGAAAACCAAAAATTTCTTGCATTACTCGATAGTGGCGCTAACGTAAATATTATCGGGAACAACGCACATGCTCTCTTGCTAAAGCTAGGAGTCCCTTTAGATTCATCTTCAACAGCCTGTGCAAAAACAGCTGATGGTTCCTCTCAATCAGTTATTGGTAGTATGACTGTTATGATAAACTGGAATGATTTGACATTCCCTATAACATTTGACGTCTACCCATCTATAAAAACAAATTTTATCCTGGGTACAGAATTTTGGATTAAGTCTGGATTGAGATCTAGTATACAATGCAAACCTATCAAGTATCTTATTAACCCTAGAGCTGCTGATTTAAATATTGGAGTAATTGAAAGAATTCATGAAGAACCTGATAATTTAGTTGCTAAACTTAACGTTGACATAGATCCCTCATCAGAAAATAATGTCAATACTACCGAATCTGAAATGAATATTAGTGAAATTGACACAATCAAAAATTTTAAAGACAGATTAGGTAATTCAAGTCATCCCTAGTAGGTACTAGGGATGACTTGAATGAAGACCAGCAGAATAGATTAGATGAAATAGTTAAAAAATTTGCATCAATATCTTTTGAGAAAAATGGGCTAGGGCGTGCTCACTTGTTAAAATATGACATAGAAACTACTGGTCCCCCGATTAAACGAAGATATTATAGAATGAGCCCTTACAAACAAGAATTAGTAGATGCAGAAATCGATAGTTTTGTCGATTAAGGTGTTTTAGAACCATCTGTTAGTCCTTGGGCTAGTCCTGTACTATTAGTTCAAAGAGAAGATAAAAATAGACTTTGTATAGACAGTAGAAAGCTCAATTCTGTCACCAAAAAAGATTGTTATCCTTTACCTCGAATAGACAACATACTAGACAATTTGAAAAACACAAAATTCCTGTCTTCTGTGGATTTGTCAAAAGCTTTCTTACAGCTACCCTTGACCGATGAAGCAAAAGAAAAAACCGCTATAAATATCACAAGGTCTTTTACTGTTTAACGTAGTTCCGTTTGGTCTGAACAATGCTCCCCAGTGTCTGCAAAGGTTGGTTGACACGCTATTTGGGCCTGAATTTAAAGGAAAGGTTTTTGTTTAGATGACTTCCTCATTATTTCTGAATCGTTTATTGAACATATTGAACTACTAAATAAAATATATGACAAACTTGAATTCGCGAATCTGTCAGTAAATTTAAAAAAGTGCGAGTTTCTTAGATCTGAATTAAAATTTCTTGGGTATATTGTTACTACAGAAGGCCTCAAGACAGATCCTTCAAAAATATCTGCAATCGAAAGTTTCTCTACACCCAAGTCTGTTAAAGATGTTCGTAGTTTCTTAGGCCTCGCGTCATATTACCGTCGTTTTATAAACAATTTTTCTAATATTGCAGCACCATTGTCTCGCCTTACAAGTGTTAAAATAACTCATTTCATTTGGTCCACTGAAGCAGACCAAGCTTTTAAAGAATTGAAAAAAGCGTTAACTTCAGCTCCTATTTTACAACCAGCAGATTTTGACAAACCGTTTTCCATCCATTGCGACGCAAGTTCCTTTGGTATCGGCGCCGCATTAGTACAAAAAGACGAAAACGACAAAGAACACCCTGTAGCATATTTTTCAAGAACCCTTACTAGAGAAGAATGTGTATTTTCGACAACTGAACGGGAACTTTTATGTGTTGTGGAAGCGGTAACATATTTCAGACATTACGTTGAATGTAAGGTGGCTTTACAAATTAGACAACCTGACTGGACGCTTAGCACGATGGGCTACAAGACTCTCACAATTTTCATTTGACATCATCCATAAAAAGGGTAAATTCCAAAGTGTACCTGACGCCTTAAGTAGAATTAGAATCGAAATGCTTAGTGGATCAGACAGTTTAAATGATGATTGGTATAATAAAACATTTAGAGGCGCTACGGAGACTCCGGAAAAGTATCCAAATTTCACGATTTATGACAATAAACTTTACCGTCATTGCAAACCAAAATTTGACATTTTAGACTCTTATTCTTGGAAAGAGGTAGTTCCACTGGCACTTCGAGAAAATTTAGTTCTAAATTCTCATGAAGACCCTCTAGCAGCACATTTAGGACCCCTTAAAACATTTAAAAAATTACAAGTTCATTACTTTTGGCCTAACATGTTTTTAGACATAAAATCTATTATTGATAAATGCGATACCTGCAAAGCCTATAAATCAAACAACAAACCACCAAGTGGTCATATGACCCATCAGAAAAGAGTCAAAGCGCCGATGCAAGTCCTGAGTATTGATCTAGTTGGCCCCCTGCCAAAAAGCTACTCAGGACACATTTACCTGTTGACTGTTGTGGACACCTTTACTAAGTATGTTTGGTTTTACCCACTAAAAAAAGCTTACACTGCAGCCATAGTGAAGTTCTTAGAAAACAACATATTCCTTACCTTTGGCGTTCCCCACACTTTCATAACTGACAATGGTAGTCAGTTTACAATTGAGACTGCAATTGCCTCATATGTTAGTAATAATCACAGAACATGGACTAAACTCTTAAATAAGATTCAAACCGCGCTTAATAGTCATGTCAGCTTAGCACATGGATATTCTCCACATTTTCTGATGTTTGGTAGGGAACTCATCCTGGACGGTAGATTTCACAGACTTCTGAATGTAGAAAACCTGGATAGTATTGACACCGAGGATTTCGAACAATGGACTACAAAACCAAACTACAAAGATCTGACTAAAATATTTGAAGACGTGCAAGCGCATCTGGCGCAAGCTTACCAGCAAAACGCAAAAAGATATAATTTGAGACGGTCTATAGTCCATTACAAGGAGGGTGATATTGTTTGGCGTCGCTCTCATGTACAATCAGACGCCGCCAAATTCTTTAGCAATAAACTAGCTCCCAGATTTGTAAAGTCATTAGTGCTCAAAAAGAACTCTGACAATACCTACATTCTGGGAAACCTAGACGGTACTAAAGCTGGATTATTTCATGTAAGTGACATTATAAAAAACGGATGAGGTATAATTGATTAACTGCTCGGAGAAAGATAAAAATACTATGTTTTTACTACATTATGTTGAATTTTTTTTTTTCGGTGAGATTTATAAATTGTGCCTATAGGCATGTTATAACATAAAAAGTATTAATAATAAAACAACTATATAAAAAAAATTAAAATTATTGCTTACTTGATTTTTGCGTTGAATATTCTCCGTCTTCATATAGGCGACGTTTTTTCTTTCTTCTTCTTGAGGGGCATAAACCTACCAGTAGATTGATAATAATACACTTACCCAGTTTTTTTTAATTTATGGGAAACTAATTATGCTTTTATTGCCTACGCTTTGTATTTGTCCATGTTTTAGATAAAGTAATAATAGTAAATAATTTATCATCAGCACCTGCTCTTTATTTTATGTCCTGCAAAAGTCGTTTCTTCTCCTCTTCCGTATTGTGGTTAGCCATATATAGCATATTCCCCTTCTTTAGCTGGTAGCCGAAAACATGATACTCCTTAATAATACCCTAACCGTAAGCATAACTTTAAACGTCTCATCATGGTGCACTCCTCAATATCCCTATCCCGGCCCTCAATATCAATCTTCTTGTTAATACAGATTCATGTACGTATCCGATCAGCGTTTTCGAATCGGTGATTTTAGAATTAAAAATAATATATTTTTCTTCTAATACTTTTGTAATTGTGAGATGGTGTTATGTTATGTTTGAACCGAATTATTTAAGTTGTACTAACACTTTACTTGTTGTGAGGTTAATTTTTTTTTTCTGTTTTAGAGAAGTTAAGTGCTAATATGTCAACTGTTTTTTTGAAGAGAAGTTATTGTAAATGATGTATCAAACCAATAATTTAAATGGAGAATAATAATTACTCGCAATAATAACAATACCAATTCGTACTTGTAATAAAAATGTTCTCGCACTCTTGGACATTGTAAACCTGTAGGTTTAGAATTTGTTTACCCTTATCTTGGTTATTTCTTTGTGTTGATGTGTCTTTATCTTGTGATCTCATTAATCATAATTATGTCATGTATGTGAGAACTGATATGATTATTTAGTTATTGTGATAGGATTAAGTCTAATTTTCTTTTTTTTTGCGTTTTTTTCTTTTTTTGTAAGAAAGGGGGGAATGTAGGCATGGTAGAGCTCTGACGCTAAGGAGCATCGAAGAGCGGTCCACGTGGACTCTCAGCCAATGGAATATGGCCCCCGCATTATGTGGACGACGTCTCTCGTACCTCAACCCCTCGCGACCCCCGCGACGATAATGCGCGCGCGGCGGCCATGGCGAGCGGGAGCGAGCGAGTCGAGCGGAGGCAGCACAGCTAGCGGACGTGTGTTGAGAAACGTCTTGAATACATTCCGAATATACTACGATTGACCATCGACTTTCTACTAATAGCGGCAGATCATTTGCTGACCGGATAACCGACAACAGATCACCTAGTTTCTCGACAGCCCTTTGAGATCCCTTCGACCCTCGACAAAAGTCGGAAGAACCCATTCCCTGGAAGAAAACTGAGCTCTTGCCTACCAGTGTCAACCGGTGCCCCCCCATGACTTTATCTAGGATTGTTTTAGTTCGATTAAGTTTAAAGTGTTGTGTTAAATATCGTTAGTTAGGTACCTACCCATGTGATGTGAGACAGACAATATAATAGTTCGCCTGGAAGAATAGCAGTTTATTTATCTACCTAAGTACTTTAAATCCACAACCTTACAACTGTTGATGACATTTAGTACCAGTTGTTTAATTCTACATACTTTCAAGCAGTTATGTACGCATATTCTTTAAATTTCGAAACATTCATGGATTGACCTGAAGGTATAGCTTGCAAAATTACATCAAATCTTCGGATCAGATCTTCATCTAGTCCAGTGATAGCCGCAGTCTTTTCAGGAAAATGAAAAGCATCATCGTGCAGTGTTGCCGTCGTTAGTTGTGCCATAACCTTGTTTTACGCCATCTATAAATAGGTTAAGTTCCGTATTGAACCTGGCTTGGATAGTATTCTTTCTTGCACCCACTGCGGCTTTCTCACTTTCTTTTCTAGCAGACCACTTCTTAATATCGAATTTATAATAATAATAATAATCCTTTATTGCACAGAAAACACAGTGGAAATTATAACATAAACAGTATGCAAAGGTGAGCTTATTTCTAAAAAGAAATTTCTTACAGCTAACCTGTGAAGAAAAGAGAAAAATAAAATATAGAGAGGTTGTCCTAGTGTACAATTAAGAGTTGAAAGAAATAGATAAAATCAATATACTATCAAATAAATCATAATTACGTAGGGTGTCTACGTAATTACTATAAAATAAATAAAAATAGAATACACATAAATACTATGAGATACCCACTATTCGGAAGAGAGGAGATGCTGTTTCAATTTTTTCTTGAAAGTGACCAAGGATTTGCAAACCCTAATAGCGCAAGGAAGTGCATTGCACAAACGTATTGCCCTTAACCTAAACGAGTGCTCGTAAGCAACAGTGTTGTGCTGAGGAATTGACAAAAGTGACACCGTGTGAGATCTCCGAAGTCTATCCCCTGAGAAAAGATACTCAAAACGTTCACGAAGATATGCAGGGTAGCGCGGATTTCTCAAAATATTGAAGAGGAAGGAGAGAATGTGCATATCACGACGAAGTCGGATCGGGAGCCAGCGTGATTCCTTACGATATTGGGACACGTGGCCGTACTTTCAAAGACCGAAGATAAACCGAATCCCGAGATTTTGGAGTCGCTCGAGTTTGTTCAGTAGATCTTCGTTCGCACTGGCCCAGCAAACATCGGCGTATTAAAGGCAGAAGAAGGGTCTGAGATACCATGATTTTAGTCTGCCTAGGCAGGAAGAACTGCAAACGCCGAAGAGAATGAAAGGATGCAAAGACTCGTCTGCTGACCTCACAAACATGGGGCGACCAGGATAATAGATTGTCAAAAACAACGCCAAGATTTTTGGCTTTCTCGCTATACTTGACAATGGTACCGTTAAATAGAACGGGATCAACGGACTTATTCTGCAACAAATTAAGTAAGTGCCGTGTACCCAGTATCATCACCTGAGACTTGTCCGGGTTGACAAATAGTCCATACGAAAGAGCCCATTTCCTAATGTTGTCGAGGTCAGCATTCAAAGCCTCAACAGTCGAAGTCGCTGAAGGCGCTGCTAAAGTATAGGAGAGTCAGGACTGTGAGCTGCTTCTTATCCATTGCCAGTTGGATATCGACAGTTACCTTGAGCAGTGCTGTGGTGGTGCTATGCCCCGGCCTAAAACCAGACTGAAAAGGGTTCAGTAAATTCATGGAGGAAAGGTACGAGGACAGCTGGGTGTGGACAATTGATTCAAGGACTTTGGAAAGGATTGGTAGGATGGAAATGGGACGGAACTCTTTGAAGGAGGACGGGTTAGACGTTTTAAGTAGGGGTATCACTAATGCTCTTTTCCACTGGCTCGGGAAGCAGTACTCGCTCAGCGACGCATTGATTATATGCGTTATGGGTGGTAACAAATGATCGAGAACACTGAAAAGCATCTGAAAGCAGATCTTGTCATCACCTGTAGCCTTCCACGAGATTGCTAGAAAAGCCTTCTTTACTGCGCCAACTCCAACAGACCTGAGGTTGAAAGGTAAGCTACTGGATGTCGTTCTGGTAACGTCGTGCGCAAGTAACGAATGGTAGCATCCTTAACAGGGGGGTCCATCACGATAGGGGAGACAGCAAAGAATTTGTTGAGACCGTTGAGGTCGACACTACCGGTTACTGCGTCCTGGGACTTACCAACACCGAGGGTAGACGTTTGTATATGAGGAGATTATCGTCCGTCGGTTCCTTCTTATAGATATAAGAAGGATCCGACGGACAGAGAAACCGTGCCAAATGTAGATACATTTGGCACGGTTTGTCTGGGCCATCAGACCCTTGATGGTGTCGGTAAGCCAAGGCGCAGGGAGATGATTGACCCTAACCTTTTTGACAGGAGCATGTTTGTCGAACAAACTTAGGACAATCGAGTTGAAATGCTGGACTTTTTCATCAATGGGCTCACTACAGACGACAGGGGACCAGTCTATAGAGGCGGCATCAGACTCAAGGGAGCTGAGATCCATACCCTTGAAACTGCGAATATCCAGGAATTTAACTGCGCGCTTGGGAGGCCTTAACTTGAACGAGAGATAAATCAGATCATGAAAGGAGAAGGGGGCGTTAAGTTGGCCATGCGTAGCAACCTTGGATATGTTAGAAACAATCATAAGATCCAAAAGAGAGGGGGTGCAGTGGGGTTGGAAGTGAGTTGCACTCAGGGGAAGAATATTAGTATCATGTATCACTGCATATATTTCAGCAGTCATCTGAAGGATACGGCGTAAGTAGGCCAGCTACACCGCGAACTGGTTTCCTGCGTAGAGAGGGACCCCTGGGGAAGAATATTTAAATTTAGGGAGCTTACGATAGACTGAAGTTTGGCAGAGCGAACATCATTTTTAAGTAAACAGGTATTTAAATCACCTAGGATAAGTGTGTCACTGTATAGGGGAGATAGATCATTAATTTATATGCAATATTCAAAAGACATTCCATCATGTTTATTTGCGCATGTAGTGCAGCAAGTCCGAGCTCCATCAAGTCATCTTCTGTAGATTTATTTTTGACTTCTTCCAGGTTATTCATCTCCGAAAGTTTCACCAACCAAATGTAGCACGTGCAGCGTTCGGATTTCGATCTTACTTTAGGAGAGGTATGTTTTTATTTTAGCATCAAGCATGGTGAGCATTAGCTTATGACTCACATATTGCTATCATAATCAGATGGTTGGAGAGCTGATATCTCAGCTTTGACTCTTTCATTTTCTTCCTTTACCACTGTTTCACTTTCTTTAACAAAGATGAACTGTACTGGACGGCAATAAGATGCTGAGCAAGGTTTCGGGTTCTCCCAAACTGTGATATCTTCACACGTTATCTTTTGTGGTGATAACGAAGTCATGAAGATACTAGAGTCATCTTGGGTAGAATCCATCTTTTGTTTGTATCTGCTTTGGCTGGATGCTCCATCGAAACCGTATTTTGATATTAATAAGAATCATACTAAATTTTTTCGAAAAATAATCTGAGTGCGCTGTTTATAATTATAAACTTGAACGTTAATTATATATGACATAAAGAAGGTATTTAAGAACGTCACTAAAAAAATGTATTAAACCATGACTATGAAACGCGAATTTCAGCCCACTGTGTGACGTAAGCGCGCTTTCGCCGGTTTATAATGAACGCGGGAGAATGCGGGATATTTGCGTGCTTACAATGTAAACCAGGGAGTATACAACGATCCGTACTGGTTACCAGTCGGTTCACATCACTTCCTGGAGATCAGCTTGCACCACAACAAAATTCTTCTGGGTGTGTTATAGCCCCTCACTTCGCATCAATTACTTTGAATCTTTTGAAACTCTACTCAGTGACTTGGCTCTTCTCTATAGTGACACTCTCAATGTCGGTGATTTTAACACTTGTCTCATAAAAAAATAACGCCCGTTCAGCCAGACTATAATCTTCGTAAACTCCTTTGATTTACATATTCTTCCCCTTGAAGCCACTCACTTTCAACCTCAATGTACTCCCTCTCTTCTTGATCTCATCAACATAGAAAAGGCTCATGGCCAGCTTAATGCCCCTTTCTCCTATCATGAGCTGGTTTACATTTCATACCAAATTAGGCCACCTAGGCGTAAAGTCAAATTCATTGATATTCGAAGCTTCACGGATATGAACCTCGATTCGCTTAGAGCAGATGCCACATCTGTCGATTGGACCCCCCCCGTCGTCACTGGAGAAAATTTTGATGGCAAAATCCTGAAGTTCAACTCCATTGTCCTGGGCCTGTTTGACAAGCAAGCACCAATAAAAAAGGTCAGGGTCAAACATATTCCTGCCCCGTGGTTGACTGACGCAATCAAGGCTTTAATGGCAAAACGAAACCGTGTCAAAGGCCGTTATAAGAGAGACCCAATAAATGAGAATTTGCTTGCATTTCCAACGCCTTCGAAACTTGTGCAACCGTAAGTGCCGCGATGCCAAGCAGCGCCACATTTATGAGTGCATAGAGGTTTACACCCTAGCTCAGGTCTGGAAGCTTCTCAAAACTCTTGGTGTTAGCAAGTCCCAGGAATCTTCTTCAGTTAATGTCGATCTCATCGGTCTCAGCCAGTTCTTTTCTTCTCCCCCTATTGTGATGAACCCCGCCACAAAGGCGGCAACCCTTCGACATCTACGGCTGAAGGCTGCAGTCTTTACCTCACCGTTCAACTTTAGTCTCGTTGGAATCGGCGCAGTTAGAATGGCAATGCAGTATAACCTACAAAGCTTCTGGTGGCGACAACATCAGCCATCAGATGATCCACAATGTTCTTGAAGAGTTGCTCCCACCTATTACCCACATTATTAACCATTCTCTATCGGTCAGCTCTTTTTCTGGACTGTGGAAGAAAGCGTTCGTCATCCTATTGCCCAAAATGTCCGATCCCTCCTCCTCCAAAGACTATCGTACCATCTCTATTTTATCTATCCTCTCCAAAGTCCTTGAACACAGTTCCACCGTTCCACCACAGCACTTTTAAAAGTCAGCGATGGCATCCAGCTGGCCACGTACCAGAAGTTAGTCACTGTGTAGGCCCTGCATGACTTCAGCAATGCCTTTAGCTGTGTCGATTTTGATATTCTTGTTGCGGTGCTGGGTTCTTTAAATATGTCTTCACATGCGGTTCACTGGTTCGACTCTTACCTGGGAGATCGTCGGCAGCGCGTTAAGTCTGAGGAGACTGGCACTCAGAGGTGTGATTTCGCAGGTGTGCTTCAGGGTGGTATTCTTTCTCCTCTTTTGTTTTCAGTCTTTATGAACTCCATCTCCGCCATCCTCTCTTCTTGGTATCATCTCTACGCAGATGATCTCCAAATCTATCGCCACTGTTCCCCCTGCGCTTTAGGGGGGCTGGGCCTCGTCCCACGGGCTGTTGGTTAATCCGATCAAATCACAAGCAATTATACATAGTCAGGTCATAAGTTCTGTCACATGTGCAATATGAAATAATTTAGACATGTTCATTATTTATGTAAACATTAATATAGCAAAATGAACTTAATAAAACATAGATTCTTATGGGAATAAAGTTTATTCAAAATGACCCCCGCGATATTGAATACAGGCCTTTATTCTGCGCGGCCAGTCGTCTATCGCAGCACGAACGAGGTCCATGTCAATATCGGCGGCTGCCTTAATCAAGGATGCCTTGAGTGACTCCAAATCAGGATGAGGCTTTGAGCAGGCCTTTTCCTCCAAGTGTTGCCATATCTTGTAATCTAACGGACTCAAATCTGGACTGGAGGAGGGCCAGTCTTCGTGCCGGATGAAGTCGATTTCACGCGCCGCCAGCCAGTCTTGTGTGCTTTTCGCTCTATGAGCTGGCGCAGAATCTTGTTGGAATACCCAGTGCCTGTTATTAAACATGGTATGAGAAACAGGTTCCACAAGGTTCTTGAGGACTGTATTTTGATACACAACTGCATTCGTTTTTACGCCTTTCTCACAAAAATGTACCCCAGTTAAGCCCCAATAAGAGACTCCCAACCAAACCATGAGCGAGGATAGAAAATGACCTCGTTGGACACGCGGAATACGGTTGCTCGCTTCTTCACTGCTATGTGCGTACACCTTATCATTTTGTTTGTTGTAGCTCTCTTCCACGGTGAAATTTTTTTCATCCGAAAAAAGAATTTCCCGTAGCTTTTTTCCCGCGTACCGCTTCAACAAAGCGCGGCATCTCTTCAGTCTCAGGTCCATTAAACGAGCGTCCAAACGATGTCCTGTTTTTCTTCGATATGCCCTAAGCCCTAAGTCTTCATTTAACACCCTTTTCACCGTGGTCCTGCTTAACCCCATCTGAAGGGCCAACAGTTTCTGCTTACGTATGGGATTTCTTTGAATTCGCGCCTTCACAGCTTTTATCACTGCTGGAGTCCTAACAGAGCGAGGGCGACCACTTCTTGACCTGTCATCTACACTAGAGTCTTCATTGTATCGTTTTATGGTACGATAAACGAATCTTTTGGTTATATTCAAATTTATCAGTAAGTCGAAAATCTGAATTGGCGCGTAACCGCAACGATGCAACGCAATAACTGCGACACGGTCTTCTTTAAGTGTCCACTCCATATTTAAAAATGAGGAAAATTCTAAAAAGTACACATTTTTATTTTCATGAAAAATTCGAAATTCGAATTCAATAAATTTTTTTGTGGCCAGCGTTCTAAATTCAAAAGTTTTTATTGTGTGACAGAACTTATGACCTGACTGTGTATTTGGAACAAGGCACTCACTTTCCTTATTACAGAAACCTATTGTTCTTGTAACTTATAATGCTACTATAATAGAGTACACTGCTAAGGCATAAATATCGGGGTCATCTTTGCTAACCAGCTGTGTTGGTCTAGACATGTCTGCGAGGTCAGCAGACGGGTCTTTCAGTCTTTCCATTCCCTCAGGCGACTGCAGAACTTCTTGCCTCGGCAGACCAAAATTACCCTTGCACAGTCCCTTCTCCAGCCGCTCATCGACTATTCCGATGTTTCCTGGGCGTGGGCGAGCGAAGAACAACTGAATAAACTCGAGCGACTTCAGAATCTCGGGATTCGGTTTATCTTCGGACTGCGCAATTTTGACCATGTTTTTCAATATCGCAAAGAGTTGGGGTGGTATCAGATTCTTCGTTGCCGAGACTCTCATATTCTTTATAATCTGTTCATTATCTTAAAAAATCCGAGCTACCCCAAATACGAGACCGGTTTGATAATCTCTATTCGGGAGATCAGCACCGGAGATCTTACACTGTCTCTCTTTTATCCACTCCGCGGCATACCAAAGCTGCGTAGAAGCACTCTTTCTGGTTTCGGGCGGTCCGACTTTGGAACGCACTTCCTTGCATTAAATGATACAGTCCCACTCTTATCTCTTCTAAGAAACGTATTAAAGAGCACTACCTCGCTCTTTAAAAGTTATTGTATGTATTTATGTCAAGTGTGTGTAGTATATATCGGTAATTATTTAGAGTTACTGTCCTTATATATAGGTATTTAATTTATTCCTAGGCATTTTATTTAGACTAGTTTTTGTGCACTGCCTTCCTTTCCTTAAATGCCTTGGTTTGCTGAAACAAATATTTTTAAAGACAAGTTCGAATTTGTACATGTTTTTTCTTTCAATGTAACTTGCAAAATATTTTTGTGCAATAAAAAATTATGAATTTTGAATATGATTCTGATAATTCAGTAAATGCGAAGTATTGCATCACTAGATTAGGCTAACAAAAAATATAGAGCCCTTAAAAGCATTAACTGTTGATTTCGGATGAATAGGCAGGTACTCAGTAGAAACTACTTTTTATGACATATTTTAACCGTGTTACCAAAAAAAATATTAAACAGCGTTTAACCTTAAAACAAACGTCAAATACCATTCATTTTTGTATTTAAACAAGTGTTGAACAGTAGTTTATTTTTTGTGGTAAGGCCCTTTGATTTTATTTTTTTGGTAAGAAAAGCATCCCAGGTTCTATTTACCATCTTGCAGCCCCATCAGGTTTGCATCGTCAGGTAAAATGAACAGCATTTGTCACGAAGTATCTATTGTTCCTATTCTCGATGTGTTGACCTTCGAGCTCCATCATCAGGAGATAATGAGATCATTGTCACTTGATATAAATAGGTATTCTTAGGACCATTCTAACGAACCAAACTCAATGAGATTTCAAGGAAGCGTGTCGGGGTTTCGTCTACCGCCTATTACTAGTCTGCATCCCAGTATTTTCTCCCACATTCAAGCTTTCAGCTCGATGGTACTATATTTTTTCATAGTCATATTTTTAGTTCATGCACCTACTAGACCACTAGAAATACTTGATTATTCAATAAATCCACAGTTTTGTATCAATATATGAAACTAACTGAATTAAAAAGTTTATTGCCTAGAATTTGGCTAAAACTCAGTTTATATGAAAATTCTAGATACTCAATTGTCATAAAACCCCTCAATTAACCCGCACTGAGACAGCGTGATGGAGTATAGCCTAATATTTCTGGTATCCAGGTAAGGCCTGTGTGTGCATTTCTATTATATGTATTTTTTTTTGATAAATACTCAGTAAATACTAAATGCTATTTTTACTCGAGTCGCCCATCTCTATCTGTAGCACTAAATTTTAAGGTTTTCAACTATTACTTGATAATTTAATACCTTGGACACTATTTACACACATTGATCTAGCCCCAAACTAGGATTCCCTATATCTTGGGTACTAGACAACGTTACACATATTTATATAGATAAATATTATACTTAGATAGATAAACAAACATGACATGAGTACAAACATCCGTTCTCATCACACAAATATTTGCCCCCACCGGGACTCGAACCCGGGACCCCTGGCTCCGTAGGCAGGGTCACTGCCGGCTCGGCTATTCGGGTCGTCACCTAACTGTACCCCCCTAGTTTAGGTACGTTCGACCGGCCAACCCGACGGGCGGGAATTCAGTTATGTTGCCGCTCGCTTGGCTGGCAGTCGCTTCGCGCGCTAGCCGCTTCTCATAAACAACTTTTCTTTGATGTTTGCAACAACAATGACTGAAGTACCTAACATTTAAGGGTGCCTAAGGAAATTTTTACCAATTAAAATTTGATTCCTTTTTAATTGAATACCTCTTTGTTTAACTAAAAGTAAACACTTTAGACCCAGTATAAAACAAATGACAATTACATAAGTAAGGAGGTAGGTACCTACCTAGCCTTAGAATTTACCAATAACCTGAATAAGTAATAATAACACCTCTCTTAGATAGGGTGGACTAAAATTGACAAACACAAATAATCGCACGTAGGTAACCCTACCCTGATCAAGCGACACAGGAGTTTACAGGACGACCTTGTGATGTCAGAGTAAAAGAAGCTCTCAGACGTAGTAATGCGGCGCAATCTAGCCTGCACGGGCGGGGCAACCGATTCTGTAGGTGCTTAGCGATTGTTATGGGTAGCGCAGGTGTGAGCTAGATTGCGCTTTATGGTCGCGCAGCGAGAATAGTCATTTATTGAAGTGTATTTGAGGAGTAATCTTTCTGTACGTAGTACTATTAAGTATTCTGTGGTATTAGTCTAGTGATTTAACCTCTGGCAGATTAAGGTGACATTTTTTCAAACTGGGCCGTATCCACTTTACCTGTGGTCTGGGACTGGGACTCCCCTTTTCGTTGTCGTATGTTGTGTTTATATTTCATTCAATTATGGACTGTAACGTAATGAACATTATATTCATAATGTTTATTCAGTATATTTTTGACGTGATAACGTCTTATAAATCGATGAACGCCGGCTGCACGCACGAAAAAGTGTCACGTTCCATTGTCACGTTCCGCCTGAGCCGAGCGTGCAAGCTAGAGCGCGGAACAAGCGACAGAGAGGCACGATCGGCCTAAGCGTTTCTTATGGCGGTATCACATAAAATTATCGTCCGTAAACTGTCTTTACAGACAACCAATTTTATGTTTTCAAGTTGAAAGAATTAAAGTTTTCAAGTTTCTGTTGATCTTTTTTCTATTTGCGTAATTATTTTCAGTTTGACACTATATAGGGAATTTTGTCAGGAAAATAAGTATTTTTGTCAACCAAAAACTAGATTTACGGTCACACGTTTAAATACTACCCTTTCAAAAGTCAGCATTTCTTCAGCATTTTATTCGATGTGTTTGGGTATTATTTGGCAGTTTTTCTTCTAAGCATGGCAGTATTTCCAATTTCAAGATGGTCACACTGGACTGGACCCGGCACGCACGCACGATTACGTCCGTCCGTCCGTCCGTTGTTGATCGTTCGAGGTCTCAGCGGGTGCACTGCACGACGACGAGTAAAAGAACACAGATCTGACTGATATAATGATAGATAACACGAATTAGTAACTAGCGAGTGGAACACAAGGACGTACGTAGTAACCATAATAACAGCAATTTATTATAAGCGTTTCGTCATCGGCACTTACAACCACAGAATACAATAGTTACAACTACGATTAATTCATCGTATAAAGTTTTGCGTCGTTGTTTTTCTGTGTCAGATTTTGATTTATTTGTTTGCAGAGCTGCTCCACCGATGCAGTATATAACTAAAAATGACGAGATTAAGCGGGGTGCTGGGAAATGACCAGATGCAGAGAATTCTCAAAGAGTTCACGAGACTTGGCGGTAGGTCCACCTCTTGTACCAATCATTAATTGTATTCTGCTCTAAGATTTAAGAACCCAGTTTAATAGTTTTATAGGTAGTTAATTAGTAACTGAATAAACCTAATGAAGTCCAACAGTACTACAATTTTGTCTAAGGAACCAATGTCTCATACAATTGGTACCTACTTCAAAGTTTCCAATTATCTTCTGTACCTACTGAAGAATCTGCATAATATTGGCAATATAGTTGTAATTTGCAGCTTAAGCTTGAATTTCCTAAATTACAGACAGATGTTACTTAGAAAATGCAGGTGCATCCCTATATCCCCAGTGTTTACTGCAAAATGTCACTGAAGACCTAATGAACAATGTGTATATGAACCCTCACACTGACAAATATACAAAAGACTGTGTGGAACAAATCAGATCATTGATTCTGAGCCACTTCAACACAGATTCATCAGAATACACTGTGATATTTACTTCAGGAACGACACAGTCCTTAAAACTAGTGGTAGAATCATTCCAGTTTAAAAATGGCGATAGTGTTGATGAATTTTTAAACTGTGGCTCATTTGTCTATTTGCAAGATAATCATACCTCAGTTCTTGGATTAAGAGAAATTGCTGCTGACAAGAATGCTGATGTCATCCATATATCACATGCAGAATTCCTATCAACAATTCAGCAAACATCATCTGTTGGAAAAGATAGACCTATAAATCAGGGCAACACCCTTCTGGCATACCCCGCTGAAAGCAATTTTAACGGCTACAAATACCCTTTGGATTGTATGGAAAACATCAAGGCGGGCTGTCTGAATAGATACATAGATAGACATTTATTGAAAGTGAATTGCAACTGGTATGTTTTGCTGGATGCTGCATCCTTTGTTCCAACAAACAAATTGGATCTGTCAAAGACTCAGCCAGACTTTGTGTGCATGTCCTTCTACAAAATGTTTGGTTACCCTACTGGGTTAGGAGCTCTTCTTGTGAAGAATAGCAGTGCTCATGTTCTCAACCAGAAAAGCTATTTTGGTGGTGGAACAGTTGATATTGTCCTGAGCAGTGAAGATTTTCATGTGAAGAGAAGTATTTTACATGAAAGGTATTCTCATCCCATACACATATTTTTGGCTAATCTAAAGTGTTTTTTATGGAGATAATTAAATAACAAGTTGATATGTTTACAGATTCGAAGATGGCACCACATCATTTCTGGCCATTATTGCCTTGAAACATTCCTTTGATATGTTATACAGTTTGATACCAAAAACAATTGATAATGATGTTATGGAAACAATTGCATATCACACATTTTATCTAGCCAATGATCTGTACAATCAACTCTTGGGACTGCGCCACTCTAACCACAGTAAAGTTGCTGTCCTGTACATGGATTCAGCTTTCACTGATTTGAAGGACCAAGGTGCAATAGTGACATTCAACATCAGGAGGGAAAATGGATCTTATATTGGATACACTGAGGTAATAATTGACTCTTCTCAAAAAAAATCTCAGAAACCAGTTTTTTTTATTCCATCCCCTTAACATTAAAGTCACTAGCTAAGGAGTTGCAGGTG
The DNA here is from genome assembly GCA_949825045.1 of Argyresthia goedartella. Lineage (NCBI taxonomy): Eukaryota > Metazoa > Arthropoda > Insecta > Lepidoptera > Argyresthiidae > Argyresthia > Argyresthia goedartella. The sequence goes on from OX463807.1 coordinate 22,774,391, forward strand.
CAAAGCTTTCTGCAAAGCATTCATAAGCTACTGCACTTGTCTATGTTCAGAATAATAATATGTTGCAATGCATTGCAATTACGTGGTTCAATCTATTCTAAACCGAGGCTGTCAGATCACCAACTAGGCTCAAGTAATCACCGATCTTCAATTAGAGACCTTTCAACAAATTAATAAAGTAATTAAAAATATGAACTAATTTTTAATCGCTTGCAGTTCCAACACATGGCTGACCTATTTGACATCGACGTCCGAACGGGGTGCTTCTGTAACTCAGGCTCCTGCCAACGACATCTGCGGGGCTCCAACAAGGATATGAAAGACATGTTCCATGCTGGACATAAATGTGGCGACGAACTTGACCTTATCAAAGGAAAACCCACAGGGGCCATTAGAGCATCATTTGCTTACTTCAACACCTTCGAGGATGTCGACAAACTAGTCAAGATGATCTGCAGATGTTTCGTGAAGAAAAAATTCGTTGGTCCGAAAAGAAATCAGAACTGTGCTTGGAAACTGGAAACTAAGAAAGTGAAAAACGGGATTCCCCACCACGAACTGCTTTGGACTCCAAAAAGTGAGCGGAGAAAAGTCGAATTGAATCAATCGAGTTCAAACGCAATTTTAGAGGAAATAATAATATTTCCGATCAAATCTTGCGGAGCATTCAAGGTGAAGTCGTCTTGGAAGATTGGGCCAAAAGGGTTGGAATATGACCGGGAATGGATGATTGTTAAAAGCAATGGTATGTGTCTCACGCAGAAGAATAATACGAAAATGTGCATGATCCGCCCAAGAATCGATTTGGAGAGGGATGTGCTAATATTAAACTTTAAAGGTAGGTATTACGAACTCTTTATTTGATGAAACGAAATTTGAAATACCAGAAAAGTGCGGGTCGGAATCGCTCACGAAGGGTTCCGTACTATTGTACAAAAATAAAATATAATAAAACAAAAACGAAATAATATTTGTCCGAACCGTTGAGTTACTATTACTGGCGTGTAGAGACGCTTTCTCAAACATAAAACTTGTCGCAACTTGATGAAACGGGAGAGCGGGTGGCGCGGCGAGATTGCACACCGCTGAAGTTTTGACCTGTATTTATTTATGTATGTATGTCTGACCGTAGATACAACTGACCATCAGAGAATAGTGGTAATTGGTAGCTCGCCGTAGTGCTAGTGGCACTAACCACCGATCATAATTTTATGACCAATTTCGGTGGAATCTGTCCACGGTCAATTGGATCTACGGGTTTTAAGCTTGTATGGAGTTGTCGAAATTATTCAGAGAATAGTGCTAACACGCCTTCTTGCTAGTGACGAGTTAAAATTTATACAAAAGTAATTAAATTAAGCGTGATTTTGGAAAAAAGCAGAAAGCCTACATGTGGAAAGTCACTCCTTTATTTTTATTTAATTTTCCTGTGAAGTATCAAATCAAATCAGATGTCTTTATTACTGTAGATATTTACATATACCTAGCAAAGGTATTTTTTTGCCTCTCTACATTGGACCACTGTGGGAGAAGACGGGCCTAGATTGTTTTTTAGATCAATTAGTTTTTAGAGATTAGAGTATGTGCAGTACCTCAGTAGACATGATGGCATATTTTCGTAACCCTTTTCACTCCAATGCGTCGAGCTGTCGCTGCCGTCCGGCACAGACTGAGCGCGTTTATTCCAATAGCCTTAAATAGGTTTTTACAAGAAATCAATCCGAGGCATCTACTCTAGTGTGCACCCACATAATTACTCAAAGGTCCGAACTTGGTTTCGAACCAAAAGATTGCAAACCAATGCGCCACCCCGATGACGATGATGGGTACTGCGAATTTGCATTGATATTTGATGATGAGGACGATTTGGTAATTCGCAGGGGCAGGCTATTATATAACATTATATATAAATATTAAAAGGCTAGTATTTAATCGCACATCAAAAATACTGATTTGTACAGCAAAAAAGGATCAACAAAAACACTTTTTATGTTTTAAATATTTTATCAGTACTGAAGTCTATGTTTTAAGTATTTTTTTTTGTTCTTACATGTTCAACCTAACACGAAGGATAAAGGGGGTTTCGCTTCGCTCACCCCTTTACCCTTCACCTAAGCTACCGCAGCATTTTGCCCTGATATTTGCTGCGCAAATAAGTATTTTTGATGTGCAGTTTAATATTTCCCATATTAAAATACGTCTCCAGAAGGGGGTCCCCGTTTAATTTATAAAATCTCGTGTGTGCTGCAGCGGCAACAGAAATACACATTCTGTGAAAATGTCAACTCTACTTAGAACGGTTCATGAGAAACAGATGTTGACGGACAGACAGACAGAAGGAGGGACAGGCAGACGGCGGCGGCAGTCGCTTAGTTTCGGGTACGGAACCCTGAAAAGGTATTTGTACACAATGAATCTTCTATGCATGAGGCTATTGCTAAAACAACCGAGTTGTCGCCTTTGAGTAATAATGTATAAATACTAGAGTAGGCGCGCAAACTGACTTTCTTGCAGCTTTAAGTAGAGTGAATTCACTCAACACTAATTCAGGCTGGGCCAAGCGCTTGCCGAGCCGTGACATGGTGACGCTTTTGATGCGAGAGTAAGAAACTAAATAATGCCGTGGTGTGCTCTGCGGTACTGTAAAAACTAAACAGTACAGAGCAAAAAAGCCGAGGAATAACTTTTCATATTAATTACCCTGTATTATCAGTAAAATACGCATATTCAATATTTGTGAATTACAAAAATCAACAAAGCGACAGCCATGTTTTTTCTCTTTGAAAATCAAAGAGTAACAAGATTTTTACATGCAGATGTGACATTTCCGAATACCAACGTGTTGTGCACGTTATATATTTTGTACATTTTTATTGCACATGAAAATTCACATTACAATCTTATGGAAAAGACATTTACAAAGGCAAGCTTATTTCTAACAAGAGATTTCTTCCAGCAAGCCCAAGATGATAAGGATAAATTTCATAGCAATGACAGTTAGAACCTTGCGCAGAAATACCGCTCATGTTTTACTACTGCAATTTATGAATGATAATCATCTGACGAAAATTTAAAGATCTGTCAATTTATTTATTAAACTGAATAACAACATCACAACCAATGAAAAATAAACCCATTAAAATATTGGATATTTGCATATTCTCTTTTATTTTATTCCCAAATACACATTACAGGTCGCCTGCGCTTAAAAGTATGCAACCAGTATAGGCAGGATTTACTGGATAGGTATACTTTTGGGCAAAGGCGACTGTACGTCTGCGGCAGGTCGCATCTGAGCGCAAATATTTTTATCTTTGACAACTGACACGCCCGCTCTCGTCAAGAGGCCGGGCACATATTTTGTTCGAGCTAGCGTCTCTAGTTGTCGCAGGAAAAATACAACTTAGACAATTTGTCATGGCCCTAATAATCATATAAAACTGGATGGTTTGGGATGTTTGCGTGTAACGTCGCTGTTTCTGGATCCCACAACACACTCAACACAGCGTATCCTAGTGTGGGGCCAGCAATGTATGTTCCTGTATATAAATGTTTCTGTTTTCAGGCAAAGAACCAATAACGATCTCACTCGACAAGAACTCTACATTCTACAGCAACACTGCAGTATGCAATAGTAAAGTGTGTTCAGACTACATCAAAGGCTATGACTGCGGCGACGAAGTGGCCAACTGGATCTCCGAAGCTCTAGAAATTTCCTACCTCCGTCTTATACGACAAGCCGACAGCGACCAAAGGCTCCACAAAAACAAAGCCAGCACGACAGACTCCTTGCTGTCTCTTTCCAACCAAGCGCAGTTCTTATTAGTCAATAAAGCGACGGTGAGATGGCTGAGCGATAAGATCAAGGACCCGCTGTTTCTGGACAGCGAAAGCGAACTAACGGACAGGTTTAGGGGAAACCTGGTCATAGATACAGATGCTCACCTTGTGGAGAAGGATTGGCAGCGGGTGGTTATCGGCAAGCAAGAGTTCAGGGTAAGTATCACACCCAACCTAGAACAGCTGATTGTGCTACAAGAATATATACGGAGTCGGACTCGCGCACGAAGGGTTCCGTACCACCGTACAATGGTAGGAATTGTGTGGAGTGAATAATTTGGATTTTCCATTGCAAAATGTTGTTACCAAGTTATTCGTGCTGCTACTTTCATACTCGATGTATGTAACCAGGTGCATTTATAAGTTTGTATGTAGTTTACAGATAAATAAAAAACCTTGTATTCAATTCCGGGTAAGTAATTCAATTTTCCTGTTATATTTTAGGCTTGAGTTCTATATTCTGCATTTTTTTATAATTTAAGACTTCGTTTCGGAGATGGGCGGGGCATTTTTTGATCATAACTTCTGAAGTATCAAAATGAATTAAAAAATTATATTTTTTTAAAAAATATATTTTTTCTTGAATTATGTTGCTGTTATCAGGATAGGTATTTTTGCAGGAGATTTCAAAACTCTCTCTCATAGTTCCTGAGAAAAGTGCCTGTGACAGACGGACGGACGGCCACTTGACTCGCGGGTCATCCTATAACGATAATTTTTTTACCTTTTGAGGTATGGAACCCTAAAAAAACATTAATTTGTTTTTTTTTAAAGCAAAATTAACATATAACGCCATTTTTAGGGTTCTGTACCCAAGGGTAAAAACGGGATCCTATTACTAAGACTCGGCCTGTCCGCCGCTCTGTCCCTCTGTCACCAGGCTGTATCGCATGAACCGTGATAGTTAGACAGTTGAAATTTTCACAGATGATGCATTTCTGTTGCCGCTATAACAACAACTACTGAAAAATAGAATACATTAAATTTTAAGGGGACTCCCATACAACAATTCTTTCAATACCACATACAAACTTATGAATGCACCTGGTTACGTACATGGAGTGTGAAAGTAGCCGCACCAATAACTTTGTAAACAACATTTTGCTATGTAAAATCCAAACTATTCACTCCACACCCTCCCTACAATTGTACGATGGTACGGAGCTCTTCGTGCGCGAGTCCGACTCTCACTTGACCATTTTATTTTATAAAATTGCTCTTTTTTTTGTTTCATCCGTCGTATATATAATATATCTTTATACACATATTAAAGCTAAGTTTAATGTAATAAAACTGAAATATAAAACTTCACGTAGGTACAGTTTACAAAACATCGAACATCGCAAACGCGCATGTAGGTATTTACGATTATTTTATGTGTTAGTAGTCCTGAGAGTAAGTTATACCCAAGTTTGCATCCCTGAAAACCATGTGCTACTGCCGTTGTGCTCGAAAAACTGCGAAATTCTGGTACTTGCTGCAGTTTTTTTGAGAAAGTACCTTAAGGGATCGTTATTGGGGTAATTTACCAGATCGCTCTAGGTCCATTGTTTGCGGAGATACAGCCAGTTAAAGATGAGCATTTTTTCCAAAAAGTAAAAATGTATCGGAAGGTAATTAGGTAAAAAAACATAAGATGGTGCACTGCCTTTCTGCAAGTGCACGAGCTTAAGTACCCTTTCTTGCATTTGCAAGCTACCATTCTGAGCAGGGTCTGAGGAGCGGGTCCTGCGCACATTGCAACGGGCTTAAGAACATGTTCGCTAGTATAGCATCCGCAGTCACATGGGTTTTTGTCGACCCCCAACCATTATTGCACCTGTTGGTAGGTCCTCCAAGAATTATATTTTGCAACAATGTGGCAGGGGAGGCGGGCAATGTTGACTTTGGCCGTTGCTGCCGATTTTATGAATGTTTTGTATCTTAGGGTTTGCCAAAGGCAATTATAAAGAGAGCGACATCTTCGGGAGTAAAGTAAAAGGCTTGAGCTGCGCGCAAATACTAGACTAATTTATTATAGGAAATACTAAGCTTATATACAACTTACTACAAAACTACGTGATGAATATAAATATACCTTATCTGTGACGGTCGTCAACTTATCTTAACATTACGTGGAAATATGACTAACATAGTCGACCTGCACAGGTACTCCCCCCTTTAGGGAAAAAAATAAATGAATGTACTTATAACAATGAACAAAAATCTAAGTTAGAATCAAACAATAACCTTAAATGAATCAAAATAACTTTAAAAATGTGTATACCATAACACACTTATATCAACTGCAATAATAACTAGTCGGATTTTAATAAACATAAATTGGATCTTAATTGTGCATACTTTAATTTAACCTAAGGTAAATCTTACACGAATTAGAAAAATAAAGGGACTACGGTAATGCGAATTCTACATAAGTTTAAAGAATTACTACTGACTAATCAAACCCAATAAATTAAAAGAACATAGGTTAGTACCTACTACAAATCAGAAAAGTAACATAATAATTCAGCGTTAACAGTAAATTACTTAATATTTACCTACAGGCAAGTCTTGTATCTGGCCGCACACTACATAAAATAAACTAAAAACTGGAAAACAGAAAAACACTAGGAAAATGGGGCTTCGCGGTTAGTAAACTAACCTAACCTATAACATGGAAAAGATCCGCAGGAGAGTCGTCTGATGCTGCAGCCGCCCATGTTTTTCAGGAATCGATGAGTCAATTTATATCGCACCTCGTTGAAGTTGTAATCACTGTTTGTTTATAATTGCGAACGTACCTACACAAGGATGATTGTGCTGAATCAGCGTCAGCATTAAATCTGTAACCTTGGGTGTAGGCATTCAATGATCTCGTACGTCATATGTACGTGCGTGCTCTTTTCACTCTTGAGTGAATATTAAGTTGTCGATTGATGAAATTTGTGTGCCTAAAAACCTTGGGATTTGGCAACATAGGGCACATCTTGTACACCAATCGTTTATATATATATATATACACAGTCAGGTCATAAGTTCTGTCACATAATAAAAACTTGAATTTAGAACGCTGGCCACAAAAAAGTTTATTGAATTCGAATTTCGAATTTTTCATGAAAATAAAAATGTGTACTTTTTAGAATTTTCCTCATTTTTAAATATGGAGTGGACACTTAAAGAAGACCGTGTCGCAGTTATTGCGTTGCATCGTTGAGGTTACGCGCCAATTCAGATTTTCGACTTACTGAAAAATTTGAATATAACCAAAAGATTCGTTTATCGGACCATAAAACGATACAGTGAAGACTCTAGTGTAGATGACAGGTCAAGAAGTGGTCGCCCTCGCTTTGTTAGGACTCCAGCAGTGATAAAAGCTGTGAAGGCGCGAATTCAAAGAAATCCCATACGTAAGCAGAAACTGTTGGCCCTTCAGATGGGGTTAAGCAGGACCACGGTGAAAAGGGTGTTAAATGAAGACTTAGGGCTTAGGGCATATCGAAGAAAAACATCGTTTGGACGCTCGTTTAATGGACCTGAGACTGAAGAGATGCCGCGCTTTGTTGAAGCGGTACGCGGGAAAAAAGCATCGGGAAATTCTTTTTTCGGATGAAAAAATTTTCACCGTGGAAGAGAGCTACAACAAACAAAATGATAAGGTGTACGCACACAGCAGTGAAGAAGCGAGCAACCGTATTCCGCGTGTCCAACGAGGTCATTTTCCATCCTCGCTCATGGTTTGGTTGGGAGTCTCTTATTGGGGCTTAACTGAGGTACATTTTTGTGAGAAAGGCGTAAAAACGAATGCAGTTGAGTATCAAAATACAGTCCTCAAGAACCTTGTGGAACCTGTTTCTCATACCATGCTTAATAACAGGCACTGGGTATTCCAACAAGATTCTGCGCCAGCTCATAGAGCGAAAAGCACACAAGACTGGCTGGCGGCGCGTGAAATCGACTTCATCCGGCACGAAGACTGGCCCTCCTCCAGTCCAGATTTGAGTCCGTTAGATTACAAGATATGGCAACACTTGGAGGAAAAGGCCTGCTCAAAGCCTCATCCTGATTTGGAGTCACTCAAGGCATCCTTGATTAAGGCATCCGCCGATATTGACATGGACCTCGTTCGTGCTGCGATAGACGACTGGCCGCGCAGAATAAAGGCCTGTATTCAAAATCGCGGGGGTCATTTTGAATAAACTTTATTACCATAAGAATCTATGTTTTATTAAGTTCATTTTGCTATATAAATGTTTACATAAATAATAAACATGTCTAAATTATTTCATATTGCACATGTGACGGAACTTATGACCTGACTATGTATATATATATATATATATATATAATATCTCTCTTCAGTGATCTGATTATTCTTCGTGCGATGTTCTTCCTGGATGATTTCAATATTCGTTGAATTAGGTATATCGATGATGTTTCAATACTCTTCTGGGGGCTGGAACGGCTTCCTTTGTCTTGAACTTGAAAAGCTGCTTGCTGTGAATGAATTTGCCGACGCGTTCGTTTCTGCTGGTGCGAGCTCCATTTTGATAAATCAGCAGTCAGCTGACTATCGGTTCATTATTCTTGCGGTATCTTGAGTTCGATGCGGGAAATCTGCAGTTGAAATTATTTATCTTTTGGCTTCTGGTCCGTTTTCAAATCTGGTCCGGTCATGGCTTGCTTGATGTCGTCTTGGTTTGGGTGGGGTCTTGATTATGGAGTTCTGCAGCGTGGTTTGAAATAGGTATGCAAACCGAAGTCGGGGCTCGGCGATCTTGGATGAAGTGCTTCTTGCTTGCACTTCTAAGGTGGCAGCACACGGAGTTTTCTTCGCGGCTGGGTCCATGCTGCTATTACCGAAGGTTTCTGATGTTCAGAAGTCGGGTCACCACTTTGCCAAAGGCAATTATAAAGAGAGCGACATCTTTGGGAGTAAAGTAAAAGGCTTGAGATGCGCGCAAATACTAGACTAATTTATTACAGGAAATACTAAGCTTATATACAACTTACTACAAAACTACGTGATGAATATAAATATACCTTATCTGTGACGGTCGTCAATTTATCTTAACATTACGTGGAAATATGACTAACATAGTCGACCGGCACATAGGGTGTTCAGCGTTCCCTTATTTCCTCCGTTTGATCTTGGTTGATTTGAAGGGCCTGCGTCACCTTTGCCATAGTGCTGAGCGACTCGACATCGACCCCGTTTATCGATATCGATATTTCTCACTTTGATGCTTGAACTTGCGCTTGTATATCAAAATGGCGTCAGTAGTCTCTTCGTCAAGTATGTAAAGGAAAAACCAATGATCATTCTTAAGCCCGAGAACACGCCAAATTAGTACTGAAAAATTGAGATATTGAAAAAATCGTAAAACTCGCACTATAGCGATGATTCATTTAATTGTGATTGTGATATGAAAAATAAAATATTACTCAGTTTAAATAATAATGTGAACATTTCATTATGAAAGAAAGAAAGAAAAAGTATTTATTTTGCCAAAAAACAATCAAAAAAAAAACTGACAGATAGAAAAGCAATTATTATACTTTTTTACTTTATAATAATGGAAACGAACAGACTCATTAAAAGCAAAAATCCGCAAAGTGCATCGTCATTTAAAATAAGCTAAGTATTTAAAATTACCAAATAATTAAAAACTGAACACAATAAAAATCAAAATATTAAACAAATAAACCGCCCCAGGACATGCCCGACCCAAAGATACCCATCACACTGGCAGCATTACCGCGCTGCACGGCGAGTGAAATCTTTTGGATCAGGAACGCTCCGGAACGATTGTCAAAACCTCGGTCCCTCAAGCGTCGCCCAATGTCCTTGACAAACATCCTGCCCTGAGCACCCGAAATGCCCGGGGTCTCGACGGCCAAGGGAACAAACAGGTAGCTCCCCATCAGCTGCGCGTATTTTAGGCATTTCTGCCGCGCCGCCGACTCCGCTGCAGCCCCAGGTGTCACCATGGTGGAGCCAATGTGGGATGCCGCGAACGTGCACACACAAGTAGCATCCCACAAAAGGCAACGACCTCTCTCCCACGGTATCAAGATTATCAAACTGGCAAAATAGGAAGGGTCTCAGCATCTGCTGGGGGCAGTTCAAAAATTATATCAATGTGCTGCTCCCAGCGCTTATTTTCAGACCGTCCCTTACATTATAATATAATTAAACTAAAAACTAACATATATATTATTAAAATTAACAGAATGTAAACTTAACGTAATAAAGCAAATACATAGAATGGGTAGAAATAAATTACATAATACATTTAAAAAGTGGGAAATGATTTCATGTATGTCTAAGAAACAAGTATAATAAAAAATTAAAATAAAATACTGTGCGTGTGTAAAAAGTAAAAATAAAATAAAATATTGCTATCTTATTCTCAATAGGTTTTTGTAAATAGAAGCGGGATGTAGATAGAGGGGGGGATGCTAGAAATTTTGTTGCGATTTTAATGACTTTTTAAATTTAGTTTAAATGTGCTTGAAGACATACATATTTTCTCTTAGGGGTGGCGGCAAGGTATTCCATATTTTGGCGGTTTTGTAGAGAATCCACCTCGATTTTCTTTGCGGGATCACCTTCAAGTTCAGCAATATTGATCGGGTATAGTGTGTATGGGGGATATCTCTCTTCCATCTGATCTTCTCATACAGATATATTGGTTTTTTACGCTTGCAAATTTTTTGCGACGTGCAGTCCAAGTGAAGTTCTCGTCGTGCGGCCATTTTAAGAATACTCTTTTCATTTAAGAATGGCTTAATATGTGCCCTTCTTGGGACATTAAAACAAAAACGAGCGCAGGCATTTTGTACCCTTCGTATAAACTGTATCACAATAGTTAAATGGTGATAGAACCAGTAATTCTGCAAGAAGCATTCTTATATCTTCGCTTAAGTAGGGTCGTAAATTATATAGTATTTTTAGCTTGAAAAATGCATATCTAATCTTTTTATTTATATGGTCTGTATATATCTTAGTTCGCTGTCTATCGTCAAACCTTAACAACGTCAAACGTCAAGGTTAGCTGCCGCGTTTACTCTCAAAATAGGATTGTTATTTATTATAATATTATACTAATATGGGGCAGTCCTAAAGCGTAGATAAACTACATCTCTTTATGACTAGTCATAAGTCGAAGTAGGGATATGGCTAGTTAGACCTATCGCGATTTAGGTTAGAAAATAGGATCAACATGTCTGTGAATCTCTTTGTCTTCACAAAGAGATTCATAGACATGTTGATCTTTTGTGAAATAACGATGTAAGCGCGTAGATAATAGAGAGGAAATAGTTCATATTTGTTTTGTGAGGTAAGATCTTTTCTATATAACCTATTTGGATATATCTTCTTATTTGTATATTGTATGCTCAGATGAACGAAACTCTTACTTACTCTGTGGTACAAGATATATCAAAGTCTTATCTTCTGAGGTTATGTGATCCTACAACCTTCTGAGTAATTTCTGCATTATATCTCTTTCTGAAATTTACTCAGGCTGTGAATGTAGGTAATTCAGCAGAATTAAGAATCTAGGAACCGAGTACATAATGTGCCCTAAATGCGGACACACCTCAATAAATAAAAGTGAAGATCCATCATTAAATATTTTGTTCTTAGTTTAGGCATAGCGACTGATTGTATTGTTTGATTCCTTTTTGATACAACTGTAACAACTTTATGGATGACACCCACATGTTTATTTATCATAATTTATACCATAAATAACTCCAGATCAAGTGTCAATAAATAATCACAAATAAGTTTGCAATTGTAGGTTTAGGCAAAACGCGATTTAGGCTTATGAAACTTTATGCAGATTAAAATTTTGCTTTAATACGAGGAGAACTTGGTACTGCGGAATAGGGCTTTACGATCATTGACATTGAGCTAGTTTAGTATAACGTTTAGGCATAACGCAACTTATGCCCAGTTTCTGAAAGGAAAATTAGCCATGATATGTGCTGGATGCGTGGATATTGTGCCGGCCGTTCCCCGACGGATGACGTCATTGAGGCTGGCATGACGGGACCTTCGGCCGGCGCTGCGCTGACAGGATAGGAGAGGCCGTGGTGTCCGAGTTGGTCCACCGCACCGAGTCGCAGGCAGACGGCGAGTGTCAGAGTCGCTCGATCGAGCTAGGTGCATATGTGTCTCGACGGGATTGCGTGCAGCCAGTGTCCTGATTCTTTCTTTCTGGTTACGAGGAGACGAGCGCGCTCTGTTGGGCCATGGGCCGTGTCTGTGAGTTCGTCCCTCGTTTCGATGCAGATCACCTTGTCCCAAACCAAAGGTTGTCGAGTTGCTATTTAAAAGAACATTTTGCCTCGGAAGGGCTGGGGCCAGGCATTCCTGGCCTCGGCTAGACTTGTGACCTCTATCTACGTCACCAAGTGATGGGTTTTAAATTTTTATCATAGAGACCACCTGTGCTGTGAGCCGAGGACAGTTAAGCCGGAGGCGCCACGTGGAGATTTTACTGATCCTCAGACCACTATAAAATATACCTTACACAATAATAGAAGTGAGAATATGGCAACGTTCATGCATTGGTTCATCGTATTGGTTACATTTAAGTACATGGTTGTTTTCATACTTATTTTCCACTAGCATATAAAGATGTTTATCATAAACCCTCTTTACTGCGTACAAAAACCGCACGTTACGATCAGCATAATGTTAATCTACTTGGTAAAAACTCATTTCTTATCTGAAAAATTACACATTATGACCATAATGTGTAATTTTTCTACATATTATGATATTCAAATTTCGAACGCCGACGCCCGCCTGCGTGCTGCCCCTAGTTTGTCTGTAAAGTTGGTACTACTGAACAAGCTAAACAACTGCAGAGCCACAATGCCGGCCAAACATGCGGTTCCTGAACAAATCAAAGAGAGCTTATGATATGTGTGTAGATAAACTCGCCTTCGGCTCGGCATTATGTAGCGGTCACATAAACTACTAATAGGTATTTGTAAGAATAACAAAACATGACGTTATCTGTTCATGGGAGGCCAGTGCGCAGTATATATGTCAATGTTACGTAAATCAAAATAATTATTATTGTATCGTTACTGGCTATAACTTTGTGAACCTAGGTAAAGGATAACACACGGTTCCAAATGTATTTACATAGGTACTTGTGTATTCACATGTTGATTTTTGCTTTCCAGGTCGAAGGACCATGTTCGCGTTGCAAAATGGTGTGCATCGACCAGCAGACTGGTCAAAAAACAATCGAACCCCTTAGAACAATATCAGAACAATTTTCCGGGCAACTACGCTTCGGAATCTACTTGAGCTATGTAGGGCCAATCGACGGCTCTACCGACGTGGTATTAGAGACGAATGTTCCGGTTCACTCGGTCAGCGAAGACAGCATTAGCAGGTGATATACCGTGGAACGTTCTGTTGTTAAATTGTGGCTACATTAAGTAAAGTAGAGCTCAACCCTCGAGAAATGTTGTTAATCTACCTAACGCACGCTCTAGTATAAGTACGCTATCTTTACGCTTGCCTATTTATATCTCAACTCAAGGAATGGATGTATCATTCTGGAACAATCGCTTTAGTAGGCCATATCTATGCTGACTTATCTCCCTGTATATCTCGAATAAATTATTTTTGATTGATGGTTGTTGATCAAAAACTTCTCAACGGTTGTCTTAACTATCACATTCTAATCTGTAAAATATAATGATCGATCAGGCTATTCTGTACTGCCATAGCCTTGAAGTTGTGTTTTTCGCCTTCTCCAGAAAATGATAGCTGCCATTCTAATCAACCTATATTTTATACATAACTATAGTTAGTCCAATGGGCACGTGTTGTGTGTGTTTGGTTTGATAGCATCTGTGATAAAGACAATTTATTTAGTTAGATATTTTGTTTGTTATGCATACTAACACAATTTGTCTTAAGGTCAACTGGGCTAAACCCACAATAACTATTTTTATAGTTCGAGTAGCGTTGGTAAGTTGTTGAATACAGAATTAAATATGTATACTGCTAAATGTTAAACAACTAAGTCATGTTCATATTTACCGACATCAATGTAAGGTAAACAGGTAAACCTTCATAATAATGTGCAGCTTGATAATAGCAATGCGTGTATTAGTTTTATCGTACAATTTTAACATAATAAAGATTAATTACAAAGAAAGTTAACTCAGAAATAAATTGATATATTCTGAAGTTATTTTTACTAAAAAGTGGAGCCATTCTTAGAAGTAGCATTTTGCACCTGTCAACAGTAGAGACAGAGCTATGCGTCGGTCTCCCTTGTATTTCTGGGCGAAACAAGGAGATGATTGACTCCTAGCTCTTCCCCTGCTGTTGACAGATGTCAAATGCGACATCTAAGAATGGCTCCACTTTAGAATGAATTATTATGAGTATTCAATACTGATGAGACCTTTTACTTACAGGGTATATTTATAAAGACTGATGATCCTTTTATGCAATGTTGTGCCTTCTTCAAGTACCTAACCTCCCTGAATGTATTTACTGGGAACAGTTATAATTTGATCATACTTTCAAAGACTTCTCATGTTCCAAGTCTATTTTGTACTTGATGTCTTAATAATTTTGGTACTCCATTTACAGGTTCAAGGATTGGATGAACAAAGTTTTTATATGTTAGTCCATATTGCTATGCCACCACATACTGATGGTAGGTACCTACCTACATAATCATTAGACAAAATATTTTTACATTTTTTATGTAACTATTTGCTAGCTTTTAAGCCACTGTTTTTAAATGAATAACTTATATATAATCTATCTTCGAAATCATAATAATGTACAAACAAATATATAATTTATATATTATTTTCCAAATGTTTCTAAACAATATTATCTACCTATATTGTATTAGTTCAAATTAAATGAATCTTTTTGTTTTGTTAGTCCACTTATGTTAGGGTCCATTATATTTCTAGTAGTGAACCAAAACCAAACAAAAAATAGGCGAATATTCATAATACCTATGTACATATTGTTGTGATTTTGATCTAAGTTTTATTTTTACCTTGTGTTTGTTAAATTATTGCACCTGTAATTTTAAGTTGAAGTAATAAAGGTGTTCCTTAGATTATTGCACAGTCTATTGGTTGTTGACCTTTAATCTCCTTTGGTTCAGAGCCTTGTGCTACATCATTCACCACTTGTGCCAATTCTTCGTAACTTGGGAGAGCCATAGTCTGCAGTTTTGAGTATATCAGTTTATTATTTACGGCAACCTCAAAGGATCCTGAAAGGAAGACATGTTATTATAAGAAAGCATAAGAGTAGGTTATGAAAATTTGACAATATGTAGTTCCAACCACTATATAACCTAACCATCCTCATAAAAAATGGCAACAAATACATGTGATTGGTTATTCCATACATATATTGTGAGGGGTTAACCCTTAAATGCATATATTTTTATTTTGGAATGAAAAAAATGTCTTTTGCTACAGATGTATCGGTAGATTAAAGGAAAAATACTTAAAAAAATCATAGTTATAATTTTTTATATAAAAATGTAAATAAACATGTATGTTGCCAATTGGCAACAGTATGCGTTGCGAAGCAATCTAATACCATGGACAGTAAATAAAATGAAACAACTAAATAATGAGAGAAAGTAATGTATTTATGAATGAAAAGCAGCAAAACAATTTCTATCCTTAGTGTGACAAAGAGCTACTTTGCATTTGACGCATTCTGTCCTTGTGAACCCCTTGCACCCAGGAAATTTACATCTATTTTTGCTAGAGCAACGAACCTCGTCGTGTCCAACACCATCAGTCCTTATATCCTTTGGAGGAACATATTTCATGGGACCTCGACGTCTTTTGGCTTCCAACTCCTTCTCTACTGTACTACTAGATGGTCTGCCTCTTTTGTTTTCACTGCCTCCTTTAGCCCTATAGGAGCACAATGTCTCGGCTAAATCCGACCTATAGTCGCAAAGGCTCATGACTTTGCCATTTCCTCTTTTTTCGTTTGCCTTTTTGTACAGCACCCAAGAATTTATGACTGCCATATCAACTAGATGATAGTACAGACGAATGTACCATTTTCTGCTCTTTATCCGTATGCGATACCTTCCCAAAAAGCTATCCATTAGATCAACGCCGCCCATATGGGCATTGTAGTCCTTGATTACTTTTGGGCAGGGTATACTCACTTGTTTCCTCTGTTTTTTATCAAACCTGTTGACAGTTCCTGCAGGCTCTGATCCCACATATGTAGATGCTAGTGTCACTAGCTTATTGTCTTTCCAGCAAGTCACGGAAATGTCTACTCCTTCATAGTCAGCCACTTGTTCTTCGTATGACCCTCGCGCTATAGAATCTTTCATGAATTCTTTTTGTGTTGGCAGCTTACAGCTTTTACCTAATCGGTTTCTTTGGATCGTGCCTAGAGCATATATTCCGACACTGTGCAGGTAATGTAGCAATGGGATTGAGGTATAAAAGTTATCGAAATATATTATGTGATTTACTCTTCGTGGTATGCTGCGACACAATCTTACAACTGTATTTCCTACGACACCCAGATCCGGTTCATTTGGTAATCTCTCAGCATCTTGTTTTCCTGAATATATTTCAAAATTGTAGGCATAGCCAGCAAGTGAGCAAAGGACGAAAAGCTTGAACCCCCATTTGTGTGGCTTGTTAGGCAGATACTGCTTCATAAAATGTGCTACCTTAGTAGCACACATCTGCTCATCTAGGGACAATCTTTGATCTAATGGGGCCACGCTTGAGAATACCTCATTTAGGTGGTCAATCAAAGGTCTTATTTTATGAAGGCGGTCATGATCCGGATGCCCGACAGGCTTGTGTTGTGCGTTATCATTTAGATGAAGAACGGATCGTATTTTCTCAAACCTGTTCAAAGTCATTGTCTGCATTATATGAGAGAAACCGTACTTTGACCAATAAGCCCTGACACTAGGGTAATGGTATACAGACATATAAATGGTGATGCCAAGAAACTGACGAATTTCTGTTGCAGTAACGGGTGGGCAGTGAGAGACACCTTGCTGAACTATGTATAAATTAGTTTCTTGGACGATCTTCGTTATGATTTCGTCATTCATAAGCAATGAAAAAAATTGGAACGGTGTTTCAAGTTGTGCTACTTCAGCTGGCAGCTCAGCATTACCTAAAAACTTGACACGGTCTTCATCCCACACTAAGTTTCGTTTTTTCCATACAAGTTCTCGACTTCTTGCCCTCCATGCTAAAATACCAACAAGATCTGTCACTTGTCGCGCTACGGAAGGCCCAGGCACTGGTGAAGATTCATCTATTGCTTGTGCAGGCAAGGAGTCTTCAGTGGCGCTTACCAAGGGAGGATCAAAATCTTCATCGTTGTCTTCCTCTGCCAAACGCTCCGCCTCTAACTCTTCCAATAACATGCGATTACTTGGATAGTAATCAATGGAGTTATCATCACTGATTTCTTCATCTTCTGATACGTCACCATTTTCTAAGGCAAGCAGCATAGATTCGATGTCTCTGTCCTTCATTCTCTCAGCCATACTAAAAAAGACAAATAACTGTCTAAAGAACACCTCCACCAGAAGTTGAGAAAGTATAGGTACACAAAGTAAGAAAAATAAAAGGCCTCAACGCATAATGTAGACAAATGGCAACAATCCGAATCCGCAAAATTACGAAAGCAAGCAAGTAATTATTTTTTATTTTAGCATAATATCTCAAAACTCACCTGTTTTCCGATACGAAAACAATTTTTTTATATCCAAAACACTGCTATAATCACCAAGAAAATCTAAATCGAAACTAAGGAAATGAAAATCCGACGAAGTACGACGACTGCCATTCAATATGAGAAAAAATGCAAATTTACCGCCAAAATATACACATGACAGTTATTTTTTTTTGTTGCCAGACCATTGATAAGATGTTTCCACCTGAGACACGTTCAGAAACTAGCACGAATTTTGTTTCACACTGTCAAAACCGCTATGTAGATAATTGGCAACAATATGCATTTAAGGGTTAAAGCAGAGAGGTGTATATTGTTTACCAATAAAAGTTTTGATTCCCAAATAAGCTAATTTAGTGCCTCCACATAGTTTCACAGAACCATATTGGTTGCTATAGTTAACTTTCTGTCTGAATACTATTAATATATTATACAATAAAGTTAGGTTGTGATTGCTAACCAATTTATGTATAACCTCGCGCTGAGTGGAGCGAGGCAACCCCAGGTAGGTAAGTATAAAACAAAGTGTAAAATTTTGTGAACATTTAGTTAGGTTTGGGATGATAATATATTTTGGGTTATAACTTTTTACTGAATTTGGTAAACAGTTGAACATACGCCATAATAAATCGAAGGCCATATAGGTACTCAAGGCTATAAAAAAAGTTTTAAAATAATCTCATAACCCACCTTGTCTCCCTCGTTTACATTCTATTACAGCGTTTGGTGTTCCATTTTGAATAGTTTTTGCAAGCGCTAAACAATGCTTACTATAATCACAGGCACCACTGAAAGATTTAAAGCATAGTTAGGTCTCTGGTAAGCCTAATAATAATAATAAAGGTATGCCTACCTACTAATGAATTTTGAGGAAGCGAGACATATATATGCCAGGATCGTAGCAAGTGGAGGTCTTTAGTCTGCCTAACCCTCTTCCGGCAGAAGGCATGAGCATATTATGAAGGCTGTTACCTATTTTGAATAGGCATGAACAAATTAAAGAAGTTGATGAAGATATAATTCTAGGTAGTTAGGCAGGTAAATAATAAAATAGTAAGTGGCTGTTGCCGAAAAGGAGTAAACGATTTGAAAAAACAGAAGTCGAGGTTTCAATCTAAAATCTTGTGCTGGACGGATTGCGTGGAGGGAAATCCCTACCAGTATTCGACGTAGACTTTAGGACCCTCGCATTCCGACATTGTATTACGTAAACCTTACATAATAACCATATAATAATGAAAATACGATCGTAAGATTTTTGCGCAGAAAAATAGCCTGATAGCTAACAAAACAATAACAATAAATTATGACGTTTAGCAGCAATCAGCTGAGATATGCGTTCAAAAGTTCACTGCACTGCAAAGCAACGGTCCTCTTATACTGTGCGGTTAAATTGGTATTGTTTAAATTAAAATATATACCCACCTATTTATTTTAAAGTTTTACGACCACAACGCGTACGATTGATACAGTTTGAATCTTGATAAAGTGTACATATCGAACAGGGTTGAAAAGGTTTTTTTTTGCTGTAGATATTAACATATTTTTTGCCTCCTCTCAACATTGGACCACTTTGGCAGAAGAAAGAAGGGCGTAGAAAGTCCCACAGATGGATTTATAGATCTCTTAAAAATTTGTTGTGTTTAAGTACATAATACAATTCTTATCATATTATTTTTTTCATATTAATTAAGCATTAATAAATAATTACAATATTATTACCAGCAAGTTCTGTGTTGAGTTAGATTAACCCCATACAGTCCCGTCATTTATGTAATCTTGAACATAATAATAACCCTTTTTTGACAAATTCGGTTTTACATGGTTTTTAGGGTTCCGTACCCAAAGGGTAAAAACGGAACCCTATTACTAAGACTCCGCTGTCTGTCTGTCTCCGCTTTGTGGCTGTACCTCATGAACCGTGATAGTTAAACAGTTGAAATTTTCACAGATGATGTATTTCTGCTGCCGCTGTGACAAAAAATACTAAAAAACAGAATAAAATATATATTTAAGGGGGCTCCCATACAACAATTATTTCAATATCATATACAAACTTATGAATGCGTCTAGTTACTTAAATGGAGTGTAAAAGTAGCCGCACCAATAACTTTGTGAACATCATTTTGCTATGTAAAATCCAAATTATTCACTCCACATCATCCCTACCATTGTGCGGTGGTACTGAACCCTTTGTGCGCGAGTTCCAATTGCACTTGACCGGTTTTTTAATTGCTAAAATGGCAATTTAAAAATACTCAGAGATATCTTGTTGTAGAGAATGCACTGACCCTTGATATAATATTGCTAAGCTTCGTGAGTCTAAGCCGAGGCGCAACTAGTCTGTGATTATTTCTTACTTTAACATTATAGCTATCGCTAAGTTTGGAAAATGTTGTAAGGTTCTTGCGTACATACACCATAGGACATGACATTATGAAAGTAACTAAAATATACTAGCCTAGATGTAGCCACATCAGTGTTTTGTCTGATGTTCCAAACAGAATAAGCCGCAGAACTTAATTTACCAGCTAATTCATCTATGTGGGGTCCCCACTGCTATTTGCTACCAATTGTTATTCCAAGAAACTTCGTATCATTTACTAATTTTAACGTGTTGCCGTTTAACATTAAACTGGTCTCAACTTGCTTGACATTTGGAAGTGAGGATTTGATACACTTGGTTTTACCAGCGTTTAACAATAAATTATTAACTGCGAACCAATTCAAGGTAAAAGACAATACACCATTACCATCGATACAATCTTCTTTTTGTCTTTAAATTTTGAAGACCATTGAAGTATCATCAGCAAACAACACCATGTTAGTCAATTTCTCCACCACGAAAGGCAGCTCGTTAATATATACCAGGAATAAGAAAGGTCCTAATATAACCTTGTGGAACGCCAGTTTTTACACCCGTTCCATCAGATTTAACGCCGTTGACTTCTGCCTTTTGAATTATATTGCTTAGGTATGATCTAATTAGGTCCATCGCTTTTTTTCTAACTTCGTAAAGATGTAATCTCATTATTAGCGTATCATGATCAACACAATCAAATGCCTTCACCAGATCGCAAAAAACACCGATAGCATCCTGTGCGGCCTCCCATGCAGAATAAACATGAGATATAAAGTTAATACCTGCATCCATAGTCGATTTACCCCCAGTGAAACCGTATTGTTTGGCGTGGAGTTGTTTTGTACAGTTGAAGTGTGAAGAGCATTTGATTGAGTATAATCTTTTCGAAAATTTTACTTGCTGCTTACTAATGCTGGAAGAACAGTTATTGGTCTGATATTTGAAGGGTCACCATTGTCTCCCGACTTAAACAGAGGTATCAGTTTACTGTGTTTCATGAGGTCTGGGAAAGCTACATTGTCAACAATTTATTTCGACATTTTATTACATAAAAACCCCTAAATTTTAATAGGTATGTAGGTAGCCATTATTTTTTCGTTTGTTTTGTAAAAACTGCAATAAACATATATAACTTCGATATTAAAGTGTGTCGGGTTAAATTTAACTGGATAGTGATGATGATGATGAAGGATAGGCGATACTGCCAGTAACAAATAGTCGCTAAAAAGTGTCTTCGGCTAATGGATTCTGTCCTCTGACAGACAAGAGATAGTCTTTATTTGCTAACTATGTCAAATATAACTTGCTATTGATTTATCATTAGGTTGTATACATGACGCTGTCATAAATATTATGACATAGGTTCCTTGTGTAGATTTAGTAGTTATACTGTCGACCCGAATGGCCGTGTCGGCAGTGACCCGGCTGAGAACGGATGTTACAAACATCCGTTCTCAACCATGACTAGGGTACACCCTAGTCATGGTTGTTTATCTATCTAAGTATAATATTTATCTATATACATAGTCAGGTCATAAGTTCTGTCACATGTGCAATATGAAATAATTTAGACATGTTTATTATTTATGTAAACATTTATATAGCAAAATGAACTTAGTAAAACATAGATTCTTATGGTAATAAAGTTTATTCAAAATGACCCCCGCGATTTTGAATACAGGCCTTTATTCTGTGCGGCCAGTCGTCTATCGCAGCACGAACGAGGTCCATGTCAATATCGGCGGCTGCCTTAATCAAGGATGCCTTGAGTGACTCCAAATCAGGATGAGGCTTTGAGCAGGCCTTTTCCTCCAAGTGTTGCCATATCTTGTAATCTAACGAACTCAAATCTGGACTGGAGAAGGGCCAGTCTTCGTGCCGGATGAAGTCGATTTCACGCGCCGCCAGCCAGTCTTGTGTGCTTTTCGCTCTATGAGCTGGCGCAGAATCTTGTTGGAATACCCAGTGCCTGTTATTAAACATGGTATGAGAAACAGGTTCCACAAGGTTCTTGAGGACTGTATTTTGATACACAACTGCATTAGTTTTTACGCCTTTCTCACAAAAATGTACCTCAGTTAAGCCCCAATAAGAGACTCCAAACCAAACCATGAGCGAGGATGGAAAATGACCTCGTTGGACACGCGGAATACGGTTGCTCGCTTCTTCACTGCTGTGTGCGTACACCTTATGATTTTGTTTGTTGTAGCTGTACGACGACCAGAATGGCCGAGTCGGCAGTGACGCTGCCTACGAAGCCAAGGGTCCCGGGTTCGAGTCCCGGTGGGGGCAAATATTTGTTTGATGAGAACGGAGTTTGTACCCTAGTCATGATTGTTTATCTATCTAAGGATAATATTTATCTATATACGTATTTGTATCGTTGTCTAGTACCCAAGATATAGGGAATCCTAGTTTGAGGCTAGATCAATGTGTGTAAATAGTGTTTAAAACAAAAAAAAAGCTCTCTTCCACGGTGAAAATTTTTTCATCCGAAAAAAGAATTTCCCGATGCTTTTTTCCCGCGTACCGCTTCAACAAAGCGCGGCATCTCTTCAGTCTCAGGTCCATTAAACGAGCGTCCAAACGATGTCCTGTTTTTCTTCGATATGCCCTAAGCCCTAAGTCTTCATTTAACACCCTTTTCACCTTGGTCCTGCTTAACCCCATCTGAAGGGCCAACAGTTTCTGCTTACGTATGGGATTTCTTTGAATTCGCGCCTTCACAGCTTTTATCACTGCTGGAGTCCTGGACCTGTCATCTACACTAGAGTCTTCATTGTATCGTTTTATGGTACGATAAACGAATCTTTTGGTTTTCAAATTTTTCAGTAGGTAAGTCGAAAATCTGAATTGGCGCGTAACCGCAACGTTGCACGCAATAACTGCGACACGGTCTTCTTTAAGTGTCCACTCCATATTTAAAAATGAGGAAAATTCTAAAAAGTACACATTTTTATTTTCATGAAAAATTCGAAATTCGAATTCAATAAACTTTTTTGTGGCCAGCGTTCTAAATTCAAAAGTGACCTGACTGTGTAAGTATGTGTATCGTTGTCTAGTACCCAAGATACAGGGAATCCTAGTTTGGGGCTAGATCAATGTGTGTAAATGGTGTCCAAGGTATTATACTGATATTGATATTGACATGGCAAAACAAAGTACAAAGATACTGGTGTATCAAATTTTTGCCTATTCCGACAAATGGAGCACTAAAATTTTGTAATTTTTCAAGGATCAGTGCATTATCTATAACATCAAGATACCTCTGGATATTTTAAATTGCTATTTGGCAATTTAAAACCAATGCAAAAACGTCTTTTTCTAAAAAGGGATTTTACAATGTTCAAGATGACATAATTGACAAGACTGTATTAGATGAAAATGAAATGAAAAATTATTTATTTAAAACAGCACACAGTTATAGTATGTAGGTACAATTCAACATTATAGGTAAGTACATTATTTCTTAAATAATATACTATTATGTTAGCTATTTTGCCGGAATTTACAGTTTGTATTACTTTCGGTCCTCACACTAGGCAAGCCTGTATCGTGAGTGACCATTTTACGATTTCTAGCATATTTTGCCATCACTTGGAGAAAGTTTTAGATAGCTAGCTAGCTAGATTAGCTTTAACAATTTTGGTTTATAATATAATCTACAGTAAGTTAAATATGAATCTTATTTACTTATTTTATTTTAAGTAATAAAAGTTAATTATTATATTGAATAGGGATATAATACTTATATTTAAGAAAGGCGTTTAAAGAGTTGTTCCGTTTTCTCATTCGAAAAGGTTTTCAGAAGTTTCGTGATTACAATTCTACTTTCGTGGATTGACAGTGACCCAGAATTTCCTAAATTTCCTAACTTCCTGTGTATACCGTTGTAGACCAACAGCGCCGCCGCATCCCCAAAGCGGCGAGCAAAGTTAGTGCAAGTACGTGGTGCCGGGGCCCTGTAAGTTCGACGCGAACACATGTGGGCATAATTATTAGAAAGTATGACTATTTTGTGAGCTGATAGGCTGACTTTTAATAGATATAGCTGGCGCACGGTTAGAACTTCAGCTTCAGCTTCAGGTCATTTGTGGCATATCTAAAGGGCCTCCGTAACATTGATTTCAGAACGGAGCGTTGCGCCCTCTCTACACTTAGCATTACAGCAGATATAAGAGTTAATCTAAATCAAGACAGAACTCGCTGTCAATAATATATTTATAAACTAGCATCGAAACCCGGCGTTGCTCGGGTTAAAATACATCGCAAGTTTAATGATATATAAAATATTTTATCTACACACTCATCATAAACCCTCTTTACTGCGTACAAAAACCGCAAGTTACGATCAACATAATGTTAAACTACTTGGTAAAAATTCATTTCTTATTTGAAAAATTACACATTATGACCATAATGTGTAGTTTTTCTACATATTATGACATTCAAATTTCGAACGCCGACGTCCGTCTGTGAAGTTGGTACTACAGAACAAGCTAAACAACTCAATGCCACAATGCCGGTCTAACATGCGGTTCCTGAACACATCAAAGAGAGCTTATGATATGTGTGTAGATAAACTAGTGTATGTAACTGTACGTAATTAGGCATTAAAACTCTCAAGTGATTTTTAATGCCCTCCATTATGTATCAGTCACATAAAGTACTATAAGGATCCACTTTTTAACGTAGATAATATAGATTTTTGTCTTAGATATTGAGACCTACCCCCGGTTTCTTGGGCGCTGATCAATGTTAACAATTTGGTTAAACTGATTAGAGTTAATCACGTTCCGATATTATTCAAAATAGGGGCACGTGATAGGCTAAATTCAGTTGAACCAATTTGTTAAGTTTAATCATTGCTCAGGAAATCGGCCTTTAGTCGACCATTAAACATGCTGTGTATAGAAAGTATATCAAATTAATTAATTAATTTAAATAATTATAAGTTAAAATAAGAAACACCTTAGTAGATCGAAAAGTTATATTTTATTTACACATTTTTTTACATATTATATAAAACATATAACATATGACAAATACATATTACATATATTATATTATACATTAACACTTTTATTTTTCATTTATTTTTACAATTCTTGTTTATAGACTACATTACTAGTATAGTATTATAATATCTGTGACTACATTTATAGTTTAATTGTCCGGACTGTAAATGAACAAACGAGGTGATCCTACTCGTAAGCATGCATGCAACGTATAATTGGCCGTGTGCAAAGCATGGTTCCTTTAAGTCAACGCCAGGGTATTGGAATGTTTGGCACTATTAAACCTACGAAAAGTCACTGAATTTCGGTTTATATACCCATAACACATCGAAATTTCTTGTACCAGATCACTCTAGAATATTCAAATACTTAGTTTGTTCTTTTTCATTTGTCAAAATCACTTTGATTTGTTTACCAACTGCTCACTGTCAACTTCAATTGATCTTTACTCGACTGCAAATACGATCAAATTGACGAAAAGTCACTGAATTTCGGTTTATATACCATAACACATCGAAATTTCTAGTACCAGATCACTCTATAATATTCAAATAGTTTGTTCTTTTTCATTTGTCGAATTCACTTTGATTTGTTTACCAACTGTTCACTGTCAACTTCAATCGATCTTTACTCGACTGCAAACACGATCAAACTGACGAAAAGTCACTGAATTTCGGTTTATATACCATAACACATCAAAATTTCTAGTACCATAACACTCTAGAATATTCAAAAAGTTTGTTTTTTTATTTGTCAAAATTATTCCCGAAAATGACATACCACGTTGTACCTTTATGAAATTTCTTAATAATAATAGATCGTTCTAGAATATTCTGGAATATTTGGACAATTTTTTTATATTTATTTAGAAAATTCTAGAAATGTTTGATAATTTATTGCGGACATTTGGAACTTTCCAGATCATTCCAGACATTACTAGATCTTTCTGGAATATTCCGTAACGATTTAAACAGTTGCACACAATTTGGAACTTTACTTAGAACCTTCTAAAACATTCTAGATCGATTGTAACAGTTGCACACATTCTGGAGTTTTCTGGATCATTTCAGAAATTTTTAGAACTTTCCAAAAGGTCTCATAAGTTAGAAAAGGACAGTTTTTTTTCACATTTTCGCCACCCAGATCCACCCACTTCCACCCACCGCATCCAAACTCCCTTACTTTCAGCAGGAGACCAAGGGGTATTTACCACCACAACGGGAAGTTGATAGGAGTTGGTGGTGATAGCGAAAACCCTGTCTTTACGTACGCACATTAGCATTATACATATGTATATAATATATATATATATAAATATAGATATATATATAAATATAGATATTCCTGCATATTATGTATGATAATTAATCTTGTAATATTTGCATTTTATTTATTTATTTATTTATTATTATTATAAGTTAATCTCAAACAATTTTTAAAAGAGGTTTATAAATCAACCTGTGGGAGGAACTGCCTCCTCTCGTCATTGTAGAGAAGAGGCAAAAAAAGGGCGTTTATTAAGTATATGTAAATATCTATACTTTTTTAATATTTTTTTGTCGATAATATTTGAACCTCTTTAACACTAATCCATATGTGCACTTTATAAAGACTTATACTATTTAAAATATAGATATAAATATATAAAACATAAATATATGTATACATACAAACAAATATAATTACAGATCTGCTACGACAGATATTGCTGCTTTCAGGTAAAAATGTTTACACTATTTTTTGAATAAGTGTCCTCTACCCAAAAATACCACTCTTATCATGCGCGGGACTTGAAAAAAAAGACACTTCATTGAAGCTGATGCCTACTACCAATTTTTTCGTTAGCGTGATCCTTAAGCGCTTTATGTTATAGGTGCCTATGTAATTTTTCGTTTAGTTTTGTGTTCTCTGTCCATAATTATTACCACACTCATCGTGCGTGAAAGACTTTAAAAAATATATAATGCGTAGTAGCTAATCTTTACCTATCTTAGAGAAATCCCTCCTCTTTAACAAGTGACAAGGTACTAACAAAGCAAATACTTTGAGTAAAATAATGTATAAATACTAGAGACGCTAGCTCGAGCAAAATATGTGCCCGGCCTCTTGACAAGAGTGGGCGTGTCAGTTGTCAAAGATAAAAAACTTTGCGCTCAGATGCGACATGCCGAAGACGTACAGTCGCCTTTGCCCAAAAGTATACCTAGCGAGTGAATCCTGCATATACTGATTGCATACTTTTAAGCGCAGGCGACCTATAATGTGTATTTGGGAATAAAATAAAAGAGAATATGCACATATCCAATATTTTAATGGTTTTTTTTTTAATTGGTTGCAATGTTGTTCGTCAGTTTAATAAATAAATTGACAGTTCTTTAAATTTTCGTCAGATGATAATTATCATTAATTCAAATAGAAAACATGGCTGTCGCTTTGTTGATTTTTGTAATTCACAAAATATTATTGAATATGCGTATTTTTCTGAAAATAGGTTTATTTATATGAAAATTTATTCCTCGGCTTTTTTGGTCTGTACGAAGTAGTTTTTATAGTAGCGCAGAGCACATGACGGCATTATTTAGTTTCTTACTCTCGTATCAAAAGCGTCACGGCTCGGCAAGCGCTTGGCACAGACTGAATTAGTGTTGAGTGAATTCACTCTACTTATAGCTACAAGAAAGTCTGTTTACGCGCCTACTCTAGTATTTATACATTATTACTCAAAGAGCAAATATCAATTAAGTAGTTACGATAAAAAGCATTTAACCCTTTTGTGACTTTTAATTAGCTGACCACTTTTTAGGAAATGAACCATTAAGGCGACGTGAGTTCAGCGCTTGACTGCTTTCGAGGGGGTGAGGTGCGGGGCCTGAGGGGAGCAGGTGCGGGGTTGCCTCGCTTGCAAGCGCGCGAAATATTTATCTTTGCGCGCTCGCTGCTGAGATGCTACAGTATAGCTACTAGCAGTAACAACACCCGTCAGTACAACGACGACGACGGTGCTTTGAAATAAAGATAATATAATAAAGATAAATAAATAAATATGGAAAATTATACAGGGTGTTTTGGGGAGAGTGTAGGTATTTTGCAGATGGACAGGGTCGGTCCATACGATCATTTTATATCCTTTAGTTTTTAAGTTATGGGTTAAAGACTGATTTTATCAAATCTTTACACTTTTTGGATTAGCAAGCTAAAAAATAAACACAGTTTCAGAATAAATACAATTTTATTTTATTCATCGATTTAAACACGTAACACACGATTAATTAAAAGTCTTAAAACTATCCCGATATCAAAAACAATCAAATTTTGGTCAAAAGAAAAAAAAACAAAAGACAAATCTTAGTGACTTTTATCATTTCAATGTGTATTTAAAAAAAAATTGTTGGTGAAAAATTATTAAAATTTCTAAAAAAAATGCTTATCTTTTCCCCTTTTTATTGATGTATCAAATAACAAACTACGTCTCAAATTCACGGAGATATGAGACTTTACATGCAGGGATACCTCAAACCGGACTCGCCTCAGGTAACAAAGTTGCAATAATAATACCTGCTAGGTATTATTATTGCAACGGTACTCAGCAGTAGAAAGGTAACTAACATTTCACAAATTCCGCAGAGATATCAGTCACATCTTGTTATTAAATTTGGTGTTCAAAATGGCTTCCGGCATTTCGAAGACAAGCTCGCGCACGTCGTCTGACTTCTGTAGTTGTTATGCCTAATGTAATAAAAAATATGTTATGTCTATTAATCTTCGGCCCATACTGATTTCACTCATACAATTTCCATGTTCTTCTTCTATTATTAATGATTCATCTTTCTGGCTCTTAAAACAAATATTTATCAAGTGTAAGTATTTTTCACAGTTAACAGTTAAACAATACAAAAATCATTTTCCAGATATCAGAATCAGTATCGCTGGCTGATCTGAAATCAATGGCTGAAAATCAAAGAAAATCTACGAGTTTTTCTCCAAAAAAATGATTTTATTACTACTTGAACGGATTATATTGTGATATCTTAAATACTCATCAGCTTTGGATTTTTTTGAGTATCTTACCGTGTTTTTTCAACACGATTGACCTCCTATGTCAAAAGATATTATAAAATTTTCAAATAGAGGTCACAGTGCCCGAACAAAACACTTTGAAGTCCGATAAAAAAAAGTTTTTTTTTTATTATTTTAAATATCATTTTAGTCGATAAAATAAGCTAAAATGTATCGTATATTCTTATGTGCACTTTTGAAGAATCAACCTGTATATATTATATTGTTGAGTTTATTCTTACGGTGTCGGTGAAATTGTATCAAACTGCACCAAAGGCTGAATATTTTCATCCAATGAACTGTCGCATCTGAAATAAAGTTGAAAACAATACTATATATCTGTAGAAGTAATACAATTGTAATCGACCCATGTATATACGAAATACCAAAATAACACACAGTATATCCACATTAATTTAATTTTGTTATGTCTATACTTACGGTGTCGGCGACACTGTGCGCAGCTGCACCAAAGGCGACCTTTTTTGTCCGTACAGTCCATAATAGATGAACTTTCGCATCTGAAATAAAATTGAAGACTTCATATTTCTAAAATTGACTATGAAATTGACGTGAACAGTTTCCACACTGATAACAGAAATTCCCTGCACGATAAACTCAAATAATATTGAACGACTTTACAGATAATTAGCCAAGGAACATTTATGTTTCTCGCATGAAAAATAAAATACCGTAGTTGTTCTACTGATATTTTCTTATACTGTGTTTATTTCCCGGTGCAGGCGAGTCCCGTATCGTGTTATAGTGCCGTCCCTCTCGGCCTCCTGTCAAACTATATTTGGTTGAGCGGGATGGCACTGTCACTATAGAACGATCGAAATTCGAACATCGGAGTAGTTCTGGGTTTGGACATCCACACAAGATATTCGCTTCTAACTATGATTATTTTACATTGTTCTGGAATATACTAATTAATTAACGGTAAAAGGGGGCTAATTGGAACTGCAGAGATTTGGCTGCGTTTTCTATTAGTTTCAATTAGCCCCTCAATTCCAATTAGCCCTCTTTTATATTTTTCTTTAAAAAATTATTCAAAATATTATAATTGCCACTTACTGATTTGATGTTGTCGAAGTTATAGATATTTCCTTGTCATTTTCTTTATTGTGGCCCGACCAACTAAAACAGCGAAACGTAATATTATTGCTTATTGACAACACAGAAATAATTACATTGTTTATCGTATTGCCTTGACAATAAAAATGTACATTGCCTACCATTCGGAATTGCATTACAATTACCGTGACGAAGTCTTGAACGTTTCCTTTTATTTTTTTTTGTTACCCATTTTTATGAAACGACGCGCGGCTGCACAGCGCAGCGACACAGGTCAAACCTAGAACGCAGCTCGCGGAGCACCAATTAAATGTACTGTGGCTGAGAGCGATCGAAGGCCGCGGGAGTGCGCGGCCGCAAATCGCTGTTTTTTTTTATTACTTAATTAAAATTATTGTATTTTATAAAGTAATAGCTGATTACGCTCGTAATTCATACTATGCAAATTTTGGCATAATTTTCGTTTCAAAAGATGATTGAATTGAATAGTTGTATTTTTTAAACAGTGCAATTTTGAGTCGTGTTCGCTATTTTATTCTATCGAGCCAAAAGTGCTTAATCGTGTTTTGAATAGCTGTTGACCCTGCAGAAAGGTCTTAAGATTTCTATGTAAAATTTCTGGAAACCAAACTGAAGTTGTTCAATTATATATAAATTTTCAAGTAAGCGAATTCCTGAACTCACGTCGCCTTAATAGGAACAACTTTTGCTTATGAACTTATGTTCCAGAGTGGTTTTTTTTTTCGTAGGTTATCCATAAAAAATGCGATCAGCTCTTCTGATGAATTATTTTAATTCATAAAGGGGATTTACACGATCAGTTCTACCGCATGGGATAAGTGTGAGTTCACCTTTAAGGTGATAGATAGGTACAAAAAAATGGGATTATTTTCGAATCCATTTACTCCACTGCAAAGTTATCTACAGATTTGATTTTTGGGTTAACGTTTATTGAGTATTTGATAAAGATTCTCACTGAAGGAAAACGCGGTTGGATGAAATTTTCTTGATATAATTTAATCGCGAAAGACCTAAATTTTTAATTTTTTCCTGTATGTAATTTTGAAATCCTAACTAATTTAACTGTGGAATTGCATAAAAAATGTAGATATTACGTATTCGTAAACTTTCCTTGAAATCTCTTTGGCAAAATAGCGTCGTTTATTTTTAAACAATTTTTATGTGGTTTGGCGCTACGTCATTTTAATGTTAGTCGAGCGCTTGGTTGGAGTGTAGATAAGGGGGCGCCAAGGAAAAAAAAACTTAGATTTTTTTTTGCGTTTAGATAGCCTGGGGGCTTCCGCCCCCTTATCGACACTCTGACCAACTTTTTCATACACCCAAGTGAGAGACAAACCTATGCGCAGTATATAGCTCTGTCCCTCACTTTCCTACATTACCTACCGATAGTACTGGTGGAAATTGGGAGTATTAAAATAGCCTGGGTCTACTAGTCTTTACGTTTTTGCAATGCGATAGCGGTCACTGACGCGACTTATACCACAGAATACTTAATCTCATACTACGATCCTCAGCATACAGGATAATCATGGTAACGATCGGCGACCTCTACCACGATATGCTAAGCGACGGTAATTTCGTACGTTTAACGCAACAAGTAAGTATCGCTAACCCGTGAGCACACGCCCAGCAAAAAAATGCTTCCTAGACGATTTCTGATTCTGAAATTTCGCGGACATTTACCGGGCCTGTTGGATAATTATTTCATACACCAGAAATCGTCTAGGAATCAACTTTTTGATGGGCGTATGCTCACCGCTAATCCAATCACGAGCGTACAGTGGTTGACAGGACTCGACTATAAAATACTCATTTAACATACACACAATAACTACATACCTGCGCTCCCATTCTTAGGTAGTTTTTCAATTCTATCGGTTCCAAAGAATTTTGAATCCTCTGCGAGAGGCTATCGCGTAATAATAGGTACTCCTTGACCCACATTCTTCTTTCTTTTCTCACTTTTTTTTTACTCTTGGTAATTGCGATTACTGCTGCAGCGAGGATGGCTTTTTTATGCTTCGATAATGTGGGTGCCGTGACGTCAGATTCACTTGGCGATTGCGTGCGATATGGATGGATGGACTGGGGCCCTGTCGCCGCAGCCATTGCAACGCCGCCGGATCGGTCGCCGCAGCCATCGCAACGGTCGCCCGATCGGTCGCCGCGTAACGCAGCGGTCGCCGGATCGGCCGCCGCTGCGATGGCAATGGCTAGAATACTCCGCCCTCTTCGCCATCCCAGAATATCCAATTAGGCTAGCTAATAATAATAATAATACCTTGGACATCATCTTTACACACATTGATCTAGCCCCAAACTAGGATTCCCTGTATCATGGGTACTAGACAACGATACACATACTTATATAGATAAATATTATACTCAGATAGATAAACAGCCATGACTAGTTTACAAACATTCGTTCTCATCAAACAAATATTTGCCCCCACCGGGACTCGAACCCGGGACTCCTGGTTTCGTATGCAGCGTCACTGCCGACTCGGCCATTCGGGTCGTCAGCTATTTTGTAATACCGTGAATTACCGTGGAAGATATGATAATTTGTTCTTATGTTGGCGTCATATATTCTACCTTCCTATGACACTTGAGATAACTTCGATTCTAACGATACGTAAATACCTAAGTCTAAATCGGTTTGGTAATTTAGTAAAAATCGTGGGTTAAAGAAGCTCACTCAGATATACATATACATACCTTACATTTTATACTCGTACATGCAATCTGAAAACATTAAAATGGAAAAAAAGTTTTCATAGGTAGTTATTACGTTGACAATAGTACATTACGACGCGTGACTTGAAATTCGATACGCAAGTGCGATCACTTCGGGAGCCCGATGCAAACTAACTGAAACTGAACGTTAGCTAGCCAACGTGTAGGCAGATGCGACCACAGAATACATTATATATGGGATAATGCGACGACCGATGATACAACCAATACGTATTCGCCACAGCTGTGGAGAATGAGTTGGCCAATTTCAAGAACCGGCAAATTTTTGAGCCTGCCAATGACATTTTATGTTTACCTAAAAGGTTGGTAATGCGAGTTTAGGCTAAGGATATACAACCAGGCACGGAGTGGAAGGATTTTCATACAGTAGAAGGACTAGGACCCAGTAAGCCGCAGCCAACGCATCGGCCGCCGGATCAGCCGCCGCAGAAAGCAACGGTCGCCCGAGCTGTCGCCGCAGAACGCAACAGGATCATTCACACAGCGGTACCTACTTACTACCTAGTAACGGCCGCCGGATCAGCCACCCGATGGGTCTTTACACTACTCTTGCCATCGCAGCGGCGACCGATTCGACGTCGCATCGGCCGCCGTTGCGTTCTGCGGCGACAGCTCGGGCGACCGTTGCTTTCTGCGGCGGCTGATCCGGCGGCCGATGCGTTGGCTGCAGCTTACAAGGTCCTAGTCCTGCAACTGTCAAAACTCCTTATAGTGGGTGCCCGGTTGCATATCCTTAAGCTTAAGGCTCATTCTCATTCATAAGTTTCGATAACTTCAGAAGTTATGATCAAAAAATGCCAAAAATTATCTTTCCTTCCCCCCCCCTCCCCTTATCTCCGAAACTACAGACTCTAAAATAATGAAAAAAGTACAGAATATATAACTTAAGCCAAAGATTACAGGAAAAATTACCCGGAATTGCCAAGGTTTTTTTCTATCTGTTTACCACATACAAACTTATGAATGAATCTGGTTACGTACATGGAGTATGAAAGTAGCCGCACTAATAACTTTGTTAACAACATTTTGCTATCTAAAATACATAATGCCCTCTAGAGGCCGCTATATTAACTTAAGTGTGAAGTCACATAGCCTGTGAACAATAAATATGCTTCTAATGATTACTTATTTGTCCAATTCTTCACTCCACACCATCCCTACCATTGTACGGGGGTACGAAATCCTTCGCGCGCGAGTTCGACTCGCACTTGACTGGTTTTCCATAATGTTTTCAGGGTACGTACATACTTGTACGTACCCTGAAATGGGGTACGTACATGTATGTAATGGGTGTGTAATAATGAGGTACGGGTAGGTAGGTACATGTATGTCGTAAAAGTATGAGTACACATAAATCTGAGTGAGATTCTTTAACATCCACGATTTTTTCTAAACTACTAAACCGATTTAGACGTACCCTGGTATTTATGTATCGTTAGAATCGAAGTTATCCCAAGTATTCCCAAGTGTCATAGGATGGTATAAATATGACGTCATCATAAGAACAATATAGCAGATTCTGTTATGCTACATTGAGTGACAAAGAAAAAAAAAACTTCTAATCTCTTATCAAGTGGAGTAGGTATCAAAATGAACGATATTGAAAGCTTATAATTAATTATTATGAAAAAGCATGCAATTTGTACCTTAAATAAAAAAGTGGCCAAGTGCGAGTCGGACTCGCCCCTGAAGGGTTCCGTTGTAGCAAGTAATTATGTGACTGGATGTTTGTGTTGTAATGTAACTTTGATTTTCATAGAGTTTGTATGAATGACAAAGTTATCTTTGCGGTTTTTAATACATTTATATCTTAAAAAGTGCTTATTTTATTTTGTTCAAACCAATTTTCGTTGTAAGAATATTTTTTGTAAATTTTTCACTCTCTTACTTTAAAAGTTAAAGGGGTGGGGGGGGGGGACACAATTGTCCACTTTGGAAGGGTCTGTCTCTTCAGCGAATTACTTTGAGGAAAAATGGTTTCAGGAACTTCTACGTCATTTTTAAAGACCTGTCTATAGAGACCCCACACAATATAGGTTTGATGAAAAAAATATGTTTTCAGTTTCATGTATTTTAATTATTTTAATTTTTCAATTTTTGTATAAAAAATCGTAAAGTGGTTCACAGAATACATCTACATACCAAGTTTCAACTGTGAAGTTCTAATAGTTTCTGCATACAGTTGCTGTGTTTCTCTACGGAACCCTAAAAAGCGGTCACATACACGCATATCATAGGCACTATGCAGACAGAAGATGGCGTAAGGTAAGTTTGATCGTCGCCGCGTTCGCAAACAGAACGCGGCGAAGATCAAACGAACCCAATCAAACTCGACCTAGTAGTCATACAAATAAAGTCTAATCGAAATCATAGAATAATTGAAAAACTTGTTTCGGGGAATGGTTTTTTTTGTGTTGCCAACACAACAAAAAATTATGCACCTTTTTATTAATCTTTCCAACTAGAATAATTATGAAAAATATTCTAGTTGGTTGAATGTGGTATACGTCGCGTAACGAGTTATGAGCGGTGGCCTTGAATGCGCAGTAAAAACTTTTCAATACCTGTAATTATGCGCAGTAACTCACGCCAACTTCGCCTAGCGACAACTAACTGAACCAA
Organism: Argyresthia goedartella; assembly: GCA_949825045.1. Lineage (NCBI taxonomy): Eukaryota > Metazoa > Arthropoda > Insecta > Lepidoptera > Argyresthiidae > Argyresthia > Argyresthia goedartella. The sequence continues at coordinate 22,809,882 of OX463807.1, forward strand.
CCAAATCCAATAGAAAATCCACTAGCCACTAAAACCATTTTTTTGACCGCTAAAATGGAAGTCTAAACCACCATATCTAGTGAAAAATCCACTGAGTTGGCAACACTTGCACCCTGACTGATTGGAGTGTGTTTCCGACAAACAATCCTTTGAAGTACCGCCGCCACGTAGGGTAAAAGCGCACATTTACTGGTGCGGCTTCTTTCATACTCAGGCATTCATAAATTTGTGTATGTGGTATTGAAATAAAATGCAGTCGGAATATTTGTATTTTATAGTAATTTCAGTTGTTTATCCTATAAACTCCAAGGGGTCGGGGGTGTGAGGCGGTGGAAAATAATTTAGGAAAACGCAAATTTCATGTATCGCTCGCGATGTCTGCAGCTCACAGAGCCACTAAAAATAAACAGTCCTCAGCTCTGAGAGTTGTCTCAGCTATCTTGTCATGTCACAATGACGCCATGTCAAAACTGTCATTTACTCAGAGATGAGCGCAGTACCTATATTAATACGGGCCTTTCCATTAGTTATACTGGATAATGAGGATCAAACCTGTCAAATGGCAATGGCAGATCCAACGTTTCTGAGCTCGTCCTTCAACCTATCTAATATATCCTCGTAGAAACCTAATTAAATGGGTTCAGGTACTACAATTTCTCGAATCCACGACATCAAGAAACTGGTTTTTGTCACAGATTTTGTTGACAATGTGACGTGTCGCTTGTTACAAACCACAGGACACAATTATGCTACAAACAAACAGTGGTGCCCTCTACCAAAAAGTTTTGTATGTATTTTTAATATCTTGTGACCCTTGCCGATACGCATCTTTTGACGCCCCAAACATTGACGTAGCCCTAAAACTCACAACACTAAGGCGAATTCGCACTCTCAGCGAAAAGTTTTTATTATGATATGTATAGATAAAGTAGTATATGTAATTGTACATAACTAAGCATTAAAACACTCGTATGATGTTGTAATTCAAACCCACGCTCGAATTTTGATGCCCTTCATTATGTATCATTCCTATAAACTATTATAACTTAATTTAAATTTATACATAGGTGTAACTTAAGAGTACCTACATAAGCGAAAGAGACTAGTCAGCACGACACAGGGAATCCTAGCGAGGGGTCTAGAGATTCCATAAAAATAAAAGTTGTTAACTCATTTCACTTGTGGAACGTTGTGACAGTGCAAGCGACCGGCGGCGATCGGGAGCCGGACAATTTTTTCATAGGTGTTGAACTTTGTTACAAAACAATAAGGTTCAACATCGCGGGCCATTTTTGTATGGCATTTATGGAGGGTTTATTATTATTTACTGTACTCTTATTAAGCTGGTTAAAAAGAGAAAGTCAGACAGTACATTGAACCACATTCTAATTACATCATTATTTGATACTCTATACTAATAAAAATGGACGATGAAACTAAAAACTATGATATTAGGCGCATTTACCCTATGAGTAAGTAAACGAGTAAGCATCCGGCCGCCCTCAGAACGGATCGGCGACCGACGCGACGTCGAATCGGCCGCTGCCACCTAGCGCGGCGACCGATCCGGTCGCCGATACGTTCTGAGGGCGGCCGGATCGGTCGCCGATACGTTCTGAGGGCGGCGCGTTGACTGTTTACACCATGCGTTGGCTTGCGAACGGATGCGGTAGAACTGATCGTGTAAATCCCCTTAACGGCGGCCGATGCGACGTCGAATCGGTCGCCGCTGCGATGGCAAGAGTAGTGTAAAGACCCATCGGGTGGCTGATCCGGCGGCCGTTACTAGGTAGTACCGCTGTGTGAATGATCCTATACTGTACAAACTCCGACTTCACAACGCAGTTGTCAAATGGTGTAAACAGTCAACGAGTAAGCATCCGGCCGCCCTCAGAACGTATCGGCGACCGGATCGGTCGCCGCGCTAGGTGGCAGCGGCCGATTCGACGTCGCGTCGGTCGCCGATCCGTTCTGAGGGCGGCCGGATGCTTACTCGTTTACTTACTCATAGGGTAAATGCGCCTAATATCATAGTTTCATCGTGAACGAAGAATAATTATTTGACCTCTATACTAATAAAAATGATTTTTTATTAGTATAGAGGTCAAATAATTATGTAATTAGAATGTGGTTCAATGTACTGCCTTTCTCTTTTTATCCAGCTTAATAAGAGTATAGTAAATAATAATAAACCCTCCATAAATGCCATACAAAAATGGCCCACGATGTTGAACCTTATTGTTTTGTAAGAAAAAAACCTATGAAAAAATTGTCCGGCTCCCGGTCGCCGGTCGCTTGTACTGTCAAAACGTTTCACAAGTTAAATGAGTTAATAACTTTTATTTTTATGGATTCTCTAGACCCCACGCTAGGATTTCCTGTGTCGTGGTGACTAGTCTCTTTCGCTTATGTAGGTACTCTTAAGTTATACCTATGTATACATTTAAATTAAGTTATAATAGTTTATAGGCCTGATACAGAATGGAGGGCATCAAAATTCGAGTGTGGGTTTGAATTACAACATCATCAGAGTGTTTTAATGCCTAGTTATGAACAGTTACATACTCTACTTTATCTACACATATCATAAGAAAAACTTTTCGCTGAGAGTGCGAATTCGCCTTGGTGTTGTGAGTTTTAGGGCGTAAACGTGAAGGTTTGAGGTGTCAAAAGATGTGTATCGCAAGGGCCACAAGATATTAAAAATACACACAAAACTTTTTGGTAGAGGGCACCACTGTTTGTTTGTAGCAAATTGTGTTCTGTTTATTTCCACCGCCTCACACCCCCGACCCCTTGAAGTTTATAGGATGAACAACTGAAATTACTATAAATACAAATATTCCGACTGCATTTTCTTTCAATACCACATACAAATTTATGAATGTACCTGGTTACCACTATTATAGCGGTCAGCGAATTCCCAAGAATACGTCAATGAAGAAGTCATAGTGACGCGGATTCCATAGAATTCGTTCCTTGATCCTCTGTTTTGGACGGAAACTCTATATAATTCGCATTTCCATTGCAGTTATGTTAAGGCGTGGAATTAATCAGGTAGCCCTGCTCTTTGTGTCCATGTAGGTACTTCCACAGGTTGGATAGTGTCATATTAGACCATTTTCGCACACATAGAAAAAATATCTCTTCCTTCTCACTCGCTCCTTCGGTTCCCCATACAAAATTATGTGTCCAAAACGTAATACTTGACATTCGGTCATCGTCCGCGAAAGAGTTACGTACATGGAGTATGAAAGAAGCCGCACCAGTAACTTTGTAAACTACATTTTGCTTTCTGAAATTCAACCTATTATTATTTCACTAAAATTAAATAGCCTTTATCGTTTTTACAATTTTCACAAATCCAACTTGGGCTGTAGCGGTTTATTTAGAAGTTTCAACCCGTCATATCTCGTCCATTTTTTAAAATTTCCAAAAACTGATTCGAAAAAATAAACTATTTAATTATCGAACCTGCTTACAAAAAATCACGAGAATTGTGATGAAACATGTTATATGGTATAGTACTAGGTAGGTATTCTATCTTAGTAATTTGCAATATATGATAATTTCAAAGTGAAAAAAGTTTGATGTGTGCGCTTTTACCCTGCGTGGCGGCGGTACTTCAGAGGATTGTTTCACTCCAATCAGTCAGGTGCAAGTGTTGCCAACTCAGTGGATTTTCCACTAGATATAGTGGTTTAGACTATCATTTTAGCGGTCAAAAATGATTTTAGTGGCTGATGGATTTTCTATTGGATTAGGTTGATTCAGTTAGTCGTAAGGTTTACCTCGCGCCACGAATTAAGAGTGCTGGGCGACGTTGGCGGGAATAACTGCCCATATGTACAGGTATTGAAAAGTGACTACTGCGCATTCAAGGCCACCGCTCATAACTTCATAATTATTAATTTTCATAATTATTCTAGTTGGAAAGATCGCACTCATAAAAAAGTGCATATTTTTTTGTTGTGTTGGCAACACAACATAACCAGTGGATTCCCCGAAACAAGTTTTTCAATTTCTTCTATGATTTCGATTAGATTTCATTTGTATGACTACTAGGTCGAGTTTAATTTATTGAACGATTTGTCTATGCTTGATTCTCTCGGTTTTTTTGATATGCGTGTAAGTGACCGCTTTTTAGGGTTCCGTAGAGAAACACAGCAACTGTATGCAGAAACTATTAGAACTTCAAAGTTGAAACTTGGTATATAGATGTATTCTGTGAACCGCTTTACGATGTTTATACAAAAATTTTAAAATTTAAATACATGAAACTGAAAATATTTTTTTTTTTCATCAAACCTATATTGTGTGGGGTCTCTATAGACAGGTCTTTAAAAATTACGTTGAAGTTCCTGAAACAATTTTCCCTCAAAGTAAATCATTAAAGAGACAGACCCTTCCAAAGTGGACAAATTTGCCCCCCCCCCCCTTTAACTTTTAAAGTAAGAGAGTGAAAAATCTACAAAAAATATATGCTATGTATCTTACAACGAAAATTGGTTTGAACAAAATAAAATAAGCAGTTTTTGAGATATTAAACATTTATTAAAAACCGCAAAGATAACTTTGTCATTCATACAACACCATGAAAAACAAAGTTACAACAAAAACATCCAGTCACATAATTGCTTGCTTCAACGGAACCCTTCAGAGGCGAGTCCGACTCGCATTTGGATACTTTTTTATTTTAGGTACAAATTGCATACTTTTTATAATAAATTATTTGCTTTCAATATCGTTCATTTTGATACCTACTCCAATTGATAAGTTTGGAAAATACTTTTCTTTATCACTCAATATAGCATATAGAATCTGTTGTACCTGTTCTTATGATGACGTCATATTTATACCATCCTATGACACTTGGGAATACTTGGGATAACTTCGATTCTAACGATACGTAAATACCTGGGTACGTCTAAATCGGTTTAGTAGTTTAGTAAAAATCGTAGGTCTTATAGAATCTCACTCAGATTTATGTATACTCATACTTATACGACATATAGGTACTCATACATCTACCTGCCCGTACCCCATTACACACCAAGTACATGCATGTACGTACCCCATTTCAGGGTACGTACAAGTATGTACGTACTCTGAAAACATTATGGAAATCCGGTCAAGTGCGAGTCGAACTCGCGAACTTGTACTGTAGGGATCTTGTAGGGATGCTGTGGAGTAAATAGTTTGTGATAACTGGGCCTCTACAACTTCATAGGGGAAAAGCCATGACGCTATGTTTGTTTTTTTACCCGAATACAGCGAAGCCAAAAGAAGGGTTATGTGTTTGACCGGTTTGTATGAATGTTAATTTGTTTCACCAGAACATCTTAACTACTTATCAGAATTTGACAAATAAGGTATCTTTAGAAGCATCTTTATTGTTCACAGGCTTCACACTAAAATTAATATAGCGGCCTCTAGAGGGCATTATGTATTTTAAATAGAAAAATTTTGTTCACAAAGTTATTGGTGCGGCTACTTTCATACTCCATGTACGTAACCAGGTTCAATCATAATTTTGTATGTGGCTAACAGATAAAAAAACCTTGGCAATTCCAGGTAAGTTTTAATGTAATCTTTGGCTTAAGTTATATATTCATAATTTTAGAGTCTGCAGTTTCGGAGATAAGGGGAGGGGGAATGGTCATTTTTGGCACTTTTTTTATCATAACTTCTGAAGTTATCAAAACTTATGAATGAGAATGAGCCTTAAGCTTTATCGTATGCAACCGAGCACCAATCAGAAGGATTTTCGTACAGTTGAAGGACTAGGACCCTGTAAACCACAGCCAACGCATCGGCCGCCGGATCAGCCGCCGCAGAAAGCAACGGTCACCCGAGCTGTCGCCGCAGAACGCAACGGCGGCCGATGCGACGTCGAATCGGTCGTCGTTGCGATGGCAAGAGTAGTGTAAAGACCCATCGGGTGGCTGATCCGGCGGCCGTTACTAGGTAGTACCGCTGTGTGAATGATCCTACAGCGGTGCGCGGCGGGGTGGCGGGTGCGGCAGCGACACGCGGCGATGGCTGCGCTGTCGTCGGCACTTCAATGCTTCAATCGAACGGGCGGCGGCGTACCAAGTACCTACCATTATCACAAAGATTTCTACGATACGGCAACAGTTCGTCGTCGATGAATCAATAATATCAGACCAGAATACAGGTGCGCTAAGTTTCTCTGTGATTGAGCGAGCTGTACCTCTCTCTCTCTCTCTCACACCACCCTTACATTATGCGAGAAAGAGAGGTACAGCTCCCTTAATACCTGAGAAAAATGGTGGGGACTGCAAGGTGGAGGCTGCACCTACCTATCTACTAACTAGGTTACCAATATTAAAATTTCTAGTACTATCCAATCCAGGCGAAAGAACGAAGTCTTGCTCGGAAAACGAAAGCGGCAGTATGACATTTGAGTGGCACTTCATTTGAGCAGCAGTAAGTGCATTCGGCCGTAAAAGGTACCTATCGACAACAAAAACAAAGCGCCATTTCCCTTACGGGTTGGCAGAGGCACAGTCGCACCCACGTTTAGCCAGTACTTACCTACTTACCGAATCAATTGAAAATGTTAGAAGTTCAGGCATTTTAGTTTTACAGATCATACCGACCTACCTAATTTCAGTTCTAATCTTAGAGTAGGTAAAACAAAACACTCAATATCTAAACCAATTACTTTATTTAAAATTTACAGGAAAGACATATTGATTCATGCCTGGGAGTCTGAGATAGCTAGATATAATGATTTATAGGTAGGTTCTTGCATCACAGTTCATCACACGCTCTAGTCACAATAAAATGTCAATAAACACTTAGCACATACATTCGCGTTTTATGGAATGAGATTTGTTGATTGGGCACTGGTGGTTTAAGGACCCGAATGGCCGAGTCGGCAGTGACCCTGCCTACGAAGCTAAGGGTCCCGGGTTCGAGTCCCGGTGGGGGCAAATATTTGTTTGATGAGAACGGACGTTTGTACCCTAATCGTGGTTGTTTATCTATCTAAGTATAATATTTATCTACATAAGTATGTGTATCGTTGTCTAGTACCCAAGATACAGGGAAGCCTAGTTTGGGGCTAGATCAATGTGTGTAAAAGTAAATTATTACAATAGGTGTACTGGATTCGTTGGGACTGGATTGGAGTCATCTGCCCGATCAGGTACAGGGTTTAGGTATGGTATGTAACCTAGGTTTGGATAGATTATGTCGGTGGACGTTGACCTTTTCTCGGCGCTGTGGCAGCCTCAGTCGTCGTCGTGATGAACACGACCTTCAAGTTGTAATTCTCACCGTTGAAACCTAACCTTCATGAGAATTAAATATGACACTGCTAAAAATTAGTCCAGAAATAGTCCACAAAGAAAGAAAAATTGTCCTCCTAGAGTTCCGAAGTTATAGCTTTAGGGTGGTGAGGATTACAGCTTGATATCAAGGCGAGGCGGCGGAGGCGAGCGTGAGTGAGAAAAAGGATCCATTTCTAGACTTGAAAGATGCTATAAAGTATGTCTTTAACTAAAAAAATGTGGTTTTATTAATTATTTAGGCAATATAACTAAAACAAAAAAAACCGGTCATGTGCGAGTCTAAATCGCGCACGAAGGGTTCCGTACCACCGTTCAATGGAAGCGATGGTGTGGAGTGAATAGTTTGGATTTTACACAGCAAAATATTGTTTACAAAGTTATTGGTGCGGTTACTTTCACACTCCATGTACGTAACCAGGTGCATCCATAAGTTTGTATGTGGTATTGTTGTATGGGAGCCCCCTTAAATATTTATTTTATCCTGTTTTTTAGTATTCATATTCATTCATATTCATATTCATATTTTATTGATAATAAGATATTACATGTCAACAGTATACAATAAACGAAAATAAATTAAATTAGCAGGCATAATGATTATGAATAACATGTCAGGATAGTACAATAATACAATAGTATACACTCACTAATAAAAGTCAATAATAAAAGTTATGTCAAAAAGAATAATAATGTAAAAATCGCATAATAATAAGAATAATACCACTACAGGTAAAAATTAATAAAATTACATGTCAGAATAAAAAAAATAAATAAAAAATAAAATAGGTCACAATTTTATTACAATCATAAGTTAATTAAGTCAGTGGTTAACTTATTCGTCAATAAATTCTGACACTGAGTAGTATGCTTTGCTTAGGAGGTACTTTTTAACCTTTGTTACAAAGATGTTTAGTATGTTGATGGATTTTATCTCCACTGGTAGTTTATTAAATAAGGTAGGGCCCATACCCTTCAATGATTTGCTGGTTTTAGCAAGACGACTGGTCGCACAATACAAGTCGTGGGGCCGTCGAGAAGAATACCTACGGTCTGGGTTCTGGAAGCTTGGGTACTCCGATGGGTTCTGCCTCACATACTTCAGTACTTCCAAGATGTACATAGAGGGTAGTGTGAGAATACCTAGCTTAATGAAGAGTTCCCGAGCCGGGGTGTCGTTAGGTACTCCGGCAATTCTACGCACTGCACGTTTCTGAATGAGAAATGGTCTGTCGCGTTCAGCAGCCATTCCCCACAAGTCTATACCATACAAAAGTATCGAATGGAAGTAGCCATAGTATGTAGTTAGTAAGTGCTCTCTAGACAGAGTAGGTGAGAGTCTCGATAGTGCATATTTGTTGTTATATGAAGGGACTGTCATGATATGGTACTGTTTGCTGATGACACCTCACTTATTTTTAAAACAAAGCGAAACCAACACGCTAATGATGATCACGTGAACAATACCATATCAAGAGTAGTAAATTGGTTTAATGTTAATAATTTGCTATTAAATGAGAAAAAGACTAAATGTGTTAAGTTTCTTACTACTAACGTTAAAAATAATCAGACATGTATAACAATTAAAAATGAGGAATTGGAATTGGTAACCAGCACAGTGTTTCTAGGTATAACGTTGGATTCCAAACTCCAATGGGGTCCACATATTGATAAGCTATCGAACAGACTGAGCTCTGCAGCTTTTGCATGCAGGAAAATCCGTCACTTGACAGATTTAAAAACAGCCAGATTAGTTTATTTTAGTTATTTTCATAGTATTATGTCCTACGGTATTCTGCTCTGGGGCAGTGCTGCTGACCTAAATACTATTTTTGTGCTGCAGAAGCGGGCTGTTCGTGCGATTTATAAAATGAATAATAGAGATTCTCTTAGAAATAAGTTTAAAGAAGTAAATATATTGACAGTCCATAGTCAATATATTTACGAGAATATTATGTATGTCCATAAGAACATTGTTAACTTTCGAAGAAACTGTGATATACATAACTTTAATACTAGAAACAAGGACAAACTTGCAGTGCCCACTACTCGGCTCCATAAAATAAAAAACTCGTTCAAGGGTAATTGTGTAAGATTTTACAATAAACTCCCAAGCACTTTGACAGATCTATCAATTAATAAGTTCAAGAAATACATCAAGCAAAGGCTTATTTCTAAAGCTTACTACAGTATTAAAGAGTACCTACATAGACAATAAAAATGCTTGGGACTGAATTGTTCTAATTAATTGTGAGCATCCTCACTGCCAGAGTTTCTTTTACTGGACACTTGGAGGCCTTTTACACCTCCAAAGATTAATTTAATTATACAACTCTTGACTGTGGGGACCATTTACATCTCCTATCATCATTGTATTATTCATTAAAGAGACTATACATCTCTGTTATTTATATTTTAATTATTTTATTATGACATTTGAGACTCTTTACATCTCTCAGAAACAATAATTAAGTACTTTTTTTTTTCTGATAATATGATACAAATAATAATACCAAATGTTCTGTAAAAAATGAAATGAAATGACATGTGAAAGTGCCCTTGTGGCCTATTTACAGAATAAACGTTTTGAGTTTGAGTTTTGAGTTTATAGCGGCAACAGAAATACATAATCTGTGAAAATTTCAACTCTCTAGCTAGCTAGGTTCTTGAGATACAGCCTGGTGACAGACGGACGGACGTACAGCGAAGTCTTAGTAATAGGGTCCCGTTTGGAACCCTTCGGGTACGGAACCCTAAAAATCATAAAAACGGAGGGTTTGCTCACCCCCCACGGAAGGACTTTAGCGGATGACCTACTTTTGTTGACCCTGAGGGGGGGGGGGGGGGGGGGGGGGGGGTAGACGCCCCCCCTACTACTCCCCCCCCCCCCCCCCCGCGGAAATGCCTAGTTTCTGAGATATGATTATTTTAAGTTTTGAGGTTATGTTGTTACAATAAAACAAAATTTAGACTGACCTTGATCTTTAAGTGGGGGGAGGGGGAAGGGGGTAGAAGCCCCTCCCCTACTACTCCCCCCCCGCGCGGAAATGCCTAGTTGCTTTCTTCGAAAGGGTCATTTTTCTGCCTCGACACCTTTCTAATCCACAAATGCTCCATAATGCTATCATTAAAATTTACATGAAAAGTAGCCACAATAACCTACTCTAGCCAATCGTTTTAGTTTGCATACGCTGCGCTCCGCTCCGGTTTAGCTCCTTCAACGTTCTAACATAACCTACAACCCGATTGGAAAGTAGCTACAATTACCTACTCTAGCCAATCGTTTTTGTTTGCATACGCTCCGCTCCGGTTTAGCTTCTTCAACGTTCTAACATAACCAATAACCCGATTAAAAAGTAGCCACAATAACCTACTCGTAGTCTATCGTTTTTGTTTGCATACGCTCCGCTCCGCTCCGGTTTAGCTTCTTCTACGTTCTAACATAACCTATAACCCGATTGAAAAGTAGCCACAATAACCTACTCTAGCCAGTTGTTTTTGCTTGTAAATATCGAGAGAACAAGAAAATAGAACATTCGCGAAACTACTAGAAAAGGGACTACTACTTTGCCGCCCAACCAAAAACGCGGCAAAACGCCCCGACAAAATGCGTTCCGTTTTAAACAAAAATTACAACATTTTTATTATCAAAAGTGATATTTTACGAAAGAAATACTAAATTAACTTTGATTGACGTAAAATAAATAAACAAACATAATATGCAAGTTAAATGAACGTTTTTATTAAAATAGGTAGTATTAAAAAAAGATTCCACATTTCCTCCTTTTTTTAGAGAATTCTCATCTTTTCAAATATGCGTACAATGAAATGTAGGTAATGTATTTTGACCACAGACAAGATTTAAACATATTATTTGCGTTGAGTTACATCATTTTACAAAGTATTTTCAGATTTTCAAAAAATCATATCTTAAAAACTATTGAATTCCGCACCCTGAAACTTTCAGGGGGTATTTTTTTCCAACACTGATTCTTTCGTATGAGGTTGAGGGGGGGGGAGGGGTGGGAGGGAGGAGAGGAAGTAACCCCCCTGTAAAATATCCAGTCTAGGAAATATATGGCTTTTTTGTTATGAATTTTCAAAAATCCATTTTGAGGTTATTTTTTACTATAGGATTTTTACAAAAAGTCATTGTTTGTAGTATTGATGTTCGAAATCGCCTTAGCTCCGGCTACTAGGGCTCATAAAAAAGGCAAATATTTATTTGCACATCAAAAATACTGATTTCACAGCAAAAAAGGATCAGCAAACTCTTATTATGTTTTAAGTATTTTTGTTGTTCTTATATGTTCAACCTAATACGAAGGATAAAGGGGGCTTCGCTTCGCTCACCCCCTTTACCCTTCACCTAAGCTACCGCAGTATTTTGCCCAATAGCACAAAACAAGCAAGAGAGATAGAGAGAACATTCACGCAACTCAAAGAAAAACGGAATGACTTGACACACACACACACACACTAACCCAGCAACGTTTTTTTTACGTTCAAACATCGACATTACGTTCCGTTCCACACATTCTAAGTCTAACTGACATTCATCTTAGCCCAAATTTTACGAAAAACGTTTCGTTTCTCCTGATGATATTCGTAAGTTTAATTAATTCATAATTAATTAAATACTTAACTCCTAGTATTAAAAACTGGATAAATGGTTCAAGGTAAACCCTATCTACCCCCTAGTAACCAATTTTACTAAGTATCAAAGAGTCAATGTTGGAAAACCAACCCCTTTCAGGAAAATGATCAAATGACCCCAATATGATGCTAAAAAAGTTTGGACGCCCCAGCGAGTAGGTCATCCGCTAAAGGTGAGCCTAAATATTTACCGATATTTTTAACCCTAACTTTTGGGTAACACATTTCTCCTAAATTTAGTAACGTTGCTGCTAGCGATTGCTGCCAGCTTAACAACGCCGCTGCAGTTCAGGGCGGGGCGGAGGATTAAAATGGACTTTAATAGACTGAGTTGACTGAGACTGTCATCTCGAAACGGATCGTACCGTAAGTAACCTGTCAAAAGTTCAAGTGTCAATGTCAAATAATTTTTCTTTAATCCACATTTATTTTTGTTTTTGGGTTCGCTTGTCAGCGTTTTCCCTGAACAAAAGGTAATATTAAATCGATAAAATGCTGAGGAGTATAATGCGTACCAGTCGTTGGCTGGCACGCACGAAAATAAGCAGCTTTGTGCCTGTAGTGGCGCCAAAATCATTGGTGAAATTCAGTGAAGTATCATTACCTCAGCGTAGTTATGCTGCAAAGTTTGATAATCCTCAGCTGCACACAGCCGATCATGTAGACCCGGTTGTTTTTGATCAAATCTGCTTCGAGACCTTAGAATCCCTGTGTGAATTTTTCGAGGAATTGGTGGATTCTTCTAGCAAATTCAAAACCGCTGATGTAACCTACTCTGTAAGTATATTTAGTTTATAGATCACTTAGCAGCTAGTTTATTGCCAACTATGGTCATTGACGCTTAAATCAAATCAAATCAAATAAGTTTATATGCATGATTTTTGGTAACAATATTGAATCTTAATTTTCTAAATTTTCATCGCAAAAATCTGCCTTTTCAGGCGTACAAATATTGATTATAATAAATTAATTTTAAGTCATCACATTATTCAATTAAATTAAATAGTTCTAACATTTTATAAAATATATACACACTTCAATGAAATTAAATAGTTCTAACATTTTATCAGAAAAATACATAATTCACACTTAGATGTCATAAGTAAGTATAGTTCTATAAATAATTTGTAATTAGGTACACTATTTCCGAGTTGATTTGTCTCTATTAAGATACTCATTGATAGAATAGAAACAATGACAGATGAGCCAATCATGTAATTTAGTTTTAAACAAATTAAATCATAGTTCTTTCAATTCTGTTAGTAGGACATTGTATATTTTTATTGCCATATGAAAGACATTTTTCTGGACTGAAGTAAGTTTGCATTTATGAACAAATAACCTCTCTCCAATATTTTCTCTCTGGGTTCGAATTGTCATTTCTTTGGGTTGGTTTTCCAACACGAACTCATTCGTATGAAGTTGAGGGGGGGAGGGGAGGGAGGGGAGGGAGGAAGTAACCCCCCTCTAAAATATCCAATCTAGGAAATGTATGGTTTTTTTGTTATGAATTTTCAAAAATCCATTTTGAGGTTATTTTTTACTATAGGATTTTTACAAAAAGTCATTGTTTGTAGTATTGATGTTCGAAATCGCCTTAGCTCCGGCTACTAGGGCTCATAAAAAAGGCAAGTATTTAATTGCACATCAAAAATACTGATTTTGTCATGTTTTATTCATAAACCTACAAGTTAGGATAGGATACTATTAGGTACTTTTTTGTGCTATTGGGCAAAATACTGCGGTAGCTTAGGTGAAGGGTAAAGGGGGTGAGTGAAGCGAAGCCCCCTTTATCCTTCGTATTAGGTTGAACATGTAAGAACAACAAAAATACTTAAAACATAATAAGTGTTCGCTGATCCTTTTTTGCTGTGAAAATCAGTATTTTTGATGTGCAATTAAATACTTGCCTTTTTTATGAGCCCTAGTAGCCGGAGCTAAGGCGATTTCGAACATCAATACTACAAACAATGACTTTTTGTAAAAATCCTATAGTAAAAAATAACCTCAAAATGGATTTTTGAAAATTCTAACAAAAAAGCCATACATTTCCTAGACTGGATATTTTAGAGGGGGGTTACTTCCTCCCCCCCCCCTCCCTCCCCTCCCCCCCTCAACTTCATACGAATGAGTTCGTGTTGGAAAAAATACCCATTTCTTTATTTTGAGGAAAACATGTAGGATGTTTTCTAACAAAAATTACTATTTGTTTGATATATAGACATGGCAATGTCAGTAGTTTAAATTTGATGAACAATGGCTTGCAAGTGTCTCCAGCATAGGTTATGTTATTATGTTATTTATTTATGTTATTTTCATGAAAAAATATTGATTAAACAAACTTTCATGAAGTTCTATGATAATTATATATGAGTGCTTTGTCCGGAAAGAACAGTACCTACCTGAAAACTGAATATTATTTAAAATAAGATTGTAGTTACACACAAGTGTCACCACTCTGCTCTGTAGGTAGGAGAATTGTATTTTTTTTTATTGGCACCTGCTGTCAATGTTTCTTTGTCATGTCATTTAGGTTAGAGTGTGGAAAGGACTTTGGAAAGCCGGCCGTTTCAGTGATGGCGGTACAGTCTTAAATGTAACCCTGATATCACAGGTATAAACTTGTGATATCAGGGTTGCATTTGATGAGGTATAAGTCCCAAAAACAGCTAGTTATTACAGATTATTTGCCACGAGACAGTCTGTCAGTGAAAGCACTGAGTTGCTTTAATTGCGGCGGTTCAGTCCCAAAAACTGCCCTGATCGCATGTTTAGGTACATTAATTGTTGGTTTATGCATAGAAAAACACAAACAATATAATGAAAACGGTTGTGCAAATAATAAAATGTGAAACTGGCAAAGTTATGCCTAGGACAATGTTTTCTGCTTAAAGATAGATGATGTTATAAAATCCAACGCTGAGTTAGCTTGAGTTTTCTAAGCATCTTCACCAATATACTCACAATAAAGTGTCTAAACTCATCTCCACATGAAGCAGAGACTTTGTTAAAAAGCAGCACTAGCGTCAGTAATGTAAAGTTTAAATAAAATCATGTGTGTCCCCAGGATATTGTCATAACATTTAGATTACTTAACTTAAAAGACTTAATGGATCGGGTGTAAAAATTGGCATTCACAAGGTTCCATATCAGGCCCTTTCTTTTTCGAGGTATATATTAACAATCTACCCTTCTTCTTCTTCTTCTTCTTCTATAAGGGGGTTGTAGTGCCTGCACTTGGCCCACTTGAGTGGGGCCTTTGTGCATGTCCCCTTCGCCTGCACATCTACTTCAGCCATCCCAACTCCTGCACCAGCTGGAGAAGGAGGCCTGGGTGTTCTAGGAGCTTGTAGGTGTTTGTTGTGTCTCCTAGGATAGCCATCCTGGTTTCTGTTGTGGATGGCCATGCCAGTAGCATATGCTCTGCTGTTTCATCCACTTCCATGCACCCCCTGCACAGGGGGCTGTCCGTTGCACCTGTAATTGTCAAGTGTTTGTTTAGTGTTCAATGGCCTGTAATAAGGCTTGTTACAATGGCCTGTAATAAGGCTTGTTGTAACAATCTACCCTTTATGGTGGAGAAATTGACTGACAGTGTTTTTTGCTGATGAGACTTCACAAGTCTTCAAAATTGAAAAAAAAAAAGAACATTTTGATAATGTTAATGATGTTTAACCTTGAATTGTTACACAGTTAATATATTGGAAGCCCTCTTGCCATCTCTTCCATAAGAAACTGCACATTGTGATTAAAGTGTGTAACTTTGCATAGTGGTTCTTTGGACCGAGTTTAAACAATTTTGGCCTGGTTCCCCATCGCGCCGACCCCCAGGGGGAAGAGGTTTTAGAACTAGGCCACGTTTGAATGAGTACCTAATTTAATTTCAAATCAAATCAAATCAAATCAAATCAAATCAAATGTTTTTATTTGTCAAACATAGGTACATAAGGTTATTATATTATGGTAAAGATCACTATGTTTCGCCACAGGGCATACAAATATTTCCTATAACTAGGTAGTACATGCAGCAATAATTTTATCTTAGCTTTACTCTATGCATGCATGTATTTAGTAACCTATTTGACGCAAGCCAAAGGTCCATGTTTATTTTTATTACATTACAATATTGGGTCATTTATATATTCATTTATAGTGTAGTATGTCTTATTAATAAGTAACTTTCTCAGTTCCCTCTTAAATTGTATCAAATTATCTATATTACGGATACTCTCTGGTAGCTTGTTATAGATTATTGGTATCATGCCATAAATATTATTTTTAAACAGAGCTGTCTTATGTTGAGGCATACATATTCTAGATTTGTGACGTTTACTTGTGAATTTGGTAAAAAGATTCGAATTAGTTTTGACAAAGGTAGCAAGCTCGTAAATATATAGTGAAGGGAACGTTAGAATATTTAGCCTTTTAAAGTGAGGCTTACAGCTGTCTCTGCGATGAAGGCCAGATATAGACCTAATACACTTTTTTGTGCTATAAGCACATTTTCTTTGCCTGTTCCGTTCCCCCAAAAAATTATACCAAATCGTAATGTGGAGTCTACATATCCATTGTATGCTAATAAAACTGTATCTGTACATACTGTTTTTGACAGTTTATACAATGCATACGAAAATTTACTAAGCTTTTTACATGTGTTCCCGATATGTGTTTTCCATTTTAAATTGTTATCAATATAAAATCCCAAAAATTTTGTTACCTTTGTTTGCTCAACTTTTTTGCCAATGTGATTAATGTCCATATTATCAACTAATGTATTTTGGTTTGTTTGGAAGTTCATTATTTTTGTTTTATCAATGTTTATTACTAGATTGTTATTGTCAAGCCATTTAATTATTTTATGAAGGGTATTATTGATTTCATTCTCAAAGTCATTTGGATCATCGCAAGAAATAATTACTGTGCTGTCATCCGCAAATAGCACCATAGAATGATGTACCACTTTCGGTAAGTCATTTATGTAGGTCAGGAACAATAATCTGTACAGATTAAATTAAATTAGGTAGGTAATGATATTTAAAAAATATACATATATGTATATGGATAACATAGTTACATAATTACCTAAAATTTTGTGACTTGGTGCTGACTGTTGTGACTTGATTTGATATATTTAAGCTCGATGCTATGCCTATCATGCTTCCAACATCGTTGATAGAATGAATAGAAGACCTGAAATCTGTATTTTTATAGATAGTCGAGCTTTGTGGCACCCAATTGTTACATCAAATGCCACAATTACAAACTAGAGCGAGCGAGACTTTGTACAAACAAGCCTTCTGCAAGTAATGTCTCAATACTTTAACACCAGACACGAAGCGCAGTGATTACTAGTTATAAATAATACACCTGTTTGCCATGTGAACTTCCCGGGACATCAAATAACCCCTTGAGCGCTGTCCCCCCCAGATTCAGGTTCAACTTTTTATTGAATATAAATAAATAAATAATCTTATTCAACATCAAAATTATACTATACTTATATATATATATACTTATAACTACAAGGCAATTTTTTTAAATATAACAAAATAAAAGGCTACACGTTTCGGAAAGTGAGCCTCGGGGTTGAGAAGAAACGGTAAGAAACCCCTCATACCTTCTTTTTAAAAATGTGACTACAGCAGGTACTGTTTCGGTCTAACGAAATTCGCCGGCGAGTGATAGACTTGATCCATCGCCCCTCTTCAAATCTCTGTGCTCTGATATGGTATGGACATATCCGTGGTATGGACCATGCGGTTGTCATCCAAGTATTCCTTGATACTATAATATGACTTTCTTATCAGCTCATTTTTAACATAGTTTTTGAACCTCTTTTCAGGAAGGATCAATGATTCCTGTGGTATTTTATTGTAGAAGCGAATACAGTGCCCCATGATTGATGTGCCTACTTTTCTTAGTCTAAATAATGGTAGTGCTAACCTATTTCTATTTCTAGTGTTAATTGTATGGCTATCACCTACAGTTTTAAATAAGGCTACGTTTTTTCTTACATGCATAATATTCTCGTATATATATATTGACAGGTAACCGTAAGTATATTCATTTCTTTAAATTTTTCTCTTAATTATTCTCTAGCATCTAATTGATATATCGCCCTGATCGCCCTAAATAACTAAAGTAAACCAATCTGGCAGTTTCAACATCTGTAAGATATCTGATTTGTCTGACCGCAAAAGCGGCATGCGAGATTAGTTATGTGAGGACTCCATTGAAGTTTCGAATCTATAGTGTTTCCAAGAGAGATTGTGTCCTCAACGAGGTCCAATCTTTCAGATCCTATTCTTACACTGGTTTCAAATTTCAACCTGTCGTACATTAGGCAAACTTAACGTTAGTTGACGTTCAGAATTCATTCACCTCCAGGCTATTGACCTTGAACTTGAACTAGACCTTTCGTGTATATTTCGTAGAAAATTCTCAGTTTTGCCATTTTTTACCCTCAATGTCGTTCAAAGGTCATTATTGACTTTGACCTAAAATTGACTGTTTGTACATTTTTCGGTAAACATTTTGGGGGAGTACCCCTTCCCTCCTTCCCTCACATCACATCAAGGTGATGCACGCTTCTTAAGAAAAAATCCTAATTTTCGCTGCGAAAGTGACTATATCGCATTATTATTTTAAAATTGCCTTAGTTCCGGCTACTACGGGGCTGCGGCGCTGTCCCCGCCCTGCAGCGCACCCACGCTCGCCTCCGCCGCCTCGGCTCATCAAAAACCCTCTAGAGTCTAGCCTCAACACTGTCTAGGAAGGACTACCTAGGTAGTGGGGGCCCTGATTCGGATTTTCTATTAAAAACTGCAAACTGAGAATTTTCTGCGAAATATACACGAAAGGTCAAGGTCAATGACCTCGAGGTCAATGAACTTTGAACGACATCGACCGTAAAAATTGAAATATACACAAATGTAAAGTTCGTCAAGTTCAAGGTCAATGCAACGAGAATAATGAACTTTGAACGACATCTAACGTTAAAAAAACGGCAAATTAGTCGTTTTCCCCACCCTACTTATTAGTCCCACAACCCCACGGTCCAGAATGCTTGAAATGGCGATAAAAAAAATATATAACTCTTAAAATAATTATATCCGACGAATCGCGTATTTTGAAATCATCTGAATCCACTAATAAAGCATACAAAAAATCAGCAAAAGCATCTGAAACGGCCTGCTTTCCAAAGGCTAGCCCAAAAACCTATTTTGGCGCCAATATGGTCGAACCACATCATCAACATCAATGGCTGTGAAAGGGTTGAAATGTTAGAAAAAATGGATATTAATCGCATTATGAGTATTCAGCAAGCTATACAAACCGGTGCTACGAAAGGGATTTTGCAAGGACGTAATCAAAAGCTAATCAAAACACTTCTGCAACAATTACTTATTTAGGTTGTCAATTACTCTATATCTTTGTACATGTATCAATATCTGTTGTATGATACAGTTGCGAAGCTGACCTAGGTATCGCAGGTTATGTGCCGCTAGACAAAATCTGCTGTAGAGCCCTAAAAACTGCCTTTATTCGCAAATTTGTTCATGTTTACCTGATTAGTCCACGGGGCGGGAAACCGCTGGCGTATTGGCGCCGGTTACGAGAGCGGTTGCAGTTGCGACTACAACGATGGCCACTTCTTCATCCTTCTTGGCATGATCACAGAGCATGCCCAAATGAAATTATCCCAAAAACACAAAAAAGCGGGATACGTATTAAGTGGTTGAGCACTAAAACGTGAATGTCTAGTCAGAGCGGGATCGACAGTAGGTAGGAAAAAAATGTTGACAGTAGGTAGGAAAAAAAGTAAATATTACAATTCTCGTAACTACAGTGTAGTGTGGTGATACTTAAGTGTATAACTAAAATGTGTGCATATACATAATAATACTTAGATTCCAGGTACTAGTCTGAGGACGAAGCACGAGTATAATTGGAGTTCTTGCACTAGACATTTATTTTGACATTAGTGTGTGTAATAGTCCCCTAACAAATATAACTGTAGCACAAGATAATTTTCCTGTAGCAGTCCTAGTTTTTACTTAGTTGATTCGACTAAGTAAAAACTAATGGGGCCTAATAAAACGACCGAATAAAATACTATTGAGCAATGTCCATGAACAGCGAAATTTCCGATAAAATTGCGCGATAGATTACTGATTTGCTCGACTAAATAACACGACCCTCTAGATGTAATCCTCACCATTGAAAACATCCTGAAAATGAAATTTGGCATTGCTAAAAAATAGTCCCAAATAGTCCATAAAGAAAGAAAAATAGTCCAATTATTGTTTCGAAATTATAGCTACAGTTTGGTGAGGCTCTAATACTCATCTCTCAAGCAAACGGAAGAGCCGACTCGACTTGGTTCAGGCTCCAAAAAAAAAGTCTAGAGATAGTCCACACAACCATGTGTTCCCAGTTTGTCACACCCATCTTGGTAACACTGTTACAAACTGGGAAAAAAAATCCCAGAGTGTCTCACTGTTACCAAATGGGAATGAAAACAGAATATGATTCCAATTTTGTCACACCCTTGAGTAACAGTGTTACAAACTGAGAAGAAAATAGTGCCAGTTTGTTACACTGTCACAAACTGGGAATTATTTTCCCAGTTTGTAACAGTGTTACCAAGATGGTTATAACAAACCTTCCCACTTTGTTATACCATTGATCATGGGTTGTCTGAAGTGTCTAGGTAGCAAAAAAAATAGGATTGTTAAAATCAATATAATTTATTTTAATAGCCACTTAAAGCCAGAAGAAGAAGAAAGGAACTGTTATTTGGAGTTTGTAACAATTTCAAATGTAGGTAACTCCTTATCATATCAAACACCACTTGAGTTATTTTAGCTAACAGCAGCTATTCGTTGATATGGAAAACAGACAATAAATAATTGATGGCAATTTTTTTTAAAGGGTATATTGTATCAACTTTTAAACAAAGTTCTAATTTTGATTGATGATCTAGAATATTAACACTAGGTATTATAATTACAATAAAGAAATAAGATGTCTCACAAATAATTATCACATCACTTACATAAATTAAAAGTTATTGTGTAGGAAAAATAAGGTAAGTAAATAAACACTTAACTGTAATGTGTATCAACTTACTTATTTTAAAGAAATTGGATATTATTTATATCACAATAAATCATCACATTTGTACATAGGTAATGAACGAATACGAATGAATGAATACGAATACGAATATACGAATGATGTAGTCGCGAAAGACGCTGATTCGAAAAACATTTTTACTGCCTCATACGTTCGAAAGCTTGTCATTTCGATTCATTCAGCCTTAATGTGTGTAAAAATAAACAAGGTGTGAATAAAACGCAAGAAATTCGGTGTCAACCAACATTTATTATCATTAACAAATTATATATATATATTTTCTATGCGTGACACAAAATCTAGAATTGATCTATAATAATTAACAATTGTCTACTATCTACTTTTGAAATGAATCAATTGCACATGTGTTATAATTATAAGTTAGTACAAACGAGTACTTAATGCTAAAGCTCTTATAAGTTCAAGAGTGCCCATTGTACTTTTCTTGTTCAAAATTGCAGAAATAGTATTTTCTGCAACTCTTTGCCTTTTTCAAGGTGGTGTCTGAGGTAGATTACCCAAAATTTTCTCTATTTTATGATCTGTAATCTTTTGTTCCTCAATAAGTTTTCATATACATCTATATAGTCCAAGTCTCTTATTTTTCAATATTCTGACATTTGTGTCTCAATATATCTATGACAATCTTGTGTATGTAAAAAGAAATATAACTAATTTTCAGAAGTACAGTGATATACACAATTTTAATACTAGAAATAAAGACAAGTTGGTTGCTTATGTAAGCCGACTACATAAAATTAGTAATTCTTTTAAAGGCAATTGTATACGCTATTACAATAAGGTCCCTACTGATATTAAAAACTTACCTTTAGACAAGTTTAAAATAATAATAAAACAGAAATTGTATAAAAAAGGTTACTACAGGATATCTGATTACTTAGAGGACAGATGTCCATGGGAATAGATTGTTTGAGTAACAGGCTGTTTCGATATATAATTAGCATTCATTTTGTAATTTGACAATATTTTATTTAAAAAAGGAAACGCAAAAGATGCGACGACTGTGGAGTTTCTTCGGTGAGCTCTTCTCCACAGATTCCGCCATTGGGTTAGTGAACTCACCCAAAAAAATGTAATGACGGATCTAAGTGATGTAACAACATCCTATGGAAATAAATGATTTTTGATTTGATTTGATTTGATTTGATTATCTAACAAAGAATTCCAGCGGCGATGCCAGGCTTCTACACTGTTTTGAGTACATGGAAGGAATAAGTTGTTATTTCTTTCTATAGACCATAGGCTCGGTGAAAAAAGTGGTTGTAAGCGTGAAACTTGAACTTTCTCGTCTATATTGCAGCTTATCAGTCGTCCTAAAACATAGTACTCTTCAAAATATCTAGTAACTTCTTCGGCTTCTTCTGGGAAGAGAGTATCTTTAAATTGTCTGAAGGTATTCGGTATATCTTCAGCAGGTAGATAAGCAAACGCTACGTAGCATCGCATTTATACCGCAAAATTACTATCCGTACCTTATCGCTCACTTAGACTACAAGCTTGATTTTTTCTTTTGACCTGAGTGAAACAAACAACCACTTTGTAATGTATTTGGAAATTCGATTCGAATTGCGTTTATTATCGCTTGTTAAAAATCCGACATGATCTGCCCTGGATTCAACTCAATGTTAAATTCAACAGAATATTCATTCAGCTGAGAAAAAAACTCAATATATGATGCTTCTGTCTTTCTGTCTAGAAACCCGTAGACTAATGGCACTATGCGTCTGCAGTCACGAGTACCTACTATACAATATAGTACTACTATAGAAAAAAGCTGAGTGAATATTTTAGGGCAAGTTTGAAAGGTACCATCGACAAACCACATTTCTGAATCTCTTAACTTCCTAAGATTCGATTCGGTGGCAAATAACAACAGGCGTTGGTTATTCCCATACTCATGGTTACGAGCCAAAAATTTTACTCCATTTATTTCTTTCAGATCATCAGGTACGTTTATTTCGCTAACACATGTGGGTTCTTTAGGCATATTCTTCTTCCTTGCTCTTTGTATGATTTGCCGCAGAGCATTCTTGTTAGGTATCGAAATTGTGCTACTTGAAGGCAATGAAGATAAGTTTTCACGGATTATTTTACCTGAAGTGTAATTGCTCTGAACGGCTGATTTTTTTATATCGTTCCTTATATTCAATTCATCGATGCGATCTGCAAATTATCCCAAAAATATAAACTTACATACATTTACCATACTTTCGTCATCCATTCTTTCTAAATGTTCAAACCAATGCAAAATGCCTGTCTCAATACTGGTCACTATATCTTATACCAATATTCTCTTTCTCTATAAACTTACAAAATTATTATAAATTGGACTTATATTCGTTGAGATTATATATAAGTAGGTATATACGAAACAAATAAATCTACGTACCTGGTTCAGGAGCATGATTGTGACTTGACATTTCCTTGATTATAAAATGTTCTTCACTTACTATCCGGCTACCAACAGTACTCCTACAGTTTGCGGCATTTTTATTCACGCAAGACCAATAATGCACGTCTTTGCAAGTTTTATTGTGGGACATAATATATCCATCTATAATTAGATTACTTTTCCCATATCGAGTAGGTACAGGACGAAACAATCTATTAACGCTCATTATTTCAATGTTTTCACCATCGCACTTTACGTTGGAATGAGATATTGCAAAGAACTACTTTATATTTGTGGGTACATCTAAATCATATAGAGAGAACAAGATATTTTGTGGCCACCAACCCTAACATTTTGAATTATTGGCATTGGCTTAGTATTGAAATCGATGGAACTGAATATGAACCTAACATGTTTGTTTGCGTTTATTATATGCATTATATTATCTAGGCAGGAACGGGAAACAAAACTGCGCAATTATAATACCTATAAATCTATGTCGCGAGACTCACGAATAGTTAAGTATGTGTAATGTACGATTTAATTAGATCGGAGATTTTATAGGCATTTAGATCATGAATTGCTGGTAGTAAAAATAATTACTACTTCAATTTCTTTTATGCATAATATGACTGAATGAATCGAAATGACAAGCATTCGAACGTATGAGGCATTGAAAATGTTTTTCGAATCGGAGTCTTTCGCGACTACATCATTCGAGTCCATAAGCTTTCGAACCTATGAGGCAGTGGAAAATAAATTCGCAACAACGGCTATCGAATCTACGTACCGGCCCCGATAAGGAGTTACCTACATTTGAAATTGTTACAAATTCCAAATAACAGTTCCTTTCTTCTATTTCTTGCTTAAGGTGTAAATATTAAAATAAACTATATTGATTTTAACAATCCTATTTTTTTTGCTACCTACCCACTTAAGGCAGTCCATGATCAATGGTATATCAAAGTGGGAAGGTTTGTTATACCCATCTTGGTAACACTTGGAAAATAATTCCCAGTTTGTAACAGTGTAACAAACTGGCGCTATTTTCTTCCCAGTTTGTAACACTGTTACTCAAGGGTGTGACAAAATGGGAATCACATTCTGTTTTCATTCCCATTTGGTAACAGTGTGACAAACTGGGAATTTTTGTGTGACAAACTGGGAACACAAGCACAAGACATGCACTACTCCTTTTCATTTCAGGTTTGAACATAAAAATTAAGGCGTTATTGAAATTAACCGGTATATACAGCAGCACATCTTTTCCTGTATAGGGTGGCAAAGGCAAAATATTATGCCTACGTTTAGTTAGTGAATCAAGGCTATTCGGGGCTAGCCCATCGCCACAGCTATGGAGGTTTCCTCGATGTTTTCCATTACCTTATGAACGTCCGTAAAATGTATTTTGATTAAATTGCATTATCTCGTTAGTATATGGTCAGCATCGGATTCGGAACACTCATCTCCTGCGTGAGAAGCGACCATGGAACCACTAGACCACGGAGTTCAACCAGTATAAACCGGTTTATACCGGTCTCGTGGCCACACCGCGATTCGAGCTACGCCGAGTCGCTGTGCCGGGTGATGTGATCATTGATGCTTATTTATTTTGACTGGTTGCTGGTGCAGTCTCTTTAAAAAATAGGCTATTATGGATATTATGTTGTATATACATACCACCGGGTGCTAGCGAGTCAGATTACATGGTGATGTATAGATTAATAGAAAAGTATTGTGATATGTTTAAGAGTGTAATTGTTGTAGGCGATTTTAATTTTCATTCCAGTTCAGTCGAAATTCGAAACTATTACGAGTATTTTGTGACGTATTGTGGGTTCAGACAGAGTAATGCCGTAAATAATTACAATAATCGTCAATTAGATCTAGTCCTAACTAAGTTTGAGAATGATAGCTCGAGTGTAAGTGTGCGCGCGGCAGCCTCGCACCTATTACGTGTGGATAACTATCACCCACCGCTAGAAGTGACTGTGACCATGAGCGGTCGCGCTAAGTCGCATCGAATCTGCACTGATAGTGAGGCAGACTCATCGCGGCAGGTCACCGACTTGACAGGTTGGAATTTTAACTAAGCGGATTTTGTTTCGCTGTACTCGCAACTCGCTGATGTTGATTGGGCCCCGTTGTATTATTTGAAGGAGGTTGAGGATTGCTTAGACTATTTTTACAGTATGGTAAATTGTATACAGTATGGTAAATTGTTGATGATTGCGTTCCAAAGAAAAAGCGAAATAGTGTAAACTCAGGGTATAATTATCCTAAGTGGTACGATCAATTTTCTTTATGCAGGGCGAAGGTAAAATATGTTAGCCCATGAGCAGTACACTAGGCAGGTCGAAAAAAATCTATTTGAAGAACCAAAGGCATTCTGGGAGTATGTTAGGTCCAGGAGAGGTAACAGGTGCCCGCAAAATATTGTTAAGGATGACAAGGTGTTGGCAGAAAAGGATATTGCTCAGGAATTTGCGCGATAGTTACATTCCATGTACAGTGGGAACCGCGTAAAGCTGGACATTGATGCGGCCATGTTGGAGGCAGAGGCTAATGCTGCGCGCGTGCAAGTGGACAGGCTGAGCTTAGGGCAGGTGAGGAGCGCGCTCCAGCGACTGAAGCCGAAGCGACCAGCGGGACCAGACGGCATTCCATCATATGTGTTGAAGGACCGTCGGCAGAGCCCCTGACATTTATATTTAGTCAATGCCTATCACTCGCAGTTTTTCCGGAGAGATGGAAGTTAACCAGGGTGATACCAGTACCGAAGGGGAGGGCAAGTTCCAGTGTTGAGGGTTATAGACCTGTGGCAGTGCTTTCTTCGCCGGCTAAAGTGTTTGAGTCAGCTATCCAAAAGGCAGTACTGTCGCAGGTGGAGCCGCAGCTGTCAGATGCTCAGCCCGGGTTTAGGCAAGCGCGTAGTACAGCCAGTTATCTCCTTAATCTTATGGCCTAAGTTGTTCCCGTTGTGAATGGTGAAGGACAGGTGGACACCGCCTATTTCGATTACAAAAAAGTGATTGATTTGGTGGACAACAATGTGCTCCTCAGAAAACTGGTGAATGTGGGTTATACTCCTTGTCTACTTAGGTTCTTCATCAGCTATATGAGGGATACAACACAGTATGTGGAGTAAACGGATATCAGTCACAATCTTATTACACTAGATCTGGGGTAAACCAGGGAAGTACGTTAGGGCCATTAAAATTCTTAATTATGATTAATGAATACCTCAATTTGTGAATAGTGCCAACTGTTTATTCTTTGCGGATGACCTTAAATTCTCGCTATCAATAAACAGTAACCGGGACTGTGTGAAGCTCCAGGAAGACATTGACAGAATAGTGGAATGGACCAAAACCAACAAATTGGTATTTAATGTTTCTAAATGTGTAATCATTTATTTTACTCGCAAAATCTATCCAGTACTTACACAAAAGGCGACACACAAATTCAGCGAGTTAATGAGGTTAAGGACCTAGGAGTAACGTTGACTTCGGACCTGAATTATAGGGTGCATATCGAGGGTGTATGTAAAAATCAAAAAGAATCCTGGGTTTGTCTTGCGTACAGGGCGCACCTTTAAAGGCATACATGCGATAGCAACGCTGTACAATTCTCTGGTGAGGTCACAATTAGAATCGAACGCAATTATCTGGACACCACATGAAATGGAATATCGTCTCATGTTGGAACGTATACAAAATTAATTTATAAGACATTTATATTTTCGGCTGTACGGGGTGTATCCTTTCTACCCGTTGAACTATTTCGTGTGGACTATTTATTTAAACCTAAACCAAGTCGATAGACACTTCCGTTTGCTTGCACGGAAAATGAGGATTATAGCTTGACGTCGAGCCAACGCTTGTTTTGTATTTTATGTTAGTCGAATTAAGGTTTTGTAAGTTGCTGTTTTTAGATTTCTAGTCGCACAATTCAGTAATGTTATCAGACAAAGCCAGTATTTCTAGTCGCGATTTATTTTTTTCGCTATTCAGTAATTGAGTCCGGCAAAACCAGTATTTTTGCCAAGCAATAACTGGATTTACAGTCATACGTATAAATACTGTATACCTACCCAAAATTAATATACCTTACTAAAACTGAAAGCCTTATGATTGTGATTAAATAAAATAAATGTTTTGTTATTTCAGGACGGTGTTCTCACAGTATTCCTGGGCCCATCATACGGCACTTATGTAATAAACAGGCAAACACCTAACAAACAGATCTGGCTTAGTTCCCCAATAACTGGACCGAAAAGATATGATCTAGTGCTCGAAAACAATGGTTATTGGATATACAAACACGATGGTGTAACTTTACATAAACTATTACAATCTGAAATATCACAAATAACTGATAAAGTGGACTTTTCAAAGTGCTCCCATAGTTTATTATAATTACTTTTTATGTTAATTTAATTAGAAAGAATTAAATCATAAAATCGATTTATTATTTTGATCAAAATGGAGGTCATAGAAGATGGCAATATTATGGACCGAATTCCAATCTTGTTGCAGCGAGATTTGGAATACTATCAGGCAAGTATTTTCTGTAAGTATCACTTTATTACCATAATGCATCACATAATATTCGTTTGTTTTTTATTCCACAGACAAACCAGACGGTCTTGTCTGAATCTGTTTGCCGCTGTGTAGTGGGAGGAAGATTGGATTTTCCAAGAAATGCTTCATTTGCAGCTGTTAAGATTGTTTTATGGCTTGAAGAAGAGTTTTCTATTGCTTTTCAGTGAGTATTGATTGCCAAAGAATAACTAATAGAGTATTGTATCAATATCTAATCCGCTCGTAGCCTTGGGAAAATGATATACATAGTAAAATGTTATTGATAGAAATATAAAACTGTCAACAAGGACATTTTAGCAATAATTTACTTACTTTTGCACCATGATTGGGTTTCAAACATTAGCGGATATAGGGACCCCTAAAAGACCCAGGATTTTCATACTTTGAACTCAACTTTTCCATTCAATTCGGGTGCACTTAAACACAGCATACTCGAAGGTTGGTATACCAGGAAACAGTATAATAAATAATAAATAGTATATCATGCAACTGATGAATCACGAGCAAGTGAAGGATTCTAATGACGTGATTCATGGACCTCGATATGTATCCGTTTTATTCAAGAGTTACAAACGATACCTTATACCATGACTACGAAAAAAATAAAGATTTAAGCTGAAATAGACATTTAATGAAGAAAAAGAAAGATTAAATTAATTAAAATGCACATTAAAATTGGAATAATTACTAAAATCAAGAGTAATTTTCTTATAATTATTATTATTAGGATGGTCAACTTGTA
The DNA here is from genome assembly GCA_949825045.1 of Argyresthia goedartella. Taxonomy (NCBI): domain Eukaryota; kingdom Metazoa; phylum Arthropoda; class Insecta; order Lepidoptera; family Argyresthiidae; genus Argyresthia; species Argyresthia goedartella. The sequence goes on from OX463807.1 coordinate 22,838,751, forward strand.
AAGCGATATTTACTTCTTGTCGATGGTCAGAGCTTGATTTTCATTTTTCCCTTTGCAAAACTCATCATAGGCTTTGTTGTACACCAGCCGTGATTTGTTGGGTAGCAAGTTTTCTAATATATCGGCCGCCCTCTCTGTCATAAACTCGGTGTTAACCCACCTTCTTCATCATTTTAATGCATTTTCAATCGATTTAATAAGTAACACTAAACTTTGTGTTCGTATAACTTTTTAAAATTTCAAATTCAAAATAGCGCCAATTGATTAATGACAGCAAAGAACACAAAACAGTTTTTATTCTTATGCTAATAACTCCTTGTCAAAAATGTCGATCCCACCAAAAACATTTTCATGAAAAATGTAGCCAAGACGAGACCATATGGCTCGCACTATCAAAAAGTTATTATGCCCTAACACTACAAGCCGTAACTTTACAAACTCTACACCTTAGTCAAAATATGTGACTTGGCCGTTTCGCTACCGTCACATGGGCGTAATGTGAAAAATAAATTCACTGTTCTTTACTATTCTGTTATACAATAGTTTTTGTAGTAATTAGTGTAGTTCTTGTAGGTAGGTACGAATAAACAAATCAATTTCATTTTTACAACATCATTTTTAACTACAAGAACTACTGTATAAAATAAAAGTAACGAACAGTGAATATTTTTTTCTGCTTACGCCCATCTCATGTGTCGGTGGGGAAACGGTCAAGCCACATATTTGGACTAAGGTGTAGAGTTTGTTAAGATAGGGATTGTAGAGTTAGGGCGTGTAGAGTTAGGAACTTGGCTCTACTTGAGATCTGAAAACTTTTTGACAGTGAGAGGCCATGTTGTATCTTCTTGACAACATTTTACATAAAAATGTTTTTGGTGGGATTTCACTTGTTTTTGTAAGTTGCCTAAGATTTTTTTTTATATCGTTCTTTTTGTCTTTCTTTTTTTTGGGGTGTATTTCTTGCACATCAGAGGTGCCTTTTTTCATAGCCCACTTATATCTTTGCCTTTTTCTGATTCGTTATATATGTTTGTGGAATCGGGATTCAGCATTGTCATTTCTGTTTTAGACTTGACTCTTCGATTGTGGTTCAAGGTGTCATCTAGCCACCTAATTGTCGTTTAGGGATCAGTGACATACAATGGGATACCCAACAACGTATCACTGGCGTCTAATGCACCGAACTCGCGATTTGACAATATTCTTGACACATTAGGCGTTTTGCGCAAGCTTAATTTCATACCCTAATTTAAAGCGGGGGCTGATTTACTAAAAATCCCGAAATAGGTGTTTTATTATTTATAACAAGGTGTCCCTTAATCAATTTTCAGATCTCTAGCATCAAAATTTATGGAAGGCTCTAACAAACTTCCATCCCCTAGTCCAAGAGGTAGTGGATAAAAAATCCAAGATTTAGATATATTTTTTTATTGTTTACTAATTAACGAAGTACATAAGAGTAGTAATATTATTAGTATAATTATGTACTTATGTTATGAAACCTGACGAGAGCCCTATCCCCTATTTTAAGGGGTTGAGGGACGTTTTTTTAAAGCCGAATCACGTATTTTCTTATTTGTAATATACTATAATAAGAAGTCTGTGTACTTGTATAACTTTCAGATCTCTAGCATGAAAATCTATTCGTAACTCGTTCGAAAAGGCTTCTTTACGAACTTCGCTACGACCCTCGCTTTCGGCTCGTGTCGTAAACTTCTCGGTTCTTAAATATAAGGCTTTGTAAATTCGTAAGAAATGTACAATTTCACCTCAGCAGCTCGAACACGAGGCTTTTGCTGTAAACAGTGTGCAAAGTTGCATTTTGCTCACTGAATGAGACAAAGTAGCTTTTTAATTTTGAATGTCGTTGCCATAGGCGAAATCAAGCACCGAACAGCCAACGAGCATCGTCTTATAATTCAATGTTCTTTGGCTGTTTGCGATTTCGCCAATGTCACAGATACTGCTATCGATTTTAACTCGATTCTAGTACCTATATGTCTGTGCTATTTAATTCCAAATAATCGAGCTTATTTTATTCTATATCCTAGCCATTCTAATTGAGAAATATTACAATTCGATAATTATTTTGTCGAAGTTTATCATGAAAAATTATAATAAATGTTATTTAATTTTTAATGTTGTATTTTTTCATTCTTTTATTTGGTATGGGCTAGCCTTTAGAAAGACGGCCGTTTCAGATGCTTTTGCTGATTTTTTCTATGCTTCATTAGTTAAATGATTTCAAAACACGCTAACCGTCGTAAATTATTAGTTTTCGAGTTACAATAATTTTTTTATAGCCATTTTAGGCATTCGGGACCGTGGGGATGTGGGAGTATTAGGGTGAGGAAACGACGAATTTGCCGTTTTTTTAAAGTTAGACGTCGTTCAAAGTTCACTGACCTCGTAGCGATTGAACTTGACCTTGAACTCGACCTTTCGTGTATATTTTGCAGAAACTTCTCAGTTTTGCCGTTTTGGATTAGAAAATCCGAATCAGGTTTCTAGGCAGTCTTGTGGCTAGACTCTAGAGTGTTTTTTATGAGCTGGAGGCGCGGAGAGGCGCAGGCGACCGTGCACTGCTGCTGCTGCAAGTGCACGCAGCGGCCGGGGCTGCGGAGGCGAGCGTGGGTGCGTGGATGTGCGGGCGCATCGCCGCAGCACCGGCGCAGACAGTGCTAAGGTGATTTCGAAATAATAATGCACTTTCGTTGCGAAAAGTATGTAAACATAACCTCATATACAATTACAATATATAAGAATTTATCTTATCCTGGGTGTCAGGGGGGAAGAGGTAACCCCCGAAATTATAACCGAAAAATGCACAAAAGGTCAATTTCAAGGTCGAAGTAAATAAACTGTGAATGACATCAAACGTCAAAAAACGTCAAAACTGAGAATTTTCTGCAAAATATGCACGAAAGGTTAAAGTCAAGGTCAAAGACCTCGAGGTCAATGAACTTTGAACGACGTCTAACTTTAAAAAAACCTCAAATTCGTCGTTTCCCCACCCTAGAACTCCCACATCCCTCGGTCCTGAATGCTTGAAAAACGAATTACCGCCGACGGTTCGCGTAATTTGACATCATCTATAAATCCAATAATAAAGCATTTAAAAAATCAACAAAAGCATCTGAAACGGCCGTCTTTATAAAGTCCTTCCTTGGTATGTTGTCTTTGCTGAGATGAAAAGTTCTATGTGCAACACGAAACCAAATTTATTTGCATCTCGTGCCTTTGAGTCCCTCGCTCACTCAGGATCCTAACGTAAAATCCCTCGGTCCGCTCGTGATTCAAATATAGAATCCTTCGATCACTCGCGACTCAAACAAGCACATGCAGCGAAAATCAACTTTGCTCTCTTGTTGCACAAATAACTATTACAACAAACTCAACCAAAAAAGGGCAATCAGCGGCAGAAAAACTATATAGTTCCAGAACCTAGGATTATGTAGAGGTAGGTCCTCTGAAAAACGACAAATAAACTCCTCTCGATTACCCTGGTGAAAACCATTGAAATATTATTTTCTTCAAAAAATCTCTGAAATCCTCTGAAAACCGACAAATAAATTCCCCCACTGCAAGGGTGTTTTAAATATTTTTTTTCAGTTTTCCGCTTATAACTAGAAAACCATTAAAATGTTTTTTTTGTTCAAAATCAATTTACTGCATACAATTTTTGACTAGTTCTGTCTTATACGCAGCACGTTAGAATTAGTAAATGACACGAAGTTTCTTGGAATAACCATTGATAGCAAATAACAGATATAAACCCCACATAGATAAATTGGCTGGTAAATTAAGTTCTGCGGCTTACGCTGTTAGGAACATCAGACAAAACACGGATGTGGCTACATCTAGGCTAGTATATTTTAGTTACTTTCATAGTGTCATGTCCTATGGTATCTTGTTGTGGGGAAAGCAGAAAAGAGCTTTTTATTTTACAAAAATGAGCTATTCGAGCAATTTATAATTTAAAACGCACAGACTCCTTAAGAGAGCTTTAGCTGTCAATTTATTTTCGAAAATATAATTTATGTACGCAAGAACCTTACAACATTTGCTAAACTTAGCGATAGCTGTTATATTAACCTAAGAAATAATCACAGACTACTTGCGCCCCGGTTTAGACTCGCGAAGGTTAGCAATTCTTTCAAGGGTCAATGCATTCTCTACTACAACAAGATACCTCTGGAGATCTTGTAATTGCCATTTGAGCAATTTAAAAACCATGTTAAAGCGACTTTGTCGAAAATGGGATATTACAATGTTCAAGATTACTTAAACGATGGGACTGTATGGGGTTAATCTGGCTCAACACAGACCTTGCCGTTAATAGTTTTGTAATTATTTATTCCTACTTTTTAATAATGATATTATAAAATTTGTATTACTTAAGCACAAGCAATCTTTAAAAGAGATCTAAAAATCAATCTGTGGTAGTTTCTGTGCCCTTCTTCTGCCACTTCTTCATTTTTTGCCACTTCTCCAATGTAGAGAAGTGGCAAAAAATGACGATTGCTAAGTAGGTATATGTAAATATCTACAGTAATAAAGAGATTTGGAATTTGGAATTTGAATTTGGAATACGTTTTTACTGAAGGATCAATACTTTAGAGCGCAATTTTCATAATCAAGACGGATTTTTAGTAGAGAGATCGGTAAATGTTTCATTGTTCATCGCGCCACATCCGCATAGTAGCTGGCGCGACGTTATACTATATCCCTAATTCCCTGCTGTATGTTTCAGAACATCCTCCTGGTACGAAAGTTACACGGGCCATTCCCGTTCAGGGCAAGTTGGTATTTAAACAACTTGATTTTCTACTTAAGCAATATAATTTAAAAGGCAGAAATCAGTATTTTTGATGTGCAGTTTAATATTTCCCTAAAAGAATTAGATCGTCAAAATTAAAATGGTTTATTTAAATATTTATACTTGAAGAAGTAGAAGAAAGCATTGATTGATTGATTATGTTATAAAGTAGGTATTTTTATAAGTTATTATCAGTCTTCTAGGTTTACATCAGTCAACCATATACGTGTATAAACTTATTTATTTTAAAGAAATTGGCAAAAAATAAATATGATAAGGATTTACCTATATTTGAAATTGTTACGAATTCCAAATAACAGATCCTTTCTTCTACTTCTGACTTTAAGTTTATAAATATCAAAATAAACCATTTTGATTTTGACGATCCTATATTTTTATAGCTACCTACCTATTTAAGACAATCCATGATCATTGGTGAGACGAAGTGGGAAGGTAGTAGTGCCAGTTTGAAACAGTGTTACAAACTGGCACCATTTTCTTCCCAGTTTGTAACACTGTTACTCAAGGGTGTGACAAAATGGGAATCACATTCTATTTTCGATCCCAGTTGGTAACAGTGTTACAAACTGGGATTTTTTTCCCAGTTTATTTAATTTATTTATTTATTTATTATAACAAAAGTTTAACAAAGGTAAGAATAAGAATAAGAATACATTTATTTAGTAAGAAAGACTTAAAGCTAGGTTTACATGTTATAGTTTATCCAAAACATCTCTTAAAAGCTACATGTGTTTGACTGCGGCCCCACACTAGGCTGAGCCTGTATCGCGGGTGCCATCGTATGCTTAGCAGAATGGGAGTTGTTGTTCTTAGTAGTAATTTACAAACAAAAATAAAAGTTAGATAGAAACATTTAAAATATACACATTAAAAAATATATAAAACATACACAGTGCAAAATTAGTAGAGAGGTGACTGTAAAAGATATTGTACATACATAAATGACACATAGGTCTAGATCAATAATTTACTCAGTTGAGTATAGTAAAATAACTCTGAATTACTCAGCATCGACTCAGCTTCATTATATGAGAGGGACAAAAGCCATTTCTGTTATTTTCGTTTAATTTCGAAGGTGCTGCAATTTCTAAAGTCACACACACTGTTGGCCTTGTTGTATATATGTGGGTGGCCAGAATCAGGGAATCTTTGGGCAAATGTGGTATTGACAGCATGGATGGGGATCTGGTACACACGTTTCGTTAAAAGTTTGTTATAGAGTGATAATTTCGTTATGTTTTTATGCATCAGAATGACAGATTTCAGTATATAAAGCCGACGGACGCTGAGTAGTTTATTTTCACTGTGAATAAGATCGGTGGGGTACATCCTTGGTTTCCTGAACATGACCTTTAGTAGTGAACGCTGTGCTCTCCCCACGTTAAGAAGAACTGTCTTATTAGCCCCGTCCCACACCGAGATACAATGGGTAAGGATTGTTTCACAAATCGCGGTATACACATTTGTTAATAGTTCGTAGTCTGCGCAGTTTCGTAGTTCTTTCATGATATAAATTATTTTGCGAACCCTACCTGACAATGCTTGTATTATATGCTCTCGAAAGTTCAAGTTCTTATCCAGGGTTATGCCGAGATATTTCATAGATGTAGCATAAGATATTTCGGGACATTGACATTGGTTATGTTTATTTCCGCATTTGTGGATTTTTATGCCAGGCAGCGTATTGGTGCGGAGGCTTCTGTATTGTAGAAACACACGTATTTCGTTTTTGCCGAATTCAATGTAAGCAGATTTTTCCTCAGCCTACTCGCTACATTAGACATTCCGTTTTCAGCACTGTGAAAGGCCTTCCTCCAGGATTTATCGTGAAAAATTATAGCTGTGTCATCAGCGTAGGAAAAGAGATCAGCTTTGGGTAAATGAATGCTAGCAATGTCATTAATATACATCAAGAATAATGTGGGACCCAGAATACTCCCCTGTGGAACGCCGAAGCTGACGGTCCTAGGTGAACTGCGATGCGTCCCCACCTTTAGATATTGTTGTCTATGGGATAGATAGCTTTGAAACCATGCAAGTACAGTACCACGGATTCCCATTTTGTGTAGCTTCTCCAGCAGAATTGGTGTTGATACCGTATCAAACGCCTTTGCAAGATCGAGAAAGACGCCTATACAGGGGTTTCCATCATCCAGCAGGGAGCATACACGCCGCACTAGGGAACTCACTGCGTCACTGGAAATACCTTTTCTAAACCCGAATTGACGGGGATGAAGTAAATTCTTTTGTTCCAGAAAGCCTACTAGTCGTTGGTTTACTACCTTTTCCAATAGCTTCGAGAAGGTTGGTAGCAGAGAGATCGGTCGGTAGTTGGAGGGGTCATCTTTTGGTCCTGCTTTATGGATCGGGCACACCAGAGAAGATTTCTAGCCCTCCGGAAATTGGCCTGTTGACATGCTTAGATTGATGATATATGCTAGGGGTTTAACCACGTAGTCCTTTAGACTCTTAAGGATGCAGTTGCTGATACCATCTGTCCCTGACGAATTACTAGATGATAGCTGCTGAATTAAACATCCAATTTCCTCACCGTCGGTTGGTTGTAGAAATAAGGGTCTCCCGGGGATTGATCAATTGATATTTTAGATGCAAGGCTGTCCTCCGTTTCGTTCATATCTTCTAAAATACGTACTGCTAAGTTCTTACCTACGCTAGTGAAGTACTCATTGCATTGGTTCAAGGAAGAAATAGGATCACCAGATATGTTTAAAAGTTCATTAGCTGCTGAGATTTGGTTTTTTGAATAGAAAATATCTTCAATAGAACTCCACAGTTTTTTGGATCGTTTTTGTTTTCTTGTAGTTTTTTTCTCTCATGATCATGTTTCAGTTGGTATAGAAGATTATTGCAGAAGTTTCTGTTTTTACGTAACTTACAGTGTAATGCATCGCGATATTTCATACATCTGATCAGACCTGGGGTAATCCATGGTTTAAGATTAAACTTCGACCTGGTCAACTTGACTGTTTTAGAGTTGTTATCAACAACCCCTGAAACAATCGTGCTGAAAGACTCCGTGGCTCTCTCAACCGAATCTTCATTTAACACCGAAGACCAGTCAATATTCCTCAATTCCCTATCCTATTGCATTGTGGTCTATCTTTATACGTAAACGTGTTAACGGTTTAGGTTTGACAGCAAAATCAATGCTCACAATAGCCAAGTCGTGATCAGTAATGTCGGTTTTGCAGACAATTCCCTGAGCTGTAAGGTATGACGATAAAAATATATGGTCCAAGCAGGAGTCATGGCGTGTCGGTTGTGTTATAGCCGGTATTAATCCATTCTCAGCTGTTAAACACAGGTAATCAGAACGTTTATATCTGTCATCGTCAGAAAGTAGGTCTATGTTGACGTCCCCTGCTAAAATCACTGTCTGTTTATCCTTTCTGAGGCTACTTAAAAGGTCTTGAAGCGAGTCAAGAAATTCATGTGGGGTCTCTGATGGCGAACGGTAAATTGCGATAATATTTGTATTTCCGGGCAGTTCCAGAATAATGCAGTTAACGCCATTAAAGTTAGGCTCGATCATGGATGCGCTTATGGGATTTCTTACATAAACGACAACACCACTGGCTTTGTTGAAATACTTATAGTGTACTTAGTGTGTACTTAGTCCCCTGTGTATCCATCCAGCACAGGAACCAGAGTATGCTCACCAAGCCAACACTCAGTGAGTATAATGATATCGAAGATTATACGAACTCTCTTAAGTTAAACCTGAAATTCATCGAAGTGTAAATTGATGCTGCGAATATTCTATGTACTTAAGTAATTTTAGTTTTGAATTTGCGTGAATTTGGCTCTCACACTCTTCAGGCAGATAAATTGAATGGCACTTGATTACAAGAGGTTGTTTATACAATAGATCCGTAAAACTGAATTGCAGTTAGACTGCGGATCATAGTCTCCTGTGGTTTACAAACTGTATGTGCGGGTATCTGAATTATTGAAACTTACATAAAGACAAGTAGGTATGGATATAACAGTAGGTGTTATGTATCTTAATTAAAAACAGTATTCAAGAGATTTTTATGTAGCAGAGCAGAAAGCCTGTATTTTTTCTTTTCCGTTCTAATATTCACAGGGAGGCTGTTTAACAAAAAGGTAGGCGCTTTTTGAGGAACCTGTCACCTTAGTAGTTGGTAACCCTTGGTAAAGCAAACTTACCTGTTAATATTGCACGGGTGTTATGGTCGTGGTTCAATAATGTTTTATGCTCATGGTTACTGATATTGTTAAGTATTAATAGGTGTTTGTGTTTTAAACTAGCAGACAGTAGGTACTTTACAAATTTAAAACAGTTGTTGGTAATTATTTTTGTATGTTACTTTAGTTTTTTTATAACTAGTAGTTTTAACCTCTCCTTTTCCGCCGTCAGCATAAGCAGCGCGGCCCCGGTCACTCCATGTACCGCTGTCAGCATAAGCAGCGGGATGACTAATATTTTTGAAACCGGTATTTTTTATCCAACGGTTGGACCAATTTTTACGGTTCGATCATGTGTGGACACCCAATTAGACAAACTTTATGGTCTGTGTGCTAGTTTATGCTTTTCCGTAGAAAAAAATAATTCAACCGCGTTTTGAAAATCACTTTCTTCCGGACGCTCCCAACGTAACGCTGATTGAAACGCTGAAATATTCGAAAGTTTCTATAAGAACACCCTAATGTTTTTATTGTTTTGAAAAGGTTATTTTGTGTAGATTACGTAGGTATCAAACAACATGTACATGTTGTTGATAATTTTCTGATGTCGGCTAGATTTGTGTCGAGAGGGAGCATTTTCATAGAAGTCTGTGTTTCTCATGCCAGTACAAAAATAAACTAAGGTCACAGTGACATTTTCTACACATTGTGTAAAAGAGGGTTTCATTAGCTACTCAGATATACAACTCCCATAATTCTAAGTGTTACCATTCCAACAGAATCACTTGATATATTAGTCAAGTGCCGCGCAGCCCGCACGCTCAAAAACACTCCGGTATTTGTCGTTTTTGACGTCTCGAACTCCCGGGAAAGGAGAGGTTAAGAAGCGTAATTGCAATTTATCTATTTTATCTAAATTTGTTTTGAAGGTTAGTCCGTAGCAGTCAAGAGCATAATTCACTATCGATTCCACTAGAGCCGAATACAAACATTTTAAGGTCTTAGATGGAACTTTATAACTTAAGTGATATAATTTGCCTAATACTACCCTAAGTTTACTGCAAATGTAGTTAGTCAACATGAGAATTCCAGGAAAAGGCCTCGTCTATTTTCATTCCGAGGAGTAGCTTGTGTGACTTACCATCTTCGTTCCGTCGTGGGTATAAATACCAGCATTGTATAATATGAATAGCAAAAGGATAATGTAATGTCAATGATTATAGAGTGTGGTAGTCAAATAAAAAATGAATTATGTCAGGTTGGAGATTTCTTCAAATTATAACCAAGGGCATAATAGTGATTTCGAAGTGCTGCCTCCTCATCCTTCTGCTGTAGTATTAAAAAGCTTCTATAGGCACTTCTGAAACCAGCTTTACTAGTTAGCAATCGAAGGGGTGGTGGGATGTTATTCCAGCACTTGGTGGCACGGTATTTAAAACTGCCACAGAAAGCTGCAATTTTGTGTCGAGGCATTGAGAGGAAAATATAAAATAATATACGAGTGTTTCTTAATAACAACACACGAATATTTTAATGCCTAATTATGGACAGTTACATACACTGCTTTATCTCTACATATCATAAGCTCTCTATGATTGTTAATTTATAGTTATATTTAAAATGTTACTTCTAATAAGTTTGATTTTAAAATGAGGTCGGCAATTAGCGTAGCGGCCAATTTGCATGGGTATACTATACTTAGTATTGCTATATATAGCAACACTAAGTATAGTATACCCATATATGCTCTATATATAGAGTTATTTAGCGCCCTCAGACCAGGTGTTTTATGTTCCTGGTTGGGCTATATATGAAAATATCTACAGGAATAAAGAAATTTTATTTTGATAGGGATTACCTACCTGTACCAGATGACACAGCAAGCCTTGCCTTGCCTGGCCTTGACCAACCTCGATATAGCTAGCATTTATGGTCCTAAGTAGAAAATCAAGTTGGTATTCGAAGCATTATAGCAAAAAATTGGGCTAGATTTTTTTAGAGAGAGAGAAGATCATTTATTTCAAAATGTAAAGTACCTACAAAATATATGGTAACATGACATTATAACGAAAAATCAGCACTGCAATTAAAAGTAAGAAAACTAGACCTTAACAATAAAAAAATGCTTATGAAACTAAATTTACAACTAGTATAAGCCTAAGCTAGCAATAGCAATTTAATTAGACTAAGTTATTGTGTATCGTGTACAACACTTTGACAAAGTACCTACTTTAAGAAATGTTGTTCTCATTCTGGAACATGCAGTAGGGATGTAGTATCACGTCTCGCCGGTTGCTATGCGAATGTAGCGCAATTAACTCAATGGATGGAACACTTACCGATTTCTCTACTGTAAATCTTATTACTCATATCATCAAAAATGTATTTGATATAATTTTTTATCTAACTTAGTTATTTAATCCACAAAAAGGCGTAAGGTCGGAAACTATCGCCCTATTAGCCTGGTCTCACACATATACAAATTATTCATAAAAACAATAGAGAACCGTATTTCCAGTGAACTAGATCATCATCAACCCCCTGAGCAAGCTGGTTTTCGTCCCACATACTCCACAACCGGCCATCTCCACACCATAAAATCAGATTATAGAAAAACATACTGAATTCAATAAACTCGTCTACTTAGGGTATCACACATAATCAAAATATCGACCCCGCATACATGAACATCATACGAGCCATTTATAGCAATAGCATAGCAAACATTAAATTTCAATCCCCAGGTCCATCATTTTCAATAGAGATAGGCGTTAAACAGGGAGACCCCTTGTCTCCTAAGTTATTTACCTGTACCCTTCAAGAAGTTTAAAAAAAGTTAGCGGTTCCATGGCAGGACAGTGGCATTGTCCGACCGAAGGTTCCGAAACACAACCTTCGCTTCGCCGACGACATTGTACTGTTTACGTCATCGGCACAAGAACTCGAGACAATGCTCCACTGCAAGCCTTGAGGTTGGACTGAAGATGAATCGGTCAAAAACCCATCTCTTGACCAACCGCGCAAAGCGTAAGGTTGTAGTTGATGGGCAGGACATATAATACGTCGACGAATACACTTACTGGGGCCAGATCCTTCGAAAACATGCAGGACAAGGACATCGAACGGCGTGTTTGGAACGCCTGGAGGAGCTACTGGTCCATGAAGGAGCTATGAAGGGCAACCTCCCGTTATCCCTGAAGCGCAAACTCGTCGACACGTGCATCCTGCCCAATTTAACCGACGGCGCACAAACTTGGTCCTTGACCGAACATCAGAAGTCCAAGCTCAAGATTTGTAAGAGAGCGATAGAGCGCAGCATCTTGGGAGTAAAACGCACAGACCGCATCAGAAACACCATACTGCGCTCCAAAACTAGCGTTGATGATGTAAGCGTAGAAACCGCGTAATGAAACTGGGCCGGACCCAGGACGGAATGCACCCAGACAGATGGGCGAAGATAGTCACGGATGGGTGCCTGCAGACGGACACCGGGGAAGGCCCAGAAGGAGGGACGACCTGGATAGGTCCCAGTCAGATTGGGTCGGCATGACGGCCGATAGGAATTGGTGGGTACGATTAAGGGAGGCATTTGCCCAGCAGTGGGACACAGATTAGGCTATGTAAAAAAAAGTTATTTATTTCGTATTTCGTTTGCGATTCAAGTTTAAACCATTTCACAATTTAACGGTTTTATCATAAACTAACGCGTCATATCGTAAGCATAAGCAGCGGTAGGCGGTAACGAATCAGTCATCAGTCAGGCAAGACGAGTTGTAAACTTTTCTTTGTTTACTTGTGATTTAAACCCTAGCTCTGAACTTTGACAGAAGAACCCCCCCAAATTAAATCCGACCCTGGTTTCAAATTATAATCTTTTACCATTTATAATAATTCTTATCATTATTCTTTTACAGGCAAGGATCTGGTATCTTCGTGACTAAAGGAGAGGAGAAACACGATGCTGCTGTGGTTAAGACCTCGGATCCTGATACATTTGTGCAGCTGGCTGTCAAGTCCACCGATATGCTTCTTGGTTTGTATTCAAATTAGTATAACATGTCATTCTGTTTAAACAGATTATATCGGCCTTTGTTTCCGGACGCTTTCGAGTTTCGGACGAACGTCAAGCTGTAGATCCCGGCTACTATCGCCACTCGGTGGTAGTAGTCGTAAAGCTGTGTCAGAGGCCCTAATACGGCAGCTTGATAACTTCTGAAAATCAGGTTGGCCACAAGCCTGACACCCTTCCATCAACCCGCACTGAGCCGGCGTGGTGGAGTATGGCTCAATCTTACTCATATCCGGGTAAAGGCCCATGCCCCACGGGGGGGGGGGGGTGAATGGGTTACATTTATTTATTTAGGCTAGTATTTAATTGCACATCAAAATTGACTGTCCCTGAGACTTATTTATCGTGATTGCGAAACAAAGTTTGAGTTGAAATTGTATTCTATCAAAATTAATCGGACAGTCTGAAGGTATGAGGGATAGTTTTGGAATAAAAATTGATTCTTCTTATTGCACAACCGGTCATGCCATAACTATTGCTTCGATAACATTTCTGTGGAGAGTGAAGTCTGGTACCGTTACAGAGTTTGGGTGGGTTGAAATTTCTCAATAGTATTACAGGTGCACCAACTTTTAGGATCAGTTTATGTTCGGGGAGGCCTGGAGGATTTAAAGTATTAAGAAATTTAACAGGGCAGTGAATAGCGTTATCAGTTTCTACTACAGTATCAAAAAACCCGTATTCCATTTCAGCACCCTCAAAATCATTAAGGAAAATCGCATTTATCAATCGGTTTTATTTTTAGGTGTTAATATAGCACACTCACATAACCACTCCATCCATTTTATTCATAATAATTTGGATATCCGGATAATTTTTTGAAGTCAGTTCCGATATATGAGATACAACGGTGGAGAAAAAGGGTGGAATTTTGATTTTCCCCACAAATGATCTAAAACCCCATCACCGATTTTTAACAATGCGTCTGAAAATTGGCGGGCTGACTTATCGCCGCTTATGTACCCTTGCATATGTTTACTTAGGGATAGTTTAATTGTAAGTGGCCATTAGTAAGACGATTTAATGCAGGCCTTCACTTCATCTGCACGTGTTCCTCTTGGCACGACTGGCAAGTTTTTTCGGAAATCTCCAGCCAGCAGAACGGTGACTCCTCCCATGATGCCGTCGTTATCTCTAATGTCTCTGAGTGTTCTGCTGAGTGCCTCAAATCTTCTTTTGTGTGCCATTGTGCTGTCATTCCAAACAATACGTTTACAATCCCGCAGGGCTTGGGCCATGTTGCTTTGTTTGAGCATATTGCACCTTGGCGTCTCTGTATTTAATAGGTTTAACGGCAATTTAAAAGCAGCATGTGCAGTTTTGCCACCATTCAATAGAGTTGCTGCAATGCCTGAAAATGCAGTTGTAATAGCGATACCACGTGTACTCCGAACTTTAGCTAATAGTAAATTGATAAGAAAGTTTTTTCCTTATCCTCCAGGGGCATCCAAAAAATATAAGTTTCCAGAATTATTGTCAATGCTTGTAATAATATTAGGTGGGGTAAAGAGTTTCTTCGTATTTTATATGAAAACTCAAGACATGTTTTTTCCAAGTTTATTTACATTTAATTACAGTACGTATGTACCATTTTGTTCAATGACTTTCTGCCATCTTGTAGGTAGTGACATGATTCCGTTGCTGTAGAAATTTTGGCACTTCTCATCAAAAAACTGCGACAAGTAGTTTTGGCAGTCTTGTCTTGATGTTAAACTGACTTTGCCTAAAGAATTCTGAAGAGAGCGAAACAGGTAGAACTCTGAAGGTGCAAGGTCAGGGCTATAAGGCGGATGCATTATCACCTCCCAGCCAAACTCGGTTAATTTTTGCTGAGTGGTTAAAGCTGTGTGTGGCCTAGCGTTATCGTGATGAAAGGCGACCCCCTTTCTATTGATCAATTCCGGTCGCTTTTTCTAAACTTCTTGCTTTAATCTCATCAGTTATTGGCAGTAGTGATCCGAATCAATGGTTCTGCCCGGCGGTAAAAGCTCATAATGAACAATGCTCTTCCAATCCCACCATACATACAGCATCACCTTATTGCGAGTTAACCCGGGTTTTGCCACAGTCTGTGAAGCCTCTCTCACGATCTTTTTCGCAAGTTCTTGTTGTACGTGATCCACTTTTCATCATCACTTTTTATCAATCTCCTCAAAAACGGTTCAGTTTCGTTACGTCTCAACAAGGAATCGCAAATTTGTATACGGTTCATTCAATTTCTTTCAGTGAGCTCGTGTGGCACCCAAATATCGAGCTTTTTTGTGTACCCACCTTTGTTTAAATGGTTCAAAACAGTTTTGTGAGTAATCCGCAGTTCTTCAGCTATGTCGTGACTACTGATATGCCGATCTTGCTCCACTTTTTCGAAAATGGCGTCCATTTTTTCCGTGACTGGGCGACCAGAGCGAGGTGCATCTTTGACTTCAAAATTCCCGCATTCAAAACGCTGAAACCAACTTTGTGCTACTATCACATTTTTCCCTTTTTAGGGTTCCGTACCCGAAGGGTTCCAAACGGACCCTATTACTAAGACTTGGCTATCCGTCAGTCCGTCCGTCCGTCCGTCCGTCCGTCCGTCTGTCACCAGGCTGTATCTCAAGAACCTAGCTATAGCTAGAGAGTTGAAATTTTCACAGATTATGTATTTCTGTTGCCGCTATAACAACAAATACTAAAAAACAGGATAAAAGAAATATTTCAATACAACAATTATTTCAATACCACATACAAACTTATGGATGCACCTGGTTACGTACATGGAGTGTGAAAGTAACCGCACCAATAACTTTGTAAACAATATTTTGCTGTGTAAAATCCAAACTATTCACTCCACACCATCGCTTCCATTGAACGGTGGTACGGAACCATTCGTACGCGATTTAGACTCGCACTTGAGCGGTTTTTTGTAATTAAAATGTATCGAATTTGTTCATTTGATTCACTCATTTTGTCAGAAAGAAAATCAAATGAAAAATAGCTTGAAACAACATTTTTCTATGTTCGTTCTTTTTTTGAAATTTAAACTTTTTAATGACATCAAAACCAGCCAGGTACAAATACTACAGCCAAAGATAATTAATTCCAAATATACCCACACGAAATACGAAATTAGTTTTTACCCGACCTATTATGTTTATAGATATTCAGCTGTTTACTTGTTAAGGACGATTCATTTTCAGAGACTCTCTGTAAAAAAGGGTATAAGTCTTAACTGGTTTCTCTTAAATAATCTCTGTTACGTATATCACCTCCAGACCGTTCCGACTCAGGTTAACCGTACTGTGATAATTTTTTGCCCCCCAAAGCTAACACTATGTCCTCAATCAAAGTAAGGCTGGTGGTCGCTGCTAAATCCCTTTGCATGTGCATCGTTATATCCTCTACGAAGATATTTTTATGTTTTTCCCAAAGATTTAATGGAACTGACAATTGACAAAACACCAACATCACTGAAAAAAGTTCACGCAACTTATGAGAAGAGTCACACAAAGCTGCTTCAACTAATGTGGAACCCCAGTGCATGTTGTCTTTCAACAGACCCAGAACTCGACACGCAGACTGGAACGTCGGATGGACAACGTTGTTTATAGTTTTGAAATCTTTGAAAGAAGTATTAGTCGTGTAAAAAAAGGTGAGGGCGGTAGCACTCAATATTATTAGGATGCACCGTATAAACTTTTGAATAAAGTAATTTCTTTGCAAAACTTTCGATTTTGCACAAATCAAAGAAACCTAAGAGTTTTATCTGTGGAAGGCTATTTAGCCTCTCATGTAACGGGTTGTTGGGGTTGAAATACACACACAAATTGTAAAGAAAGGTATGAACAACTTTATACGTCCCAGCAACATCAACTCTGTAGCGATATACCCCAATAACCACAAGATTTCCAGTGACGAGACTAAAGAAATGGTTCAAAAAATATTCGCCCTGAAGTCATGAAACTCTATTTCCGTAGACTTTAAAAGACAATAAACGGTGGGGTCATTATTAGCACTGACCATAAAGGAGATAATGAAAAACTTAAGCAGGCCTCTCAAAAATCTTCCTCAGGACTAATGGTGGATGAGCCCTCTAAATCTAAACCGAGAATCATAGTTTTTGGAGTACCCACTTCCCTAACAGAGAGCGAGGTTTTCAAATGTCTCTTCGAACAAAATCTTGCCGAAAAAATGCCGACTTTATCTCTAGAATCGTTTTTGACCTCAATAAAGTTGACCCGCAAATCCGGCAAAAAGAACATGGAGGCCTCAAACTACATGATCGAAGTACGTGCCGAAATCCGCAAGGCTTTCATAAAAAAGGACAGGGTGTTCATAAAGTAGTCATCTTGTACTGTAAGAGATTTCATCCTAGTAACAAGATTTCAATTATCAGCATTATGGATATGTTGCCAAGACCTGCAAAGAGGCGAAAACTATTTGGGGACACTGCGGCGAACTAGGGCTCCTGACGACCGACCACACTAAAAAGTCTGAATCGCCAAAATGTGCAACGTGCCTACGATACAAAAAACAAAAGGACCATAGAACAGGCGACATAGTTTGTCCGGCCAAAAATTACGCTGAGTATAGGGTACATAAATTCTATCGACTATAGTGGCGCCTAAGAGCGCTGTAGTATAAAATTTATAAGCACTTTTACATATAACTTAAAATTAAAATAGATGAATAAGTTAAAAATAACATAGATAATTTTAATTTAAGTGACTCTCTTACCTGCCAGTCTGAGCGCTCTGCTCAGACTGGCAGGTAAGAGAGTCTGCCCTTCTCTGATTTCCCTAGCCTCAAAAGAAACTAAAAATTAACCTATTTAAATTCGAAATTAAGCACATAATAACAAATTGGCTGTTTAAACTGGCATAATCAAACTGAAAATATTTTCACTGTGATAAAGTAAAACTTTCTCTACAATTCACATGTGTAACGAACACTTACAAACATTTTCACCAATACAACCATAAATTAAGTGTAAAGTATGGCTACATACAATGATATACCTACCCTGTTACTTATCATTTAAGTTCTTTAGCTCTAAGGGTGTAAATGTGAGCAACCAGTGATCATACATGCCTTCCTTGGTCGTTGGCCTGCTTCACAAAATCTGTATTTTATGTCCTTGTAATAATTTTCTGTACTTTTATGTTTTATGAATAAACATTATAATTATTATTATTGTGATAATTAAGGAAACTGTAAATCTTCAATTTGAGATTGATCAGCATTTCTGTATAGTCGTATATTTTGAATGTGACTGTTTGTTTGTTATTTATAATAATATATAAATAATAAAATAATAAATAAAATAAAAAAACTATTATTGCTTGGCTAGCTCATCGCCGAAGCTATAGAGATACGAGAGTTTTCTTACGATGTTTCCAATCACCATTTGTACGCTATGCCGCGTGACGCGTTTGTGTGAAATGGGTGTTAGTTACATAAAAGTAAGACCGTCAATCCAGGTTTTGATTGACAAAAATACTTAATTTCCCTGACAAATTACTGAAATGCGCGACAAACTGAGCGCGACGATACAACAAACGTGTTTTTTTTTGCTCGATATTGATAACGGCAACAGATAGACGTTTGAAATATTCACAGGATATTTATTTATATTATTAACTTTAAAAAAAATATATATAGGGGGGCTCCCATACAACAAAAGTGATATTTTTGCCGTTTTTATAGCCGTACGGAACACTTCGCGCGCGAGTCCGACTCGCACTTGGCAGGTTTTTTTCACTCGTTTTTAGGGTTCCATACCGGAACGGATAAAAGGAAAAAGAAACACTTATAGGACCACTTCGTTGTCGCTAAGTCCGTCTGACTGTGACTTTTTTTCTCAGGAACGCGTAGAGGTATCATATTGAAATTATTATCCATTGCTCAAGGTCGTCTCCTGAAGTTGTGAAAAAATAAAACTTACAGGCCAACGCAATGAAAAGATACCGCGCCGTTTATATCATAATTTAGTTGAATTTGCTTGATACTCGCAAGGGAATCGAAATCGCGATATTTTCAATTCGATTAAAATCTATCTATCTGGATTAATTTCAACTTGATACCTTTACTAGTAAGGCGATTAAGTGATCGGAAAAGGGTTCGCTTTCTTCATTTTAAGCTACGGAACTCTAAAAATGAGAAATCCGTAAATTTGTAGTTCCTTCACAAAAATGCGATTTGTGCTGAACGCTTGGTGCGCGAATCCAACTTGCACTGTGCAGCCCCCCTAGACAAGTGACATCGCTAAAGATAGCGAGTCGAAACGATAACTTTTTATGTATGCGATATGACATTTGGAATCGCTAAGGTGACGTCCCCTAGCGAATCCAAATGTCAAATCGCATACATAAAAAGTTATCGCTTCGACTCGCTATCCTTAGCGATGTTACTTGTCTAGAGGCACTGGTTTTATTATCCCCTGTGCGAACTAACTTTATAATGAACGCTTATCATTTCCAGAACATCTTCACGTATTAGCGCAAGAGGCGTTGGACCACGCCGACCTGCCGGTACTGACGGCCACTCTCGGCGCCGCGGCCTTGCTCAAGAACAGTCTGCACTGCTACGTGCAGTTCCTAGAAGACACTGGCAACACTGAGAGGCATTCGCTGCTGCAGGTATGAGTAGCGCGGAGAGAATGGTAGTATGTTGACGTGACGCACAACAAAATAAATATGCGAAAGAAATATCTCAATAACGGTAAATAAAAAAGAGAAAAATTTAAATGACCACCAAAATATTTTTTTTTAGGTTGAACATGCAAGAACAACAAAAGTACTTAAAACAAAAACTTGAGTACACATAAAATATTGAATACATAAGTGTTTTTGCTGATCCTTTTTTGCTGTGAAAATCAGTATTTTTGATGTGCGATTAAATACTAGCCTTACTGTAATAATTATTTCGACGTGTACATGTACTTATAACTTCGTGTCTCGCGGTGTGTGATTCGTGTTAGGTTGAACATGTAAGAATAACAAAAAATACTTAAAACATAAACTTAAGTACACAAAACATAAAAAGAAGTTTGGTGATCATTTATCCAAACACAATTTTGTGATCGTTTACTAATTCTGGCGGTCGTTTTGAATTTATTGGTAGTAAAATAGGTGCGTTTTTGGTGATTGTTTAAACCCAAGCCAATAAAAAAAAAACCTCCCGGCACAAATGAAAGTCTAAAATTTGGTTTACCTACTTGTTTCCGTGTTGCGCTGATAACTTTCGAACCACTCGACCGAATTTGATAAAACATATTTAAGAACCATCGCAGTGAAGTCTACCACCAATTACATAAAACCGTATTTAAATCCGCCCTCCGTTTCAGTATTGAAAAATGATTTCGTGTCCGGGTTTGTGTCCGGATGTTATTAATTTAATTAAAAATGTTGAGAGCAAGTTAGTTTTTTTGTGGATAAATTAAATGGTGGATATGTGGTGGTTTTAAAAATAAAAAAAAACCGCTATAGTCCAAACAGCTTAAAGGATTTAAAAAAGGAGGTGGCGTTGGATGTATGATAACCGAAATTAGGCAAAATAACTTTCGCATTTCCGGATTTCTGTTCTGATTTACGGCTGTTCTTCTCTACAGGTCGCATTTCTCAAGGGATTCTCGCGAAATTTTGTGAGCAGGTTCGATAATTAGACGTTTTTTTTTTGTCAATCCCGTTTTTTTAAATGACGGAGATATGGGGTTACTAAGTTAGGTGCGGCTACTTTCATACGCCAAGTACTTAACCACGATGACCCGAAAGGCCGAGTCGGCAGTGACCCTGCCTACGAAGCCAAGGGTCCCGGGTTCGAGTCCCGGTGGGGGCAAATACACAGTCAGGTCATAAGTTCTGTCACACAATAAAAACTTTTGAATTTAGAACGCTGGCCACAAAAAAGTTTATTGAATTCGTATTTCGAATTTTTCATGAAAATAAAAATGTGTACTTTTTAGAATTTTCCTCATTTTTTAATATGGAGTGGACACGTTGCGGTTACGCGCCAATTCAGATTTTCGACTTACTGAAAAATTTGAATATAACCAAAAGATTCGTACCATAAAACGATACAATGAAGACTCTAGTGTAGATGACAGGTCAAGAAGTGGTCGCCCTCGCTCTGTTAGGACTCCAGCAGTGATAAAAGCTGTGAAGGCGCGAATTAAAAAAAAATCCAATACGTAAGCAGAAACTGTTGACCCTTCAGATGGGGTTAAGCAGGACCACTGTGAAAAGGGTGTTAAATGAAGACTTAGGGCTTAGGGCATATCGAAGAAAAACAGGACATCGTTTGGACGCTCGTTTAATGGACCTGAGACTGAAGCGATGCCGCGCTTTGTTGAAGCGGTACGCGGGAAAAAAGCATCGGGAAATTCTTTTTTCGGATGATGAAATTTTCACCGTGGAAGAGAGCTACAACAAACAAAATGATAATGGTATGCACACAGCAGTGAAGAAGCGAGCAACCGTATTCCGCGTGTCCAACGAGGTCATTTTCCATCCTCGCTCATGGTTTGGTTGGGAGTCTCTTATTGGGGCTACAGGTACATTTTTTTGATAAAGGCGTAAAAACGAATGCAGTTGTGTATCAAAATACAGTCCTCAAAAACCTTGTGGAACCTGTTTCTCATACCATGTTTAATAACAGGCACTGGGTATTCCAACAAGATTCTGCGCCAGCTCATAGAGCGAAAAGCACACAAGACTGGCTGGCGGCGCGTGAAATCGACTTCATCCGGCACGAAGACTGGCCCTCCTCCAGTCCAGATTTGAGTCCGTTAGATTACAAGATATGACAACACTTGGAGGAAAAGGCCTGCTCAAAGCCTCATCCTGATTTGGAGTCACTCAAGGCATCCTTGATTAAGGCAGCCGCCGATATTGACATGGACCTCGTTCTTGCTGCGATAGACGACTGGCCGCGCAGAATAAAGGCCTGTATTCAAAATCGCGGGGTCATTTTGAATAAACTTTATTACCATAAGAATCTATGTTTTATTAAGTTCATTTTGCTATATAAATGTTTACATAAATAATAAACATGTCTAAATTATTTCATATTGCACATGTGACAAAACTTATGACCTGACTATGTATTTGTTTGACGAGAACGGATGTTTCTACCCTAGTCATGGTTGTTTATCTATCTAATCTAATCATTGTCTACTACCGAAGATATAGGGACTCCTAGTGTCTGGCTAGATCAATGCGTGTAAATAGTATCCAAGGTATTATTATTATTTACCAGGTGCATTCATATAAGTAGTATTCAAAGAAAATGCAGTCGGGTTATTTGTTTTTATAATAATTCTTGTTTATCCAATAAATTTCCAGGGGTTTTGGGGTGTGAGGTGTGGTAAATAACGCTCTGTTATAACCCTATTTTCTATGCTATAAAAGCTAAACTAGCAGATCACCATGTTACGTATTTTTCTGTGGTATTCTATTGCGAGTCTGCCATTTGGTAGCCTGCCATTTACTTGAATAATATTTTTCAGTTAGATTTATTCATTCGCGAGGAGCGGTCGCCTCAGCTTATAAGAAGTCATAGTCTAGTTTGTGTGTAATCTTTCAAAAGAAGAATAAAGTCTAGTTAGGTAAACTTTGTAGTTTAAAAAAAAAAGACAGACACCAGAGGCCTCCTAACAGCTCACAGAGCCACTAGTACGATAATAATAACTTAATTTGTTAAGTCATACATCTTTCCACAGTCGTCATACAAGCACTACGTTATAATGGCTGAAGCGGTAGGCGAGAGGGTACTGGACATGCACAACAGGGTGCTGTCTCTGTACATTCTGCAGGACTCGGGCGGCCGGCCGATTGACGACCAGAGCAATAAGACCCACGATGCTGGCTCGCCGTCTGTCCAGGGGTGGTGGCTGTATATGCAGGGTAGGTATTTTGATATTAATTATTCACATATAGTTGTGTGAGAGGGTTTCGTGATTCGCCGTTAAGTTGACTGTAAAGCACAACTAAAAAATGGGGATAAGCAATATCCGGTTTCCAAAGTGAGATCACAGTTCCCCGCTGTTAAAAAATAAGATAGCATGATTATAGGTAGCTACAATTCGTCAAAATACGAAATACGTAAATATAATGTTTATAGGTAGCTACAAATCGTCAAAATACGAAATACGTAAATTAAATACGATTGATACCTATGAGAAGCGGCAACGTATATGATCATTTAAGGTATGAGATAGTTATGATACTTTCTCCCTACCTTTTGGGTAACACGTTTTTAAAAGCTAGCAAACCAGTGAGTTTCATTGCTACCAACTGAACGGGGAAGGGACAATCTAGCTGAAACGCATTTATAATGTCACTCCCCCCACAAAGCTCCATTACTTAAAGAAAATATGAAACACAATCTATTGAAGTTTATGTGCTTGTCTGTTTCTATTCTTCATAGTGTGCGTTGTGTTTATATTTTTTGTCTTCTGTTTCATATTTTCTTCTTCTAAATTCGACCTTTGAATAATTAAGGAAAAGTAAAATAAAAAACTGGTCTTTTGTTATGTCTTAGTGAGGAATGTTTTCGGGATTATGTTATGTTGTAAGTCTATATTTTAAGTTATGTTACCTATCATTGTTTTTTCTCCAAATGAATAAAATAAAATAAATACTTAAATAAAAGAATATCATCACAAGGAGATAATTATTAGGAAACGCGTGCTGCTAATCAAGTAGGAGAGAAATCCGAAGAAAACTGTGTAAAACCATACTATATTATTTTGTTGTTAAAATCCTGTCGGTTGTTCCCAATTCTCAGCTCAACTATTTCAACGCATACTTTGCAACTGACTGATGGCTAGCTCAGTAATCCATTGATAATTATGTTACATACACGTAACGCCAATTTTGTTGGCCTCTGAATGCCGCCTGGAGGGGGTAGCGGCGCATGCGTACAAGATTAGAGCATGGGCGAGAGAGTGAGGTGACGACTGGCTCAGAGGCCCAGAAACCTAGCGCGGGCTTTACTAAACTTGTTACGTTCCCACTTTTCAGGCAGCAGAAAGGACTTATGGGATACCGTGCCACCTCGCATGGCGCAGAGAATATTCGCGGGGATGCTCAACGAGACATTGACCATATTGAACGTGAGGTATTGCCAGGTAGACATATTTTGATTATTTTTGATATATGATATTTCTTTATTAACACAATTATACAACAGTCATTACAGATAAATCAGATATGTAGAGATAGTGTCAATAAGAACCGGCTCAGCAATGCTGAACTGAGACAAGTCTCAGATTCAGCGCTGGTTTTCAGCCGGCCCTCCAGAACACCAGAAGGTACAATTTACTCGTGGGTCGATATTAGGTAGGTATTTGTAAAAATAGTAACAAAATATTGATAAAAAAGGGAAAAAAGGGAAAAATCTACAAATATTTTCTTTACAAAAAGAAAATACCCAATACACAATTAAAAATAAATATAAATAATAAACAAAGCACAATTTAGCCATGGAGCAGGCAGCAGCACACAAAATCCAGTTTTATCAGGCGACTATGCAGGCCATAACGGTTAGGTCAAAGATAATAAAAACACTTGGTTAGGTTAGGTTAATGTTAAACTGCAGTTATTTGCTCATTTAAAAGATATTTCTTGATAGATAATTTGAATGTATCTTTATACATTATACATTACCAAATTTTGGCTGCAGCAAAACGAAAGCTCCCCCTGAACCCGCTGGATTTGTGCCTGGGGATCGACAGTCATTTTATCATCAGTCTTTTTATATATTCGCGGCCTATAGACAGCATCGCAAACATTAAATAACGATAGAACCAGAGACTCTGTTAGAGTTTCCCGGACCTTCATGCTAAGGTTTTTACGAAGACCGTACAAAATCTTCAGTCTGTATAAGACTGTTCTGACTTTTGAGTTTTTATGGTCCTCGAAACGTAGTCTTTGTACATAATTAAACCCAAATTTCTTGATTTGGCTACACGTGTAACCCGTTCTCCATTTATTTTGATTTGAGGATTATTTGATAAGACACGTTTACGTTGACATTTCGTTCCTAGAATCAGATATTGAGATTTAGTTGGGTTCAGAACTAAATTGTTATTTTCCGACCACCTATTAACATTATCAAGATCATGGTTTATAGTCTCTACAGCATCCAGGGTCGATCCTGGCAAGAAGCTGTGATATAATTGAGGGTCATCTGCATAAAGGTGGAGAAAGGTCGACAGCTCTTGAAACTAGTTCCAATGTCAGCAGTAAATATAATATACATCCTTGCGGGGGGGCTCCTTTGGATATGTTTTTCACTTCCGATCTTTCTTCAACCCCATGTTCGTATGTTGTGACCACATATTGTCGCACTATCAGTAAGAAAAGAGCGGAACCAGTTACAGGTGTTATATGAAGCCCCGTAGTAGGATAGTTTGGCGATTAATAAATCCAAATTCATACAATCAAACGCCCTCGAGAAATCAAGTAAAACTAGAGCACTCGCCATGATTTTATCTGAAGCTGCGATTATGTCGTCAGTAACACTTAACAGTGCCGTCTCCGAACCATCTTGCTGCGGAATCCAGATTGCTTGACTGGTAATATATGTTCCTTTAGACTCCACGTACATGGTGAGTTCCCAGCTCACAACCTTTTCCAGAATTTTCGACAGTACTGGCAGAATACTTATAGGTCTTAGATATTTGTGTGCTCTTACATCACTACAAATGAATTCATCAGCTCGAGAATTACAAACTGCACCTTTGTGAGTTTACTTTCTTGTCGTAGTTACGCAGCGACATACAAAGATTACGTAAAAATTATACCAGGAGGGTCAGGATAAAACATCATATTTGTCACTTGATCAAAACTCATCAACAGGGCACACATTTTTTAATTGCTCATTTTTTTCATTTAAAAATACATATTTATTGTAATAATGACAAAAGAAGGTAATTTTACGATATAATTTAACCAACAATATATTCTAAACATAATAAATAATTTTTGCTCTAAAAACTGAACATCATTATAGCAATGTTACGTCGGTGAACTCTTTTTCTTTTTAAACACAAGAGATGTTAACCAAAAATCGGTCGATGGATCGACCAAAAATAATTAGATATTTAACATTTACAATGCTTTTGGCCCAACACTAGGATACCCTGTGTCGTGGGAACCAGAAACAGCGTCATCAATCACACACATAATTATCCTGGGGTTATTTTTTTTCTTTAACCCCAGCAGGGGATTGATAAAGATAAAGATAAAGATAAAGAATCATTTATTCAGGAACATAGGTAATATGTAGATCTAATCAATGACATTGAGTGATGGGTCTCTATGCTCTGCCATGGGAGGGCATATGAATATTATTTACATTATAAGTATTAATTACATTATAAACATTAAAAATTAGCGTAGAATTACTAATTACCTACATATATGACTATATTAGGCATCTGGCATATAATACATTGTCGCCATCTTTATAAAACATCACTGAGGTATTCATCGACACTGTAATAAACCTTGTTTGTTAGAAGACCCTTTATTTTCTTTTTAAATGTGTGTATATTTTGTATTTCTTTTACAGACTGTGGGAGTTTGTTATATATTCTAATAGCCATGACAAATATACTTTTATTAAAATAGGCTGACTTGTGGCACTCCATTTTGAGCATCATATGGTGACGCCTGCTTTTGACATTTTGAAAAAGATGCATATTACTTTTGACAAAAACCAAGGTTTCGTATATGTAAATAGACGGCATCGTAAGAATGTTGAGACTCTTGAAGTAGGGTTTACAACTGTCAGTTTGGACCAGCTTGCACATAGCCCTCAAACATTTCTTCTGCGCTTTAAAAATAGTCTCTCTACCCGTCGCATTTCCCCAGAAGATTATACCGTAGCGCACGGAAGACTCTACAAAACCATGATACGAGACAAGTACAGCATCAGTGTTCACAATTTTTGTAAGCATGTGTAACGCATACGCATATTGATTTAGCTTCTTTTGCAAGTGTTCGATGTGTGTCTTCCACGACATGTTGGAATCAATATGGAGACCTAAGAATTTTGTTGTCTCTGTACATTCAATTTGCTCATTCAAGTATTTAATATTCAATGCGTATTGCTGTCCGTGCCCTAGCCTATATTTCATTAGTTTAGTTTTTCCCAGATTAATTAAAAGATTGTTTTTTGTTAGCCATTCAATTATATGTGTTAAATTATTATTAATGTCATTTTCATATATGTCTAAGTTAATTAAATTATTACCGATAAATGTCACTGTGCTGTCGTCAGCAAATAAAACTATTGGATGATTTATAGCTTTTGGGATGTCATTTATATATAAAATAAACAGTAAAGGTCCTAATACGGATCCCTGTGGAACACCATACTTAATTTCCTTTACGTCAGAAGAATACACTTGATCTGTTTTGTCTTAGGGCAGATTTTGTTTATTTGTGTCAATTGTGACCGGTTACTCAAGTATGATTCTAGTAGACTAAGAACATTCCCTCTTATTCCGTAACTATTTAATTTTTGAGCTAAGATTTTGTGATCGACATAGTCAAATGCTTTTGTGAGGTCCATACATATCGATGACACTCTTTTGCCGTTATCTAAGTTTTTCATTGTCGTGGTTAAAAAATCGAAGACAGCCATATTAATGTTCTTATTTCTTCTAAATCCCTTCTGTTCATCCGCAAGTATATTATTAAGTTCTAAATATCTGTATAATTTTTCATATATTGCTTTTTCAATTATTTTGGAAAATATTGGGATAAGAGCCACTGGTCTGTAACAATTAATATGTTCCTTGTTATCTTTTTTGAAGAGTGGTCTGACGATAGAAGTTTTCAAACGATCCGGAAAAATACCATGTTCGATGCAGATATTTATTATGTAGCATAACATCGGGCAGATAATATCAGCAACATATTTTATAACTTTTGTCAAAACTTCATCGTTTCCTGTACTGTTAGTGTTCTTCAACGATAGTGTTAGTCGATAAACGTCAGCTGGAGTTGACGGTGACATAAACATAGATTTATAAGAATTATTTAATTGAATTGATTGATTATATGTCAAAGCTGGATTATTATTATTAGTATTATTAGCAGTAATGTCACACAGAGGTTTAACTTGGTCAATAATTGAATAAATTGGTAATAAATTGAACCCGGGACCTCTCGCGGGCGTCGGTGTTCGTCGTTGAATATAATGAAGACTGCATTTGATTAACAGATGTCTGAAGTCCACATAGATTCATTAAATTTAATCGATGTTTTAACCTGTTGGCTTTGATAGAGAGACTCTCCATACGAGAAAATAAAATGTATAGTCACAACCCCCTGGCTCTGATAGACAGACATTCCTTTCCAGCAGATACGCATTATTGGCTACCCCGTTGACTCTCTATCAGAATAGAGAGTCTGTGTATGAAAACTCGCGCGCTTCCGGAAATATTGTTCATGTACTTTGACGGCCTATAAATATTTGAGACTTAGATACATGAGCCAAAAAACAAAAAATAAAGAAAGGAACTGATTTTACTTTACTTCACATTATAATTCTCATTAGTTTTCAAGTAATCCCTCATTTAGCAAACATCGACGAGTATTTTCGTTGGCCGCCTTGACACTTCGATTTTTTATCGCCATATCAAATTACATCTATCGAGTGAGGTAACGGGGGCACAGTTGTGCTCTGACACCCGACACCCGAGCCAATATGTTAAGCTGGCCTCCACTATGAAGCTAACACTGACAGTTGTCAAATGTAATTTATCATCTTGACCCTACAATGTGATTGTCGAACTGTTGCTCAAATTAAGTGCCGCTTAAATGATTCACTGCCTCTAATATTTTCTGAGTGTGAGACAGTGACTTCATGACTGAGTGTCCAACAAACTTTGAGTTATCGGTTCTGCATCCAGTTCTAAACCTAATGTGAGGTAAGTATATCTAACTTTTGGCTATTTCAGGCTAACACAACTGATACGACTACTCCTCTGCTAATAAACGATATCCTCAACATACTGCTGTGCGTTGCGCAACTGCTGCCGGCTATATGCAACAGTGGCGCGGACTTGGCCGGATTAGAGGTAAACAAAACTATATTTTCTGCCACCATCTTTTTGGTGCTTTGCCACGCTACGGCCGGAATCTCTATGGCGTACCATCCGCTATATCGTACGATAGCTTATCGAAATAGTAAGACAGATTTAAAAGCGCCGCCAGTCGCCATATTCTCCTCATACTTATCTATATTAGTGAAATCTGTCATTGGCCTTATTCTTAGTTAAGACTTCCGATTATCTGTAAAAATGGCTGTGTGATTTTTGTTAATTATTAAAATAAAAATATATTTTGCTCTCAATATGGAACCGTAAAACTAACCATAGTTTAACGGTTAACTCATACAACCCTCTTTAATGCCAATACCAATTTAGTGGCCATAATAAACCTATAACGGCCGACTTTTCCATTTTGGAGAGATCCGCGTGTGGCTTAGACGCGCCTATAACAATCTACAATCAACACGACGACGATGGGAAGATGCAAGGAAGGTCGGCTGTGTCAGTCTTTAATTATGTGACCACAACTGTATCTGCCTGTATGTAAATGTTAAATGTTAAAAATTCAACGAAGAAGATTACGCAATACTGTTTGTTTGTAACAAAGAGTGTCATTGATCTGAGGTTTGTAACTTGATAAAGATTGTCAACAGCAACAAAAAGTTTCATTCATCTGAGGTTCCAGTTCCATTTATATCTGTATATTGACAATTCATTTCTCTGCATGACGAATCTACGCATTCATTTGCTTTACTTACTTTTACTCTGTGATTCATATGTTAGTTACCTTAGATGAACGAAGCTCTTTGCTTACTTCCTCTGTATTTACTATCTACAATATTTTAGCGCCCTCTACGTGGAACTAATTTGACAGTTTCCATCCCAATTCACAGATGTTTGAAGTCCTTATCGATTGATTGAATTCAATCGATGTTTTTAAGCTGTTTACCATTCTATGAAGCTAAGACAGATGTCAAATGTTATCTCTTCCTGTTACGTTGGCCTTACAGTATATATAAGGGTATATACCCTATAGTGGGTGCCCCGACAGGCTGATGATTAAAAGAATATTGTAATTCATTGTTTACAGGTAAAGCAACAAACACGTGATGTTAGGGATGTCCACGCGAAATGTAACGAGCTGTTCAAATGCATGGTGTATAGGGGCGCCGAGTTGCATTTCATTCATCAGGTGATTAAACATATCACCTGTTTGTCCCTCATCGGTAATGTCTCTCTGATTATTTAGACACACACACCCATGTGTACACGTCTTATGGAAGGCTCTCCCTAGACAAGCCTAATAAGACAAGACAAGAAACAGACAAGTCCTGAATACATTTTACGAAGATTCCACAAAAAGTTTGGCAACAAATATAATGATCACCAAAATATTTTTTTCCTATCGAAAATGGATAAATGAACACCAAAAGTTGCAAAAAATATCGGGGCAAAATACTGCGGTAGCTTAGGTGAAGGCGAAAGGGGTTGAGCGAAGCGAAGCCCCCTTTTTCCTTCGTGTTAGGTTGAACATGTAAGAACAACAAAAAATACTTAAAACATAAACTAAAGTAAAAACATACAAAGAAGTTTGGTGATCATTTATCCAAACACAATTTGGTGGCCTTTTATCCATTCTGGCAGTCATTTCGAATTTATTGGTAGTAAAATAGGTGCGTTTTTGGTAATCGTTTAAACACAAGCCAAAATGTTCTTGCATACATGCATTTTATTTTTGAAAATAAATTGACTTGCTATTTCTGTAAATAGTTCTCTCAGAGTTTTATGAATGAATTATAACCATAGGACATGACACTATGCATGTAACTAAAATAGACTAGGCTAGCTGTAACCACATCCGTGTTTTGTCTGATGTTTCTAACAGCGTAAGCCGCAGAAATTAATTTACCACCTAATTTTACCCCACAGATAATAAATGTATCTATTTGGGTGCCCACTGCATTTGCTGTCAATGCTTATTCCAATAAACTTCGTGTCATTACAAATTCTAACATATTGCTGTCTAGCACTAAACTGGTCCGAACTGCCAGACATATGGAAGTAAGCATTTGATACCCTTGGTTTGACAATAAATAAATAACTGTGAATCAAAGTGCACTTCGGAGTCTTGTGAACAGCTGACGCATTGGTCCGATTCGTCTGCTATATACAAAGCAACTTTGGGCGGCTAAAGCGTCGGATATTTACGAATATGCATGCCGGGATGCGTTGCCTCCCCGAGCGGCAGCCAAATTTTCCCGAGTGGCTAACGTGTCGGTTGTATACGAACGTGCGGCCGGGGAGGCAGATAAATAAAAACACGGGTTAGTGACGTCGCTGTCCTTGGTTCCCACGATACAGGTTA
Source organism: Argyresthia goedartella (assembly GCA_949825045.1). Lineage (NCBI taxonomy): Eukaryota > Metazoa > Arthropoda > Insecta > Lepidoptera > Argyresthiidae > Argyresthia > Argyresthia goedartella. The sequence goes on from OX463807.1 coordinate 22,870,240, forward strand.
TCCTAGTCCTAGCGTGGGACCAGAAGTAATATCTCCCTGTATAAAAATTTTCATGGTTTTAGTTGAAGATACTATAAGGTTTTCGTTATTCCAACAGGCGTTCAAAGGCGACCAGCAGGAGGCAATATCATCCATCAAAGTCCCGGAACGGCCCAGTCCGTGGTTCACTTTTGTCAGCCCGCATCTGTTTGCGAACTTCGATGACGTCACCATAGGCAGTACACAGGACTTCCCGACGAATACTGCCATAGGGCTGGAATTGATCGTGTTGCTGGCTCAACCACAACCCTCTTGGACTTCTCTTGTGAAGGTGAGTTCACTGTTATTTATTGCATGACTAGCTGACCCGGTGAACCTATTTTAATACCACCTAAAATTTTATTTATAATAGGTATTATGGTGTCGCGTAACGCGACTCGCGTTGGCGAGAAACTTAGTAATAGAATTCGTGTCGCGTTAGCGAGAATTTTATTACTTATGTCACAGTTAAATTTTAGTTGGTCGTAAATAAATCATTAGACAGTTGTGGAACATAAAGTCCGCTACGAACAAAGAGGTTAAATTATTATGTACCAAATTAATCAATGACAAAGGAGTTTGAATGATCTATGACTACCAACGCCATCTAGTGATAGAAAGCTGAGACTACTCCACTTCCCATAAAAACCCGATGTTTCTCTTCGTTTTTTCCTTATTTTCTTTTTACCTAAACCTGACAACAATTATATGTCAATAGGAATTATTCAAACTGTGGGTCTGCCGCCCAAGCCCCGTCGGCTTGATCCCGATACCGACGCTTGAATTGACTTGCCGTATTGTCATAATGATAAAGTTCATTCTTGCACGAAGCTGTCAAAATGAAGCCGTCACCAATGCCGACGGGGCTTGCGCGGTAGGTCCACTGGTCGGGCTATTTTAGGGATTTAGTACAGCGATTCATTTTTATAAGTGAGATATTCACTGTCCCAAAATTGAGTATTTGTCCAAAGCGATGTTTTAGTATGAACTTATTGTCTTAGCGAATAATAGTTTCAAATCCCTTTATCCGCCAGGCCCTCATGATGCGAGACTGTCACCTCGCCCGGGCGTTGCTAATCCGCGCGGCCCGTCACATGTCCGCCGACAACTCCAAGTGGCCGGCCAGCGGTCGCTGGTACAGCGTGGACGGCAAGCCAGGCCAGTGTTCTGGCTTCCTGTGCACCGCTGATGGGTATTGCAAGTTTTATGGCGATGTAACAGGTAAATGATTATGAATACCCGTTCATAATTAGTATTTAAACGTATGACTGTAAATTTAGTTTATTGCCTGACTGAATAACTGAATAGCGACAAAAATAATTGCCAAGTGCGAGTCGGACTAGCGCACAAAGGGTTCCGTACCACCGTACATGGTAGGGATGGTGTGGAGTGAATTGTTTGGATTTTACATAGCAAAATGATGTTTACAAAGATATTGGTGCGGCTACTTTTAAACTCCATGTACGTAACCAGGTGCATTCATAAGTTTGTATGTGGTATTGAAAGAATTGTATGGGAGCCCCCTTTAATATTTATTTTATTTGGTTTTTTAGTATTTGTTGTTATAGCGGCAACACAAATACATCATTTGTGGAAATTTCAACTGTCTAACTATTACGGTTCGTGGGACGGACAGAAGGACAGACAGACAGACAGACAGACAGCAGAGTCTTAGTAATAGAGGGTCCCGTTTTTATCCTTTGGGTACGGAACCCTAAAATGCGTGCGACTAGAAATACTGGCTTCGTCTGACAAAATAACTGAATTACGCTATATAAAGTTCAGTTATATCTGAGTGAATTGTCGCTCTATATTCCTAATACAGTTGCTAAGACTTTTATATCAAGGAAAAGTTTTCTGGCCCGAGTCTCTTATGAAATACGAATAGCAATAGTGTATCGTTTGCTCCCAAGGGTGCAAAATGCTGAATTTGGCTTAACGGTGGCGCCTATTATTTTACTGCCACGAGGCATTCAATTTGTATCATATCTCGTGCATTTGGAAACTGCAGTTCTCGGGAAGCCTGACTGGGTAAAATGGAAAGACTACAGATATTTTATGGGATGGAAAACGATTGCTTTAACCTCTAAAAAACGAGGGTAGTTGGGACGGGTCGCGATTTTGAACCTTAGGCCATGGTAATAAAATTTAAAACCTATAACGGAAAAGTGGCGTTGTCTACCGGCGTAGTATTAAATGATTGCTAATCGAATAAGGTTTATTGAAGTCGGTTTTTATTTGTTTTACTTTTTATTAAATTATTGTCAATCAAAAACTATATTTACGGTCATACGTTTAAATATTTCACGTTCTTCTTCAGCCGGCGAAGAGCTAGCAAGAGCGGCTGGCGCGCTAACATTCGTGCTAGCTGTTATCGGAAGTAAAGCTGAACTGAAGTCGACATTGGCTTACGCGCTAGAGATCTCTGGGCGGGACTGGGCCGCATGCTTGGATAAACGTCAGGTAAATCGGCCTTTTGTGTTATATGAATGTCAGAGGTGCCATGTTAATTCATTATATACAGGATGGAGGCCAGAACTTTGTTGCATTTTAAGGAAATAAATGATGAGCTCATCTCATTTAATGATTTTTTTAAAGCAATTTGTGCCAAATTGACGTTTTGTGTATGAAAAAAACTAATTTTCAAACTTTTAGTTAGAATGAGCTATGGACAAGTTAACATGGATGCTACGAGTATTCATGCTATATATCTCTATACTTATAAAAATGAATCGCTGTACGTTAGTCTTACTAAATCTCTGAAATGGCCCGATCCGTTTGTATAATTACTATTAGCCAAAAAATCAAAACAATATTTGTATGGGAAGTGGAGAAGACTCAGCTTCCTAACACTAGATGGCGTTGGTAGCCATAGGGCATTACAACTCGTTTGTCATCGATTAATTAAGTAATGCATATAACCTCTTTGTTCTTAGCATACTGTATGCTCCACAGCTGTGCGATGCAAAAAGTTACTACGCAAAGGTTAGATGGCGTTATTAGCGCATCTATTTCACTTACCTACATGTAAATTCCTAACGACTTATATTAAACAACCAACTATATATTATAATTATTACGATTTTTCTCGCCAACGCGACACTTTAGGGTATGTACCATAATCTTACTTATTTTACTATACAATTTTAGGTGGTACGAGTTCACCGGGACAGCTAGTATACCTATGCTATTGTACCGCAGGTTTGGTGTGACCGTCGCCCGCCATGGCTGGCAGGAATACTAGGCATCGTTGACTCGGCGCTTCGATTCATTCCTCCGATACTAGTGAACGCTGTACAAACCGGGGCGTCTATGTATCAGGTAAGCATAAGCACAGAAGTAGTTATACATTTATTTTTTCGTCATTCAGTTGCTCGATCTTTCGATTATCTGACAGGAATTTCCACTCTTATTCTTATTGGTGCTGCTTCTTACATGTACCTAACCAGTTGCATTCATAAATTTCGATGTGTTATTGAACAAGTGAAATTATTTTAAAAACAAATATCCCGACTAGATTTACAATCTTTCAGTTTATTTTTAATTTATCAAACCCTTTATTTTGATAACCCACTAGATTGTTTTTTTTTTTAAGACATAAATATCGGCCATTTTTTTATTATTTTGACCTACCCAACACTCACAGTTGACACGAATCTAACGACACCCCTCAAGCTGAATTCCATCGAGCCGTTTAGGCTGTAGCCTAAACGGCTCGATGGAATGCACGCTCTGTAGAGCGTGCCAAAGAAATATACATACATAACATTGCCCGGTGGAACGGCATTCTATCAGAGCCTATGCCACTTAATTGTGGAGTGAGACAAGGGGAACATCTTCTCCAATATTATTTAATTTATATATGGACGAACTGAGCCAACGCTTAGTCGACACAGGGGTCGGCTGTTATATGGATGGAGTTTGCGTAAACCACGTAAGTTACGCAGACGATATGGTCTTGCTCGCACCATCCGTCACTGCGATGCGGCGCCTCCTGAGTACCTGCGAGGCAAATGCGCAAGAGACAAATATGGTCTACAACGCGACTAAATCTGTTTATATGGTGTTTAACTCCAAAAATACCCCGACCACAATTCCTCCTCTGCACCTCAATCAGCAAACACTTCAAAGAGTAGAACAGACTAAATACCTCGGTCACATCATAGACTCTGATCTGAAAGATGATAAAGACATAGAGCGTCAACGACGCGCACTGTGCGTCAAAGGCAACATGCTCGCCCGGCGCTTCTCCCGCTGCAGCAAGGAGGTGAAGCGGCTGCTCTTCACTGCGTACTGCACCACACTGTACACGGCCGAACTGTGGTGCAACTACACAAAGGCCGAATACAGTCGACTCCGGGTGCAGCACAATAATGCCTGGAGAGCCATGAACCGCCTGCCGCGCAGCTGCAGCGCATCAGAGATGCTGGTTTCGGCACGTCTGCCCGGCTGGGCAGGGCTAGTGGTCAGGTGACTGCCGGCGCGGCCGCGCGCCTGCGCGCCTCCACCAACACCGTCGTGTGCGCCGTGCGATCTTGGCTCGCGAGCCCGATCCACAAACAGTGGGTCCAACTACAATCATGGAAGCAACATAGTCATGAACTTTAACTTAGCTACTTGAAATGTTCAAATTTAAAGACTGATTAGTACTAAGAATTAGATTTACTGTCTGTTTGCACCGAACCTAGTTCCCTAAACTATTATGATTTTATTTTACTTACTTCTCTTTAAAATGTTTATGTTATTGTAACGGCATAACGGCTAAGGTCGAGCCACCGCTATCAGTAGCTATGATCGTCTATTCTACCTACCCCAAAAGAGATGTCCCGATTCAGCTGTAAAATTTGTAAGTTAAGAATGATAAGTCCGAATTTCTCTTTCGTTGAGAAGTTCGTTAGGCGTACAATAGTCGAACGAAGTTTGGTTCAGGAAGTTACAGTTTCAAGTTAGATAGAGAAAGCATATATGTCCGCAAGCCGGTATTTCGCATCAGTTAGCGGTGTATTGCGCCAAATCGATCGTTGTTGTATTTGTGTGATGGTACCATTTATTTTTTGTATATATGGGCGCTTGGAACTTCTTTTAGTGGTCGACCACGATTTGTAATATTTGTTTGGGATATCGTATAGATATCCGTCGTAGTTTCACGACGTGAGTACTCAATGATATTTCATGTGCTCGCTAGTAGCGGCTTGTGGTGGTTCTAATTATATATTTGGTTCACGGCAATAACGATCCGAAAAGACCGGTTTACACAATTGCGATTTGATTTTCCGAAATGGGTTTGAACTAGCGGTTACCTTAAAAGGTCCGTAACGTTTTGAAACCTTCAACTCTGCGCAATTTGAGCTGGATGTTATCGAAACGTAGTCATTAGCGCTTTAGGAGATCTAACCCACACCATAGCGAAATGCATACTTCAAAGAGAGAAACGAAGCAAAAGCACTGGCCAAGATCTGCCTTACAATAGACAGTGCAGCAATAACGCACGTAAGATGTGCTAAAACCGCAGCCGAAGCCTGGAGATCGTTGGAAAAAGCCTTCGAAGATAAAGGTATGGGACGAAGATTAGCTTTAGAGAGAAAGCTATACAGATTGAGTCTGTCAGACTATGATAATATAGAGCTTTACATAAATGCTGTCATGTCAACAGCACAAGATTTGGCAGACATTGACAAGGTAGTAGAAGACGCGTCTCTTGCAGCTATACTTTTAGGAGGCCTCACTCCAAAATATGAGCCCCTTATAATGGCACTAGAAAATTGCAACGTAGATGTGACAACCGACTTAGTCAAGACAAAACTACTTAATGAAATGTCCAAAAGTGCAGCTTCACCTTTAGATTCCGTTTTTCATACGAAGACGCAGAAGTCCAAGACGAAATCGAATTCTAAGATAATATGTTATGAATGCAAGGCACCTGGACACAAGAGGCCAGACTGTCCATTGAGGAAGAAAGAAGTAAAAGCGAATGTGGTAAAAGAAAACGTCAGTGATGTCGGATTTACAGCTTTAAATACTTCTGGCACCTCAAACAAGGAACTTTGGTATGTAGATTCAGGATGTACGAAACACATGACTTCTAGACAAGATTGGCTTCAAGATATTTCGATATCTGATAAAGGTCATGTTACCGTTGCTAACGGTGAACATATTGAATGCTGCGGAACTGGATATATTTCGATTAATACACCCAAAAACGTAGTCAATAGGATAAATGAAGTTGCCTTTGTACCAGATTTAAAGGCAAACTTGTTATCTGTGAAGAAAGCTGTTGATAAGGGTTTTATATGTGTTTTTGATAAAAATGGATGTTACTTTTATAAAAATAATACTTTTCGTTTTACAGGTGATTCTGTTCTTCATGCTTCGCCCTGTGGTGGATTATACGTCCTTGATGGTATTGTTGACGTTCCGGATACTGCGGAAAATTTAACACAGGATGTTCACTCTGGCTGTCAGGATACTAATTCTTATCAACTCTGGCACAAGAGGTTAGGACACTTGTGTCGTATAGGCATGAATCAACTGAAGAATCACGAGGTAGGCGTAAAGTTTAAAGTAGTAGATAAAAATAATTGTATCGCTTGCGTAGAAGGTAAACAAGCAAGGAAACCTTTCAAGAAGGTGGCTTTTAATAGGGCTACTACTTCTTTGGAACTGATCCATATGGATCTATGTGGACCATTGTCTACAATCTCCTTTCAAGGAAATAAGTATATGCTTACTTTGGTAGACGATTATACTAGGATGGTATTTACCTACTTTATTCATTCCAAAACAGAGGTCAAAAACAAATTCTGTCTTTTTCAAACCTTTGTAGAGAATCAGTTAGATAGGAAAATCAAATCCGTGAGGACCGACGGTGGTAAAGAGTTTGTTAATAAAGAGTTTGTTGATTACCTCGAATCTAAAGGAATTCAACGTCAAACTACCACGCCGTACAGTCCCCAACAAGTTGGATGTGCCGAACGTACTCATCGGTCGATAGTAGAAAAGGCGAGGTCGTTGTTGGCTGAGAGCTCATTGCCCACAGCATACTGGGAAGATGCTTTCCAGGTCGCCGTATATCTAATAGGTCCCCTCATCGAGCTTTAGGCGGGCAGATTCCTTTCGACAGGTGGTGGAGTCGTAGAAGTGACCTTGGTCATCTGAAAGTTTTTGGATGTAGAGCACTTGTCCATATACCGTCATGTCACAGGAAAAAGTTAGATTTGAAGGCGAAGGAAGCAATTTTTGTTGGTTATTCTGAAAATCCTAACACCTATATTTTTAGGGATCCATCTAACCCACGACATGTGTTTATGTCCAGAGATGCAACCTTTTTCGAAACTAGCTTTACGATGTTAAAGCAGAGGCAAGTGGAGCCTGTAATGCAGTCAGACCCTATATTATTACTCGAAGAAAGAGATCCTGAGACCGAAGACTGTCAATTCTTTGACTGTGTTCAGAGTGGTGGTCTTCCCGAAGCTGGATCACCTCGACCGGTAAATCAACAAAGTGCGGAAGCATCGGAAACTATTGTAGAACAAAGTCCCCCTATTGAGGATGTGGAGCCAGCAAGTTTGGACGAGGAACAACCTGCCCGTGAGCAGAGGTACCCCTCAAGAAATAGGAAACCACCTGATTTCCTGGCATATAATGTATCATCGGTTGATGCCAGCGATCCAACGACATACTATGAAGCTACTTATGCCGAGGATGCTGATAAATGGCACCACGCGATGGCAAACGAGTATAACTCGTTGACCAAACTTCACACTTGGGACTTAGTTGATCGACCAACCAAAAAGGTTATACCCTGTAAATGGGTTTATAGAATTAAAAAGGATGCATATGGGAATATTACGAAGTATAAAGCGCGACTAGTCGTCAAGGGTTTTCATCAAGTAAAAGACATTGACTACGACGAAACTTTTGCGCCCGTGATCGGTCATTCTTCTCTTCGCACCTTATTTGCTTTAGCTGCGGAGATGGGTCTAAACATGAAGCATCTAGACGTTGATACAGCGTTCCTAAATGGAGATTTGGAAGAAGAAGTCTTTATGGAGCAACCCTTTGGGTTTATACAAAAAGGCAAGGAAAACAAGGTTTGTTTGCTGAAGAAATCCCTCTATGGCCTTAAGCAGGCCCCTCGAGCTTGGAACAAAAAGTTAAATGACACATTATTAAAAATAGGTTTTATAGGAACTCCTTCAGAGCCCTGCGTGTATACTAAACTTTTTGGTCAAGAACTCGTAATCTTGGGTATATTTGTCGATGATATTATTGTCTTTCATAAATCTGATTTGACGTTTGACATTGTCAAGAAAAATTTGTCAACATTCTTTGGAATCAAAGATCTGGGAATATTGAAGTCTTATTTGGGATTACAAATAAGATATGATTCTGAAAGCATCCAAATAAATCAGTCAAACTATATTTTAACATTGCTAGATAAGTTCAATATGCGTGAATGTAAGACTGTTAGTACTCCTTTGGTCAAAAAAAAACCAATGGAAAAGAGAACTGATGGTGAAATTTGTGAGTATCCTTACCAAAATCTAATAGGATGTCTTATGTACTTGACAGTGAACTCTCGCCTGGACATAGCTCATGTAACGAGCTATTTAAGTCAGTTCAATACGTGTTTCACTAAGGAACATTGGAATGCTGCAAAAAGGGTTCTACAGTACCTGAAGGGTACTTTGAATTACTCTTTGGTTTACAGAAGATGTAAAGAACCTTTAAGAGGCTATTGTGATGCAGACTGGGCAAACTGTCCGATTGATAGGAAGTCATATACTGGCTATACCTTCAAGCTTAGTGGAGGACCAGTATCCTGGGAATCAAGGAAGCAACCTACTGTCGCTCTGTCGTCCACGGAAGCGGAATATATGGCGCTAGCGTCCGCCACAAAGGAAGCGTGTTATTTACGTCGATTCGTTCACGAAATAACAGGTAATCTTTCCCCAGTTAGGTTAGCTTCTGACAGCCAAAGTGCCATCAACCTCGTTCGAAATCCAGTACACCACAACAGGACGAAGCATATAGATACCAGATTTCACTTTATCAGGGAAAAGGTATCCTGTAATATTGTTGTTCTCGAATACTTATGTAGTAGTGATATGCCTGCAGATGTCCTAACTAAGCCACTTGGGCCTGTTACACACAAAAGGTGTATAGTTGGTTTAGGACTACAAACTTAAGTTTTTTTTTGTTTGTCGAGCACAACATCGATTAAGGGCGGCTGTTGTAGATACTGCTATAATCATTGTTGTGTAGACTCTTTTAAGTTTACTTCATAAATCTCAGACATATTCTTTCTGACATATTTTCTAATATTCAATGTTTGTATTTAGATTTATCTTTGTCACTTCAAAATAAACATTCCAAGCAATCTCACCAATATTTTCATTCCCATATTAGACCGCTATATTTCCAAATTACAACAGATCAGCCCGCGAATATCCTAACAGCCCCCTCCCAGACCTTGAGACACTGTTTATCTCAGTTAAACATGGCGCAAGGATCTCATTACCACTATGCTACCCATGCTTTGTCCATATCTACTCTATATGTACGGACATCTCAAATCATGTACACAGACCGATGAATCTGTCAATTATGTATATAATATTTACACAACTCGATTGAGCTCTCTCCTGTCTTATCTTATTTATCTATCTAACTATACAACCTCGCTTACCCGCAATTTATCCTAATTCGTATTACTATATATATGCAATTTTTTTTTTTGTTTTTTTTTTGTTTTTGTTTTATTTTTCCCTTTCTCAACCATGCAAGATCCTTAAATCTACAAGTAGTTACTCAAATTTACAGCTTACAGCTTAATTATATAACTTATATACACTACCTTATTTATCTACGCCCTTATTCGTCCTCACATAATACCTGGCTATATTTATAGTATTGAAGTTACCCAATATCTCATTTGAAACCGGATCTACTAAAGTATAACAGTTCGGATATACCACTGCCGAAATAACATAAGGCCCTTTATACAATAATGAAAATTTCCGCATGATTTTATGTTCTTTATTTGAACGCACAAAAGTCTTAAGTTTCACATAATCACCTATACGATAGACTTCTAACTTACGCCGTTTGTCTGCCTGTCGCTTACGTCATTCACTAGAACTTTTAGAGTTTTCTATCGCTACATTCCGCACCTGTTCCGTATCTCGCACACTATGACCTAATAACCATTCATCGCCTAATTCCTTGTCAATAGTTAACGGTTCCCGTCTACCAAACGCTAACTCATTAGGCGCAAAGCCTGTGCTTGTGTGTTCGATATTATTGTAGCAACTTTCAATGTCCGGTAACACGTCGACCCAACTACGATTACTTCCGCCGCAATAAGTTCTAATTAGTCGACCTAGCTCGCGATTCACTCTTTCTACGCTATTAGAATTTGGACAATACACCGACGTATGAGTGACCCGAATCCCTAGCTGTTTGAGACCAAATTCCCAAACTTTCGATATGAACTGTGGTCCTGAGTCCGTAATTATAGTTTCGATAGGTATTTCCCTATGAAATCTCTTTGTACAAGCGAGCACGCTCCTACCTGTCGCTTTTCGCATTGGATATAATTTTATTACTTTACTGTACACGTCTTGAATCACATATATATATTGATATCCGAATTTACCTACGGGCAATGGCCCATTAAGGTCCGAGAAAACTTTCTCACCCAACCTTTCCGCCAACACCGGTGTACAAGGACCAACGGTATTGTTAGTACTTGGTTTGACCTTTTGACATATGTCACAACTTCTTATCACCGTGCTAATCACCCTACTCATATGAAGAAAATAATATCTGTCCTTCATCAGTGCTAATATTTTATATCTGCCGTAGTGACCTATTTCTTCATGTATGTGTAAAATTAGTTCCTCCTGTAGTGATTTCGGAATTACTAACAACTGTACGTTCCGCTTCGGCACGAGAAAATATAACGTATCACCTACTAGCTTGTAATTATCAAACCCTCTCGTCTCCGTATCTACCACCCTCCGTCTGATACAACCGCTAATTCGATTTAACCGCTCATCTTCGCTTTGTAATCTCGCAATGTCCCGTAAACTCGAAATAACACTTGCGGTATTCGATGCCTGAAACCAGAATATTCCCGGCTGAACATTCATACTGTCATCCATGCCTCCAGGTCCTGCTATTTGCCTGCTTAGCGTGTCGGCAATTTGATAATCAGTCCCTCGCACAAATTCTATGTCGTAATCGAATTGCTCTAAAAACATAACCCATCTAGTTACGCGTGCCCCCAATAAAGTCCACGACTTAATGAACGTCAAACTTTTATGATCAGTTCTAATAATAACTTTTTCTCCCCGCAAATATATCTCAAATCGCTTTAAAGTGTATATAACCCCAATTCCTATAGCGCTGGCGTCACATTGGACATAATATGTTTTTCCCGCCAATGGCAGATTCAAAATTATACTTTCTGAGAATTGGTTTTTTATCTCGTCAAAAGCACTCTGCACCTGTGCACTCCAGACGAACTTGACTCCAGACCGTAATAAATTGTACAAGGGCTGTGTTAACGTTCCAAAATTTTTTATAAACCTCCTAAAGTAATTTATGAACCCCAAAAACGCCCTCAATTGCTTGACAATTCTGGGTGACGGATATAATTTAAGTGTTTCAATTTTGTCCGGGTCCATTTGCAAACCTTGTGTAGACAAAATATGCCCCAATAACTTGACCTTTTTTTGTGCGAACTCGCATTTTTTTAGTTTGCATGTGAAGCCCGCGTCTTTCAATTTACTCAGAACCGTGTCCACTTGAGACAAATGCTGATCGAAGTCACCCTCAGTTAAAATCGCCAAATCGTCAACAAGATTTAAACAATATGACCTAACACCTCTGGCCCTAAAATTAAGTCCATCGCCCTCGAAAATGAACCCACACTGGTTTTCAACCCCTGAGGTAAAACGTTGTAAACATAACTTCTGCCTTGATATACAAAACCTGTGTACCGTTTAGATTCGTCTGATAATGGTATAGAAAAATACGCATCTTTGATATCAATAACCCCTATGTAATTTAACCGGCGACCCGATTGCTATATCTCACTCATTAAAGGTGTAGTTTCAACTTCCCCAACCATTCCCGTGTTCAATTGTCGTGCATCTAGCAATATACGGACCTCCCCTGACTTCTTTAGTGCACAAGTCAATGGACTGCTGAAATCCGTAGATTGCCTGCTAATAATACCTATCTGTTCCATTTCTTCCAATCGTTTTGTTACTTTATCGCGATATGCGAACGGTATGGGATAGCTTCGTTTTACGAAAGGCGTTTCATCTCTCATTTGTATCTCATGTATATATTTATTTGTCCGACCTACCCTATCGCTTAACAACTCTGCATGTTTATTTAACACCGGCAATAACTTTGTTTTGTGTTCAACAGGTATTGATGAGTTATTCACATATTCCTCTATCATATTTCTACTGGTATCTTGGTTCTGTACTTCCATTGTACAACAGCAAGAATCCTGATTAGGACCAGTACCTAATGGTATTTCACACATCCGCCCGGCGCTTCGTATAATTAGCCTCTTATTTCCGTCACACATTAAACTGGCTCGCGTCTGTTGTATAAAATCAAACCCTAAAATTAAATCTTTAGGCACCCTTGTTAATACTAGCATTGGAGTATCGATAACGCATTCACCTATTGTTAATGGTAACGTAACTAACTTATCAACCTTTTCCTTACTGACCCCAAATGCACCTGTGATTCTCAAACTTGGAATCGGTATTTCCGTCGGTTTTCCCAATTGCCTGCACACTTCATCGTACACTCTCCGACTAAATACACTGATTTCGCTGCCCGAATCAATCAAACTCCTTACAACAATATTCCCAATACGCACGTCTATCTCAGGTACTACATAAATCGCGCCCACACTTAGTCGAATCGTCGTCTCTGAATATCGTATGTAAACGCCTGTCATTTCGGCCTATACAATTCAATCTCGATTTTTCATCAAAACACACGGCATATCCATGCTCTTTATGCGCTAATAATTGAATAAATTCATTCACACCCACGTTCGAATCCAAATTACACAATTCATACAGTCTATGCTTTTTTTCAATTTGATCGGCTGTCCACCCGAAGCGTAATAAATATCTGAGCGCGAACGACCCGCGCGAGTCCACTAGTTTTTTGAATTCGAACTTATCGCATTATTTCTGTCACTTGAACTTTGCCCTGCCTCTGTATCTCCTAAACTATCATTGCCCCTTTGGAACCCTATTGCCTTGCCTGAGGCTACCGCGAAAATAACCGCGAGCGCGCGTCCCAAATTCGTTTCGCGCCTTTGTTCCCGCGTTATAATTATCCCTACGACTCACCGCGTTATATCGTAACGTATTTACCCGCATAGCACGATAATGCCCACGCATGTAGCTATTCCGCCTTACGTCGTTTTTTCATTGTTTCCGAACTCTGCAAAGCTCTTAATCCCCCATCGACATTCCGTTCTAAATGCCGAAGGAACTCGACCGCATCTCGTATAGTCATTGGTTCCTTTCTAGCAAAAAACGCTTCCTGAATATCACGCGGCAACTGTCTGAAAATCGTGTTGATTTTCTCCGTATCAGTAAACGGTATCGTAAGCTCATATATGCTATTCAATTGAGAGGCAAAGAATTCTTCCATACTTTGACCTTTCTTGGAATCGAACTTCGCAGTTAGGAATCTTTGTTTAATTAATTCCTGTTCATTATCACCCCAGAATACCTCTCTGAAATCTTTTTCAAAATCCGAATAGATTCGCCATGAGTCTCTGTACATGCTCATTCGAACTTTTGCAATTCCTACCAAACTATCCGTTGCCCATATCAAAGCCCTCGAAGTATCTCCCGAGACTTTAATATAAGCCTTTAAATCTCTTAAGAAAATCATCGGATTTTCCGAACTCCGCCCATCGAATGTCGGCAACTTCTGTGTCATTTTCACTATGCATGTTTGACGTTTTTCTACCGATTGTTCAAACGTCTCTAGTTCCTGTCTGTCAGTCTGTCTGTTTGAAGTCCTACTACTATTGCTCGCGCTAGAACCCCTTTTCAAACTGTCTAATCTATTCACTATTTCAGATAACAATTGCGTCACCTGTCCTGACGCCATTTCACTTGTCTGCGAAAGTGAATCGTCTTGTACTACCCGACTAACGTTTTTTCTAAGCCGGCCGGCCATTATTCCTGAACACTAAACCGCCGTAGCTCGTCCGAAGAATTGTGAAAACAATGCCCCTTTTTTTGCTTATTTCTTACTTACAAAACTGAACTGTTTAAAATCGTTTCTACGTTGTGTTATTTTTAAAAGTAACGCGTTAGATCTTGATTCTTTTAGAATATCTAGGTATCAGACTATCTAGGATATTCTTCGGTCTCGGCACCAGAAAATCTGTAACGGCATAACGGCTAAGGTCGAGCCACCGCTATCAGTAGCTATGATCGTCTATTCTACCTACCCCAAAAGAGATGTCCCGATTCAGCTGTAAAATTTGTAAGTTAAGAATGATAAGTCCGAATTTCTCTTTCGTTGAGAAGTTCGTTAGGCGTACAATAGTCGAACGTAGTTTGGTTCAGGAAGTTACAGTTTCAAGTTAGATAGAGAAAGTATATATGTCCGCAAGCCGGTATTTCGCATCAGTTAGCGGTGTATTGCGCCAAATCGATCGTTGTTGTATTTGTGTGATGGTACCATTTATTTTTTGTATATATGGGCGCTTGGAACTTCTTTTAGTGGTCGACCACGATTTGTAATATTTGTTTGGGATATCGTATAGATATCCGTCGTAGTTTCACGACGTGAGTACTCAATGATATTTCATGTGCTCGCTAGTAGCGGTTTGTGGTGGTTCCAATTATATATTTGGTTCACGGCAATAACGATCCGAAAAGACCGGTTTACACAATTGCGATTTGATTTTCCGAAATGGGTTTGAACTAGCGGTTACCTCAAAAGGTCCGTAACGTTTTGAAACCTTCAACTCTGCGCAATTTGAGCTGGATGTTATCGAAACGTAGTCATTAGCGCTTTAGGAGATCTAACCCACACCATAGCGAAATGCATACTTCGGTAAATTCCGATCTATTAATTCCACTAGCCTCAGAACGTCCTCGACTGAGCCCAGTCATAAATACTCGACTCAGCCTACACATTAGACCTCCAGCGAAATTTACATTTAATTTAAAGATGCAAATTGAATCCAAACCGATCCAAGGCAAACCAAAACAATCTACCCGGTCCTAAACAATGAACTTTAGACTGTAATTTGATCTCTTCGCGCGTCCCCGACAACACTCAAATGTCAAAATATCAACAGGATAGGTTATCTGTGTTGACAACGTTTAAACTTTGTTCTGAATTTGTTATTTCCATCCGCGGAACCTCATCGATCAAACAGTCTCCCTATGCCCTGCCAACCTAGGTTTAGCCGCAACTAAACTCCTGTCTAGCCTAGTCTAAAATCCTAGTGTTATACCACGTCCATTATCGACACCACTCGAAAATGGTTGAGTTTGATTTGAATGTGCTTGTATGTTTAATGACTGTGTGTGTGGGAATTTCAAAACTCGCTACTCGAAAGGAATGAGGAGAGGATTAGCCCGCGAATATCCTAAGAGCCAATCCAGGCACCCTATGGTGAAGGAAAAGGAATTTAGGGTCGCTCCAAGCCCAGACTCAGACTCAGATCAGTTACCTACAAGTTCTTATCTAACGACCCAAGGATAGTTTTGGAATTTGGAGTAGGTTGATATAAAGGATAGGAACCGAGGTATATCTCGGCGCTTCAGACACTCACGAAAAACCACTGAAACACGCAATCACAATTCGTATAGTTCAGACGCGTAAGACGGCAGACCAAAACTGTTTAGAATCGTGAAAGACGACTGTCACAGTAGCTAGACGCTGAGACTGAATGCTCTCCCTTCCCCCGCAATCGTATTTATAGTCCCCACATGTCTGAAAAAAAAAATGGCGTCCTTTGCGAACAGGCTCTGCCCAAGCGAAGCTTCTTATCACTAACTACACAGGGTCTAATTTCAACCATGCCATGCAGATCCGCCGTTCTAGAAATTGTGTGTACGCATATTCACTATGATCAACCGTAGGTTATCACTCAAGTCATTCGGTACTGCCGATACACAGAATCTGTTGATCGCTGACCATAAAAGCTTGTTGCGATTAATTAAGCCTTCCCGACCGCTAGCGCGCTAGACAAAGATCACTAGAATGATATTCAGACTAGTCATGTCAAACTCGCCATCTCATACCAAACAAACGCAATTGTATATTTGCAGTCAACATAATAGCTTTCTCCGTATCGTTCCGTAATAACCTTCCATTATTTAGTTATTCATAATTTATTCAGCGCGAAGCCAAATCGGCTCTGATCCCTACACATCTCGCAGGAATGCGACAAAAAAACCTGAACTGAACTCTGTTCCTGGAACCAACCCACGCGCTCGGCTCATTGTTTTTTGCTAACTTACCCTGAGCTACGCAAAACCCCAAACGTTATATGAACCGATTCTCGTATTCAAAACAGCGCGGCGATGGGCTAGCCCTCTGTCACGAAAAATGAAGTATCAAATGTACTGACTCTCGTGTACCATTACATTATGTGTTGCCCTAGTTTTTAATGTTTTATAATTTTTATATGGAAATGCTCTGTATTTCTGGAATAAAAACTTTATTATTATTATTATTATACATACACTAGAAAAAAATGACCCTCCTTCTGGCGCAGTCGGGTAAAAATATGCGGTCCGGCTATACATTTTATAGAAGTTTTTATTTGTTTATAATAAGTCACTTGTTTATCCAATAAACTTCAAGGGGAAGTAGTGAGCGGTTCGAAAAAAATAAAAAAAAATAAAATTTCCTGTGTCGGTCGCAATATATACAGCTTACAGAGCCACTAGTTATAGGTGGGTATAACTTCTTTTGAGATTCATTTTGCCAGTGTCAAGTGTATTCGAAATATCACAATTTAGTCAAGTTCTCTATCGGGAACCTGGAAAATATCGTTTTCAGAATAATTTGGTGCTTGTTAGCTCTAACCAGGGAGAACGTGCAGGTCTATAGGATCCAAGTATTTTCTGAAGCCGTGAGTCACTGTCCCCCTATGTGCTCGTAAAATCGGGTAAGCAGGCAAACTCCTCCTATATATATCATATACACATATATATCGCCCAAAAGGGGAAAATGCAGGTAGAAAGCCTTCAGCATATACCGAGGCCATGGCTCACAGTAAAGTCTTAGACAGATAACTGTAAACACAAAGGGATTGTTTTTAGTCCGTATACCACACGAGCTGATGCCCGCTCAATATGTGGGGACCCGGACATAGCACGGAGGTCTGACTCCTGGTAATTCCATTTTTTTCCCCTCCAACAACAAAAAACACTGTTCCCCCAAGGTATTGCGACTCGCAACGTAATTGCAATTTCTAAATGACAACTGTCAAACTAGCGATTAGTTCAAATCGTTCAAAAACAGTCGCGATCGCAATAGAAATGTGCCCTAAAGTTGGTGTATATGCTCAAAAATGAAATATTGATTCTAGTAGTAGAAGATTTAGTAGATTGGGTAAAGTAATATTTGTCGTAAATTATAAAATTTAAAACGATAACCTTAATAAGGACTAACGATTTCCCTAAAGAAAATATTGATATATTAAAAAAACGTATGTCCGCAAATTCTTAATCAGTCCCACTGTGCGTCGGTGTTTCTGGCTCCCACCACCCAGGGTATCCTAGTGTCGGGCCAGAAGCAATGTAGGGGCTTGTATGTAAATGTTAAATGCTATGTATCTCCTCCCAAACCATATCGCTCTGCCTTACCTGCATAGCCCGGTCACTAGTCTGCATACCTTTGTGATGTCGATGTTTCTGGTTCCCACGACCCAGGGTATCCTAGTGTGGGGCCAGAAGGAATGTATGGTCCTGTATATTCATGTGAATGTTATGTTTCTCATTCCAGACCATGTCGCTCTGCCTAACCTGCATAACGCGGTCACTAGACTGCATACCGCGTTGCCTGGCGAACGCGGCTGACGTCATACAGGGCTGCCTGCCACACGCGAGCCCGGCCGGCGGTTCCGTGCTGCTGCAGATGTTGCTCACTATCGTCTATGAGGAGCTTCTGCTGTGGGCGAGCAACTGTACCAAAGGTTGACCGGTCAATTATTACCAGCGTTCGTAGGGTAGAGCTGTTTTGGTTAATTAGCATCAAACATAGATGTTAATATGGACATGCCCCTAAATTCTGATTACGAACCCAGATTTAAAGACAAAAACTTCCCATTTGCAAAACAATGCGAAGTTTTTGTGGAGGGTGTCCCTATCTGTCCAAGAGGTGAAGTAAAGAATAAATAAATGAAGCGCCTTTGGGCGAGCAACTGTTTCAAAGGTTGTAAATGTAGCCCATTAATGTTTTCACCGAGGGCACGGGCATTTCCCGCATACAAGTAACATCGAGCCATACTCGACTACGCTAGCTCGGTGCGGGTTGATGGAAGGGTATCGGGCTAGAGGCCAACCCGACTATCACAAGTTATCAAGCTGCGCTATTGGGGGCTCTAACTCAGCTTTGACTTTGACTACTACCACCGAGCAGCGATAGTAGCCGGGACCTACAGCTAAAAGTGTATAAACAAACAAATGCCACATTTAACGACCTCTGTGGCGCTGCGGTTATGGCTCTGTCTACCATGCGAGAGGTTCCGGGTTCGATCCCAGGTCTTGGATGTATAAATGTGTGTAACTTCGCTTTTCTGGTTCCCACGACACAGGGTATCCTAGAGTGGGGCCAGAAGCAATGTATGTGCTTGTATGTATATGTCACAGTAAGATTGTCAAAACCGTTAGTTGATAAACTAACGTTTTTATCTCATTAGTTGGTCAACTATCGACAGATAGTAAACTGTAGCGTACTGCTTACTATATGACGCGTTAGTTGATAAACTAACGGTTAAAACCGTTAAATAGTAAACTGGTTTAAACTTGATTTTCAAACGAAATACCAGGGCAAACACTTCGGTAGCTTAGGTGAAGACTAGAGGGGGCGAGCACGCGAGGCCCAAATTGCTCTGATCAAATCGGTATGGTGAAATTTGTTCAGATTGATGTCCATAACAACCCTCTATAATACGACGACACCTTTCTGTTGCATACTGTAAACCTGCTCTAAACGACCAACACAACTAGGCGCATGACAGCTTAGCGTGCATTGGAATAACGGAGGGAACACCGGAACGGTGATTTGTACCATAAAGTACATACTTAGTACATGATAGTGACTTGTAGGCACAGGTATATGCGTATACTGACGTATTATAGTAGGAGGGTTACAGGCGCCAAGCCGCAGTTTAGTCAAGCGCCTCGTTGTGTTGGTCGCTTAGTAAACCTAGGAATCCGGCAACGTCAATATTATTCCCGCGTAAAGCAAGTGTCAGAAATACCTATTCCGCTCACTGATTATGATGCACCCTCAAAAGAGCATGGGTTTTGAACCTAAACACAAATCTCTTTATCCATCCAGCCTCATGCACTGACGTTGAGTAAAAACAGGTTCATCTCTAGAAACAACTCGCGCCAAGATATTTTATCATACTGTTGCTATCATAATGAAATTTATTTTCTTCTACAGAATCTTATGAAGGTCCAGCCATGAACGCTAGAGCAAATAAGCCGAAACAAGTCAGGATACTTGGAATTGGGAAAACAAGTAAGATCTATCAATCAAACATTCAATCAAATCTCTTTATTACTGTAAATATTTACATATACTAAATAATCGTAATTTTTTGCCACTTTTCTACATTGGACCACTGTGGGAGAAGGAAGGCGTAGAAACTCCCACAGATTAGTTTTTAGATCTCTTTTAAAAATAGCTTGAAAAGAGACAGAAGAAAGCTTCATTGAAGATATTTATCAAATTTAATCAAATTTTGAGGCAAAAACATATGAGGCCCCCGCTAGTTTGATTTTCAACAAAAATACGTATTTAAAGAAACGTGAAACGGAACGTGTTTTCAAAACATCCATCAGATGTAGTGAAGCTCCAGGGTTGGAATCCCGGCTGGGGAGGAAGAAAAGAGGCCCCAGGTGTTGGGTGTTTACATGGCTGCGACGTCGCTGTTTCTAGCTTCCACAACACTAGGTACCCTAGTGTGGGGCCAGAAGCAATATATGTGCCTTTATGCAGAGGCAAAGCCGCGCCCATGTGAGTGCCTGCAAAATGAGATATTCAATACTAAATTTTGAATGACAGGGGCTAGCCAATCTCCTCAGCTACCGACAGCTTCATTCGCTCCGAGCGAGCTGTGAGCTCTCTTTCTCGCATAGGGTATGGTGGGGTGAGAGAGAGAGAGAGGAAACCTAATGTCATCTAAACGTGCATAAAAGGTCATTGACCCGCTAAAATGTTGATTGCCATCGTCGACGCCGCCAAACGTCAAATGCCGATTTGACATTTGACGGCGGCGGCGCGCGCGGAAAACGTCAAATCTTATACATTTTCTTAGCGGGTCAATGATCTTTTATGCACGTTTAGATAGCACTAGCTATATATTACCCTATTTCGCTATACACAGACGCGTCATCGACAACCTTCGACGGCAGCCACAGCAGTCCGTCATCGATCGCGATCGCCATCGCCGAGGCGTTGTGCTCCATCGACGAAGACGACAAGCACACGCAGGAGATTGAGCAACTAGTAGCGGCTGCTAAGAAGACCTTCGCAGCATCCAGTCTCGGCTTGGAAGACTTCCCGGAGTTCGCTGGATGTTTCCAGGAGGTAAAGTCGACGGAATTTAATTTCCGACCCACCTAAGTCTGAATATTGTATAGCAATCTGGAACCATACTACACGCCAAAGAAACCTAGGTACCTCGCTCTGATGACGACTGAGCGTCCCGTTACTGTCCTATAGTCTGTTAAAAATAGCTTGATTCCTATGACAGCTGTCAGAATAAAATGCCTAGAACTGGGGCCACGTTGCCATCAATATTTCGATAATATGTAACTGAAATGGACGCTTTTATACTTACATGTCGTGCAAAATTTTCATTATACAAATGAAGTGTAGAAAAGGGACAGAGCTCTACGCGATATACAGGATGTCCGGTAGATCGATGCAAAGACTTAAACCGAAGCTAGTATAGACCATTTAGAATCATTTGAGCCAAACATACATACGGCGAAGTCTTACCGTTGAATTTTTATTGATGATTTAGTGGTTTTGAAGAAAATTTCCAGATTTTCACAGTTCACCTAACTCATCATTGCGAAGCTAAACAATAATTGGATTATTTTACAATTGATTCTAATAAATCACTTAATAAGCATTCCAATAACTCTTGATTTGTGCATCTGTTATGTCAGACTTGGTTTTTACAGACCATTGAAGAGCACGGCAAATTTCAATCATGAATAAAATAAGTTTTTCGGACCTAATTTAACAAAAACTAGTGAAAGATTTTTATGTGCAAATCTTTATAAAACATTCTTAGTTAATGATCTTTCATTTAAGGTATTATTGACGTTGGTTCCTCACACATTCTTGAAGTTATGACCTACTAACCAGTTTGTGGGAGAAAAATGGTCTTTCAGACAGTCTTTTTAATTAATTCAATTTATGCTATTCATGCTCGAAATGAGATCGTTGGTTTTTCACACAGACACGAGCCCGTCTTCGGACTTCTGTGGTCGTGATTTTGAGTATCATTTCATCTTTCATGGTGTTGAAAGCCATTCTTATTTTTGAAATCAACTCTTTTTTTGTGTTGATGGCTACGTTGGAATATACCAGTTCTTTGGCTCTGCCCCACACAAAAGAGTCCGTTGGGGTCAGGTCTGGTGAACGAGCCGGCCAATGAATAGGCGCGTCTCTGCCGATCCAGCAATTGGGAAAACAGTCGTCAAGATCGCCGTATGTATGTTTGGCTCAAATGGTTCTAAATGGCTTGTAATAACTTCCGTTTAAGTCTTTGCATCGATCTACCCGACACCATGTATAGCTCTATCCCTATCCCTGAAAATGCTGCATGACATGGAAGTATCAGCCCAAATCACCGTCAACGTCAAATTCTGATTCAGAGTCGCTGAAGCAGTCCCGCGGACTAATTATTTCTTGATTGATGTTGTCAAATTGTGCATCGCACTCTTCTTGTATAGTTTTTCTAGATTTGTCGACGACTTTCTTCCAAACTACCGATGTAACATGTTCAAATACATTTTACAATAAACTAACGCTAACGAGCAATAAACAATAGGGCCTTTGTTCAGGGACTGAAACTCCATCCTAATCACGGACCTAAGTGATAAGCTATAGTGAAGTAAATTGAAGTCGGTGATATCAGTGCAGTGAGTGTGTGAGACCTATTTATTGTCTGCTTAGCGCCGGTATTAGCAGTATAGAGTATTCGGCCGAAAACCTGCAGTATGATGGCACCCAGCACGCACGCACATAGCGCTGCCGCCAGGCGCTACCCCTCAACTCAACCTAGCTGAGCAACAACCTGGTGAGATGGCGCCGATTAAGATAGCCCTTATTCAGATCAAGCGCAAAAATGAACTCTGCAGGTGACCCCCTTCGTTGCTGAATACCACTTCATAGCCAGATACTACGGTCGCTTCAAATTACTACGCCAATTCTAAACAATTCCACAGGCATAGTCCCGTACCTGTACGTAAATACAAAAACATCAGATCGAATAAAACTGGCCAGGAACCTAACCAATCACAATACAACTAAACTATTTACCACCATCCAGTCCGACTAGCTCATCTGGGCCTGTGAAAAAAAAAAAACAATATTGCTAGCCCGTCCATTGCATAACTGTATATTCTGTGAAATACTGCACATCATAAAAGGATTATTTCACAATATTGCAGAAAACAGGCAATTAACCAAACACTTTCGCTGACGAAAAATCACCAAAAATATAGCGAGAAAAAGCCACCACTTGCACATCATAAAAGGATCATTTCACCATCTTGCAGAAAACCGACAATTAACAAAAAAAATCCCCTGTAGAACAATTACAAAAAATCGGAGATCCTTTGCCCTAAGCGGCTATCTCTCACGCATATTCTACAGCTTCCAGACCCAGCCACCAAGTTTCTTAGCAAATACCGAGAATAATACAAAAATACAAAATATAAAAATATTTATTGTTTAACTATGATTATTGTTACAAAATATATGCAGAAGCCGTCTTTTAAGTATACGCATACCTGTGCCAGACGTCTTCGCTCTCTGGTTCAAGTGTTATGGTTTCTTAAGTTAAACATTCAAATTATATAAACTAAAAAATTTGAAAAAACCAATTACAATTCGGTGTTGGTTATAGTTATATAATTGTTTATAACTCCAATTCTTCATAATTTCATTACGTGTTAATTTTATTTTTATAAGTAAGTTGTAGACGTGGATGACAATTTGTTGTTACATCATAATACTTGTTTGTGTGTGTGTGTGTGTGTGTGTGTGTATGTATGTGTGTGTGCGCGAGTGTGTGTGTGTGTGTGTGTGTGTGTGTGTGAGGGTGTGTGTGTGTGTGTGTGAGGGTGTGAGGGTGTGTGTGTGTGTGTGTGTGAGTGTGTGTGTGTGAGGGTGTTTGTGTGTATGTATGTGTATGTGTGTGTGTGTGAGAGAGAGAGAGGGTGTGTGTGTGTTTGTGTGTGTGTGGGTGAGAGAGTATTTGTACGGTAACTACCAGTTTTATCCATAACAGTAAGGAACTACTAATAAATTTTGTACGGAATTACCTACATATTTGAATTAAAAGATTTACGGTTTCTTCGTACGATTCTGCAAGTAAAGTTTCATTTATCAGTTTTTTACATTCCGGTTTACTTTTACAATATAATTCAAGTCTTGTGTTCAATTGGTTATATAGATGTGCTGACTGATATCTGTATTGTCTACGAGCGAACATAGATTTGTACTTAGGTAGACTGATGACATAGTGGTTCTTTCTTTTGCTTGCAAAATCGGTAATGAATAATGATTTATCATGAGATTTTGGTACAGTATTACTTATATACAATTTTCTTACTGACAAGAGATTGCTCAGAGAGTAAATTTGATTAGTCGGAAATTTAAATGGTTTGAAGTACATAACTTTTATTAAAGATCTCTGAGCTCTTTCTAATTCTATAAATTTTGATGTTGAAGCACCCCCCCATATTTGGTATGCAATAGCTTAGAATAGATTGAGCTAGAGCTATGTATATTTTATTGAGTAGTATAGACGAAGCAATGTATCTTAGTGTTTTAAATACCCAAATTAGACGTCTAACTCTAACGCTTACTATTTCGATTTGTGGAAACCAAGATAAAAGTTTTCGAAATTTTACAAATAGTGGGGCAGTGACAGTTTTGTTGGTCAGAACAGCTGTGAATTTTGATGTTATAGTTATTGGGTGGTTGCGTTTGGTCATATTTTGTAAAGCAAATATAGTTTGTTTTAGTTGCATTCAGAGTTAGGAGGTTAGCATTTAGCCTGTGTGCTACTGTAGACAGGCCAATTTCTGCACTTATGCGAGTTAAGTCCCAAGTCTTGTCAATAATCCGTACGATTAATATCGTACGGATTGTGATTGTCACAATCCGTGCTTGTGATTGTCGGCGTCGGAAAACGTCGTTTATAGGTGAAGAAATCATGATTTTTGACAGGTTGATTGACAGGATGCATATGTATGCAAGAGATTTTGTTTAATGACATTTTTTATATCGAGATATCCAACTCTTGATGGAGTTTTTTTGACAACGTTGCAACTGAAAAAGCCCTGAAATTCATAATTCATAATTCTTTATTGCACAAAGATAAATAAAAAGTTACATTTGTTGAAAATATATGTACAAAGGCGAGCTTATCTCTAAAAAGAGATTTCTTCCAGCAAGCCAAGGCATGATAGGAAAAATTACCAAGAAAGGCTAGGCAGTGCACAATATCAAATAACTTATCTAATAAATAATAAATAAATAAATTAAATATCTAGAAAATATGTAAAATAAAATATCTATATACCAAACTACTAAATAAGTACCAATAGATACATAAACCTGTACGTATAGTAATAATATACATACTATAACTACTATCATGAAAGAGAGAGGAAGTGCTCTTTTACCCGGTTTTTGAAAGAGAAAAGAGTGGGACTATCTCTTATCTTGCAAGGAAGTGCGTTCCACAGTCGGACCGCCTGCAACCTGAAGGTGTGCTCATACGCCGAGGTGTTGTGTCTTGGTGTGGCTAAGAGTGAGACCGTATGAGATCTCCGGTGCCGATCTCCTGAAAAGAGATACTCAAAGCGCTGTCAAAGGTAGCTGGGGTAGCGCGGATTTTTCAATACATAGTCGGTCCGTAAGTTCTGTCACAAGGTTTTTGATAGATAAAACTCAGCAATAAACTTTTTCTTATTCGTATTATACATGATTAAAAAGCTTATTTTATACGAATCAAATTGCAACACAATACATTTTGTACGATTATCGCAATATGACAAAAAACCTTATAACTTGAGACAATCGCGAACCCAAAACACGCCGCAACTGACAAAAATACCACTTACCACAAATTTAATAAAAAAACAGTGTTCCAGATAACCAACAAGGTTTTTTTTATTTATTCTGAAACCTCGATTTTAGACCATGCTTAATAACTAGCATTTGATTTTCTGTTAGCTTTCAGTTCCAACTGCACCCAAAGAGAACTTTACGTACTTTTTACGTTTTCAGAAAAACGTATAAAAATGATCTTGTGGGCAACAAGTACACTACGTAAAATGTGAATATGAAAATTAGTTTTACCCAGACTTAGTTATCTTATGCTTCAAAATGAAGGTAACGGGTTCAGAGAGGGTTCTGACTAAAATCTCACGTAAGTTTGAAAGGTTTTAAGAGTCATGGAAAAAAGATAAAGTGAATCACGTCCGTATTTTTGATTGGGTAAAAAAGTGCAAAATCTCTGAAGAAACTAGCATTTGTGTAATATGGCTTTAAGCATTTAAATCCAATAATCGTTCTAATTTATCAGTATTTAATGAGCTATCAAACCATATATAGTATTAAATAAAATAAAACTTGGTATTATTTACTATGCGGCAAAATATTTGTGACAGAACTTATGGACCGACTAGGTATATTAAAAAGATATGAAAGAATATGAAAGTCTCGGCGACGACGAATCGGAGGCCACCCCAACTCTTTGCGATATTGAGAAACGTGGTCGAATTTGCGCAACCCGAAGATAAACCGAATCGAGTTTGTTCAGTAGATCTTCGTTCGCGCTTGCCCAACTGACATCGGCGTAGTCGATTAGCGGCAGAAGAAGGGACTGTGCAAGAGAGATTTTGGTCTGCCGCGGCAGGAAGTACTGCAGCCGCCTGAGGGAGTGGAAGGACGCAAAGACCTGTCTGCTGACCTCGCTGACATGTGGGGACCAAGACAGCTGTCAAAAATAACCCCGAGGTTTTTCGCTTTGTCAGTAAACTCTATTGTGATGCCATTGTACGATACAGGAACAATGGGCTTTTGTAATAAGGAAAGAGTGAGCCTGGTTCCTAAAATCATGGCTTGTGATTTGGTCGGGTTCACCAATAGCCCGTATGATGAGGCCCAGTCTTTCACATTCTCGAGGTCAGCATTCAGTGTCTCTACAGATGAAGCTACATCGCAGGGCGAAAAGTGGCGATAACTTTGGAGATCATCTGCGTACAAATGATACGAAGAAGAGAGGACGTCGGATATAGAGTTTATGAAGACTGAAAATAGAAGAGGAGAGAGAATACCACCTTGAGGCACTCCCGAGGAAAGATCACACCATTGAGTTTCAGTCTCTTCAGACTTAATTCGTTGCTGACGACCTCTCAGGTATGAGTCGAACTAGTTAGCAGCGTGGAAGGACACATTCAGTGAGCTCAATATTGCGACAAGGATGTCAAAATCGACGCAGTTGAAGGCATTGCTGAAGTCAAGCAGGGCTAGCACCGTGGCCAACTTCTGATCCATGGCTAGCTGTATGTCATCACTGACTTTTAAAAGTGCTGTGGTAGTACTATGCCCTGGTTTGAACCCAGATTGGTACGGATTGAGAAGTTTGTTTGATGAAAGGTAGGAGGAGAATTGGGAGTGAACTATGGATTCAAGGACCTTAGAGAGAATGGGTAAGATAGATATGGGCCTATAATCTTTGAAGGAGGAAGGATTGGAATTTTTGGGCAGTGGGATGACGAGTGTTTTCTTCCACAGACTAGGAAAAGAGCTATCAGATAGAGAGAAGTTGATAATGTGGGAAATTGGAGGAAGCAACTCTTCAAGAACGTTGTGGATCATATGATGGCTGACCTTGTCGCCACCAGCAGCTTTGGATGTGATAGCTAGCACTGCCTTTCTAACTGCGCCAATTCCAACGAAGCTGAAGTTGAACGGTTAGGTGCAGACTGCAGCCCTCAGCCGTAGACGACGAAGGGTTGCCTCCTTAGCGGCAGGTTCCATCACGACGGGGGGAGTAGAGAAGAACTGGTTGAGACCGTTGAGATTGATATTACCTGAAGAGGATTCCTGGGACTTGCCAACACCAAGGGTTTTAAGGAATTTCCAGACCTGAGCTGGGGTGTACAATCGAACCATCTGAATCATGACCCACCATAAGCTTATTTTGCTAAACCCCTTAAATGCAAGTAGGTCGAAATTCGCTTGAAGGTTTATTTCCTTGGTGACGAACTTGTTATCATTTGATTAGACACTGACATTTACATAGATCTTACAAGTTTGAAAGTTTCAAACGAATTATCAGGCAAAAGGGTCATGATTCAGTTGGTTCGATAGTACATCTCTATACGCTCATGGATGTGTCGTCGCTTGGCATCGCGGCATATGCGGTTGCACAGGTTACGGAGGCGTTTGAAAGTTAGAAGATTTTCGTTTGTTGAATCTCTCTTATATCGCCCTTTCGCACGGTTTCTTTTTGCCATTAAACGCTTGATGGAGTCCGTCAACCATGGGGCAGGGAGATGTTTTACCCTGACCTTTTTCATTGGTGTGTGCTTCTCGAACAGCCCCAGGACAATCGAGTAAAACTTCAGGATTTTGTCATCATTGGTCTCGCTAGTGATGACAGTTGTCCAATTAATAGATGAGGCATCGAATTTAAGGGAATCGAGGTTCACGCCTTTGAAGCTCCGCATATCAAGAAATTTGGCTTTGCGCTTAGGGGGCCTGATTTTGTATGAAAGATAAACCAGGTCGTGATAGGAGAAGGGGGCAGTAAGCTGGCCATGGGAAGCCACCTTGGCTGTGTTGGAGACGATCGTGAGATCGAGAAGAGAGGGAGTACAGTATGGTTGAAAGTGAGTAGCGCCAAGGAGTAGAATATGGAAGTCAAAGGAATGTAGAATTCAAGTTTGGCGGAGCGGGTATTGTTTTTTAGAAGACAGATGTTAAAATCACCGAGTATGAGAGAGTCACTATAGAGAGGAGTCAAGTCATTTAGTAGTAAATTCGTTCAGCTAATTTAAAATCATGTACTGTATAATAATAAATGTTAATAAGTAACAAATTAATATTTAAAAACTCTACGCCACGGCCAACTTAACGCCCCCTTCTCCTATCAAGACTTGATTTACTTCTCATTTTATTATTATTAAGAAAGTGATTATCTCTAGTTATAATTAAGTACCTATTTATACAGTGTCTGTATTGTGTACTACTTGTTAAATATCCTCTACAAATAAATAAATGAACATTGACTATAAACCAATTTGATAACAGTAACTTTATTTATGACTACTTCATAAATTTTGGGACAAATTTTTTCTTAGATGTAGGTATTTTAGCACGTGCAAAATTCCTGAAAACGTACCTCTGTAGGGCTCTGCTAGTACCGCCTTATGTTGCTGTTTTAATTGTTAAATTCCAACAGGGTGGCGTGCCAGGGTCCAACGCGGAGAGAGCTTGTGATGCAGCAGCCTTGACTAGTCAACTACTGATGACTACACCTGGCCGGGACAGCCTCAGGGTAAGACATACTTTCTTTATATGTGGGCTAGAATTAGGAATATTTTATTTTGTAAAACATGGAAATGGAGCCGTTTAATGTCCCCACCTAGACTCACGGGCATTACCCGAATACGAGAACGATTGAGCCATCTTCCGCCACGCTGGCTCAGTTCGGTTGATGGAGGGGTGTCGGCTAGTGGCCAACTCGACTGTCAAAAGTTATCAAGCTGCCCTAATAAGGCCTTTAACACAGCTTTACTACCACCGAGTAGCGATAGTAGCTGGGTCCTGCAGCTTATCTTGTCATCCGAAACATGTAAGCGCCCAAAACAAATGCAACATTATAACGGACACCCCTTCGTAATTTATTTTACTTGAGCTTATTCTTCACGTTTATCTCTGCCAAATTCTGTTCCGTATTCTTCCCTAACGTGCTTCATGTATTAACCGTTAGTATAGTATGGATATAATCTGTAGCGTTCTTCTACTAGTCTCAGTAACAAGTACCCAAAAGGCCCAATCAATTCCTAATCTTCACAATAATTGTTTAACTTTCAGTATTTTCACATGTTGTCCCGGATGGGAAACCCCGGAGCTATTGATAGGCCTCATCATGCTGAACAACTTTCACTATGAAACAGATTTGATCAGAGCAACTTTATTGCTGATATATCCATACATGTGGGGCCCCGGTTGTCAGCTGATTTGTACGGAGGAGTGAAAAAAAAAGTTGCTCTGATTAAATCGGTGTCACGTGTCGGTGTAGAATTATGAGGCCTATCATAATTCCATCGTTATCCATTCTTCACGGGACACCTGCATTTTCAGGTAATATACGACCATCTGCAACTGCACGCAGAAAGAATTTACAAAGAACTGGGAATCCAAGAGATGGCAGATTCATTAGATGCAAACATACCTTTGAACCAAGTGCCTTTGCTCTACATCATGTTCCATATTGGAAGAAGACCATTTGATCAGGTACAACGACAAGTATCTGAAGCGATTGTTTTTTTTATATCTTAACACAACACTTAGAATATACACTCAACACACACATATCTTAACACAAACATTAGCATAGCGTCACGCCTTTTCCCATACGGGGTGGCAGAGTCACAGTTGTGCCCACTAATAGCCAGTTATTCAATACTTCATTTTGCGTGACGGGGGGATGGGCCATCGCCGCAGCTGTAGAGTAATGAAGGTTCCCTCACGTTATTTTCTATTACCGCTAGAACGTCAGTAAAATGTACTTAAGTTAAATAACTTATCTCATTGTCAGCACCGGGATTAGAACCTGCACCTCCTGCGTGATATGCAAGCATGAAACCGACTAAATCGCGGAGGTCTTTAGATGGTTTATTATTTATTGAGTTAAGTTAAGTAGTAAATAAGTTAAGTAATGAGGAAGTTACAAGGTCTATTTTGAACGGCGACGCACGCCGGCCATGCAATTACACATGGTTAGTAAGTCGGGTAATTAGTAACCATCAACACCAATCAACACACAGGACCATGTTTGCAGAGCGGCCGAGCCGCCCCTTAACTGCTGGAGACCTGGACCTGGTTATGAGGCATCGTGATTATGAACCTCATGCCATGGTAATAAAATTTAAAATCTGTAACGGCAAAATGGCGTCCCTGGATGTCGCTAGGTACCCAAGAGTTAAATTTCACATGGCTAGCAATGAGAGTTATAAGTGAACTAATTCGCTCATGACATTGCCCTCTTTAGATCACTCTACGTCCGCGGGCGCCCTGCTTGTTGTAGAGAAGAAGATTGATTGTTTTTCCATCACATCAATTTGAAAATGCCTTTCTAATTCATAAATTATTATTGTTCTTATTCATAACATAGCTTACTCATTTTCTCATAGAGTCTGGTAAAAAGTAGAGTGTCCGTCCACATCAGTAGTAACAACTATTTTACATTCAGGTGACTTTCTTTGAATCCGTCGCTGAGTTCTTTATCTTGGTAAACAATGGCTTATGTTTAACTGTTTACCAAATTGACTAAAAAGTTGCATTAAAAAAAAAAAAAATGTTCACCTACATTTCACACCCTATTTTTAAACCAAACTACATGGGGTCGCCTCACTCTGCTCCGCTTCGCCTCGGCCCCAGGTTTTACTATAAAATAACCTACACACCTAACATTAGTATTCGGACAGAAAGTGATCTACATACATAGACAGGGTGTAACAGAAATCTGTAATCATATTTTATAAGGTTGTTAGGGACATCATTCTGAACAACTTTTACTATGACACCGATTTGATCAGAGCAACTTTATTTTTCTTCCCTCCATACGTTTTGGCCTGGGCTTTCAGCTGATTTGTATGGAGGAGAGAACTATAAAGTTGCTCTTATCAAATCTGTTGTAACAACCCCCCCCCCCCCCTCTAGGTTTTTGAAATACAATGAATAAACCCTACGAGTTTCCCGAACGATTCTATGAAAGGTAAATTTAAAGATATAACCAACTAACCATTGATTTAATGTCAGACGGAATTAAACCCTTACGTATTTTTTTATTGGAATATGTCTCCAAATGGAAAGATTCTAATACCAACGATTGCGAATATCTTATTTAGATGATTTGGCCAAAGTAGTGGTTGATCGTCTGTGGGTAGGACTGTAGACGTTGTGATAGTAATAACCTAAAGTTCTTTTTAGAGTCGTTTTGGTTAAACAGTATCGTCAAGAGGTTCCTCAGTCAGTGATGTATATAAGTGACATAAAAATATTGATAAGCATCGAGTCCGTGCTTATTAGAATACATTCCAAGTAAATAACCATTTAAAAGAAATTTCGATTACATGTGTTTATAAAGGAAGGTTTGTGCTAGAGCTCACGGCCAGAAGGGCCACGGGCCCTAGGGAAGGGCCCCACAACCCCGCCCAACACCAGTGGAGTCAACCGAGTTCTACGGACTCAAGACAGATGAAGTTAGATTTAGCTAAGCAAAATAAGCTTAAATTTTATAAAAAGTGTTTATAATCACTCAATATTATAAGCACAATTTATAAGAAAACATAGGGTTAGCTATGTGTTCATTAGTACGCTTTTGGCGTTATCTTTCATCGGTTTTGAGTCGTCCTCCTCCAACACATTCCCATATACAATCTACGTGACTGCAATTTTTAAGAATGCTGATGATCTGGAATTATCCAACTGAATACACCAGCACCTAGAGACCGTCTGAATCTACTCAAATCGCTCTCGAGTTAGTTTCCCTGCCAATCAACTACATAAAGACTATTAAGGATATATTTTTATATTATTTGATATTGTGATTTCTCTCATCCATCAGTCCAACATGTTTGCTGATCGGTTACGGGATATTTTTATTTGCACATACTCGGTTTTGAGGTTATCTTGAGAGACACGTCTCTTAAGTTTTATTCCGTAACCATGTGGATGTTCATCCAGATATTTTATATATAAATTAGTTTTAAGACATGTTAATTCAGCGTAACTACTTAGGTCACTAGATTGATAATGTAGCGTGTGTGTAGGTTTGATTCTAACGGATTTAAGGCCATCCACAGGCATTCTACAGCGAAGTAAACTTCACTCTAAACAGGGGCGATGAGCGTCCCTGAATGATGCGACCAGGGTCTGTACAATATCAAATCAATCCGAATTGTAAAAATCCATCTTTTAATCGGGGTATGCGAGTAGTTCTCTAGTCCATGAGTAAGAAGAAGTCTAGGCACTAGTGCTTACGACAAAGGTATGAACCAGATAGTACTCAAAGCAGTGACAGCCTTTGGAAAATAGAAAGCACAAGTTCGTTCCAATTCCAATGCAGTAAGAATGATCGAACTTCTGAATCGGAGGCGTTTCAGAAGGGGAGAATGACTGCTAATAAACCTTAGGCCGTGTAGAATCTAGTAGAGTGTTCTTATAGTAATGTCTGCTTCTTGTAGAGTAAATTTGTATGTGTGTGTTTTTTTTTGAATGACCAAGTAACCACGTCAATCCACATGCTATATGGAATCAGAATATGTTTGTCATTTAATGTAAAGTTAGGTAGGCCAACCAACATGATAGACGGTCAAGAAAAGAAAGATCAAAACAGCCACAATCAAAAGATATTTAGTTTGTTAGATAGTTTTATAAGTATTTAGGTATTTCAAGAGTGAGAAGGAAATAACGTAATTATTTGTAGTCATACGAATTCAGATACTTGTTTTGTTACATAAACCCAAATAATTGTGTTTAGTCTCCCTACCTACATAACCTCAATTACGTAATTTAATCATTTAGCTAAAAGACAAACAAGAATAAGATCAGAAAAAGAAAGCCTGGTAATTTAAAAGTCTGCGCAAAATGCATTTAAAGTAAATCACGAGGACAAATTAATTGAAAACTCATTAAATTGACGAATTTGAATACCGTAAAATAAAACCCGCGGCATGAACGCAAAAAACAAAACTTAAAATTACAAGCCTTAGAACTATAAATAATCTTAAATAAAGAAAGCGCATGATCGCTTCGGCAGCCGGAAGTCTAGGACCTAGGTCGCTTAGGTCCATCTCTATCTATTCTTGGGATATCGGAGGTTACAGCAGGAAATAACACGTAGTATCGTTACATTTCAGTCTTTATTTCCTTGCTTACAATAGGGGCAATATCGATATTACCCAACTCAGGCAAGTTACTATCAGAAAACATTTAACACAAACGAACAATTAACACACTTCTGAAAATATACTTTTTTTCGCCGTCGAGACACCGTACCGAGCAGTAGTGTTTATCCCTCACTCAGTATATCTCAACGTCAACAAATTAACATACAATTATATTAGCCAAGCAACTGTGATCGCTTTGACTGGAGAACAACGACGAGCATCGCATACAAGTGCTTCTGCCTACTCAGCGCTGCGAATCAATCGTCGGCCGGACTCGTACCGTTTCGTCACCCGCTCGTGAGTAAGAAGATACCTGCCTGTCACAGCTCTCTGCCACACACTTGTAGCTCAAGATCCGTCGTCGCCCGCATTGCATAGCAACGCGCAACGGTCTTTCGTAACGTCATCACCTCGCTTGCCACCTTCACTCGCTGGTACACACTACAATAAGTTTACCTGCCTTGCTTGTGAGCAGCCTGCCGACCACGATGAAGTTATTAAATGCATACTCCCTAATTGCGACAACAGGTACCACTACCAATGTGTTGGCCTAAACAATAGAAATTTCCGAGCGAGACAAGTTGATTGGTCCTGCCCTGTTTGTGTAAACAAGGTTCCTAAGGGAGACAACAGCAACACTCCATTGAAAACCTCATCACAACATGAGAATGTGACCGAGCGAAGGCAAACGACCCGGGACGATGAATTTATAAACTCGCTGCGCGCTCACATCCTCGACATCATCAAAGTGGATCTGACACCAATGATCCGTAACGTCATGTCTTCCGAGCTAAAACAGTTGCGCGAATACACCACCGAGCTAAAACAATCGCTTGAATTCTCGCAGGCCGAAATAGTCCAGTTGAAGGACGACTTAGTCCGAGTACAGATCGCCAACAATAACTTGACCAAAAAATACAGCGAGCAAGAGACCCGCATGTCAAACCTGGAGCAAGACCTCGCCAAGCAGCAACAATGGGAACGCCTTCAGAATCTGGAAATTTTCGGGATACCCGAAGTCGAGAACAAGTCCTTAGAAGACGTGACCATCAAGCTTGCCCAGCACGCAGGCGTTGATCTCCAGCAGGACCAGGTCGGCTTCGCGCACCGTATCCAGCCTAAAGTCCCTGCCCCTGGCCGTCCGCGCGCATTCGTTGTTCATTTAAAAAACCGTAGCACAAAGGATCAGTTATACTCTGCCTTCCGTAAATGTCGCGGTTTCACTTCCGCTGATATCGGTATGAATGGGGAGCCAAAGGCAATAGCCTTTGGCTCCCCATTCATACCGATTGTTCGTTGACATGAATACATGTCAACGAACATTTAACTCCACGTAACAAGGAATTGCTAAAAAAATGCAAAGCAAAAGCAAAAGACTGCGGATACAAATTCGTATGGACAAAAAACTGCCATATCTATGTCAGGAAAATAGAAAAAGCACCCTTCATACTGGTTTCATCGGAATTGGATCTAAAGAAAATTTTATAATAACTGGTCGACCTTTGTTTGTTATAAGTCCATGTAACCTATCTGTTATATTACACTCTCATACACACATTAACACACTCTTACTAACTACACAATACAAACACCCGCAACTACCTACACACCCACCATTTCTCAATCACAAACATTTATTATTTGATATATTCCCTCAAAAACCTGCAAATAACCAATACCTACAACAGTCAGCAAACGTCCAAACATTATGTCTAATTTACTGCCGTATACACAGTCGAATTCAATCACGCTTCACTATTATGATCAGCAACAAAGTGTTTGTATCCCATCTTTTGCCGGCCTAAACACAAAAAATAACCTCAGGATTTATTACCAGAATGTTAACGGTCTTAGAACCAAAACACTGAACTTCTCGAACACTGTCTCATCCTGTGACTACGATATCGTGTTGGTAACTGAAACATGGCTTCATAGTGGCATTCTGGACTCAGAGCTGACCGACTTAGATCAGTACGATGTATTCAGGCGCGATCGGGTAACTCTGACGACGGGCGCGGCTCCAAGCCCGTCTCCGGCCAGAGTGGACACCGGGTGGCCTTGAAATCATATGGTTGACTATTAATGCGCGAGCGCTTGGATCCACTAGCAATCTGCACATCGGTGTAATTTATATTCCGCCTCATAGCGAAACACACGATCTACCGGCTACCACACAATTATTTCTCGACTCCTTTGCCAACATTGTCAACGCTAATACGGAAGATCACTTTCTGTTGGCAGGTGATTTTAATAATTCCACCATCAGTTGGGAATCTGGGGAACCTAGATACCTGAAAAAGGGCTATGTGGAGATACAGAATAGTGGAATTAATCTCATAAATCAATTGAATATACACGGCTTTCAGCAATATAACTACCTTAGAAACTCATGCAATAATACACTTGACCTCGTTTTCACAAACTTTAACATCGAGCTACACGGAACTAGCACAGAATTAGTACCACTGGACGTTTTCCACCCCACTCTGGATATCGACGCCACTGACATTACGGTCCCCCCCATGCCGTTAGCAAAACAGTTCAAATACTTATTTAGGAAAGCAGATTACGAGAGCATTAATAAGTGTCTCGCGAAACAGGACTGGTCCTGTTTAAATATTCTAAGTGTTAATGACGCTGTCTCAAGTTTTTATGACGTAATCTATGATCTAGTTAATAGATATGTACCGCAGTCAGTAATAGGATTATCACGGCGCTACCCCATCTGGTACAGCCGCGCACTAATTAATGTAATAAGGGAAAAAACTAAATACCATGTCCTCTGGAAAAAGTATAAGAACCCCTTGGATTATGATTCCTTCAGCCTACTCAGAAAACGCCAGAAAACTATACAGGATGAATGTCATGTAACTTACATACAACGCTCACAACAAAATATTAAAAATAATCCTAAACTGCTGTGGTCTTATATTAAATCAAAACGGCAAAATAGTTCTAACTACCCTAAAATAATGAAATATAACAATGAGGAATTAAAATCAGAAGCCGAAATCTGTTCTGCATTTAGCACTTTCTTCGAACGAATGTTCATAAAACCATCAGAGTCATACGATCAGGTCATCAGTAAGGCAGATAACGGTATTGAGTTGCTGCACTCCATAGTGGTTACAGAGGAGCAAATATTTAATATACTGCAAACAATTGATATATCTAAGGGCCCCGGCAGTGATAAGATTCCATCTGTTTTTGTTCGCAACTGTGCCAAAACCCTAGCATTACCTTTGTCCATACTTTTTAACCGCTCGTTCAACCATGGTATTTATCCAACGGCGTGGAAGATAGCACATATCATACCTATACATAAAAAAGGGACTAAAGCTAACATAGAACATTACAGACCCATCTCTATATTAAACGTTTTTGGCAAAATTATGGAAAAGGTCGCACATGAACATCTTTATCCTGTTATTTCAATAAACATACCGACCGAACAGCACGGTTTCTTCAAAGGGCGCTCTACTGTGACAAACTTAGCTATTTTTACTGGTGATGTGCTTACTGGAATGGACAAGGGAGGGCAGGTAGATGTGATCTACACGGATTTCGAGAAAGCATTCGACCGTGTAGATCATTTCATATTAATGCGTAAATTGCGTGAGCTAGGGATAAGGGGGGATCTGCTCAGATGGCTGGAGTCATACATAAAAAACAGAAGTCAAACAGTCGTCGTGGCAGGACACCGTTCCGAGTTCATCGCTATCCCATCAGGAGTGCCACAGGGATCACTGCTGGGACCGCTCCTTTACATTGCCTTCCTATACGATATAAGCAGTTGTTTTATCCACTCAAAGTTTCTTTTATACGCCGATGACAAAAAAGTGTACAAAAAGATAAATTCAACTTCCGACTGTGCACTTCTACAGAAAGATCTTTGTAGGCTAGGTGTCTATTATACGGTAAATAGGATAAGTGTTAATCTCACTAAATGCAATCACCTAAGCTTTACCAGAAAGACTAAGCCAATATTTTACAATTACCAAATTAATAACAGGCCAATCGAGAAAGTTAAATCAATAAGAGATCTAGGAGTTTTACTCGATTCAAAGCTCACATTCTCTCAACATATAGACGCTGCTACAGACAAGGCCTATAAGAACCTGGGTTTTGTACTTCGAACGAGCCAGGCATTCACTGACCCACTGTGTATAAAGGTTCTCTACTACTCGTACGTGCGCAGTGTTCTAGAATACTGTAGCCCTATCTGGCGACCCCAATATATATGCCACATTGAGTCAATTGAATCATTACAACGCAAATTCATTAAACATCTTAATTACCGCACTGGCTACCACTCTCCTTTGAAGAACTACAATACTTCGTTGGAAAAGCACAAACTGCAAACACTCGAGGACAGGAGGCGTCTCCTGGACATGCTATTTCTTCATGACCTGTGTAGTGGAAGACTGAACTGTCCTGAATTAATCTCCTCAGAACTTCGGTTAAATGTTGCGAATAAAAGAACCAGGCACACTCCTCTCTTCCATGTCCCCCTATCTCGGTCTAACTATGCACAAAACTCAGTCATGAATAGGTGTCATTTAAATTACAACAAGCTTTCCAAAGATAAGGACCTAGACATTTTTAACACCTCTAAACAGGTTTTTAAGAAAAATATTATTTGAATTATTAAAACAAACAGATACATTGATGATGTATCTGCCGTGTCATACGAAAGCCTACTCACCTATACTCACCCTGCTTAGTGTAAATTCAATAGACACAGTCCCGATCCCAAGACCATCGTCGTCGTAGGGCTAAGCAGATACAGGTACAACTACACTCACACCACTACACAACACATGCAACCTACACTACTTACACAACCGGCACACCACATCTCAACTTGCAATAATATAAATTAAATTTTTAAAACTAAATCAACACTAGTTACATATATGTATAACTAGTTTTAGTTATAATTTCTATATATAAGTATAATCGCCAGGTACGTTTGTCTTATAATATTTAAACAAAAAAATGTAAATCCGTTATTGGCTAATGTTAAGATTATTCTTCTTGCCTTACATAATTGTATTAGCTGTGGATTTTTTTAAGATCAATAAATAAATAAATAAATAAATAAATATAATTTGAGTTTTAACTTACATTTCACTCGACGACCAGTAACCAAAAGAAACCCTTTCAATCAATCAGGTAAACTTCTCACGCACCCATTCTGGGGCGTGGGGAGTCAGGGTCAGATCATCGGATCTCTTCCTGAAGAAGCGCCTCTATCCACTCCTATGGGCAGGTCATCGGGGGGCCCTCGCGGGCGGTGGAGGTCTTCTCACTTGAGTATTCCATTGGTTGATCGCCGGCTAGGCAACCAGGTCGCGTGGCAGGCGGCGGCAGTCGGGCGGGCGCGCGTGGTACGACGCCATGTCGCGGATATGCGGGTGTTGAGAAGTATCCGCACGCGCGAACATGCCCTTCGCCCATGCCCATGCCCCCTTCCTGGACAAACTGGTCCACTGATTCCCATCTGAGGTCCCTCTGGATCGTCGCATTCCTCACGTAGCGGGGGGCGCCGACGATGGTACGCAAAGAGAGGTTCTCTCGGAGACGAAGACGACGACGTTCTCTCCGAGTCTCCGTTTGTTCGTCTCCGAGCACAGGGCGTACCATGCCGGGGCCGCGTAGGTGAGGCGGGATCTCACGTAGCACTTATAGATCTCGAGCTTCGCCCTCAGAGGGAGGCTGGAGTCGAGAAGTGGACGCAGCTTGACCCTTTGACCTTTGACCCTTGAGAGACCCTTTCATCTCGACCCATCACTTTTATATTTTCTATTCCCACCAAAATGTCCTACTCAAGGTATGCTCGCCAAACCACAATGTAAAACTCCGCGAGTCATTCTGATTGGTTCGTTTCATTTCCTTTCGAAACTCAGTGCTCTGATTGGTTACTGGTCTACACCGTATACACACTTTATATTTTAGATCACACAGTTCAACTAGAAATAGACTTTATAACATCATAAAATAATCTAAATAAAATAATACTCATTTGTTTTCTATATAAAACAACTTATTGCAATTATAGTGTATTTCCAACATTGAAATGCGTAGTTAACGCATTTCTACAATATTATATAACAAACTCTTGATAGATGGCGCTAGTTTTTTCAAAAACCTTACAATACACAATCACGCCTCAGTGTTTCTCTAAAAGTCTATAAAAGTTTCAGTCCGAGACAACTCTTTATTTGTACGTAATTGTTCCTCGACACGAATGACGTGAGAAATACAAATACTGTTATACTCACACTTGTAATATTAACAACACGAAATATGATCGAAAGACTGTTCAGTGATCCTAGAATGAACGCGTGACTCTAATTCTAGTATTTACACTCCCGGATTGGTCTTGAACCTGTCTAAATTCTCACGTCAGTTCCCGCGTATCGACCGATATTGACTGCCCCCACAACCCCCTGTCAAACAGTTTTATTACAAACCCCAAGCCCCGAACCCAAGCCAATTCCCAGCATTCCATTCCCACTCTTTCAGACTAACGCTGAAAAAATCTAGGCGACAATTTACGGTTTGTTTACTCAAAATAAGAACAAAACTAGCCACTTTACCAAACGTTTCTCAAACCTAATCAGTTATAAAATAACTGTCAACTAATAAACGAGAATACAAATTGCCTTTATTATTTCAAATCAACACAAAATATACTGTTTGACCTACATAACTATATCGTAACTAAACACCCTTACGTATGAGTTTCGATTGAATGAGCCATGGTAAATGCGACATTTCAAAACAACATCATAAATGTGTAAAATGGTCATAATTCGATATCCACTGAAAGCAATGGTAAAGTTAAACCATGTTCATTTTAAATTTATGATTCATAATTTATTTCATAGCTCTTAAAGTTTATCCGCATTTTGGAGAATGTTTAAACAAATATATTTCTACCTACTGAGAAATAAACCAAATGTTTGTTTCGTCACACTGTTTCGTAGAAACAGTTGCTCAGAACAAAATCCCTAACAACAACTTAAGATATGACTTCACATTTCTAATACCCAGTGTAGAGCTGACAATACGCTTCTGTGAAAGTACTTGGGGGCAATAAATATTGGTGAACATTAAACATATTTTAGAGTCAGGGTTATATTAGTAAACAATAATTTGTTGCCGTTAATAATTTAATATTCGTCCGCAGTACCTCCGAAAGGAGTGGCCGATGCCATGGTCACGCCTCGTCGCGGCCGCCAAGCGCTGCGCGGGAGTGGCGGGCGCCAAGGTGCACGTGACGCGGCGCGCGGACATGCGCAGTCTGAAGACGCACAGCAAGTGTGCGGACAAGACGCTGACGGAACTCTGCGACATATTCAAGTCGTGCTCCCACGGGGTCTTGTAACTCTAGAATGGGGGGGTTTAATGAATCACCTCATTAGAAATTTAATGGATGAGATGTTCATAATTTTTGTTACTATAGTCTGAATGACATAGGTTATGTGATGATACTCTAATTGTACATGGCAGCATCGAAAGGACATATAAAATTCACGTGTGACGTCACTTCCGGCTCAACCCGTTCTCTGTACACCTACAACTTTACCGCCACCGATGCCAATAAGGTATGGCTTGTGTTTAAACGATTACAAAAAAATTCGAAGATTTACTACCAATAAATTCGAAATGACTGCCAAAATGGATGGATGTCCACCAAATTGTGTTTGGATAAACGATCACCAAACTTCTTTTTATGTTTTGTGTACTTAAGTTTATGTTTTAAGTATTTTTTGTTGTTCTTACATGTTCAACCTAACACGATGGATGAAGGGGGCTTCGTTTCGCTCACCCCCTTTACCCTTCACCTAAGCTACCGCAGACTTTTGCCCTGATATTTTCTGCAACTTTTGGTGGTCATTTAGCCATTTTGGGTAGGAAAAAAATATTTTGGTGGTCATTATATTTGTTGCCATAAGGTAAATACCTTAGTCAAGGAAGTCCAATAAATCTAGAAACGTGTCTCAAGCTGAACCAAATTTAACAATAAAGTTTGACAATATCAACATTGTATATTACCAGTAGTTGTTTTATTTGTTGAAATAGGTTCAGCTTGAGACACATTTCTAGGTTTATTGGACTACCTTGTTAAATACAGAATTGTGTATGTAATTATTAAATATAATTCCATAGATAACACATTAGGTATTGGTATTTGGTATTAGAAAATATATGTTTTATTGACAGTTTTAAAAACTCAATGTAGGTATATATGTATATATTCATATATATATATTAGTATTAATTTATTATAAGTATTTAGTATATTATCATAGTAATTGTAACGGCATTAAAGGCTAAGGTCGAGCCACCGCTATCAGTAGCTATGATCGTCTATTCTATCTACCCCAAAAGAGATGTCCCGATTCAGCTGTAAAAATTGTAAGTTAAGAATGATAAGTCTGAATTCCTTGTTCGTTGAGAAGTTCGTTAGGCGTACAATAGTCGAACGGAAGATTGGTTCAGGAAGTTACGGTTTCAAGTTAGACAGAGAAAGCATATATGCCCGCAAGCCGGTATTTCGCATCAGTTAGCGGTGTATTGCGCCAGATCGATCGTTGTTGTATTTTGTGTGATGGTACCATTTATTTTTTGTATATATGGGCGCTTGGAACTTCTTTTAGTGGTCGACCAAATTTATAATATTTGTTTGGGATATCGTATATCCGTCGTAGTTTTACGACGTGAGTACTCAATGATATTTCATGTGCTCGCTAGTAGCGGCTTGTGGTGGTTCCAATTATATAATTAGTTCACGGTAATAACGATCCGAATAGACCGGTTTACACAATTGCGATTTGATTTTCCGAAATGGGTTTGAACTAGCGGTTACCTCAAAAGGTCCGTAACGTTTTGAAACCTTCAACTCTGCGCAATTTGAGCTGGATGTTATCGAAACGTTGTCATTAGCGCTTTTGGAGATCTCTAACCCTCACCATAGCGAAGTGCATACTTTCAGCTTTCTCCGTATCGTTCCATAATAACCTTCCATTATTTAGTTATTCATAATTTATTCAGCGCGCAGCCAAATCGGCTCTGATCCCTACACATTTCGCAGGAATGCGCCAAAAAAACCTGACCTCACCTCTGTTCCTGGAACCAACCCTGAGCTACTCAAAAACCCAAACGTTATATGAACCGACTCTTGTATTCAATGTGTGTAACTATACAGCGCGGCGATGGGCTAGCCCTCTGTCACGCAAAATGAAGTATCAAATGTACTGACTCTTATGTACCATTACATAATTATATAATTTATTTTATCTTATATTATTATTTATTACTGATATGAAACTGGCCTTCGGCTCGTTTCATACACCCACTCT
Organism: Argyresthia goedartella; assembly: GCA_949825045.1. NCBI lineage: Eukaryota > Metazoa > Arthropoda > Insecta > Lepidoptera > Argyresthiidae > Argyresthia > Argyresthia goedartella. The sequence goes on from OX463807.1 coordinate 22,913,330, forward strand.
CGGGTATTAATGTCACATAAACTACTATTCTCTTCACAAGTATCATAAACCTTTAACCACTCTTTATTGCATCCAAAAACCATCGTTACGACCAGCATAATGATAAACTTTTTGGTAAAAACTCATTTCTTATCTGAATATCTACACATTATGACCATAAAGTACTAAAATTTGTCAAATTGTGACATTCAAATTGCGAACGCCGACACCCACCTGCGTGCCGCCCCTAGTTTGTTTGTGAAGTTGGTACTACCGAACTAGCTAAACAACTGCAGAGCAATGATCAATGCCACATTGCCGGTCGAACATGTGGTTCCTGAACACATCAAAGAGAGCTTATGATATGTGTGTAGATAAACTAGTGTATGTAACTGTACATAATTAGGCATTCAAACTCTCGAGTGATATTATTATGAAACTCGCCTTCGGCTCGTTTTATAAACCCACTCTCGGGTATTAATACTCTCCATTATGTAGCAGTCACATAAACTACTATTATGTATTGTAAGTACTTGTTTATTTAATTATATTGTTGTACGCATAGGTCTACCCCTGCTCAGCAATTAACCTTTGCCATCTCATCCTGGTTTGCTGGAAGAGATCTCTTGTTAGAGATAAGCTCGCCTTTGTACACTAATAAGTTTTGTGTCCAATAAAGAAATATGAAAATTTTATATGGAACATTTTTTTTATAGATATCTTCGGTAGGATTAATCTCTCCGTCAATCTTTGGACGCGCAGTGTGCGTGAGCGATAAATAATTCCATCTGATTAATTCGCCAAGATTTAGCACCAACAGTACTTTCAATCATTTGAAGACCTGAGGCGCCTCGGTGGTGGCGCTGCCTACCATACGAGAGGACCCGGGTTCGATCCCGGCTGGGAATAAAGAAACAAAAATCCGGCCAAGTGCGGGTCGGACTCGCGCACGAAGGATTCCGTACCATTATCTATTAAAGCGGCAGAAAAATCACGTTTGTTATATGATGTGCTCCCATACAACAAACGTGATTAAACAACAAGTTTGTTTTGATTCAATGATTTGTTTTTAAAGTGAATAATATAGCTCAATATTCTGTGAATATTTCAAGCGTCTACCGGTTGCCGTTATTAATATTGGGCAAAAACGAGCAAATTAGGTCACGTTTATTGTATGGGAGCCCCCCTTAAATATTTGTTTTATTTTAATCAAATAATTTATTTTTAAAGTGAATATATAACTGGATATTCTGTGAATATCTCAAGAGTTGCCATTATCAATATCGAGCAAAAATCACGTTTGTAATATGGAAGCCCCCATATTTATTTTATTCTGTTTTTTAGTATGTGTTGTTATAGCGGCAATAGAAATACATCATCTGTGAAAATTTCAACTGTCTTACTATCACGATTCATGAGATACAGCCTGGTGACAGACGGACGGACGGCGGAGGCTTAGTAATAGGGTCCCGTTTGGCACCCTTCGGGTAGGGAACCCTATAAAAACCCAGGTCTTGGATGTATAAGTGTGTGTGATGTCGCTGATTCTGGCTCATATCTCATTCTGGCTGGTATCCTAGTGTGAGGCCAGAAGCAATGTATGTGCCTTTATATAAATGTGTATGTTTATTTCTACGTTGCATCTTTATATATTCACTCTCAAACTGCGGTACTTCTAAAATATCGCTCGGACCATGCAACAGAATCGAGGGGAATGTACAATACTCTCTACGTAACTTACAGTCACGCAAATCCAATAACCTAATGCCAATATCCCACTGCATATTCAGCTTGTCCCATTTTCCTATTTCGCGTCTCAATAGTGGCCACGCTGAATTCTCCGTGCGCGATACATGAAGTTAGACAAATCCAAAACAAGAAACAGATTTACAGCGACTACTGAACTAGAATCGAATAAAGATGGAAATCTAATCGTGCGGAGCATTGTGTCGTACAATCGAGTGGGCACGCGGGCAGCAAACGAAGGGTTGATCTTGTTTGCCACGAAAATCTATCGAAATGGCCTTAAAACCTTCATAGAATTCTTTAAATACTAAGCCTTTTTTTTGGAGGGTAAACAAATGGAATTACCCATGCCCAGAACTCACACCTCCCTGCTATGTCCGGGTCCCCACATATTCAGCGGGCATCAGCTCGTGTGGTATACGGACTAAAAACAACCCCTTTGTGTTTACAGTTATCGATAGTCGATTTAACTCTGGGCCATGGCTAAATACTGAGCCCGTAGCTACTTTTAATGAAAGAATACTTAAAAGTAAAATCTTACTTCTAAGTTCAACACTTTTGTGATCTGATTCTGTATAAATAACCAGTATTTCAATTATATTAAACCCTGTATCTCACTGAAGCATGAAATGAAGTGTGGCGATTAAAATCGCAATTTAGTAACTTTTGGGGCTGCTAAAATCCATTAGTTTAACATTTGTAGTTTCTAAATCGCGAGAAATGTAGTAAACCGGGATTAACCCTAAATCGAATCGCACAAGTTTGACGGGCGCATTATACATTCACAGCGAAAGCAGAACGTGTACTGACTGTGATGTGCTTCGAGAAGGTTCCGAGTTTTGATTTTGATTTGAAACGTATTGAATCCGAAGTTTGTTACGAATATTTTTTGAATTGCCCTCTTCTTTTACTAGTTTTTTGTGCTTACGATGTTGTTTTGTCGGTTGTGATTGATTTATAGCGTGAAAGGAGCGGTCTAACTTGACACAGACTCCTACGACATGTGTTGTAATATAAACTGACCCAAATAAACTAATTTTGAATTTTGATTTTAAAGCTGGCTATATCTATTACTACTGGGGGGTTACCACAATCTTTTTCCGATTAAAATTAGGTTCAAAATAAGAACATCACCAAGGCAACCATTTTCATTCCATTTCGCCATAATGGGCTTTATTTACCTAATATCAAGAATTGTTTTAAGACGGTCACGGTAATTTTGCGAATCAAATTAGGTTCCAAATCTGAATCGGCATAAGACGTTGTGGTAACCCCCCCTGTCCGTCTGGGGAGAATTGGTAAATAATAAGCTGATGATAACACATGTGAGCGACGACTGTCATAGGCACAAAACAGATTGTGAGGCCTCGTCGCAATACTTATCAACTAACGCCGAATAGACTGTAATAGTATCTTCCATCGTTTGCGTAATCCCTCTAGCAATGTTACATTACGTTACTAATGTCAGATGCACAGATCTCTCTGATTTGTTAGACAGCTTCCGCTGAATCGTTTTCCCGTGCAGTGACTTTCGGCATTCGCATTTTTACGCGATCTCATTCATTCAACTTGTAAAATTTCTCATACCGAAATGTTTAATCGCTTTTAGTCTCTATTGAAGGTTTTCACAATCGTGATATTTGAAATCATTAAATTACACACAAGAATATTTTAGAACTCGCGGTGTTTCTATATAGAATATTTCTTCTTTTGAAAATGTTCATGTACATAATTTGACTTGGTATTAGTTTTATCTAATAGTAATATTTATCTACCTTGCATCTTCCTACCTACTTATGCAATTTATAGTAACATGCTAAGATCATGTTAGCCGCGGCCAACGCATTGGCCGCCAGATCATTCACCACAAAAAGCAACGGTCGCTCGACCTTTCGCCGCTGTGATGTCAAGAGCAGTGTGAAGACCCATCGGGCAGCTGATGTTGTCTGTATGTGTTGTCTTATGGAATACTGCTCTGGGGGAGAGCAGCAGATATAAATTAGATATATGTTTTACAAAAAAGGGCGATCAGGGCCATATATCAATTAGATGCTAAAGAATAATTAAGAGAAAAATTCAAAGAAATTAATATACTTACGGTTACCTGTCAATATATAGACGGGAATATCATGCATGTAAGAAAAAACGTAGATTTATTTGAAACTATAGGTGATAGCCATACAATTAACACTAGAAATAGGTTAGCACTACCATTATTTAGACAAGTCAAGTAGGCACATCATTCATGGGGCACTGTATTCGCTTCTACAATAAAATACCACAGAAATCCTTCCTGAAAAGAGGTTCAAAAACTATGTTAAAAAAGAGCTGATAAGAAAGTGATATTATAGTATTAAGGAATATTTAGATGACAAAACTGCAAAGTCCATACCATCTCAGCGCACAGAAATTCGGCGAGGTGCGATGGATCAAGTCGGCGAATTTCATTAGACCGAAACCAGTACCTGTTGTGAAGTCACTCGCCTTCGGCTCGTTTCATAATAATATCACTCGAGAGTTTTAATGCCTAATTATGTACAGTTACATACACTAGTTTATCTACACACATATCATAAGCTCTCTTTGATGTGTTCAGGAACCGCATGTTTGACCGGCATTGTGGCTCTGCAATTCTGGCGAGTTTCATTAGACCGAAACCAGTACCTGTTGTGAAGTCACTTTTTTAAAAAGAAGTTTTGGGGGGTTTCTTACCGTTTCTCTGAACCCCGAGTCCCACCTTCCGAAACGGTGTAGTCTTTTTTTTATAAAAAAATTGACTTTTAGTTATAAGTAAGTATAATTTTGACGTTGAATAAGATAATTAATTAATTTATATTCAATAAAAAATTGAATCTGAAATCTGAATCATGTGGCGGCCGTAGCTAGACGACAAGCAATAGAATTCAAAAGGCAGAAGTTAACGGCGTAAAATCTGATGGATCGAGTGTTAAAATTGGCGTTCCACAAGGTTCCATATTAGGCCCTTTCTTATTCCTGGTATATATTAATGATCTGCCTTTCATGGTGGAGAAATTAACTGACATAGTGTTGTTTGCTGATGATACTTCACTGGTCTTCAAAATTGAAAGACAAAAAGGAGAATTTGATGATGTTAATGGTGTATTGTCTTTAACCTTGAATTGGTTCACAGTTAATAATTTATTGTTAAACGCTGGTAAAACCAAGTGTATCAAATTCTCACTTCCAAATGTCAGGCAAGTTGAGACCAGTTTAGTGCTAGACAACAACACGTTAGAATTAGTAAATGATACGAAGTTTCTTGGAATAACCATTGATAGCAAATTGCAGTGGGGACCCCACATAGATAAATTGGCTGTTAAGTTAAGTTCTGCGGCTTACGCTGTTAGGAACATCAGACAAAGCACGGATGTGGCTACATCTAGGCTAGTATATTTTAGTTACTTTCATAGTGTGATGTCCTATGGTATCTTGTTGTGGGGGAAAGCAGCTGATATTCAAACTATTTTTATTTTACAGAAAAGAGCTATTCGAGCAATTTATAATTTAAAACGAACAGACTCCTTAAGAGAGCTTTTTAAAGAAATTGACATACTAACAGTAGCTAGTCAATTTATTTTCGAAAATATAATGTATGTACGCAAGAACCTTACAACATTTTCCAAACTTAGCGATAGCTGTAATGTTAACCTAAGAAATAATCACAGACTATGTGCGCCCCGTTTTAGACTCGCGAAGGTTAGCAATTCTTTCAAGGGTCAGTGCATTCTCTACTACAATAGGATACCTCTGGAGATTTTGAAATTGCCACTTGAGCAATTTAAAAAGCATGTTAAAGCGACTTTGTCGAAAAAGGGATATTACAATGTTCAAGATTACTTAAATGACAGGACTGTATGGGGTTAATCTGGCTCAACACAGACCTTGCTGTTAATAATTTTGTAATTATTTATTCCTGCTTATTAATCATAACAATTAAATTTTTCATATTTGTATTAGTTAAGCACAACCTATTTTTAAAAGAGATCTAAAAATAAATCTGTGGGAGTTTCTACGCCCTTCTTCTCCCACAGTGGTCCAATGTAGAGAAGAGGCAAAAAATGACGTTTGCTAAGTATATGTAAATATCTACAGTAATAAAGTACTTTGACTATTGACTATTGACTATTGACCTTTTACGACCCGAATGGCCGAGTCGGCAATAACCTTGCCTACGAAGCCAAGGGTCCCGGGTTCGAGTCCCGGTGGGGGCAAATATTTGTTTGATGAGAACGGACGTTTGTACCCTAGTCATGGTTGTTTATCTAAGTATAATATTTATCTATATAAGTATGTGTATCGTTGTCTAGTACCCAATATACAGGGAATCCTAGTTTGGGGCTAGATCAATGTGTGTAAATAGTGTCCAAGGTATTATTATTATTATTATTATTAGCTAGGTAGAACCTCTGTAAGAATTAGCCTTAAGAGCGCCCCGAGGCGAGCAACCATAATAAATAATATCGCTCGGCTTAACGTCCACGCCACTCGAATACTCGACGCCAAATGCTCATTACACGCGATGCTTTCTCTAATTAAAATTTGCTTTCAGTAAAAAACTAAAATATCGAGTAAAAGCAAGGAGTTATAAGTATTCCCGTATACAAATTTTATTAAGGAATTATGCAACTAGAAATAAATACGCCAGAAAAAATATAAGAATTAGGATATGTCAAATTATAAAAACCGGTCAAGTGCGAGTCTAAATCGCGCACGAAGGGTTCCGTACCACCGTTCAATGGAAGCGATGGTGTGGAGTGAATAGTTTGGATTTTACACAGCAAAATATTGTTTACAAAGTTATTGGTGCGGTTACTTTCACACTCCATGTACGTAACCAGGTGCATCCATAAGTTTGTATGTGGTATTGTTGTATGGGAGCCCCCTTAAATATTTATTTTATCCTGTTTTTTAGTATTTCTTGTTATAGCGGCAACAGAAATACATAATCTGTGAAAATTTCAACTCTCTAGCTAGCTAGGTTCTTGAGATACAGCCTGGTGACAGACGGACGGACGGACGGACGGATGGACAGCGAAGTCTTAGTAATAGGGTCCCGTTTGGAACCCTTCGGTTACGGAACCCTAAAAACAAGATTTTGAGAAAAGCTTTAGCCAGTCAAGCGTCCAGGTTACTCAACTCCCCAAAAATAAAAGAGGGTTAGGCGTCCGGGGGAGGCAAGACACCAAAACGACTTGCGGTATCTAATGCCATCTTTTGTTGTTTTCTTTAAACTTTAGTACTGCTACTCGGCGCTAGATGGTACTCTTGATTGTTTTTAGTGGTATAAAACAGAAATTTCTTTCTGGCAACATGCAATGTGCAAAAAAAAATGGAAATTTCGCGAGGCGATTTCGAAGTGACATTTTGTGAAATTGGTGTTGTGTATCTCCGCAATTATGAGGTAATTACGCTGTTTTTACTATTTAATTATACAAATATCATACCAAAATAGAATCCTGAGGATGCCTAGATTACGTATAGGCACGTATTATAATAGTTTCATGGCTACCAAGCCCAAAGAAATGCAAAAGATAACTTCCTCGTACCGAATCAAACATGCCGTCAAACTACTTACGAGTTTCTAGTGCCAATTTTACAAAGACCTGATGTGGTTATAGCAGAAATAGAAGGAGTAGTTCCTTAATTAAGTTGAACAACCTTTGTCGTGAAGATTTATTGAGAGATTTGTGACTATTTCATGCTTTGAGTACTTTGGTTGGTGCCGTTGCCGGTCTGGGGACTTGACTCCCCAGCGGACAATTGCAAATGAATGACAATAAGGCTCTCGACAGACAGACGTAGGAAAATGGGAGATTTTTTACTTTGATTTGAATTGCTTTTGCATTACCTTCATTGGACTCCTACGGAGTCTATACAGGTGACTTTTATTTAGCTGACCAGATTATTACCATTTTTAACTTAAATTGGATTTGGTTTTGCAGTACCTACGGGGGTCTTCATGCACTATACAAGGTGAATTTTAATTAACTGACTAGATTATTACCATTTTGAACTTAGATTGGAATTGCTTTCGCAGTACCTACGGGGTCTTTATGCACTATACAGGGTGACTTTTAATTAGCTGACCAGACCATTAACATTATTTATCACTTTTTTTTAATATTGCGGTTCTTTTGGGGTCTTTAATAAACACTATTTTCAAAGACATTTTTAAAGACCTATCTATAGATACCCCACACATATGTTTTTGTAATATGTAATTTTTAAAGACCTATCTATAGATACCCCACACATATGTTTGATGATTTTTTTTTGTTTTAGTTCCATGTATGGGGAGCCCCCCCTTTTTTTTTTTCAATTTTTGCATTAAAATTGTAAAGTTGTTCATATTGATGGGTACTATCATTACCCAAAAGGAACAAAGTTAATAAAATGACAATCCGTATACATTGTGTTCACCCGGTATAGTTTTTTTATTTATAATTGTTTCTTTAATTTAAAATAAATACATTGCAGTAATAGCGCATCCATATGGATAGGTATCCATATCATTTCCCAGGAGGAATCATCCTGTATAGTTGATTTCTTTAAGTATATTGTTTTAATTTAAAATAAATATTTTGCAGTAAAGCGCATCCATATGGATGGGATCCATATCATTCCCCAAAAGGAACAAAGTAAAAAAATGTCACCCTGTATACTGTATAATTGTGTGTTCACCCTGTATAGTCGTTTTTTTTTATTTATATAATGTGTTCTTTAATTTAATAAATATTTTGCAGTAACAGCACATCCAAATATCTTTCATTGAAAAAATCAAACTGTTTGACGAAAACCTTACATCGGCGGCCATCTTGCCAATATTTCATCGACATGAAGCCCGATTGGGTTGGTCGAAATTTGTTCTGCTAGCGGTAAGTAATACATTTATTTCTGCTACATCAAACACATGCAGTGAAGAGTTATTGATATCGTTAGAAAGCTAAATAAATGTAGTTTATTTTTAAATAATTAATTAGGCTTCAAGTAATAAAATTAAGGGCCGGGTTCGATGTAAAGAAAACATACGACAAAAAAATATGACATTGTGAAGTTTACTATTTTTTTTTGACGCATTTGTTTTTGTTAAATGTAGTATTACTTTCCATATTATTATTTTGTATCTATTCACCTATTAATTAATCTTTTTATTATCTATATAACTATGTTAGTGAAGCAGATATCACGTTTTTCGTAACATGGTGCCTGCCGCTCGAGTCGCTACACCACTGGATCGCGCGCTCGGACGTTTGAGCGTGTGGTGGCGCGGCGCGACGGACGTTCAAGTGGATAAAAAAACCTGCGAGCGAGGCCAAAGGCGATAAAACATTTTCGCTACTACGTAAAAGACGGACCAAGAAATTTTACCAGTTGAAACAAAGATATCGCGGAAAAATGCGAATACCGAAAGTCACTACAAGTGAAAACGATTCAGCAGAAGCTGCATAACAAATCATCTCTCTCTCTTCATGCAAGTTAGTGAGTGCATGCATCAAGATAAGGTAGGCATTTGATATATTACTTATTAACATCTCGCAACACTGTTTGGGGCAACTCAAAGTTTAACGGATACTCAGTCATCTGCCAGTTCCGTCATTGTCACTATCTATAGCTCGGTGAAAGACATGGCCTTTGAGCGGCACTTTATTTTAACAGTCTGCAAAGTCGGCCATTTGTCAATAAAACCAAAGACAACAGAATTCACAATAACTACACAAACTCCATTACACAGGTTGCCACCTAAAATGGCTTCCACGGACCATTTGGTACAAAGAGGAACGGTAGACACGGCTCCCAACTATTGCATTCAAGACAATTTATGCTCACTTCGGGGGAACTTTAGTCAATAGCTTAGCTCTGTTTAAGATTGCAGGGTTGAATCGTGCTGCCGTAGTTAACGCTAAAGGAAATTGGAAAGTGCTGAATTTTCCTATGTACAGCGGGCCACACGAAAGGCGACAGTGTTTTGGTGTTGATGTCGCCGCCATTGGAATAAATTAGGCACTTTACCAAAAGCCCGGGCTTTTAACAAAAGGCAGGTGTTTAATCAAATCAATGGCTGAAGGTCCGTCGGTTAGGTAATTGAACGCAATGCTTCACGAGTTGCCTAAACGTGCTTAAGCAAATGATTGGCAGTGTGGACTTGCAGCATGGAATCCCCTCGCTCTGCTCCGCTTCGCTCGGCTCCATGTACTTGAAGCTGTGACCAAACACAACCTAACTTTAGTATTGGGACAGAAAGTGACCAATAGCTTACATGGTATTTGAAAACAAGATTATTAATGGTGAAGTCTACAACGTGTTTACGATTGCACCAAAGACCAAACATTAGAAACAAAAACCATATGAACATACCGTGATTGACTAATCCGACGTTGCACAATGTTAGCCAGCAACGTTGACTCTGAAATAAATCAGCATTCCCCTAAATCAAATGGCTGAATTTCGGTAAGGCTATTTGTTAAACGATCGAAAACCTAGACGCTCTTTAATTAACAGCCCGTGCTATTAGACAAAAGACATAATTTATTGGTAATATAAATTACATGTCACACACGATAAACATTAAAGCAATTAAGAATTGAATATCATCAGAAGATATAAAATAAATGGCCCCATCGACATTATACGAGTACTCTAAGAAATGAATTTCATTACATATAATAAATTAGGTATGCCAATTTGTCATTATAAGTACTTATGTACTGCCTGGCTTGAAATTTATGAATTCCTCATACGAGTGGAATGACTTCTCGACAAGCCATGCACCCAAATTATATTTGAGCATTAGCAACTTCGTCCGGTAGCGAATGTATACGATCAAAGTCAAAGTCAAAGTTCTTTCAGTCATATTATTATATATTTCAAAGTATATTTACATATTATACTTAGCAAACGTAATTTTTTACCTCTTCTCTACATTAGACCACGGTGGAAGATGCATGGCGTAGAAACACCCACAGATTGATTTATAGATCTCATTAAAAAAATAAAGTGCCTAAATTGGATATGGATAAGGACACTTGGCAGGACATTTGGAAAGGACAGATGACGGAAAGTGGACCAAAGCGATTACAGAACCGCACGATGACCAGTCGGCAGCCCACCAGCCATATGGACGGATGACATCATCGCCATAGCGGGTAGGCAGTGGATGCGGGAGGCTCAGGACCGGAGTGGATGGCGTTCTAAAGAAGAGGCCTATACCCAGTAGTGGGTGAATGTGGGCTAATTGATGACGATGATGATGATGATGATGTGCTTAACTAATACAAATTTTACAATATGAATTATTATGATTAATAAGCAGGAATAAATCATTACAAAATTAATAACAGCAAGGTCTTTGTTGAGCTAGATAGATAGATAGATAGAGAACCCCATACAGTCCCGTCATTTAAGTAATCTTGAACATTATACTATCCATTTTTCGACAAAGTCGCTTTGACATGCTTTTTTAAATTGCTCAAATGGAAATTTCAAAATCTCCGGGTATCTTCTTGTAGTAGAGAATGCACTGACCCTCGAAAGAATTGCTAACTTTCGTGAGTCTAAAGCGGGATGCAACTAGTCTGTGACTATTTCTTAGGTAAAAATTACAGCTATCGCTAAGTTTGGGCAATTTTGTAAAACATAGCGATTGGAAAATGTTGTAAGGTTCTTGCGTACATATATTACATTTTCGAAAATAAATTGACTAGCTACTAGCTAGCTAGCTAGCTAGTTAGTGTATGTAAATTTCTTTGAAAACTCCCTTACGGAGTTTGTTCGTTTTAAATTATAAATTGCTCGAATAGCTCTTTTCTGTAAAATAATAGTAGTTTATGTGACTGCTGCATAATGGAGGGCATTAAAACTCGAGAGTTTCAATGCCTAATTATGTACAGTTACATACACTAGTTTATCTACACACATATCATAAGCTCTCTTTGATGTGTTCAGGAACCGCATGTTTGACCGGCATTGAGGCTCTGCAATTGTTTAACTTGTTCTGTAGTACCAACATCTCGCAGGCGGGCGTCGGCGTTCGAAATTTGAATGTGGCAACACTGCCCTTTTCTTGTAAACAATGATTTTTTTCTTCGTCCGATCATAATTAATACTAAAATACAGTTTAAAGTGCTTTACCTTGGACAAAACAAGCAGATACTGAACATCTAACCTCAAAGTTGTGTCTGAACCTGTGAACACAGAGAAGCACGAGTTTTCCAGGGAACAAAAGGCTTTTCCAGGTATACTTGCTGTTTTCCGTTACTTCAAACTGCACTCACACATTTATATACGGGATAAAACAAAGAACATAGACAACGTCGACCCCCACACAATAACACGAATCAGCTGTCTGAAACTGTCACCTCCTCAACTGACAACTAACAGTGTGGCCAGTCACAAAAACTGTGAGAACCACAGATTATCAAAGCGCTTTGCTAAAAACTCTAAGATTCCACAACAGAGGGCACCACCAGTCTAATAAGAAATATATACACCTTATTGTGGTACTTCATAATTTGTACCATTATCAACCCTCATAACAATGGATAGAATTCCAGATTATGTAACACAAAGAAATATGTATAGATCTAACTCATTAAAGGATCTATCCCTCTCCTCCCCTGTACTTAATAATAGCCTGCTGAGCTTACCAAACACCTCTGTGGACGACATACAAACATTCGTTATAAGTTTTGAAGAAGTCGAAGCTCTCAAAAGCAATCTTATGACAGCGGAACACGAAATAGAAAACCTAAACCTGGAAAATCAAGCTCTTAAGAATGAATTAGAAAAATGCAACAAATTGCTAACCACGTACAAGACTTTCAACTTCACGAACATCACCCCTATGACCCCAATATCTTCCAGAAAAAGATAAAAGGTTAAGAACACCAGAGGAAATACCCCATTAAACAAAACTATTGACAACAACAGAAGACACTTATGATTAAACAACGATCTGAATAAGAATCTGAAGTCCCATGCTGCACTCGTATTCACTAGAAAAGAAAGAGGTGACCCAGAAGAAAATATAACTCTACAAGAACAGTGCACCAGTGAATCTTCGGTAGAGTTCAATGTAGAGCCGAGCAAAGAGGTGAATATAGGTAACGCTACTATTGAAGAACAATCTGAGTATGTCAAAGTAAAAGTGAATGTAGAGTTACGCGAAGAAACTTTACTAGGTACCAAAATTGCACAAACACAAACTAGCCCTGTCATCGGACCTAAAAAGAACGCATTTCCTCGAGTAAAACCAAATAGAATATTTATATTTGGAGGTAAACAATGTGTCGGAGCTGCCTCTAAACGATCTGAAATGAGACGACAAAAAAGACAATTGCAAAAAAGCTACGAGGTTGTATCCTTACTGAAACCAGATGCTTCAAGCGAAGAGATCCTTAATACGTGCATTCTCTTTGACATAACTTGCGAAGATAGGATCGTACTATATCAGTGGGGGAAAATGATAGAAATCCTACAAGAATCAATATCGAACTGTCTGTAGCCTTGAAGACTCTACCAAAGTGTCCGATTTTTGTACTAAGTGTAGGACTTAACCGCTACCTTAATGAGTTTAAATTAAACCAGATGTTACAATTATTATGTCAACAATTTGACAATTGTACATTTGTAAAAGTTAATAACAGTTATAAAGGAGCTCATCGTGTATGTATTCTGTGTCAAGAGCTCAATATAGTATTGAACCAATATGACTACGACCACAAATACTTAAGCTATAAGGTAAAGAAAATTGAACAAGCACACATTACACATGCAGACTTACACACACATGAGTCCTCAAGGACACAATCCCGAAGCCCGGAACAAAGCCCTTCTATTTTAGTAGAGTCACTAAAATACGACAAACCCCTGAAGACTTAAATCCCAGTAACACCAAAGAACCTATCAGTATGAAAGGGACCATCCCATTTTACTTCAAGAGGGTCGCATATAATAATACTAATAAACGTTTTCCAGACTCCACAAAAAAAATGTGATACTAACCCCCTTACAATGAATAAATCCAATGATATGAAAAATATAGGAAACAAATTTATCTATACCACACTTAATATTCTACATCAAAATATAGACGGACTAGTTAGTAAACAACATATATTGACAATTAATTTAGATGACTTAAAAAATAAAAATGAAAATATTGACATTTTATGCATTACGGAACATAATATGATTGAAAGTGATAATCAATGTTTAAACATACCTAACTACATACTTGCATCTTCATTTTCAAGAAAAAATAGAGCCGGAGGTTCCTGTATCCTAGTCAATAACCATCTTAAATACAAAGTAGTGGACGAAGTTAACCAGAAAAGTATCCCGAATGTAGTCGAATGCAGTGCGATTAAATTATTGGTCCACGACACAATAATAATATGTATTTATAGAGTCCCCGTATACACAACCGCAAGCTACAAATCATTCTTTAACACTGTGGAAGCAGTTCTTGACTTTGCAAAATTAAAATAAAAAAATGTGATTTTGTGTGGCGATTTTAATATAGACAGGCTAAAGAGAAGTAGAGCATCATTACAATTTGACAACCTACTAGCATCATATAACTTAAAACTGTCTATCAATGAACTAACTCGAATTAGAAGTCAAACATGTATTGATAATATAGGCCACAATATAAAAGGATGCACATGTGAAGTGGTTGAGTTAGCCATGTCGGACCATACGGCACAAATATTTCGTTTTCCAGTGAAGAAGACCTGTATTTTCCAGAAGTCATCACCCACATTACTAACCTCTGTATTGAAAATGGTACTTTCCCAGAGAGACTTAAAACCTCAATAATCAAACCAGTATTTAAAAAGGAAAATAAGGAAAACATGACATTCTACAGACCAATTGCTCTTATTCCTATATTTTCAAAGATATTTGAGAAAGTGATCTATATTCAACTTTATAACTACCTTGAAAATAATAATATTCTCACTCCAGAACAAAAAGGTTTTAGAAAGAACTTAACAATAGATATGGCCATATATGACTTTCTTCTTAAAGTGTCTATAAGCATGGACGACAGAGTACCAGTATCGGTATTGTACATGGACTTAACGAAGGCCTTTGATTTTGTCGATAACTCTACACTTCTAAACAAACTAGAATCATACGGAGTTAGAGGGAATATTTTTGAACTTATAAAATCTTACTTAAGTGGTAGGAAACAAATGACTCAAATAAACAAAATTTGCCCTAACACTAAAGAGAATATAAAATACTATTCGAAGGCACTAACTGTGTCTTTTGGTGTACCACAGGGGAGTGTACTAGGCCCGCTACTCTTTCTTATATACATTAATGACCTCCCCAAAATAACAAAACATCCCATGTATTAACAGCACTGTTGTATTTAGACACGAAAATCTCGAAAATCATCAGATAAATATTAATAACGCACTAGGTTCTATAATAGAATGGCTAGGAAGAAACAACCTTAACATTAACTTAAGTAAAACAAAGCTGATGTCATTGGCTCTTCAAGGCGACCCGAAGTATAACCTAAATGTTAGACATTCTGGAAAAACCATAGACGAAGCAAAAGTCACCAATTTTCTAGGTCTGCAAATTGATAATAATCTTTCATGGAAAGAGCAAGTTTACAGCGTTTGCAAAAGATTGGCACAATGCTCTTATGCACTATACAGACTTTCAAAGGTCACAAATCAAAAGGCTGCTCTAGCTGCATACCACGCCTATGCAGGATCAATATTAAGATATGGTGTAATATTTTGGGGTAACTCAACAGATAAAGGAATAGCATTTAAAGCCCAGAAAAAGTGTGTTAGAGCTCTGTCCAAACTAAAACAAACAGATACGTGTAAGCCTCACCTCATTAAATTGAAAATTTTAACACTGCCTTGTCTCTACATTTTTGAAATAAACAAATTTGTAAAAACAAATTTAGGGTTGTTTAGAAAAATGAATAGCATTCGATATGCCGACAAATTAGGCGTTGCAAAATGTAAGAGCTCCCTCACAAGAAGAAACATAT
The DNA here is from genome assembly GCA_949825045.1 of Argyresthia goedartella. NCBI lineage: Eukaryota > Metazoa > Arthropoda > Insecta > Lepidoptera > Argyresthiidae > Argyresthia > Argyresthia goedartella. The sequence goes on from OX463807.1 coordinate 22,929,093, forward strand.
TTGGAATGGCTCCGATAATCTATAATGCCCTTCCGGATACAATAAGAAGGTTAGACAATATACAGACATTGAAGAATGCTTTATTTAAATTATTGATCGACAAAGCATATTACAGTGTCACAGAGTTTTTATAGGACAAATGTAAAACATGCAATTGACATGTTATATGGACAACAACTACTATTACCTGTAATTTTATTATTTTGTAGGACTTGCTTAATCTAATTTGACATTTGTATTATTGTATAATTTGACATTCCATAAACATTATTTTCATAATTTTTTGCCTATTTTAAATTGACATACATCATCAATAGACATTATAATTGTAACTAATAACTGATCTCTCGATGTGGCTTTTTCATATTTCTATTTTATAATTGTATTTTTCATAATATTTGCACATCCTTAATGAATGAATGAATGAATGGTGCTTCTCCAGCCAGGGTTTTAAACCTGTTCCGGTCTTTCGGCCGTCATACCAGAGGGCACAAGTTTTGAGGGGGGGCGGAATGACCTGCTCTGTAGGAAGGGAAGGATAGTGAATTCAAACGACCGACTCTTCAGCCTGAAGCCAATATAGGATATGTGGAATGGGGAGGATGTGGGATTTGGAGAGCAGCTGTTGTTTTCTTCAAGTTCTTGTTTTCCTTCTATTTTCAGTTATTGTTAATAGTTGAGTTTCCTGAGTCGTGTTCGTTTGGGTTATCCGGTAAGTTTCCAGTTTCGCTTTTGCTGTCTGTTTCTGGGATACGGTATATTTGCCTCTAGGCCATCCTGACTTCGTCCCTGTTGTGTGATGATTCTGTCCAGTAACTGTGTTCTTCACCGTAGTATTTGATGTCATGCTTAAGGAAATCTTTCCAGGTGTATATAAGTCGGCCGACTTTCTTCTTCCTTGCTTCGTATTTGAATGGAGCGTGTAGTAAGTGCTGTTGTGGGCGTCGCAGAATATGTATAGTAACATATCCGGTGGTTTTTGATTCGTTTGGTTATCGTTTTGCCCTGTAGTCAGTCATGAATTTTGTGGTATCTTGGATAGCTTCTGGCGTTCTCAAACATGTCTCTGAGGATCAGGCGTTCATATACTGACTGTCAACTGTTTGCTTTAGTGAGGGTTGCCGCTTTTTGTCCGTATTTTATAAACAGTGCAATGACCATTTTGTAAATCAGGCGCACTATATTTCAGTCCATGTTGGATTTCTTTATAAAATGCATTAGGGCCTTGGAATTGCATATGGCTTGCCGGTACCTCTTTTTTATTGTGTCTTATGTCCTGCCGTAATGTATGTGCCGAGATATTTGATTTCGTTTACGGTTCGTATTGGAACTACGTCCAATACACTGGTTGTTTATGGGGTCTCTTATAAGAATTTTCGTCTTTCTACTTTTAAGTTGAGCCATGAGCAGTTCTCCGATGATATTTAATTATTCACTTTTAGCTACTCCGCGGCATAGCAGCGCTGCGTATAAACGCTTTTTCAGGTTGCGGGCGGTCCGACTCTGGAACGCACCTCTTTGCACTATAAGAGACAGTCCGACTCTTTTTTCTTTTAAGAAACATATCAAAGAGCTCTACATGTCTCTTTCGTAAAAGTTATTGTATTTATTTTATTATATGTAAGGTTTATGTATATATCGGTAATTATTTCGTATTTGCTATCTGTATTTTACAGATATTTTAATTTATTCCTAAACATTTTAGTTATAGTAATTATTGTGCACTGCCTACCCTTTTATGATAGCAATTCCTGTAATGCCTTGTTTTGCTGGAAGAAATCTCTTTTTAGAAAAAAGCTCGCCCTTGTACATGCATTTTCTTTTGATGTAACTTTTAAAATATTTGTGTGCAATATTGTGAAGGAGGTTTGTTCCTATAATTCCCTTTTTCCTGTATTTCTTTATAGCGTCTTGTCAGATGCGAGCATACAGATACCAGAGATAGTGTTTTGACATATGTATCATGTTTGTTTCCTGTATATAGGCTATGTGTATGTTTTTGTTAGTCAATTCCGCATCAATGTTGAGTCTTTTAGTTATTTCGGCGCGTCCTCTAACCTTCCAAGTAGCAATGCGCATACGCTCGCATGTGACTTGTGGTTTAAATATGGGGCTGTTTCGTATCATCGTATATCCGGTGTTGTCTGGGATGTCTTCTGTTGATGTTATGGTTGACCCTGAGGAGGTCATGGGTGTTGCATTAAGTATCGGGGAAAGTATGGTGTTATCAATTTGGTTATCGGTTGCTTGATCCGTGGGTAAATTTGGCGATTCAAGCAAGTAAACGCTGTCGTAGTGGTGTCCTGTGACGTTGAGGTTGATAGATTTCACTGCATCCGCTGGATTCTTGGGCGTGAATGTGAGCGATGGTGTATTTTGCTGGTGGATTGTTGCGTTAAGTAGAAAGTATTCGGCAGCTGGTATTATAATCTCCTCTCCAGCCCAAGTACCGTAATTGCGTAGATTTTTAGTGTTGAGTTGTTAAGGATTTCAGGCTCAGTGATTGCGAGCTTTGTTCTGGTCATCGCCGTTTTCTTCTACATATTTAACTAGGTCCTTACGAATGTGAGTGTGGTTGCATGTTAATTGACATAGGTGATTAATTTGGTCAGCAATTGCGGTGAATAGGCAGTTACCATCTCAGCGTTGGTAAGGCTTTCATTAGGTTATCTTCTTGGGATGTTGTTGAAAGAAAGAACTTGTCTTTATTTATTTGAACTACCTTTGTCTACGATTAACAGATCGTACGGGTTGCGATTGTCAAAGTTTGTGCGTATCTTCGTGCGCCCTTATTCTCGGTAGAGAGCCGCTTAGGACGAAAAGTCTCCGATTTTATTGTTGTTATTGTTCATCAGTGGAAGTCTTTTGTTAATTGCCTGTTTTCTGGAAGATGGTGAAATGATCCTTTTATGATGTGCAATTGTTTGCTGTTTCTCGCTATTTCTCAGAATATGCAGTTATGTAGTAGACGGGCTTGCATTATTGTTTTATTTTTGTGGGCTTGTCGGACCGGATAAAGTTAGAAATGGTTAAGTTTTGTTTTACTGTTATAGGGTAGGTTCCTGCTTAGTTTTGTATTTAGGTATACCTATCTCCTACCTACTAGTACGGCACTGTGCCTGTGGAATAGTTTGGAGTTGGCGTAGTAATTTGAAGCGAGCGTGGTATCTGTTTATGAAATGGTATTTAGCATTACGAAGGGGGTTACCTGCCAGATATAGAGTTCGTTTTGCCTTTTGATCTGAGTTAGGGCTATCATAATCGCAGCGATCTCACCAGGTTGTTGCTCAGCTAGTGAGACTCATTGCACTGATATCACCTACTTCAATTCACTTCATTAGTGCATATTAGTTAGGTCCGTGACTCGGGTCGAGGTTCAGTCCGTGAACAAGGCCCTAAAGATGAAGTACCCGGTTGTATCTGACCCGGCGGAGGGGGATGTTTTTGTGGCGTGTGAGTGTATGTGTCGGTACGGTAAGTATCAAAGTCATTGGTCATCTTATCTTGAGTTGTGCATTTTGGGTAGGCCGGGGGAAGGTGTTTAGATTTACCGCTATCATATTATCTGTTTTTGGGGCGGGTGGAACTTGAGGGTACTTTGGTAGTCGCGCTGTATTTTGGTATGGGAAAAGTGAGATGCTGCGATGTAGATTTGACTGGTTGTTGATAGGTTGTTGATTACGTTTTGGGGCTCTATTATGTATGCGCTGTCGTAGTGGCTGTCGGAAAAGGTCAAGTTGATAGTTCCGACTGAGTAATATTCTTGTTGGGGGCTATATACGATTGATGGGCCATTTTGTTGATGGATCGCTACACTTATTACGTAGAACTCCGCGGCTGCTATGATAATTTCTTCACCGCCCCACGTGCCCTGTATGTGGAGATTTTTTATGTACTCAGTGAAAGCTTCTGCGTTTGGTGCGTCGATCGCATGTTTGATGCGTGGATAATTGCTGTTAGCTTCCACGTATCTAGCTAAGTCGCTTCTGATGTGGGTATGGTTGAATGTCGCTCCAAACAGATGGTTGATTTGGTCTGCAATTTCATGGAACAGGCAGTTTCCATCTCTGGGCATTGGTAGAGTTTCCATTGTGAGGAGGAGACTACAGGAGAAAGCCTCGTGGTATTTTAGCTAATATGAATGTGTGTGTGTGGGTTGTTTCTAAGAGGTGTACGGCCGGTATGATGAGAGACGCTGTTTGGCTTTTTACGATCTAGTTTTATTCTAATGTTTCCCGGTATTTCCAAGATGGGCTGACACCATAGAATGGGTGCCAGATGTGTGAGGGAACGTTGTGAGCCTTTTGTGCTTCGAAGCTTTTTCAATTGTTCCTAAATAGCAGTCAATTGTTTTGTCTAGTTTCTGGGAGTTTGGTTAGATGGCCTTTTTATGGCATGCACTTGTTTAGTTTTTGTTTAATGTCGGGTTTAGTATATTTGCAGTTTAGCTACTTAAAAATAATTCTAGGATTGTTAGTAGGGTAACATTGGGGGTTCTGCATCACAAATTCGCGCCGCTCGCTTCGCTCGCTCCGCTCGGTTTGTGCTGCAAAACCCCACAATGTTATCCTACCCTGCAGGTTTTAAACGGCAACCTGTTTATTCTGAAGTGTGTCTAATTCATACTGCACCTCTTTTCTATTGACTGATGACGACCTGAGCTACAAAATCTTATTGTACGCTATGCAGTTAACAATTAGTCTGCTTGACAGACATAAAATAATGAAAATTGTGTCCACTAAGTGATCAATAATTTTCATTTCAAGATATAAAAAATAGCAGCAAAACCTTCGCGTTTCGAGAGATGTCTTTACTTGATACGTGGTACGTGGTACGTGGCACTTGTTGCGACATCTCTCTCAACACTTAGGTTGGTCTGGTATGTGGCATATGGTACTTGGCACTTGGTATGTGGTACTTGTTCCCTTGCGGTTATGTCTAAAGCTGCTTTCGGGTTGCCCAAACCCTAATCACCTCAAGAGACAAATTTGCATGGTTGACAATGGGACATGTATAAGAGCAGTAGTAAATCGGGCCAATTTAACTAAAGCATCTCACACAGAACCAGTCTAACTGTAGTTTATCTTACACTTCTTATATACTAAAAGAATGAAAAACTTTGATAGCGCGATGTAGGACTTGATTCATTTTATACTGGAGAATTAAAGTTTTAAACCTGAATCCATATTATGATGACCCTTGGAACTCTGATGACAAGGTTGTGACGTATTTCATTCACACTGCATTTGTTTACTTAGAGATGTCGTAGCCATATCGTCGATTTGGCCATATCACAATATGGTCAGAAATGGCTTGACCATATCATGAAATGGGTTGCCATATCATGATATGACCTGTTTTAATGAAAACATGTCTTTTTAAAAGCATTGTTATTCAGCACTGCATGATGTTTTTTTTGTGTTATACATGTCAAACTAACACGAAGACTATTCGAGGGCTTCGCTGTGCTCACTCCCTCTAGTCTTCACCTAAGCTACCGCAGTGTGTGCCCTAAAAGATTTAATCGATTTATGATATTTCACGTTTGGCCATATCGTGATATGGCCAATTCGATGATATGCCTACGACAGAGATATTCCTTATAAGTGTTCCATGTCATAATCATAACAAACTTATGCATATAAGGAGCTATCACGAATAAGGAAGGCGCTATGCGCTTTATACAGGGTGTTGATTTGTAAAGTTACGCCGAGCTCAGAGGTGGTTAAATACATGATACTAAAGCAAAAATAAATTTTTTTTTTCAGTAAAAATTAAATTAATATTTTTTTGATTTTACAAATATTAAAAAAACATAGAAATGTCGTCCAAAAAGTGTTGCACTGGGTGGATTGAGGTTCAGGGCGCGGGGAAGAGTCTATTAGCACTCGGGCGCGGTGACTGGGGGGGGGGGGGGGGGTGTATCCACACTTTTAGGTAATTTCAGGAAAATTTTCAGATGGTAAACTATCGGCTCTGAGTCGGGTGTAACTTTACAAATCAACACCCTGTATGAATCCATTGCATTGAGAGCTCAACATAATTCAGTTATCCTAAACAATTGTCTCAAAAACCATGCTCTTAAAAACCCTGCTTACATTGAAATTTTCACTGCTTGTTTAGAGTGGACGATATTTTTAATGATGCCAATAAACCCATCAATGTATTTAAAGGTACATCTCATAACCATTTAAAAATTATGTTTCTAATTACACACTTGTCCTTATCCAGTACAACCATTGACCAAATTCAGTCAGCTAAGGCAGCGTTCATACAATGATTGTTAATAGTTGGAAACAAAATTGATAATAAGTACTTGAAATATACTAAGTATAAGGTTCAAAATCCTATGCCATTAGATTTTTTTAATTTTTTTTATTACACCGGTTAACAGTATTTTTTCCATTGAAAGTTCGATGTTGATGCACCTTTATAAATCAAAGCTTATAAATATTGATGCAACTAGATGAAAGCCGCTTTTCTAATACTTGCGTCGATATCTTCGAGTGAGCTCGTGTTTTGTGAATTAGTGCTGCTGAAGAACTGAAGACATAAGTATGTAAGTTTGATTTTTTATCACTTATGGATCCCGCACTTGGATACCTTGTGTCATGGGAACCAGAAACAGCGATAATACAAACATGTTAATCTCTAAGACCTAGGAAGGTTTTTTTGTCCCAACGGAATTAGAATCCGAAACCTCTAGCATGGTAGGCAGACGTACAACCGCTGCGCCACCGAGACCGTTTTTTTTTTTTTTTTTTTTTTTTTTTTTTTTTTTTTTTTTTTTTTTTCATTCTATTAATATTTTAGGTGGTCCAGCCCATTTGATTCTGACGTAGACGAGGAGATCAGGAGCGAAGTTCAGAAGAAAAAACCTGCTGCGAAGGCGAAAAAAACTTCAACCCCTAAAGCGAAAAAAGCGGCGGCAATCCCAACACCAGCACTAACTGATGCCGGTTCTGAGTCGGATGAGGAGCCCATTCCTTGTGCTCAGCCCAAGAAACGGAAGAGAATTGCTACCTTCCCAGATTCCGAGGTAAGCTTTAATATTATTTTATTTAAACAACCATTTCTCATGTTTTAAACTAAATGTAGCATCTTGTTTGAATAATATTTTATGCTCGTCTATTTTAATTTTTTAATCATTATTTACTTTTATCTGTAGCACAAACATGTAAACATTCAAGATCTGATGTTTGTTTTTTATTTAGTTATCCAGCCGGGATTCGAATCCGCGATCCCTCGCATGGTAGGCAGACGCACAACTTCTGCACCGCAAGCCCCGCCCCTAATTTTATTTGTAATTACTTTGATTAACTTTTGATTAAAGATATACCAAAAATGTTTCGTAAAAACAATTTCCTCTTATCTTAATCCAACTTAACTCACAGTTTTAAAATAATTGCTAATAATAATTGATTGACATGCATATTTTACTAGTGAAATTACATTGACAATGTAAAATATATTTTTTTTAAATAATAGCGAATGCCTATTTCACATCTTTACAGGATGAGCTAGAGCCGATTCGTGCATCAGCGCTCAAGAACTTTCTTTCACGTCGCACCGGCTCGGGGTGTTCATTCCAGTCCGATCCTTCACGTCGAGGCGAATATTATGTGGAGCTACGGGTGTACAACAGCCGTGAGTTAGAGGGAAGCAAGTTAGGAGATCGGGACAGATGTAAATTGGCTTTGATACATATGAAAACGAATGTAAATGGAGATGCTCCCCTATGGCATTCGATTTCAAAAGTAGTTACTGATAGTAAGGAGCAATTCAAGGGAGTAAGACCAGTCATTTATCCTTTGAATATTATGTAATGCAAAGCTGTCGATATCCGAATATCGCAAGCGTAAGAATCAGCCTCCGTCTGTCATTTATCCTTTGTTTTTTTAAATCTTAATATTTTTAGCAACTTATTAACATAAAAATTCATGTAATCAATACAAGTCATTGTTATAATTTTTTCATCGTTCACATAATTTGATATTTTACTAATCTTTTACAACAGCAGTATTTGATTAAATAGATAATTCTCTTACCTACAGATAAAAATGGTTTATTGTCAAGAATGTCAAGCATATGTCTCACGATTATCTTCTCACAAGAAAAGTAGCATTCACAAATCTAACTGTTTGATACGAACTGAGTTAAGCAATGTTAAAATAATAGCAACAGCGTTTAGAAATAGAATAATCAGTTATAGAGTCAATCCTGAAAAAGAATATCTTGTACCTGATTTTTTTTTGTCAGATAACTATTCTACCGTTAGTAATCTTATAAGCACCCTTCTAAGAAAACATCGATCGTTAAAAGTAAACATAGAACTTTTTATTACATATAATCTACCTAAAGATAACACTCAATCTTTAAAATCATTTAACACAAAATATACCATGGTATTGCAAAGTACTGATATTTCCGTTTTATACCATGATTTATCAAACCTTTTGCTAATGAAGTGCTTAGAGTTTGAACACGCAGAGTCGGGGTGGACTATAGAGTCAGTAAGTCATTTGGAGATAAACATTGCGAAATTTAGTCCGTTGAAAGCAGGATCGTACATACCACTTCCGAAAAGTATTCAAAACACAAAGTCTTGTCTAAATATAAAAAATAATGATGAGTACTGTTTTTTGTGGAGCATTGTAGCACATTTATATCCTGCAAAAAATAATCCCAATAGACTTTCATCTTACCCTCATTTCTCTAACTTTTTTAACACTTCAGGAATGTCATTTCCCCCCAGCTTTAAATGTATTAAATGGTTTGAAAGACATAATACGGGAGTGAGTGTCAATATTTATGGATTAGATGAACATGGTAGTATAACAGGTCCTCTATACAAAACTTTGCGAAGACGTGTTGAGCATGTGAATTTGTTATTTATCAGTTGTAAATCGAAAAATCATTTCTGTTTAATTAAAGATATGGGAAAGCTCTTACACAACCAACTCACGAAACACAAATCACGAATTCATCTTTGTGATGAATGCTTCATGTACTTTAGTACAGAAGAGAAGTTAGCAAGTCATAATTGTGCAGGGATACAGACTGTTCTTCCTGAGGAAGGCAGCAAAACAGGTTTTTCAAATTATGAAAGAACACAAAGGATTCCAATAGTGATATATGGTGACTTCGAGAGTTTACTCCGCGAGTATTCAGATAAACATAAATCCACTCATGTAGAGAATGTGCAGGTACACGAAGCAACTTGTTTCGGTTATTTCATTTGTTGTAAGTCTAATCCAGAGTTAAATGATTATGTTTCCTACAGGGGTTCCAACTGTTCTCAAAAGTTTTGTGAGTCAATTTGCAAGGATTTGCTTCGTTTACATAAAATATTATCTGTACAAAGAGAAATGACTCCCTTAACAGAAGAAGAAAAATTAAGAGTGGAAAATACAACTAACTGTCATATATGTAAAAAATCATTTTCTCTCGAAGATACAAAAGTTCTAGATCATGATCACTTTACTGGGAAATTTAGAGGACCTGCACACAATTCATGCAATTTAAATTGTAAGACTTGTCCATTCATTCCAATAATTTTCCATAACCTTTCTGGTTACGATTGTCATCTATTTATTGTAGAGCTATCTAAAATATGTGGTCGCATTAAACTATTACCAAAAAACAAAGAAAAATATATTTCCTTTACAAAGTTTATCCCACTTGACAGACAACATACTGCTCAGCTGAAATTTGTTGATTCTTTAAATTTTTTGGATTCAAGTTTAGATAATCTCATTAAAACACTTGAAACCGAAGACTTCATTAACTTAAAGTCATTTTATGAAGATGAAAAGATGTTTAATTTAGCTCGGAGAAAAGGTGTCTTTTGCTATGACTATGTAGATTCGTGGGATAGATATAATGAGACCACATTACCAGACAGAAACAAATTTTATAACAAACTCACTTCTGAGATTATTACCAATGATGATTATAATCATGCTATGAATGTTTGGGAAACATTTGGAATGAAAACTCTTGGAGACTATACAGATTTTTACTTGAAATGTGATGTTTTATTACTTTCTGACGTATTTGAAAAATTTAGATTTATGAGTCTTAATCATTACAATCTAGACCCTTGTCACTATGTTTCTTCACCATCTTTAAGTTGGGATGCTATGCAGCTTTATACAGGTGTTGAGTTAGACTTAATATCAGATGTTGAAATCTATCAAATGTTTGAAAAAGGTATCAGAGGGGGTTTAGCTCAATGCTCACGACGGTATGCAAAAGCGAATAATAAATATTTATCCGATTATAAACCTAACATATCTTCAAATTATTTAATGTATTTTGACTGTGTTAATTTATATGGATATGTGATGATGTCAAAATTACCCACCGGAAATTTTAGATTTTTAAAAGAAAATGAATTGATCAATTTTAATGTCATGACGATAAGTTCTCATAGTGATACAGGTTTCATTCTTGAAGTAGATTTACATTATCCTTCTGAAATTCATGACAATCATGCAGATCTACCGTTTGCTGCAGAACAATTAAAGGTTCCATTTCCCCTTGGTAAAAATATAAAATTAGTATCCAATTTATTTGATAAATATAAGTATGTGATTCATTATGTACATTTACAAAAATGCTTAGAACATGGCTTACAATTACTTAAAATTCATAGAGTTCTTTCATTTGATCAAAGAGCATTTTTAGAACCTTATATAACTCTCAATACAACTCTAAGACAAAACGCAAAGTCTGAATTCGAAAAAAATTTTTTCAAGAAACAAAATAACTCAATTTTTGGTAAGACTATAGAGAATAAGAGAAAGCAGGTAGATGTGAAACTGATAAACATTTGGTCTGATTCATCAAATAAAACAAACAAATATATTGGTGCTGAAAAATATATAAGCGCTCCTAATTTTAAAAATTTGGCCATTATTTCAAAAGATTTGGTAGTCATACAGATGGAGCCCTCAAAAGTCATTCTGGATAAACCAATTTATGTAGGTTTTAGTATATTAGATCTAGCAAAAACACATTTATATAATTTTCATTACTCAGTAATGAAAAAAATTTATGACAAGAACATCCAACTATGTTACACAGATACAGATAGCCTTCTGTATCTTATAAATACAGAGGATATTTATGAAGACATGAAAAAACATATTAAATATTTTGATACTAGTAATTTTAAGTGTGACAATGTGTACAATATGCCATGTTTAAATAAACAAATTCCAGGATATTTTAAAGATGAGATGAGTGGGGATGTTATTTCAGAATTTGTGGGCTTAAGAGCCAAGTTGTATTGTATAGAGACAAATAAAAACTGTTCAGTTAAGAAAGCCAAGGGTGTGAAAAAATGTGTTGTAAAAAAATTGGATATTAATAAATATAAGGATGCTTTATTTAAAAACATAGAATTTAAAGATTCAATGTATTTTATACGATCTAAAAATCACTGTGTCTATACACAAAAAGTAAATAAGGTTGTTTTAAATGCAAATGATGATAAAAGACAGATATTAAATGGAAGTTTTAAAACATTGCCCTGGGGACATTATTCCACTATATTTTAAGAAATAACCTGCTGTTGTAAATTAATTAAAAAAAATAAACAAAATTTAACCATGTTATATCTAAAGTGGAATCATCACTTTAGATATAATGTTGTTAAATTTTGCGGTTTAACTTTGTAAAAATAACCAAATGAGGTTTTATGTATTTGTAGTTAATATAATTTGCTCCATGTACTGTTGATATTTACTCGCTTATTCCAATAAAATAATATTGTTTAACCTTATTGTTTGTATCATTTATTGAAACCCTCCAGTTCCTTAACAATGTAGAGCTTGTCTTATCTCAAATGACGCACCACCTCATTTCTCATACAAGCAGATGGAGTTTAAAGTGGAGAGGCATGTCATTTGAGCTGAGACAAGCTCTACTTTGTAAATTTTTATCTACTGAAGTTTTTATCTATCCTAGTTAAAATCTCATTAAATAAATTAAACACAAACTTTAAATATCAATTTATTCACATTTACATTTACATGGGATATATTTATTAGATAAAATAGTATGAAGTCATCGTATACTAGAATAAGGTGAGATAGCTAACATAAATAACAAAAACTACTTATTGATATTAATTATCACTATTATCACATATTTTTTTTGAAATTTTTCTAATTAAATTCTCAGTCTCTTCGAGTACATCCTCATATAAATTTTTTACCACATATTGCACAACAACATTTCTATTCTTATTTCGTTCGTCTAGTGCCTCGATTTCAATTTTTATAACACATGATCCCGAAGCATTTTCTTTTTTAATAAAGGAAGCATCATTCAGTTTCCTTTTTTTAGGGGCAATGGTTTTTTCCTTCTTCTTGGATTCCAACCATGCTATCCTCCTATTTTCAGCTTTATCTAGCCAAGCGTTTACATCTTGACCTTCACCCCCAACACCGAACTCATCAATCAAACTAGGGTCCACAGCTGGGGGGCTAACATTGTAGTAGTTGAAGACAGAGTTCTCCGACATTTCTGAAACAACATTCACATGTTTTTTAAAACTTACTGCAGCAATGATTTGAAGTATAATATTATTTTTAAACAGACATGTAAAATAGGTACTCACTTGTAAATAATAAAGTTGCTTGAATAGTTTATTAGATCCTTGAGACTGGAAGTAATCCCTCAGAGCTCTAAGACACTTAGATGTGCACACTGATTAGGTTAAATATACACTGATATAAAATAAACTGCTTGCGATGAGTATAGACTGAGCGAGGGGAAGGGAGGGTTGTTTAGGTTTTGTTAATATAAAAGGAGATCTGCTGACGTAAGTAAAGATGAAACTTAAAACGGATACATTTTCTAGGAATTTCAGAAACTAATCAAACTTTTATAAGTATTCAATAACATAATAATATACATACATACATACATACATACATATGCTTGAACCTTTTCACCTAAGAGGGGTAGGCATAGACTAAAGATCTTCATTTGCTATGATCCTGGTATACTATATGAAATCTATTCTTATGCAAACAATAAATACACATGCTATTTAATGTATTAATAGCTCATTATGTCATCAGAAACTAAAATGAAGTTAATCAAACAACCCGTTTCTTTAAATATTTGTGAAATAAAAGTTGATAAAAATACTAACACTTTTAGACATAGCATTCTTTTACCAAATTCCATTCGCTGCATAATATGCGGGCCATCGAATTGTGGAAAAACAAATGTAATGATAAGTTTGTTATTAAATGAAAATGGGTTAAAATTTCATAACATTTATCTTTATTCGAAAACAGCTTTCCAGCCAAAATATCTATTTTTAGAGGAAGTGATAAGATACATTCCAGAAATTAAATTGTTCCTGTTCCAAGATGAAAAAAATGTTATTCCACCCCACGATGCTTTGACAAAATCAATATTTATTTTTGATGATGTAGTCTGTGAAAATCAGAGTGATATACGTAATTATTTTTCCATGGGTCGACATAAAAAAATTGATTGTTTTTATTTATCGCAAACTTACTCAAAAATACCTAAGCAGTTGATTCGAGATAATGCTAATTTATTAGTTATCTTCAAACAAGATGATGTAAATTTAAAACATATTTATGATGAGCATGTCAATTCTGATATGAGTTGGCATAGATTTAAATCAATGGCTACTGATATATGGAAAGAAAAATACGCATGTTTAATAATTAACAAAGATTGTGAGCTAGATAAGGGAAGGTACAGGAAATATTTTGATATATTTATTAAATTAGAATAAAAGGATTATATATTACTGTCATTAGAAAAAAAATACCACTATAGTGCAAGCTATAAGAACGAACAGAAGTGTACAATTATTAGTACTTTAAAATGGATGTAGATATAAAAAAACAAATAATAAAATCAGTAAGGAATATTAAAAATAAATTAAAAATACTGAAAGAGGAAGAAGATATTTCAGAACGTAAACAACGTAAGATATTAAAACCCATTACTGATCCGTTAGAGTCGATAGTCTCGATACATAAAAACGAAGAGAATAAAAACAATCAAATGGAAGCTTCCAATGAGAATAATGATGATTACTTTAGCTCATGTACAAGTGACACTAGTATGCATACTGAAGATGAATTAGATGATAGTATTTTCCATGATGAAAGGAATAAAAACATTACTTATGGTATAAGAAACGAAGGAGGCAAAGTACTAATAGGAAACGTTCCCATCGTAATAAAGAAAACTGAAGATAGTTCAGTGTTTAGTATTAAAGATAAAAGCTATGTCATTACTCCAGGTCTATCAGAGTTGTTGTTTGAAAATAAACCTAAGATAGATTTGATCACAGAACAAGATAGGTTACTATATAAAGATATTTTAATTGCTACTAATGCACATAGAAGAGGATTTATTCCATCAGGACAAATACAAGGTAATTCAGGAATAAAATATTCAAAAATAATTAAGCCTTTATTTCTTGAAACTGAAACAAAAAAAGTACAACAAGGTGGTAGTTTACCAATATTAAAAAAATATAAATCAAATACTGATTTAGTATACTGGGACAATCCTAATGAACTTATTGATAGGTTAAAACTTTTAGTTGCCTCAAAGAGTGCAGGAAATACCAATCATGATAATGAAATAATTTCTATAATAGAGGAATTAAAAGAAGCAGGTATTATTAGAGAATAAATAGAGCGTAAACTTTTTCATTAAACTAGTTTATTACTGACGGGCTAGCGATGAACATCGATAAGTTTGGACATCATGTATTTAAACGACAGAAAATGGATAGTCACTCAGATTATCTGATTTGTAGTATGACTGATGGATCTTTAAATAAGCTCCTTAAAAATATTGTAAATCCAGTAGATGCTGGAGATTGTGTGAACAAACAATATGTTGATAAGAATATAGAGAGCTTAGAAATTAAACTCAAATCAATAAACCAAAATCTGGCACAAATTGGATCAGAAATCAACAGTATCAAACAAAGTATAGAGTCAGTGAAACAGAAAATTAAAAAAAAATGAGTAAAGAAATTGTAGTGAAAGAAATACATAAGCAAGCAAGAAAAAATTTTCCAAGAAGACATGTTGTGATGAAAGACATTGATGATTTATGGCAAGCTGATCTAATCGACATGCAATCTATTTCTAGAGAAAATTCTAATTTCAAATACATATTGGCTGTTATTGATGTCTTTTCAAAGTATGCTTGGGTATATCCTTTAAAACAAAAGAATATGGAACAAACATTTAAAGCATTCCAACATTTATTTAGTAAAAATCGTATTCCTAAAAATTTGCAAACTGATTTAGGAACTGAATTTTACAACAAGAAACTTAAAACATTGTTCAATCATTATAATATAAATCATTACTCAACATATTCTACTAAGAAAGCTTCTGTAGTAGAAAGATTTATTAGAACCTTTAAAGGTATTATGTATAGATATTTTAGTTTAAAAGGAAACTATGTTTGGTTTAGTCATGATATTCTTTCAAAATTAATAGAAATGTATAATGGCAGAATGCATAGAACAATAGGTTTGAAACCCAATCAAGTAAATGCAAGTCATAAAGAACAGATATTGCAAAAATATAAAAATAATATACGTTTAGATAAAAGGTTCATACAAAATAAAACTATACTTAAGTTTGGAGATTATGTGCGTATAAGTAAGTATAAAGGAACTTTTGAAAAAGGGTATACACCAAATTGGTCGACAGAAATATTTAAAATTATAAAAATCCAGAACACAGACCCTGTCACTTATCTCCTAGAAGATGCTAAAAAAAATCCTATATTAGGATCGTTCTATATTCAAGAATTACAAAAAACTAGACATCCTGATATTTATCTTGTTGAAAAAGTCATAAAAAAGAATGGAAATAAGCTATTCGTAAAATGGTTAGGTTTGCCTTCTAATGAAAACTGTTGGATAGATAAATCAAAAGTTTTATAAGCAAAATATACAAGTTACATTCTCATTCTGATAATACCTCTTCGAAAAGAAACATCTTTTCATACAATTTTTATAAATAGTATTTTACAATTCGTTTAGATTACAATGGTGATGCAAAAATCAAAAACAAATCAAAAAAAATGTATTAATAAAAATGACAAAAATAATATCAAAAAAGGCACTGGAATGAAAAAAACTTTTAAAAATATAGTTTCAATTACAAAAAAGCATATAAAAAAATTTAAACCTCAATGCAAAAAGGCAGCTATCGAACTCGCCATGGCTGTTGTTAAAGAATTGGGTTCAGATTCAGATGAGTCTGTGATTACCCCGCGTGTGATACCTATCCCAAAAGTTGGAGGATTCTTGCCATTGATACCGATATTTGCTGGACTGTCTGCTGCTGGTGGTTTGGCTGGAGGGGCAGCTGGCATTGCTAAAGCAGTTAATGCTATTAAATGCGCTAAGGAACGCTTGAAAGAATTAAAACGACATAACAAGAAAATGGAAACACTGTGTATAGGAAAAGGATTATGTCTCAAAGAGCGTGGTGATGGTTTGGGAATTTATGTAAATAATAAAAAAAACTAAATCATAGGCTACCCAAGAGAGCGCTTACTAATATAGATTTACTTAAATATGGTCAAAACATTCCATTTTTCAGAGGAGTGTTTATGAGGGATGATTTACCTCAGCATCCATTAAAAAAGGAATGTGCTATTATGAATCTTGACAATTCTGAGAATGCTGGAACTCATTGGGTAGCCTATGCAAAATTAGATAATTATGTAGAGTATTATGATAGTTATGGTAATTTAAAGCCACCAGAAGAATTAATCAAATACATAGGACCAAATATATTTTATAATTATGATAACGATCAGAAACGTAACACATACAAATGTGGTCATTTATGTTTAAAGTTTTTAAATGCCTTTTGGGATCTAAATAAATACTGAGTACTTTACGTTTGAGTTCAGTTGTTGCAATGTCTGTGACTCTAACAATCGTTGGTAATAAATCTATTCTCCAATCTGAATTTACATCTCCTTTGAGTTTAGATGGTAATTATGAGTGTGGTTTATTATTTTTTTCCACATTCAATTCAATTCCTAACATACATGAAAGCAATAACGTATTTGCATATGGGAATAATGATGTGATAAAAATTCCAAATGGCATTTATGATTTATCTGCTTTAAATGAATATATAAAATCGAAAATGGAGAATTGTAACATTATGATTCATCCAAATAACAATACTTTAAAATGTTCTTTATTTTGCACTAAACCAATTGATTTTCGCGTGAAAAATAGTATCGGTGCAATGCTTGGATTCTCGAGTACGATTTTGGAAGCGAATAAATGGCATGATTCAACTCATCCAGTGAACATTATACCAGCGTCTGTGATACGAGTCGAATGTGATCTAATACAGGGCTCTTTTACAAATGGTTCACCTACACATATAATACATGAATTTGTGCTTAATATTCCATCAGGATATCAAGTTATTGAAGTACCAAAAAACGTTATTTATTTCCCAATAAAAAATAAATACATTTCATCAGTAACATTAAAAATTTTGGATTTAGAGGGAAACCTAATTAATTTTAACAACGAAAAAATTCAACTGCGTCTTCATCTAAGGAAAAGAAATGATAGTCTTCAATGATAATCATGATGTCTATAAAATAAACAAAAATAATAAATCTAAAGCCATTATCAAGAGCAACGTGAAACAAACCACACGTAAAAAGTTAAAAATAATTACAAAAAGTAATAAGGAATTTCTTCAAACTTTGGGGTTTAAAATATGAGTATTCTAAAAATATCAGATTATCCGCAGTTCGATAATTCTATCGAAAGTTATGAAACGCATACCTACAATCCCTACAATAATAGCTTTAATGAAAATGATGAAATAAGAATACCAATTCATCAGCAAGATATCTACTTACTACCATCATCAAGTGCGATATACATCGAGGGAAAATTTTGTGTGCAGGCTCGAGATCTGGCTGGAGTTATCAAAAAAAAAAAAGTTAATCTAACTAATAATGCAATTTCCTTTCTATTTCAAGACATTAGATATGAAATGAATGGTGTAGAAATAGATCGTGTACGAAATGTTGGAATAACAACAACTATGAAATCTTTAGTATCTATGAGTAGTGGAGAAAATAAAGTAGCAGCTATATGGGGTTGGAACATAGACGGATTTCATGATCAAGATGGTAGTTTTTACGTCTTACTACCATTAAATAAATTATTAGGCTTTGCAGAAGATTATAGAAAAATAATAATAAATTGTAAACATGAACTAATTCTCAATAGAACTAGTACAAGTTTAAATAGTGTAGTTACTGACAAAGATGACTCTGTTACAGTAAGTTTACAAAAAGTGCAATGGCGTATGCCTCATATCAAGGTATCTGACCAGCAAAAGCTTACTTTAATAAAACACTTAGAGAAAGACAAACCTATACAAATCGCATACAGAAATTGGGATCTATATGAATATCCATTATTACCTAAATCTACCAAGCATACATGGTCTGTTAAAACAACTTCACAATTAGAGAAACCACGTTATGTTATATTTGGATTACAAACAAATAGAAAAAATAATAATGTTAAAGACAGTGCCATTTTCGATCATTGTAATTTGAAAAATGTTACTTTATTCTTAAATTCTTACTATTATCCATACGATGCTCTTAATTTGAAATTTGATGAAAACAAGTACAATATATTATACGATATGTATGCTAGATTTCGTCAGTCGTTCTATAATCTTCCTGTAGACCCGTTGATTGATCACCTAACATTTAAAACTAAAGCTCCGTTGTATGTAATTGATTGTTCACGGCAAAACGAAAATTTAAAAACAGGACCTGTTGATGTACGTTTAGAAATTGAATGTGAAAAGGATATTCCGGATAACACAAGCGCATATTGCTTAATAATAAACGATCATCTGGTAGAGTACAGACCTTTAAGTAATATAGTACGAAAAATATCATGAAATCATCAGCTATTGTAGATGTACAAGGATTCAGAAGAGAAAATAATGAATTTATTATTAAAGAAATTGCTATCATTTGTGGTGATCAAGTTCAAGTTTTATTAATTCTTCCACCTTTTTCATTTCACCACCTTACATACACAGAAAAGATGCAAATCAGATGGATAGAACGAAATAGAAAAATTTTCTGGAATGATGGCTTCATTACCTATGACAATTTTTTAATGAACACGCAGCCATTCTTGGTTGACAAAACAATTTATTGTAAAGGGGTAGAAAAAGCGACTTGGATTAAGAATATATTTAATCATGATGATGTTATAAATTTAGAATACGTTAAATGTCCTAGTTTGTTAAGTTTGCATAAAGAATATAGATTTTGTAATGATATTTTAAATTGTATGTATCATCCTTCATTTTGTGCACTAAAAAATGTTACATGTTTAAAAAAATGGTGTACTTTTTTAAAAATAATATAAACCATCGTTGAAATATCTTTTTTTTATTTTTCAAATACCTTATTTCCTTTTGTAATTTATAAGAAATATATACGCATAGCGTAGGCGGCGTACCCGTCCTATCAGATAAAAAAAAACAGTAAGATTCTGTAGCTCAGATCGTCATCAGTCAACATAAGCAATTGAAAAGAGCTGCAGTACGAATCAGACACACTTCAGAATAAACAGGTTGCCGTTTAAAACCTGCAGGGTAGGATAACATTGCGGGGTTTTGCAGCACAAACCGAGCGGAGCGAGCGAAGCGAGCGGCGCGAATTTGTGATGCAGAACCCCCAATGTTACCCTACTGATTGTTATGTTTTGGGTTGGCTTATTCACTGAGTTTCAGGGTTTAGTGGATGGTTATTGTTAATGACTGTTTTGAATGGTCTTTCGAAGATGAGGAGAAAATAAATCTCGAGGAGAATTATCTCGAATTTATTTTCAGGCAAAGCAATATAAGTATGTATGTAGCTATAATAATGTTTTATTAGTTGATTTTGATATTGCGTAGGTAGGGAATTGTTATATCCTGCCTATGACGCACCTATAAATGTGATTATGCCTTAGTCAATAGGGGCGACCGCGGCCGCGGTAAGTGGTGGTTTATTATTGTCAGGTGGTGGTGCGAGTGGTGCTGAGAGAAATAAAGTTAGAGGTAGGTAATCACTATCAATGATGTCCTAATCGGAATGATCTCACCAGGTTGGTGTGTTTAGCGGCGGTGGTGGTGGAGGCAGTAGCGTTGAGGGTGTGTTGCGTAGGCGTCACTCGCTGCCGGCCTGTCGCTGCGTGGTTCAAACGTGCACCTGGCCTAGAATAAATTCTAGGGCTTGCACAGATGGGATGCCTAAGAGTATCGCGCAGTTCTCTGGGCATTCATTACACTTGACCGCACTAGTATCATCACAATCACTGAAATGCGCGGTATTGCACAGATGGGGTGCCTAGATGGATCGCGCAGATTCCCCAGGTAACCCTTACAGTAACACGCGGTATAAGCCAGCCTATAAGCCAGGCTCGTTTTCGGGCCTCCGGAGGCAGAACAAAAGGCGCGCGCCGGGGATGAAAACTATTGTTTGTTTAAATGCGTTTGGGAGATCTCGGGGGGACACGTCCGTTCGGTCCGGCAACACAAACGCCACTCGCTCAAAATATTTGCACATCCTTAAAGGATAAAATATAGTTAAGTTCACAAATTGTACCTAACATCATAAGCACCTATATTTGCAAATAAATATCTTTGACTTTGACTTTGACTTTGAATGTCAGTACCAACTTCACAAACAAACTAGGGACGGCACGCGGGTGGGCGTCGGCGTTCGAAATTTGAATGTCATAATATGTAGAAAAACTACACATAATGACCATAATGTGTAGTTTTCCAGATACGAAACGAGTTTTTACCAAGTAGTTTAACATAATGCTGATCCTAACGTGCGGTTTTTGAACGCAGTAAAGAGGGTTTATGATACATGTGTAGATAAAAATAGTTTAAATATCCGTTGCTTTCCCACACAACAAGATTTCATATGAAATGACACTATGAAAGTAACAAAAATATACTAGCGTAGATGTAGCCACATCCGTGTTTGGTCTGATGTTCCTAACAGCGAAAGCCGCAGAACTTAATTTACTAGCTAATTTATCTATGTGGGGTCCCCACTGCAATTTGCTATCAGTAGTTATTCCAAGAAACTTCGTATCATTTGCTACTTCTAACGTGTTGATGTGTAACACTAAACTGTTCTCAACTTGCCTGATATTTGGTTTGGTTTTACCAGCGTTTAACAATTAATTATAGGATCGGACCCATCACCTGTTTTTCGAGTTTGTGCTGACTGACCATAGTCTATACGCTCCTCTTGTAGTGTGACTATAGGAGTCATGAATATATTTAATTTTTACTTTCATTTTTACTTATATCATGTCACATCGACCACGAATATTAAAACATTAAAATAGGTACTATAATTGAATGCCAAAAAACGCGGGTTCAATTGACAGTTTGGTTGGTGCGAAAATGGACGAACAGCAGAAGTGACGTAATAGCTGTTGTCAGTAGGGGACAATCTCCTTCTCCTTTTTTCGCAAAGAAAAGGCATATCTATGTCTCTTACTGACAAATACTATTACGACACTATCTCTGATGGGGGTGTTTTAAAACAAGTGCTGTTTGACGTTACTTTAAATTCGTATTTTTTAAATAGAAAAGCAATATTAAATAAAATAATATTTTGCAAAGGGACCATTTTATGGCTTTATGTCTCAAATCAATGTGATAAATATCTTTATCTACACACGTATCATAAACCCTCTTTGCTGCATCTAAAACCGCACGTTAAGGCGATACCTCGTCCGTGCAAATGTCCCCGTTACTCCAGGCGGAAAGAGCCGCTGTGTGAGAGGGACGGAATCGGGAAAAAAATAAAAAACGTAGCGCTAAACCACAGAAAAATTGTTTAAAAATAAACTACGCTATTTTGTTAAAAACTTTTTTAAGGAGATTTTTTGTATACATAATATATTTATTTTGAACACAGTTCCACAATGAAATTAGTTAGCATTTCAGAATTATTGGAAAAAATAAAACAATTTAGAGTTGTTTTCGTAATTAAATTCTATCGAGAAAATTTCATCCAATCGCATTTTCCTTTAGTGAAAATCTTAATCAAATTCTCAATTAACGTTAACCCAAAAATCAAATCTGTAGATTACTTCATGGTGGAGTAAATGGATTCGAAAAAAACCCCATTTTTTGTAGCACCTTAAGACCAGCATAATGTAAAACTATGTGGTAAAAACTCATTTCTTATCTGAAAATTTGTATATTATGACCATAATGTACAAACATTTGTCACATTATGACATTCAAATTTCGAACGCCGACGCCCGCCTGCATGCCGCCCCTAGTTTGTCTGTGAAGTTGGTACTACAGAACAAGCTAAACAAGTGCAGAGCAATTATCAATGCGACAATGCCGGTTGAACATGCGGTTCCTGAACACATCAAATAGAGCTTATGATATGAATAATCGTATAGGTGTAGATAAACTAGTGTATGTAACTGTACATAATTATGTATCAGTCACATAAACTACTATTACCAAAGCTTCTCTATATGCCCTCCACATTTAGGTAGGTCTTCAATATACTTAGTATACACCGTAGCGTCATTACTCCGATAGTTACGAAGTTATGTTTAGCAGATGTTTTAGGTTTAGCGGATGTCTCGGTTTCGTCATGAACCAGTCATTGTCTGGTTTATGGCTCAATTTTTATTTCCTCGACGCTTATATTCAGTGAGCGCCTTTGGCGACTGGGAAGGTCAAATAAGTTAAGTGCAAGGCTGTTTATTTAAAACCAGTGTTTATTTAAGTACCTCATTTAACCAAATGGTGACGACATTTGTCACCTTTCTTGTACCTTTCTTGTGTGCCTTATAGTGTACCTACATCCTATCTTAACTTAACATGGCAGATGGCAGAGTACACAGATTGCTACTCAAACAAAGTGCCACTTAAATGTCATTTTGGCTCTGTCATTACCCGAGTGAAAGCACAAACGACAGCTCAGTTTAACTGACACTCAAAGACGCTGCGCTCCATCGGTAACTCGGGAAATTTCAGGTCCTATACATTATAAGTTGCATATTTTGCTGTGACGGTAAGGGAAAACATCGTGGGAAAACCTTCTTATCTCCATACCTGCGGCGAGGATTTAACCCCTGAATACAGACTAATCGTGCAGCCGTAAATCTGCCACTGCCATCATGGGAAACGCTGTATTTTTAGGGTTCCATACCCGAAGGGTTCCAAACGGGACCCTATTACTAAGACTTCGCTGTCCGTCCGTCCGTCCGTCTGTCACCAGGCTGTATCTCAAGAACCTAGCTAGCTAGAGAGTTGAAATTTTCACAGATTATGTATTTCTGTTGCCGCTATAACAACAAATACTAAAAAACAGGATAAAATAAATATTTAAGGGGGCTCCCATACAACAATACCACATACAAACTTATGGATGCACCTGGTTACGTACATGGAGTGTGAAAGTAACCGCACCAATAACTTTGTAAACAATATTTTGCTGTGTAAAATCCAAACTATTCACTCCACACCATCGCTTCCATTGAACGGTGGTACGGAACCCTTCGTGCGCGATTTAGACTCGCACTTGACCGGTTTTTTATTCCACATATGCGTAAGTTCAAGCCTACTTTTGTCGCCATGTCTATTTTAGGTTAAACAAGAAGGCAGACAGAATAAATATGCCAGGAGTGTTTTATTCCGAGTCGGTGGAGTGCTTTTGTACGGCGAAGTGTCAAGATATTGGAGAACGCCCTGAGGCGTCGTCGCAACGTAGATACTTTTGTTGCTCTGTGTCTACTAGGTATGTACTGCTATATATAGGTATGTATGATGTACCTCTGTTATGCTCAGTGGTTCTACGGATTTATTGAGGTAGATAACTACACTAAATCCTAAAACGTTCAATGCACGCCCACTACTACTAGGTAGTAGCAGTGGCGTGTATTGAACTTTTTTCTGGAAAATCAATCAGAAAGCCAAGTATAAAAATAATAAAAAAATGTAAATAATCACTGGAAAAATAAAAGTTTTTATGAAAATTTTGGCTTACAACCCTGGCTTCTTACAGGAACGTTGTCAATATATTTTTTTAAGAAAAATTGCAATGCATGCCACTGCTAGTAGGTACTTACTTACCTACTACGGTTCAAGTAATGAGTAAAGTTTGTTTGCAAGATATATTAATTTGGATGTTGCTTGTGTGATTGGCTGAAATGTAATTGAAGTAGTGAAAATATGTCATAACTTATAATACAGAAATAATTAAAATTATATTTAATAAGGTCCTACTTAGCAATCTAACATTTCCTAGTAGTACTATCCATTTACTAGTATACCTATTCATATTAGGTATCTACCTATTTTTTGCACAAAAACATTATATCTTTAAGAGGACACAATGATGTACAGAAAAGTTTTGTCTTACGTAAGGTAGAACCGAATTGTAAGGCCCACTTTTTTACAAATTAAAATAAAACCTTTATTTTACCACCCGAATGAAAAAATGGCTTATATTAATAGCTTTGATTATTCTAGAATCCAAATAAATG
Source organism: Argyresthia goedartella (assembly GCA_949825045.1). Lineage (NCBI taxonomy): Eukaryota > Metazoa > Arthropoda > Insecta > Lepidoptera > Argyresthiidae > Argyresthia > Argyresthia goedartella. The sequence goes on from OX463807.1 coordinate 22,953,736, forward strand.
TAGTTTTTAGAGCTATGACGATAATAGGTATACTAAAAAAAAAAAAAAAAACTCTATTTTGTGCTTTACTAAACATGGTGTGTATGATAAGGCCCGTGTCTGTTATTGGCCGTTTGGCGCAAAAGTATGCATTAAAGCCCTCAAAGATTGTATAAGAATGAACAATGTCATATTCATAAACTTAAAAACAGCAAGCAGAAACTAAAATCATCAATATTTTGTTAGAAAAATACACATTTCTGCTATGTAAAAACACAGCCCGGCTATTGAATTCTGAAGGTTTTTCGTGTAAAAAAATTTGGTATTTTACATAAAAATATTCTTATTCATGCTAGAATTGAGTAACGATTTTCAAGGTTTTTTTATTTTCAATTTTCCTACATTGGGACTTATTACACATATTTGCTTTAGAATGGCCATATTGTGGGTTAAAAGACCCTGGAAAATTCAGTTCTGAAATTTAGTTTAGAATTTGTATTCTTTAATTCTTGAATATAAATTTATTTATGAATGGGGTGAAAAAAAAGACAGTATTCATGATCAAAATTGAGTATTAATTTGTTGAGAACTTACATTATCAAACAGTAAAGGTCCTTATTAGACTGCAGTTGAGTTGGAAGGCCCATCCGCGTCTTGTAAAGTCCAAGCAACAAATTTTTGGGCCTTCCTAAACGACGTGGGCCTTGCAACACAAATTGATAATTTTCGAAACAAGTAGGAATAAAATCGCAAATTTCTTTGTATATATCAAAATAATAATGATTATATAAACATCTTAAATAAAAATCTAGTACAGTATAGGCAAGTAAAAAGTAACGTTTTGTGGGAGAACAAATTAGTAATAAGAGTGGCCGTGATCGATGTTAGCGAACAACTGGGCACCACTGGCAAGATGGCGGCCACGCGCCGCCCGCTGCTGTGTTTCTGCGTTCTTATTGATTTTTTTCATATGTACTTTGAAGCTGGCGCCAATCAAATATATTTTAATTGGTTTTCTGCGCTTGGGCCTTGCAAAACTGTGGGCCATATTACCCGGTTGCATCTTAAGTATCGTCATTTGCAAGACCCCTCTAGGTACTTATAGCATACTTTTGCAATTATGCGTACCTACATTCTTTTTGTGACAAAAATTTAACTTTCGACAGAAATTTTACTTAGCAATTCGAAACTTGTGCATGGTTCTGGAGAAGAGAACAAAGAGAGTGTTAATTAGAACACAATTACAGGTTGCGGTGAAAATTTCTGTGGTCGACTCTTCTGCTTTTCGACATACTTACATATATACCCACCTAACAATAGCTGGGAAGTTTCACAATTTGCGGTCGGGGCATAAGAAAATCGATGATAGTAGGTACCACTTCGAAACTATTGGCAAGGGAGGCGATTTATTGCTAGACAGAACTTGGACAATGGCTTAGTTATTCGGAGTCTGTCTTGATTTTCGATCGAGGTGTCCGCTGCACCACCCGCGATTGCTTGGAGAACTAATTTGAGAAGACACTCCGAGATTGGGACGGCACAATGAAATCTGAAATTGAATCTGCTGAAATTAGAATTTACACCATCTGGAAACATTTTTAGCGACAACTTGTCTGAATGCTATCAGATATTCCGTCGTTGGAAATGAGGACGAAATTGTTCCGCGCAGTCAACAATGATTCAATTTCAAATAAAATACCTACCTGCTTAATAGTCTTAAGTACTGTTGAAGAAAGCCTCGCTGATAGACCCTTCCATCTTATCTCTGCACATTAGAGTCTAAAAGCGGAACAGCGTGTTTTTATTTTAACGGTAAGTATGTATGGCTTTTTATCTTTCGTCAGAGAAAAGGTTCTCTTTATAGCTTTAATATTTGCCGAAAAAAGCGGTTCCCGGATTTAAATTATCAGTGTCCTTTCGGTCTGTTGCCTTTATGTCCAATATATTGTCGTCTTTTTATAGTCAGCCGTCATTTTAATAACATTTTCATGACAAATATTTGGTCCTGACAATCGCAAAAGTGATTCTGAACCTCACAATCTACGAGTAGGCGCAGAAGCGTCTTAGGGCCTTTTGTGTTTCTGTAGCCACGTGTCACACTTTAATTTATCATTGTAGCTATAAATAGTTTATCTACACATGTATCATAAACCTTCTTTACTGCGTCCAAAAATCGTTATGCACGTTATGATCAGCATAATTATATAACTACTACTTGGTAAAAACTCGTTTCTTATCTGAATACATTAAGACTATAATGTAGATATCAATATTTCAACATATTCTAACATTCAAATTTCGAATGCCGCCGCCCGCACGCGTGCCGCCCCTAGTTTGTCTGTGAAGTTGGTACTTCTGACCAAGCTAAATAAGTGCAGAGCAATGATCAATGCCACAATGCAGGTTGTGCCGGTCAACAATGTTAGTCATATTTTCACGTAATGTTAAGATAAGTTGACGACCGTCACAGATAAGGTATATTTATATTCATCACGCACTATGTCTTATGCACGTCATTAATAACATGTACCAACCTAGTATATAAGCTAGGATTCCCTATAATAAAGTAGTCTAGTATAGTCTCGTATTTGCGCGCATCTCAAGCCTTTTACTTTACTCCCGAAGATGTCGCTCTCCTTATAATTGCCTCTGGCAAACAGGTCGAACATGCGGTTCCTGAACACATCAAAGAGAGCTTATTATGTATGTGTAGATAAACCAGTGTAATCAACTGTATATAATTATATAGGACGCAGTAAAGAGGATTTATGATACGTGTGTAGATAAACTACTATTATGTGACAGTTACGTAATGAAATAATCAAAATACGAGTGTGGGTTTATGAAACGAGCCAACAGGTGAGTTCCATAATAACATAACACGACTGTTTCAGTGCCTATTTATGTATTATTATGATATTTGTGTAGATAAACTAGTGTAAGTAACTGTACATAATTATGCATTTAAACTCTCGCGTGATATTGTTATGAAAGTTTTAATGCCCTTCACTATATATCAGTCACATAATAGTAGTCCGACCGGCATTGTGGCATTGATCATTGCTCTGCACTTATTTAGCTTGTTCAGTAGTACCAACTTCATAGGCAAACTAGGGGCAGAAATGATTTTTTACCAAGTAGAATATCATTATGCTGTTCGTAGCGTGCGGTTTTTGGACGCAATAAAGAGGGTTTATGGTACGTGTGTAGATAAACTAGTATTATGTGACAATTATATAATGAAAGGCATCAAAATACGAGTGTGGGTTTATGAAACGAGCCGGCAGGTGAGTTACATAATAAAAAATAACACGACTGTTTCAATGCATAATTATGTACAGTTAAATACAGTGCTTATCTACAAACATATTCTAAGCTATCCATGATTTGTTCAGGAAGGTCATCAGTTACAGGACATTAATAGGGATAACCCTCTATAGCGGGAGCCTAAGATAAATTTAGAAGAAGATATAAATTAGGAATGTAGATCCAAAAAGTCAAGATATAAAAGAGAGAGAGAGTATTAGTAGAGAGGGTTTATTTTATTATACACTATTTTTCTTAGACTATTTACACCAAAATAAAAATCAAATGTCTTTATTACTTTAGATATTTATATATACTTTGCAAACGTCATCTTTTGGCTCTTCTCTATAATGGACAACTGTTGGGGAAGCAGGGCGTAGAAACTACCACTGATTGATTTTAAATGTCTTTTAAAAATTGGTTCTTCTTAACTGATACAAATATTAAGATATTATTTATTGTAAATAATAAGCAGGAATAAATAACTGCAAAATTATTAATAGAAAGTTCTGTGTTGAGTTAGATTAACCCCTTACAGTCCCGTCATTTAAGTAATCTTGAACATTATAATATCCCGTTTTTGACAAAGTCGCTTTTACATGGTTTTTACATTGCTCAAATGGCAATTACAAAATCTCCAGAGGTATCTTGTAGTAAAGAATTCACTGACCCTTGAAATAATTGTTAAGCTTCGCGAGAGTAAGCCGGGGCGCAACTAGTTTGTAATTATTTCTTAGGATAAAATTACAAATATCGCTAAGTTTGGAAATGTTGTAAGGTTCTTGGGTACATACACATTTTCGAAAATAAATTGACAAGCTACAGCTAGAATGTCAATTTCTTTAAAAAGCTCACTTAACCTCTCAAAAACCGAGGGTAGTTGGGACGGGTAGCGATTTTGAACCTTATGCCATGGTATGAATATTGAAAATCTATGATGGAAAAGTGGCGTTAGCTAAGTGGTATTCAAGAGGTTAAGGAGTCTGTGCATTTTAAATTATAAAATGCTCGAATAGCTCTTTTCTGTAAAATAACAATAGTTTGTTGGATATCCGCTGCTTTCACCCACAACAAGATACCATAATATATGACACTATGAAATTAACCAAAATATAGCCATCCGAGTTTTGTCACAGCCTGACATTATATACATGACCTAACAATATCCAGGCTCTTGGAGAGCCCCACGGGCGTCGTTGAGTTGGGTGGGCAGAAATAGGTTGGGAGTGTAGCAGTAGTTTTCAGAACTTCTAGAAGACTGAAGATGTAGCAGAAGTCGTAGAAAGACCAGCAGGTTGGAGGTATAGCAGTAGAAGCAGAACTTCAGCAGCCTGTAGATGTAGCAGGTGTTGTACAGCAGTTGTCGCAGAAAAACCAGCAAGTAGGAGGTATAACAGTAGGCGCAGAACTTTAGCAGGCTGGAGATGTAGCAGATGTCTCCAAAGCAGAGTTCTTCCCGTCCCGAGGCACTAGGCACGGGAATCTGGCCTTCTATTACTTCTCTCTTTTGATAACTCGAAGAATACTGACGTTTCTTGGGTCGAGATTTGTTAGGAAAACTCTGATCAATTACAAGGTTCATATTTTAAGTTTTTAATTCAAATTGACGTATTTTCCCAGAGGCTAGAAAATCTATAACTCCAATGAGAAGGGTGAACTACGTGGTAAAGCATATAAATCGAACAGAATATTAATAATAACATTTTGACAGTTTACTCGTATAATAAAAATGAAGTGAAGACAATAAATACAAGTTCCAATAACGTAAGCCCTTTTGTAAGGCTGAACTATATATCAAAATAGTGTACCCCAGTGCAATATCAGTTCCATGGAGCCTTGACTAGAATACGCATATAGCGATGCTTTGATTTCCGGTGCTTGACGACATCCTGCAGGTGAGTATTTTTAAATATGGAAAATCGTACAACCGCATGTTATGACCGGCATTGCGAACGTCATCTCGACTGATATTAGATTTGAGGTCAAATAAAATTGCTTTGTTTTTCAGAGATGTTCGAAATTTGAATGTAATATGAACATCAAATTCGATGTTATTATGAATCAAAAAAATAATTTTCACATGGCAGATAATAAATGTGTTCTAACAAAACAGTTTATCTTTGAAGCTGATCGTAATTTGCGGTTTTTGAAGGTGTATAAATATAATTTGTAAGTGGGTCGTCCTTCTTCCGATATTTTTTATTCCAAAAGTGCATCATTTCATAATAATATATATTTTTTCACTTCTCATGCTCTAAAAGTTCGTCGTGTGCGTAGGCGCCAACAAGTCACTGACACCAAGGTATTAAGTTTCTTTTTTCTAAGGCAAAGATAATCAGGCCCAACACCCACAACCATAATAAAAATCTCATAATAAATTCGAATTTATTCCGTCGTTTTTATTCATCTGCGTTAATTTATATCAATTCCGTCGTTTTTATTCATCTGCGTTAATTTATATCAATTCCGTGTTTTCTATTGCTAATTTATGAAACCAGATTGCTATTTATTATTTTAAAACCTTTATTTATAAAGGTTTTTATCACTTTCCATAATGAAGTACCCAAGTCGAAAGAGTTTCGTGGCGTGAACTTATAAGCTATTATCTTCTGAAATTTTGCAACATTTTGTAACGAAGTGATTAAAACACCACGTGTCAGAAACACCACACTGCCCTCCATAACTCATATTACTGACGTGGGTGCACAGAACACCAAGCTTAAATGGAGCTGCGTCAAACATGTCTGTCGCATGCACCTGGACAGGTGGATAAAGATTGCCACCGAGTGGGTGCCTCAAGACGGACAACGCCGCAGAGGCAGGCCCAGAAGGAGATGGCGCGAGGTCCTAGAGAGGTACCTCCCGGACTGGCAGGAACAAGCAAAAGATTGAGAGGTGTGGACTAAAAGTAGGGAGGCCTTTGCCCAGCAGTGGGAAACATCACAGACTAAGTAAAAAAAAATTTTTACGTTAAGTGGACGTTTTGTTTAAATGTCGGTCATGACTATGCACTGTTTTCGTTTTTCAATAAGTTTTTTTAAATTTATGTTTTGGACTCGAAAATCAGGACAACGTCACAACGCCGTACCAACCATCGAGGTAATAATAATAATAAGTGGTCCGACCGATTTCGCTCACGGCGACCGGTTCATGAGCTTTGAACTCGCTCGTGTGCTCGCATGTGGCTTGTGTAGCCATTCTTCCTTGTGAAGATACTCGCGCATTGCGGGCATATGAGCACACCATTAATATAATTATACTGAGTTAGCGCAGGTGGTCGGGCTTTTAACCCATCGTGCTTGGTGTCGAGCTCGGCGCGCCGGTGAATTACAAAGTCACCGACTTTGGTGTAACCAAAGCCCTCCACTCGGGTCTGAGGGTAGCTTGCTTCTCCCACTGGGAAGACTGTATGCCGCACTTCTTCATGTGCCGCTTCAGCACATCTTTGTACCTGAGGAGTTGTCCACCACGCTTGCGCTTGCCCTCCTTAAGTTCTGAGTAGAAGATGTGCCACTCTGAAGATGCTCAATGCCACCCACATTGGCACGTCGCAGCACTTCAGTGTTCCGCACGTGATCGGATGATGTAGCATGCGGATGTGACGTTGGTACACGGTCCAAGTTTCCACAGCATACAGGAGATTGGGCAGGACAATCGCCATGTAGATTGAGATCTTCGTACCTATCTTTATGTCGTGTGAACAGAAGACCTTGGTATCCAGTTTGCTTAAGGCTGCAGCTGCAGCTCTGATCCTGCTGGTGTCTGAATCAAGTTCGCACTTGGATGTTTAAGTGCTACCTGGGTAGTGGAACTTATTACCCTGCTTCAGCTCATCCTCCCCAAGTTTCATGTTCAGGGGCTCGTGACAGTCGATATCTAGAGACATTACCTTGTGGCGATGATCTTCAGGCCGAATTTACTGCAAGAATTTTCGAGATCGGATATGAGGTGTTGCAAGCTTTCTGGGGATTCTGTCAAAAAGCGACATATGCTTTGTGACAGAATCCCCAGAAGATCCATCCGCGTAGTTGATCTCAGTGATTACTGCGTTTGAGACTTGTGCAGGCTTTTAGTCTTGCCAGGTTAAAAAGACTGCCATCGGTGCGGAATCGGATGCCGATACCTTCTGGAGAGGCGTGTATGTAGGCGTGCACGGACTACGACCGTAAAGTACAACGCAAAAAACGCAGCCTTGTTTGACCCCACGAGAGACTTCTTAGACTCCTCCAAGACGACACGACCCCATGTCGTCTTGGAGGAGTCTAAGAAGTCTCACAAATATCTCTGTGTACCCTACCTTACCGAGCACCGTCCAGAGGGCTTATCGTAGGACGCTGTCAAAAGCCAATGTCTCAAGGTTAATAAAATGGGACCGCCATTCATTCTCATCAAACCAATCCTCGTTCTTACAGACTTTTAGATCCAAGGTAGTTGTGGCGGTGTCTAAAATATGAGCAGATAGAGTCCCCCAGTCAGCATCAACACCACCGAACTCCGTGTCGGTGTGCGGCAGCGCGGTAGCCAACGCTTCGGCATACTCCGTCGTCTCGAAATGCTTTAGGCCATCCAATTTTAGATTTGGTGGCTTGGTGGCTGACTAGAGAGGCGGGGACGCAGTTTCGCGACTTTAAGCCGATGATCCGTCCAGCAGTGTGCACCGCGTGCGGGCGATTTGGAATTGGGAAACATCTTTTTGCCTCACTATAGCATAGTCTATGAGATGCGAGTGCTTGGATCTTGGGTGCATTCAAGTGTTCTTGTGCTTGGCGGGAAGTAGGAATATAGTGTCCGTGATTCAGTAATTGAACTGAGCACAAATATTGAGTAGCAGGTGTCCGTTATCGCTTATGCTGCCTACTCCGTGTCTGCTTAGGACTTTAGGCCAGGCTGCGAAATCCTGTCCTACCTAAAGTTCCCCAGTAAAAGGATCTGTTCCTTGGGACGTATGTGGACCATCGAGATACCTTTGCCTCAAAAATAGCATATGAAAAAATACCAACCATTAGCGGGAAACCTTTGTTAACCTATTGCAATTGCATCGTGATTCAATTCATATGGTTAACGAATCAATAGGTCGATCTACCGAAAACATGGAGCATCCGACTTTTCCGTTTCCGTTAACTTCGTCATAGTGTATTTCCTTTCTGAGTGGTGTTCACTGTCACGGGACGTAAAACCTATTTTTACCGAACTAATTTTCCATAATTATCAATAATATTTAATATTTGCAGTAAAATATTTTTTTTCTTATCTTAATACTATGATTTACCTCTTGCTAGCGACATCTTATCCAACCGGCTTATTCTTAGCGGATACAACCGTATTTCCCTGGCGCAAAATTCTTAATTCTGTTTAACCTAATTTAACTAAACGACCCGGCAGGTTGAATAAAAAACTTATTCCTTTGTTCTAAGCTACTAACTTTAAAATGATGTTATAGCGTAACTCACCTTACCTAGTACTTTTTGAACCTCAGATCTTTAGTCTAAAGCCTGAATTGCAGCAACTCCACGCATATGGGCGGTAAAGTTGTGATTTATGTTCGCAGTTCATGTTGAAACTACTAAGCTGTTTACAATTGAAGGCATTTAGTTAACTTAAGGCACAGCCCCACCTTTTAAGCTTTTAATAATGAAAAATAAATGAAAATGAAAAATAGAATCAATACGTCACCTGTGCCCCTTCCAACTCGTATTGGAAAATCTGACGCTATGTTTGTGTCACGTCTATTCTCATACGGGTGGTGTAGTGGCTTTGCTGTGCATCAAACCCAGCTAAGTACAGCTCGCGCCAAGATTCTTTGGCTCTGAGTGAGCTGTCAGCTCTCTCTCTCACTCCCCCACCGTACCCTATGCTAGAAAGAGAGGTCACAATCGCTTAGAGCCAAAGAAACTTGCGCGGCCTAGAAATTTCTAAACAATCAGTTAGTAAGTTTACTTAGAAAAAAAGGGGGGATTAAGGAAAACTTATATAACTCTTAGCCACTTTTTTACACATTTGAATTTATGCCGAAATATAATCACTAGATAGAAGGTATAAATACTCCTCGCATTATTTGAAGACTTATTTTTAAAGACAAAGATCTTCGAACCTCGTGTCTCTAGGGCCTAGCTTTAACTGTCTTGTTGGGTGTAATAAAAATGTTTGAGGCTGAAATGATTTATATTTTTTTTGCAATGCATGATTAATTTGCCAGTACATAATTCAACACTGGAAACTTTCTGTGACGGACAAAATCCTGACATTCACAAACAAATACTTATCTAGTTCTAATATCCTCCATATCAACTATACAATGTGTCAATGGGGTATAAGGATACCTCAACTTATTTTTTTAATAAAAACATTGGGAAAAAAAAAACAAATATTTGCCCATTATTGTAGAAAATATTTGAGACGTAAGTGGTTGTCATTTCTGACAAATTCACAACTCTGTGGTGCGTGCGTGCCACGCACCTGCGGCCGCCCGCGAGTTCAATCAAAATATCCATCACACTTTTTTCATACTTTGGTTTGGCATCAAGTACCTAACCAAAGGTAGGTTAGTTTTTTAGGTTAGTTAGGTTATCATACCAGCATCATAGCTTAGAGATAAGTACCTTTCAGAAATAAATCAATGGAAAGATTAAGTAAAACTAGTAAAACTAAATTTTTAATAAGATACCCACCTACTAACTACAAAACATCGTAAAAATCTAGGCACTTCGAATTCCCCGCCCCGCCCTCACTAACCGTACAGTTCACTGCAAGTTTCTTTGGCTCTGAGCGAGCGGTACCTCTCTCTCACTCACCTTTGAAGACTTGGATGCCTTTTTCGTTATGTTCGCTGAATCAATAGATTCCGGGAGCCTAAATGATGATGTGATAGATAGCTATCCCATGAGGTGATCCTCAGACACCCAAATGCCAAACCCCCAAACTGGATGCTGCACGTGACTCTGTCCGTTCCTAAACCACGGATGATGACTGCAGCAGGAATGTTCAATGCTAGCCAGACCTGAGCTACCAGACCAGGTGGCCCAGGACCGAAGGTATGGTTGGGCCACCAACCACGACTACGTGGTAAATTGTCGCCACGTCAGCGACTACTCGTTTCCAAACGGGGTCGTGATGTTGGTTGATGATTGATGAAGTTATTTAATGACTTAGTTTCATGATTACACTACTTTATTTGACATTAGGGTACAATTATGAAACATAAAAAACTACGCGCTACGCGCTGATAAACTGGGAATTCCATTTTGACACGACCACCTGTGGCGATAATTATTGAACAAGGTTTAACTGAGAGCTACATTTTGACACATGACCCCCCAAGCAGGTCTTATGAGCAAGGCACAGAGAAAGTAGCAAGGCTTGATAGAATGAATGATTGCGTGACAATTTTTACATAAAGCAACGTTTTCAGAGACAGATAGTATAACGATGACAATTGATCGGTCGTTATATAGTATCGACCTTTACAAACTGAAATACTGAAATATCATGTTGATTTGGATTAACGCGTTGGCTTCTTGGTTTCAGGATACCAAGAAACCATGCGCAGTATTCTTCATTAGGGCAAACCATTGTGACAGTTGAATAAATAACTGTTCTTTCTTTTATATTCAATTCCATCTGGCGGAAGGAAAAGGACCAATTAATAGATAAAATTTCTGAGATGCTACAATTGGAAATATCTAGTAATAAGTGGATCGTTGTAAGAGTGTTCTTAAAGTAGTCTTGTAGTCTACCCTTGAACTTTGTAATTGAGAATACATCGCTACCTTTATAGTTTGAATTTTAACCTAAAGCCTCCAATATTTGGCTGCAGCATGATAGATTACACTTCATCATATTAGGATGGTGTATGGTTGCAGCCTTTTTCAGTATGCAGCCATCGGCGGGAACTCCTCCGAAGACTTCTACAACAGTGTAGGAAAATAATGATATATAATTTCAAACTCTTTGGATTTGAGTCATAGAAACCGATTATATTTGTATTACAGAACACGTGTGCGTTTCGATGGCGCGGCCACGGCGTTATTTTTGAAAATAACTATGTCAAGATTATGTGAAAATTTGTAAAAGTTGATTCTCAAAACCACAATTTGTTCAAAGTAGGGTTAAAAACTTACAAGCATTTGAACGTGGCCGTGCCATTGAAACGCTGAGACCCGCGCGGCCACGAAGATCTAAAAAACCTAAAACCAATCTCCAAAGACCAAAGATCTAAAACCAAGCATTGCAGAGACCTGAAACAACGGATTGATTGTGTAAAAAATTCAAAAATATAGAAAAATCCTAGGCTTATATTTTAGGATCTGTGAGACAAAAACCCCCATGGCCGCGCCATCGAAACGGTGAAATATACATGATAGCCGATATCTGCTAACCGATATCCGCCATGGAAATGGCGAAAAATCATTGCAGAGGTCTGATTTTTTTTAAACCTAGATTTGAATTTGTAAACATTTTTTAAATACAACAAAATTTCCTAGTTAAAAAATATATTTCAGGAGCTGTAGTACGGTATCGCGTAGAAATAAGTCGTGATTATCTCTCAAAGAAACTAAGTATAAACAAGATATTTTTAGTAAGCAACACCTGCTAATATGTAGAAATAGCTAGAATAGACAAAAATTATATTTTTTCTCGATATGTAACCTTCAATAAATTTTGATTGTTTCGATAGGGCGACCATGGCTTATTATTAAGAAAAAACATTAGTTACTCATACACTTAGTATTAGAAATTCACTAGTCTACAAAATTGAAAGACAAAGAAGATCTTGGTGATGTTAATGATTGATTGTCTTTAACCTTGAATTGGTTCACAGATAATAATTAATTGTTAAACGCTGGTAAAACTAAGTGTATCAAATTCTCAATTCCAAACTTAAGGCATGTTAAGACCAGTTTAGTGTTAGACAGCAACACGTTAGATTTAGTAAATGATACAAAGTTTCGACGACCCGAATGGCCGAGTCGGCATTGACCCTACGAAGCTAAGGATTCGAACCCGGGAGGGTTCGAGTCCCGGTGGGGGCAAATATTTGTTTGATGAGAACGGATGTTTGTACCCTAGTCATGGTTGTTTATCTATCTAAGTATAATATTTATCTATATAAGTATGTGTATCGTCGTCTAGTACCCAAGATAAAGGGAATACTAGTTTGGGGCTAGATTAATGTGTTTACAATAGTGTCCAAGGTATTATTATTATTTCTTAGAATAACCATTGATAGAAAATTGCAGTGGGGATACCCCACTTAGATAAATGAGTTGGTAGATTAATTTCTGCGTCTTATGCTGTTAGGAACATCAGACAAAACACGGATGTGGCAACAGCTAGGCTAGTATATTTTGGTTACTTTCATAGTGCCATGTCCTATGATATCTTATTGTAGGGGAAAGCAGCGGATATTCAAACTATGTTTAAATTACAGAATAGAGCTATTCGAGCAATTTTCAATTGAAAACTCACTTTTTAAAGAATTTTACGTACTAACTGTAGCTACGCAATTTATTTTCGAAAATATAATGTAAGAAAGTAAGTAAGTAAGTAACCTAAGAAGCTTTCAATATTTTCCAAAATTAGCGATGGCTATCATGTTAATCTAAGAAATTATCACATACTAGTCGTGCCACGGTTCCGATTTGCGGAAGTTAGCAATTCAACACATAAAAATTCCCATTATAAGCTTATAGAAAATACATTTACAAAGGTAAGCTTATCTCTAACAAGAGATTTTTTCCAGCAAACCCAATATGAAAAGGATAAATTTAATAGCAGTGACAGGTAGACCTTTGTGAAGACATACAAGTAAATAATATAAATAAGTGCTTTTATTAAACTAGTAAATATACTACATACATATAGAAGAACATTAATACCGTACAATACTACATATTAAATCCCTAAGTTTACGAAAGAGAAAGATAGATGCTTCTTTAGACGATTCTTGAAGATAAAGATAGATGGACTGTTCCTGATGGCTCAAGGAAGCGCGTTCCACAGTTATATTGCCCTCTTTCGGAACCCATGTTCGTAAGCGACGGTATTGTGAGTCAGACTAAAGCATGGATGCCGTGTGGGATCTACGAGGTCTAGTCGATGGAAGGAAGTCGAAAAGTTCACAGATATCGGGGGTTAGTTAAGATACTCTACAGGAAAGTGAGGATTTGAGTATCCCGACGGATGGGCAGCAATTTTAACTCACTGCGATACTGTGACACATGGTCAAATTTTCGCAGTGAGAAGATGAACTGAATCCCGAGATTTTGAATTCGCCCGAGTTTTTTCAGTTGCGCTAGTTGTTTCTTGGTTAGCGCTAGCCCGACAAACATCAGCATAATCAATCAGCGGAAGGAGAAGGGATTGAGCGAAGGTAATTCACGTTTGACGTGGCACGAACCTGTGGAGTCTTCTTAGTGAGTGAAAAGTGGCGAAGACACGCTTACTGAACTCACTGAGATGCTTTGACCAGAAAAGGTGGCTATCGAAAATGACCCCCCGGATTTTAGTTTTGTCACTGTAAGCGATGATAGTACTGTTATGTACTACGGGTGTTGCAGGGTGGGCAGTTGCTGTAATTGATTTAACAAGTACCTGGATCCCAGAATCATGGCCTGGGACTTACTGGGATTAAAGAGCAGTCCAAAGTTCAATGCCATGTCCTGATGTTTTTGAGGTCAGCGTTTAGCGCAACTATAGCCGAAGTCACATCACTAAAGAGAAAATGACGGTAGATCTGAAGATCATTAGCATAGATATGACATGAAGAAGCGATAATATCAGAAATGGAGTTGATGAAGACTGAGAACAAAAGAGGGGATAGAATACCACCCTGAGGAACTCCCGCAGTAAGATTGCACCACTCGGTTAATATCTACTCGGACCTTATGTGCTGCTGCCGATCTCAAAGTAAGAGTTGAACCAACTAGCCGAGTGGGAGGAGACATTCAAGGACTTAAGTATCTCGACGAGAATATCAACATCGACACAGTTGAAGGCGCTACTAAAGTCAAGCAGTGCAAGCACAAAAAGCTGTTTATTGTCCATGACAACCTGTATGCTATCCGTGAATTTGAGTAAGGCGGTCACGGTGCTATGACCAGATCGGAACCCCGATTGAAATGGGTTGATCAAAAGGTTTTTGGAGAGGTAGGAGGAGAGCTGGGTGTGGACAATGGATTCAAGAACTTTGAAGAGAATAGGAAGAATAGAAATAGGACGAAACTCTTTAAAGGAGGAGGGATTGGATGTTTTGGTCAGAGGGACAACATGTGCTTTATTTCACACAGTAGGAAAGGAGCTTCCTGAAAGGGAAGCATTTAATACACGTGTGCTTACAGGATGCAGTTCATCAAGCACGCTGCTGATCATACGGGGGTATATGTTGTCATCGCCCACAGCTTTGGACGTTATAGCCAGCACTGCCTTTCTAACAGGCATTTAATACATGTGTGCTTACAGGAAGCAGTTAATCAAGCACGCTGCTGATCATACGGGGGTATATATTGTCATCGCCCACAGCTTTGGACGTTATAGCCAGCACTGCCTTTCTAACAGCATCGACTCCAACAAGTCTGAAATCGCTCTTTGACCACCAACTCTTTGACCGCCAAAATTGCTCTTTGACCACCAACACTCCACTCTACGTTGGTATAGTTCTGAATAATATTTGGATAAATTTTGTCGTTTAGTTCGTTTTCAGTAGTGGCTATGTTGTATAAATCACTATTGAGTTCAATGAGGCCGGTCGTTTGGTCAGTAGGATATGTGCCTTCGTCTATTTGTAAAAGTATTTAAGCAAAATTTGCTGTTGTTTCATCTTTAATAATTCAACTCTCATGTTTTTTGTTAATTGCAGTATTTTTACTTGTGGCCAGAGATGTGACTTAAACATGCATTGATCTCGTCTGCTGGTGAGACTTGGGTACAACTGGAAGTGTTTTTCGAAAATCTCCCGAGAGTATGAGTAGAGCTCCTCCCATTATTTAAGAGTTTTTTCGCAATTCTTGTAATTTTCTGACCATGGCTTCTGATGTTTTTTATGGGCCATGGTGCATTCATCCCAAAAGATAATTTTAGCTTGTTTTAGAAGTTGACCCCGTCCAGATTTTCATGAGATTTTACATACCGGGAATTGTTGTTCAGCTATATTCATCGGTAATTGTAAGGCAGAATGGGCAGTTCGTTCTCCTTACATAAGTGTGGCTGCAATGCCGGATGATGCTAGTGCCAGTGCGATGTGTTTTTTGGCACGTATTTCCGCCAGTATTATATTTATTAGAAACGTTTTACCGGTGCCTCCTGGTGCGTCCAAGTAAATAATTCCACCAGTGTTGTTGTTTATCCGGTTCATTATAACGTTGCAAACTTTTTTCGATTATCATTGAGGAGTGGTTTGTTGTGAGCAATGTATTCAAGTAGTTCATTGACGTTGTAGCTTTTTTCCTTTGTAATTTCGTAGTTTAGCACGCTGAAAGCATTTCTTTGTGGTGCTGGCATTCCAAGTTCTACTAAGGCCTGGTTATTTATTGCTAAACATTTAACTTCTAAGTGAATGAGTGTTTCATTGAAGATGTCATCATTGAATTCTATAGTCAGTTCTGGATTAGTTTGTCGGATTTGGTACAATATATCATCACTCATACTCCTTTTGAAAGAGTCCCATATCTGTTTTGGGTTTGATGGGTAACATGTTGTTAGAATTATGGCGAATAACTCTCGAATTTGTTCAGCTGAAGCTGTGAATGTGGCTTATTGTAGTGTTAATTCCCAGTGGTTATCGTTTACCAATAATCCTAAGCGTTGACATGCTTCTCTGTACGTCTGGCATAGGTAGCCGTCAATGGTTCTGAGATCTCTGAAACTTGTTGGTCCCCGTATTTCGTGTAACAACATCCGGAGATAGAAACATTCGGAATTGTTTGGATGTACAGTGTATACTCGACCTATTGCGTTAGTTTTCATGATTTCTGGATGACCCTCCTCTGGCATTCTTTGTTTTCGTCGTTGAAAATTTTCTCTTGTTTTGTCCCACGTATAATAAATAGGGACGTCGACATACAGTTATGTCATTGCGAATGGATCCGTTTGGCACAGTTGGAAAAAAGCTGTTAATTAATTAAACACACTATTAAAAATACTCACATTTGATATTTCACAATAAAGCATGACAGACAACTTTTTTCTTCTTCGCTTCAAAATCGAGAATTAATTAAACACACTATTAAACATACTCACACGTGATACTTCAAAATAAAGGCTCACAGATAACTTCTTTCATTTTCGTTTCGAAATAGCTTGTTTCGCTGTTAAAATCGAACTAACTCTGGCGGGCGACACCGGGTTCTTATATATTCAGAGAGCTAGGCTCTATAGCATATTCGAGAAAGTTTGAGAATATTTTCTTTCTCACACCTTCTAGAATGTTCTCGGCATTATCGTCCGCCGTAACAATAGGTTCTGCAGCTGTAGCATACGTAGTAAAGGCGCGAAATTCAAAAACTTAAATTTTATAATGTTTTCAGAACTAATTTGAATAACTAAAATTATGCGCGCTTTAACTCCAAAATATAAGTTAGCTACTGCTGTATAAATACACAAAATTTTATAACTTTATTATAGTAACAAATGTAATTTAAGACTTTATTGAAATTGGAATTTTGAATTTAGCGCCATTACTACACATGCCGCAATTGCTCGCAGCGCCTTTCGAAATGAAACTCAAATAATCGTTGTTTTGAATGAAGTTCAAACACTCGACAACAGATTTCGCCACTACACTTAATTTCCAAGTTGAAAAGTTGGAAAAGCCCTTATATCTTTAAAAACACGCCCTTTAGGTTAAAACACACTACTTCAGACAAAACACGGATGTGGCTACATCTAGGCTAGTATATTTTAGTTACTTTCATAGTGTCATGTCCTATGGTATCTTGTTGTGGGGGAAAGCAGCGGATATTCAAACTATTTTTATTTTACAGAAAAGAGCTATTCGAGCAATTTAAATTTTTAAAACGAACAGACTCCTTAAGAGAGCTTTTTAAAGAAATTTACATACTAACTGTAGCTAGTCAATTTATTTTCGAAAATATAATGTATGTACGCAAGAACCTTACAACATTTACCAAACTTAGCGATAGCTGCAATGTTAACCTAAGAAATAATCACAGACTGTGTGCGCCCCGATTTAGACTCGCGAAGGTTAGCAATTCTTTCAAAGGTCAGTGCATTCTCTACTATAATAAGATACCTCTGGAGATTTTGAAATTGCCATTTGAGCAATTTAAAAAGCATGTTAAAGCGACTTTGTCGAAAAAGGGATATTACAATGTTCGAGATTACTTAAATGAAAGGACTGTATGGGGTTAATCTAGTTCAACAGAGACCTCGCTGTTAATAATTTTGTAATTCTTTATTATTGCCTGCTTATAAAAAAAAAACATAATTGTATTAGTTAAGCACAACCTATTTTTAAAAGAGATCTAAAAATCAATCTGTGGGAGTTTCTACGCCCTGCTTCTCCCACAGTGGTCCAATGTAGAGAAGAGGCAAAAAATTACGTTTGCTAAGTATATGTAACTATCTACAGTAATAAAGTACTTTGACTTTGAGTTTGAAACGGGAACTTTCTTGTTCGAGGGGGGATAAAGGGCTATCACACTCCTTTTTAAGTTTTATCGGCACGCACATTTTATCAACTTAGTTTTATTATATACATAGTCAGGTCATAAGTCCTGTCACATGTGCAATATGAAATAATTTAGACATGTTTATTATTTAAAACATTTATATAGCAAAATGAACTTAATAAAACATAGATTCTTATGGTAATTAAGTTTATTCAAAATGACCCACGCGATTTTGAATACAGGCCTTTATTCTGCGCGGCCAGTCGTCTATTGCAGCACGAACGAGGTCCATGTCAATATCGGCGGCTGCCTTAATCAAGGATGCCTTGAGTGACTCCAAATCAGGATGAGGCTTTGAGCAGGCCTTTTCCTCCAAGTGTTGCCATATCTTGTAATCTAACGGACTCAAATCTGGACTGGAGGAGGGCCAGTCTTCGTGCCGGATGAAGTCGATTTCACGCGCCGCCAGCCAGTCTTGTGTGCTTTTCGCTCTATGAGCTGGCGCAGAATCTTGTTGGAATACCCAGTGCCTGTTATTAAACATGGTATGAGAAACAGGTTCCACAAGGTTCTTGAGGACTGTATTTTGATACACAACTGCATTCGTTTTTACGCCTTTCTCACAAAAATGTACTTCAGTTAAGCCCCAATAAGAGACTCCCAACCAAACCATGAGCGAGGATGGAAAATGACCTCGTTGGACACGCGGAATACGGTTGCTCGCTTCTTCACTGCTGTGTGCATACACCTTATCATTTTGTTTGTTGTAGCTCTCTTCCACGGTGAAAATTTTTTCATCCGAAAAAAGAATTTCCCGATGCTTTTTTCCCGCGTACCGCTTCAACAAAGCGCGGCATCTCTTCAGTCTCAGGTCCATTAAACGAGCGTCCAAACGATGTCCTGTTTTTCTTCGATATGCCCTAAGCCCTAAGTCTTCATTTAACACCCTTTTCACCGTGGTCCTGCTTAACCCCATCTGAAGGGCCAACAGTTTCTGCTTACGTATGGGATTTCTTTGAATTCGGGCCTTCACAGCTTTTATCACTGCTGGAGTCCTAACAGAGCGAGGGCGACCACTTCTTGACCTGTCATCTACACTAGAGTCTTCATTGTATCGTTTTATGGTACGATAAATGAATCTTTTGGTTATATTCAAATTTTTCAGTAAGTCGAAAATCTGAATTGGCGCGTAACCGCAACGATGCAACGCAAATACTGCGATACGGTCTTCTTTAAGTGTCCACTCCATATTTAAAAATGTGGAAAATTCTAAAAAGTACACATTTTTATTTTCATGAAAAATTCGAAATTCGAATTCAATGAACTTTTTTGTGGCCAGCGTTCTAAATTCAAAAGTTTTTATTGTGTGACAGAACTTATGACCTGACTGTGTATAATGATAATATTTATCTATAAAAGTATGTGTATCGTTGTTTAGTGCTCAAGATACAGGGAATCCTAGTTTGGGGCTAGATCAATGTGCGTAAATGGTGTCCAAAGTATTATAATTATTATTTTTACTAACTTCGTACTGTTTTCTGGTACAATGGTACGAAGTTAGTAAATATAATAATTCTGCCTTACAACTACCGATGAATATAGCTGAACAACAATTCCCGGTATGTAAAATCTCAGGAAAATCTGGACGGGGTCAACTTCTAAAACAAGCTAAAATTATCTTTTGGGATGAATGCACCATGGCCCATAAAAAACACCAGAAGCCATGGCCAGAACATTACAATAATTGCGAAAAAACTCTGAAATAATGGGAGGAGCTCTACTCATACTCTCGGGATATTTTCGAAAAACACTTCCAGTTATTCCCAAGTCTCACCAGCAGACGAGATCAATGCATGCTTAAAAAAGTCACATCTCTGGCCACAAGTAAAAATACTGCAATTAACAAAAAACATGAGAGTTGAATTATTAAAGATGAAACAACAGCACATTTTGCTTAAATACTTTTACAAATAGACGAAGGTACATATCCTACTGACCAAACGACCGGCCTCATTTAACTCAATAGTGATTTATGCAACATAGCCACTACTGAAAACGAACTAAACGACAAAATTTATCCAAATATTATTCAGAACTATACCAACGTAGAGTGGAGTGGTGGTGGTCAAAGAGCAATTTTGGCCACTAAAAATAATATTGTCGACGATATCAATTTCAATATTCTAAAGAAAATACCTGGTGAAGAGAAAATATATAATCGATCGACACGATGGTATCCATTGAAGAAAGTGTCAACTTCCCTACTGAATTTCTAAACTCTTTACAAGTACCAGGAATGCCATTACACTGCCTTCGCCTGAAAATTGGATCTCCAATCATACTACTCAGAAATCTCAACTCCCCAAAACTATGTAAGGGAACGAGGATGATCGTAAAACAGCTATCGAATAATATCATTGAAGCTTAACCTATTTCTGGAAAGAACAAAGGATACACAGTATTTATACCTAGAATACCACTGATCTCATCTGAATTGCCAGTTCAATTTAAAAGATTGCAGTTTCCAATTAAATTAGCCTTTAGTTTTACAGTTAACAAAGCGCAAGGGCAAATTAAATATTACAGGTAAACTCTAGATAAATATATGGTCTAAATAGAGGGAGCACAATTTCTTACAACACCACATACAATTAACTGATATTAAATCCAACCTATTCACCCAATACCATCCCTTCCATTGCGTGGTGGTATGGAACTCTTCGTGCGCGGGTCCGACTCGTATTTGACCGTTTATTTTATTGCATGTAAATTTATTTATATTTATTTATTTATACATGAACGGAGAGCCGACAGCGTGAAATATTACTATATACTACAATTTAATTACAGAGTCAATTACAGGTTCTCACTTATAGAACTTAACTAGATTACAGAACAAACTTAGCCCAGTAAAATTACGCACACAAGTACCTACATTATAAGGATATGCTGCACGAGACATTTACCCGACAATTTTAATTAAAAAGAAAAAATATCAAAAAATTGTAAGAACCTACATGATTAAATACCTACATGAATAAATACCTACATGAATAAACTAAACCCGAACCTGCGCTATTTTAAGTATCACCCATATAAAATCGGATTAACTTATTTATAATTACTGATATGCTGTCATTAAATATGTCAAAGTCTGAATTAACTATAACTTTGTTAAGACTTGTGCCTGCCCTGCCCAGAAAACTGTTTTTCCTATATTTAGTAGTAGCCTTAAAATACGAATGGGACGAAAATGTCTAAGCCTCCTCCTGGGAATACTGAAAGAAATTTTACTATGTAAGTTAGGACAATCAACATTGCTTTTAATAATATTAAATAAGTATATTATGGGCTATAATTTGCACATATTTTGTAGCAGAGAAATTTGATAAATTTAGTTTGCAATCGCTTAATGATATCAACAATATATATTTGATATTGAGGATTCCAAATCTGAGATGCAGATTTAAGTTTGCTCCTCACGAAAGCACAACAAATAAAACAAGCTGAGCTTTATAAAGCCCAGTGACTTGGCAGCTTTACTGACTATAATATCAATATGTTCACTAAAAATAAGCTTGGAATCATGAATAACACCTAAATCTCTCATGCTCGCTACTCGGTGGAGATTGTTACCCTTTAATGTATATCTTGTAGGAATTACATTTTGATTACGATAAAATTTTATTGTAAAACATTTAGAGGGGTTTAAATCTAGTTTGTTTGTGATGCAATCTTATTCTTATTATATGTAAACAATCTGCCCTCCCTCAGTAAAAATAAGGTTATTTTATTTGCGGACGATGTATCGGTATTCTTATTTTAGTAATTAATAATTATTTCATTTAACAATTTAATAATAATTATAATTAAGTGATTGAATAATCAAATTAGATACTATGTGCGCATTTTACAACACCCACTTGGGTAAAATTACATTGAAACCCTAGCTTATTGTACTGCCCAACCTGTACTACTTCTTACATGTAATTTATGGTAAATAAACATTCTGATTCTGATTCTGATACAAATCAAGCAGAGTTTAGATATTAAGATATCGTGATTAATTCGGTCGAAGGCTTTACTATAATCTGTATAGATTACATCCACCTGGCAGCTACTATCCATTGACTGAGATATAAAATCATTAACTAAAGCGAGATTAGACACCTACGTTGAATGAACCCCCTGCTGATTGACATCTATGGTTTTTTTTAATACCGATGACATCTGCATGTGGACTATTCTCTCTAATACCTTAGCGACTATACACAACTTTGAGATCGTTCTATAATTAGTCACATCCGTTTTAGGACCTTTCTTTACTACAGAAGTAATAAAAGCCGATTTCCAGATTGCAGGAACCATACATTCGGCAAATGAGCGACGAAACAATAGCAAAATTGGCGTAGTTAATACTTTTCCACAGTTAATATAGTATAAGGCTGGCACCTGATCTTGACCAGCTGATTTAGAAGAATCAAGGCTCAACAAAAGTTTAGTAACTAAGGCATTATCAACTGAGATACTTGCTTAATCACTGTTTAAGTCCGTATATTCACGAAAATTACTGCTACTCGACGAGTTATGTGTGGTAGATATTTCAGGATCCAAAAAACTTATTTTAAAATAGTCCAAAAACGCATTATAAATATCAATCCCGGAGTTCATAGTGCCTACCCCATAACGCACACTACTAGGTATCCCAAAAGATTTAGAACGGGATTTTATAATTTTTGCTATCTACTGGAGTACGATTTTTCGTTCGGGATGGCTAGTCTTCTTGTATTATTAGACTATGACATACATAATAGGTCTCTACAAGTGTGTACGGAACCCTTGGAGCGCGTTCCGTCTCGCACTTGACCGTTTATTTTATATGATTTATATCTAATAAAGAAATTATGAAATAAAAACTTATGAATGTGGTACGCATTATACAGGGTGTAACAGAAAGGTGTAGTATATTTTGAGGTCGTTCTGGACGACATTCTCCAAAAAACTTATTAGACAAGACCAACTTTATTTTTCACTTCTCCATACAAGTCGGTCAGCCAGTCGGATCCAAAATCTACGAAAAAAACATGGTCGAGGCGAATGGAATAAAACAATATGATACAAGTGTGTAATGTTGGTGATTACCGCTGAGCCGTTAGGTAAGGGTCTTAAGAGAGCCGAGGACAATAATCATCAATACACACGTATATCATACGACGTTTTTCAACAAACTTGTGAAGAAAATATTACAAAAAAATATATTTTCTTCATAACTAGTACTTGTAGACATTTTAATTAATAAATAAATATAATTTCAACAATGAAAATGAGTTGTGATTTTTTTATTCGCAATGGCGGGATAACTTAATCAGTTTTCCTATGCGCGCGCTTCTAACAATGGCGATCGGCCATAGACTAAAAGAACGAGGCTTCTTTTTTGGCTTTACTTGAATAGCGTTTTAGCCACTTACAAAATGGGGAATGCAAAGTTTTCTTTATTACAGAGATAACAAAAGTTATATGTATTTGAGTGAATGTTTTATTATAATTATTATTATTTATTTATTTCAGGTCATTGAATATACCCATAGAAGTACAAATACAAAATTATGTAGAATTTAATATTACAATATCAAAATGGCGCAATAGCAAATTATTATTGTCAAAATTATAAATAAAAACAGGAATAAGAGTGAGATCAATATGATGCAAAAGCAATTATTAAAAATAATATTAAAAACGTACAAGTTGAAATTATCTATTTAAATACGAAGTTGCATGAAATGAGCAAGCAATAGGTACATTAATTTATTTGTACCATTGAACACGATCTTTTTTGTATCGAAACTTTTTTTAGAACAATGCAACTCAACCAATAAAATTAATAGAAAACCTATATCTCACTTGTGAATAATAGCAATGAAAAGTCACAGTTTGATAACAGGTGGCATTATGTGCCTAGTTGCGGTGAAATTAAAGCCATTTTATGAGCAAGTGGGTTGAAAATCTTAATGTTTGTACTAAACTTTTCCAGAAATGTACAATTTTCATACCCTCTACACAATTCCGGCAAGATTCCATAATGAACCCAACTAGGTACTTGAAGCATGACAGAGCAGGCGAGCCTATATTTCAATATCCTTGCGTTTCTTTTACTTATCTTTTGGCACTGAATTACCTTACAAAGGTTGATTAAAATTAAGGTTGCTTTAATAAAATTATCTATCTCGTTAAATTACCTTCTGATCTAATCCTGAGTCGTCAATTTGTCTTAACCAGGCGAGCGAGCCAGCTCAAGACAGCCGCTTGGAAGTTTAGTTGGAGACAGCTCCCAGGTGCAATGTCGGTAACTATTGTAAGGAACGAGAATTTATCGTCTGCACTTGCTATACATCTTCGTTATGCCGTCCAAAAGAAAACTATGTAAGGCCGAATATTGAAAAAGAAAAATAATAAAACTGGAAATCAGAATACAATATATCTAAAATATTGACAGCCATTAGTCGTTCTATATCCTGAGGATCATTTAGTGAAACTGTTTACATTTTTTTTTCATTTACATACAGGCACAGACATTGTTTCTGGCCCCACACTAGGATACCTTGTGTCGTGGGATCCAGAAACAGCGAAATCACAGACATATAAACATCCAAGACCTGAGAATTTTATTTTCTTCAAGCCCAGCCGGGAATCGAACCCGGGACCTCTCCCATGATAGGTAGAGCCACAAACGCAACGCTACAGAGTTAAGACACAACTACAGACATAAACTCGATGGATAACATTAAAATTCATGTTAAATTAAATAACAATAGTGTATTTAATTAACACGCTCAGCGCCCGTGAATATCCCTTTCATTTCTGAAAAAAAAAGTCATTTAAAAGTCGCCCCCCCTCCCAAATTATTCCCTCCTTTTTCCGATGTGTATTATATTTGATACAGGTGGCCCAGGAAAAAGTTTTACCCAAAAACCTTTTCATCAAAAAAGATATTTTTTTTCAGATTCGGGAAATGAAGAAGAAATTTAGAAGACAATTTAGAACGACAATTTTTATTTGATTTTTGTACAGTTTTCCTTTTATAACAATAGTACAGCAGATGCTAAACTTCAACTTCCGGGACCCACATTTCTCATAGAAAAAGGCGTGAAATAAGGCGACCCCTTTTCTCCAAAACTATTCACCTGCACCCTAGAAGAAGTCTTAGTTGACCGAACATCAAATCAAAAGTCCAAGCTCAAGGTTTGCAGCGATAGAGCGCAGCATCTTGGGTGTGAAACGACCAAATCGCATTAGAAACACCGTACAGCCCTCTAAAACTGGCATAGTCGATGCGGGCATGCAGATCGCCAAACTAAAATGGAATTGGGCCGATCATGTGTCTCGAATGCACCAGACAGATGGGCAAAGATAGCCACTGAATGGGTGCCTACAGATGGACACCGGCGTAGATGACGGGACGATCTGTACAAGTTCCAACCAGGGGTCGATCAGAGATGTGTGAGCTCGAATCGGGGAGGCCTTTGCCCAGCAGTGTGATACTGCTATAGGCTAACTAAAACAGTTTTCCTAAATTGTCTTCAAAGTCAAAACTGCTTCAAAAATACTCACTAAGAGATAACCTAAGATTTCTGTTATGTTTCAGATTTCAGTGTTTTTCTCAATAAAAAAGTGTAAATCTTTTTTTTTCAACCTTTTCAAATGCATTTTACCTTAACTAAAATACTATTTGCCTTTGCCTTATCCCAATCCCAAAACCACTAGGAAAATCATCTAGGCCAGTTTTTTTTTCTAAAGGACTGTGTGTCTAAAATGATACACAAGTGTTGAGACAGTGTGTGCAATAATAATAAACATGGCGCTGAACGTGAGTACCTAATGCAAGGAAACATGGAATACAACGTTTTGCTTTTGACCTGAGGCAAAGTGCAGTAAGATTTGTTGTGTCAATTGCTGCATTTAGTCTGTGTTTTAGTTGCAAATTGGTCTAAGTGGAGGTTTGGCAACTACATTTAGCAAGAGTTTTTAGGAATCCATGGTCTGAGTTTACTGTTAACATTTTGCTTTCATGATATGTCATGTATATATTATATCATGATATGTATATATTATATAGGTACATCGTTTTTACATCTCATCGCCTTAGTTTTTTATTTTTTTGGTATTTACTGTTTTTGCCCTATAAAGTATATTGAGTATTAAGTATTTCGTCTCTATTACCAAGAACAAATAATACCTTGGACATAATAATACCTTGGACATCATTTTACACACATTGATCTAGCCCCAAACTAGGATTCCCTGTATCTTGGGTACTAGACAACGGTACACATACTTATATAGATACATATTATACTTAGATAGATAAACAACCATGGCTAGGGTACAAACATTCGTTCTCATCAAACAAATATTTGCCCCCACCGGGACTCGAACCCGGAACCCCTGGTTTCGTAGGCAGCGTCACTGCCGGCTCGGCCATTCGGGTCGTCAATAGTTTCATTCTTGTAAATTCAGGTGTGTTGTAGTATAGCTAGAGTTAAATCCTTACCGCATTAAAAAGTTTTTATTAGTCGTATATTAGTCAACACGCTTGCTTCCCACACAGGAGATGCAGGTTCAAATCCTTACCATGTACCAATAAGATAATTAACTTATCTTAAGTACATTATCCCGACTGCTATCGCTACGTGGTTGTGGTCGTAAAACCCCTCCACCGACCCGCACTACAGTGTGTCACTATGGCTTAATCTTACTTGTATCCGGGTAAAGGCCTATGCCCCTCGGTGCGGACATCAATGGGCTACATTTATTTATTTTATTAGTCAAACAAACTACCAAATTCATACCTCACTAAGCCGTCAAGCCAGCTGTTATTGCAATCAGCTTCCTATTCTCAATCTCGATCTTGTGAAACTAATCGTTTGCTTAGCATAATCTATATGCAATAGAGCTGTTAGTTTATGCAATGTTTGATCGCCACATGAGAAATGTTGTTCTAAGGATCTTAGGGAGTGTAGGTACTTGTACTAGTGGCTATGTGAACTGTAGACCTCGCGAGCGACTCTGGAAATTTGCGGTTAAATAACCCGACTGCATCTTCTTTCAATACCACAGACATACTTATGAATGCACCTGTATGCTCAGCATGCCATGCTCTAAAAAGGGATGTAAAATTGAAAGTTTCTGTGTCTGTCGAACCCGAGATGCCTCGACACTAGCATGGCGACCGCGACCGAGATGGATAAGACCAAACCTCGTCTGCAACAGGTAGCATGGCGGCATTGCTGAGATGATTTCGGCTGAGTTAGACACTAATTTTGAAATGAGCAAATTTTAGCAAATTTATTAAGTTAACTAGACAAAATTTTAGATTGTTGAAAAATAGCCAGAAGCGGCAATCAAATAGAATTAAGAGTTTAACCTTAATCACAAAGTGTGAGGGCCTTCAGAAAGAAATTGAGCACTTGACAGCAGACTACCAGCATGCTCAAGCACAAGTCAGGGAGCTGACAATCAAACCTGAGGCTTCAGATTACATGTACAGACATAGTGAGGGTTATATTGATCAACTGCAGAGACAACTCGCAGACACTATCAGCAGACATGAAGTGAGTCAAAGAGCTGGTACATCACGTGCACCCTGCTCCACACCCGCCGTTCCCGAGGCTGACGACGACGTGCAGTCAGCGGGGTCACCCCCGGTGCCACGCCGCTCGCTGTCGCGCGTGTTCCGCTGCCTGCTGAGGCGTGTGTCATGCTGTACGCTGCGGCGATTGCCGCGCCATCCACCGCCACGTGCATCGCAACGCACTCCAACATGTGTGATCCGCCGATCATCTCCACTCGTGTACCGCCAACTACCGACATAAATGCTCAGAGAAAAACTGTATTGTTCTCCGACAAAATAGGAGCAGGGCTTGGACCTCTACTACATTACCGGGTTAATAAAAAAGAAGCGAACATTTGCTGTCCAAAAAGTTCATTTGTAGATCTTGTAAATATATTTAGTCGTGGTATCTATGATGAGTACAGCACTATTGGTATTATGGTGGGAAATCATTCAAACATTAGTCGGAACGATTTGAATAAAAGTGTTGAAACACTTTTAGACTTACTTAGTAGGATGAAATGCAACTTTATACTATGCAATTTCCCATACGCCTGTAATTTGACAGAATAACAAAACAAATCTGTGCATAGAATGAATCTTAATTTATTTAATTTAACGTGTCATCACAGCGATTCTATTTTATATTTCGACATTAATATTTTTTTTCATAACTTTACTCTGACTCAGGATACGTTGTACCTATCTTATAAATATAGAAAATTAGTAGCTACAATGTTGTCATATAATATATGCGATGCAGATGTAGTTGGTTTAACCAAGTTCAACTTGACATCAGCTGTTTTTGTTGAACAGACTAATCAGAAACCTGCTTATGTTAAGGGTAAGATGACAGGCACCCCTATTGGGAATTCACCGGTTACTAATATTTTGCACGCAACATTGGAATCTGTTCCAAGTTATTTAAATTAGTTCATAAGACTCTATATTTCTAGCATACAAGAGTCACTAAATATATCAAAGAGTAGGTCCCACTTAAATATTGCCGATCAAAACATCCAGGGGCTTTCTGGCAAAGAACTTGTATTAGAATTATTTCAAAAAAATTCTGACATCGATGTAATTTGTGTTACAGAACACTAGTTAACGGAAAATATGATGTCTTTTAACATAAATAATAAAAAATTATCAGTTGTTATGATAGATCGAATGCTGATACTTAATCTTAGTAAAAATAATATTAAGATGTATTGACGGAAAGATATTCTTGCAGTTGCTGTTGAAAGACAAATAGAGGTATCCTGTATGGAGTTAGATAGCCATATTATTATTTGTATCTACAGGCTTCCGAGGGAAGAAAAAGGTCATGGCAATTTCGAAATATTTGAGAAAATTATGGAGGAAGCTCTCACTAAACCATGTAATAACAGAAAAAAGTTAATTAATTGTGGCGATCTTAATGTAGATTTGCTTGTAGGAACAACAATAAAACAACTATTAATATTTTTATTCAAATCATTTAATTTATGTCATATATTTCTAGAGCCGACTAGAATTACACTTACCAGCCAAACTTGCTTAGATAACTTTTTTATGACTGTGCATTCACAAGTAAATATGTAATTAACTGATTACCTTCTGATCACAGCGGTCAAACAGTTTCATTCTCAATTGCTAGTAAGTGTAAGACTGGTCCATCATTTTATAGGCCTATTACATCCCATAGACTAAAGACGTATACGAAAAACTTAGAAATAAATTTGATAGTAACGGATTTAAATGAACAGAACTTAAACAAAATCTACTCAGACTTCTTGAACATTATTCAATAAAGTTTTTAAATTAAAGAAAGTCAGTGACTACAATGGTAAATCTAAATTCAATGATTGGGTACTTTGGTATTCGTAAAAGTAGAAGTAACTTGAATGACCTTTATGGACAAAAAACCTATAACTTTGTTAGAAAATTTCATGACTTTGTTAAAAAATATTCCAAAACTTTAAGTTGGTTTTTGGAACTGCAAAACATTACACATTTATAGAAAAATACTAAATTCAAAATAGAATGAAAACAGTTTGGCAAAAATTAAACCGTGAAACTGGCAGAGTTATACCAAGGGACAGTGATTTCTGCCTAAAGATAGGTGATGATGTTGTTAAATCCAACGCTGAGGTTACTCGAGCTTTTGAAACATTCTTTACCAATGTACCTTACTCACAACAGAGCTTCTTAATTCATCTACATATGAAGCAGAGACTTTTACTTTGAAAAACAACACTAGCATCAGCATTTTATATTTAAAATGTCATCATGTATATCCCAAGCACATTGTCAAAACATTTAGATTTCTTAACTTACAAAATACTGAAGACCTATGGGGTATATCATTCAAAGTTCAGTTAGCTATTCTAGTTATAGCCCCCACACTTAGCTTATAAAAATAAAAAAATGTGTTGACGATGGAGCTTTCCCAGACCTCATGAAATACAGTAAACTAATACCTCTGTTCAAGTTGGGAGACAAGGATGATCATTGAAATTTCAGACCAATATCTGTTTTTCCAGCGCTTGGTAAAATAATTGAAAAGATTATACTCAATGATATGCTCTCACACTAGGAGTGGGCTTTATTTAAGTAATTATTTATCAAAACAGCTCTTGTATAGGCAACGAATAACACGGTACTATTATTTTGGATAAATGCTTATTCTCACTAGCATGTTTTGCATAGGTAATTTTCATATAATGAAGCGCTATTTAACAACGAAGTTATAGTTATAGTTTATCGTGGGCTACTTTTCCGCAACTCGACGTCTTAAATTTGCGCCTATTTTGCGTGACGTGGTTTGGGGGCACTACTCCTGCCAACCCTGCTCCTGTAGGAAGCCTAGCAGACCCTTAATATTGCCGACGACTTCCTGGAGCGACCTTGGCGTCCCAAGGTGTGGACGTGGGTGGCTGTCTCCTCGACCTCCAGGCTCTGTACAGGGGGCTGTCCGTGTCACCTAGAGTGTGTAAGTGTTTATTTAGCAAAGCGTGTCCGTTTATCGCTCCGGTTACCAAGTGAAGCTGTGGCCTCTTGAGCTTCTGAAGCTTATTCGACAATCCGGGTCTGATCATCGGGAGGGCCTGTCTGGCTTGCTTGCAGGTATCCAAGGTTTACCAATAACGTTGGTGAGTTACCTTTGGGTGTTATCGTAGGGTTTTCCTCAACCAGCTGAATGGCGATGGTGTTATGGGTTCTGGTCCCTCCACCGTCTGTTCCGAACCCAACCTTGCTAGTACGGCGGCTGCGTCGTTGCCGCGCGAGCCACTGTGTCCCTTTATCTATTGCAGGGTAACAATACTGTGGTTACATACCTCTGACAGGGCATGGTGACACTCGTATATAAGCCCAGAACTTATGGTGTTGCTTTGTAGGGCTTTCAGAACTGCTTTGCTGTCGGATAGTATGCGGATAGGGAAATCCTTTACCTCTCTTTCTGCAAAAGCTGCAGTAGCCATTATGATGCCCATGCACTAGGCTTGGAAGAAGGTGTTGTGGGCACCTAATGATGTTGATTTTCTCATGTTTAGATCTTCCGAGAATGCCCCGGCGCCTGTACCTGAGTTTGTTTTAGAACCGTCTATTAAAATCCTTAGTTCTTTTTGATTGAGGCCCTCCCAAGGGTCTTCATGCAGTTGTATATCATACCTTTTGTCGAAGACATATTGCTTGGGTATGCTGTCAGTCGCCCCTTCTAATAGCGGCTCCTTACCTAAGTACTCATCGAGTATTTCAGTGTGGGGTACCCTAGTATGTCTCCATAGGTTAAGTTTTTTAAGACGCACCGCAGTTGCAGCCGCCTCTTGCTTGATGAAGAGGTGAAGCGGCGGCAGATCCAGTATGACTTCCAAGGCCGCTGTGGTTGTGGTCCTCATGCATCCCGTTGCTGCCATACAAGCCAGCCTCTGAAGTATTTGTAGTTTAGCTTCGACAGTGGATAGTTTGGTTCGTGGCCACCAAACTATCGCGCCGTAGCTTATTATCGGTCTGATGACAGCTGAGTATAGCCAAATGGTAGTTTTCGGGGTTAGCCCCCAGTTTTTACCTACCATTCTTCGGCACTGCCAAAATGTGACAGTCGCTTTGTCAATCTTGTTATTCAGATGTTTGCTCCAAATCAGCTTGCTAGATAGCAACCTACCTATAGGTACCTAGGTGTAATACTAGATAGTATTACACCTAGGTACTTTACCTCAGCAGCAAATTGTAGCTCTATACCAAACAACCTGGGTGGGCTTTAGTTGCCCAGATTGCGTCTGTTGGTGAACATTACCATTCCCGTCTTATTTGGGTTGACTGATAGTTCGTTTGTTGTGCACCAGCATTTCACGATTCGCAGTGTTGCTTGGGAGACATCACATACAGTTCTTGTGACGATTCCACTTGTTAGTATCACTATATCATCGGCATATCCTTCCGTAAAATAGTGTTGTGTGTTCAGTTTTACGACGAGGTTATACAATTTTACGGGTTACACGACGGTTTTGCTACTCGGTCGGTTATGCTAGTTAAGTACGTTTGAAAACGAGTCAGCGACCATCGTCCGTCTCTTTTTGATTCATCTCAATCATCTAATTGTCCTAATTCACGCGGAAGTTAAAAAGTGCAACGTTATATGTATTCTATATATATTATATATATATATATATATATATATATATATATATATATATTCTTGCGCAACGTTGGTATCATACCAACGTTGCGCAAGAAATTAGCTGTTGTGTCGTTTACGACATCTTGCAAAATCGAATTTAAGTCCCACCAACTACTACCACTAAAGTCCGATAGCCGACGCTTTATCTGCCAGCATTCGATGATTGGGTGAAAGAGGAGGCGCTAGCTACCGTGAAAGCCAAGACCTTGACCCGTATTACCTGAAACGCTGGTAAAACCAAGTGTATTCAATTTTACCCTTCAAATGTCAGGCAAGTTGAGACCAGTTTAGTGTTAGACAGCAACACGTTAAAATAAGTAAATGATACGAAGTTTCTTGTAATAACCATTGATAGCAAATTGCAGTGGGGACCCCACATAGATAAATTAACTGGAAAATTAAGTTCTGCGGCTTACTCTGTTAGGATTTTTGGACAAAACACGGATGTGGCTACATCTAGGCTAGTATATTTTAATTAGTTTCATAGAGACATGTCCTATGGTATCTTGTTGTGGGGATATTCGATATAACAGCGGATACAACAATTTTTATTTTACAGAAAAGAGCTATCTGAAGAATTTATAATTTAAAACGAACAGACTCCTTAAGAGAGCTTTTTAAAGAAATTGATATACTAACTGTAGCTAGTCAATTTATTATCGAAAATATAATGTATGTACACAAGAACCTTAAATTTTTTTCCAAACTTAGTAGTAGTATTAGATAGTTGTAATGTTTACCTAAGAAATAATCACAGACTAGTTGCTAGGTTTAGACTCGCGAAGGTTAGCAATTCTTTCAAGGGTCAGTGTATTCTCTACTACAATAAGATACCCCCGGAAATTTTGAAATTGCCATTTGGGCAATTTTATAAAATCATGTTAAAGCGGCTCTGTCGAAAAAGGGATGTTACAATGTTTAAAATTACTTAAATGACGGGACTGTATGGGGTTAACCTAGCTCAACACAGACCTTGCTGTTCATAATTTTGTAATTATTTATTCCTGGTGATTAATCATAATAATTAATATGGTAATATTTGTATTAGTTAAGCACAACCAATTTTTAAAAGAGATCTAATAATCAATCTGTGGGAGTTTCCACGTCTTCTCCCACAGTGGTCCAATGTAGAGAAGAGGCAACAAATGACGTTTGCTAAGTATATGTAAATATCCACAGTAATAAAGAACTTTGACTTTGACTTTGACATATGCGACCGAGACATGTCTGGTACCCGTGGAGGTGCAAGGCAACAAGGCTCGAGAGCATAGATTCGACAAACTTTGTTATGTTTCTGGTGTTCTTGTTGTCATCGGTGTACAATTTGACATTTTTAATTTTAGTTTGTTGATATAAGTATACTTATACCTATGGCCTGTTCCAATAAAACCCTAAAATTAATTTATTGGTCATCTGCCGAAAAAAAAAAAACTGACACTTTGACATTTGACACATGGCGCGTCCACACTGGACAAGCGGTGACTAGAAGCCGCGGCGAGCGCGACTGACTTTAGTGTATGGTTTACAAGAGTAAATTAGGTGGTGTATTTATCCTTGGAGTCATTGTAGTAGATCCATACCTACTAGCTAAAGCGAAGCAGTGATGAATAAAAGCACGTTCTTTGGTCGTACATAATATATAAGCCGAAGCACAGTGAAGGGACAGTTCTTAGCACACCCGATACAGTCAATTTTGTGGAGCACTAGTGAGGATGTAGATAGATATAGGTAAAGAACAGTCTTTAGCTGTAAGAAAGAAATATAGATTCTGGTTTACGAGAATGGCGTGCACCATTGCACATATATCAAGACTAAAAATATGAAGATAGCGCGCTGCTTATGCGTATACGCTACATATTCTCGCTGAGTGCAGTGAGCACTGTCCTTTGATTTGTAATCTAAATGCAAGTAAATTGCAATTTTATATAAAACATAAATAAAAATAGCCAATACAAGTGTAAATAAATATATTTTATTTATAATAACAATATCTATGTCAATACGTAAAAATCAATCGATACCATTTGAGTTTCGAGAAAAAAATGTGTACTACGTCGTTGTTTTAATAAATATTTTCTTGGATATTTGGAGTTGTCTATTATCTTTGGAATAGATATAGTTTTTAGTGATACGAGTCTTTTATTAACGGTTAAAAATATACTACTGAGTCCAATTATATATTTTACAATGGTATCACTGCTGCATTTTTTTCGACAGCTAAAAAAAAACTGGCGTATCGGACTTTGCACATTTAGGGTTCCGTAATAAATGTAGAATATAAACCAAAAAAATAAATTAGGAAGGTTCTCACTTCACACACACCTGACACACCTAGCCAAAATGTCACTTTTATTCTTCACCAGCAAATAATTACTTTGTTTTTTATAGTGTTTGTATGAATGACAAAGTTATATTTGCGGGTTAATTTTATTTGTTCTAACCAATTTTCGTTGAGAGTATTTATTGAAATACACAACATAATTTTTTAGATATTTCACTCCCTTACATTAAAAGTCTAACTTTTAATATAAGGGAGGGGGGGGGGGAAAAAATTTTCCACTTTGGAAGGATCTGTCTCTTGAACTATTTATTTACTGAGGAAAAATAAGTTTCAGTTACCTCAACGTCATTTTTATGGAGCTATCTTGGCGAATGTACAAATCTAAGTTTTGGAGTCAGAGAGACCCAAGGAGTTCCTTTCCTTCAAACTTCGTGTGCCGGCGGACCTCAAGACGATGTTCCTGGCCAAAGATTACTGGCCGGAGGGCGTCGTTTACCGACGCTACAGGGAAGCGAGAATGAAGAAGAAAATCCCTAGCTAGGTTAGATTATATTTAGTGTGTTTTTATATTACATTATGCATCTCTCGTTGTAAGGTATTTATAGATATGGGTTTTTTGTAAGCATGAAATATTATTATTATCTATAAACACACCGCACTTATAGGTTTGATAAAAAAAAATGGTTTCAGTTCCATGTATGGGGGAACACCTTTTTTTTTTTTTTGTATAAAAATCGTAAGTCGTTTCACAGAATACATCTTTATATCAAGTTTCAACTGTGTAGTCCTGATAGTTTCGGAATAAAGTTGCTGTGACATGCGGAATGAACAGACGGACAGAGAGACACAGACTTGACGAAACTATAAGGGTTCCTTGTTACTCTACGGAACCCTAAAAATGGATTTTCATCAATACGGATAACTATGTCACAGCTCTGTGTGACATAGGTGTCTGTCATTTTACATGCAACATTCATTTATGTATCTGCTCTATAGGGCTTATCTGTTCAATAGGGATTTATTGGGACAGGGCGTTATTGCACAGATTTTTTTTTCACTTAGGTAGTTGATAATATTCGGACTCTTGTGTTGAGCTTGTAATTAATTTTAAACAAGATCCTTTGTAAATAGAACTTGTGTGCGTTATTATGCCAAGAGGGTGCCGCAATCATCTAAGCTTCGGTAAACCGGTAATCAAATTAACAGTGTTGGCAGACAAAAATAGAACACTTTTATTCAAAAAGGCAATTACTATTTGGTAGACTACATCGCATTCTATTGACTATCTCGTACCAAAGTCTCTCATTCAACGTCGGCAGAGAGTCAAAACGTGCATGCTAAGCGAACTGGTTTGGCACATAGAGTAAGAAAGTAGCCGCACCAATAACTTTGTAACCACATATCTCCTCCATTGTGTTTCCAGTTGAGAAATGCGACCTGGAAAGGAGAATAGCATAGTGACAAACTAGCTGCTAGATGCATT
The DNA here is from genome assembly GCA_949825045.1 of Argyresthia goedartella. Lineage (NCBI taxonomy): Eukaryota > Metazoa > Arthropoda > Insecta > Lepidoptera > Argyresthiidae > Argyresthia > Argyresthia goedartella. Next base: position 22,989,679 of record OX463807.1, read on the forward strand.
CTCTTTACGTAAAGTCCTTGGAAGATAGTATTGCCTCGAAACCTTATAAATTTAAAAAATAAACGTTGCGGGCAAAGTTCATACCCTGCCACAATGAGCAACGGCTCCGCAATCGCAACAAGGGGTAATGACGTCTGCGAGATCTTTGCATCCTTTTTTGTATCCGTATAATGCTAACAACCAAGACACAGATCACCTAAACAATGAAAAATAACTAGATAATGACATTTTTCATTTATGGAAATAGACCATGAATCGATATTCTCCAAACATAAAAAATTTGATCCTTATAAGGGACCAGGACCGGATGGTATCCCCCCTCTAAGGATAAAAGCATGTACAGCAAAACTGGAGGAACCATTGCACCTTATTTTCGATCACTCACTAAAGTCTGGACATGGAAAATAGCAAGAGTGGTGCCAGTATTTAAGGGTTGGGAGCTTACCATAGTTATTTACCGTTCAATATTCCTACTAAGTGCGTTCGCAAAGATTTTTGAGTCGCTAATCTGTTCCCACATCCAAAGACACTGCAAGCAGGTCACAACGGTTCATCAGCACGGTTTTCTAGAATCAAGATCTACTTGTACCAATCTGGTCAGTTTTGAGGATACTATTGTAGACGCTTTTGATAAAAACAAGCAGGTAGACGTCTTATACACAGATTTTTGTAAAGTCCTTATACATAAATTACTACTATTCGGCTTTAGGGAAGCCATGCTCAAATGGCAAGAATCCTACCTGAAAGTTCGAAAATTCTGCGATGTTGTAAATGGTTACTCATCAGGCTTCAGCGAGATAAAATCCGGTGTCCCACAGGGATCGCATCTTGACCTCCCGAATTGCTTTTTGAACACAACTCCATTCATGTATGCGGATGACCTTCAAATTTCAAGAGTCATACACACTCAACACGATTCAGAGCCTCTGCAAGAGGATCTCAATCGTCTCTTCATAGACTTAGCTTTCCTACACAAAATACTTAATAGGAAAACTGACTGACCTCCTCTTTCATCAACATTTAATATTTAGGGTACCCCGTGTAACCACAACGCCACTTTGCCCCCCTCTCCGCAGAACTGTCCTCGGCGCTAATTCAGCAATTCCCCGCCTATATGTATTCAATTCCATGAACCATTTTAGTGACTTGATTGATGTCTTCCATGATTTAATTGCCAAAATCAAATAGGTGCTACTTTAGTGTCCTCCTAGCTCTGAAAAACTTATATTATTTAATTTTTATTGTCAACTTTTATTTTGTTTTTTATGACATGTGATAGTTTCTCGGAGCTATATGTTTAACCGTCCAACCCTAAGCAAAGATTACTTTATTTTTACTTAGACTCTAAATTATGTTTTTTACGAATGTGGTGTTTACTTGTAAGTAGTTTCTGAACATAGTTTTATCTAGTTATATTTCCGATTGTCATTTTTAGTGCATAAATTGTTAGTAAACTAAATAAATAAAGTAAGATAAAAACAGCCGGAAGTCTGGACAGAAATCCGGTCGGACAGACATCCGAAAGAATTTTGCCCATAGCCCATAGCTGAATCGGAGACGCTTTGGTCGCTCGGTCATTAACAAAGAATCAGCCACCACGGCTTTTCCTTTTCCCGTACGGCGTAGTAGACGCAAAGCTGTGCCCACGTTAAATTATTCCATACCCAAGAAACAAGGAGAAGAAGACTTAATTTTGCGTGACAAGAGGCTTGGCATTGGGTCTCTTTGGGCTTAGCTGTGTGGATACGGAGGTTTACTTACGAAAATATTGTCTCACGAAATATGAATCCCACCAAAAACAAGATGTTGCCAAGACGAGACTATATGGGTCGTTCTGTCAAAAAGTTATCAGATCTCATGTAGAGCCAAGTTTCGGGCTTTTAGAACTCTACACGCCCTAACTCTACAAGCCCTTACTTTACAAACTCTACACCTTAGTCAAAATATGTGGCTTTGCCGTTTCCCTACCGGCGTTACGGGAAAAATTAATTCACTGCTCATTACTTTTCTGTTATACAATAGTTTTTCTTTTTGTAAGTTGTCTTTCATATTTGGGGTGTATTTCTTGAAAATTAGAGTTGCCTTTTTCCTAGCCCACTCTTTATTTTTGCCTTTTTCCGATTCGTTATATATGTTTGTGGAATCGGGAATCAGCATAGTCATTTCTGTTTAAGACTTGACTCTTCGATTGCGGTTAAAGTTGACATTTAGCCACCTAATCATCGTCTAGGGATCAGTGGCATACAAAAGGATATCCAACAATGTATCATTGGACTCTAATGCACTCATGATTTGACAACATTCTTAGCCCGATGTTCGGGTACAAGGTTTTGCGCGCGCTTAATTCCACCCCCTAATTTAAAGCGTGGGGGTAATTTTCTAAAAATACTGAAATAGGTGTTTTATCATTTTTAACAAGGAATGCTTCATCAATTTGCAGACCTCTAGCATTAACATTTACGGAAGCCTCGTACAAACTTACATCCCCTAGTTTAAGGGGACGGGGTTAAATTCCAAGTTTTTCTTTTGTTGTTTGTGTACCGTTTAACGAAGTACAAAGTGTAGTAATATTAATCGTATAATTATGCACTAATATTCTGAAACCTGACGAGAGCCCTATCCCCTACTTTAAGGGGTTGAGGTTCTATACTCTTTAGTTAGAGCTTTGACTGAGCTTTGACTGGAGATATGACGGTTTCCTTACAAAAATTTTGTTTCAGAAAATGAGAATAAAAAATCAAATAATGTAGTTCCACATTTGTAAATAAGATACTTGGTGTTGTGGGAGCCAGAAACAGCTACGTCACATATCTGTGGTCACAAACATTTACATGTTTGTATAAACATTTACATCTAAGACCTGGGGGTATTTTTTACTCGGGATTTGAACCCAGCACGTCTCGCTTTAGAAGCACAGCTCGACACCTCTGAGGTCGCCAATCTCTAGTAAGCAAGTACAAAAGTATTTATTGGTATACGCCGGTGATGAGATATGTTTTTTTTCTGTATCTACATGCTTGGATGCGCAATGAAGTGAAAAAGTTATATTTTTTTCTGTAGTTAGCAACTGTTCGATTCCAAATCGATATTCGATCGATGGTTTCGGAACGGCCATTTTGAATTTGACGTTGCTGCCAACCTAGCAGTTTTTGACAACTGACAGACGAAAGCCCTCGCAATTAACGCGTATTGATTAGGGTATTGAAATTAAATCGCAAGCCATCTGGAATGTATTCGGGTTCCCCTCAGGATTGTCTATATAGCTGAGTGTGTTGTGGTTCCCCGAACCAGATAAAGTTCGCATTTACGTGGCCGATTGGTTTTTCCCACGTAACATAACCTGTGTTGGAACACTGTGCTCGTCGAAGCTGGCCTGCCAGTCATACCTGGTTGGCTGAAGAACCTGTCTACCAAGAAGAGCCTAGGGTGCACCCGGGCCTTGCAGAGAGACAGGAGGTTGACGGGACCGAAGCACAGACCAGGTTAGATCGACTCCATAAGTATTAGCTCGGTGAATCGCCGACGTTCACACTTCTTGGCATCTGATCGCTACGCTACCTCGTAGCTGATGGGCCCCTACGAGGTCATTAGGTGCCGAGAAGCCTGAACAGCAACTATCTACATCATTTTCACAGACCCATAAATGAAAGCCATGTCGAATCAATGCCATCTGTCACAGCTTTCAGAAATAGTAATTTTTTTAATAAGCTGTCAAAAACCTCCTTATTTATTCATTTTATGTCAGTACTCACTCAGTCAAGGTAGAAAACCTACTAGCATTGAATAATTAATAAAACCATGTTTGTGCTCGCCTGGCACTAGTATAAAGCAAGTGAGTACGCTCCTTTAAAACAAGTTTATCGGGATTTCGGGATATGTTTGCTCAGGCTACAATATAATGTAGGTGATGTGGGTAAATCAACATCTACGTGACAAGGTTGAATGATCGTTATATTGGTTATATTAAAATCATTATCCGACTTAATTTCTACATGAACCGTATGCCTGTACGTATATCTAAATATATTTTTTAAATACTGGGTATAGTACTAGTAAATACAAGTTACCGTAACTAAACCCAAAAGGAAGTAAAAAATCATCTCATAAAGTCCTGAGAATTGCGATTGTGTGCGTGCATAGGGCCGGCCAATGTAATCGCAGTTATACAAAATTTTCAGAAAAATATTGCTATGCACTTGTTTTACGACCTTCAAGCTGTAATCCTCACCGTTGAAACCATCATGAAAATAAAATTTGACACTGCCAAAAAAAAGTCCAGAAATAGTCCTAAATAGTCCAGAAAGAAAGAAAAATAGTCCTCTTATAGTTCCGAAGTTATAGCTATAGGTTGGTGAGGATTACAGCTTGACGTCAAGCTGTAATCCTCATCTCTCGGTCAAGAAAACGGAAGGGCCTATCGACTTGATTTGGGTTTCAAAAATTAGTCCAGAAATAGTCCACACGGCATGCCAAGTTTCAGAAATAGTCCTTCAACGATTCCAGTGTTATTAAGACATCTTGGTGAGGATTACAGCTTGAACATTTGATATCATCAAATATCTTCGGAACGCCTACGACTTTCAGTTTGAAATTTGAGCCAAAAAATAGTCCAGAGATAGTCCACCGAAACAATAATGATTTCCACCTGGTTTACTTTGAAGAAGTGCATTAAAAATACAATGTTTTATTTCCTATACAGTCGCGTACAAAATAATAATGGGTAAACCCTAATAAACCGGTTTATATCTGTTAATTCAATCATAGGGCCTGTTTTTAATCTCTGAAAACTAACGGTATTGTAATATTGTAGGTAAGTGAGCGCATAGCTCTGTCCTTCACGTTTACGACACTTAACTTTTATGTTCTCCCATTTAGCCGGACTTTCACCAGAGTTTTGATAACCGCTAAATACAGTTTAAATACAACCTTAATAAAACACAGATGGTTAGGGGCAACCTGGCTGACAGGCAATAAGCTTGGCCTGCTTTAGTACGTTAGTTGCCTTTTGCTTGTTGTGCTTAAGTTGTGTTTAATATAAACTGTTTTTAACGGCTGTCAAAAACCCTTAGAAGACTGAAACATAAATGAGTTTTTTGTTTTACATAAGTGCGCGACAGCGATTTGGATTTTGAACGGTTCTTCGAGCTTCGGATGTAGCTATGATATGTATGTTATATATTTATATAGTTGAGCTAAGATGTAAACAACAATGTCGGAATTGGTATCGCGAACGCAATGGTATAAGGTGCGCACCGGATTCGAACACTCATCTCCTGCGTGAGAAGCGAGTATGATATGAAACCACTAGACTATGGAGATTAATTGGTATAAACCGGTTTATTAGGGTTTACCCCATTATTATTTTGTACATGACTGTACATTGATTGAAATGTTTGGGAAATTAAACATTACATTTTTAATGCCTTTCTTCAAAGTAAATCAGTTGGAAATTATTATTGTTTCGGTGGACTATTTCTGGACTATTTTTTGGCACAAATATCAAACTAGAAGTCGTAGGCGGTCCGGAGATATTTGATGTTATCGAATGTTCAAGCTGTAATCCTCACCAAGATGACTTAATAACTCAGGAATCGTTGAAGGACTATTTCTGAAATTTGACATGCCGTGTGAACTATTTCTGGACTAATTTTTGAAACCGAAACTAAGTCAATAGGCCCTTCCGTTTGCTTGCAAGAGAGATGAGGATTACAGCTTGACGTCAAGCTGTAATCCTCACCAACTTTTAGCTATAACTTCGAAACTATAAGTGGACTAATTTTCTTTCTTGGTGGACTATTTAGGACTATTTCTGGACTATTTTTTAGCATTTTCAAATTTCATTTTCATGAAGGTTTCAATGGTGAGGACTACAGCTTGAAGGTCGTCTTGTTTTATTTACTGGGATATGTAGGTAACACTACCCTCCCTCCCCCTCCGGGGCGAGTGTCGCACCGCGGCCCCGAAAGTATCCATGAGTAAAAATAAAATGAGCTTTGATAAATTTACTATAAACCTATCATACACACAAAAGCGATATCACTTATTGCTTCCGCGCGCGTTGCCACGAAATATGAACGTGTTTAAATATTTATCGATTTTCATTGCAGAATGATTAGTTTTCTCCAAAAAATGCCGAAATACGTACTGCGCAAATGTTTATGACAACAGTAAAGAAAATATTATGTTCTTAAAAAGAGATATATTTTACTTCTTAACTCTTAACATTTCATGTTGTCTGTTGTATTTTGAAAACGTAATTAATTCTGCCATCCAGCGAGATTTAAATAGTTGTATATAAAAGTTGTATATATTAAAAAATCGTTTCGTACCATCGCACAAGTTCTTTTTCCGTACATTCCAATTTCCTTTTAATAATGGCGTATTAACCTCTTTTGAGGTTAATTTTCTTTTTTTTTTCTTTAAATTTTCCAGGTTCTCATTGGAGAACCTGGAAATTTACGTTTTAATAATTATTTGTTGCTCACTACCCAGGAAGATGTGAGCGGATGTAGGATCCAAGTATTTCCTTCGGACGGGAGCAACTGCCTCCCACATTGCGATATAGATTTACTTTACTAATTCAATGTGACATGTCTCTAAACGCTTCAATCATGCATTAGTGCCTTTCTGTACCTATGTGTTTTTATGGATACTCGTAACCTTCTATCTGAGGTAAATGTAATCATTTTTGCGTCTTATTGTCTCGTGTCGTATCTATAACTTATCCGAAAACGAACAAAGTGATTTGACAGGTCGAGTTTTTGACGAAAGAGAAATAGTGTTTAGGCAAATAAATCGCATAAATTCGTCCATGTCCGTTCGGTGAATGATTGATTGTTTCACTATTGAATTATTTTTAATCCCATAGGAACTAATCTCATCCCGACTTTTCGAAAGGTTTTTATTACTATTATAATATTTTTATCATATTAGCTGAATAGGCAAATAAATCGCATACATTCGTTCATTTCCGTTGGGTGAGTGCTTGATTGTTTTATTATTGAATTAATTTCTTAATCCCATAGGGACTAAAATCCCAACCCGACTTTTTGAATGTTTTTCCCACTATTTATCACAACTATAATGTTTTTATCACATTAGCTAAATTGACTTTATATCATAACGGATGGTGTGGTAAAACAGTAAAAAAAAAAACTCACGCGCTCTAGCGAGCTATGTAGAGCTCAGTTAAAAAAAAAACATCTGTTGGAAAAAACCCTTCTTGCGATGGAGTACCAAGTAAGGAAATAAAAAAACGAAGTTTGACCGAAATATAATATAAGTAAGTGTCATTGACATTGTTCATTGACCATATTTTTGTTATACTTACCTTTTGTAGGGACAAGTTGGTAATTAAAATAATGTAATTAAACAAATATATGAAGTGACAGTTGTCAGAAGGCGTCGAAAGCCGACTAACCGCGCAGACTATAGGTACAATGTGCCAGATCAGTAAGTACGGCACCGATCAGGTTCTGACTCGCTCAGGTCAGAGCTGGTAGAACAGCGCGAGTGTTTTATTTCATTCATTGAATTAGCTTAAGATATCACATATAAAAATATTTATTCATCTGCCTGTGTACTACTATTCAGAAACATGCAACATTATTTGCATAAGTGGCATTTCGGCATGTAAATCACTTTGATCGATTTTCGGTGTTAGATTATACGTAGGAAGCTATGTTTAAGCCTAGATTATGTGCTACGAGTTGATAAATGTTCCCTTACTCGATAGATTTGCTTTGATTAAACGCCTTAAGTGGTAGAGGCATGCATATTTTTTTAGTTTTGGATTTTAATACCAAATCATATGGTTGACAATATGACGGCAAATAAATTGCCTGTGTCACATAAACTGTTAAGGCTGGGCACCCCTACAGCGGTGGACCGAAATGGAGGCACTGAGCTCGATAATAAAGCAAGAGCAGTATGCGGCCAGCTGACTAACTTCTGAATTTCTAAACAAATCTCTCGGTGAACAAAAATCAGAGTGTTCAACCCCAATGTGAAGTAGTCCTACTTTGTGGTTCGTGCGTGAAGACATCTCCCAAAAACTTCATTAATAATTCTTTATTGCACATGGATAATTAAAAAGTTATATTGAGAAAAATATATGTACAAAGGCGAGCTTATCTCTAAAAGAGAGGTAGGCAGTGCACACTATCTATTATCTAATCTATAATAAAATACACATATGACATAAGTAAACGAAATATCTATAAAATACGGAAAAAGAGAGAGAAAATATCTTTTACCCGATTTTTGAAAGATAAATAGAGGGACCTTCTCTTATAGTGCAAGGAAATGCGTTCCACAGTCGGACTGCCTGTAACCTGAAGGAGTGCTCATATGACATGATGTGGGGAACAGTGAGACCACGTGAGATCTCCGATGCCGAAGGAGTAGGGCGGATTTTCCAACATATTGAAAAGATAAGAAAAAACATGTTTATATTTACATTAATCAATCTAAGCTATCCAGTGCTCACTGCCAAGCTCTTTACTAATATTAGCAAAAAATCTTGTGTTTGTGCTACGGCAATTGATTAAGTTACCAAATACAGAATTTTTAAGTGTAATGTCTAAGCTGGCGTAACTAGAGCCTCGGCAACGAGTGAGTGATAGGCGGGAGGTGCGGGATCGCTCATTCACACCACACTCAATTTTTGGAGATTGATGTGTGTTAAACATCTCGATCGCTATAATTTAATTAATTTGCGGCAAAATGGTTGTTTGAGTAAATAAATCAATGGAAAGATAAATTAAAACAAGTAAAAGAAAAGCTTTTGGTCAGGTACCTTCTAACTACAAACATCGCAAAAATCTAGGCACTTCGAATTTCCCGGCCCGCCCTCACTAACCTTACAGTTCGCGTCAAGTTTCTTTCAAGAGATTCACCACTCGCTCAGGGCCACAGAAACTTGGAAGGGCCTGTATGAAACGGGACGAGAGCGCAGGACGCGCAATCGTCGTTTCAAAGGCCTAAATAATTTCCTACTTATTGTAGGTACCTACTTCCGTGCGCAAGTTGAATGCACTCTAAATGTAGGCACTGTACCTACAGACTGTGTTTGTATAAAATGTAGTAGTCGCTATGTAGCTTGCTAGCATTGTTCTGTGAGACATTCGTACGTACCCCGAACCGCTCAAGTACACCGACCCAGCTTGATTTACACTGTCATTACTTACATTGTGCAAGTAATTTCACCAGTACACAATATTCCACATTTGCGTATCTTAATTCCATTGCGTGGTACGCGCCGCGTATGCGCACGCACCTGAACGCAGGTAGATAGGCACTGATTCAGGACTTAACAAAACAAATAAACAAAGAGATCCCCACACCCCTCCCAGCAACCCCTAGTCATTCCCCTTACGTGATTGTCACGCATTCACTCAATGTTTCTGACTCAACGTGCCGCTACGAGAGGCTGTCTCTTTTTTCCATACCAATGAAGAAAGTAAGCGAACCTACGAAATTATGCCTTTTTTTTGTGTTGGAGCGGAAAAAGATCCAATTACCCATGCCCAGGAGTCAGACCTCCCTGCTATGTCTGGGTCCCCACATATTGAGCGGGCATTAGCTCGTGTGGTATACGGACTAAAAATAACCCCTTGTGTTTTACAGTTATCGATAATCGATTTAACTGTGAGCCATGGCCTACGAAATTAACCTTTCATTTTGCTTAGTAAAGACAACGAAATCAGGATTCATTTTGGTGAGCGGCCACATGTGTGAGCTTCGTTTCAGCGTGAGTAGGCATGGGTTAGTTAAACTGGACGGTCGCGCCTATGTTAGCTTAGCTATAAAGAGACAGAGCAACAACAATGACTTTTTTCTTCATAAATATGACCTATATTTAAAGTCAATGAAATCGACTATGCTATTGATTTTGAACAAACTAGATTCTCATTATGCGTTTATTCGATGACACGTTGTATATTACATAAACTTAAAATGGAGTGATTTTTATGACACTCTCATTCGAGGGTGATACAGCTTATCTACGTAGGCGGTCCCAAAAGTAGCTGACCTGGCATGTAGATAGCAATACTGGCGATTTTTTTTTCTTTTATTCGAAAGTTAAAATCTTTTGGCGCGTAAATTTAAAGAAAGAAAAATCTACGTTCTTTTGTATTTGTTTCAGAGCCATTAATCGAGATTGATCTGAGTGATTTTGCAAACATTATCGATATGTCATACAATATTTATTTGAAAGGTTTAAGTCCAACCCATATTAAAGTTGAGCTGAATTCTACTCTGGGAGAGTCTGCTCCTTCATTTATAGCCATAAAATATTGGGTCGCTGAGTTCAAAAGAGGTCGAACGAGCTGCCAACATCGCAGCGGTCGACCAAATTAAGTGACTACACCAGAAATAGTGAAAAAAGTACAAAAACTAGTATTGGAATACCGTAGACTAAAAGTGTAAGTGAGTAAAGTAGAGTAAGTAGACATTGTAGGGATGCTATACGTCGAATATTGACTGAAAACTTGGTCATAAAAAAGCCGCGCGCAAGATGCGTGCCGTTATTATTCACCATTGAACAATAGCAGCAACGTGAGGAAGTTTTGATGCAGTGTTTGGAGAAATTTCAACGCAGTAAAGCCGACTTTTAATCAACACGATGGACCAAACATGGGTCCACCACTTCACCCCTGAGACGAAAGAATAGTCGACACAATGGACTGAAAAGGGAGAACCGGCTCCAAAGAAGGCGAAGTCAGTTTCATCTGCTGGCAAGGTTATGGCGTCAGTACTTTGGGATGCTCAATGGATATTTTTTATTGATTTCTTCAAAAAGGCGAAACCAACAATGGCGAGTTCTACAAAAAAATATTGCAGCGTTTGAGGGAAGAAATTAAGAAAAAACGGCCGCATTCAGCGAAAAAGAAAGTGTTGTTTCATCAAGACAATGCACTGGTTCACAAGTCCACTATTGCAATGGCAAAAATTAATGAGTTGAGGTTTGGCATTGCTTCCCTATGCAACTTATTTGGTCTATTTTCTTTTCCCAAACTTGAAAAAGTGGCTCGGTGGGAAAAGATTTGCCATGAATGAAGAGGTTGACTCTTCTGTTCATGGCTTTTTTGAGGAGCTTGACACATACCACTTTATACGAAGCTATCAAAAATCGCTGGGAAAAGTGTATTGCGTTTCAAGGAGCCTATATTTAGAATGAAATAAGTATTGATCGAATTATTTTGTGTTATCTTTGTCAGGCCTCGTATAATTGTGATCTTTCCCTCACAAAACGAGTACCTATTGTAGTAAGTGAAAGTTTTAGTCTTTTACGTTTTATTTGGATTAAGCGGCTAACCGATTAATAATATCCGTCTTATACTCGGCAGGTTATTTATAATACATTTTTGTGTTAAGTTTAGTTGCCAATATATTAAACTAGCCAATCAACAGAGCGTCGCATCATCGTAACTATTTTAGACGACGCTGTCAAAATAATTACAGTTAAAATCCAATATTACAAAGCCCTGAATCCAGCGGCTACATTCCTGTCCTGATAACAAAGGAGATTAATTTGTCTCAGTATTATTCTGTGATGTAAATAGCATAAATTGCGACAAATACATAAACCAGGAGCTTAATTCTCTTGTAGGAAACGTACAGAGGTAGCATATTGATTGATAATAGCCCTTTACACCCAAGATAAAAAAAACTGAAAGCATCCCAATTGCGATATATGGGTATCTGACAAGTTATTAATTACTTATATTCACACCTTAAATGGTATGGACATAAGTAATTAATAGCTATTTATAATTTATAATTTCGACGCTCTCAGACGACGATTTCCGTTGCATTACTAAAAGTAGCTTATAGTGTGGTGTATATTTCTTTCTAGTCAAAAGTTTTTCAAAGTCAAAAACTTACGACCATACACTCGCGATTGTAAAGGGCTAAGGGCCGCAACGCAATAATGTCGACCAACAGGTGGCCATACGATCGGTGCAGCGTCTCAGCGTACCTGAGCGGTGCAGCCTGCATACAAATGCGGTGCTGCGCCGCATCGTGTGGCCGCCCATGGATATTGCTGAAATTTGTATGAAGTGCAACCTAACGTATGCCTCCACACTAAGGGCGCAAATTCCTAATTTGGCTTTTCGGCGGCGCCTATTTTGTTTAAAAACTGGCTGCAAAATACGCCATTTTTCGCCTTTGGGAGCAATCGATATTCTATCGTATGCGTATGCGTTTTCCACAACAGAATAGGGCCCCAGGTGGATCACTTTTTAGCTTCTCGTCGCCCTAGTGCTTGAATGGCCATCTTAATTATTGGATACATATTTTTTTACGGAAAAATATGTATCCAATTTCAGCGTCATATAATGTAACAATATTTTGTCGAACTATATAAGTCAAGTAATTTATAAAAATAAAATATGCAATCTCCTAAGTTAAAATCTTTTTCAGTTCTTCTTTAGCTAAACTACATATATTAAAGCGAACACACCCAAACATTAGACCTGTACTTGTATGTCCATATGTATATCTGCACCGATAGACCAATTACGACCATTGTTTCCATTGTGTTTGTATTGACGGCTGTGAGGGCGTAAAATGTGAAAAATTATTGGATTTTATTTATATATTACTTTTATTTACGTCACGCAAAATAGGCGCAAATTTATGTCGTCGCGTTGCGGAAAATCGGTCCGATATAAAATATAAACTATACATTAAAATTTGAAACCCCCCATCACATAAATGAAACCTTACGGTTAATGCAAACAACCGCACTGATAATGGCTAAAGAGTTTCTGAGAAGCCCTCACGCGTCAACCATCCTGGCTGCTACAGCGCCCCATGGAGGCCGTAAAACATTTCTGAGAACCTGGTCTGGTGGTAACAAAATGAAGTATTGAAGAAAAAAAGGAAAAGTTTATTCATTATATACAAATCATGCACTTTCTATTTATTGAGGCTCTGTACTAAGTCTAAAGACCTGTATTACAGAAACCTCATGCTTCTCCTTGAAACATTATTATATATCACCATATGTGGATGCTTATAATTAGCTTTTAGTATGCCATTTCCAATGATATGTAAACATTACAGCTGTAAGCTTCCCTAAGAAAATAAAAATAAAATAGTGATGAATAACCATAGCAAAAAATACAATTACAATTCTAACATGAGATTTGTTGCAGTTAAATTTAATTAGGTACCTATGAAGCATTAGTTATATTATACATTATTTGTTTTAATAGTAGTTTATGTGACTGCTACATAATGGAGGGCATTAATACTCGAGAGTGGGTTTATGAAACGAGCCAAAGGCGAGTTTCATAATAATATCACTCGAGAGTTTTAATGCCTAATTATGTACAGTTACATACACTAGTTTATCTACACACATATCATAAGCTCTCTTTGATGTGTACAGGAACCGCATGTTTGTCCGGCACTGTGGCTCTGCAGTTGTTTAGCTTGTTCTGTAGCACCAACTTCGGGCATCGGCGTTCGAAATTTGAATGTCAGTACCAACTTCACAGACAAACTAGGGGCGGCACGCAGGCGGGCGTCGGCGTTCGAAATTTGAATGTCATAATGTGCAGAAAAATTACACATTATGGTCATAATGTGTAATTTTTCAGATAAGAAATGAGTTTTTACCAAGTAGTTTAACATTATGCTGATCGTAACGTGCGGTTTTTGTACGCAGTAAAGAGGGTTTATGATACGTGTGTAGATAAAGTAATTTAATATTCTGTATTATATTTATTAAGTTACTGTATGTTGAAAAGTGCTTAATAATAATTAGTAACAGCTCTTCGAAAGGTTTTATGCTATTGTGAAAAGTGTGTGAGTTTTAAGTTTTTGGGAGTGAGAAGATGAAGTGTGCTGATTGATTGTGGTATGTAGGGGTAGTGCGTGTGAGTGTGTGGATGATGGAGAATAACCGGGAGAACATGATTCTGGATAATGTCAGGTTACGAAGGGTTGGTGTGAATAACCCTCCGTATGGAGGCTTAATAAAGGAATTTAGAGAGTAGGTCCTAAACGAAATTAAGGAAAGAAATTAGAATGAGTCTGTTTAACACGTTGAGCGCCAGTGTATCTTTAATTATACACCATAGGGTGCTTTGTCACAGACCAGTGTATCCTTAATGATACACCACACTGCCCGACTTCGGAGGCCGGTGTATCCCACAATATACACCGTTTCATACATTTTAGTAGCGCATTCAAAAGCATTGTCCCTGGAGAATGTGCCTGTGTTTTTGTGGCGTAAATATCTTAAAAAATAAAGAAAATATGGGGTTTTTCTTAAAAAAAATACTACAAAATTATAGGTATACACTGGCCTGTGAGAAAGCACCCTATGGTGTATCATTGAAGATACACTGGCGCCCAACGTGTTAATTTAGCCAAGTGTTCCTAACTATGTATAAGAATTTAAAAATATTTCCTACCTAACTATTAAGACCTAATGACTGACCCCTTGGAAAGTTCTTCGGGCGCCGTGTTGTTGATCGGGTAGTTGAGCAGACGGGCAGGCGGGCAGGACAAGGTAGCAACGACTAAGGGTCGGCGGCGGTTAATAAGTCGCGAGGGACCCGGAGACGGTGATGGGCAGAGGCTACCAGTATCTCTGGCTGGCTGAGGCCGTGCAGCGGTGGCTAGGAGTGGTTGGCCGCACAGTATGGAGTTCACTATGGGTACTTTTTCAGTGCAAGCACAATGGGGAGTTCTCTTAGAGAACTTCTTCTAGTGGACGGGGTTCATTTAGAGCACTTCTTGTTTCTTCAGCGTTACCCGGGAAGTTGAGCCCAGGCTCATTGCACTGCTGTTGTTTGGATTCAGTATTAACTTCTTAATTTCAGCAGCATCTGCCTCTAGGAGTCCAGATGAGTGAACAGTGAAGGGATGGATTATACAAATTGGTTGTACTGGGTTTTGGGACTGATTCTTACCAACAATTTTTCCGCAAGGTTTTCGCCAACGGTCGAGAAGATTATAGTTTTAGTTTCTCGACCTCTCAAAGGAATTTGATACTGTCTCTGTTCCCATACTCCTGCGAAAAATAGAATTTGTGGTTATTAGAGACATGAGTCTAAATATCTTCGGTGAATAACATACAAATCGTACCCAGAGTGTCATTATAGAAGACTTCACCAGTGAGGATCAAACTTTATGTTTTGGTGTGCAGTGTTTTGGGGCCCACACTTTTCCTCATATATATTTACAATTTGTGTCACCTCTCCCTTCCCAATTGTGAAATAGTATACGCAGACGATACTTCCCTTATTATCGATGGAAACAACTGGAAAGCAACAAAAAATAACGCAGAAGGTGCCCTAAGTATTGTTATGGACTGTTTTACCTCCAACCTCCTCACAGTTAACGTGAACAAATGTCAATTTATCACATTCAGTCCTAAAACATACTCACAACCTCACATTTCAACCTTCCACATCACATGCCATTTATGTGGCAATCTGAATACCACTGCTTGCTCCTGTATGGCTTTTACTAGAATTTCCAGTCAAAGTCAAAGTACTTTATTACTGTAGATATTTACATATACTTAGCAAACGTCATTTTTTGCCTCTTCTCTACACTTCTCTCTCTACAGTGGGAAAAGAAGGGCGTAGAAACTCCCACAGATTAATTTTTAGACCTCTTTTAAAAATTGGTTGTGCTTAACTAATACAAATATGAAAAATGTAATCACTATGATTAATTGGCAGGAATAAATCATTACAAAATTATTTTGCAAAGTCTGTATTGAACTAGATTAACCCCAAACAGTCCCGTCATTTAAGTAATCTTGAACATTGTAATATACCTTTTTCGACAAAGTCGCTTTAACATGCTTTTTAAAATGCTCAAATGGCAATTTCAAAATCTCCAGAAGTATCTTATTGTAGTAGAGAATGCACTGACCCTTAAAGAATTTCTAACCTTCGCGAGTCTAAACCGAGGCGCACATAGCCTGTGATTATTTCTTAGGTTAACATTACAGCTATCGCTATGTTTGGAAAATGTTGTAAGGTACTTGCGTGCATACATTATATTTTTGAAAATAAATTGACTAGCTACAGTTAGTATGTCAATTTCTTTAAATAGCTCTCTTAGGGAGTCTCTTCGTTTTAAATTATAAATTGTTCGAATAGCTCTTTTCTGTAAAATAATAATAGTTTGAATATTCCCTGATTTCCCCCACCCCCACAGGTACTATAGGACATGACACTATGAAAGTAACTAAAATATACTAGCCTAGATGTAGCCACATCTGTGTTTTGTCTGATGTTCCTAACATCGTAAGCCGCATAACTTAATTTACAAGCAAATTTATCTATGTGGGGTCCTCACTGCAGTTTGCTATCATTAGTTTTTCCTAGAAACTTCGTATCATTTACTAATTCTAACTTGCTGTTGTCTAACACTAAACTGATCTCAACTTGCCTGAGATTTGGAAGGGAGAATTGGAAAAATAATTTACAAGTGTGGGGTTATAACTAGAATTACTGAACCAATGACTTTGACTGATATACCCCACAGGTCTTCAGTATTTTTAAGTTAAGTAATCTAAACGTTTTGAAAATCAAATATAAATTACTGACGCTAGTGTTATTTTTTAATAAAGTCTCTGCTTCATATGGAGATGAAGTTAGTCGATCTGTTGTAAGTAAGGGTACATTGATGAAGAATGTTTCTATAGCTCGAGCAACATCTTCAGGCAGAAATCATTGTCCCTTGGAATAACTTTGCCAGTTTTACGGTTTATTATTTGCCAAACTGTTTTGATTATATTATTAGAATTTTGTATTTTTCTTTAAATGTGTAAAGTTTTTACAGTTTTACAAACCAACTTGAAAGATTTGGAATATTTTTTAACATTGTCATGAAATTTTCGATGGAAGTTTTAGGTTTTTGTTCATGAAGTTCATACAAGATAAGTGTACTTTTACGAATTCCAAACGTTACCCAGTCATTAAATTTGGAATAACCGTTGTAGTCACTGACTTTCTTTAATATAAAAACTTTATTGAATTCTGTCTGAATAATGTTGAAGAAGACTGAATAGATTTTGTTTGGCTTTATTCTTTATTCTTTATTGCATAGATAATATAAAGTTACAGACAATTAAAAGTAATGTAATAAGCAAAGGCGAGCTTATCTCTAAAAAGAGATTTCTTCCAGCAAACCTAGGCAGGACAGGAGAGTTAATTATACTGGAAAGTCCTAGTTCGCAATAACACTATACATACGGACGCAGATTACTTTCAAAATATATATAAACTATACCAAATATAAAATAAAAATATATATATATAATTCCACTACATAAAATACAATGTATAGCATGAACATACATAAACTATAATAAATCATACATATACCTACATAAATATGGTACCATTTACGGAAGAGAAAGGAAATGCACTTTCAATCTTTTTTTAAAAGTGAAAATTGAGGGACTTTCCCTAATAGCGCAGGGAAGTGCGTTCCACAGTCGGATTGCCCTTAACCTAAACGAGTGTTCGTAAGCGGCAGTGTTATGCCGAGGAGTTGAATGGAGAGACACCGTGTGGGATCTCGGATTGCTATCCCTGGGGAAAAGAAAGTCAAAACGTTGGCGTAGATATGTGGGGTATCGGGGATTTCGCAAAATATTGAACAGATAAATCGCAAAATATTGAACAGATATTGGCTTCTGTTCATTAAAATCCGGTACCAGCAAATTTATATCTAAGTTTTTCGTATATGACTCTAGTCTATGGGATGAAATAGGCCTATAAAATAATAATAAGTTTATTTATTTCTCTCTCACACAGTAAACTTACATAACAAATGTTATCTTAACTAGTATACAGTTAACCTATATATCATTTTCTGTACGAGGGACTGGTGTCCGTGCAGGAGACCTGTATTACAGATCACCAGCCTCTCCAACTCAGAACAATAGTGGAAACTACAGTAGGTGATTAATACAGCATGATAAGCTATTGGAAGGTTGTTGGAATTTATGTTTCAGAAAGAGTAGGAATAATAATAATTCTTTATTGCACAGAAAACACAATGGAAAAAATACAACGAACAATATGCAAAGGTGAGCTTATTTCTAAAAAGAAATTTCTTACAGCTAACCTGTGAGGAAAGGAAAAAATATTTATAGAGAGGTAGTCCTAGTGTACAATTAAGATTTAAAAGAAAGAAATAAAGTCAATATACTATCAGATAAATCACAATACATCCTACACATACTATAAAATAAATTAATAGAATACAATAAATACATAGATACACATACATACTATAAGATACCCACTATACGGAAGAGAGGAGATGCTGTTTCAACTTTTTCTTAAAAGAGAACAAGGATGTGCAATCCCTAATAGCGCAAGGAAGTGCATTCCACAAACGTATTGCCCTTAACCTAAACGAGTGCTCGTAAGCAACAGTGTTGTGCTGAGGAATTGACAAAAGTGACACCGTGTGAGATCTCCGAAGTCTATCCCCAGAGAAAAAAAACTCAAAATGTTCACGAAGATATGCGGGATAGCGCGGATTTCTCAAAATATTGAAGAGGGAGGAGAGAATGTGCATATCACGACGAAGTCGGATCGGGAGCCAGCCTAATTCCCTGCGATATTGGGACACGTGATCGTACTTGCGGAGACCGAAGATAAACCGTATCCCGAGATTTTGAAGTCGCTCGAGTTTGTTCAGTAGATCTTCGTTCGCGCTGGCCCA
This sequence comes from Argyresthia goedartella, assembly GCA_949825045.1. NCBI lineage: Eukaryota > Metazoa > Arthropoda > Insecta > Lepidoptera > Argyresthiidae > Argyresthia > Argyresthia goedartella. Next base: position 23,008,399 of record OX463807.1, read on the forward strand.
GCAAACATCGGCGTAGTCAATTAAAGGCAGAAGAAGGGTCTGAACTAGCATGATTTTAGTCTGCCTAGGCAAGAAGTACTGCAAACGCCGAAGGGAATGAAAGGATGCAAAGACTCGTCTGCTGACCTCACAAACGTGGGGCGACCAGGATAAAAGAGTATCAAAAACAACCCCAAGATTTTTGACTTTCTCGCTGTACTTGACAATGGTACCGTCATAAAGCACGGGATCAACTGACCTATGCTGCAATAAATTAAGTAAGTGCCGTGTACCCAGTATCATCGCCTGAGACTTATCCGGGTTGACTAATAGCCCATACGAAAGAGCCCATTTCCTGATGTTGTCGAGGTCAGCATTCAAAGCCTCTACAGTCGAAGTCAGATCACACAGGGGAAAATGCCGATAAATTTGAAGGTCATCTGCATAGAGATGATACGAGGAAGACAATACATCCGAGATGGAATGGATGAAAACTGAGAAAAGAAGAGGAGAAAGGATGCCACCCTGCGGAACACCAGTAGAGAGCTTGCACCATTCCGTAGTGACTTCTTCAGACTTGATGCGCTGCTTGCGGTCTCTCAGGTAGGAGTCAAACCAGCGAGCCGAGTGTGAAGAGACATTGAGTGTTTTTATGATTTCAACAAGTATATCGAAGTCGACGCAGTTTAAGGCGCTGCTAAAGTCAAGGAGAGTCAGGACTGTGAGCTGCTTCTTATCTATTGCCAGTTGGATATCGTCAGTTACCTTGAGCAGTGCGGTGGTGGTGCTATGCCCTGGCCTAAAACCAGACTGAAAAGGGTTCAGTAAATCCATGGAGGAAAGGTACGAGGACAGCTGGGAGTGGACAATTGATTCAAGGACTTTGGACAGGATTGGTAGGATGGAAATGGGACGGAACTCTTTGAAGGAGGACGAGTTAGAAGTTTTAGGCAGGGGTATCACTAATGCTCTTTTCCACTGGCTTGGGAAGCAGTACTCGCTCAGCGACGCGTTAATTATATGCGTTATGGGTGGTAAAACATTATCGAGTACACTGAATAGCATCTGAGAGCAGATATTGTCATCACCTACAGCCTTGGACGAGATTTCTAGAATAGCTTTCTTTACTGCGCCAACTCCGACAGACCTGAGGTTGAAAGCTAAGCAACTCGATGTCGTTCTGGTACGCAAGTTACGAAGGGTAGCATCCTTGACACAGGGGTCCATCACGACATGGGAGATAGCAAAGAATTTGTTGAGACCATTGAGGTCGACACTACCGGCAACTGCGTCCTGGGACTTACCAACACCAAGGGTCTTCAGGAACTTCCAAACCTGTGCAGGAGGAATGTGTATGTGTGGATGAGCAAGTGAATGAGTTGTGTATGTGCGTGTGAATGTGTGAGGGTGGGTGTGTGTGTGTGTGTGTTGTGTGTGTGTGTGTGTTGTGTGTGTGTGTGTATGGTTGATCAAGTAATGGTAAATATATGAGTAAGGGGCAATTGTTTATTACTAAGTAAGTATTTATCTCTTTATCGAAGAAGAATACTTGTTGATGTTAATGTCATTTCATAACAATTAATGATTCCTCAGTATTATTATAGTCTAGACTCTTTAGGAAATTAGTAGTAACTTTTTTACAGTTATATTTACTAAGGGAATAAATATTCAATTTGGAGTTAATTCGGTTGTATAAGAGATAGCCGACAAAGCCAAAGAACCTGCCTGAAAAGGCTGAAATACACATTATACACACAAATACAACAAAATGATGGACCAGTCTTATCCTTGCTAGCAATTGGGAATGAAACTGTTTGTTCACTGTGATTGGAGGGTAAGCAGTCAAATACACTTTTACTTGTTCATTCACAGTCACAAAAAATATTATCTAAGCAAGTTTGGCTGGTAAGTATAAATCTAGTCGGCTCTAGAAATACGTGACATAAATTTAACGATTTGAATAAAAAAAATAATCGTTGTTTCATTGTTGGAGCAAATCTAGATTAAGATCGCCACAAATAACTAAACTTTTTTCTGTTTTTACATAGTTTAGTGAGGACTTCCTCTATAATTTTCTCAAATATTTCGAAATTGCCATGGCCTTTTTATCTCTCGGTGGCCTGTAGATACAAAAAATAATATGGCTATCTAACTCAACACGGGATACCTCTATTTGTCTCTCAACAGTAAGTGCAAGAATATATTTCCGTTGTTTCACCTCAATATTATTTTTCACTAAGATAAAGAACAGAGGTGGTTCAGCAGTCTTTCTATTGTAACAACTGACAATTTTGTAATTATTTATATTAAAAGACATCATATTTTTCTTTAACCAGTATTCTGTGACACAAATAACATCGATCTCAGATTTTTTTGAAATAATTCTAATACAACTTTGCCAGGTAGCCCCTGGATGTTTTGATAGATAATATTTAAGTGGGGCTTAAACTTTGACATATTTAGTGGCTCTTGTATGCTAGAGATTTCCTCTATTGTCTTATGACCTAATTTAAATTACTTGGAACAGATTCCAATATTGCATGCAAAGTATGATTAACAGGTGAATTCCCAATGGGGTGCATGTCATACATATTACTCTTAACATAAGCCGGTTTCTGATTAGTCTGTTCAACAAAAACAGCTAATATCAAGTTGAACTTGGTTAAACCAACTATAGCTGCTTCGCATATATTATACGCTAACAATGTAGCTACTCATTTTCTATATTTATTAGACAGGTACAACGTATCCTGTGTCAGAGTAAAGTTATGAATAAAATTATTCATGTCGAAATATAAAATAGCATCGTTGTGATGACACGTTAAATTAAATAAATGAATATTCATTCTATGCACAGATTTGTTCTATAGTACTGTCAAATTACAGGAATTTTTCGGTATGGAAAATTTCATAGTATAAATTTCCATTTCATCCTACTATGTAAGTCTAGAAGTGTTTGAACACTTTTATTCAAATAATTCCGATTGTTGTTTGAATGATTTCCTACCATAACTACAATAGTGCTGTACTCATCATAGATACCACGACTAATTATCTTCACAAGATCTACAAATGAACTATTTGGACAGCAAATGTTCGTTACTTTTTAGTTAAGCCGGTAATGTAGTAAAGGTCCAAGTCCTGCACCGAATTTGTCGGAGAACACTAGAATTTTTCTCTGAGCACTTATTTCGGTAGTTGGCGGTACATGGGTGGAGGAGAGTGGCGGGACACACGTGTTGGAGTACGGTGCGATGCAAGTGCCGGCGGGTGGCGCGGCATTCGCGGCAGCAAGCGTCGCAACGCGCGTAACGGCGAGCGGCGCGGCCCTCGGGGCAGCGTGTGGCACGACACACGCCTCATCAAGCAGCGCGACATGCGCTGTCGCGAGCGGTGCGGCTATCGCGCTGTTGAGTTGCGAGGTGCCTCCTCGTCGACGTTGGCGACGCTGGTTTTTGGTCGGGACAGCGGTAGACGCTGCAACACTCTCGTTGAGGGGGGTCAAGACCAGAGTTGAGAGATGTGGGCTCATCCTCCTTGCTGGTCTCAGTCTCCTCGTCCTCAATTAGAATGCCAACCAATTCCGCGTTCCCCGGAGCTCTTGCAGTAAGGAGATTCTTAATATTCTGTTTGGTTGCCGTTTCAAGGCTAATTTTAGTTGTTTTAGATTACCTCTAGTTTTCTTCATGAATTTATTAATTTCAAATATTTTTTAAATATTCTGCTGCTTGTCTCAGTGTTAAATATCTAGGAGTAACCATTGACCATTCAGCACAATGAGCTTGAAACCCCATCTCAACTCACTAGCAGCGCGTATTCGGAAATTTCTGTTTGTTTTTAAAAAGCTTAGGCTTTCAGCTACTTTGGACACTCTAAGCACTGTCTATTCCGCGCTTGACCATTCGCTCATCACCTACTGAAGCAAAAATTAGTCCAGAAATAGTCCACACGGCATGCCAAATTTCAGAAATAGTCCTTCAACGATTCCAGTGTTATTAAGACATCTTGGTGAGGATTACAGCTTGAACATTTGATATCATCAAATATCTTCGGAACGCCTACGACTTTCAGTTTGAAATTTGAGCCAAAAAATAGTCCAGAGATAGTCCACCGAAACAATAATGATTTCCACCTGGTTTACTTTGAAGAAGTGCATTAAAAATACAATGTTTTATTTCCTATACAGTCGCGTACAAAATAATAATGGGTAAACCCTAATAAACCGGTTTATATCGGTTAATTCAATCATAGGGCCTGTTTTTAATCTCTGAAAACTAACGGTATTGTAATATTGTAGGTAAGTGAGCGCATAGCTCTGTCCTTCACGTTCACGACACTTAACTTTTATGTTCTCCCATTTAGCCGGACTTTCACCAGAGTTTTGATAACCGCTAAATACAGTTTAAATACAACCTTAATAAAACACAGATGGTTAGGGGCAACCTGGCTGACAGGCAATAAGCTTGGCCTGCTTTAGTACGTTAGTTGCCTTTTGCTTGTTGTGCTTAAGTTGTGTTTAATATAAACTGTTTTTAACGGCTGTCAAAAACCCTTAGAAGACTGAAACATAAATGAGTTTTTTGTTTTACATAAGTGCGCGACAGCGATTTGGATTTTGAACGGTTCTTCGAGCTTCGGATGTAGCTATGATATGTATGTTATATATTTATATAGTTGAGCTAAGATGTAAACAACAATGTCGGAATTGGTATCGCGAACGCAATGGTATAAGGTGCGCACCGGATTCGAACACTCATCTCCTGCGTGAGAAGCGAGTATGATATGAAACCACTAGACTATGGAGATTAATTGGTATAAACCGGTTTATTAGGGTTTACCCCATTATTATTTTGTACATGACTGTACATTGATTGAAATGTTTGGGAAATTAAACATTACATTTTTAATGCCTTTCTTCAAAGTAAATCAGTTGGAAATTATTATTGTTTCGGTGGACTATTTCTGGACTATTTTTTGGCACAAATATCAAACTAGAAGTCGTAGGCGGTCCGGAGATATTTGATGTTATCGAATGTTCAAGCTGTAATCCTCACCAAGATGACTTAATAACTCAGGAATCGTTGAAGGACTATTTCTGAAATTTGACATGCCGTGTGAACTATTTCTGGACTAATTTTTGAAACCGAAACTAAGTCAATGGGCCCTTCCGTTTGCTTGCAAGAGAGATGAGGATTACAGCTTGACGTCAAGCTGTAATCCTCACCAACTTATAGCTATAACTTCGAAACTATAAGTGGACTAATTTTCTTTCTTGGTGGACTATTTAGGACTATTTCTGGACTATTTTTTAGCATTTTCAAATTTCATTTTCATGAAGGTTTCAATGGTGAGGACTACAGCTTGAAGGTCGTCTTGTTTTATTTACTGGGATATGTAGGTAACACTACCCTCCCTCCCCCTCCGGGGCGAGTGTCGCACCGCGGCCCCGAAAGTATCCATGAGTAAAAATAAAATGAGCTTTGATAAATTTACTATAAACCTATCATACACACAAAAGCGATATCACTTATTGCTTCCGCGCGCGTTGCCACGAAATATGAACGTGTTTAAATATTTATCGATTTTCATTGCAGAATGATTAGTTTTCTCCAAAAAATGCCGAAATACGTACTGCGCAAATGTTTATGACAACAGTAAAGAACATATTATATTCTTAAAAAGAGACATATTTTACTTCTTAACTCTTAACATTTCATGTTGTCTGTTGTATTTTGAAAACGTAATTAATTCTGCCATCCAGCGAGATTTAAATAGTTGTATATAAAAGTTGTATATATTAAAAAATCGTTTCGTACCATCGCACAAGTTCTTTTTCCGTACATTCCAATTTCCTTTTAATAATGGCGTATTAACCTCTTTTGAGGTTAATTTTCTTTTTTTTTTCTTTAAATTTTCCAGGTTCTCATTGGAGAACCTGGAAATTTACGTTTTAATAATTATTTGTTGCTCACTACCCAGGAAGATGTGAGCGGATGTAGGATCCAAGTATTTCCTTCGGACGGGAGCAACTGCCTCCCACATTGCGATATAGATTTACTTTACTAATTCAATGTGACATGTCTCTAAACGCTTCAATCATGCATTAGTGCCTTTCTGTACCTATGTGTTTTTATGGATACTCGTAACCTTCTATCTGAGGTAAATGTAATCATTTTTGCGTCTTATTGTCTCGTGTCGTATCTATAACTTATCCGAAAACGAACAAAGTGATTTGACAGGTCGAGTTTTTGACGAAAGAGAAATAGTGTTTAGGCAAATAAATCGCATAAATTCGTCCATGTCCGTTCGGTGAATGATTGATTGTTTCACTATTGAATTATTTTTAATCCCATAGGAACTAATCTCATCCCGACTTTTCGAAAGGTTTTTATTACTATTATAATATTTTTATCATATTAGCTGAATAGGCAAATAAATCGCATACATTCGTTTTTTTCCGTTGGGTGAGTGCTTGATTGTTTTATTATTGAATTAATTTCTTAATCCCATAGAGACTAAAATCCCAACCCGACTTTTTGAATGTTTTTCCCACTATTTATCACAACTATAATGTTTTTATCACATTAGCTAAATTGACTTTATATCATAACGGATGGTGTGGTAAAACAGTAAAAAAAAAACTCACGCGCTCTAGCGAGCTATGTAGAGCTCAGTTAAAAAAAAAACATCTGTTGGAAAAAACCCTTCTTGCGATGGAGTACCAAGTAAGGAAATAAAAAAACGAAGTTTGACCGAAATATAATATAAGTAAGTGTCATTGACATTGTTCATTGACCATATTTTTGTTATACTTACCTTTTGTAGGGACAAGTTGGTAATTAAAATAATGTAATTAAACAAATATATGAAGTGACAGTTGTCAGAAGGCGTCGAAAGCCGACTAACCGCGCAGACTATAGGTACAATGTGCCAGATCAGTAAGTACGGCACCGATCAGGTTCTGACTCGCTCAGGTCAGAGCTGGTAGAACAGCGCGAGTGTTTTATTTCATTCATTGAATTAACTTAAGATATCACATATAAAAATATTTATTCATCTGCCTGTGTACTACTATTCAGAAACATGCAACATTATTTGCATAAGTGGCATTTCGGCATGTAAATCACTTTGATCGATTTTCGGTGTTAGATTATACGTAGGAAGCTATGTTTAAGCCTAGATTATGTGCTACGAGTTGATAAATGTTCCCTTACTCGATAGATTTGCTTTGATTAAACGCCTTAAGTGGTAGAGGCATGCATATTTTTTTAGTTTTGGATTTTAATACCAAATCATATGGTTGACAATATGACGGCAAATAAATTGCCTGTGTCACATAAACTGTTAAGGCTGGGCACCCCTACAGCGGTGGACCGAAATGGAGGCACTGAGCTCGATAATAAAGCAAGAGCAGTATGCGGCCAGCTGACTAACTTCTGAATTTCTAAACAAATCTCTCGGTGAACAAAAATCAGAGTGTTCAACCCCAATGTGAAGTAGTCCTACTTTGTGGTTCGTGCGTGAAGACATCTCCCAAAAACTTCATTAATAATTCTTTATTGCACATGGATAATTAAAAAGTTATATTGAGAAAAATATATGTACAAAGGCGAGCTTATCTCTAAAAGAGAGGTAGGCAGTGCACACTATCTATTATCTAATCTATAATAAAATACACATATGACATAAGTAAACGAAATATCTATAAAATACGGAAAAAGAGAGAGAAAATATCTTTTACCCGATTTTTGAAAGATAAATAGAGGGACCTTCTCTTATAGTGCAAGGAAATGCGTTCCACAGTCGGACTGCCTGTAACCTGAAGGAGTGCTCATATGACATGATGTGGGGAACAGTGAGACCACGTGAGATCTCCGATGCCGAAGGAGTAGGGCGGATTTTCCAACATATTGAAAAGATAAGAAAAAACATGTTTATATTTACATTAATCAATCTAAGCTATCCAGTGCTCACTGCCAAGCTCTTTACTAATATTAGCAAAAAATCTTGTGTTTGTGCTACGGCAATTGATTAAGTTACCAAATACAGAATTTTTAAGTGTAATGTCTAAGCTGGCGTAACTAGAGCCTCGGCAACGAGTGAGTGATAGGCGGGAGGTGCGGGATCGCTCATTTACACCACACTCAATTTTTGGAGATTGATGTGTGTTAAACATCTCGATCGCTATAATTTAATTAATTTGCGGCAAAATGGTTGTTTGAGTAAATAAATCAATGGAAAGATAAATTAAAACAAGTAAAAGAAAAGCTTTTGGTCAGGTACCTTCTAACTACAAACATCGCAAAAATCTAGGCACTTCGAATTTCCCGGCCCGCCCTCACTAACCTTACAGTTCGCGTCAAGTTTCTTTCAAGAGATTCACCACTCGCTCAGGGCCACAGAAACTTGGAAGGGCCTGTATGAAACGGGACGAGAGCGCAGGACGCGCAATCGTCGTTTCAAAGGCCTAAATAATTTCCTACTTATTGTAGGTACCTACTTCCGTGCGCAAGTTGAATGCACTCTAAATGTAGGCACTGTACCTACAGACTGTGTTTGTATAAAATGTAGTAGTCGCTATGTAGCTTGCTAGCATTGTTCTGTGAGACATTCGTACGTACCCCGAACCGCTCAAGTACACCGACCCAGCTTGATTTACACTGTCATTACTTACATTGTGCAAGTAATTTCACCAGTACACAATATTCCACATTTGCGTATCTTAATTCCATTGCGTGGTACGCGCCGCGTATGCGCACGCACCTGAACGCAGGTAGATAGGCACTGATTCAGGACTTAACAAAACAAATAAACAAAGAGATCCCCACACCCCTCCCAGCAACCCCTAGTCATTCCCCTTACGTGATTGTCACGCATTCACTCAATGTTTCTGACTCAACGTGCCGCTACGAGAGGCTGTCTCTTTTTTCCATACCAATGAAGAAAGTAAGCGAACCTACGAAATTATGCCTTTTTTTTGTGTTGGAGCGGAAAAAGATCCAATTACCCATGCCCAGGAGTCAGACCTCCCTGCTATGTCTGGGTCCCCACATATTGAGCGGGCATTAGCTCGTGTGGTATACGGACTAAAAATAACCCCTTGTGTTTTACAGTTATCGATAATCGATTTAACTGTGAGCCATGGCCTACGAAATTAACCTTTCATTTTGCTTAGTAAAGACAACGAAATCAGGATTCATTTTGGTGAGCGGCCACATGTGTGAGCTTCGTTTCAGCGTGAGTAGGCATGGGTTAGTTAAACTGGACGGTCGCGCCTATGTTAGCTTAGTTATAAAGAGACAGAGCAACAACAATGACTTTTTTCTTCAAAAATATGACCTATATTTAAAGTCAATGAAATCGACTATGCTATTGATTTTGAACAAACTAGATTCTCATTATGCGTTTATTCGATGACACGTTGTATATTACATAAACTTAAAATGGAGTGATTTTTATGACACTCTCATTCGAGGGTGATACAGCTTATCTACGTAGGCGGTCCCAAAAGTAGCTGACCTGGCATGTAGATAGCAATACTGGCGATTTTTTATTCTTTTATTCGAAAGTTAAAATCTTTTGGCGCGTAAATTTAAAGAAAGAAAAATCTACGTTCTTTTGTATTTGTTTCAGAGCCATTAATCGAGATTGATCTGAGTGATTTTGCAAATATTATCGATATGTCATACAATATTTATTTGAAAGGTTTAAGTCCAACCCATATTAAAGTTGAGCTGAATTCTACTCTGGGAGAGTCTGCTCCTTCATTTATAGCCATAAAATATTGGGTCGCTGAGTTCAAAAGAGGTCGAACGAGCTGCCAACATCGCAGCGGTCGACCAAATTAAGTGACTACACCAGAAATAGTGAAAAAAGTACAAAAACTAGTATTGGAATACCGTAGACTAAAAGTGTAAGTGAGTAAAGTAGAGTAAGTAGACATTGTAGGGATGCTATACGTCGAATATTGACTGAAAACTTGGTCATAAAAAAGCCGCGCGCAAGATGCGTGCCGTTATTATTCACCATTGAACAATAGCAGCAACGTGAGGAAGTTTTGATGCAGTGTTTGGAGAAATTTCAACGCAGTAAAGCCGACTTTTAATCAACACGATGGACCAAACATGGGTCCACCACTTCACCCCTGAGACGAAAGAATAGTCGACACAATGGACTGAAAAGGGAGAACCGGCTACAAAGAAGGCGAAGTCAGTTTCATCTGCTGGCAAGGTTATGGCGTCAGTACTTTGGGATGCTCAATGGATATTTTTTATTGATTTCTTCAAAAAGGCGAAACCAACAATGGCGAGTTCTACAAAAAAATATTGCAGCGTTTGAGGGAAGAAATTAAGAAAAAACGGCCGCATTCAGCGAAAAAGAAAGTGTTGTTTCATCAAGACAATGCACTGGTTCACAAGTCCACTATTGCAATGGCAAAAATTAATGAGTTGAGGTTTGGCATTGCTTCCCTATGCAACTTATTTGGTCTATTTTCTTTTCCCAAACTTGAAAAAGTGGCTCGGTGGGAAAAGATTTGCCATGAATGAAGAGGTTGACTCTTCTGTTCATGGCTTTTTTGAGGAGCTTGACACATACCACTTTATACGAAGCTATCAAAAATCGCTGGGAAAAGTGTATTGCGTTTCAAGGAGCCTATATTTAGAATGAAATAAGTATTGATCGAATTATTTTGTGTTATCTTTGTCAGGCCTCGTATAATTGTGATCTTTCCCTCACAAAACGAGTACCTATTGTAGTAAGTGAAAGTTTTAGTCTTTTACGTTTTATTTGGATTAAGCGGCTAACCGATTAATAATATCCGTCTTATACTCGGCAGGTTATTTATAATACATTTTTGTGTTAAGTTTAGTTGCCAATATATTAAACTAGCCAATCAACAGAGCGTCGCATCATCGTAACTATTTTAGACGACGCTGTCAAAATAATTACAGTTAAAATCCAATATTACAAAGCCCTGAATCCAGCGGCTACATTCCTGTCCTGATAACAAAGGAGATTAATTTGTCTCAGTATTATTCTGTGATGTAAATAGCATAAATTGCTACAAATACATAAACCAGGAGCTCAATTCTCTTGTAGGAAACGTACAGAGGTAGCATATTGATTGATAATAGCCCTTTACACCCAAGATAAAAAAAACTGAAAGCATCCCAATTGCGATATATGGGTAAGTTATTAATTACTTATATTCACACCTTAAATGGTATGGACATAAGTAATTAATAGCTATTTATAACTATAATTTCGACGCTCTCAGATATACTCACGATCGATTTCCGTTGCATTACTAAAAGTAGCTTATAGTGTGGTGTATATTTCTTTCTAGTCAAAAATTTTTCAAGGTCAAAAACTTACGACCATACACTCGCGATTGTAAAGGGCTAAGGGCCGCAACGCAATAATGTCGACCAACAGGTGGCCATACGATCGGTGCAGCGTCTCAGCGTACCTGAGCGGTGCAGCCTGCATACAAATGCGGTGCTGCGCCGCATCGTGTGGCCGCCCATGGATATTTGATGAAATTTGTATGAAGTTCACCCTAACGTATGCCTCCACACTAAGGGCGCAAATTCCTTATTTGGCTTTTCGGCGGCGCCTATTTTGTTTGAAAACTGGCTGCAAAATACGGCATTTTTCGCCTTTGGGAGCAATCGATATTCTATCGTATGCGTATGCGTTTTCCACAACAGAATAGGGCCCCAGGTGGATCACTTTTTAGCTTCTCGTCGCCCTAGTGCTTGAATGGCCATCTTAATTATTGGATACATATTTTTTTACGGAAAACTGTAGAAATTCTTAATCAGCTTCATATAATGTAACAATATTTTGTCGTGCTATATAAGTCAAGTAATTTATAAAAATAAAATATGCAATCTCCTAAGTTAAAATCTTTTTCAGTTCTTCTTTAGTTAAACTACATATAATTAAGTGAACACACCCAAACATCAGACCTGTACTTGTATGTCCATATGTATATCTGCACCGATAGACCAATTACGACCATTGTTTCCATTGTGTTTGTATTGACGGCTGTGAGGGCGTAAAATGTGAAAAATTATTGGATTTTATTTATATATTACTTATATTTACGTCACGCAAAATAGGCGCAAATTTATGTCGTCGCGTTGCGGAAAATCGGCCCGATATAAAATATAAACTATACATTAAAATTTGAAACCCCCCATCACATAAATGAAACCTTACGGTTAATGCAAACAACCGCACTGATAATGGCTAAAGAGTTTCTGAGAAGCCCTCACGCGTCAACCATCCTGGCTGCTACAGCGCCCCATGGAGGCCGTAAAACATTTCTGAGAACCTGGTCTGGTGGTAACAAAATGAAGTATTGAAGAAAAAAAGGAAAAGTTTATTCATTATATACAAATCATGCACTTACTAGTTATTGAGGCTCTGTACTAAGTCTAAAGACCTGTATTACAGAAACCTCATGCTCCTCCTTGACACATTATTATATATCACCATATGTGGATGCTTATAATTAGCTTTTAGTATGCCATTTCCAATGATATGTAAAAAACAGCTGTAAGCTTCCCTAAGAAAATAAAAATAAAATAGTGATGAACAACCATAGCAAAAAATACAATTACAATTCTAACATGAGATTTGTTGCAGTTAAATTTAATTAGGTACCTATGAAGCTTAGTTATATTATACATTATTTGTTTTAATAGTAGTTTATGTGACTGCTACATAATGGAGGGCATTAATACTCGAGAGTGGGTTTATGAAACGAGCCAAAGGCGAGTTTCATAATAATATCACTCGAGAGTTTTAATGCCTAATTATGTAGAGTTACATACACTAGTTTATCTACACACATATCATAAGCTCTCTTTGATGTGTACAGGAACCGCATGTTTGACCGGCATTGTGGCTCTGCAGTTGTTTAGCTTGTTCTGTAGCACCAACTTCGGGCATCGGCGTTCGAAATTTGAATGTCAGTACCAACTTCACAGACAAACTAGGGGCGGCACGCAGGCGGGCGTCGGCGTTCGAAATTTGAATGTCATAATGTGCAGAAAAATTACACATTATGGTCATAATGTGTAATTTTTCAGATAAGAAATGAGTTTTTACCAAGTAGTTTAACATTATGCTGATCGTAACGTGCGGTTTTTGTACGCAGTAAAGAGGGTTTATGATACGTGTATAGATAAAGTAATTTAATATTCTGTATTATATTTATTAAGTTACTGTATGTTGAAAAGTGCTTAATAATAATTAGTATCAGCTCTTCGAAAGGTTTTATGCTGTTGTGAAAAGTGTGTGAGTTTTAAGTTTTTGGGAGTGAGAAGATGAAGTGTGCTGATTGATTGTGGTATGTAGGGGTAGTGCGTGTGAGTGTGTGGATGATGGAGAATAACCGGGAGAACATGATTCTGGATATTGTCAGGTTACGAAGGGTTGGTGTGAATAACCCTCCGTATGGAGGCTTAATAAAGGAATTTAGAGAGTAGGTCCTAAACGAAATTAAGGAAAGAAATTAGAATGAGTCTGTTTAACACGTTGAGCGCCAGTGTATCTTTAATTATACACCATAGGGTGCTTTGTCACAGACCAGTGTATCCTTAATGATACACCACACTGCCCGACTTCGGAGGCCGGTGTATCCCACAATATACACCGTTTCATACATTTTAGTAGCGCATTCAAAAGCATTGTCCCTGGAGAATGTGCCTGTGTTTTTGTGGCGTAAATATCTTAAAAACTAAAGAAAATATGGGGTTTTTCTTAAAAAAAATACTACAAAATTATAGGTATACACTGGCCTGTGAGAAAGCACCCTATGGTGTATCATTGAAGATACACTGGCGCCCAACGTGTTAATTTAGCCAAGTTTTCCTAACTATGTATAAGAATTTAAAAATATTACCTACCTAACTATTAAGACCTAATGACTGACCCCTTGAAAAGTTCTTCGGGCGCCGTGTTGTTGATCGGGTAGTTGAGCAGACGGGCAGGCGGGCAGGACAAGGTAGCAACGACTAAGGGTCGGCGGCGGTTAATAAGTCGCGAGGGACCCGGAGACGGTGATGGGCAGAGGCTACCAGTGTCTCTGGCTGGCTGAGGCCGTGCAGCGGTGGCTAGGAGTGGTTGGCCGCACAGTATGGAATTCACTATGGGTACTTTTTCAGTGCAAGCAAAATGGGGAGCTCTCTTAGAGAACTTCTTCTAGTGGACGGGGTTCATTTAGAGCACTTCTTGTTTCTTCAGCGTTACCCGGGAAGTTGAGCCCAGGCTCATTGCACTGCTGTTGTTTGGATTCAGTATTAACTTCTTAATTTCAGCAGCATCTGCCTCTAGGAGTCCAGATGAGTGAACAGTGAAGGGATGGATTATACAAATTGGTTGTACTGGGTTTTGGGACTGATTCTTACCAACAATTTTTCCGCAAGGTTTTCGCCAACGGTCGAGAAGATTATAGTTTTAGTTTCTCGACCTCTCAAAGGAATTTGATACTGTCTCTGTTCCCATACTCCTGCGAAAAATAGAATTTGTGGTTATTAGAGACATGAGTCTAAATATCTTCGGTGAATAACATACAAATCGTACCCAGAGTGTCATTATAGAAGACTTCACCAGTGAGGATCAAACTTTAAGTTTTGGTGTGCAGTGTTTTGGGGCCCACACTTTTCCTCATATATATTTACAATTTGTGTCACCTCTCCCTTCCCAATTGTGAAATAGTATACGCAGACGATACTGCCCTTATTATCGATGGAAACAACTGGAAAGCAACCAAAAATAACGCAGAAGGTGCCCTAAGTATTGTTATGAACTGTTTTACCTCCAACCTCCTCACAGCAGAACCTTGTAATTCTAGGAGATATTAACATAGATCTTAAGGTAACAAACTCTCATGTACAACAATACCTAAACTTAATGTACGAATCAGGCTTGGAGTGTGGAATAAATCAGTACACACGTGTTGAAACAAAAGGTAATATAATCACAAAGTCGTGTATAGACCATATTTTCTTACGCGATGTAAACCTCAATAACACTAAGACATCCGTTATACAAAATCAACTGGCTGATCACTACATAACCGGTCTATCTATCGCTTATAATAATCACCGCACACAAACACAAAATAATCATAAATTAATAACTCAATTGGACAATGAAAAAATACAAACTGAATTTTCCAAAATAGACTGGAATGCGGGCTTAAACCATGTAAACCCAAACGATATTTTGAACTTCATTATAAAAAAATTTACAGATGTATATAATAATTGCAAAAATTTAGTTAAAGTTAAGATAGGCAAAAGACATCAGTGTATATGGATGACTAATAAAATAACATCTATGTGTGCTCAAAGGCAAAAACTCTTTCAAATATGGAAGGAGGATGAAAGTAACTTAAAAAATAGACTATTATATAATATTTACAGAAATAGGACAAACAAATATATAAACAACGTTAAAAACAACTACTATAAGAAAGAAATAAGTAAAAATTTTAAAAACCCAAGAAAACAATGGGAAATTATAAACAAATTAAGCGGCAAAGTAATTAAATCCATCGATGAAATAATAATTAATTCATTAAATAATACAGATACATCAATTTTGGTCAACAATTTTGCTATAGAATTCCAAA
The DNA here is from genome assembly GCA_949825045.1 of Argyresthia goedartella. Lineage (NCBI taxonomy): Eukaryota > Metazoa > Arthropoda > Insecta > Lepidoptera > Argyresthiidae > Argyresthia > Argyresthia goedartella. Next base: position 23,024,027 of record OX463807.1, read on the forward strand.
ACAATGTTAAAAAAATCTGCTCGTACTGTGATAAACCATTATTAAACGTCGATACTTACTCTAAGCAACCAGATATAACTATGAGGTTAAAAAAAGCGAATAAGGATATTATCTTCTCCATAATAAAGCATATGAACGATAAAAAAAGTCCCGGGTTCGACGGAATTAGAATGAAAGATATAAAGTTTATAAATTCACAAATAACACCCTTAATAACACATCTGATCAACTCTTGTATTGCATCGTCCTTATTTCCTGACAAACTAAAAGTGGGTTGCATACGACCTGTATACAAAAAAGGGCCTAAAAACGAAATTAATAACTACAGACCGATAACAATATTACCCTGCATAGATAAAATAATTGAGAGATACTTAGGCAATGAATTAAATAAATTTATTACAAAAAACCAAATTATTAACAACAAACAATTCGGCTTCCAAAAACAGAAAAATACGTCACAACTTCTTTCTCAATTTACCAATGAAATCAACAAACACATGAATAATCGACTTCACGTGCTTGCTGTTTTCATTGATTTCAGCAAAGCCTTTGAAACTCTAAATTATACCACACTTTTTTCAAAACTACAACAAAACGGCATACAGGGACCCTTCCTAGAATTGTTAAACAACTATCATACAAACAGGTTCACCGCGGTAAACATAAACGGGGCTTTCAGCCAGAAGATCCTCACCGAAGAGGGCGTGGCCCAAGGGTCAATAACCGGACCAACTGAATATCTTCTATATGTCAACGACATGTGTAACATATTTACTGAAGCTTCGGTTTATCAATTTGCCGACGACACCTGTCTAATTACTGCACACAAAGATATTTCAATAGCTCAGACACAACTCCAACACAACTACAACCAGTTATGCAAATGGGCACATGACGTAGGTCTAATCATTAACGCACAAAAAACAAAATTATTACACATCCACTCACCATACTTGCACACAATGGCCACGCCTTCTATTACATCTCACTCACACCAATGCTTTCATTCGGATATCAACAGACCTATAGTTTGTAACTGTACTAAATTGGAACTGGTTAGGCAACATACCTACTTAGGCCTAATCATAGATAATAATTTTAATTGGAAACCTCATATCGAACATATATGTAAGAAACTTAGGGCAATATTGTCTCGGTTGCAAATCCTAAAATTTAAAGTACCATTCAACATATTGAGAATGTTGTACCTATCACTTGCAGACTCCATTATAAATTATTGTTTAAGTAGTTATGGCCGCACATTCAAAACTAACATAAATAAAATTTACGATTTGCAACACAGACTTTTAAAGACCATAGTACCTCTAAAGATAAAACAAAAATTCAACCAGAACGAACCAGGTTTGTTTCACTATTGTAACATACTAACTGTATACGATAAACTGGAATCGTCCATTCTGTGTGAGGAATATGGTCGTATAGATTCATTAACTAAAAAAATTAGACCTAAAAACCTACGAACTTTGTCCTATTTGCCTACCTATGTCATTCCCCGCTATAACAATACATATGGCCAACGGACCTGGGAATACATGCTTCCCAGTATTTTAAATAAGATACCTAAAATAACTATAGACAATTTACTAAATAATATATTCAAGAGAAAATTTATCTTAAAATCATATTACTTTTCCCGTTACGTTTAAAATAAAGTGCAATTGTAGCAATGTATACATAGATAGATATAGTCATAGATAGTAGATATGTAGATATGTATGTAGATATTATGTAGACAATTGTTTCTATTGTATCCATAGTACTTACCGTCGAGTAGTTAAGCGATCTCACCATGTCGCACTTAAATCTAGTGGTTTCAGCGCATGGATACTGTATTAACAAATGTAATTTATTTACTTATTGAATAAACAAAGTTAAAAAAAGTTATAATATAATATGGCGCAAAACAAAGTAATGCAGAAGATACTAAACGACATACGGCGAGAGGTCAGAGAAATTATCACTTCGGAGCTGCAGTCTACCCTACAATTCCACTCTGATAAAATCGACGAGTATGAGGAGAAAATTGCAGTATATGAATCCAGCATCAAAGTGGTCGAAAATCAGTGCCAGGACCTGAAAAATTCTGTAAAAAATGCAATGCTCAAATATGAGACTTTGGAACATAAAATGAATGCTTTGGAACAATCACAAATGTCAAATTACATTGAAATATGCGGTGTCAAGGAAGCTACCGATGAGGAACCCCTTGATATATCCAGTAAAATCTGCTCCAAGCTGCAACAAAATCCTAAAGCCATAATAAAGGCATACAGGAAGTCTGGGAAAAAAAACCGGGCCGCGGACGCCGGAAACGAAACCTCCCCCCCCCATAATTGTTGCTATACAGGATGGATGCCGTGATAAGTGGCTCGAGGCTGCAAGGAAAATCCAGCTCAACAGCACCGACCTAGGAAGAGAGGATACCTCCAAGATATATATTCGTGAAGCCCTGACTCCCAGCTCGGCCTTTCTTTTATGGAAAGCTAAAAAAGAACTGAAAGAGAGAGGCTTATGTAAGTTTGTTTGGATTAAAAATGGCCAAGTATTGGCAAAAAAGGAAGAAAAGGAAAAAACCAACATCATCAGGTCAATCAGCGACATAGAAAGGTTGAAATTTAACTTTTCCAAGTAAGTCTATACCCTATTACCTTAGCAATAACATGCCTTAGTTATTTACTACAAAAATGGATGACACCATAGACAAATCGGTTCAAGAACTAAGTCACAACTCATGGAATTACACAAAACATAAAAATACTACGAGGAGAAAACCAACTAACAATATTAAGCGTAAACATCAGATCTCTTATCACAAAGTTTGCACAACTTGAACTGATACTGACAAGCAGCAGCAGCATCGTTCATGTTGTGGTGATAACGGAGGCGAACATCACCGATACTACTAAATCGTTATTTCAACTGCAAGACTATGAAATGCACTCCGAATTACGCAATGCCAGAAAAGGAGGCGGCGTTTTAGTGTATGTGCATAAAAGTGTGTCATTTACAAGGTTCAAATCAAGTTCTCTTAGTTACGAGTGCATTTTTGGTGAAATTAAAACCTCTTTTAATTATAAAAGTGGATTATGTGCTATTTATAGACCTCCAGAGAGGAATAAAAATATTTTCCTTAAGGAAATCTCACGCTTGATCTCAAAATACCCTGTAAAGCAGAACCTTGTAATTCTAGGAGATATTAACATAGATCTTAAGGTAACAAACTCTCATGTACAACAATACCTAAACTTAATGTACGAATCAGGCTTGGAGTGTGGAATAAATCAGTACACACGTGTTGAAACAAAAGGTAATATAATCACAAAGTCGTGTATAGACCATATTTTCTTACGCGATGTAAACCTCAATAACACTAAGACATCCGTTATACAAAATCAACTGGCTGATCACTACATAACCGGTCTATCTATTGCTTATAATAATCACCGCACACAAACACAAAATAATCATAAATTAATAACTCAATTGGACAATGAAAAAATACAAACTGAATTTTCCAAAATAGACTGGAATGCGGGCTTAACCCATGTAAACCCAAACGATATTTTGAACTTCATTATAGAAAAATTTACAGATGTGTATAATAATTGCAAAAATTTAGTTAAAGTTAAGATAGGCAAAAGACATCAGTGTATATGGATGACTAATAAAATAACATCTATGTGTGCTCAAAGGCAAAAACTCTTTCAAATATGGAAGGAGGATGAAAGTAACTTAAAAAATAGACTATTATATAATATTTATAGGAATAGGACAAACAAATATATAAACAACGTTAAAAACAACTACTATAAGAAAGAAATAAGTAAAAATTTTAAAAACCCAAAAAAACAATTAATTATAAGGAAATTATAAACAAATTAAGCGGCAAAGTAATTAAATCCATCGATGAAATAATAATTAATTCATTTAATAATACAGATACATCAATTTTGGTTAACAATTTTGCTATAGAATTCCAAAACAATGTTAAAAAAATCTGCTCGTACTGTGATAAACCATTATTAAACGTCGATACTTACTCTAAGCAACCAGATATAACTATGAGGTTAAAAAAAGCGAATAAGGATATTATCTTCTCATAAATCACAATACATCCTACACATACTATAAAATAAATTAACAGAATACAATAAATACATAGATACACATACATACTATAAGATACCCACTATGCGGAAGAGAGGAGATGCTGTTTCAACTTTTTCTTAAAAGAGAACAAGGATGTGCAATCCCTAATAGCGCAAGGAAGTGCATTCCACAAACGTATTGCCCTTAACCTAAACGAGTGCTCGTAAGCAACAGTGTTGTGCTGAGGAATTGACAAAAGTGACACCGTGTGAGATCTCCGAAGTCTATCCCCAGAGAAAAGAAACTCAAAATGTTCACGAAGATATGCGGGATAGCGCGGATTTCTCAAAATATTGAAGAGGGAGGAGAGAATGTGCATATCATGACGAAGTCGGATCGGGAGCCAGCCTAATTCCCTGCGATATTGGGACACGTGATCGTACTTGCGGAGACCGAAGATAAACCGAATCCCGAGATTTTGAAGTCGCTAGAGTTTGTTCAGTAGATCTTCGTTCGCGCTGGCCCAGCAAACATCGGCGTAGTCAATTAAAGGCAGAAGAAGGGTCTGAACTAGCATGATTTTAGTTTGCCTAGGCAAGAAGTACTGCAAACGCCGAAGGGAATGAAAGGATGCAAAGACTCGTCTGCTGACCTCACAAACGTGGGGCGACCAGGATAAAAGAGTATCAAAAACAACCCCAAGATTTTTGGCTTTCTCGCTGTACTTGACAATGGTACCGTCATAAAGGACGGGAGCAACTGACCTATGCTGCAACAAATTAAGTAAGTGCCGTGTTCCCAGTATCATCGCCTGAGACTTATCCGGGTTGACTAATAGCCCATACGAAAGAGCCCATTTCCTGATGTTGTCGAGGTCAGCATTCAAAGCCTCTACAGTCGAAGTCAGATGACACAGGGGAAAATGCCGATAAATTTGAAGGTCATCTGTATAGAGATGATACGAGGAAGACAATACATCCGAGATGGAATGGATGAAAACTGAGAAAAGAAGAGGAGAAAGGATGCCACTCTGCGGAACACCAGTAGAGAGCTTGCACCATTCCGTAGTGACTTCTTCAGACTTGATGCGCTGCTGGCAGTCTCTCAGGTAGGAGACAAACCAGCAAGCCGAGTGTGAAGAGACTTTGAGTGTTTTTATGATTTCAACAAGTATATCGAAGTCGACGCAATTGAAGGCGCTGCTAAAGTCAAGGAGAGTCAGGACTGTGAGCTGCTTATTATCCATTGCCAGTTGGATATCGTCAGTTACCTTGAGCAGTGCGGTGGTGGTACTATGCCCTGGCCTAAAACCAGACTGAAAAGGGTTCAGTAAATCCATGGAGGAAAGGACAGCTGGGAGTGGACAATTAATTTGGAAAAAGGACTTTGGAAAGGATTGGTAGGATGGAAATGGGACGGAACTCTTTGAAGGAGGACGAGTTAGAAGTTTTAGGCAGGGGTGATACCAGTTAGTGGAAAAGAGCATTAGTGATAACTAATGCTCTTTTCCACTGGCTTGGGAAGCAGTACTCGCTCAGCGACGCGTTAATTATATGCGTTATGGGTGGTAAAACATTATCGAGTACACTGAATAGCATCTGAGAGCAGATATTGTCATCACCTACAGCCTTGGACGAGATTTCTAGAATAGCTTTCTTTACTGCGCCAACTCCGACAGACCTGAGGTTGAAAGGTAAGCAACTGGATGTCGTTCTGGTACGCAAGTTACGAAGGGTAGCATCCTTGACACAGGGGTCCATCACGACAGGGGAGACAGCAAAGAATTTGTTGAGATCATTGAGGTCGACACTACCGGCAACTGCGTCCTGGGACTTACCAACACCAAGGGTCTTCAGGATCTTCCAAACCTGTGCAGGAGGAATGTATATGTGTGGATGAGCAAGTGAATGAGTTGTGTATGTGCGTGTGAATGTGTGTTGTGTGTGTGTGTGTGTGTGTGTGTGTGTGTGTGTGTGTGTTGTGTGTGTGTGTGTGTTGTGTGTGTGTGCGTGTGTGTGTTGTGTGTGTGTGTGTGTATGGTTGATCAAGTAATGGTAAATATATGAGTAAGGGGGCAATGGTTTATTACTAAGTAAGTATTTATCTCTTTATCGAAGAAGAATACTTGTTGATGTTAATGTCATTTCATAACAATTAATGATTCCTCAGTATTGTTATAGTCTAGACTCTTTAGGAAATTAGTAGTAACTTTTTTACAGTTATATTTACTAAGGGAGTAAATATTCAATTTGGAGTTAATTCGGTTGTATAAGAGATAGCCGACAAAGCCAAAGAACCTGCCTGAAAAGGCTGAAATACACATTATACACACAAATACAACAAAATGATGGACCAGTCTTATCCTTGCTAGCAATTGGGAATGAAACTGTTTGACCACTGTGATTGGAGGGTAAGCAGTCAAATACACTTTTACTTGTTTATTCACAGTCACAAAAAATATTATCTAAGCAAGTTTGGCTGGTAAGTATAAATCTAGTCGGCTCTAGAAATACGTGACATAAATTTAACGATTTGAATAAAAAAATAATCGTTGTTTCATTGTTGGAGCAAATCTAGATTAAGATCGCCACAAATTACTAACTTTTTTTCTGTTTTTACATAGTTTAGTGAGGACTTCCTCTATAATTTTCTCAAATATTTCGAAATTGCCATGGCCTTTTTATCTCTCGGTGGCCTGTAGATACAAAAAATAATATGGCTATCTAACTCAACACGGGATACTTCTATTTGTCCCTCAACAGTAAGTGCATGAATATATTTCCGTTGTTTCACCTCAATATTATTTTTCACTAAGATAAAGAACAGAGGTGGTTCAGCAGTCTTTCTATTGTAACAACTGACAATTTAGTAATTATTTATATAAAAAGACATCATATTTTTCTTTAACCAGTATTCTGTGACACAAATAACATCGATCTCAGATTTTTTTGAAATAATTCTAATACAACTTTGCCAGGTAGCCCCTGGATGTTTTGATAGATAATATTTAAGTGGGGCTTAAACTTTGACATATTTAGTGGCTCTTGTATGCTAGAGATTTCCTCTATTGTCTTATGACCTAATTTAAATTACTTGGAACAGATTCCAATATTGCATGAGAAGTATAATTAACAGGTGAATTCCCAATAGGGGTGCATGTCATATTACTCTTAACATAAGCCGGTTTCTGATTAGTCTGTTCAACAAAAACAGCTAATATCAAGTTGAACTTGGTTAAACCAACTATAGCTGCGTTGCATATATTATACGCTAACAATGTAGCTACTCATTTTCTATATTTATTAGACAGGTTTTTTTTTTTTTTTTTTATTTATTTATTTACTGGTATCTTATTACAAACAGAGTTTAATATTCTTGACCACCACTTAAACCACTGAGGTTTGTGTGTGGTGTTATCTACTCCTTATACAGTATTTATGTTTATGTACGCATAGATGCTAAATATGTAGGTATAATTCAAATACAAACTGTTGGCTATATATATTCTAGTTTTCGGCTATAGAGTGTGCATTTCTCAAGTAGTATTTACCCCTTGTAATTTTGAACGAAAATAAGATTTAAGTTTGTGTTTAATGTTTGTCTGTGTGATCGAGTTTAAGGTTTGCGTAGGTAAGTTGTTAATCAAGCGCGGAATCATGTAGGAGCTCGTCCGCTCGCCGTAGGTATTATTTGCACGCACAGTAACCAGTTTGTTCTGTGCCATGCGTCTGGTCATTACAGGATGGTTTATTTTTAAACGATATTTTTTACAGAAAAGTTGTTCTTTAAGCAGGCAATAATTAACTTTGTGTGTTATTGGAAGAACTCCACAGTGTTTATATAGTTGGACATCATCATTCTCATATTTGCTTTTCATTCTCGGTGATACAATTAATTTCAGGATCCTAGTTTGTAGCTTTAATATGGAATTCAGGTAAGTAGTATAAGTACGGCCGTAGCTAGATAGCCCATACGTAATTATAGAATCGCCTAGTGCGTTATACAGCATTAGCCGGATTGGGTATGGTAAACGGTCCTTTACGATCCAGAAAGATGCCAGGAGTGACCTCAGCTTACTACAAACACGTTCAACATGTGGACCCCAGTTGAACCTATTGTCAATCACCAGGCCCAGATACACATAAGTGTCTACGATTTCTATTGGGCCGCAGTCGCAATATCCATCGTCACACCCTCTGTGCATGCAGGCGTGGGAATGAGCAACAATGTCAACCTGTGTCATGTCTCTACAGTAGGGTGATTTGATGTGTAGTAGTTTCGTCTTCTGGGCGTTGAGGACCAATCCCGCGTCATGACACCATTTAGACAGTCTGTCGAAGTCTGCCTGTAGTTTATTTTTAGCGACATTAGGATCTTTGTCGGCTATGATTAGGCAGGTGTCATCTGCAAACTGGTAGGTGGTGCAGTGCTTCATCGGGTAGCTCATATCGTTGACGTACGTGAGGAAGTGCAGTGGGCCTAGGACTGACCCTTGGGCTGTGCCTTGGCTAGTTGGGATGTCATCACTGAGCGCGTTGCAGATTTTCACATTATATTTTTGTCCTTGGAGGTAGTTTAAGCACCATTGCTTGACAGGACCTCTGATCCCACAAGCATCCAGTTTGTGAATAAGTTTAACGTGATCGAGTGTGTCAAAGGCCCGTGAAAAGTCTATGAAGAGAGCAAGTATTTGTTTTTTATCATTTAAGTGTTCGTTTAAATCGTCTGTAAATTTTGATAGTAGAATGGTTGTACTTTTACGAGGTTGGAATCCATGTTGGTTGGGGTCTATTATATTGTTTAAGTGGAAGAATCTATGTAACTGTTCGCAAACGAATTTTTCGCAAATTTTGTCAATTGAAGAAAGAAGTGTGATTGGGCGATAGTTGCATACGTCATTATGTTTGCCCTTTTTATAGACTGGTCTCACACAACCCTGTTTTAGTTCGTCTGGATACAGGCCAGTTTTAATACTGGTATTTACTAAGTTTGATATGGCTATACACACTCGTTCATTAGCTATTTGCATGTCACAGACTCTTATACCATCTAAGCCTGGAGCTTTGTGGCTGTTTAGGCTTTTAATAAGTCCGTAGATCTTACGTGGCGTGGCAGGCTGGTAGCGCAAACTTACTTCAGCTTGCGGCGTCTGATAATTTGATAGGAGATTAATGTGGCAGTTCGGAAGTATTCTCTTTACAGAGTTATCAAATTCATAAGCAAACTTATCAGCAATTTCTCTAGGTTTATATGGTGCAAATATTTTTAGTATATTCTTATCTATAGATTCAGTTATTCTACCGCAGATATTGTTTATAATTTTCCATAGGTTTTTCGGGTTTCCATAGTTAGCGATAATTTTATTTTTATAGTATTTATTTCTATGGTATTGTATTACCTTATTCAGTTTATTTCTTATTTTATTGTATTGTAACCTCAGTGTGTAGTTATTTGTATCTTTTAACCACCGGCCAAATATTTCATCCCTTTTATTGCATAAGTTTATGATGTTTTTGTTAATCCATAACTCGGCACTGTGATTTCGAATTTTAATTTCTCTTTTACACGTAGCTTTACTCATTGCTTCTTTGAATGAATCTCTAATAAATGCATAAATTTGATCCGCCGTATCCATCTCACTAGTTTTGTTCCAATCAGTACAAAGTAATTCCTTTTTCATGATATCATTGTTAATGGTAGTAGCTAAGGTTGTTTGTCGAGCATCCTGTATATGTGAGCTACGCGCGCTGCCGGTGCAAGCGAGGACGGTGACGCGGTGGTCAGCCAGTACTGAGTTAACAGCGGCCGCGTGCGGCTCCATTGTGGGGAGTCTCATAAAAATGTGATCAAGGCAGGACTTTGTGACGGTTCCATTCCGAGTTTCAATTCTTGTATAATCGGAGACTCCACACACGAGGCCACACGACGACAGCATGTCAAGATACGAGCTCCTATATGATGTTTGTGTTTTTAGATCTATGTTCATGTCACCAAGGACTATCAGGGACCCAGTGGAGTTGTCTAACAAAGACTTATGCAGTTCTGATATGAACATGTTTTTATTCTTTCCTGGTGGTCTGTACACTGCACACACAACTAAAGTTTCATTAAATCTAGTTTTCATTGTTCCTAATAGACTTTCAAAGTGATGTGTTTTGGTGGGTTTTATTGTAAATTTAAGACAGTTTTTGACGTAGATAATTATTCCACCACCTTTTTGATTACTTCTTAGTTGTGTGTGCATTGTGTAGCCATCAATACAGAATAGGTTTGAAATTGATTCTGGTATGCCAGCCTCAGTTACAACAACAAAGTCGAGAGATTGGGAACAATTATCAATGGTTTGAAGTAAGGTAGTGAAGTTTCGGATCATTGATCTAATATTCACATGCAGACAGAATAACGGTAGTTTTTTGTTTTTCGATATGGGTATATACTTGAGAAATGCATTGACATTTGTACAATTAAATATTTCCACACTATTAGGACTTTCTACTAGGTTTATCGTGTTGAATTTTTAAGATTAATTCCGTTTATTGGATATTTATAGGTATTTACTTAGCTAGAAGCATTTCAATATCATGTATTGACCGAATTACCGAAGTTTTTCCATTGTCTTCCTTCTTGACCAGTATCCTGTCAGTAGTTTCGTCAATCCACACGTATTTGAAAGACGGGCGTAGCTGATTCTTCGCCTGGTACAGAAGATACTTGTTTTGTGGGGTCAGTGCGCGGCGAACGTAGACTGGGTCAGTGGCAGATTCTGGTGGTGTCGAGCAGGTGATGTCACCCAGAGTAATGGTCCTGTCTTTCGCAGCTTTAGTCCACTTGGTACGACTGTCGGGAGAGTTCAGTGCTATAAGCAGATGGCTAGTTTTATCTTTCCGTCCTGAGATGTGTTTTACGGATCGGATGTTGTTGCCATCAACTGCCAGTGCTGTGGCTACGGCCTTGGCAACTGACTCTGCACTTTCGTTAAGGGAGTTTGGTAGACCCGCTATCTCCAGATAACTACCCAATTTATTTTGTTCACTTTGTTGTTCCCGTTGCTCTAGGGCGGCTACCCGAAGCTCCAGATTTTTATTGGCATTGTAAAGATCCATGTTTTTATTCTCCAAGGCCTTGATTTTCGAGTTTTGATTTTTGATGGAGGTTTCTATAGATGCTACCTGGTCTCCAATAAACTCTAGGGAGGTTTGGAGACCTTCGAGATGTTCATTAATGGTTTTTTTCATTTCATTAGACAGGTCCTGAAGTAGTTTCTTTACGTCCAAAGATACAGCTTGAGGTCTTGCGAAGACGTTTCCTTCTTCTTTATCCGATTCATCCTCCGGGACAAAGAACGACGACGTGCGCGATATTCCACGAAGACACTCCGAGCAGCTCCATTCGAGGCCGTTGGGGACTCGAAGTGCTGCCAGCTGTTTGGCAGATATTTTGGCACATTCGGGAGATGCATGTACACTTTGTTCACAGCGGCTACATTCAAGTCCTGGGCACTTCTTAGTTATGTTCTTTTTACAAGTTGTACACTTTATGAGCACCATAGTCAAGATATAGGGTAGATATATAAAACTTTACTTAGAAGGGGTACACAACCGTATCTAATGACGCCTGAGAGTAAACTGAGAGAGGTACAACGTATCCTGTGTCAGAGTAAAGTTATGAATAAAATTATTCATGTCGAAATATAAAATAGCATCGTTGTGATGACACGTTAAATTAAATAAATGAATATTCATTCTATGCACAGATTTGTTCTATAGTACTGTCAAATTACAGGCGTATGGAAAATTTCATAGTATAAATTTCCATTTCATCCTACTATGTAAGTCTAGAAGTGTTTGAACACTTTTATTCAAATAATTCCGATTGTTGTTTGAATGATTTCCTACCATAACTACAATAGTGCTGTACTCATCATAGATACCACGACTAATTATCTTCACAAGATCTACAAATGAACTATTTGGACAGCAAATGTTCGTTACTTTTTAGTTAAGCCGGTAATGTAGTAAAGGTCCAAGTCCTGCACCGAATTTGTCGGAGAACACTAGAATTTTTCTCTGAGCACTTATTTCGGTAGTTGGCGGTACATGGGTGGAGGAGAGTAGCGGGACACACGTTTTGGAGTACGGTGCGATGCATGTGCCGGCGGGTGGCGCGGCATTCGCGGCAGCAAGCGTCGCAACGCGCGTAACGGCGAGCGGCGCGGCCCTCGGGGCAGCGTGTGGCACGACACACGCGTCATCAAGCAGCGCGACATGCGCTGTCGCGAGCGGTGCGGCTATCGCGCTGTTGAGTTGCGAGGTGCCTCCTCGTCGACGTTGGCGACGCTGGTTTTTGGTCGGGACAGCGGTGGACGCTGCAACACTCTCGTTGAGGGGGGTCAAGACCAGAGTTGAGAGATGTGGGCTCATCCTCCTTGCTGGTCTCATTCTCCTCGTCCTCAATTAGAATGCCCACCAATTCCGCGTTCCCCGGAGCTCTTGCAGTAAGGAGATTCTTAATATTCTGTTTGGTTGCCGTTTCAAGGCTAATTTTAGTTGTTTTAGATTACCTCTAGTTTTCTTTATGAATTTATTTAATTTCAAATATTTTTTAAATATTCTGCTGCTTGTCTCAGTGTTAAATATCTAGGAGTAACCATTGACCATTCAGTACAATGAGCTTGAAACCCCATCTCAACTCACTAGCAGCGCGTATTCGGAAATTTCTGTATGTTTTTAAAAAGCTTAGGCTTTCAGCTACTTTGGACACTCCAAGCACTGTCTATTCCGCGCTTGACCATTCGCTCATCACCTACTGAAGCACGATATGGGGGAGCGCATGCAGCACCTCCCTACTACGTGTAGAACGCGCACAACGAGTCCTCCTCAAAGTTATACATACAAGGACAACAATGTCCTAACCGTGCGACAACATTACATAATGCAAGTTACTCTGCGTAAGCACTCGAGGACGCCTTACGACCCCTGGCTTACCTCCACGATACGTCCTTCCGATCGGGTATGCCAAACTATCCGACACAGGACAGCATTAGTGGCATGGCATTACCTTGTTGCCATTCCCCGAATTTATAATATGGTCAATCAATGTAAACTAGCGATTAAAAAGTGGCTAATTACGCCGGACTATGACCACACCGAAATCCTATTAAAACTCAGATATATATAACCTATGCATACTTACCCTAATTGATTAATATTTATTCTCAGTACAAAACCCTCCCCCCCTTTCCCCTGTTCCATCCTCCATCCCACATGGTACTTCATCTAGTGTTTAAATTACCTTCCTACGCTTAATCTTATAAGTTTTGTTTCTGCTCTTAGTACATAAGCACAATAAAAGTTGTAAATTAAATGCCTGCTCCTCAAACGAAGCCTTTGGTGGTCGGAAGACGCTGGAGTCAGAAATACAGTGGTAACACTAGTTCAGACTTCATCGTGTCAACTTCTACTTAAAAGTCAACTTCGCAACTTGTCATTAATTATAAGAACATCCATCCAAGTAAAAGTTATTTAATAGAACCCTGTAACTATTTCTTATAAAATAAATAAACTAACAACTATAAACTAATTCTGCGCGATCGTAATTGTATTTTAGTTTTTAGATAAGGTTGTTACACTAATAGCGGTACTTTCTATAAGTTATTTTTAATACTTGATTACCTGAGTTATTTTTAACTTTTCTATTCATGTCCCTGTTTTTGATGCACCGGAAGATTTCAGAAGTGATCCAGGGCTGTAGAATTATTTTTCTTCTAGATATATAGGTATAGGTTTCGGCAGCTTCATAAGGGTCGGATAGTAAGCATGTGTCTGTGTCCTCGAGGTCTTTTACAGCATTGTCAAAGTCAACTATTTTCTTGAGAATAACTGGCTCAAAGTGGGCACAATTGCCTCTGCCACTCCGAATGGGAAAAGGCGTGACGCCACGTAGTTTATGATATAGAAATAGAAAGGTGCGTTCGTTTTTACGTTGAGATTCTTGTTTTTTTTTCTGCTTCATTCTTGTTTTGCCTCTCCTTTAGAAAATTACCACTTAGCTGGGACGTTCGTGATTTTTCGGCGGATAGTTCAGGTAATTTTTAGCTTAATCATGAAAGTTTTACGTTGAGTATCTTAATAGCTTTATAGATATTATTTTTTGAAAATCTAATTTTTTGTCATTTAAAACGCAGACATAACTTCAAAAAACGTTACTTTCCGTTGCATACCTATTTGTAAAATGGGAATTCATAGAGGAAATCATGGTTTACATCGAAATATATTAAAGTAAACCATATTTGATTATATTCACATCCTCACACATACACACATCACAATGGTGATATGTGTGAGTGTGTGTATGTGAGATATATGAAATGTAAGATACAGTGAGAGTAAATGCTGTATATATTTAGATTGCAATTTGGACAAAAAAGCACTGTACTTATACTTTATCATAAGAGCTTATCTCCGTGTTATTGTGATCAATCTACGATCGCTCAATTTTGACTGAGTCTCTTTGCCCAATCTACACTTAACAATAAAAAATTGCCAGTGCTAGGATGAAGTGTGAGTATGAAACGGTAAAATCACAACAAGGTACAATCGAACCAACTGAATCATGACCCATTTGCCTGATAATTCGTTTGAAACTTTCAAACTTGTAAGATCTATCGTAATGTCAGTGTCTAATCAAATGATAACAAGTTCGTTACCAAGGAAATAAACCTTCAAGCGAATTCCGACCTACTTGCATTTAAGGGGTTTAGCAAAATAAGCTTATGGTGGGTCATGATTCAGATGGTTCGATAGTACATTGTATCGTTCCTTAATCACCGTAAGTAAAATTAATCTTATATCTGTCACTGTAAGTTAGTGAAAACCGTTAGTTGATAAACTAACGCATTAGTCGATTAACTATCGACAGATTGTAAACCAGACCGACAGGATTTAGAATTTACATTTCTTTTGTTCTTACATGTCAACTTAGCACGAAGAATATTCGGGGGGAGCACAGCGTCATATAGTAAGCAGTACGGTACAGTCTACTGTCTGTCGATAGTTGACCAACTAACGAGAAAAAAAACGTAAGTTCATCAACTAACGGTTTTAACAATCCTACGGTGACAAATCTAAACAGAGCAAAGAAATAAGTCTCATGTAAAATTTGCTAAAATTTTAGTTTGGCTATTCATGCACTAAGGCGACTTTATGTTGTCTTTATAATTATAATCAAGCGTTTATGCCCTGTAGAATGGTAATGCACGTAACGTCAAGGCGTGTGTCGTCATAGTGACGTAATTTTCTGTGAGTGTATTTACCAGACAAATACAAAGTATCTTCAACTAGGTCCAATAATAGTTGTGGGAGCAACCACCTATGCATTAATCAGGATGTATCTTTTATGTTTTATTTCTTTTTAGTTATTTATCATAAATAAATATATTACATGAGCATCATAATTAGGTCTACACGCCTAGTAATGTCTATTCTCATTTCTCACCTTTATTCTTGCCGTAGAATCGTACCAAGCTACAACTTGGCAAAAAAAGCAAGAAATGATGGCAACATTTGCAGACTACTGAGTGTTTTTTAGTGCAATATTTGGTTTGCTTTTAAAATACGCCTGTTGTCCTGTAATATGTCACTTAGACTTTAGACAGATTTTCACTGGATGCCGTTGGCACAGGACCGTGACAGTATTCGGCGCTATAGAGAAGAGGCTTAAGCCGAGCAGTGGGTCGATGAGGGCTGAGTTGAGTATGATGATGATGATGATGTTAATGATGTTTCTGCTTATTGCTGAGGGGGTTTTAAATAGTTTAAAAAATGCTGGCACCTACTACATATAATCACACCTCACCACTCCACTACACTACTCCAGGAGAATCCTTTCCATTACTTGATGTGTTATTATAAGTATGATGTCGAGTACCTACCCGATTTTAGTAACAAGAGTGATTACTATTATGACAAGCCATACAAAAATAGCCAGGCTACACAAACTTTAACCTTCCCCTCCCTCTTAAAGCCCTCATTAGCTGTTGCCCGCGGCTTCGCTCGCGTAAAGTCGTAAAAAAACATGTTGCTGGAAAAAACATCTTGTTAGAGATCATTGTACAATTTTGTCTTATACGTTTTCTAAATTTGTTAATTGCAGTGCAATAAAGAAGTTATATGATTATTATGGAGTATGAAAGTAACCACACCAATAACTTTGTAACCCCATAACTTCGCCTTTTTGAAATATTACAAAAAATTAACCGACAACAAAACATGTAATTATCGAACCTGCTCACAAAATTACATGAAAATTGGCTGAGAAATGCGATCTGTACAGGAAAACCACCGGAAATGCGCACAAACGAAAGCATTTTTTCCCAAGCTGAGACGGAGATGTTTCGCTCGCTCGGTCAACTATCTACCTGACAAATTAAATTGCGGGGGGAAATCTTAACAACCACTCGCTTAGATGACTATAAACTACCTATCTGCATTTTTTCAGCCTCCTAAGTCAGGTTTTTTTTTAATTTGCATATAAACTTCAACCCCCCATTTCCCCCATAGGGGTGAATGAATGAGTCAGTCATGACTTTGAATTTTCGACCGAGCGACGAAGCGGCTCCTTTCAGCTTGGGAAAAAATGCTGTCGTATGTCCATCTGTCCGTATTTCCGGGGGTTCTCCTCTCAAGTCGCATTTCTTAACCGATTCTCATGAAATTTGTGAGCCGGTTTGATAATTATATGGATTGTTTTTTGTCTATTCAGTTTTTGGATTTTTTTTAAATGGTGGAGATATGGGGTTACATAGTTATTGGTGCGGCTCCTTTCATACTCCATGGACGTAACGAGGCGAATTCATATTTTTAATGTGGTATTGAATGAAAATTCAGTTATTAGGTTATTTGTTTTTAAAATAATTCCATTTGTTCATCCGATAAACTTCAAGGGGTCGGGTATAGGAGGGGGTAGAAAATAATGAAAAAAAATATACAATTTTCCAGTGCCGCTCTCGAGGTCAACAGCTCACATAGAGCCACTAGTATAATCATCAGTATACCTAGATTAATTTTTGGTTACAATCTCTCCCACAAGGCTGCAACTATTAACTACCTTCGAGTCAAAAGATTATTGAAGGGACAATTTAACACTCAACACAACTGCCTTCCGCATGTCCATTGTCAGTATGCCACCCTCTGATACTAAATGGCTTGGCAGTAAGGCAACGCACTAACACAATTGTAGCACTATTCCTACATATGAGCATTTCACTCCATTCCAAGCATCGAAACAATCATCCTCGTAACGGTTAACATGCACATTTGGCTTATGTGGGAGCTAAGCTTGAAACAATTGGATTCGGTCCAATATCTAGCGGAGCTGAGTGTGGATTTAATGTGATAAGCAGCAAGCATAAAGAAAGGACCGAAGCTAATAAGCGACGGGGTTCTTGGCATCGTTACGTTTGAGACCCAAAGTCCCTGGTAACTTCCTAACTGGATCATTTTTTGCGGTGCTGACAACGACGACGGCACGACTCTAACGAACTGGCTATAGTCGGGGTATGATGTTTTCTGTATTGTATTTTGGTGTGGTGTATTTTCGCGTTTTAAAGAATTTATGAAAGTTGCTCGACAATACAGCGGAACCTATTTGGCTGTGGTTGATACATAGGATAATATCCTAATATATTGTTTCAGTCTTCAACGTAATTTTACATACATGTACTTTCGCGTCGCGTGTATCTATATTCTATTAGCTTGGAGGCTAACGGACTTTATCCTGCTGGTTGAATTTACCCATCATATTTGTGGGATATCCAAAATAACATCTTGTGTATTTAGAAGCAGTTCTCAAGATATTTATATGGCATAATTAAATATAATCGCTATAAAATACCTACCTTAAGTAAGTTATCAATTAATTTGGTACCAGCATACTTCACGATCCTAATATCATTTCATTTCATTTCATTGGTAATGGAAGGACAACATCGTGAAGAAACCTTAATCTCCAAAGCTCCGGGACATGCAACCTCCCCCCCCCCCCTCCCCTTGTCACGCAAAATGGAGTATTTAATATCTGTATGTATTTTTGCCTTAAACACTTATATACAGGCACATATTTTGCATCTGGCCTCACACTGGGATACCCTGTGTCGTGGGAACCAGATACAGGGTATACACATACAGGTTGTGGTTTTGTAAAGTTACGCTCAGAAACGATAGCTTACATATCGCTTGTAACTGGAAATTATTTTTATTTTTCCATTGTATAATTTTCATTTACAACTTGCCGTGTTCATTTGTCCTGAAACAACCACAACAGTCACAGACTGGCCGGTTCACGATGCGCGCGAATTCAGGTATTTTTAACTGAACATATATGTTTTTGCTTCAGTGTCGTATAACTCACCAACCCTGAGTCGGGTGTAACTTTACAAAACATCTTTACGAAGCATGTATAAACCAAATTCAAGACTTGGGGATTTTTTGCGAAAGAGTTGTCTTTCTTTGGATCACACAGGTAGAGCCCACATCGATGTCTGTAGCACCCGCGCCCGGTAATTTACCTATTATGTAGCTCCAGGAGCCAACTTCGAAATTACAGCCTTTATTAGTGAAGGCGGCCGATGCATTTTCTTTATCTTGATGGATGGTAGTCAATTACTTTTAGTAGGTAAGACCGGAAATGGAAATATAAATGAGGTAAGATATTGTTGTAATTGAGGCGACAATCATGCTGGCTCTGATCTGGTGCATAACGGGCTGCTGCAACAAGCCCAGATCAGACCATACATAATTTGGTCCTTCAAGCCGTGATCATCAGGTTTCGTGTTGTGAATACACCTCAACTCTACGAGGAAGATCACCATAGTATAAACTGCAGACATCTACAACGTCGGGGTTCCAAGAACCTAAAACCTACGGAAAAATCGTTAACTGCCAAGAACAAAACTCATCAAACAATCAGCCAAAACTACAAGAAGGACTCCGCATCTCGTAAAAGTCAAGAGTACTTTTAGAAACGATCCAATACTTTGGACTCTCTCTGGCTGCAGTTCAAAATCAACCACAAAACCCGTTTTGTAAGTTGAAGACAAAAGCAACAAGTACTTTGTGAACGACTTCTACACGAAGACTAGAGATATGAACGAAGAAACGAAGCAAAATATCCAACAACTACATCTCCGCGTGATGTGACTCCGGCTGTGGAGGCTCTGAATGCTGACTTCGAGAATATCAGGAAGTGGGCCCTCTCATATGGGATTCTGGTCAACCCGAGCAAGTCGCGGACCTTGATCTTGGAAACCCGATACTCTCTTAACCTGTTACAACAACTTCCAATCGCTCCTCTAATATTTATTAATCAAATACAGCGATAAAGCTAAAAACTTCAAGAAAAGAAAAAAAGACCAGGCAACTTCTGATGCACGAGGAATTGGGCGATCGGAATCCATCGCAGTTTTTTCGCCACCTGCAAAATTTGGCTGGTCGTTG
This sequence comes from Argyresthia goedartella, assembly GCA_949825045.1. NCBI lineage: Eukaryota > Metazoa > Arthropoda > Insecta > Lepidoptera > Argyresthiidae > Argyresthia > Argyresthia goedartella. The sequence continues at coordinate 23,043,631 of OX463807.1, forward strand.
GGTCCCTGAAAACTTCATCAAGACCTATGGTGAAGTAGGCTGCCAAAAAATATACAAACCTGCCTCGCTACCAACGCCGAGTCTTCACTTGACAAAATGGCTGATTTAGCAGACCAAGTTTACGAGATAGCCCCCGCCTCACCTCAGATGGCAGCAACGAGTGCTCCAGTCTATTCTGCGTTAGAGGAAATGGCGGCAGTCGCAGTCGATCGCGCTCGTGCTTAAGCCCTCGCCGTACTTCAAGGAGCAGCTCCCAGTCCAGCCGCGGAGAGCGTTTAAGCTGGTACCACTACAAGTTCGGTACAAAAGCAGTAAGGTGCGTGAAGCCCTGTCCATATGAGGCGGAAAATGGAGGGGGCAGTTAGCAGTAGCGGCCAGCGATTGTCACCGTTCTACAGGCTGCACTTTTATACTGGACAAGACAACCAAGAAGCAGTTTCTCATCGACACTGGCTCAGACCTATGCGTTTTTTCTCTTAAGAACTACAAAGGAAAACTTACGAAGACAGACTACACACTGTTCACAGGCAACGGCACTACCATAAATACCTATGGATTTGCACATCTATGACTGAACTTGGTTCTAAGACGGGAGTTCACTTAGTTATTCGTCGTCGCCGACATGACTAAATCCATAATAGGCATCGATTTCCTCGCGTACTTCAACCTTATTGCCAATCCCAAATGTCATCGCCTTTTCGACGGGTAAACCTCCTTGTCATCTTCTGCTATACTTGTTAAGGACACAAAATCAATTTCAGCTGTTAAGACTAACTTCACAGCATCCTCAAGGAGTTTCCTGACATAACCCGCCCCACTGACTCTCCAGGTCGAAGCAAACATAACACTCTTCTCTCCATTAAAATCACTCCCGGTCCACCCATCATTACCCGCTCAAAACGTTTGGCCACTGATAAACTTGTCATAGCCAAGAAGGAGTTTGACAATATGCTGAAGATTGGTACCACTCGTCCATCTGACAGTCCTTGGTCATCGGCTTTTCACTTCGTATCTAAGAAGTATAACGGATGACGGCCATGCGATGACTAGCGCGCGCTCAACAACAGGGTAATCCCAGATAAATACCCAATAAAGCACATCCATGATTTCAATCTCAACATCTCTGGCTGCTCCATCTTTTCAAAAGTCGACCTGGTATATGGTATATGACCTTCGGCCTGCGAAACGCCACCCAAACGTTTCAAAGATTTATCGAGGAAGTCACTAGAGGCCTGGATTTCGCATAAGTTATCTCGATGATGTGCTGATGTACTCTTCTGACTACGAAACACTGTAGCGCTATCTACGTCAGCTTTTCTGGCGCTTTACGGATTAAGGTATATTGTTGAATTCAGAAAAATGTTTTTGCGGCGTTTCAGAAATAACTTTCCTGGGATTCAATCTCTCGGCGGAGGGTGTCAGACCACTTGAGGAGTAGGTCGAGTTCATCAAAAGCTTCCCAACACCCAGAAAGGTAATGGAACTACGCTGATTGCTCGGTATGATGCATTTTCACCATCGGATTACACCAAGATCCGCCTAGATACAGGCACCACTGAACGCCCTACAAAAATGCCATAGAGTCGAAGTTAGCTGGCTTTACACACGAGGACTACTGCATTGTACTTATAGGCGAGGAGGACTTCAACAGCACAGAAAACTACCACGAGCTGGTGCTATATACCAGACAGAAAATACAAAACGTTACCCACACTACAGTCATATTGTGTTCACCAACATTCAAACAAGGGAGAAACAACGATATGTTCAACGCAAGAATCGAAGCGTTCAACCATCTACTGGATAAAGACGTCATCGCGCATGAGTATGCCTATCTTATTAACTCGAATCTTCATTTGAACTACGACCTCTCCATGTTTCGTCGGATAAGTGGAGCTTTAAATAATGAAGGACTAAAACAGGTTTTCGAAGATGTTAAAGTCAGAATTACTAATATCAACAACTGGCTTACAAATTCAAACTCAGCTCTACATACAACAAGCATCCAAACAAGTCACACCCATGAATCCATCTCAAATTCGCAGATTCAAACGGGAGTAAACAACCAGAATTTTCGATCCCATTAATTTACTCTACCAGAATATAAGAAGCTTCAAAAATAAGCGTCATTTAATAGAAGTGGCAACACTAGAAGATAGCAACATTCAAGCTATCTGTCTGTCTGAAATGTGGATAACGGCACCAAAGAGGAAACTTTTGCAACTTGATTACTTTCAGTTAGCATTCTGTTTTTGTAGAGTTAACCGAGAAGGGGGAGGAGTATGTATCTTGGTAAAAAATAATATTGATTACAAAGAACGTAGAGACATATTACAAATGTCCATAGAATTTGTATTCGAAATATGCGCAGTAGAAATAAATAAATTAAACCTACTTATAATAACACTGTACTGGCCAAATAAGAATAGAGAGTCAGAATTATTCTTCAGCTCTCTTACGAATCTCTTAGAGTACATCAGTATTAAGGATAGGTCCAAAAATGTAATAATAGGAGGGGACTTCAATTTAAACGTATTAGAGCCTTGTAATTTGACAACAACATTATTAAATCTGATGTAGAGTTTTAACTTCGCCCAGCAAGTAAGAGAACCTACTAGAGTCACACAAAATACTTCAAGTTGCATAGACCTAGTTTTTAGTAATATGCACTATCATAAAGATAGATTTAGTACCAAAACAAAAGAATATGGTCTCTCAGACCATAAGGCAATTCTAATTAGTATTCCTGGAGATTTAATACGGGACAATATAACGTGGTATACAAGAAAAAGAATTTTCTCGGCACAAAACATACAATCATTTAAAGAAGAACTACAAAAAATTAATTGGTCCGATTACATAAACCCCGCTCAAAGCGTAAACAAAAATTATACAGCATTTTACAATAAAATCAACGACATTTTAGAACGCACTATACCTAAAACTAAAATAAAAATAAAAACTAGAAAGAAAAACACGTGGTTGACGAAAGGAATAAGAACGTCATGTAAAAATAAACGCCTGTTAAAACACCTTGTCAAGCAAACAAATAGCACCACCCTAATAAGCTACTACAAAACATATGAAAAAACATTAAAAAAAATTGTTCAAACGTCCAAAAAAATTAGCTATGCAAATAAATTATTAAAATCAACAAATGTAACGAAAACTATGTGGCAAATAATAAAAGAACGATCTAATAAATATACCAATAAACCAAAAAATAATATACAATTAAACATAAATAATAGACACACTGACGATCCCCTTACTGTCGCAAACCACTTTAATTATTTCTTTAGCACAGTTGGTGCTCCCGCAAAGGACAAACCTAAACCACTCGGCCGCCCAGTGCAGTCCACCACAGAAAATTCCATTTACATCCAGCTTACTGATCCAGTAGAAGTCTTCAACATAATAAAAAAACTAAAATCAAAACGTAGCTTTGGTTTTGATGAAATTCCACCAATACTCGTAAAAGAATGTGCTAAAGAACTGATTTCTCCATTGTCGTTTCTTATAAACCAGTCTTTTTCAGAAGGAATAGTGCCTGATTTACTAAAAACAACAATAATTAAGCCGCTACATAAAAAAGGCGACCGTTTAAACAGCAATAATTATAGGCCAATAGCATTACTGCCCACTTTTGCTAAAGTATACGAATCGGCAATGTACCTGCGTGTCTATGCCTTTTGTGAAAAATTCAAAGTTTTTAATGACCAACAAAATGGTTTCCGTAAAGGACGGTCCACAGCTCTGGCTGTATTCAACTACATAAATTACATATTAGACACTATAAATAATAAAAAACACGCAATAGGTATCCTCTTGGATATGACTAAAGCATACGATAGAGTCTTACATAACGTTCTAATTGCAAAGCTAAACGGAATTGGAATACGAGGTTCAGTACTGAGTTGGTTTATTTCGTATCTTTCTAACCGCGAACAATACGTAGACTTGGAGCATCAAAATCATGCCACCGGCGAAATCAGCTACACCAGATCCACAAAAACAATCCTGACACAATCAATCCCACAAGGCAGTGTCCTGGGGTGCTTCATGTTTTTGATCTACATAAATGACCTACCAAAATCGATTAATATCCCATGCACCCTTTTCGCTGACGACATATCGCTTGTACTACCGTGTAATGATGATATCGAACTTGTACAATTATTAAATTCAAATCTAACTAAACTAACAAACTGGCTCAATGATCATAATTTGGAGATAAACTTTAGTAAAACTAAACTCATGCAATTCAGACCTCACCAAAAACGCCCTCTTGACATAAACTACGCTTTTAATAAAACACCAATAGAACTCGTTGATTCCTACTGCCTCCTAGGAATTGAAATAGATAGCAACCTACATTGGAAATATCATATCAAGAAAGTGGCTAGTAAACTATCAAGCTTTACATATGCTCTATCGGAACTAAAGAGAACTACAAACAAAAAAAGTGCTCTATGTGCTTACTTTGCTTATGCACAGACTTGGCTGTCTTATGGTGTCCTCCTCTGGGGCAACAGCACGGATGCAAAGCAATTATTCTTAATACAAAAGAAGTGTATCCGAATTATCGCTAACATTGACATAATGATGAGCTGCAGACCATATTTCGATAAATTAAATATTCTCACACTAACTTCACTTTATATTTTAGAAGCATGCGCATTTGTGAAAAATAATGATCAACTCTTCCCCTTATACACAAGACCAAAAGGATTAAGACCACATAAAAGATTGGCAACATGCTCATCGAAATAACATTTAGTTCATTCAGGCCCCCGCTCGATGGCTGCCAAAATATTTAATTGTATACCGAAATCAATTCAGTCTATAGAAAAAATTAATGTATTTAAAAATGCCCTTAATAAATACTTAGTACGAAAAAGTTATTATACTCTACAAGAGTTTTTTGATGAACATGGCAAAAACTAGGTTTGGAGCTTGTGAGACTTGTGTTATTATATCTTAAGTAAAAGTAATTTTACTTTTACTTTATATTCTGTTGTTGTTCTTGTTTTAGAGAGTCTATGAAAATTAATAATAAATAAAATAAGTAATCTAGGTAGTAAGTAAGAATTTAAGTTATAACCTTTTATAATCCTAAGTTAGCAGCGTCCTAGCAGGGTTCTTGTTTGTTCCTGAAAATACTTATCTAAGACCCTATGTACAACAAGAAAGCTAATAAACGTCTATTCTATTCTATTCTATTCTATTCTATTCTATTCTATTCTATTCTATTCTATTCTATTCTATTCTATTCTATTCTATTCTATTCTATTCTATTCTATTCTATTCTATTCTATTCTATTCTATTCTATTCTATTCTATTCAATTCTAAAAGGCCTGGTTAAAAACTAACAACTCGTATATATTACCGGAGACCGCCTTCAAGCATTCGAATACTGTAATTCTGCCTCATGCGACTCTACTATATTCTATTGCCACACGCAGATTGTAACGCCAACTTTGCCGTCGTCACCGATGCATCCAATACGGCAATCGGAGCAGTATTACAGCAAAAGAAGGATAACGAAAATGGCAAATAAGGTAATCCCTGAGTTTGAGCCACTTAAAATAAATAATGAATATATTAAAAGGTCACACCAATAAAAATACCTAGGTTTAATTATCGACGATAAATTAACGTGGAGACTACACATTGAGTATGTCAGATCTAAATTGATATCGACGCTAGGAGCACTTTGAAGGGTGGCACACTGTATACCAAGTAAAATAAGACCAACTTATTTACAATTCTTTGGCTAAAACACATCTTGAATATTTAATTGAAATCTGGGGATCAGCGGCTCCATCTAACCTTATCCCGCTACAGAGAACCCAAAATAAAATTATCAAGGTCTTACTACACTACCCCTACGACACACCAACTAAACAACTGTACGACAAAACTAAACTATTTAACATTAACCAACTATATCAATATAACACTTGTATTTTAATACGAAAAATTACTACGAATGCCATAAAATCTAATATAGAATTACACCTATCAAATAACAGAAATCTTCGTAACAAAAAAAAACTTAAACTAACTAAACCTAGGACTAATTATGGAATAAAGACAATATTATTTGAGGGAGCACAAATGTTTTATAAATTACCGGAAAGTGTAAAGAAATGCGAAAGTAGAAACACTTTCAAAAATAAGTTAAAGCTACACGTCGCAACGAGTACTGTAAATTAATATACCTATATATTTTCAAGCATATCTCATTTTAAGTGCATGTAAATTTTTATTGGAATAAAGTTCTTTAAACCTAAACCTAAACTTACATAAGTTTAAAGAATTACTTAATATTTACCTACAGGCAAGTCTTGTATCTGGCCGCACACTACATAAAATAAACTAAAAACTGGAAAACAGAAAAACACTAGGAAAATGGGGCTTTTCGGTTAGTAAACTAACCTAACCTATAATGGAAAAGATGGCGACCGCCCATGTTATTCAGGAATCGATGAGTCAATTTACATCGCACGTCGTTGAAGTTGTTATCACTGTTTGTTTATAATTGCGACCGTACCTACACAAGGATGATTGTGCTGAATCAGCGTCAGCATTAAATCTGTAACCTTGGCTGTAGGCAGTCAATGATCTCGTACGTCATATGTACGTGCGTGCTCTTCACTCTTGAGTGAATATTAAGTTATCGATTGATGAAATTTGTGTGCCTAAAAACCTTGGGATTTGGCAACATAGGGCACATCTTGTACACCAATCGTTTATATATATATATATATATCGCACGAAGAATAATCAAATCACTGAAGAGAGAATCAATCAATCAGTGATTTGATTATTCTTCGTGCGATGTTTTTCCTGGATGATTTCAATATTCGTTGAATTAGGTATATCGATGATGTTTTAATAATTTTCTGGGGGCTGGAACGGCTTCCTATGTCTTGAACTTGAAAAGTTGAAAATTTGCCGACGCGTTCGTTTCTGCTGGTGCAAGCTCCATTTTGATAAATCAGCAGTCAGCTGACTATCAGTTCATTGTTCTTGCGGTATCTTGAGTTCGATGCGGGAAATCTTCAGTTGAAAATATCTATCTTTTGGCTTCTGGTCCGTTTTCAAATCTGGTCCGGTCATGGCTTGCTTGATGTCGTCTTGGTTTGGGTGGGGTCTTGATTATGGAGTTCTGCAGCGTGGTTTGAAATAGGTATGCAAACCGAAGTCGGGGCTCGGCGATCTTGGACGAAATGCTTCTTGCTAGCACTTCTAAGGTGGCAGCACACGGATTTTTTTTCGCGGCTGGGTCCATGCTGCTAATACCGAAGGTTGCTGATGTTCAGAAGTCGGGTCACCACTTTGCCAGAGGCAATTATAAGGAGAGCGACATCTTCGGGAGTAAAGTAAAAGGCTTCAGATTATTATAGTTAATACTAAACTTATATATAACTTACTACAAAACCACGTGATGAATATAAATATACCTTATCTGTGACGGTTGTCAACTAATCTTAACAATAGGTGGAAATATGACTAACATAGTCGACCGGCACAAACTATAAGTTATCATAGTTATTAAATAGTAGATAATTACGTCAATAACCTAATCATTCATATATTTTGTACGTGAAATTTGGTTGTTTCATCTCAATCGTAATTAATTTATCACATGGTATTCTCTTATTTGCACTTAATAATTGACAGGCTAATATTTTTCAGATTTTTGTCATGTTTCTTTTATATTGCATTTTTGTTTTGTAGATTCATTCTCTAATCTATTAACTACTTTACCTACAATTGCAACTTTGTGAATGCTGACGCACATCTGTAATTGACGCGTAGGCGAGACCGTGTCTTTATTAAGTTAATCCTAAATATAACGTCTATTGTGTTGTTGATGTGTCTCATATCTAAATAAATAATAATAGGAATTTGAAAAAGCAAGGATCATTTCCATCAGAGCCACCAAAATATAATAATTTGGAGATAACTAGGAGAACATAACGAATACTGAATCTGTGAGTCTGGATGAGTGATCTAACAAGAACAAAAAGACCATAGGAAATCGACCGAAACCTTCACTCAGACAGAAGTAGATTTCGCCGGGCACGTGGAGATAAAAATAAACAAAGGCAAAAGAGCCTCCTTCATCTGCATGGTCACGAAAACTCAAAAACTCGAAAACATAGAACTCGGTCGGACCTGATAACTTCAACATTCCTCGCAGCTTTGAAGTGAATGTATGCCAAAACAATTGTACATGGACAATGGCACTAACTTAATAGAGACGGCAAGAGCACTACGGCACGAATTCAAGTCCTTCAAAACGCCGATGTCCCCGGAATTCTGCAGTGGAGAGACCTCCTTAGATATACTCACTTCAATCCGCTACTGGTTTCTGAAGCAGGAGGAATATGGGAAGGTGTAGTAAGATCGCTAAAACATCATCTTAAGAGGATTTTTCGTCCCTACTGCATGAAATCGAAGTCTGTTTAAACTGCCGCCTGCTCTGTCCTATCTCAGAAGACCCAGATGACATCGAATAACCCCTTTACTTAACATTAGGACCCTACCTTATAGGAAGTCCTATTATGTCACTGTACCAAAACGACCACAGAAAAATCAAAAACATCGAACTTAGGAACCGATGGAGGTTATCAGAAGTGATGCATCAATACTTTTGGAAAAGATGGTCCAGCCAATACGTACTAACTACAATTTTGAACAAAAAGGCTACATAAACGAAGAAACCTGAAAGAAGGCAATATTGTACTATTAAAGGAAGCAAACCTGCCACCAGGAAAATTGAAAAGTTATAAACCTATTTCTGGTTAGCGACAGCAACACATGGGTCTTCACTCTGAAAGCTAAGAGTGGAACTTTAAACGAACTATCAACAAACTGGCTTTACTACCGAGCGAAAAATTCGGGCCAACAGTCAAGTGAATTTCCAAGAAGAGGAAAAGAAGCCAACCCTAACAAGGAAGCAGCCTCAAATGGGAGGAACCAAGATCACAAGGTTTGTGGCATGTCTCATGTTAACTTTACTAACTATCCCAATCAGTAGCGCCAATATAACAACTATAGCCTGAGGAATCAATCCAATAGGAGGGAACCGACCGACTTCGGTAAAATCGGAAACAAACAACGGATACACGACAAGTGGACTTTTCTGGTTTATTATAACCTGAAATCTTCATACTCTACACCGATCAAATCGACATGCTTTGCGATCAAACAGAAAAACTAACGATATATAACACAAAGATCAACCAACTGCGACATGAAATGATTCAACTATCGGGATTCAACTAATTACTGGGAACTCGGACACCTATCCAGAATACGAAAACTTCAATGGTATCGGAAGTCTCGCTCACACCCTATTCGATGTCCTAGAGGAAGAACTTGTAAAGAAATACCAGAAGACATCGAAAAACTTCAATAAACCAGAACTCAGACTCTAATCATGGAAGCTGAAAACATTGTTGTGAAGAAAAGTGAGAAGTTCATTGAAGAACAATTCGAAGTTATCTCGAAATACATGCAAGAAACAAGTCTTTGTGTGAAGAAACACGAGATAAAAATAAAAATAGCCGATGTCATGAATGACGTCACAGCTTCAGCAAGCCTTCTTATATCAAATTTTTAAAGAAAACAAGAAATCCTGACAGAGCTTTCTAACAGACATCCTAACAGACGTCTACAGAGGCCATATGCTATCCCTTGAGTGCCGTCTGGTCTTGATGCAGCAACCCGTTGAATAGTTTATTGGAAGTTAATAATTGTAGTTAAATCCAGCAGTAAATGACGATTATTCTGAAGTTACAGTTGCTACAGATTACATCTTATACGGGAGGGTATAAAAATGGTATCAACTTCTCTCCGGTATACCAAATAGTTTAAATACATACTTTACTGCTATAAATCGTACTGTTAGTTATTACTGTAACATTTTATTTAACAAAATAATAGTGACCTTACCAAGTTATTTGCCAAAAAATCATTAACTTCCGATAGAATTGACAATCAATCAGTCCGTTGACTTTTAACGATATGTTGCATTTCTCCACAACAAATTTGTAAAATTCCTTACGCATGACCTAGGTATTGCTTGGTATGTACATTGGATTTGAAATTAAGTGTATATTTTCTGAAAAGTGATGCAAGTTTGGTCATGTGTGGAAAACCTTCGGACCGTGAAAAACGTGTAGTAGGTAGCCCGGGGACAGGTGATAAAATGCGGCCGCAAAATTATTGCCAGGCAATATTTCACTCTGCGCTAACGTTCTGTGATATATGCATATTGTTTCAGCTATAGTTCTATATTTAAGTAGCTCTTAGAGCTCCGCGGTCTAGTGGTTTAGTTTTCGCCGATCACACAGGAGATGCGGGTTCGAATCAAGTTCTGGTACAACTGTATTTTCTGGTACAACAAGTTTCAACGGTGATGGAAAACATCGTGAGAAAACCTTCACTACTCCATAGTTACGGCGATCGGCTAGCCCCAGTCACGGAAAATGGAGTATTGAGTAACTGGCTAAAAGTGGGCACAATTGTACCTCCGCCACCCCGTCTTAGAAAAGGCGTGACGCTACGTTATTTATTTATTTGTGTAATAACAAAAAAAAATGGTTAGTAAAAGTATTAAAGAGAAAGTAAAGTTACAGTTTTACAAAAAACCTACAGTTTCGCTTGATTAATAGTACAATTTTATTTTTAACCAATTGATTTAAAGGTAAAAAACATAAACATCTATCATTAAATTTTACAAATGAATTACCGGTATAATTAGTACTGTTTGAAGGAACTAAGAGGTATTTTCTATTTCTAAGACGAGGGTTAGGCACACAAAATCCTACACTCTGCAATAAGTCTGGACAGTCGGCAACATTAGTTACAATTTTATATAAAGTTAAGACATCTGCCACCTTGCGACGTATCTCATGTGAAGTTATATTGTAACGCGACGAGCACATTTTGTAATTGTCGAGGGCAAGCCGCACACTATAGTCAAGAGTTTTAAGAAATTTATTCATTATAAGTATTATGTTATCTTTTTAAATGTACTAAAGTCATGAAATCTTCATAGTAACTGGCAGTTGGCAAGCTTTAACATCCTACAAACATTTCGTTCTAAAAGTATGGCTTGTTAACCTAAGATACGGACCCGGAAGAAAGCGTGAAACATGGTGTGCAGGTATTTTTATATATGTGCTTCAATATTAGTTGACTGCCCCAGACGGCACTGGGTGACAACTGAAAGGCGTGCCACGTGCGCCACGTCGGCTCTAGCCGACACAAACTTTAACATCAAAATGAAGTTTAACAAAAAACTTAACAAAAAAATTAATGTAGTTTTATTATTACTATCCAAGTCTTTATAAGGTCAAAACCTAAAATATATAGGTAATATTAGTAGAATTATGAATTAGTCCACTTTTAATCAGACCCAGATTTTTTGCAGTAATTGTCACTGCTTGCTACGCCCGCCAGCGTCGGCACTAGCCGACACATAGTGATGTGACCGCTCGCTGTGTTTTATGATTCGAGAAGTGCAAGAATAACTAAGTAGGTATCACATGATCCAAAATTGCCATAATTTGCTTAAATATTATGTAACAATGGTATACCATAAACTTTGCACGCAGAAGTGATATAATAATAGTTCATCATTTAGTTATAACTAATAACAATCGAAAAACTGCTTTTGCACACCTTTTAGTAACAAGTGCCTATCAGTTTCCTATGCGCCCCCGTCGGCTAAACACGACAACCTGTGACGTCAGAGACGCAATATCATTTTGATTAGTGTTACGGAATGAATGTGAATCGTGACATTCTATACACTTTAAAAAACGCATTTAAATGTCAAAATAAGTTTTTTTAAACAATTGTCCTAACGTCGTATGGATAATAAAATATACAGAATATTCGGTTTAAGAATGCAGTGACTTCATCAATGCGAATACAGGTAAAGGTGTATTCACGTTGTCTGTGACGTCATCTAAATTCCACATGTATTTTTTTGATAGGTACCGACGAATTGAGAACCTCCTTCGTTTATGGAGTCGGTAAATTAAGGAAAATTATTGTTCCGAAATTATTGTCAATGTGAACTGAACTTTCTAATTTTGAGCAACCTGATTGGTTACGGGGCGTACATATATTTTTGACGGTCATATATATATTTTTGACTGTAATTATTGCATAATATTGTATGTTTAGTGTAATTTTTTGTATTGTTGATTTGTTTTAGATTCTATTTATTTCATTTAAAAGCTAATGAAACATACCTTATTATACACTTAAAAAAACGCATTCCAAAGTCAAAAGTCAAAATTTCTTTATTGATGTGTATTTACATATAGTTAGAGTTAGCAAACGTATTTTTTGGCCTCTTCTCCATATTGGACTACTGTGGGAGAGGGAGGGCGAAGGAACTGCCACAGATTGATTTTTAGATATCTTTAAGAAAAATGTTGTATTTATCTAATACAGCTATTACAGTATTTATTATTACAAATAATACTAAACCATGATATAAATTAGTAGTTTATGTGACTGCTCCATAATGGAGGGCATTAATACTCGAGAGTGAAGGCGAGTTTCATAATAATATCACTCGAGACTTTTAATGCCTAATTATGTACAGTTACATACACTAGTTTATCTACACACATATCATAAGCTCTCTTTGATGTGTTCAGGAACCGCATGTTTGACCGGCATTGTTTCTCTGCAGTTGTTTAGCTTGTTCTGAAGTACCATCTTCACGCAGGCGGGCGTCGGCGTTCGAAATTTGAATCTCAGTACCAACTTCACAGACAAACTAGAGACGGCACGCAGGCGGGCGTCGGCGTTCGAAATTTGAATGTCATAATATGTAGAAAAATTACACATTATGGTCATCATGTGTAATTTTTCAGATAAGAAATGAGTTTTTACCACGTAGTTTAAGATTATGCTGATCGTAACGTGCGGTTTTTGTACGCAGTAAAGAGGGTTTATGATACGTGTGTAGATAAAATTATTTAGGCTTTCATTTAATTAAGATTCCAAAACATAGGATGTTCTAACAGTGATGAAAAACTTGTGATATGAAACATGGCTAGCCCCCCATCACGCAAAATGGAGTATCAAATACCTGGCTAAAATTGGCTCAATTATTCCTCTGCCACCTCGTATGGGAAAAGGCGTCGAGATATGTTGTAACATGGTTTACTAAAAATTAAGTTCTACTTACTATTATGTCATACTTGAGTAAACAGATTGTAGTAAAACTTATTTTTATTTCATTTGACAAGCTTACTGGCTGAATAGCCTTCTGAAAAACAAACGTTCAGAATTGTAGCCTGGAATTTCGTGTGGTAAATCACGATTGTTTTTGACGCATTCCTTCCTTGAGCTCTGAATAGCTAAGACGTATCCTCTACGTCAGCTTATTTTTATCTACTCTCTACTACTAGTTGCAGCGATGAGCTAGTCCCTCATAATTGTTAATAGACATAATTTTGTAAATAACTTGTGTTGTGTAAATAGAAGGCCTTTACTTGATTTGCTGTAATTAATTGCTGACCCCCATGCTTGGGTACGTAAACATTTGGATGGCTCGTAGCTCGTACTAATTTCTGTGTATATAATTTAGTAAATGTCTTGTGTATCTCCATCCCTACTTCTACAACTCCGTCTGCAATGCCTCCGAAAGCTAGATTCCTATACGGCTCTCCTACCTCGGCGAGCCTGTCGGAGCATTGCAGACAACCCTAGATCCTGGATTCTTTTCCGCTCCTCACGCTGTGTCCTCCGCAGGGTTCCACCTCGCCTACCTATACTCCTATTCACACCACTGGATCTGAACTCCCTCTGTTGAACCGGACTCCTCGCGGCCCTCTATTGATCGTTGGGTGCTGCCCTTCTGCTACCGGATCTCACCAGGGGAGTCGCAGCCTAAACGCGCAAAGTCCATCTTACGAGTTCACACCCCTTAACCGTTTCAATGTTATGTTGTCCAAATCAAAACTTTCGATAAGTAAAGTTAATAACATATACAGTTTCCCAACTCTAGTATAATTTATTACAATTTCCCTTGCCTCCGCAAAAGGTGTCAGCCAAAACCGAAAACGCGTGACGTTATCACCTAACAAAAAACATTTTCTATGGCGCCTCTTAAACTAAATTAAAATGCATGTTATGCGAACATTTTGGTGTTTGAATTACTGTATTGTGGATTTAGAATGCTAATAAAACATGGAAATTTTATTACTTTTATTGTGGAATATTTGTTTAAGTTTTCCAATAACTATTACGGGTCAATTATTGTATCGATATTTCGTTTTGGAATCACTACGCTTTTAGAGATCGACTTGTACATTTTTTGTTATGGGCGTCTGGTAGGCACCATTTTGCTTCGCAGCTTTGCGTTCAAGAGGTTTATCGATCGGTTATTACTTTAAATAAACTACCAGAAAGACCCAAGGAGTTCCTGTCCTTCAAACTTTGGGTGCCGGCGGACCTCAAGACGATGCTCCTGGCCAAAGGTTACTGGCCAGGCAGGAGGCATCGTTTACCGACACTTCAATGAAGCGAAACAGAATAGGAAAATAATAATAGTTTGTGTTTATTATTAAATTATGTATTTCGAGTTTTAATGTATTTATAGATATGTGGTTTATTACTAGAAATCTGATGATTATTATTATTACTAAACTAGGTAATTTCTATAAGTATGTATTATGGTTAAGGTGAGAAGGCCTTAGAAATAATATAATCACAATCATAAAAACATACCCGTATTTTTAGATCTAAACATAAAATCTATCGCTTTATAGCTATAAGGTAAATATAATCCTATATGTCGAAAAACATGACTTTGTTCACAATGTACTTTTTAAACTACTTCACATAAATCAACAAGTTAAAAACTTAAAAAACCGACTCCCAAGTTATTTTATATCTCTTCCTCCCAGGTCGGGATGCGAATGTCGTCACAATACACGAAAAAAGGCTACGAAATCTGTCTGCTTGACGGTCAAGTCCACACATATAACACGACATAAACGAATATACGGTACTTATAGACAGAATTCATCTTATGACAATGACCTTGAACACCACTGGTAAGTCATAGTATAGTACTTTATGTGACTGATACATAATGGGGGGCATTAAAACTCGAGAGTGGGTTTATAATAATATCACTCGAGAGTTTTAATGCCTAATTATGTACAGTTACATACACTAGTTTATCTACACACATATCATAAGCTCTCTTTGATGTGTTCAGGAACCGCATGTTTGACCGGCATAGTGGCATTAAGTTGTTTATATAGCTTGTTCTGTAGTACCAACTTCACAGACAAAGTAGCCCGGCGGCACGCAAGCGGGCGTCGGCGTTCAAAATTTGAATGTTATAATATGTAGAAAATTTACACATAATGGTCATAATGTTCAATATTCAGATAAGAAATGAGTTTTTACAAAGTAGTTTAACATTATGCTGATCGTAACGTGCGGTTTTTATACGCAGTAAAGAGGGTTTATGATACGTGTGTAGATAAAAATTTAATCAAAGTGGTAGGTCACCGTTTCAGGGATTTTTGAAATCGGTTCAGAAATAGCGCTGTACAACCGAATTCAGAAACCCCTCCTTTTTTAAGTCATTTAAGAATTAGGAAAATTCGTCGGGATCTAGGTAAGTGAATTTAAAAGTTGCAGCTCTCGGGAAGCATGACATGGTTCAGTGGAACTGATAATGATAAAGACTTCATATGGCCACCGGAACTACTTAATTCTAAGATCCTGTTTAAGGGGTTGGGATACGATTGCTTAAATCGTTGCTAATCTAATAAGGTTGAATTGAAGACAACCTCTGTGGCGCTGTGGTTGTGGCTCTGCCTACCATGCGAGAGGTTGCGGGTTCGATCCCCGGCTGGGAATAAAGAAAGAAAAAACCCAGTTCTTTGATGTTTATATGTGTAAGATATTGCTGTTTCTGGTTCCCACGACACTGGATGTTCTAGTGTGGGCCCAGAAACAATTGTGCCTGTACATAAATGTTTGTGTTTATGTTTTTCTAAAGTTTTACTTTTAGTTCAAATTATTACTTAATGTCTCAGGAAATGATCTTATGTCAATAAGAATACGACTTCTAAAACGATTTCCATTCACAATTTACTGCAAATTGACAACTCAACATCTGACTGCTCTTGTCTGTCAACCTATTAATAAAATAAGACAATCTGTAATAGAAGTAGAAGGCTATATCAAACAATAAGGTAAAGGCCTATTTTAATCTAAAAACGTGATTAAATCATCAAGCCAGTTTAAAAAGTCAGTCACAAAAACCAGAACAATTTCATAGCGTGACCCTTCTTACATAGCGTGGAATGGAAGCATCAACGAAGCGGACAATAACTTCATGGTAACGGAAAATACGTGAAAACAACGCAATGCAACGTGACGTTCACAACTTGCAACTAACTACTCGCTACAGTCGCTGGTATAGTGTAATGGCAGCATTACTTGTTTCTAGATCGCATCGGTAAGTGGGCGAAGGAGTTAGAGCGGCGGTAAAACTGCAATAATGTGCGAAGGAAATTAGATACAGGAATACCTTTAGATAATAAATTGATTAAAAATACATATATAAAGAATGACGCCGTTTCATGACAGAAGTTTGCCCATCGCCGGGAATTTGAATTATAATTTATTCAAACATTCACAGATTCAGATAATTACTGATGTTAATGTATAAAAGCTAGATTACCTCTAGGAAACCGTGGTACAGAGGGTTATTATGTACGCCCAGCCAAATTTCACGTCGTAGTATTGCATTTTTATTGTATTGTATTGTTTATTGGAGTACAATAAATTTATGAAATAAAAAACTGTGTTTTTTTTACATGTTGTCACAATTTTGTCCTAACACAAAAATTATGACAAGCTGAAAATTATCTTAGATGTAAGCTAAATATGACATTACATACAATGACTCTAACAATTATTTTAGTGATAATGTTTATTTGACCAAAGGTTGTTACTACCTTTCAGATTTTACAAACGACAGGTAACTCTGTCGCTATCTTATTTTTTTAGTATTGCAGCCAAGAATTTGACTGCTTCTATTGAGCACAGAAAAGGGATATTGGAAGACATTCCAAGTAATTTAAATTAGTTCTTAAGACAATCAAGAAAATCTCTAGCATACAATAATAATGTATGCTAGAGATTTTCTTAACACCTTGATCTAGCCACAAACTAGACTTCTCTGTATCTTGGGTACTAGACAACGATAAACATACGTATATAGATAAATATTATACTTGGATAGATAAACAACCATGACTAGGTTACAAACATCCGTTCTCATCAAACAAATATTTGCCCCCACCGGGCCTCTAACCCGGGACCCTTGGCTTCGTAGGCAGGGTCACTGCCGACTCGGCTATTCGGGTCGTCATAATATATAAGCATAATACATAAGCCAATAAATATATCAAGCAAGCATAGGAGATCAAAAATGTGTAATATCTTGCCCGAATTATATAAGTCAAAAAAGTGTAATAATAATATATTAAATAATATTTAGATAGTAAGCCCCACTTAAATATTACCCATCAAAACATGCAGGGGCTACCTGGCAAAGCTTGAATGAGAATTATTTCTTAATAATTCTGACACTGATGTTGTTTGTATTACAAAAAATTGGTTAAAGGAAAATATGATGTCTTTTAATACAAATAATTACAAAATTGTCGGTTGTTACAATAGAAAGACTGCTGATAGAGGAGGTTCTTTAATGAACTTTAATCTGTGTAAAAAATAATATTAAGGTGAAACAACGACAAGATATTCTTACACTTACTGTAGAGAGACAAATAGAGGTAGCCTGTGTTGAGATGGATAGCCATATTATTGTTTGTGTCTACAGACCTCCGAGAGATGAAAAAGGCCATGGCAATTTTGAAATATTTGAGAAAATTATGGAGGAAGACCTCATTAAACTTTGTAATAACAGAAAAAAGTTAATTATTTGTGGCGATCTTAATGTAGATCTGCTGGTTTATACAATACTGAAGCGACGATTAATAACTCTGCTCAAATCATTTAATTTATGTCATATATTTCTAGAGCCGGCTAAAATTACACTTACCAGCCAAACTTGCTTAGTTAAGGTTTTTTGTGACTGTGCATTCACAAGTAAAAATGTAATTAACTATTTACCATCCAAACACAGTGGTCAAACAGTTTCATTCCCAATTACTAGTTAAAATAAGACTGCTCCATCATTTTATAGGCCAAATATATCCCATAGACTAGAGAGTTATATGAAAAACTTAGATATAAATTTGCCAGTACCGGATTTTGATCAACAGAACCCGAACAAAATCTATTCTGAATTCTTCAACATTATTCAAACAAATAATTCAATACAGTTTTTAAATTAAAGAATGTCAGTGCCAACAATGGTAAATCTAAATTTGATGACTGGGCTACATTTGGAATTCGTAAAAGTAGAGCTATCTTGTATGACCTTAATGAAGAAAAACCTATAACTTTGATATAAAATTTCATGACTATGTTAAAAAATATTCCAAAACTTTCAATATATAGTTTATAGAACTGCAAAAACTTTACACATTAATAGAAAATATCAAAATTCAAATAGCAGAATGAAAACAGTTTGGCAAATCATAAACCGTGAAACTGGCAAAGTTATACCAATGGACAATGATTTCTGCTTAAAGATAGGTGATGATGTTGTTAAATCCAACGCTGAGGTAGCTCGAGCTTTTGAAACATTCTTCACCAATTTACCCTTACTCACAACAGAGCGTCTAAATTCATCTCCATATGAAGCAGAGACTTTGTTAAACAACAGCTCTAGCATCAGTAATGTAGATTTTAAATTGTATCGTGTATATACCCAGGATATTGTCAAAACGTATGGATTACTTAACTTAAAAAATACCGAAGACCTGTGAGGTATATCAGTCAAAGTCATTGGTTCAATAATACTTGTTATAGCCCCAAACCTAGCTTTTATATTTAATAAATGTGTTGATGATTGAGCTTTCCCAGACCTCATGAAACACAGTAAACTTATACCTCTATTTAAGTCGGGAGACACGGGTGATCCTTCAAATTTCAGACCAATATCTGTTCTTCCAGCACTAAGTAAATTTTTTGAAAAGATTATGCTTAATCAAATGCTCTCATACTTCAACCATACAAAATAACTCCACGCCAAGCAATACGGTTTCATTAGGGGTAAATCGACTTTGGATGCAGGTATATGAGATTGTGAACTCCAAGAACGCCGGTGTCACAAATCACTTGTAAGTCTCATTCTTACTATTATTTCTTCTTAAAACACAAGAAATAAACATTATTACGAAAATAAATCATTCGCGGAAAATTCGTCACGAATTGACATTAAAGTGACAATGTCATGTTGTTCTAGCTAAGTTTGTTGCTACATTGCTTGTTTTGTATCTTAATTTCACTTCGTATTGCCAAGCTAACACGCAATGAATATTTCACACTTATCTAAGTACGAAAGCAAAGATGCATCGTGATACGGAGGCGAACTGTTACACGCACACAGAGACGACATATAGTGATGGGGATACTGATAGGAGAATTATGTTTTTGAATCGATAGATTTTATCATTCCGCAATTACTAATATAGTTAATGTAATAATATAGTTATTTTATTACTCATAATACGTAAGTTTATTGATAGTTATTCCAATGATTGCCAAACAGGCAGTTTAGATTTTAAGTTTGTTTAAAACCTCGCCCGACGAAGGATAATGGGGTGTTATAAGAATTGATCGGAAATTCCGATGCTTTCAGTCAGGTCCGAAGAGAATTTCTCGGCTAAGTCCGAATCAGAATGAACTCCGTTCACAGTTATTCTACCTTCATAAACCTCTTTGCCTCTCTTTCTAGCTGTAAGGATTCTGTTGAAAAAAAGAAGAGAGGCAAAGGGGTCTCTGGAGGCAGAACAACTGTGAACGGAGAATACACGGGTAATTTCGACGCAAAAAAGTCGGGATAAGGGGGTTGTATAGTGATTAGTCCGATTTGACTCAAAATCTATATCTGGGGATCCGGTTGAGGTCCAATCATGATTCTGTCATATTTTGAAAAAGTTGCCGACATTTCGAACTTCGTAGTTACTGGTCCGATTTACTTCAAAATCGATATCTGGGGACCCGGTTAGAATACAATTATGATATAGATGTCAGATTTTGAATATTGGACGCCATTTTGATTTTTATATTTACTGTTCCGATTTGCTTCAATGATAAAGTTATGTATTTTATTACGCTAATCAATGTTTCAGTTTTCCTAGTGAACCAAAAATAAAAGAAAAATGGATCGAAGCGGTAATGAGAGGGCCTCGCTGGTTTCCACAAAAACAATGTAAAATATGCTCAATTCATTTCGAGGAGAAATGTTTTCAAAAATTAAATAAATACAGGCGAATGTGGCCATGGGCAGTACCGACGATGAAAATACCAGTTATGATGTCTCATGTTAGTAATTTTTATTTAATTTCATACAATGGATAGGTTTAAAATATTTCTTACACCATACCACTATAAAAAGACTGTTTCTAGATTATTAATTGAATATCTACTTGAAATTATAAATTCCTTTACTAACTACATATAACTTTAAGTAATGCATCTTATTTTATTAGGGTACCAGAGATCCAGAGAAAAACCATATCAATGAATGCGTCTCTGTAGGAGATAGCAGCGATCAGGTGTATTTTTTTGAAATTTTAACATGAAAAACTGCGTGATACGTATTTGAATACTGATTGCTTGCACCTTTTTCGTCTCAGGATACCATAAAACCAGAGAAAACACATTTGAATGAATGCGTGTCTGAAGGAGATGACGGCAATGATGTAAATCGGGTCAAATTAAAACAATTTATAAAAATCTTCGGGTTACTTATTTACATCTTTATTTTTAGACATACTTCTATCGCCCATTCATATTCCTGTGATAAGAAGACTAACAGCAACTAAATTAAACATACAAATTACAGGACAAGGACCAAGAAAATCACAGCATTTTCGAGACCCCACGCAAGAGGAAGCTGCGCCATCGGATAGACCAATTGGAAATCGTACTCGAGCAAAAAAATAAGAAAATTAAAACTCTTCAAAAACAAAACAGCCGCTACCGCAAAAAAATTTTAAACATGAAGGATGTTCTGAGAGATCTTAAAGATCAAAAATTAGTTAATTCTGATCAAGTCACACAATTAGAAGGTTTAGGTGTAGGAGTGGCTGATCTCATTGAACGATGTGAGAAAAAACAATCTGTCGACAAAAAATCCACTGAAAAATACTCAGCAGAATTGAGAACTTTTGCCTGTACACTTCATTTTTATTTGCCTAAGGCCTACGAATATGTGCGGCAAAAGTTTCAATCTTGCCTTCCCCACGTTCGCACCATAAGGAAATGGTACGAGGCGATTGACTCCGACCCCGGGTTTACAAAGGAGTCATTTGAAGCTATCAAGCTGAAAGTTGAAAATACAGATTATACACTGGTGTGTAATGTTGTACTCGATGAAATGGCCATTCGCCGTCGTGTAGAGTGGGACGGTGAGTATATCCATGGATATGTAGATATATGCAATTTCAAAATGGCCGATACAGATTCTTTGCCCGAGGCAAAGGAAGCTCTAGTTTTTCTAGTAACCGCAATTAATGCCCCTTGGAAGATACCTGTCGGGTATTTTCTAGTCGCTGGTGTTACTGGAGAACAACGAGCGAATCTAGTTACACAATGTCTTGAACTGTTACAAGAAACGGAAATCGAAATAACATCACTTACTTTTGACGGCTGCCCTGCAAATATGACAATGACTAAAGAACTTGGGTGCTCACTGAAAAAAGAAGACTTTAAAACAAATTTCGAACATCCCGTTACAAAGAAACCGATCTTCATCTTTCCCGATCCATGTCATATGTTAAAGTTATTGAGGAATGCTTTTGAAGCCAAAGGAAGCTTTGTTGATGAAACCCAAAAAGAAGTGGAATGGGCACATTTAAAAAAATTGAACGATGTCCAAGAAGAAGAAAAGATGCACTTAGCTAACAAATTGCGTCGAGGCCACATATTCTTTAAAAACCAGAAAATGAAAGTGAGATTGGTATCCCAATTGTTCAGCATCAGTGTGGCAGTCGCATTAACATTTTGCTCAGAACTAAATTTACCAGGTTTTCAAAATGTCGATGGCACAGTCAACTTTCTGAAAATAGTCAACAATCTATTTGATATATTGAACTCCAGACATGTAGCCCAGATACATTACAAAAAGCCAATCTGTGAACAAAATAAGGTTGAAATCTTTGATTTTCTGGAAAAAGCCGAAAATTACCTGAAAAAATTGAAGCTTGTGGATGGTACGGCAGTAATTGACTCATCGAGGAAAACTGGTTTTGTCGGATTTTTGATCTGTATAAAGAGCCTCAAAGATTTGTATGTTCGGCTAGTTGAAAAAGAACGAAAACTAAGCTACTTCCCTGTTTACAAGATTAGTCAAGACCATCTTGAGCTGCTTTTTGGCCAAATCCGAAGCCACGGGGGTTGTAATACAAACCCAACAGCACGACAATTCAAATCAATATACAAAAAATTGATGGTCAAGTCAGAACTCCGAGACGTGGACAGTGGGAACTGCCGAGCACTCGAAAAGATGTCCCTTCTGACATGTTCATCGGCTTTTCGCATCAACCACACTATCGATCCCCGATTACGAGATGAAGAGTGTGACGACATAAATATATTACATGAAATGGCAGTATTCGACGAAGAAGTAGAAATGATGGTTGATGTTCTAACAGAATACAGCTCACAAACCATAACTTACGTAGCTGGCTTCGTCGTTCATGCTCTGATTAAAACTGTGAAATGCGACGTATGCACAAGCGCGCTACTGTCAAGCGGCCCGGACGATACACATAAGTTTATAAAACTCAAGGATAAAGGCGGCTTAATATATCCTTCCCATGACGTTAAAACAATTTGCAAAAACATGGAAGTGATCATAAAATCAACTGTGCTTACCAAAGACAAAATAAAGGTTAGGGTTAAAAATTTAAAACAATCATTAATGTCTAAAGCACTACCCCGATTCATTGGCATGAATCTGTTCAACGAAATAGTTTTTCACCACTTCGAACAAAACCCAATGGATAATCATCTAATATTACTGATAAAAGCTGTAATGGAAAGATATACCAATATAAGACTGCATTACTTGGCAAAAACGCTACGCCTCAATTGTCAAAACGGCAAGTTCTTAATAAATATTTACATTTTTCTGGTCAATAGATAGTATTTAACTGTACAGGATTTTACAGAAAGGGTATATATGCCGAAAGACGGTTGTTAAGGCCATCATTCTGAACATCTTTCTTGATTAAACTGATTTGATCAGCATTGTTTTTCACTTTTCAGTACATTTTGGGCCGAGCTGCAGGTCAGCTGATTTGTATGGGGAAGTAAAAAATAAAATTGCTCTGATCAAATCAGATTCATAGAGAAAATCGTTCAAAATATGTCGCAAACAACTCTTTTCGGCTTGTCACCCCGCATCTGTTACACCCTGTATACACAGTAATAGGTATTTCTTGTAAAATAAATATGTCGTATTTACAAACAATTTACTATTTTATTTATAGAACCCGGCATTGTATACGACTGTCTATACCAGTGTCTATAAATTATAATCGATCGATGATACACGCTGTCCTTGCATTGTCCCAACACTAGCTCGACTAGCTAGTATACCTGCGGTAGTGTGGGTGTGTTCGGACGATAGGTGCATGACATTGCACTGACCAATAAAAGCGGAGAGATTGATGTACGAGTGGTGTAAATGTATGCGTGTTCTTAGCTTTCGGCGACACTGGTTCCGATACAAGCTTAGCGCCAAGGGCCTATCTCTCGATATCTGTGGGTTAATCGAACTCAACCCAGAACTCGCTGTTAATAATTTTTTAGTAATTTATTCCTGCTTATTTTAATTTATTTATATATAATAATTAATATTGCAATAATTGTATTGTAAAAAATATCTTAAAAAAACAATTTCTGGGAGATTCTTCGCATTCTGACGACCTCTGTGACACAGCGGTTGTGGCTCTGCCTACCATGCGTGCCGTCCCAGGTTCGATCCCCGGATGGAGGTAAAAAAAAACCCCCAGGTCTTATATGTTTATATATGTGTGACGTCGCTGTTTCTGGTTCCCACGACACAGGGTATCCTAGTGTGTGCCCAAAAGCAATGTATGTGCCTGTATGTAAATGTTTATTTTTTTAAATAATCTCTTTTGCTCCCACAGTGGTCCTATGTAGAGCAGAGGCAAAAAATTATGTTTGCTAAGAATATGTAAATAAAGAAATTTTGATTTTGGTTTTTGATTTATTTTTTACATAAATCATATTTACTTTTGGCTAGGTATCCAAAAATATGTTTATAATAGGTATAGTTATGACAGGAGATGATTGTTGAGCGGGAAACCATTTTTATCTACATAACTGCGTAAATATTTGATTTTGCACATTTAATAAATCAAGCGATTTATCTATACATTGTGTGCTCCACGTCGAAACAACGTCGACATCGCTCGAGCTTATAAGGACACCCGTGTGGAGTGGTAAGGCGGGCAATATTCACGTCAGGAAAATATCCGTTAATAGATCTCTTGTCGCTACCATACCTCTACCACACGCTAACTTGCTCGATGCTAAGCATACGCGATGTTTATTAATTTTAGTTAAAAATGTAATTTTAAATTGCTGCCTTTACAATTAATTGCGCAAAAGTTGAAAGACTGGCAGCTTCCATGAATTTGCAAGCTTTCATTTTACTACTCGTATTGGGTCGTGGGTTCAAAAATTAACTAATAAACATGATTGCAAATATTCAAATGAATCGATCAACTTCACACATCTCCAATTCCAAACTTAACTCTCATTTATCGCACTCAAAGGCTCGAACGTCAAGGCAAGCCCCAAATTCATTGGGATCAGGTGTGCAATCGCCTTTATTTATACTATCCGGCCTGCGCAAGATCATAAAACATTGGGAGTAAATAGTTTGCACTTCTCCAAAATAGGACTACATGATTAAATAGTATACTTGGAAATGATACGACAATGCCACAAAATACAGAGAGTACTTAAGTGTTTTGTGACAGTACATCAAGCAGATCCAGGTTTGCATTGTCGACTTTGAACCTAGTCTGATTATGGTCATTCATTACTATCATATTTTTACCACAAAAATAATTTGTTGTGTCGCGAGTTACTACGAACAATTTTTTTTGTTTGTTGGAGAAGAAAAAAAGGAATTACCAATGCCCAGGAGTCAGACCTTCCTGCTATGTCCGGGTCCCCACATATTGAGCGGGCATCAGCTTGTGTGGTATACAGATTAAAAACAACCCCTTGTATATTACAGTTATCTATGTTTGATTTTACTGTGAGCCATGGCAAATGAAGTAGGATGTCCTGTTTCTATAAATCCGTGAAATTTAAGTAGATTTCGTTATTTTACCATTTTCTAACGTGTATTTGTGATGTGATGTGTGTGATGATGTTCACTGAACAATATGTATATCACCGTAAGATAGACAAACCGTTAGTTGATAAACTAACGCGTTAGTTGATCAACTATCAACAGATAGTAAACCAAACTGACAGGGTTTAGAATTTACCATTTACATTTCAACCTAACGCGGCTTCGGTGCTCTCGCCCCCTCTAGTCATCACCTAAGCTACCGCAGTGTTTGCCCTGGTATTTCGTTTGCAATTCAAGTTTAAACCAGTTTACTATTTAACGGTTTTAATCGTTAGTTTATCAACTAACGCGTCATATAGTAAGCAGTACGCTACAGTTTACTATCTGTCGATAGTTGACCAACTAACGAGAAAAAAACGTTAGTTTATCAACTAACGGTTTTGACAATCTTACGGTGACATGTACAAAGGTAGGTCGGAGAGTCTGGTCATCGCTATAGTGACGAACTTTCGCAAAGCTATTACGAGTAAACGTTTTACTGTTGTGACTCGTCTCTCTCTAGTTCTATGTCGTTACATGATGCTCTGAAAGCATCTGCTAATCTCGTAAGTAGAATGGGAACATATGTTGCTGAATTCAGTTGCTGAGAGAAAAGGCAATGACTCGCGATGGGAAAAGGGGGCAATAATTTCTTCTATTGACACTATATTGGACCAGCAATTGATGAGCCTCTTTTCATCGGCCTCCCTTTGTGAACTAAGAAAAGTCCAACTTCCTATGAATATTTATTAAAATACATTAAAATTTTGTGCAGTTTTCTTGTCATTTGGGTTCATTTCTGGCTCGTACTGTAAACTTTTAAGGTTTGTCTCTCTCCTCATTATAGCATTTTTTCTGTCGGCTGAAGCAAAAATGTCTTGACGCTTAAAAACCGTATTTTCTTAACGATGTTTGAGACTCAACCCGAGATTACTTTTATACAGACTGTGAAATAACATTTTCTGCTTTAAATATCCTTAGAAGGCAGGGCAAAGCACATTTGTTTTATTGTGAGTACGGTACAAAGCGAAATAAATAACGAAGAAGTGAAATGATACCTCTCTATTATTCCACATACCATTTGCAATTCATCGACTGATTAGAACAAATATAACTACAAATCAGCACTCGAAGCTGTGAATAGTAACAAAGATGATGCGCCCGATACAATTGCCACTCTGTTTAATTACCAGTGCTCATTTTAATCCATCTAATTTATTCGGACAGGTTTTTGAAGGTAAATTAGGAGACACACAAATTATTGTACTAAATGAGTAGTAGAGAGTAATAAAGTTATTGTATTAAATGAAACAATAACACCGGATTTAAACCAGGAGAAATAAAATTAAATGAGTGTGCCTCTCGGCAAGACGAGCATACATTTTTTTAAATATATTTTGAGTGGTATCAACAAGAAAATGAGAATAAATGTGGACATATTAATTTATTTCGCGTTTGCATTTATATCGCATAGTGAGCATTGTTTGAGCTGCAGGCAATTGTGTATATCTTTATCTATCTATGCAACAGAATACCAAATAAAGTTATCTATATGTGTGTTGTATTACAATAAAGAAATTACGAATTATAAAAATAACTTCCCTTCAGAAAACTAACAGTATCCAAGCCATATTCGAAGCATGTTTTCCTAGTTGTGCAAACAAGGCGCTCTAGCCTCTTACCTGCTGCAGGTTTACATCCGTCCAAAGCCGAGTTGAACCTCCAGTAACAACATAAAACACAAGAGATGTTGATCCCCTGCTAACAAAATACGATATCCGTGTTTGCCGGATTTGCCACAATAAAAGAAGCGCAATATAAAGGAGACTTGGCTGCTGTGCGGCATATTTCACCCGGAAAAGAAGTGCTGGTATGATATCTCTTCCATAAAAACAAGTAATGTTGTGCCAGAGAACGGACAATGCTTTGTTTGATTGCACAACAAAAGTTGTGAAGAAATTCGAAAGAAAAAGACCACACGCGATGTTAACAACCTACTGAAATCTGAATAGCATTAAGAAAGTAACGTACCTTAACAATATAGCGAGTATGAATAATGACCTAGTTTGCATCTTATACTACAAATAACATCCAATTTATAGTAGTTTATGTGACTGTTAGATAATGCCTAATTTTATATAAGTACAGCTATACACTTATGCCTATCCCTCTTCCGGGAAATAGGCGTGAGCATATGTATGTATGTATATATGTATGTATGTATACACTTATTTTTTTGCTCCCATATTATAAGCAAGAGAGCTATGATGTGTTCAGGAACCGCATGTAACTACCGGCATTGCGGCATTGATATTTAATTTCCAATAGAATGTCATCTCGACTGATATTGGAATTTAGGTCAAATCAAATTTCTTTGTTTTTCTGAGATGTTCGAAATTTTAATATAATGAGAACATAGAATTCAATGTTATTATAAAGAAATAATAACATTTTCATAGATAAAAAATGTGTTCTAACAAAACAGTTTATCTTTAAGCTGGTCGTAATTTGCGGTTTTTTAACGCAAGAGGGGTTTATGATATATGTGTAGATGATGATATTTAAGAAGTTCTGCAATATCTATTTACTAAAATATAATGACGGCTCCCAATCGCTGGCACTGCCAAGTGTCAAGAAAGCACAAACAATTATGCTTTAGGAAAGTAGTGTCCCATAGGTAACTTACTCCATATAACGGGACACAGCAAATGTTGTTACATCGTGCGTGCCTTAAATATTTAATAATATTTATAAGAATTAACTAATATAGCATGCTGTATAATTTGTTATAATATCAAATAAAAGTTTATTTATTGCGATGTACATACATTTACTTCGTAATGACAACAGCAGACTCTCCACACTTTAGCAATCCTTAAGTTTGTATGAGCCACCGACTGCATCTAAAACATCTGTTATGCTACCTATTTTATTAAAATTATATAAAAATAAAGTAAAAATAAAATATTAGAGGTCAAGCTTACAAAAATCGAACTAGGCCCATACTGCTCAATAAACATAAACATTTACATACAGGCACATACATTGCTTTTGGCGCCACACTAGGATACCCTGGATCGTGGGAACCTTTTTTTTTATTTACCCCCGGGGATCGAACCTGGGACCTCTCGCATGGTAGGCAGAGCCACAACCAGAGGTCGTGGCTCTCGCATAGTAGGCAGAGCCATAACCAAGGTCGTCTTACGTTGTAGCTTGTGCAATGGGTACTAGACGACGATATATCTAACAGAGATAAATACTTATGTACCTTTAAATACATAGAAAACATCCAAGACTAAGAAACCAATACTCATGCTCATCACACAAATATTGTTTGGGTGGTTGCCTTGTTGGGGTTGTTGATTGATACACAATGTTAGCTTGAACACTGAAGTGACTTTAATTCACGAATAGTTAATGAGGAAATGTTGAAATGTTATGAATGCACCCGTCACGTGCGGTTCCGTAAAATGCACTAAAAATAAGTAATCGCGAGTGGCCGACTATACAGGCGTCAGCAAAAGGTGTTCGGTTCCCGAACATATTCCCGGGGGGCAAAGATAAGCGTTCTGGGTGCTTTCATGTTCAATGTTAGTAGTTAATGTGGTGATTAAACAAGAAAGAAAATTACAAATCATGTTACAATATAGGAAATTATGTTAATGTTAGTACTTATGTAATTATGTAAAATATTTATTCATCACTAAACACTATTTTGCGAAACACTGGGGATTTCACATTGTCCATGTTGAAGTCATTCGCTGGTGCACTATGACGATGTTGATTGTAGTTGTGTTTAGCTGGGGCCTGGGCGGAGGCGGGGGAAGGGGCGCTCACAACCGGCTCGCTCGTCGTTGCTGCTGCTGGTGCCTGGGGTGTTCTCTAACTACGACGTGATCGACGCCATAACCATGCCAGCACTAACAGTACAATGATACCGTAGATCAGTGCGTAGTGGTGAATATTATGGTATGAGTCCTGGGTTCCATCTTCATCACTTTGACTCTGTTTCATTAGCCTCAGCTTCGCTTCTATGTCCTGAGATAACCGATCTCTTTCTTTAGTTTCATTTGTCGCATTTCCATCTTGCGTCTCTATCGTAATGTTAATTATGTGATTGATCGGGGCTATGATTGAAGGTTGAAACTCATCTTTAATGTTTAATTGACTTCTGTAGTGTTTGTGCCCGTAGATCGTAAAGTCCTTTGTTTTGATTATGCAGTAATCATCGAGGCTAATGACACTTGTATGCGTCAGCTGGTGTGCGGTAACGCGATCTCCGCATATTGTTCGTAGTTGGCATTGCTCGCAACAGAAGTATAGATAAATGTTTTCTTTCATAAGTTATTTTTATACTTAGCGACGTTTATTTCACATTTGCTCTCTGTTTGCACACACAAAGCAATATCAGACTTCATCTTGTATATAGGGTTTTGAAGGTTGCACATGAATGTTGAACTGTCTTCGATTATGCATTTCTGTATATTCTCCTGTGTTACGGGTATATATATGTCCTTTTGTAGGTTTAGCGCCACATACTCGGAAAAAGGCACGATTGATATCATATTTTATAGTTGCACTTGCGGCACTGGAATGACGTGGTACAGATCATACTGTTCTCTGCTGACTAGGGGGATTCTGATTTCAAAGATGAAATAATCTTGTGTCATTCTTGCTCGAACTTTTAGAAGTTTGTAAAGCTTCGTAAAGTCTGTATGTATGTTTTCAATCGGTAATTTTACTTCGCTCGATAATAATCCAGTTATTATGTTTAATTGTTCTTGAAGTTGTTTTGGCGTCAATAAATGTAGGTTAAACTGTTCCTTAAATATGTCTGATATGGTATCCAGCATCATATTCTGTATTTCTCTTAAGATTTGTAGTATGTTTGTCGCTGCAATAGCTGTCAATGTAAAGTCTCTTTCTTTCTCTGCAATGTTAATCTCCTTCAGAATATTTTTTGTTGCTGCGTCAAGACTGTTCAAATGTTTATTAATAATTTTATGTTGTTTTTCCATGATTTCCTCCGTTCGTTTTAGTAGATTATGTTCCGACTCCAACACTGTCGTCTGATTAATCCATAATTTCTTTAGATGAGATTGATTTTTCTTAATAAGCGCTATGTCGCGTGAGTACTGTTCTGCGAAATGTTCGTCTAGTACCCCGAACAGGCTATTAGCAAGGTAACCGACACCGTTGATAAGACCTCTGCGGCGGCGGCGGCGGCGGCGTCTCGCTTGCTCCGTGAAATGCTGAGTTGACAAAAGCTGGTCGTAGTACTCCAGCTCATTGAACTCATGTCTCAGTTGAGGTATAATCATGTTACACTTATTGTTTATTTCCAGACTGTTACACATATTTTCGAGATATTTTAAGAGTTTTTCTGTTGTTTGTGTTCCGGCCCAGTATGGACTCATATCATAGTATGTCACGAGTGTCCATTGATCTCTTAGTAGTTGCATTTTTGCGAGCGGGTCGAAATAAAGCGACTGGTTGTTGTTGAGTTTTGTGACGTTGCATGTTGCGCTCGATCCCGATATGAATGAAGCAAAAAATATTATTGCTGTTACCACCGCGAATAGTTTGGAGAGCGGCTTGCGGCTACAGTTTGTTTGCTGACGGTTGTTGTTATTGCTGTTCTTTGCATTTTTCTCGCTGTCATCTTGTTTTTGTTCTCCGAATTGTATTGGGAGCAAGTTGAGCTTGACTACGGGGCGTTTGATATATCCAGTCTCTGTTTTTAATGTCACTACCCTCACGTAACCGTCTCTTCCTGGATGTATCTCAACCACTCTGCCCATTGCCCATTTTCCGACAGGCATGTTATCTTCTCGAATGGTCACTAAATCGCCTACTTGGATGTTTCTTTTTGGTTGTAACCACTTATTTCTCGCTGTTAGTTGTGTTAGATATTCGTCTTACAATCTCTTCCATATTTGTTGTAAAATCTGAGTTGTTAGGAACCATCTTGTTCTCGCATCCTCTCTGGTTTCTATCACTGTTACACCTGCTCTCCCGGTTAAGAAGTGTGCGGGAGTTAAGAAATCCAAGTCGTCCGTGTCTTCTGTCAGGGCGCACAAAGGCCGGGAGTTCAAGCAAGCTTCGAGTTGCGATAATATTGTTGAATATTCTCCAAATGTTAGGCGTTGTTGTCCGACTACACGTTTCAAGTGGTGTTTGAGGCTACGCACTGCTCTTTCCCAAATCCCTCCTGCGTTTGGCCAAGCAGGCGAATTAAAATGCCATGTTATGTTCATGTTTTCCAAAACTCCTCGAGAATTGTCATCCAATGTTTGTTTCACTTGTTCATACTCTTCCTGTATTATTCTGTTAGCGCCGACAAAGTTAGTGCCATAATCACTGTACAGGTGGCCGGAGGCTCCTCTCCTGGCGGCCATCCTCCTCAATGCTGCTAGAAATGCTGAGCTGGTAAGGTCTGACACCAACTCCAGATGAATGGCTTTGATCACCATACAAATGAACACGGCGATATAGCCTTTCAGTGACCTTGCGTTTCTTGTTCTGTTCGCCTTTATCTCCACAAACCCGGTGTAGTCGACCCCACATTGGTAGAAGGGTTGTGCAGGTTCTACCCGAGCTGCGGGTAAATCTCCCATTATTTGGTTTTGTTTGCTCGGATTGTTTTTTCTGCAAATCACGCAGTTACGCAACTGTTTCTTCACTGCGTTGTTTTTCTCCAGGGATCCAGAACTGCTGCCTGAGATTCGCCGAGGTCAGGCGTGGACCTCCGTGGAATGTTAGTTGATGAGCTTCATCTATCAAAAGCTCTGCCAGTCGACTCCCTCGTGGTATGATTTTTGGGTGTCTCCTTTCCTTGTTTATGTTCGCGTTCTCCAACCTCCCACCAACTCGTAAAACTCCTAATTCGTCAATGAACGGATTCAAGCTCAAAATGTTACTTTTCGCCTCTATTTGTTTATGTTTTCGCAATCGTTCGATTTCCGCTCCATACTCTGCATGTTGCACGTATTTTATGATCAGCGTTTTTGCGGCGGCCAACTCGTGTAACGTGAGATAGCTTGGCAATTTGTTACGTTTACTCGGTGCAGCTGTCCTTAGTAGCCAAGCTACAATACGTGTTATTTTATTGAATGAGCTATGTTTGTTTAAAAGATCGTCGATCAAATGTTTCTCTCGTTCCATAACGACTGTTGATTGTTTTTTGCACATCTCCTGTTCTGTTGTGTAATTCTCCGGCTCGGTATTTTCTTTCTCAAATGTTGAAAGCCAAGAAGGCCCATTTTTCCACAATGTGTTATCTTTTAGCTGTATAGGGTATTGACCCCGACTCGCTGCGTCAGCAGGGTTTTCTTTCGTGTTCACATACCTCCAACTTTGACCCGGTATGACTTCTGTTGTTTTTTGAACTCGATTCGCCACATATGGTTTCCATCGGCTCGGCTCTCCTTGTAACCAACCTAATGTCACCATCGAGTCCGTCCATCCATAGATCTCAAGTTTATGTTGATGTAATGCTTCTGCAATTTTTCTCATTAGTTTTGCCAGTAAATAGGCTCCGTTAAGCTCCATTCTAGGGAGTGTTGATGCTTTTTTGTGAGGAACCAGTTTTGTTTTGGCTGACACCAGAACCACTGTTTGTTTGTTGATAATCTTAGCATAAACCACACAGGCGAATGCGACTAAGGACGAATCGCAAAAGCCGTGAAGCTCTATTATATCTCCCCTTCTGCTTCCAATCCATCTGGGAATTTCGATTTCGTTAATGAGGTTAAGTTCCGCCTTTAACCTTGCCCATTACTTCTGAATGTTTCCTGGTACTTCGTCGTCCCACTTAATGGTTTCACTCCATAGTTGTTGGAATAAAAGTTTTAGTTTTGTTGTAATGGGGGCCAGCCATCCCATTGGATCAAACAGTTTCGATATCTCGGACAACAAGCTTCTTTTTGTATGTTTCCCTCTCTGTTCTGGAATGCTGTATTGAAACGTGAAAGTATCTTTATCTGAGTTCCAGCATAATCCCAATGTTTTCCTAATGTTGTCTGTTTTAAAATTGAAAATTGTGTCTTCTGTCCGGTTACGTTCCTCTTTGATATCTGCCAGTAGTTGCGGTGCACTTGCGGACCACTTCCTGACATTAAATCCGCCTGATTTCATCAATAAGTCCAACTCTCTTATCAGTTTCTTTCCTTCTTCAATCGTATCTGATCCATGCAGCAAATCGTCCATGTAGAATGCTGATTCTGCAACTTTGGCTGCTTCAGGATATTGCTCTCGTGAGTCCGCTGCCAATCTTTTCAGAGTCATCATTGCTAAGAACGGCGCGGCGCGTGTTCCGTACGTGATTGTTGATAGACTAAATATTTGTATGGGTTGTTCTAAGTCTGATCTCCAAATAATTTTCTGGTATTTTTGGTCTTCTTCATTTATTAGTATCATGCGAAACATCTTCTCTATGTCTGCCGTGTAAACATATTGGTATTGTCTCCATCTGAGCAAAAGTGTTTGTAGGTCAACCTGTAAATTCGGTCCTGTATACATTAAGTCATTAAGACTACATCCTGTAGATGTTTTCTTTGATGCGTTGAATACAACTCTATATTGCGTTGTCAGCGAGTCGATTCGCTCGACCCCGTGGTGCGGCATGTAGTACTCAGGTGTCTCGTTGCTATTTGTCGGTTTCATATGATTTAAGGCTCCGTACTCCTCCATAAATGTTTTATAATCCGTCGCTAATTTACTTTGTTTCTGAAACTTTTTCTCCAAATTTTTAAATTGTGCTAAGGCAGTCTGTTTAGACGACCCTAGTTTTGTCTCGATGTCTTCTTTGAGTGGTAATCGTACTTCATATCTCCCATTTTCTTTTCTGGTAGTTGTTTCGTTGTAGTATGTTATGCAATGTTGCTCTTCTACTGATAAGTTTGACTGTTCATTGATCTCCTCCAACTACCAAAACCTTTTAATCTCATCTAAATCTTGCCTCACTATGTTGCATTTGTATGTCTTGGCGTTTCCACACAGTAACCAACCAAGATGTGATTGTTGTACGAGCGGCTGACGTGAGTCATTCTCCTTAATCATTCCGCTGAGTATAATTTGTGAATATATTTCTGCTCCAAGTAACACGTCAACTGGGCGGCAAATGTAAAATTCCGGGTCGGCTAATGAAATATTTTTGATTGATGTCCATTCCGGCTTTGCAAATGTTTTGTTAGGTAATTTACCGACCAGATTGTTCATTATGATGACGTTTGTGTTAAAAGTGTAATCGTTATGTATAGATTTGCATTCTATGTGCATAATTCCCTTTCCATTTGTCTCTTTCTCTCCAATACCACAAACTGATCCCTTGCAGTTGACACGTTTAATTTTTAATAACTGGGCTGTTTTCTCCGTAATGATGGAAATTTGTGACCCTTGGTCCACCAGCGCTCTCAGGAGATGATAAGTACCATCGCTTCCCTTCACTTTTATCATGGCGGTTGACAACAAGACCTCCGCTGTCATGTTCAAATCACTTTGTTTCGACACGTGTGAGTTGTTATTGCAGTTCAGTGCATCGTGAATTATTGTGTTGTGTCTCTTGTTACATTTGCGGCATGTTTTTGATGATTTACATTCGTTGCCATTGTGGCTGAATAAACAGTTGATGCAAACTTGAAGTTCTCGTACTTTTTTTAGTTTTCTATCATTTTGTAATTCTAGGAAGTATTTGCAGTTATACAGGCCATGTTCGTTGTTGCATAGTGGGCATTTTATTGTCGTCACGTTGAATGTTGATTTTGTTACTGGCGGTCTTTCTTTATTGTTCGAAATATTTATTCGAGTATTACTTGACGATGATGAACTTGGTTGATAATGATGATTGTAAGATGCTCTTTGTTGATTGTTCTCTCCTTTTCGTCGACTTGTTTCCATAGCGGTGAATTTTCCCTCCAGAAAATCAATAAAATCGCTCAATATTGGTAGCTCGCGGCGATCTTTTAAAGAGTCTATGTACTCTGAGTGGCTTTCGCTATCCAATTTCAAATCCAAAATATGTACAATTAGTGGGTCCCATGTTGTTATGTCTACTCCTAAGTTCTTGATCGCATTGAGTGTTTCTTGGGCCACATCGTGCATCCTCTTGATCTGTTCTAGGGACTGGTGTTTCATGTTTGGTATTTCTAATAGTGTGTTGATATACGTTGTGAAAATAAGGCGTTTGTTGTTGTACCTATGGTTCAGAATGTCCCAGCACACGGTATAGTTGTCAGAGCTAATATTGAGGTGCTGTATCAGACGCTCAGCTTCTCCACGTACCTTCCCTTTCAGAAACTGCATCTTTTGTGCGTTAGACAACGAAGCATTCTTGTGAATAGTTTCAGTAAAGAGGTCTTTAAAAGACATCCACTGGTTGTAATTTCCATGATATACCGGTACCTCCATTTTAGGGGTTGTTTTGTCTCTGTGGGTTTCTGACTACATTTTTGAATTAAAATTATTTTTCAGTTTATTATACTGCTTCTCGTTGTTGTTAAATTATGCCTCGAACTGTTCATTATCCTCTTCATTAAGCAAACCTTCTAGTTCCCAATGCAATGAGTCGATTGTCGACCAACGCGTTTCCAAAGTCTTCAGAGCATCTTCAAACTCCCATTTCTCTGTTATCGCCTCTACATCTATGTTCGATATTGTTCGCTGAAAAGCCTTGTAGTTAGCCGCCTGCTTACGTAGCTTGTCGTCTAATTTTTTGTCAATGTTAGTGATCTCCTTCGACGTTCCAGGTGTTTGTTGTTGTAGCTTCACATACTTCTCCGAATAGGCTAATGTTTCATAGTAAAATATTTTTGTTGTCTCGTAATGTTCTCCCTTGAAATAATCGTGCGATTTATCTTCATACTGACAAAGGATGAGATGATTCGCGTGAAATTCACGAAACAGCTCCGTCAGTTTCTCAATCCTTTTACTTGCTATGGTTGGCTTACTCTCAGTTTTTTCTTTTTTGAAGTTGACCAGCAATTTCTCCATTGTTTGATTATAGGAATACTTAAATTTTCTTCTTGTATTATTAGAATCTTATTATTGTATTAGTATTAAAACAAATTTTAACTATTTATCACTAATTATTTATTTTAATTAATAGGGAATAGAGCAGAGTAATCCAATAGTTTTGGATAACAGGATAGAGTTGAGGACTGAATATAGAAATTTGGAAATAGTTAACAATTAACCTTCAATTACATTGATTGTAGTAGTTTATGATGTGACTGATATAAAAAGCAAAACTCAAAACTCAAATCATTTATTACAAGTAGGCAAAATAATGCACTTTTACAAGTCAAAAACTTACTTAAGTCCCATATACATGCAAAAAATATATATCAACTAAACTAATGAGTACATAAATGATTATGGTTTGAAAAAGGAAATTTCTCCTTCAAGTGGTTATTCATGACAGGATCAGACATTCAGAATCTCGCACAGGAAAAAGAAACTCCATTAACTCTAACAGTGCTTCGGAAATACGCCCGTCAGAGAAGATAGCACCAAGAAACTCTACGGGGATGTATTTTTTTCCTTTTTTGTCATATTTTTTTTAATTACACAATGTACGACACAAAAATTATCTAATCTAATGACAATATTATAACATCGTATCCATAAGTGCCAATAAGATGTCTCTAAATAACTATCTAACAAAATAAATAAATAAGAACAAAGACAATCTGTAATGAACATAACTTATGAGATACCAGACTGGACCAGTCCACCCAAGCAGCACCCGTTCACGTGTATGACTTGTGCACCAGCCATCACCCCCCCTCGCCATATTTGAGGGAGGGGAGCAACCCGCTACACACAGCCGCCGCAACTGAAAAAAAAAATCTTTTTATTCGTAGTTAAACTTTCGTCTACGTATAACATAGAAAAAGTGACCACAAAACTATAGCAATACATAACCAAATCTAGTTTGGTTATTTTTTTACGAAACTGTTTTGTAATTAATGTTAACACTATTTTTTCTAAGTCATACCAAGGTGCTTACTTAAAGGTAGGCCTACTTACATGCAGTTAGTAAGCCAATTGTTTGTTTACTTCAGGCATTTTTTACAAAACAGTTTGACTGTTATTAACAAAACGAATAAGTTGGTTTAGCTGTTGTTTGTTACTATAACCTTATATATTAGTTAATTTAGATAACTTGTTTTGTTCATTTTTACAAAACAGTTTGACTGTTAGTAACAAAACTTTGCTTGTTTTAGCTGTAGTTGTTTGTTTATATGGTATGCTAAAACGCTCAGATAGCTAACATAAATTAGGCAACACACTAAAGAAGTACTAAATACCATATAAACAAAAAACTACAGCTAAAACAAATTAAATTTCTTGTACTACCTATGTAAAATTTTATAAATAAAAGCAATTGTTTCACAAATGTAATTGTTTTATTGTTAGACTTAAAAAAAAATACAATGTAAGAACATTGTTAGTCATCATTATCATTATGACATAAATCAAAATCTCAAAACAACGGGAATCTTTTTCCCAATGTCCCAGTGTCCTCCAGTGGCTGCAGGACGTATTCGTAAGTTGTAGTAAGTATTACTAGTACCCTGTGAGGCCTGTGATCTATTCAGCTCAGTCGACTGATCTTTATATGTCTGAAACTGAGAAAACCATGTGATTAGGGCGTATCAATCTATTCCGGTTAGGTAACGACTTAGTGGTAAGGAAATAGAGGTACCTATTCAATTTATTATGATTGTTATATATACTTCTATTTCTATAGCCATACTTTCCTCCCCTTTGTTCTGGAAAAATATCGCTAGGTGGGTTAGACACAGATTAGTAGGTGAGAGTGCCGAGGTACTAGGTATATTAATTTTGGCGCGTCGTTGGCACTATGCTGGGGCGGCCGGTAGGTACCGTATGGCTTTTTACCCTCCAGATTGCCCTAGCTTTAGCTTACCACAAGATAATGAAAGGAAATGATTAGATAAATACCTACCTTTGAATTGTGTAAAATACACTTCCAGGCCCCACTGCCGCAAATAATCTTCGAAAGCATTTGGGCTCTGCTCAGCCATGGTTCTCTCACTCAGTTTTACGTAGGTAGCTGACTAAATTAAAGAATCTTCTCCGGTTTATGCTGATGAGAGAGATGACAAGCACAGAACAATTTTACTCAGGGTTTGATGGAAAACGGAGACATGTCTCCACACGACTGTCCCGAGAGGCGCAAGAACGAATAGAAAATCAACGTGTTTGACATGGCGTGTCAGTACAAAATGCAGTCTTTGAAATTCTTCGCTCTTGCACAGATTAATAACGAGTTGCTCTTGTCACTGTGCCGCACGCTTGGATTTTGTTTGACAAGACGCGCGAGGACTGTTGGTAGTTCGTCATCCCGTAAACAAAAGTGTTTGGTTGTAAGCAATCAAAATACGGCTATCATAAGATAACGCTATGTTTAGTTCAAAATATTAGTTTTTTGTTAATTTCATAAGTTTTGTTGAATTGCAGTTTTGTGGGTAAAAAATAACAAACTTAATAACAAAATTGGGATAATAGTAGTCAAGATGTTTGTTTAGTGTTTAACAATATTAATTGTTTGATAATTCAGCAAGCCTTTAGTAACGAATAGTCTAAGAATTAGTATAACCTAAGTAAACATGTTTTGTTGCACGTTACCAATCCGATTTGTTTACTTCATTGAGGTTATACATGACTAAATCTTAGCTTTTAAACAACCGAACTGAAAATATTCAAACCAGTTTTGTGCTTCGTAAATAAACCACTTTAATTATTTCAAATTAAGTTTGTTGACGACTAACTGAAGTATGGTTAAAAAGGCGATAACCGAAAAAGCTTTTTTATTAATTTTTTTGAAAATAAATTTTAGTGAGCATGACCATAAACTCTGGTTTCTTGGTATTCTACGTTACTCGCCTTCGGCTCGTTTCATAAACCCACTCCCCAGTTTTACTGCCTAATTAAGTACAGTTACATACACTAGTTTATCTAAACACATATCTTAAGCTATCTTTGATGTGTTCAGGAACCGCATGTTCGACCGGCATTGTGGCATTGATGATTGCTCTGCACTTGATTAGCTTGTTCAGTAGTACCAACTTCACAGACAAACTAGGGGCCTACCCCGACAACCGGTTTCGAACGCCGACACCCGCCTGCGGCACGCAGGCGGGTGTCGGCGTTCGAAATTTGAATGTGTCGGAATAATGATACATTATGATCATTATATTGATATATTATAATATATACTTATAACTCATTTATTATCTGAATATCAATATTCAGATAATAAATGAGTTTTTACCAAGTAGTATATCATTATGCTGGTCGTAACGTGCGGTTTTTGGAAGTAATAAAAAGGGGTTTATGATACGTGTATAGATAATAGTAGTTTATGTGACTGATACATAATGGAGGGCATTAGAACTCGAGAGTGGTTTTATGAAATGAGCCGAATGCGAGTTTCATAATAATATCACTCGAGAGTTTTAATGCCTAATTATGTAGAGTTACATACACTAGTTTATCTACACACATATCATAAGCTCTTTTTGTAGTAGTCATTATGCTGGTCGTAACATGCGGTTTTTGGACGCAGTAAAGAGGGTTTATGATACGTGTGTAGATAAATATATTAATTCGCGCCATACAAGCCAGCTGATCGCTTATCTGTATAACCTGAGTCAGAGCGGTATTCATTTTACTGAGTTGAATGTTTAGTTTTTGTTCATTGGAATTAAATCGGGGGATGGTATAATTAAATGTGTTTATACTGGACTTTATAATATGAATATTTTCTTTGAATAGTTCTATTTAATTTTTATGATCTATGGCAGCATCATATTTCCTAGCATTATCGGAATCTGGGAAACCGAAGAAAAATTTAAGGATTTC
The DNA here is from genome assembly GCA_949825045.1 of Argyresthia goedartella. Classification (NCBI taxonomy): domain Eukaryota; kingdom Metazoa; phylum Arthropoda; class Insecta; order Lepidoptera; family Argyresthiidae; genus Argyresthia; species Argyresthia goedartella. Next base: position 23,084,109 of record OX463807.1, read on the forward strand.
GCTTCCAAACGCTATGAGTCTTTTTTTTATCGATTTTCGGTTTTTGTCAAATAACTCCGGATATTACGTGAGATAGAGCAGTTTTATATGATTTGATTGCAAAAGATTTTTAGTATATGTTGATATATATTTGCATACAAGAAAATTTGTGAGGTTAGCTTTATTACAAAACTCCGTTGCTTTATTGAGCAGATTATGAATATTTTGAAGATAAAGGTATATTGATACTATATCTATATGAGTTAGTATTTTCCATGAATCTTGATAGAAACTCGTCGAGCTCTTTCAAAATGAAGTAGCATGATTTTCGAGGAACCACTCCAAGCCAGGATTCCAAATGTGGCCACATTGACAGACCGCGTAGTAAATACTCCTCAGCAGCTTAAAGTCACATTTGTAGCGTAGGTTCCTAAAGATTTGGGAGAATTTTCTAATTCTTCCGGATGTCAAGTTTATATGGTCATCCCAATTTAAATGCTTGTCAATTATGCCACCCAGGTATCGTATTGAGTCGACTATCTTTAATTGATAGCAGTCGCAATCAGAAGGCATTGCACAAGAGTGTGCTTTTATTTTGAGCATGCCGTGTCAGGCTGTGTGTTTTCTTTAATGCTAAATGGAATCACCATGGTTTTATAATTTATAATAATATAATTATAAATTGAGCAATGATGTCAATGTCGACACCGGTTTCGATTTTATAAATTATTTTGCTAACATGAGTAGTGATCTTGTAACGGCATTAAAGGCTAAGGTCGAGCCACCGCTATCAGTAGCTATGATCGTCTATTCTACCTACCCCAAAAAGAGATGTCTCGATTCAGCTGTAAAAATTGTAAGTTAAGAATGATAAGTCTGAATTTCTCGTTCGTTGAGAAGTTCGTTAGGCGTACAATAGTCGAACGGAAGATTGGTTCAGGAAGTTACGGTTTCAAGTTAGACAGAGAAAGCATATATGCCCGCAAGCCGGTATTTCGCATCAATTAGCGGTGTATTGCGCCAGATCGATCATTGTTGTATTTTGTGTGCGGGTACCATTTGTTTTTTGTATATATGGGCGCTTGGAACTTCTTTTAGTGGTCGACCACAATTTATAATATTTGTTTGGGATATCGTATAGATATCCGTCGTAGTTTTACGACGTGAGTACTCAATGATATTTCATGTGCTCGCTAGTAGCGGCTTGTGGTGGTTCCAATTATATATATTTAGTTCACGGCAATAACGATCCGAATAGACCGGTTTACACAATTGCGATTTGATTTTCCGAAATGGGTTTGAACAAGCGGTTACCTCAAAAGGTCCGTAACATTTTGAAACCTTCAACTCTGCGCAATTTGAGCTGGATGTTATCGAAACGTTGTCATTAGCGCTTTTGGAGATCTAACCCACACCACAGCGAGGTACATTCTCCGGTAAATACCGATCTATGAACCTCGCTGACCTCAGCACGTCCTCGACCGAGCCCAATCTTAATATTTGACTAATGCCCGGTTCCTATATTTAAAAAACGATCCGTTTTAGTTACGAATGGTAGTTAATTCTACGAGGCGTAAGCTAAAACCGTTCCTTTAACAAACGTCTCGTTATGAAACCAACCGACGGCTGGCTACTAACGGATGGGAGGGTTACCGGCAACGGAGCGTAAGCGTATTGCATGGAGATGTTACTTGGTTGCGTTCCTATAAATATTTTAAACGTCAGTAGACTTTCCAGATAACTATTCGTAATGTCACTTGGTTACCCCTCAATTTCGGTCGGTTAAATTTTATATTTCACTGTTTTCGCTGTAATTTTGAATTTAAAATGACCAGTTCATCAGATAGTGACAGAGAAGTGTTCGAAATTATATCGAACTCCAGCGAGACTGACTCAGCAGAAGATAAAAGGCAAAACATGCAGCCCAGGACCGAACAAATGGGAGATCACTGAACAAGCCCCGTACCAACAACCATGACGGTCACGATCCTCAGCCATGAGGGAGCGACTAGAACGAAAGAACCGACAGAAATATCCCTGAGTCTTAGCCCTGAATGAAGATTTAGGTACCGAGGCAAAAACGTTGCACGCCTACTAGGCGGCAGACAAATTTGTAGATAAATCAAATGGGAAGATGATAGGTACTCACCGGCGTAATATACATTTCAAACCTGGTGGTTTGAAATGTATTATACATACACTTTGTTTATTAGACACTTTGTATTTTTTGAAGAATTTGTCGACTAGAAGAAGACTCAAACTTTTTGCAGGATATATGTATACTTATTTCAATTGATGGATGTCAATGTCGAGTGAAATGTCTTTTTCGCGCGATGAACGTTCCGTCCTTGTTATTTATTCTATGCATTCTATTAAGTTTGATAAGGAAAAAAATATGTCACGAAGATGCCTGCGTTCGTGTAGCTCTCATAAACATCATAAGTTTAGAGAACTCTAAGATCAATTCGTATGTAAATCTAATTTGTATCGGCTTGAACTTTATCTTATTACAAATTTCAATCCTGCATATAACGAAACGCACATCTCTGAGTGAAGAGGGCGCGTCGGTATTTCAATGACATCTATGACCAACGGACGTCCGTAGGTAAAAGGTACAGAAAGTAAATTGTGGAACGGTATTAATGACTCGTAGTTGGTTAGGGAAAAACGGACAGTTACTTTTACTGATGACGATCCGTTAAATATAGGAACCGGGCATCAGTCTACACATTAGACCTCCAGCGAAATTTACATTTAATTTAAAGATGCAACTTGAATCCAAACCGATCCAAGGCAAAGAAAAACAATCTACCCGGTCCTAAACAATGAACTTTAGACTGTAATTTGATCTCTTCACGCGTCCCCGACAACACTCAAATGTCAAAAATATCAACAGGATAGGTTATCTGTGTTGACAACGTTAATACTTTGTTCTGAATTTGTTATTTCCATCCGCGAAACCTCATCGATCAAACAGTCTCCCTATGCCCTGCCAACCTAGGTTTAGCCGCAACTAAACTCCTGTCTAGCCTTGTCTAAAATCCTAGTGTTATACCACGTCCATTATCGACACCACTCGAAAATGGTTGAGTTTGATTTGAATGTGCTTGTATTTTTAATGACTGTGTGTGTGGGAATTTCAAAACTCGCTACTCGAAAGGAATGAGGAGAGGATTAGCCCGCGAATATCCTAAGAGCCAATCCAGGAACCCTATGGTGAAGGAAAAAGGAATTTAGGGTCGCTCCAAGCCCAGACTCAGACTCAGATCAATTACCTACAAGTTCTTATCTAACGACCCAAGGAGAGTTTTGGAATTTGGGGTAGGTTGATTTAAAGGATAGGAACCAAGGTATATCCCGGCGCTTCAGACACTCACGAAAATCCACTGTAACACGCAATCACAATCCGTCCAGTTCAGACGCGTAAAACGGCAGACCGAAACTGTTTAGAATTACTGAAAGACGAGTGTCACAGCAGCTTGACGCAGAGACTGAATGCTTTCCCCTCCCACGCTCTCGTATTTATAGACCCCACATGTCTGGAAAAAAATGGCGTCCTTTGCGAACACGCGCTGCCCAAGCGAAAGCTTCTTATCTCTAACTACACAGGGTCTAATTTCAATCAAACATGCCATGCAGATCCGCCGTTCTACAAACTTTGTGTACGCATATTCACTATGATCAACCGTAGGTTATCCCTCAAGTAATTTGGTATTGCCGATACACAAAATCTGTCGATCGCTGACCATAAAAGCTTGTTGCGATTAATTAAGCCTTCCCGACCGCTAGCGTCTTAGACAAAGATCACTAGAATGATATTCAAACCCGTGATGTCAAACTCGCCACAACGTACCAAACAAACGCAATTGTATATTTGCAGTCAACATAATAGCTTTCTCCGTATCGTTCCATAATAACCTTCCATTATTTAGTTATTCATAATTTATTCAGCGCGTAGCCAAATCGGCTCTGATCCCTACACATTTCGCAGGAATGCGCTAAAAAATACCTGACCTGACCTCTGTTCCTGGAACTAACCCAAACGTTATATGAACCGACTCTTGTATTCAATGTGTGTAACTACAGCGCGGCGATGGGCTAGCCCTCTGTCACGCAAAATGAAGTATCAAACGTACTGACTCTCGTGTACCATTACAATCTGTCAATTTTGTGTGTGAACGTGACTAAGAAATATTTTAGAGACAAAATAAATAACAAACAATGCAAAAAAGTGTGAAAAAATTATAAGTGCCAAAAGTGACTTAAAAAACTCAGCAAGTACAAGAAAAGTTAAATGAAATTTTAGTCATACTGTTTTAGATGGATCAATCAGAGTGTAAATAGATTTAACTGGAATAACGTTTTTATTAGCATCTTTCCTTAGGTAAATGTTTCCGTTTTTCACGCAGCAAATCCTGTAAAAGTATTTAGCTTAAATCCGAAGTGTATTTATTAGGTATCTTTAGTTGTTGAGTATTAAAGTAGATAGAACAGATCTGGCATATAGACCCGCCGCCTTTTTTTTTTCGAAATCGCGGCGCATTATGAAAGCAATAGGTATGGGTATCAGACACCTAGACAAACAAAAAATTTCAGGTTACATGGCACACCAAAGTGTCACGTTACCGAGATATTTGGAGGTAAAGATCGGCATATGAGTATAACGACAATTATTAAAAACCGGTCAAGTGCGAGTCTAAATCGCGCACGAAGGGTTCCGTACCACCGTTCAATGGAAGCGATGGTGTGGAGTGAATAGTTTGGATTTTACACAGCAAAATATTGTTTACAAAGTTATTGGTGCGGTTACTTTCACACTCCATGTACGTAACCAGGTGCATCCATAAGTTTGTATGTGGTATTGAAAGAATTGTTGTATGGGAGCCCCCTTAAATATTTCTTTTATCCTGTTTTTTAGTATTTGTTGTTATAGCGGCAACATAAATACATAATCTGTGAAAATTTCAACTCTCTAGCTAGCTAGGTTCTTGAGATACAGCCTGGTGACAGACGGACGGACGGACGGACGGACGGACAGCGGAGTCTTAGTAATAGGGTCCCGTTTGGAACCCTTCGGGTACGGAACCCTAAAAATCGAGTTATCACGTCTTTATAGGCGTCAGATTGTATCCAAATAATCGTCCCGGGGTTTGAGATTATCATCATAACTGTTATTGGAAGAGAGTACGTACATTACATACTACTAGCAGCACGAGGAAACTACAACTATACTTAATTATTTATCTAATAAATCGCTTCGCATCGCAATGAAACGCTGTATTATGTCAAAGTATCTCGCGCGTTCGTGTTGGGCAGAAGACATGCCACAGATGACAAATGTACCCTCATATCACTGTACCAGGTTTCTCGCGTTTACCTTTTAGTTCGACGAACTATATTATGGCAGGCTGCAATCACAGACCTACAAAAAGTACGGCGGGAGCGGTATAGAGCTGTTGACTATTAGTTCGTATTATATTGCGTACAATCCGGCCACCCAACATTTTGTCATTAATCAACACCCAATAATTGTTGTCATCGTTTTATTACTATTAGGTAAAGCGATCTTTAGTTCCATATATCTCTGTAATATAAAACTTAGAGACAAGTCCCTACTTGATACTTATTGTTCATTTCATAATGCAGCGGGATGAAAGACAAGTACAAATACAAGTAGTATGTAATCTACCTACTCAAAAGGTTCAAAATCGCAAGCCCTGAAGCAGGAAATGCAAAAGTATGCAAAGAAATGTTTTTCATAGGTTTTGAACTCCATTACCTAGCCATAAGGTTGAAAATCACCAAAAAACCTAATGGTTTTCCTTATTCGGCGGTATTGCCATAGGGGTATTCCCCTATTTCAAGATTTAGGTACCTATCTGTATACGAGAGACGCGGCGTATTAGCACAGAATACTAATGCGTGGGATATAAATAGAGGTACCTACAGTTTGCGCTAAGTTTATTTGCCTCTGAGCGAGCTCTGACCACTCTCTCTTATGCGTCAAAGTGAGGTCATAGCTGGCTCGGAGAAAATTGGTGCGTACTGTACTAACTACTGGGGCCCTATTCTAATATGGAAAACTTAACGACATTTTGCGCTCTTCGGAGCCCTAGATATGAGAGAATTGAGCCCCAGAGCTAGTGTACTGTAGTTACGTGGCTAGTTTCGTAGTAATTTTGACGCTTTAAGACATGATAACTACCTACCGACCTATATTTAGGTCTAATGTCTACTTAACAAATAAAACGCTTAGACAATAGTTTATTTAAATTTTATTGCGGGCAGATTCCCAGTTCCTACATGCCTGACATGAACTAGGTTCAGCAAAATTCTAGGATAGGTAGGTTCTTACTTAAATAACTAGATAAACACTAAAACATTAAGTATGAAAATAAAGGCCTGGATGCACAACCGACAACCCTGAAACAGTGAGACTCTAACCTGACCAAAAGAGATTGTTGGCAGGCTCAAGATACATTTATTAATCACAGGGTCGTGAGTCGAATATTGGTGATATAGTTGAAACGCTGGATAGGGACTCGCCGGGAATTTGTAGATTTCAGCTCCTTGGTAGACTCAATCCGACTGGTCCACTTCTCCAGACGTCAACAAGTGATTATGCGGTTAGCGCCAGGAGGATATTATTCCTCGGCGTGGAACCGTTTCAGAGCTCCGTTAGCGCCAGGAGGATATTACTCCTCGGCGTGGAACCCTGGAAAGAGACCAGTGTGAATGATAGGAATACAGAAGCGCTACAGCGCCCAGCTATCAGGCGACGGCTCCCCACACGGAGACTTCCGACGAGGGCCCTAGGGTAATTAGGATCTAAGAGTGCCGCAGTCCAATAGACACTGTATAGAAAAGGGAAATACATAGAGAGTATAAAATACACGAAAATAAGAAAGACTAACTACGAACCAATGCTTACCCATGGATTGGGGATAGTAGGGAAGTTTCAAATCAACTACTGCACTTTACAGCAACTAAACATTCAGCTCCATTACAGTACTAAAGGGACTAGCCCATCGCCGCAACTAAAGGCGTGACTTAAAAATTATTGATGCAAAAGATACAACCTCACGTTTCAGAGCTCAAACAATGTCTGCCAAAAAAAAAATCAGCTGCCAGACGAGATTCCAGACCCGAATTTCCGAATTTTTATAGTTTTAGTTTTTAACTGGCTAATCCGCCAGTAGCCAATATGGTCAAGGAGGTAGTACGTTATAACCCAAAGTTTGATGGATACCCAAACATTGCCGTTATTGTCTCTCGCTTGCTCAGGGAATGTCAGGGCCGCAGGTATGATATTTAAACGGCGTTTATTTTGAGCAGTAGTCTAGGCTTTCTAGGGTTTAGTGAGATAACACATTCATAAGACATGCACCGGATTGAACTTGTCGTTTTCAATACGTTTCTATTAGCATGCATTACAAAAGTTTTAGCACACTCGAGTTAGGTGGGTAGGTAGCACTTTGAAATCGGCCATCACAGATTTGGAGTAGGCAGGTAGGTAAGCTGATAGGCTTTAGTTTTAAGGTAGATAAGTTGTCATCTTTAGTCACGCGAATCAGGTAGGAACCTATTTATGTAACCAAACCAAAGGTTAGAATAGGCTGGCATGAGTAGACGCCAGACGTTTGTTCGGCGGATATTTATTTTTCGCCTGCTTCGGCGGTGGGTAGACAGTAGGATGGTGGCAACAAACCACGAGCTCTAGAGATTTTCATTACGGCTGCTGGTGAGTGATGACTTGATGAAGCGAAAGGCGCTGGCCGCTGGTGGGCGCCAGACACCGAGGTTATCTTGATATCTCGCTAGCCACAGATGCTGTTGTTTTCCTCATTTGTAGGGTGGAATAGGTGCGCGGGCGCTCGCGTGTCGGTCGCGCATCGCGGACGGCGGCTACGCTGGCTAGGCATGACTGTTGTAGTCTTGTGTCGGTCATGTACGAAGAACGAATAGGAAAGGTTAATGTGCAATGAACGAAAAGAAACGTGTCCCTACGCTAATCGGACATTCGGTCTATTAGGACTATTAGGACATCGCTACGAGAGAGCGGGGCGGCGGGCGGGAGGCATTGCGCCATGTCGACTCGCTCTCGCACACACAGACACGGATATTGACATCTTGACTAGAATATTAATAATAATAATACCTTGGACACTATTGACACACATTGATCTAGCCCCAAACTAGGATTCCCTGTATCTTGGGTACTAGACAACGATACACATACTTATATATATATAGATAAATATTATACTTAGACAGATAAACAACCATGACTGTGGTACAAACATCCGTTCTCATCAAACAAATATTTGCCCCCACCGGGACTCGAACCCGAGACACTTGGCTTCGTAGGCAGGGTCACTGCCGACTCGGCCATTCGGGTCGTAATGACATTCCTAAGCCTGTTTAAGTATGAAGGGAAATCAAATATTATTTAACTTTTTATTTCTGCTACGCAAACAGACACATAGAATTGTATAAATATGTTAATATTATTAGAGTATAATATTCCTCAAGTTTCTGCTCTGCACGAAAAGAAAGGTTAACCTAATTGCTCCATTTTTTATTCGATCCTACGTCATACATAATAGTACTAATAAAGTTGTTAGATCTTAATGGTACACTGACTGAAATGTCCTAGTACGGAGCGCTCTCTGATGACGTGATGATCGAGCAGGCATATTTTTTTATTCATAAGATCTAACATCCTAATAGTACTAATAGAGCTCTGCTGTTAGAGTACACTGACTGAAATGTACTAGTACGGAGCGCTCTCTCTGATGACCGTGCAGGCACAAGACTAGACTGTTGGTCGGGCGAGCGCTCTGGCGCCGTGGTTAAATGTTTACGTTGATAGGATTGTCTGCGAGTTAGAGAGAGATGATTGCGTCGGCAAATTTCCTCTCGATCCGCAATACGTGCTTCCTCTTTCAAACTGCAGTAATTGATATTTCCTTCCCAATTGCATTCAAAGTGGTTGAGGCGAGTTTATACGTTTCAATGTATACAAATTTATACGTGTAGAATTTATGACTTAATGGATATTTATGCTAGAGAAAAGATATTTTTAATTTTTATGGTTAGTTTTTTTATTTTGAGTAATCGACCTCATAACGGTGTTTTGACAACTTTCGAAATGTTCCTGAAAGAACCCTGAAATTTGGTCAGCTAATTAAAAATCAACCTGTATAGATTGATGTGGGTTGAGTAATAAGCATGATGATGATTATAATTTGGCATTTGGTCGCTAGCATATTTGTCACAAATTCAGCTTGCGACTGTTGGCTGTGGACATAATTAGATATGATATTTTATATGTGACAATTTGTGGTAAACTATTTTGGTGTGAGGGATATAAGTCAGTTAGTTTTCCTCACGCAAGATCTCTGCCATCGGTTAAAAAGAAACACAGCATTTTATGGTTTTCTGATTTGATCTACGGTGAAGGAATGTAATGGTAGGATGATAGAAGACAGAATTTCATATCCCAATATCGTAATTTTGCATTCTTTCGTTCCTTTGAATAATTTTTTATACTATCAATTTCATGGCGCAGAATTTCATCATTGGACTGCATCATTTAAAAATGTTTGCATGAATGACTCTTGAAGTGAGATAGTTTCACTAACATTACAATTATATTTTTGATATTGACACGCAAGAATGTTGCAGAAATTAATTGCAAAGGGTGTCCTGTTGTTTGGTAACAAATAAAATAAGGTTAACAAATGCATGTGAATGCTTATAATTTAAATATAATGAACAAGGCTAAGGTAGCGGAATAAAAAAAAAAATAATATCAAAGCCAAGTTTGTGTATTTTACACCAAGTTATAACCAAAAACATATCGGCCATTTCCGAAACAATTGGTAATTACCTATTCATATCATATGACATCGGCGCTTATGAAGACGTCACTTTTCTACTAGCAGTCAGTTTGACTCGACCTCGCAGACACAAAAAGTGATATCCTATTCTTACAATGTTCTTGCAACAGTTTTTGCTGTTAAAGTATTTATAAATTTAAGTGTGTTTTAGTGTGTAATATAGTACATTTAATCTTAGTATAGTATATATTATAATAGTATAGCGCACAGCTGTTCAGCACGTTAGATGCATCATCAGGATTTTAGCTGGTGATGCTTGAAGATACGGATATTTGCACGTTCAACACCCCGTTTGGGAGATATAAGTTTAACAGAATGCCCTATGGAATAAGCTCGGCCAGTGAAGTGTTTCATAAAAAGATTTATGAAAACTTTGATGATATAGATATTCGTTGGCGATTTACTTATATTTTATAATTTACTTATAGCACACAAATCATAAAAAATATATATGGATCTAATAAAAAAGAACATGATGCAAGGTTAAGAAAAGTATTTGGAAAGGTGTAGGGAAATCAATTTAAAATTTATTTATTTATTTATTTATTTATTTATTTATTTATTTATTTATTTATTTATTTATTTATTTATTTATTTATTTATTTATTTATTTATTTATTTATTTATTTATTTATTTATTTATTTATTTATTTATTTATTTATTTATTTATTTATTTATTTATTTATTTATTTATTTATTTATTTATTTATTTATTTATTTATTTATTTATTTATTTATTTATTTATTTATTTATTTATTTATTTATTTATTTATTTATTTATTTATTTATTTATTTATTTATTTATTTATTTATTTATTTATTTATTTATTTATTTATTTATTTATTTATTTATTTATTTATTTATTTATTTATTTATTTATTTATTTATTTATTTATTTATTTATTTATTTATTTATTTATTTATTTATTTATTTATTTATTTATTTATTTATTTATTTATTTATTTATTTATTTATTTATTTATTTATTTATTTATTTATTTATTTATTTATTTATTTATTTATTTATTTATTTATTTATTTATTTATTTATTTATTTATTTATTTATTTATTTATTTATTTATTTATTTATTTATTTATTTATTTATTTATTTATTTATTTATTTATTTATTTATTTATTTATTTATTTATTTATTTATTTATCTACACACACACATATCATTACAGATGAGAAGCCTAATTCGATAGTGTAGTTATCCAAAGTACATAACATTATAATTATAAGTAGGTAACATAATTAATTCAATTATATTGATTAAATACTTAATGTGAACATCACAATCCATAACTTATAATGCATAATGCCACCCTTGTAAATTCAGTCAGAGCGCAGGAGAACATGTCTATCTCCTCCGCTATCATATTAAGAGTTCGGAGTGTGCGCGTGAACGGCGCTTTGCCTAGCAAGTGTGTGCGCGCGCGCGGCACGTGCAGCAACCCCGGGCGTCTGCGCCGATACACGTAGCCGTCCGGCACACATAAACAGATTCTACGCAGGATGTCCGCTGCGTAGATTTTTCCACGTAGTAGTTTGAATAGGTAAATGGCTAACGCCAAATCCCTCCTCACTCTTAGTTCGTTGTATCCAATCATGCCTAAGGTAAACAAGGTTGGGTACATTAATGGGTACAACGGATAGACCCCATACTGTTTTAAATATAAATATCTAATAAATTTATTCTGGATTCTCTCCAACATATCAATATATTTATTTTCGTATGGGGCCCAAATTACCGCGTGACATTCGAAATGGCTTCTCACCAACGCGTTATATAAAACTTTAATCGCTTTGATGTTTTCAAAATGTTGTACCCGTCTTAGTATAAACCTAGGTTCCTTTACGCTTTTTTACAGCTTTTAATTATATGATCTATAAATGTCAAATCAGTCCTAAGTGTGACTCCTAAATCTTTAACTTCGCTGACTCTTTCCATTGGGGTCTGGTTGACCTGGTAGTTGTTCACCATGGGAGTGCGCGACCTAGTAAAAGTTATTGTGACACACTTTGAGTTGTTGAATTGCAGCCGATTTTCTGTACTCCAGGCCACTACTCTATTAATGTCTTCTTGCAGTTTCCCAGCATCCTCTCAATTATTTATTGTAAGTGACAGTTTGAGGTCGTCTGCGAACAACAAACATTTAGAGTTCTGTACGACTTTAGGTAGATCATTAATCATTAAAATTAATTGTAGCGGTCCCAGATTACTCCCTTGGCTTACTCCTGATCTCGTAAAGTATGGTTCAGACTTATATCAATTGTATTCTACATACTGCTGCCTCTCACTCATAAAACTAACAAAGAATCTAAGTAGGTGAGGAGTGAAACCAAAGCCAGCAAGCTTCCTCAATAAAACGTCGTTGTCGACCAAATCGAAAGCCTTTTTGAAATCAAAGTACGCCGCATCAACTTGCAATCCGCTATCTACTGCTGGAACTATTTCCGTCATGTAGCTAAGGAGGTTGCTGGTGGTACTTCTCTCCGGGCGGAACCCATGTTGAGCCTCAGACAACTGCTGGCTGACCTGTGCAAATAGTGAATGGTGGGAATGGTGGATAGCTGCTTCTAATACTTTTGCTGGAGTTGATAGTACAGCTACAGGTCTGTACTCCTCCACATTCGATCCCGCTCGTCCCTTAGGGACAGGTACCACTCGTGTTGTCTTCCATCTGGCTGGGAATACGGCTTCGCTTAAACTCAGATTGTATATGTGAAGTAGAGGCTTAGCTAATACTAATCGACAATCTCTCACGACGTAAGGCGGGATGCCGTCTGGTCCTGCTGATTTCTTAGGTTTCAGTTCTCGCAATGCGCGCTTAGTTTCACCCAAAGTCAGTCTATCCAGATGTACCCTCGCTGCCCCATTTTCGTCGCCAGCTTCTGCCACTGCTGCGTCCACATCCAAAACCGCTGAATTTGTGCTATATACAGAGTAAAAATATTTGGCATACTCTTTTACGCACTGTTCCCCGGTTAGAACTTCTCCCTGTTGCAAAATAGTTTGCGCATTACGTGTCCCTTGTTTAGATTTAACAAAGTTCCAGCAAGATTTTGGATCCTTTAGTACGTTCAGTTCTACTTTTCTTTGATACTGGTTTAGGTTAATCTTAATCAAACTTTTAACTCTTGCCCTACATTGAGAAAAGCGATCATAATCCTCTCTTGACTGACTAGATTTAAACTTTTTATGTAACCGTGCCTTTAGCCTTAATTCGATAGTATATCACTCGGGATAACTGTACCTTGGGCTTGCTCTATCTCGCTTTTTTTGGGGAATGCAATCATCAAATATTGTATAAAGCTTTTCATAAAAAAAAAATTAAACTCGATTCTAAGTCTAGGCTGTATATTTGATTCCAGTCTATAGTTTCAATCGATGAATATAGCCTGGGAAAATCCGCTTTATTAAAGTTCCAATCCGTCGAGCGAGTTCCGCCTGCCGCGGTCGCCGGCGCCGGGCCGTCGTCGTGTTGGAGCGTTGTCGCGGGCACGCACTCGACGTCGCTGCGCGAGCGCAGGCGCAGCGTGATCTCGAGCGGCGGATGGTACGCGTCACAGACTAACTAGCCTAAAGACGTAGCTTTAAACAATTATTTCATTAAAACAGTCTGCCAAAAATGCGGGGGTGAGGGCGGCGTAACATGTAGTCACTGAGACGCGATTGGTCGTTCCAAGGTCAAGACGGCCAACCGCTTGTGTTGCCAATCGACCGCATGAAATAAATATCGATAGTAGTAAATAATTACTACTATCGATATTTATTTGACAGATGGGTTACAGAGGGGTCATAAGACTAGGATAACCCCATTCTATCGATAAAGCATCTGTCATTCTCAAAACTTAAGATTATTAGTCGGAGAGTCACAGAATAAACACAAATATCATATGTCGTCCGATGGAATAAATAAAACACCAATAAAATTTTTCATTCTGTTTATTACAAGTAAGTCTATTTTTTTAATTACTATTGACCCTTAAAATGTATGAGCTTGGTAAAAACTCGTCTAATTTGATTTTGACTTGTTTGCTTTTTTGTTAAATAAGCCAATCGCACGTTTATATATTTTTCAATAACCAATTTCGTTAAGTCGACTACGTGGTTCGTACTTTCGTAATCGAATTGGTGGCTCGATAGAACGGGAAACAAATCATCATTAGCAAATGAGTGTAAGGTTTTCGTTACCAGAAATGCGGCGCTTCTATCGGGTTTGATCGTTTTATAATTATCATTACTTTTTATTATCACCTCACATCGTCGGCAGATGGTTACAACCATTTTAGATGGATATATCAATCCCCCTGCATCCCTGGCGAATATAAGTGAATTTCTTTTTGCTTCGAATGATATTAAACCTTGAACACATTTGCTGCATTTTATTCTTTTGCATAACGAACGCGCCACAAATCCTGAAATGTATTCAATTATGTTTTCAGCAAACATGGACAACGATGTTTCTTGGACTGCAATGGCCAAATTATCCTCATCGGCTAAATCATTCATATAGAACTTTGCATTATTTTTCTTTCTTTCCACCGTCATGTTAATGCGATCAAGTGAGGAACAATTTAAAATTGATATATTCTCTAAAGGTATACAATTTCCTGTAACATACTGCTGTAGTTCAGTGTGGATCAACATTTTTTTGTAAATACCCTCAAACTGACGAGGAGTAGGATTGTCGTTACAACCACCAGCTGATCTTACGTTGCAGAAAAAAAGCTCTATAGAGCTCTATAGAGCTCTATTGATCCTGGGACACTTTATGTAGCGGTAAGTAAGTCATTGGGATAGCTTCATTTTCTATTAATACTCTGAATAATATTTTTGCACTTTCGATGCAGACGCAAAGTCCAATAAATCCGGTATAGCGGCGAGATTTTACAAATTTAACATTTTTTTCTGGTTTTTGAGACGTTTCATGAACATAAAGTGCCAGTAAATACTGTTTTACCTCATCCATTCTTTTACAAACATCCAAAAAGTTTTCTTTATTCATTGTTCGTTTGAAACCATAGCCGTGAGTTTTAGAATCAAATCAAGATGTCAAAGATGTCGTTTATGGCCATTAAAAATTTTGCAGTTCCATTGACATCTTGGAATTCTTGTATTTTCAATTCTGTATTACAAAACTCCAGAGCAGTTGCTACACTTCTACTAAAAATTTGCGTCGCTAATTTGACTTTCATAACATTTTTTTTTAAATATATGTGAGCTGAACGTAGTTTATTTGCCATATGAAAAGACTCGCTTTCTTGCAATTCATACAATTGCTCGATATATTTCCACTTGATTGCATTATTTTGATCGTCTCTTAATACGCCGTAAAATTGGAAACTATTTCTTAGAAGCTTGACCATATGCACCGGATCTGAAAATACTATAATTTCATCGGCGTCTACTTTGAATGTTGTCTTGAGGTTGTTAGGATCTAAACAACACCCCAACTTTTTAACTGTCGATGTATTTGTAGGACAGCCATCAATTGTCAAAGCCTTTACTTCAAAGTTTACATCTTTGCATAAACGTATAGCTTGTGTTATCAACGTTGCTTTTTGATCAGCATTCAGTTTATTCGCCAAAAAGTAGCCAATTGGTAACTTGAATGAAGCGTTAAATGGCACGACCAAAAAAACCAAAGCTTCGGAACATTCGTCTGTGCAGTCAGTATCTAATTCACCTCCAAAGTCAACGTATCCGTATGTCCTTTCAGTTTGCTGATTATAATCAATATCGTCATTGTTGATTTTCATTTCATCAAAAATCAGTGTTCCAAACAATTTTTGCTTTAGTTGTTCAGATTTTAACTTAAGAGCATTAAAGGCTTCTTTGGTGAATCCAGGGCGACCATCAACAGTCTGATACCACTTGGATAATGTTTTTGGATGCGGCAAGCACGTATTAAAAGTTTTCCTAACGTATTGATAGGCTTTTGTGGAATAAAAATTTAATGTAAGTGCAAATGTTCGCAGTTGAGGAGAATATTTTGTTCGACTTATTTTACCTGACCTTGAATTTATTACTTGACGTTTCAGGATTTCTGTACTTTGTACGCCGATATGTTCCAAGATAGACGTATGTTCGTCAGTGACTAATTGTTTATCTTCTAGTTCCTTCAGTAGCGATTTCAATGTTGTAATCTTTTTTTTATACGTGCGATTTGAACTTTGTAAACGTTTTACTTTAATTTTTGCCTGTTTAAATTTTTGCGAAAGGTCAGTTACAGTGATGCGAAGACGCTTTTTTCGAGGAGTACTAAAATTTGAAATTGTTTCTAAATAATCTTCTGTATTCTGGTCTGGTTGAATGTTGTAGCGTGCAGTAGTTTGGTTCGATGTGGAAATGACTGCCAAATCCGTTGTTGCTTGTTGTACATTGGTCTGAAAATATGAAAGTATAGGTACTTATAAAAATCGTTATAAGGATTACAAACTGAACAAAGTAATTATTTGAAACCTTACCTCTGTCATTGGCAAAGGTAACACAGCCGGTGCTACTTCCATGTTTATTGTAACAAAGCTTTGATGTTTTGTTGCTTCATGACACATCTAGAAAAATGAAGTCGTTTTTGAAGAGTTAGGTTTTCCATTCGATGTTTAATAAATAATCATTTGGTAAATAGTAGTAAAGGTTTTATTGTAAACAAAATTCGGAAGGCAACTGTACTGGGAATGATGCTATGACCTCTATGCTATGAGGATGATGATGACCTTTGCTGATGATAATAAAAATGAAAATAAATAAGTGTAATTTTCAAGTTATTCAGAATCACTAACATTACGTAAACTTACCTCTACTGTCGGTAAGGCCTGTGTAACTTTTGTAACTTCGGAAAGTGAATTTCGACTTTGAACAACAGATCCGTCCCCAGGTATCTAGAAGTATAAAAAATATGTTTAAATCATATTTGTTTATCTAGTACGCAATAAATGTAGTGGAGTGCATCCAACAAGGTACAATATAAAAATACTGTCAGGTAAATTTACTTACCACTGTTGGCAGGTGCAGCGTAGGAACGGCATTTGGATACAAAATTCGTCTATTCGCTTTCGTTAATTTTAAATATTCTGACTTAAAGTGCCGCGAACATACAACACTGCTTGGAGCAGGAAACCAATCATCTGATCATTTTGTGGCATTCATCCATATTTCCTTCATGTTTGGGCATTTAGGAAACCTAAAAGAAAGGGTACACGTTTGAGCTGACATACTTGGAAAGATTTTAAATAAAACCCGCTAGTTAAGTAGATACGTAATTCGTTATCACCCTTGTATTCGTTATCTTTAGTTCGCAAACATATGGTCATTACGTACGTATGTATGGTTAAACGTAGTATTACCTAGAGGTAAATAACTAACGACTGCAAATTAATTAATGTGCGTAAACTGAAATTTATACTACAACAATACTAAACATAAAACCTGAATTCATCAGAGAAGAAATATGCTTTATCCAATAACTATCGATAATAAACAAACATACTATGGACATCACTAGCTAGCGCTAGGTAATGCCGCGAAATGATAGACAAGGAAGGAGCAATACACCGTGCAATGTATTAGAGAGAGACTTTCTAAAAAGACATCAACGGGTTCCGAACTGGAACTATAAAACTTTATTTAATAACACGCTTAAAATTTGTCATTTTATATTGAAATTTTATTAAAATCTGCTTACCTGTGAAACAAAATACCATCCTTTTGCACACCAGATGTTTTTGTGTTTTTTCCACATAATTTTACGCAGCAATAATGCATTTTGCCCGTCTTCAATCACGTCAAAACTTTCATTACACTACCATGTCACTCGTGCGAGCGCCGTCCGTAGGCTGAAGTTAGCATTGGAGGCGTGGCACAAACATAGAGTGAATTCACCGTATGCGTGACAGAGGGGGTCGCCCGGGAATGTTCCGTCTTTAGGCTAGTTGGTCTGTGGTACGCGTCAACCGGCAGTAGCGGCTGATCCGCCGCACACACGCACACCTCCGAGTTACCCGGTGTACTCAGCACCAAATCTAACGTCTTATCATTGCAATTTTTAACTCCGTTACTCTGACTGAATCCACAGTATGTTAGCAAATATTCATAGTAATTAATTGTATTAGAAGAACAAGAACATAAATTAAAATCACCTATTATTAAAATTTCGCTATACCTATTACAAAGTTGTTCAATTAATTCAAACAATATCATATACTCAGTCTTTACTATTAGGCGGTATGTATACTACACAAATCAACACCAAAAATCTATTACGTAGGTACGCCGCTGCGCATACGACTTCAAACACACGATCGTCTATTATGACGTCACTCGGGACAGGCTCTCGACGCAGCTCGAATCGCGGTGTGGCCACTAAAAGTGCTCCGCCCTGTTTACGGCCGTCCGCTCGATCACAGCGCACGATGCTGTAACCAGGTGGGACTAATTCCGCGTCGTGAATGGAATCATTACATCCTGTCTCTGTTATAGTGAACAGATCGGCAGATGATGTTGCCACACTTGTATAAAAGGAGTCCAGTTTGGTTCGTAAACCTCTGACATTTTGGTAGTAGATTTCTAGGGGGGTATTATCCTTTTTGTGGTTTGTTGTTTGAGTTGCGAAACCAAATCCACTCACAATATTCAATGTTTACATCCCAAGCATTTTTATGGCTTAGTTTATCGTATTGACTCTCGGGTTCTCCGATGATAAATGACAAATAGTCCCGCGCTATTTTATGTTTGATTGCCTCGATTTTGATAGGAACACTATCTCCTAGTATGGATTGAACGTGTTTTTGTAACTTTTCAACGGTAACCTCTTTTTTTACCCGCCAGATATGCAAAAATTTCTGTTTTTCCATTCCTTGTATTTCTCCTGCACTACTGTTTCCTCCTCTTTTTACTTCTGAATTAGGAAATTTCCTTTGTTTCTTTTGAACCAATGTCCAATTATCCTCCTTTTTCTTCTCTATATTGACTTCTGTACTTAACTCTTTTTCGTTTAACTCCAACGAATCCGATGTCACCTGTGGAACGCTTGCTTGTTTCGTGGCCGCAACCTTTTTCTTAGCCCTCATCGGAATGTTTATATTGACTACACTCGCAAACGATGCTCTCGGTGGTTCTGGTGGCATTTTTGATGAAGCTTCCAGCTGTGCATTCCTCTTAATTAAATCTGAATTTTGTGTCCGTAACATCTCAACTTGGTCTGCTTTTTCTTGAAATACCCTCAAAGTATTTTTTAATTCACGCAACTCTGTAACTGTGTCGCAGAATCTCTTCTCCAACTGTGTATAATATTTCTTCTGATTATCAAATCGTGATTCTATTTCCCGGCGGAACTCCCTCATCTCCTCCAACACTTTTTTATCGGTATCTTTTTATCCAACGGTTTTTATCGGGTTGACTCATTCGTGTAGGTACGCTCTTCGTCACCGCAGCCACCGCCGCCGCCTCCACGTTCCTTGTTCACGTAGTCTAAGCGGCTCGGTGTGTAGGTTTCGTTCATCCCCAAGTTTCGGATTGGTGTATTCGAAATATTGCCCGCCCTGGGAGCAAGACGCACGCAATCTGGACATATCCAACCGTCTTTTTCTGACAGACACTTGTAGTGATACAGCTTCTTGCACGATTCTTTACAACACTCCATGAATGAAACATCGTAAATATCACCCGTACACCCAATACACTTTGTCCCCATCACACTTGGCTAACGACCACTGTTGTTATCGTAGGTAATTTAATATTTCCGTATTATCCGTTTGACAACACGTCAAAATTAAATCAAAGAAAGTGTAAATTTGGTCTAGAAGAGATAACTTACTAAGGTCTCAAGAGAACAAAAATGGTTTGTATCCAGATGAATCGCATATAAGCACTATAAATACATGCCTACTCCGGAAAATGTGAAAGACGTTGAGCGATTCTTAGGGTTAATTACTTAGGTAGAAAATTTCATACCTGTCAGAAGAAAACAAAGCCATTACGCAAATTGTTATAAAAAAATACCGATTGGCATGGGGATAAAAACATAACAAAATCTATTAAAGAATTAAAATCAGCAAAGTGGTCTGGGCGCTTGCCTTATGCAAGATGGCTTGCCTGTCTGCTACGCGTCAGGAGCCCCTACCAAAACAGAGTAAAACTAAGCACAGATAGAAAAGGAATTGTATGCATGTGTGTTTGCATTTGAACGATTCTATGCGTACAGACATGCGTGAGACAGTCCACAAACCTTTAATAACAATAGGAAAAAAACCTATAGTAGATGCTCCATCTCGTTTACAACGAATGTTTTTGTGATTACAGAAATACAGTTTCAAGTTGACTTATAAACCGGGTAAGTATTTATACATAGTGAATGCGTTATCTTATCACGCGTTTATGAACCGATTGGTGCAGCGAACGCAAGTTCAGCTGATAACGAGTGTCAGTATATTGAGGTATGCGAGATAGTGCAACAGGAGATGGATAGCAATCAACAGCACATGGATAAAACTTTTTACAGCTACAATAGTATACAGAGATGGATGAAAAAATGAAGGCATTAAAAAGTATCCAAGTGAGGGATGGCCAGATGACAGAAAAACTACAGATGATATAGTAAAACCATACTGGAATTATAGGGAGGAGTTAACGCTATCATAAATCATTTATTCAATGCCCCGAAAACACAAAAACAAATAAAACAAAGAAATCTTAATTTATCTTAAAAAAGAAGAAACTTACCAAACTTACGTATCTACATAACGACCTACACCTACCAGCATGCAGTACACGATTAACTTTATAGTGAGTACATAGTACCAGATAGAATTTTTACATTGTACTTGATAAAGATTGAAGTTAAGTATTAAATAAAGATAGGGGTCCAAGTGAACCCTTTACGTCTTTAGTATTTATATCTAAGTGCCAAGGGCATCACACACACTCAAGGGCACACAGGTCAACTAACACTGGCAGATGTATAAAATGTATTAATTTGGACATGAACAGGGTTGTAGTACCAAAATAAATGAGAAAGGATAAGATGAAAAAGATACACATGGGTCATATGGGATTAGAAAAGTCAAATTTAAAAGCTAGGGAGTTGGTATTTTGGCCAAACTGAAATAATGATTGAAGCAATTTAATCAACAACTGTCAGGTTTGTCTGGCGCACCGAAAACAAAAGCAATAAGCAGGAAATGATAAGTCATGACATTCCAGGTAGACCATGGGAAAATATTGGCGTCGACTTAATTTATTTCAGAGAAAATAACTATTTATTGATAGTAGACCAATTCTGCAAGTTTGTAAAAGTATTACAGTTATAAAGCACACTATCCGGGTATGTAATAATAATTCAATTGAGAGAAGTATTCGCAAAGCAGGGCATTCCTGAAATAATGATGTCATATTGTGGGCCATAGTTTTTATCAAGTGCGTTCAAACAGCTTTATAGGGAGTTATTTCTGGTGTTTGGAGCATGTAACATCTTCTCCCCACTATCCGCAGTCTAATGCACAAGTCGAGCTTACCGTACATACAGTCAAAAATATCATGAAAAACACTTACCAAGAGAAAACTGATTACCGACTTTCTTTTCTAGAATATAGAAACACCTCGATATCGCATAAACTGCATTAACCAGCGGAATTATTACAGATCCGCAGGCTGAGAAGTATTATACCTAAACACAAATTTTACTAGACTCGAAATTAAAAAATCGCGCAAATATTTTTATCTATGACAACTGACACGTCCGCTCTTGCCCCGCGCGTACCCCTCTCGAAAAGAGGCCGGGCACATATTTAGGCGCACATAGCTAGCGTCTCTAGTATTTATACATGATTACTCAAAGGTTGTGATAAAGCCGTGGAGGATGGTCAGCAAGTTGTGGATGTCACGAACTTGGGAATGGAAGTCGACAACAGGATCATGACGAATGCTGAAAGGCAAAAATTGGCCTTTGATTCCAAAGAATATATGGCCCGCATATAGAGAGTGATTTGGTGGTAATAAGGATACCTAGCCAGTCCCATGATGGACAAAGCACTAAACTTTTACCCTTGTTTAAAGTACCTACCATTTCAGATAACTGAGGTACTCGGTCATGATAGATACAAAGTCGCTGACATGAGAAGAGCTGAAAGGACTTCGCAGCGCTATGATGGAATCCCCTGCGTAGAAAACAGGATGCATTATATCCGAATCAACAATTACGACTTGTAAACTAGTGCCTACCCTGGGTCCGGATGTTGTCGAATAATAATGAGTTTGTTACACCTTTCATTCGTAACTGTGTATTTATGTTCGTATCTTGTACATTTCTTTTCGATGGAGTCATAAGTGCCGTTCTTAAATTAGTCAGACAGCGATTTTTAGCTCAAAACACGATATACGTTTGTACTGTTAATATGATTTGTTTTGTCGATAGTGATATGATATATGAATTTTGTGAGGTGGTAGACTAGTACATTCCGCTTCGACAATACAATGCTCAACACATTGTACATCGTAAAGTACAGTACGTATGTGAGAAAACATGTCTAGTACTTGGTCGCCGTAGAGCGGCTTCTTTTTGTTGGCATCACAACAACAGCGCATGAGACGCAGGGAGGCGTGGGGAGATAGCCGGCAAGAAGCGAACGTCGTTTGCTTATAGTACCATAGAGTAATAAATGAGTCTATGATAGTACTAACACGGCAAACAGCTGATTTCACTACGTCCCTAGAAAAATTTATATTTTAATATGATTTAGTGTAATTCTGAGCCCAATTTAGTGTTATTTTAGGATTATAGTGTAATGTTAAGTATTTCTATTGTTTGCAGTGTGTTTTAGTGACATTTACTAGTGTCTCGAAACATGTTAAATTTGTGACCGTTGCAGGTTATAAATTTAAAAGTATTTGTTATTTCCGTACACTTTCATCGCTTTTTGTTACCTTATTGTTAAATTATTATATTTAACAACGTTTAAAATATATTTCATAGCAATTAGTGATGTGCAAACGCTGAAAAACGTTACTATTCCACGTAAGTAATTTTGCATTGTTTTGGTGTGCAATTCCTTGATTCTTATCTCAACTGTAACCATGAAAATGAGAAAGAGCTATTATCAGTACTTGAAAGTAGAGATAAGCTAAAGAAACAATTATGTGTATCAGAACAAGAATGTAGTGATTTAATTGTTGAGCGGGACAAGCTGCAGGTCACCGTAGATAGCTTCACTGTATGTAGTGCAGAGTACGAGCAAGCCCTGAAATCGATTGATTCCCTGGAGAAAGCATTGTTCGATGCCCATGAACAAATACATGCACTCCAGGAGGAGAAGGAAAACACCGCAACGTTGCAGACCCAGAGCCTCTACAGTGAAGTCGTAGGGATCAGCCCGCAGCTGGTTACTGTTGCAACTGGAAGCCTTGATGATGTCATTGATTTAACTAATGACACATTGCCCACATCAAGGTTATTAAGTTGCAGCAATAACAAACTGAAAAAATACATTAAAATAAATAGGTATATACGGAAAACTCAGAAATTAATAAAACATAATAAATTGTGTACTAAAAACTTAAAAGTAAGCAAGAAAAATGTAAACTTATTACATGATTTGAATATGTGTGTATTAGAATTAGAAAGTACTAAGTTTGTGTATGAAACTGACACACAAAACTTACATTTGAAAATCCAAAGCTTAGAGGATTCATTGAGATCACTAAACAGTGCATATTTGAACTCTGAGAAAGTTATAAATGAATACTCATTGGCTATGGATGATTAAATTCAAGAAATGAACCATAATTGTGAGCGGTTTGAGTCGCTGACCAACAACCATACTTGTCGCTGTGAGCAGAAAGGTGGTTGTTTGACAGCGGGCAACTCTCCGGGATTGTGTGACAGTTTATCAACACAAGGTGTTACTGATAATAGTTCTGCCAAGTCTGATATGACCACAACACCTGATATTATAATGTACTGTGATGAGATTGGAAGTGGCATGGGCTCAGCACTCCACTCATACTCTAAGGGACATAGTGTTATTAGTAATTGCTCACCTTTTAGCACTGTAAATAATATTATAAATCAAATTTTGAATGACAGCACTATCACAGCCAGTGCCACACTGATCATTTTCATGGGCAATAGGGGAGATGTGAACAAAAATAATTTAATAAAATTTTATGAAACATTGAATGGTCTTAGTGTGAAAAAAATTATATTGTTCACATTTCCCTACTGCAACCAATTGACACAAAATGAAAATGTATATAGACATAATATGAATATAACTATGTACAATTTATGTACATATAATAATAAGTTTGATATTATTGACACTAACAATTATGTTAGTAATTATTTTACTATGACTAAAGGTACATTTTACCTTTCAAATTATTGTAAACGACAAATAGCTATGTCACTATTATATTTATATGACATTACAGCCAAAAATTTGGCTTCTAACTCTGCTTTTACTGAGCAGCCTAATATGAATCTGGTATCAGACCAGAATAACAGGATGCATTTAAATTAGTTCATAAGACAACAGAGGACCCAGGCTCTGGCAACATATGTTCTAGTATATTAGAAAACCCTAAGAATAAGGGAAGCTCACATGCTAAGTATATAAGCCTGGTTCATCAGAATATTCAATGTATTAGAGGCAAAGATCTACAAATAGAGTTATTTTTAAATTGTAATAAAATTGACATTTTGTGCATAACAGAGCACTGGTTAACTATTAATGAAATTATGTTTAGCTTTAAAGATCACCAGGTTGGTAGTTCGTTCACCAGACTTAATTCAATACATGGTGGGGCATTAATCATACTAAACAATCATATGAAATTCAAGGAACATAAGGACATTGTTTCCTTGTTGAACGAACTATAGAACTTGCAGCTGTGGAATTAGAACAGTTCATCGTTATATGTGTCTATAGGCCACCCTTGAGCGACTTTGAAATGTTCGAGAAAATAATGGAATCCGTCCTAACTATTTCATCACACAGTACGAAACGATTAATTATATGTGGTGACTTTAATGTTAATCTGTTAGAAAGAACTACTCTCAGCGTTAGATTGATAAATCTTTTCTCATCATTTAGGCTTAGCCATTTATTTATGGAGCCAACAATAGTGACTGCTACTAGTGCTACATGTATTGACAACATTTTTACTGATGTTATTCCAATCAGTAAAAGTGTTATCAGTGAATTGGATTCAGATCATTTAGGTCAATTATTTCAATTTGATTCTATTAGAGAACCTGTCATTAAAAAGAAAATTTCTTTTGTGCCAATAACTGCTGACCGGTTAGAAAGAATGAGATACTCTTTAGCCCAGGAACTACCGTTTTTGGCTGCTGAACTGTCTCCTAATATAATGTATAACTTATTCTTTGAAACCTTTATGAAACAGTACAGCGCGATATTCACTTCAAAATCGGTTGTGGTTAGTGGTTCAAACGACTTTAGTACGTGGGCTACTGCAGAGTTGCATAAACGCAGGCAAGCATTGTATGCATTGTATGAGGAACGACGGTTCAACATGAGTGACGAATTTAAAGAACAAGTCAAACAGTTCTCCAAACAATTTAAATTAGACTGTCATACAGCTAAACGTAACTTTCTGAGTAGTAAAATTAAGAATAGTTCCGATGTTATAAAAACGACTTGGAAAATAATTAATGAGGAAGCCGGTCGTAGTAAAAAAGCGAGTCACGATTACGAACTAAAAATCAATGGACAGCTTACGAGTTCTAGCTTAGAAGTTGCAACTGAATTTGAATCGTTTTTTACTAATGCACCGGCTTCCACGACTAAGTATTTAAATTCGTCACCTTTGTCTGCTGTTGCAATATTAAAAGATAATGTCTCAGAGTGTGCTTCATACTTGAATTTTAAGCACGTCACAAGTTCAGATGTTGTAAAGGCATTTAAATTGATAAATGTTAAGAAAACGAATGATCTTTGGGGACTCTCTGTTCACGTCGTTAAATCCCTGATCGAATTAATTGCACCTGACCTAGCGGTCATTTTCAACAATTGTATAGACTGCGGTGAATTTCCTGATTTAATGAAACAAAGTAAGATAATTCCCCTCTTCAAAGCAGGTAGTACTCAAGACCCCACCAATTTCAGACCTATATCAATACTACCAACTTTTAGTAAAATTTTTGAGAAATTAATCTTATCACAGCTATAACATCATTTTGAATCAAATAAGCTAATGCATAACAAACAGTTTGGATTCACTCGCGGTCGTTCAACAACAGATGCCGGAATTCAGTTCATTGAAAGTATTTTTGATGCCTGGGAAGAGTCACAAGATGCCCTAGGCATTTTTTGTGACTTATCTAAGGCTTTTGATTGCGTTTGTCATGAAACATTGATCAGGAAATTACATCATTATGGAGTTAGAGACACGTCATTGAATTTGTTAAAATCTTATCTGAACGGAAGAATACAAAGGGTAGACGTAAACGGAGAACGATCACCAGGATCATTGGTTTCTTTGGGCGTGCCACAGGGCTCAATATTGGGACCCTTCCTATTCCTCATCTATATAAACGACTTACCCTATCTAGGAAGGGACTGTCATGATATGGTACTGTTTGCTGATGACACCTCACTTATTTTTAAAACAAAGCGAAACCAACACGCTAATGATGATCACGTGAACAATACCATATCAAGAGTGGTAAATTGGTTTAATGTTAATAATTTGCTATTAAATGAGAAAAAGACTAAATGTGTTAAGTTTCTTACTACTAACGTTAAAAATAATCAGACATGTATAACAATTAAAAATGAGGAATTGGAATTGGTAACCAGCACAGTGTTTCTAGGTATAACGTTAGATTCCAAACTCCAATGGGGTCCACATATTGATAAGCTATCGAACAGACTGAGCTCTGCAGCTTTTGCATGCAGGAAAATCCGTCACTTGACAGATTTAAAAACAGCCAGATTAGTTTATTTTAGTTATTTTCATAGTATTATGTCCTACGGTATTCTGCTCTGGGGCAGTGCTGCTGACATAAATACTATTTTTGTGCTGCAGAAGCGGGCTGTTCGTGCGATTTATAAAATGAATAATAGAGATTCTCTTAGAAATAAGTTTAAAGAAGTAAATATATTGACAGTCCATAGTCAATATATTTACGAGAATATTATGTATGTCCATAAGAACATTGTTAACTTTCGAAGAAACTGTGACATACATAACTTTTATACTAGAAACAAGGACAAACTTGCAGTGCCCACTACTCGGCTCCATAAAATAAAAAACTCGTTCAAGGGTAATTGTGTAAGATTTTACAATAAACTCCCAAGCACTTTGACAGATCTATCAATTAATAAGTTCAAGAAATACATCAAGCAAAGGCTTATTTCTAAAGCTTACTACAGTATTAAAGAGTACATAGACGATAAAAATGCTTGGGACTGAATTGTTCTAATTAATTGTGAGCATCCTCACTGCCAGAGTTTCTTTTACTGGACACTTGGAGGCCTTTTACACCTCCAAAGATTAATTTAATTATACAACTCTTGACTGTGGGGACCATTTACATCTCCTATCATCATTGTATTATTCACTAAAGAGACTATACATCTCTGTTATTTATATTTTAATTATTTTATTATGACATTTGAGACTCTTTACATCTCTCAGAAACAATAATTAAGTACTTTTTTTTTCTGATAATATGATACAAATAATAATACCAAATGTTCTGTAAAAAATGAAATGAAATGACATGTGAAAGTGCCCTTGTAGCCTATTACAGAATAAACGTTTTGAGTTTTTTTTTTGAGTTTTGATCGGATTTGGTTCGGTCCGGACTGTGCTGTTCGGTCTGAGTAACAGACTAGCTTTTGAGCGTGATAGAAGTCGGCCATCCAACATGACAACGATTTAAAAAAAAACTAAAATCGCGTTAGTTGTGGCTGCCATCGCTACCTTAGTATGTTATCCATTTTCAGTGTTTCGTACCCGAAGTGGCCAAACGGTACCCTATTACTAAGCCTCCGCTGTCCGTCCGTCCGTCCATCCGTCTGTCACCATGAACCGTGATAGTTAGACAGATGAAATTTTCACAGATGATGTATTTCTGTTGCCGCTATAACAACTAATACTAAAAAACAGAATAAAATAAATATTTAAGGGGGCTCCTATACAACAATTCCTTCAATACCACATACAAACTTATGAATGCACCTAGTTACGTGCATGGAGTTTGAAAGCTAATTCTGCGATGCACACGCGAACTGTGCATCTACTCTATCTCTGATGTCGGTGCACCAGGCACATGACAATCGGTCTAGGCTTCTCCTTCTCGACTGCTTCTGAGGTTTGTTTGTGCTCTTGGGACCTTTGCCCTCAGGATTTCGGCGATCTCTATCTCGTTCTGCGCTAATGATATAATTTTCATCCGATATTGTGTTGAGTTTGGTTGCCACAAGAACAATGTGCAAAGGATTATCTCCTTGTCTCTGGCATATTGTGAATTTACAGCTCATTCACAAGCTGATCCTGATCTCCCTCATTCTGGTCTCTTTTAAGTTAAATTATGGTATCCCCTAAGTTTTTGGACGTATTCCTATTCTTTTTAACCACTTCTTGGAGATTAAAAAAAAAAACCTTCATTGAAGTAATATCAATGTCTTGATTCTTTACTTCTGACTTCAGCTCAGTGTTCTCGTCGATACTCAGATCCAGCTTCTGGATTTGTTCCTCCCACGTGCTGATAGTTTTGGACAGCGTGGACAACTGATAATTAATACCGAGCTTAAGGCAGAAAGGTTCGAGTTTATGTTCTCGAAATTCTCCTCGATTTATTCCATAAGGCCTGCCGTATCGATATTGACAATAGGTTCGATGGTGTAGCAAACTTTGTTTAGAAATGCACAAAACATACACCGTTCCAGAAGTTACCTGTATCGAACAGGGTAAATTTGTTCCCCCTCCATTCATGAGCAGCACAAACTTTCTTCAATTAAAACAGATAGGTATTTGTGATATCGTCGCTGCAAAGTGCCAACTTCAATAGTTCTAAACTACCTATGCTGTCTCTGGTTTTTTCCGTTTTGTACTATAAACATGTTGTACTAGAATTATCAAAATGATATTGCTGATTGAATATGCCAATACAGTAAACATTTAAGTTAATGCTTTTTCAAGATCAGAGATAGTTGATAGATGATAAAAAAAGTTGCTTAAGGCAATTCCCACTTTAGCTTTTAAACTATATGTTCACTTCGATGATATTTGGTAATGCATTTTATTTCAGTATCTACTTATATTAAATTGACTGCCTATTTTAACACGTTAAATGCGGCTCTGAATGATCAAAACTATCCACAAATGCGGTACGTATCAAATTTGCCGTACCTACGTTACGCATCAGATTTAATACATAACTAGACCTACCTTCACAGGTCGATATTTCTTTGAAAAACTTATATTCATAGGTATTTATAGCTAAGACGGAATGATATTAGTCCAAACTACACCCTATTCTCATAGCACAAGGATCTGAATCGTAGTTTCTAAGTTATTAGGTATCAAAGTTACGTATAAAATTTGATTCGTATAGCACAGGATTATCATCATTTGGCAATTTTACGAGTTAAAATTGATTCGTACCGCACCAATTGAAATTTTATCGATATATGAATAGGGAAGTTAAATTAAACAAATATTTATCGACTATCGATGTTAATTATTTATTAAAGGAAAACAAAGAAAAAATAATTTCAAAGAAAAATATGTATATAAAAATAAAAATAATAAAAATTGTAAAATATGTTTATTACCTTGTTTTCCAAGATTGTAACTTTTTTTGCAGACTGTAACGTTGAAGTAGAATCTGCATTTCGGTTTTCTTCCAAAAATCGATCTAAAATCCTACGCGATCGTTTCATATTTATGTCGGAAGAAACTATCACACAACGCACAACTTGTCACAACTAATTATCACACGGCACTGCACTATTTTCTATTCGCAAAAACAAATGGCGGTACTTATCATTACTAATACGTATAACACTGAAGTAAGACTATAAAAGCTGATACGTATAACACTTAAGTGAAATTATTATGATGCAGTGCGTTAGTATTAAAAATGATTCGTACTTTTAAAACAGTATTTTTAAGTAGTACTTGATGAAACATGCCCAAATATATGCTTGTCTCTTTCTGGTCTTAAAATTTGTGGTTTTTATGCTCCCGCAAGTTGGGACAGACAGAGATTATCGCTGCCGCACCGACGCAAACTACGCGATCGCTTATTTTTGATACGTATAGCATTTAACGTGTTAAACATCATTTTCATCCGATCCTTAGTCAAGAGAGGAACAAACCGTTAAACTTTGCCTCTAGCTTATCAATAGGTGCTCATATCGCACTAATTAGTTAGCAGCGCGCCATATTACGAACATTTCCTTGTCTGCTCTATAGTTAAAAAGTTTTTGTTATTTTAACATTTAACATTTATATACCTACAGGCACATAAATTGCTTCTGGTCCCACACTAGGATACCCTGTGTCGTGGGAACCGAAACAGCGACGTCACACACATTTTAAAAACAGACCCTAAAGTAGTATTTATCTACAAATACTTAAACATTGTATCAAAAATTTGCGCTGCACCTGCAAAAAAGCAAAGAATCAAATTTAATTATTTAATTACGCAAGATTAGTCGAAAGGCACATACTATAAAGCTAACGTACTTATAGTAATGGCCATATTATTAAATAATCCTTTGCATTGCATTTTTATTAATGACATCAGTTACTCTTCATACTGCTAGTATATACAGTTAATACCATTAAAAGTTAGGTATATTTAACTTAATTCCATAATTGTTGAAATGGCAGGTCAAGAGGCCACTTGAGCGCATAATGCAGAGTGGGTAAAAAAAAACCTGAAATTTAAATGATTGTTAAAAACTAATAACAACTTATACTTTGAAACCAATTTGATCAGAGAAACGTTTAAAATTAAATTAAATCTTGGCTAAAATGTAACAATTTTTGAGTGACATTTAGTAAAAATAAATAGTTTTGATCGACCATGGTCGGTAATGAAAAATATCCAGTATTTGGTTTACAATAAATACCTACTTATCCGCTTATTTATTATTAACCTTTCTGTTGCACCCTTTATAGGTATTGTATTGTTGAAGAATATGAAGAAATAAGCTATTAAAGTTATTGACTGGCCTTGGTCAGTTCAGATACCATAACGTTTTATGATGTTATAAAAACTACACACAACTTTGAAGTCTACAAAAAATTAAATTAAAGGAACAAAGGAGAATCGGAATATGAAGTTCTGTCTCCTATCATCCTACCATTATATTTCACAATCACCATAGATCAAATCAGAAGACCAGAAAATGAAGTGGTTCTTTTTAACCGATGGCAGTGACCTAGCGTAAGTAAAAATGACTTAAATCCGTCACACCTCAAGTCTCACAGTCTCAAGCTGCATTTGTGATGAAAATGCTAGTATCCAAATGATAAATAATAATCATCATCATGCTTATTGCTCAGCCCTCTTTGATCTTCTTTATAAAGGTCAATTCTCAAAGCTCTTTGCAAATAGCATCCTGCGAGATCCCGTCGACTTCATGACATTGTTGGACCCATAGATTTAGCATCACGCAAGAAACTTCTTCGTCAGGGGGTCAAAATACAATAATAACATCTAATATTTGCAGGGGAGTAACCAGTTCAAGTGAAATAAAATACATGAAGGTTTTGCGCTCAGCGCTTAACCTCTTAGCAGCTTGGCCTACTGAAGCCTTGGGTCTGAAGCCGAGCACTTACGCAAGAATTATGAAGGTGTACCTCCTATTGCAGTACTTTATATGTTGGCTTCTGCAATTGGTCTATATAAAATGGAATGCCGGCAAACTGGACATATTCACGATTGGACATAACTACATAACTTTTTTGATGAACAGCGTTTCTATGGTCGGTATGAGTGTTGTAAAAAAGTTTTGCATCATTTAATCATTCGTTTTCCAGAATATAAGACCCGCAGAATGGTAATGCGCCTCGTGAAAGTGTAGTTAGCCGACAAATACAAAGTGTCTCCGTCGAAAAAGGGATATTATAATGTTCAAGATTACTTAAATGATGGGACTGTATGGGGATAATCTAATACAACACAGTCCTTGTTGTCAATAATTTTGTAATTATTTATTCCTGCTTATAAATTATAAAAATTATTATTGTAATATTTGTATTAGTTAAGCTGAAGCTATTTTTAAAAGAGATCTAAAAATCCATCTGTGGGAATTTCTACGCCCGCCTGCCCACAGTTGTCCTATGTAGAGAAGAGGCAAAAAAAAATACATTTGCCTTGTGTATGTAAATATCTACAGTAATTTATAAATTTGATTTGACTTGACTTCTCTCTTTCACACGCGGTCACCCTCGACCAACATCATTGCTAACCATACTACGTTTTCTTCACATGGCAAGAACGTTTTGCTTCAAGTACTGATCCTAAATGGTTTAAATGTCTCTGGGCGATAACGTCTAATAATAACTTTGAAGGGGCATTACCTTTCTGCGAGGCTTAATATCCATGTTATGGAGAGAATTTTACGTCAATTTATTTTTAAAACCATCAGAAGTATGTACCTTAATTACGCCTCGTCTATAAAAAATATATCTTATTATTCACAGTCAAGGCAATGTTTACCATGGACCAAAAAATATCAAGACGTGTCTAGATCGTTCATACAGGATATTCATCTTTATTATCACAAGGAAAAATCTGATTACGCTATGAAAGTAAGGACCCTTGAAATAATCATGGACTATCTGGTTTTAAAGCGTGCAAAATTTAAAAATACAACTGTTTGTTTGCTCTTATTTCAGATACACATTCAAGTCCACAAACTATGCCATTTCTTCACAATGTACCTCATGTCTATAATGCTTGTCGGTATAATACTTTTCAACTTGACTCCCTTTGTGAACAACTTCATGTCAGGTATCTTCGAGGCAGGAAATCCAAACAATAAGACATATGAATACGCTGTGTATTATGCTTTGCCTTTTGACTCGGAACGAACGAATTTTGTTGGATTCGTGTCGGTCACTATGTATAACATTTATATCTCATGCTGCTGTTCAGCTTCGTTTTGCGTTTTCGATCTCCATTTGTCGCTGATGACATTCCATATGTGTGGGCATCTGACGATCCTCAAGCATAACCTGGAGACTTTCGCAATGCCTAAGGGAAAGGTTGATGCGGAATGTAATGCGTTGATGTTTTCTGACGAAGAATCAAATGTGGTGTTTCGGAGGTTGAAGGACTGTATTAATCACCATCGCTACATTTTGGAGTAAGTTGAGTTAAATTCGTATATACTTTGAAATATCATCTATCACCTACCTACCATATCCAGAGAGTAAGCTCCTTCGTGGCTTTGTTGTTAAAAAAAACAGCAATAGGACAACGTGTCTCTGAGGGTAAAATTGAATTTTGATCATAATTACAGGTTTTCCGAGAATATGTCAGACGCATTTGGGCCGATGCTGTTCATCTACTACACTTTTCATCAGATCAGCGGTTGCTTATTGCTGCTAGAGTGCTCTCAAATGGTACTACTAAAATCAAACTGACTGACGGCCTTTGAGGCATTGCGGTTCGAGGCTCTGCCTCCCACGTAAGAGATCCCGGGTTCGAGTCTCGGCTGAGGTGGAAGTAAAAAATCTCCAGGCCTTGGGTGTTTATTAGTGTGTGATGTCGCTGTTTCTATTTCTCACGACACAGGGTTTCCTGGTGTGGGGTCCCGAAGCAATGTACATATGTGCCTGTATATAAATGTTGGTGTTTAAATGTTAACTCCGCTTTTGACTATGGGCCTCCTTTCCTTAAATTATATGTGTTACGTTTATATGTTACCTGCCTGTGACCATAGTTTGACGGCTATCCATATTATGTCGTCCATCCATTTTCAACATACGAATTACATATATATCAATAAACCTTTGATTTATTGATATATATAATATTTCATACACGATTTAATTGAATATGATCAGTTCGACTAAAACATTTTTGCTGAAATTCTGCCAATGTTTCATTGCAGGATACTAAATCTCTCGTCCGCTACGGTATCTTGACGGTGATATTGTTCCAGCAGTTGATGCAGTTATCAATAGTTTTTGAATTTGTTGGAGTTATGGTGAGTAGCACCACAGATATATACTTGGAAATACTGACGTCATAAAGAAAATAATGTGATACCTATTAGCTTTACTCAGAATCAATTGCAATATATTTGTATTGCATAATATTTGTATACTAATAATACAGATTGAATAAATCGCTAAACGTGTTCGCATCTATGCCTCTGCCAACCCACATTGGACAGGGCGTGACGGTTTGTCTATTTTATTAATTGGAAAAAGCTGATTATATTAACGTATGACGTCACAAAAGCTGTCCAGTTATTAGAGTTATCAGTCTATAACTGGTGAGTTTGTTTTTAACCCTAAGAGGCGAGCCTTTACCTATAGTGATTCATATTATTCGAGACGGCAGCGGCAGCGGCGCGGCAGCAACAGCTTTATCACTGTTTTGAGGATTCCGTACCCAAAGGGTAAAACGGGACCCTATCACTAAGCCTCCGCTGTCCGTCCGGTCGTCCTTCCGTCGGTCACCAGGCTGTATCTCATGAAACGTGAAAGTGAGACCGTTGAAATTTTCACAGATGATATATTTCTGTTGCCGCTATAGCAACAAATACTAAAAAACAGAATAAAATAATTTATTTATCTGTAAATGGCGTGTGAAAGTAGTCGCACCAATAACTTTGTAAACAACATTTTGCCATGTAAAATCCAAACTGTTCACTCCACATCATCCCTACCATTGTACAGTGGTACGGAACCCTTCGTGCGAAAGTTCGACTCGCATTTGACCTTTTTTAATGTATAAATTAAACTCTTGCATGGAGCACGGTAGTTGCGAGTCAGTGGCACGACTGTTGCGCAGCTTAAGGCTCACCTATCGGTAAAATTAACACCTCAATTTGTGGTGGGTGAAAGGACAGAATCATATTAAAATAAAGTTGATAACAGCTTGCTCTGCAACATGCCTGTTACGTCAGTGGCAGGACATAACGAAAAAGTTATTTAGTAATTTCTTCAAAATTACAGATTATTATATTCAAAACATCTTTAGACTGTGTGTTAAAAGAAAATTGATATGGATCAATATTCTTTGAAGATCCCAAGAAATAGCAAGTTTTAGATGATTTCAAACACACAGATTGAAGACAAAAGATGTTTTCATAACATATTTACTATTGGGATTTGGGAAGTGACTCTTTTAGGAGGTATAGCGCTTCAAAGATGGGTTTTGACCGAATTCGACATTACCCAGGGTCTTAATGTTAAACCTCTTAAGAGTTTAATTAGTTAAAAATCTTAGAGATTATCTGTTATTGCCGCGCCGCAGCCGCTGTAATATTATAGCGCTCTAAATAAGTGGCTTGAAATAAAGATTGGACTAACTTTCCAGAGTGAAAACTTAGTGCAAGCCGTATACAGCGTACCCTGGGAGTGTATGGGGACTCGAGACCGAAAGCTCGTTCATGTTCTGCTCAAAAAGGTTCAAACCTCCATGCATTTGAAGGCGATGGGTCTGGCCGATGTCGGGGTGCAGGCAATGGCATCAGTAAGTATCAATAGTAACATCATTGCGATATTTACTTTACTTCAATTTTGATTCAAATTCTGACAATTAGATTTTTATAAAATGTCAAGCTGCTTTGTATATTTAAGGCAGGTATCGACAGGCTCGCTTCGGACGCACCGCGCTAATAGCATCACAAGGATTTTAGAACTGTTCTGCACCGCATGTAGCGGACGCACCGGACTGTCGGCAATTGCCGGTCAGGGTTCTCTTTTCCATTTGGTGTGGGTGACGTCATTCAACAAATGGCGGTAGCGTCGGCAATCCGGTTGCCGCATAGTGTACGCACCACCCGGTATTATGCTCCAAAAATCGTCTGATGCAATTAGCGTGCGTCTGACTCGGGCCTGTCGACGCCTATCTTTAGAAGTACTAAGCCCGGAATATGTATAACGCCAATGATTTCCGAGTACTGGTATTATAGTGCTCCGAATTTAATTATTTTCAAAGACGGAACCTTTTAGGTCTCTATTTTATTTAGTTGTAATTTGTGATGCTTTAGAGTAGTTGTCATTGAACTAAATGTTAAGTATCATCATAATAACGCTTTGCAATAATATTCTCTGTTTTCAGATCATAAAAACGTCATTATCTTACTTCGCATTCCTTCGAAGTTCTAATGAATAAATAAACAAGATGGAAGTTCTATGCACTGTACGGTTCACACTTGACCGTACGAACCGCGGCCTCACGCGCGTTCTACTTAATCGGTATAACGTCAGCTATGTTATTTCCTTAGCGAGCTTAGGTTATCGATTTAATTAGGCACTTTAGTTAGAATATAATCAACTCTTCACGTAACCACAACTTACGGGAAATAAGTCTCCATAATCTCTCATGTACCTTTTGCGTTGGAATATACTTTGATTGGACTTCTCATCTTCTTTTACTTCATCTCTCGTCAACTACAACAACGGGGAACCATCTCAAGGCACACACTTCGGGGTGCCCCATACTTATGCACTTATAGGTAGATAGGAAATCCATACATCTAGGCTAAAGACATGCAATTAGGTTAATTCAGAGCTCAATACTAACCCGTAATGTCAACGTGTAAAAGGTTAATAAATAAATACTCTCTGTGTATATCAATTCACTATATTTACACACCTAGAATATTTTCGATGAATTAATAATCGCACAATAACAAATGTAGGTACACAAAACAAAAAGCCGGTTTGAATGTCAATGAATTTTCATCTAAAAATACGAACATTGGCTCTCCTCTTCTTTTAGGTTGTAAGGCTTTCCTTACAACCTAAAAGAAGAGGAGAGCCAATATTCGTATTCATTGTTTCTTCTGATTTTGTTAAAAATATTGTACAGTATTAATCTATCACAAAATGCATTGCCGGTTTACGAGTCCCAACACCAATGCCAACTGATAAACAAAACAAACACTTTCGTAGGCATCTAGAAACAAATCTCGTTCTCGTCTTTTAAACAGATAATCTTTGAAATAGATCTACACGCGCTGCAATGAGCAGCATACGGCAGGAATAGCACAATTTTCCACAACCCTCTGCAAACATACAATAGCCGGCTCGGTAAAATAAGAACAACTGTGCCGTAGATCATAGGCAAGATAGACTGGTTATCTTGTAATTTTACCCTAGAAAATAAAATTAATGCTAAAAGCCGAAACGTTTTCACGTTATCAGTTGCAGTTACGTGGTAGATGTTCGTGGTGAAATTTTAATCCTGTACTTCGCTACGTGACTGCGCGAAATTCTACACAAAAAACAATGGAAACGGACAGCTTTCATAGTTCTGTTACGCTGGGCACGTAATTCAAACATCAATTTTGGCTACAACTTTGCCTTGTATTTTATTAATCATCCATATCCAGAAAAAACCGGCTAAGTGTGGATTGGACTCGCGCACCGAGGGTTCCGTACCGATCGCTTTTTTGTCAAGGTGACGTCAAATTGACGGTTACGGTTATTTAATTTATTATATTATTTTT
Organism: Argyresthia goedartella; assembly: GCA_949825045.1. NCBI lineage: Eukaryota > Metazoa > Arthropoda > Insecta > Lepidoptera > Argyresthiidae > Argyresthia > Argyresthia goedartella. The sequence goes on from OX463807.1 coordinate 23,121,678, forward strand.
TCCTTTACTTACCCTAAAAGATCTTGCTTCGTGCTAAATTTTCTGATTCTTGGTAAACGGTAAGTCCCTTGCGAGTATCAATCAAATTCAGCAAAATTGTGGCATAAACGGGAGGTATATTTTGATCGCGTTGACTTATAAGTCTGATTTTTTATAAATTCATCAGAACGTAGACTTAAGTAAGTGACATTAATATCAATTTGATACGGACAGACAGACAGTCAGACAGACAAGAAGAAATTTACAGTATTTAGACTTTTCCTTTACTTGTGCTTTAAGATATTGCTTCTTCAAACTTCGTGATTCGCAGTCAACGGGAAGCAACCGATAGGGTTTTTGTCTACTTACAATAAAATATTTGAGTTTGAGTTTGTTTTGATTTCCCTGCGAATATCAAGAAATTTTAGAAAAAATGTGACATCTATGGCGGTATCTTTTGATTGCATTGACCCATAAGTTTGATTTTATCACAACTTTAACAAACCACAGACCTAAGTAGTCGATTTTAATTTCGATTTGATATCTTCACGTTCACGTTCTTGAGAAAAAGGGTCTTGACAGACGGATAGACGGACAACGTAGTGATCCTATAAGTGTTCCTTTTTTCCTTTTAAGTAACGGAACCCTGAAAATTGATAATTTATTGAATAATCAAAAGGAAGACTCATAATAAAAAAATGAACCATGCACAATTTTCAGAAAAAAGTCAAAATGAACATGAAAATATTTAAAACACAAAAATGGTTTTATCTCTAACACCTTTCTAACTTATTTAGTGTTAAATTGACGTTTAGTGTCCGGGAAAACTGCCACATTTTCACGGTCTTCATTCGATTTGGGTTACTGAATAAGGGGGTAAAGTTATGCGTGACTTTAAGCACTAAATACCAGTGACCAGAACCATTACCATGTAAACATTATCGTGCAATGAAATATCATTCAGAAAACTTTAGTTTAGGTTCAATGTTGGGTTGTATTTATTCACTGATGTACGAATCCGAACGATTGAAATCGTTCACACGAATGATCGGATGTACATTATGTGAGCACCTGCTGTATTTAGATGATTTTTTCTGGTCTTTCACGAAGGTTCCTTAAAATGGTTATACCAAGCTAGCTACTGATATACGAGTACTAGATTGTGGCATTTACAACAACAACAACAAACATAAAGTCGACATTAAAAAAAATACAATATTGCACCGGATTTGAATTTATGTACTAGTTATTTATTTATTCGTTTTAAAAAATATTAAGTTGTGTTGCTCGGTTAGTCTTCTATACATAGTCTAATAGGCTAATTTTTACTTTGGATTCTTATTCCTCTTAAATTAAGTTGAAGGCGAAATTCTAAGTTCCAGTGTCGGTGTGCCCAGCCCAAAAAACCATTACATTAACTTTTAATTTACAACAACAGGGCCTATGCATCTCTGTAGGGTCCTGCGGGATACGGGGCAAAGTTTATTTATGTTTTATAATACAATTTTTCTTGGAGTTTATTGTAAAAACAATAACAGAATGAATCGAAAACAAATCTCTGAGGACTATTAGTTAATTGATACTAAAAGCTGCCGGTACGAATCTGCTGTATTGGGATTCGTTGGGGCGCAATCGCCTCTTACAGCCTTTCAAGTGAATATTCCAATGGGACGCTGCTGTAGGTTAACAATGAGTATGACAGATAAAAGCATAGTGATCGTTGAGTTAAGCAGCACGAGAACACAATAAAAGGCTTTACAATACGAACAAATAGGGTAGCTGAACAATGCTAAGACCATAAAATGTTGTAAATAAATCTACTTAATGTAATCAATTCTCATATTACCTATACAATTTGTAAAAGATCTTTGTGATAACTCGTACCAAAAAATAAACTTGTTAACACAATGGTTATATGGTATCCAACGTTGATATTATTTTGGCAAGGGGCCGCACTCTTGTTTGCGTTATATAAACGCTAGTGATCGGCCACACTCTTGGTTGCGTTATAAAAACACTAGTGATTTTCCCGCGCTATGTGAGAGTTTATGGTCACGCGCTTGTATTTGACAGCGATGGTGAAAAATAGACTGAAAAATATTGTTGAGACGAAATAGACGAAATATAAGAGTTACAATAAGAATATCTGTTTTGTATTATATCTCAGAAGAGGGGATAAAGACAATCTACGACATTACGTTATATGTCGAATAGATACGCCCGCTGGAGGTAAATAATTCACAAAAAACGTAAGTATATATTTTTTTTCTTCATCCTATCTAAATAAGACTGACTATCATGTAAAAACGGCTTGGTACATACATATGTATAAATGGATAAGACAAATTGATACAAGTAATCAAATATGTAACGTCAATTTTGTCGGTATTTCTTGATTGGGTTGTCAACATTTAGATACAGGAGTCACTTGTAGGGAGCTACTATTTTGGGAAATGTTAGATGTTAGTATACTTTGCAAGGCAAGCCATGCTGAGAAACTAATATATATTAGTTTCTCAGCATGGCTTGCCTTGGTATATATATACCTTAAGTATATACCTTACCGTTGTTGCGCTAGCGCGACTTAGTTCATTAATTGTGCGAGAACAAGTAAAAAGTTGAGACTGCCAATACTATGGCATCTGCCATACAAGTAACTGATATCATGTTTGTTTCTACGTTTCGAGATCAAAGATGCCCAATGAAGAGCTGCCCCAAAGAGATGAGGGTGATGGTTATACACCTGCGAGGCGTGGACGGTCCCGAGAGGTGCTGCAGAGACTGGAACGCAGATCCCGGCGGAATGGAAAGTTAAACTTAGGGAATCATTTCCAACTAGAACCAACTATGCAGAGTTATTGTCTGAAATGCTTAATAAGAGGGCTAGGTTCGGTGAATCCCTTGAGCTCTACTTCTATACAAAACTAAACCTCCTTAATCGTTGCGAAATAGTAGGACAACGTGCCGTGGACTGCATAATTAACGGAATTGATGAGAGAGGAGTTCGAATGGGAGCTCAAGCGGCTGAATTCACCGAGGCTGAGCATATTCAAAAATTTTTCAAGTCTGTTAAAGTTGGTCAGACTCAAGATAGAGGTTTCAAAGAAAAGGATAGGCGCTTAGGCAATAATGCTACTAATACTAGAATGAAAAATAACAATTCAACAACCACCAAGACAAGTGGACAATACAGTAATATTACCTGTTATAATTGTAACGAGGTAAGACACCCATACTTTAAGTGCTTAAAGCCAAAGTTATACTGTTCAACCTGTAATCGTAGGGGACACACAAATGATACTTGTGACAAAAAGCGAACGGAACCGAATACCAACACCGTTCGGAGTGTTTTTAACATCGAGACGACATGTTCCACTAGTTTCAAGTACCAAATGCCTATAAGAATAGACAATAAATTATTGAATTGTCAACTAGATCTAGGCAGTGAAGGTACTTTAATTCGCCATAGTGATGCCAAGCGACTAAAGTTTGAATGGGAACCAATTGATGGGCCTTTGTTACGAAGTTTAGGTAATGTTCCGTATTGCCCTATGGGAATGATTCGTGCTTGTATTGAGGTACAAGGTCTGAAGGAAAAAGATGTTGAAATACTAGTAGTTGATGATCACCTTATCAATCACCCAGTGTTGCTAGGTCATACATTTACAGAACGCCCAACAGTAGAAATATGTAAAACAAATACCGATGTCGTTTTCAGGAGATGCCTATGATAATGTAAAATGTCCACTGATCTGTACAAGTGACACTGCTATACCGGCTGGTGGCAAATTAGAGTTATCCCAGTTAAGAGTGAGACTGCACATACTGGTAAGGTGTACGTTAATGGAACTATTCGAGGCTGTAATGAAAATGTACATTATCTACTGCCTGGAGTATATGAAGTTAAATGTGGTACGAATGGGTTATTTATTCAAAACATTGGTAGCAACGAATTAAAAGTAGCTATAGGAGATTTAGTAACGCGTAGTCGGTGTGGCAGTGGTGAAATACGTATAGATAAAATAGATTTCAGTTCTGCTGAGTCTTCAGATGAAACAATGCTGAAATGTGGTGATAAACTGACTGACGAACAAAAGGACTCTTTGAAATCCTTGTTGGAGAAGCATAGCTCATGTTTCTCATCAAACTTAAAAGATCTAGGATTCACGACGGAAACAGAAATGGTAATTCACTTGAAGGACACAGAACCCGTAGTATACCGCCCTTACAGATTATCATACACTGAACGTAAATTAGTACAAGATATGGTGACTGAAATGTTAGACAGTGGTATTATTAGAGAATCTACATCTTCCTACGCTAGTCCGATCGTACTGGTAAACAAGAAGACAGGGGAAAAACGACTTTGCGTTGACTACTGTGCCCTTAATCGCAAAACTGAACGGGAACATTACCCGTTACCTAGAATTGAAGATCAAATTGACCTATTAGCTGGAAATTCTCTATTCATAACACTTGATTTAGCATCCGGGTACTATCAAATATCGATAGAAGAACAATCGCGTGATAAAACCGCATTTGTGACACCCGACGGGCAATTCGAATATAACAGAATGCCCTTCGGATTAGTTAACGCCCCCTCTATTTTTCAACGTACCATCAACAAAATCATCTACAAATCATCTGTGCGCTCATATGTACTTGTTTACATGGATGATATATTAATCTCAAAAAGATTGAACAAAATGCCCTATGGCGCCAAAGCGGGACTTTTACATCCTATACCGTAAGTAGAAATTCCGTTTCACACCATTCATGCCGATCACTTAGGACCATTTATACGAACGAAACGTAGTAATATGTATATTCTGGTGATAGTTGACGCATTCACAAAATATGTTAATCTGACAGCCGTCCGTAACACGAAATCATCTACAAGTATTAAGGTACTTAAAGAACATTTTAGCTATTTTGGCACTCCTACGCGACTAATCACAAACCAAGGATCCAGCTTTACGAGTACGTTATTTAAGTCTTTTATTCGTTCTACCGGGATGAAACACGTACTCAATGCCGTGGCAACAGCGCGAGCCAACGGCCAAGTGGAACGTTATAACTGCACAATTCTAGCAGCGTTAGGAGCAATGAACCATGATAAACCGAATAGTATATGGGATGAACACTTGCCGGACATCCAACTAGGCATAAATACGACCATACATGCCATCACTAAAAGGACACCAACAGAATTGACAACCCAACGCAGGGCATATTAAACGAAGATATTGTCGATGAGGTTACCTCAGGTAACACAGATGAAACACTTGAAGAAATTAGATCTAGCGCAAGCGAACTAATCAATGAACAACAGGACAAAGATAAGGTTAGATATGACAAATATAGAAATACAGGAAACACATTTGCGGAAGGTGATTTAGTAAGGGTAATAAGAGCTGTAACCGGAATCGAAGGCTAGTCGAAGAAACTTGAACCTAAACTACAGGGCCCGTATAGAATCAAAAAGATTTTACCAAACGACAGGTTTATCGTCAAAGATACGCCAATAAAAAGGAAAGGTAGACCTTATGAAGCAATAGTCGCTATTGATAAGATTTTCCCATGGCTTTCGCTTAAGCAATTGTCGGATTGTGATAAATCCGTTATCAATGATGGATCTGATAGTGACGAGTAGGTTACAGGAGATTTGTCATGGCAACTTCATTATAATGACGCCATTTACTTAAGTATGATAGCTGATTTATTTTAGTAAAATCAAACTAAAGAGGACCTACGTGATGGTTTAAATGGAAACATTTATGTTATAATAGTTGACCAACGTCATGGGTCATCTCATCTAAATTTATGTGACTACATACAGTTAACCAACGTTGTGGTCATCTCATGTAAAGCTATATTACTACAGTTGACCAAGGTCAAGGGTCATCTCGAGTAAAGTTATTTTATTACAGTTGACCGACGTCATGGGTCATCTCATATAAAACTATGTTACTGCAGTTGACCAAAGTCATGGGTCATCTCGAGTAAAGTTATTTTATTACAGTTGACCAACGTCATGGGTCATCTCATCAAAATTTATGTGATTAGATTACATACAGTTGACCAACGTCATGGGTCATATCATGCAAAGTTATGTGATTGCATACAGTTGATGAACGTCATGGGTCATCTTATGTGAAGTTATGTTATGTTATTACGTTATTACGTTATCTCTTCATCATCTCATGTTTAGTTAATAAAGTTGAGCAACGCCATGGATCCCTTGACCTGTTTTAATTATATTACTACTAGTGTTGATCTAATTACTGTTAACATGTTAGGTTAAAGATTATATGCTTATAGCAGGATAAGTAGTAAAAACAGTAATTACTATTGTAAGTGTTACAAGATATGTGTAGTATTATATAAACAAATAATACCTAAACGATTGCACCTCAATTTAAAAAAATATATACATTTGTTGAATATTTTTAGAATAGAACTTAGGTTTGAAATTGGTAATTTGTTCTAAATTGTTTAAGATGACAACGAAGAGGCTCGTTGCTGTAGGATGGCCGAGTTGTAATCAATTCTTAATATCTATACAATTTGTAAAAGATTTTTGTGATAACTCGATACATAACATAATCGAGTTGACACAATGGTTATATGGTAGCCAACGTTGATCTTATTTGGCAAGGGGCCGCACTCTTGGTTGCGTTATAAAAACGCTAGTGATCGGCCACACTCTTGGTTGCGTTATAAAAACACTAGTGATTTTCCCGCGCCATGTGAGAGTTTATGGTCACGCGCTTGTATTTGACAGCGATGGTGAAAAATAGGCTGAAAAGTATTGTTGAGACTAAATTGACGAAATATAAGAGTTACAATAAGAATATCTGGTTTGTATTATATCAATAAAACGCCAACGCTGATTGACTGATTGATAGACAACACACAGCCTAAACCAGTGAACATAAAAGTAGAGAAGTGAGCAAAGGATTATTTGAAATTCCTCCCTGAATGGGGAGACATTGTAGAAAAAAATAGTTTCTTGTCGTTTTTGATACAAAGTAGTGTTTTTTTAACAGTAGGTAATTATCGCAGTGCTTTGTATCTTTTGTACCAGTTGCCTTCGGACATTTTGTTTTTTTTTTCCAAATTGGCGGCCACGTACAAAACCTTCAGAAATCAAAATATCATAATATCAATACAATTTATTTTGAAGTGTATATTATTATGTTTAGGTATGTAGTATTGATATTATGAATACAATTTATTTTGAAGTGTATATTATTATGTTTAGGTATGTAGTCTATGTAGTACAATTGTACACAATTAGTCTACCCACGCTCAACAATTACCTCTTACTCTCTAAGTCGGTTTGCTGGAAGAGATCTCTTACTTAGAGATAAGTACACCGTTATGCACTGTTTTATCTGAAATGTAATTTTGCTTTATATTTTGTGTGCAATAAAGAAATTATGAAATGAAATATAAAGGTGTAGATGGGCAAAATATCGGAAAACATCACGTTTCCGAGTTATGAGCTGTCAAAGATGAACAAGTGGCACCATATATTTATTTTCGTTTTTATATTGTTGGAACTTGTATAAATAAAGGATACTGATCCTGAGTAAATACATTTCGTATAGATTTTGGCGCTTCTTCACCCAATGTTATTCCGACGAAATCGTGTCTATATATATTTATTTTTTAAATATTTCCAACGAGTCACACTATGACAAGTTAAGATGCAACATTTATCTTGTAACTGATGAAACTAAAAAACGATTGTCTGACATACGTCAGGTTGTAAACAAGTTGTCAGTTCAGTTGAAAATAAATATTGATTGTGTAACACGGTGTTTGCTTATATTACTATAGTTCCAATAGGTTATGGGCATAATGCACGGACAAATTAGCAAGTAAACTTGCACATTTCATCAACTCACCAAACGCCGACCAATATTTGTAATTATAGCCGAAAAAAACCCGATCCAGTTCCACCACAATCGTCATCCGGCAACATCTCCATTGAAAAATTAAGTGGGATTGACAAATATCAAACATGGAAATTCTTGATTAAGGTCCTCGAAGGTCCTCATTCACGAAGAACTGTGGGATGCAGTGACGGAAAAGCGAGGTGTGGTGACAGGTCACAACAAAAGGCTTTTGCACGTATCTGCCTAGCAGTGCAAAACCCCGTTTAGGGCACGTGGGGAATGCCCGTACGGTTCACAAGGCATGGGAAAATTTAAGTAGTGCATACGAAGACACCGGTTTATGTCGTCGACTGAATCTTCTACGTATTCTATTTAGACTGAAGCTCGAAACATTTCCAAACATGGAAAGCTACCTAACGAAGGTATGCAATATCTCCCAGCAACTTGGCGATATTAATGCTTCCTTGGATGATAACTTCGTGGCAGTAATCATGTTAAGCGGACTTAAATCAAAATTAATACAAGAATACATGCGAAGAGATGCCAAAAACGATACAGCCTCAGCTTTGGCCGTAGAGAAGCAATTTAAGTGCCTTAGGTGTAAAGAATTCGGGCACCACATCAGAGATTGCACGAAGAATAGATCTTTAAAGAAGAACAACACAGAGGATAGTATCATACTTACAGCATTGTCAGTCCACGTCAAGAGAGACAATTGGTACATCGACTCAGGAGCTACGAGTCACATGTTTTCGGACGACTAAACCCAACTAGAAGTTACAATCGCAGATGGAGAAAAACTGGTGTCCACTTAAGGAGGAGATGTCGAAGTGCAACTTTCGAGTGGAATAAAGATAATAAGAAACGTGATTTATATTCCTGGCTTGTCTACAAACTTGTTGTCTGTATGTGCAATGGTCATGAAAGGGTCATGTGTATTTTGATAACAGACATTGTTACATATATGATGGAGTAAAGGTAATAGCACCTGGTACCATAAATCAGGGCGTTTACGAGCTGGATGTAACAGGAGCCACTCCATTGGCACACACAATGTCAGCTGTGGTGTAAGGAGAAGGTCAACAGTATGGCGGTTACTCAGAAGGTCGACACGACAGCTACAGTAGAGGTGGAAACCGGTACATCTAATATAAAGGTGTCCCATGCAACCTGGCATCGCCAAGTCGGTCATCTCAATTCCAGGAGTATGGAACTTCTGAAAAAAGGTATGGTTGAATACGTTAATTATGACATTGGTACCTTCCGACCGTGCATTCCCTGTATAGAAGGTAAACAGTGTAGGGTACCGTTTCCCAAAAGGGCTTGCACAAGAGCGACGGAAGTACTGAGTCTGGTACATAGCGACTTATGCGGTCCCATGCCAGTACAGTCACTAAGCGGAGCAAGGTATTTCTTGTTATTTATAGATGATGCCAGTAGGAAAACGTTCATCTATTTTTCGAAACGAATGAGGTTTTCGATAACTTCAGAGTATTCAAGACCTTCGTAGAAAACCAAACAAATAAAAGAATAAAGATACTTAGAAGTGATAACGGTGACGAATAAATTAACACTGTTTTCCAGAATTACTTGAAAGCCAACTGGATCAGACATCAAACAACGGTGCCACACTCGCCACAACAAAATGATGTGCCGGAACGTGCTTACCGCACCATAATGGAGCGAACCAGGTGCATGCTACAGGACGCAGGTATAAGTCAAAATTTCTGGGCAGAAGCAGCCAATACTGCAGTGTACATAAAGAATAGAACACCAACAAAAGCTGTGATGGGGATGACCCAGTTAATTGATGAAGCCAGTTTATTGAGTGTTATTATGAAATGTACTGGAAAGCAGCTAAGCATGTGCTTCGCTACCTCAGAGGCACTGCTGATCATTGCCTCGTGTTCGAGAAGAGTGGTACGGCTATAACTGGTTATGTGGATGCAGACTGGGCGTCATTCGAAATAGACCGCCGATATTTTACTGGATCTGTGTACAAGATAGGTACTTCAACGGTTTCCTGGGAAAGTAGGAAACAAAGAACTGTTGCCCTGTCCAGCACCGAGGCGGAGTTTATGGCTCTTTCTGACGCGTGTAAGGAGGTCTTATTTCTTCGGACCTTTTTATATGAACTTTTCGGAAAGCGGCAAAAAGTTAAAATATACAATGATAACCAATCTGCGCAAAAGTTATGTACTAACCCGATGTTTCAGTCCAGAACAAAACATATCGATGTACGACATCACTTTATTCGCGATATCGTTTGCAAGGCTATCGTTGATGTTAATTACTTACCAACTAATCAAATGACGGCTGATATAATGACGAAGCCACTAACAGCAGAAAACATCTTATGATTGTCAAGCATTTAGGATTAAAATCCAATTTAGCATAGGGGAGGTAAAAACTATTTTAATTTAAGTTTTGATAAAAATGCATCAATTTGTTTTTTCTTTGTTATTTTATGTTGCTTTGCTGCGTTGAGTTTATTTTTGTGTTGATTGCTCGTCATCATTGTCATCTTTCGTTTAAGGGTAGGTGATGAAACTAAAGAAAGACTGTCTGACACGTTAGGTTGTAAACAAGTAGTCAGTTCAGTTGAAAATAAATATTGATTGTGTTACACGGTGTTTGCTTATATTACTATAGTTCCAATAGTAACTTGTGTTTTATTTTTTTACTGGATATAGTGAAAAATGTATAACTGGAAATAAATATCTTTCAATTTTCAACGGACTTAAAAAAAAAGGAGGTTCGCAATTTGTATGTTTTTTTTTGTTTGTTTGTCTGAAAGTTTTTGTATGGAGAGTGTACCATTCTCCATACAAAAACTTCCAATCCCATTAACCTTGAGTGTGTATATGTCACCGTAGGGTAGCCAAAACCGTCAGTTAATAAACTAATACGTTAGTTGATCTAAACCAGTTTAAACCAGTTGAAGCGAGTTTAAACCAGTTTAATATTTAACGGTTTTAATCGTTAGTTTATCAACTAACGCGTAATATAGTAAGCAGTATGCTATAGTTTGCTATCTGTCAATAGTTGACCAACTAACGAGAAAAAAAATGCTAATTTATCAACTAATGGTTTGGACTATCTTACGGTGACATACCTATATAAATGTGCATTTATGTAAAAAAAAATCTATCGATGTTATTGATAGGCCTGATATTCGAAATTTCTCGGTTAAAATTCACTGTAAATTTACGGCTGTAATGTTTATGTGTATAAGTTTACATTAATTTATTATTAAAATGTGTATACATATACATATCATTCTAACACTGAGGAAGCTACTTTTGAGATATTTTTAAAGCAACCAACGTCATTGATGGATTTTATCATTCATGAGAAAAGCAATACACTCCTAGTAGGTGATTTCAAGGTAAATATGCTATTAACATCGGGCCCTAAACGTCAGTTATTGGTTCTATGTGCCCAGTATAACCTGGCCTCGAGGGTGAACTTTCCCACATGAGTGCAGGGTGCCTCCTCCTGCTTGGACCTTGTCTACACGGAGTTGGCTCGCAACAACGTGATTACGTCACCGGCAGATACGCATCTATCTGATCATAAATTTATTTATATCCAAATTAAATTTTCCGTGTATATCTGATGCGAGCAGACGTGCTTTCGGTTGATACTATAAAAGTTTATACTAAGTAATAATCACTGAATATGAATCGCGGTGCTATTCCTTGCTTTAGTTGTTGCTTAAGGCTTATATTGGTGTGCTTAAGTGATTAGTTCCCTGTGCATCGGTGAATTTGCGTGCGGTGTAAGGCCCCCCCTGTTACCCTCGGGGAAAAGAGACGGGCTGTTATTTTTCGTCTCCCTCAGCGCAGCATCTCTGAGCGACCCAGGTTGCGACGACGTGCGTGAAGGTCATCCACTCACTTCCTACGTCACTATCAGCGTATAGTATATGCAAGATTCCAACATGCTTCGGTCTCTAGACAAAATCTTAAGTTCATATCAACCAAACCTAAATACAACTGAAGAAAATGAGCGGATGAAAAAGATTTCTTCGGGAAAACGTAAATTTGCGGAAGTTGATGGATTTGCGGAATTGAAAGAGGATTTGAAATTAATGCTACTAGGATTTCAAATCCAACAAAATGAGAAATATGATCAACTGAATTAAAACTTGAAAGTTATGGAAGATCAAAATGACAAGCTATTAAATACCAATATGGAGATAGAAAAAACTTTAAAAGAAAAAAATCGAAATTAAAATGAACTCAAGATAAAAGTAGAAGAACTCGTGGCGGAACATAAAGCTGATCAAAAAAAGATAAGTAGCATTGAGGACCAACTTGATAATATACAAAAATCACTTAATAAGAATTTGGACAAGATTAAACAAATATTCAGGAAGGGAAAACTCAATACACCAATTCTGGTTGAGTACACGGAGAGCAAATACAAAAATGAACTGCTGGATGCCGCCAAACAATACAACAAAACCAATAGCAAGTACAAGCTAAATAGCTCTATCCTTGGAATTGAGAAGGAAAAAGTGGCTATTTATATCTCAGAGCCCTTGACTCAAAAAGCAAGGTCTTTGCAGCGAGTAAACTCAGGGCTGACGGATTGTTTAAATATCTTTGGACCTCACGAGGTAAAATACTTATCCGAAAAAATGAAACGACCCCTGTCATCACCCTCAGATCCATAGAACAGATGGAATTCACACTCACACAAATACACATACACAAACTCTTACCCTACTCACAATTCGAAATCAACCTACACTCAAGTTATTTTTGAAAATAAGCTGATTGTTCTCTCAATACTTAAGAAGACAAACTTATTATACTGTGACAAACTTAGAATAACTACTTATCAGCAACCTATTGAAACGTATGGCTTGTTTTCCACCGCACTTTATAATGGATAGGCCCCTTGAAACCTTAAGCGAGATAGACAACTCTGAGGTAGCGCAGGCTTTTCAATGTAACATTGAAAACCTGACCTCACATGTATCTAATAAAGACAAGGGATTGACAGTAATAACACAAAACATAAGAAGTATATATGGAAACATTAATGATTTAGAAGTTACTCTTTCTAGCCTAAAAACTTGTCCTGATGTATTAGTTTTAACAGAATGCCGTATTAGCCCAGATAAGCCAATCCCCTGTCTTAAAAACTATACCTCGTTTGCCACAACATACCATTTGAACCAAAATGATGGAGTTGTGGTTTACGTGAAGAAATCTGTAACAGCTAATGTCAAAGAAATTAAGTTAGTACATGCTTCGTGTCTACAAATTAAGATTGGTAATAACATTATTTTAGGAATATATCGCTCTCCATCTAACTCAAATGCAGATAATTTTATAAACTCTTTGAACTTACATCTAGATACATTAAATAGGAATAAAAATGTTGTACTTACCGGTGACTTAAATATTAATATAATTTCTTCAGTAAATCAAAACTATGACTACAATAATCGATCTAACTACCTTAATATGCTTGCTTTGCACGGATTATTCTCAGGTCATTACTACCCCACTAGAAAAGAAAACTGCTTAGATCATTTTTTTCTTAAAATTAATAAACAAACATGTCAGGCAAAAATTGCAGTATTAAATACTAGTATTACGGATCACCTTATGGTACTTCTTGATCTTAGTTACTTAAAACATAAATATGTCTCCGCAAAAACAAAAACCATTACTGACTACCAAAAATCTGTTGAGTCTTTGAGCAAAAAAGATTTTTCTTACTTACTTACTTGTGAAGACCCTAACTTGATGGCTAGTGAACTAATTAGTAACATTTCGGAAACTATAGAACAAAATACAACAATTGTAACAATTTCTAAAAACAAAAGAATTATTAAACCTTGTATTACCCCTGGAATCTTAAGATGCATTAAAAATAGAAATAAAATGCAAAATGAACTAAAAACTGATCCAAACAATGAAATACTTATATTAACATTTAAAAGATATAGAAATTATTGTAACAAATTAGTTAAGAAATTGAAAAGAACGTATGATAGGCAAAAACTTTTAGATTCTACAAAAAACTCCAGGGTTCTCTGGAGGAATATCAAAGATATAACTAACATAACTAGTAATAAAGCTGACAATACTGTTTTATTAAACACATGTGCGACATCGGCAGAATCGATTAATAAAATAAATAAATATTTCAGTAATATTGGAAAAACTCTGGCAGAAAATATAACAAAGGGTTTTAATAGAAATGCGTCAGTTAAAAAAGATAGCTCTATAAATAACAGGCAGTGCTCTTCCTTTCTTTTATTAGAAACTTTTCCTGAAGAGATTCATAGCATTCTAATGAGCCTTAGAACTGACAGTGCTCCGGGGTGGGATAATGTCACAACCAAATTTCTCAAGCTTGCAAAACAAATAGTTGTGCCTTTGATTAGTTATTTAACAAATTTATGTTTTGCAAAAGGCATTTTTCCTGCAGCCTTTAAAAGGTCAATTATCACGCCTGTTTTTAAAGGTGGCGAAGACAGGCTAGACATAAACAATTACAGGCCGATATCAGTGTTGCCAGCGATTTCAAAAATTGTAGAGAAAATACTAAATAATAGATTAGTACAATATTTAGAAGAATTTAATATACTACCTAGCTCACAGTTTGGGTTCAGACCAGGTAAATCCACAGAGGACGCTGTGGCAGCTCTGAGCTCTATAATAGTTAAGAATTTGGATGCTGGAAAAAAGTGCCTCACTGTATTTTTAGACCTCAAAAAGGCCTTTGATACCGTGGCTGTTCCCATTATGATCAGGAAACTTGAGCTTGTTGGAATTAGGGGTATCCCACTGAAACTGCTCCGGGACTACATGAGTGAGCGGAAATAGAGTGACAAAATAGGGAGTAAGCTCAGTGACTGTGATGACATTACTTTTGGCGTTCCTCAGGGAAGTGTCCTTGGTCCGACTCTCTTCCTGATCTATCTTTACGATTTAGGTAGTATCAATGTCTGTAGTGGTCATATCTTCTCATATGCAGATGACACAGCGGTAGTATTTTCAGGCTCAAATTGGCGAAATGTTTATAATCATGCTGAAATAGGACTCGCCGAGGTCGCTAGATGGCTTGAAACTAACCTGTTAACCCTAAATACCAGCAAGACTAATTACACTTGTTTCTCGATCAATAGCCGTGGACAGCCAGATAGTAGCTTCGGCTTAAAAATTCATAATTGTGAGATCCCTTTTTCCAGTAACTGCGATTGCCCCACAATAACTCGGGTACCTGCTGTCAAATATTTGGGTGTCATGATTGACCAAAGGCTATCGTGGCACGCCCATATAGATCTTTTGGTGGCTAGGACTAGGAAGATGATTTCTAAGACAAAATTTATAGAACTGGAAAGAGCACAACGAGCCTTACTAAAAACTATATTATTTAAGCCATATCGGTTCCCTACAGCATCTCTGTATGCCCTTTGTGATATGCTCTCAGTAAGACATTTATATATCCTACGCATCATTCTTAGACTGCACAAGTCCCTATTATTTGATATAAATATTTATAAAAAGAAGAGAAATGGAAATGTTTCACAAATGGTTCGCACAAGGACTACTTTTGCTAGTTGCCAAATGGCAAAACAATCTGCACTTTTATATAATAAAATTAACAAAAAACTAGACATATACCCTAAAACAAACTTTGAGTGTAAAAAGGTCTTAATCGAATGGCTTAAGAGTTTAAGCTACAATGAAACAGAACATTTAATAAAATTTCTTGTATAGTGTGCAAATGTTAATATAAGACTCTGAACACAAATACATACATACACACACACACACACACACACACACACACACACACACACACACACACACACACACACACACACACACACACACACACACACACACACACACACACACACACACACACACACACACACACACACACACACACACACACACACACACACACACACACACACACACACACACACACACACACACACACACACACACACACACACACACACACACACACACACACACACACACACACACACACACACACACACACACACACACACACACACACACACACACACACACACACACACACACACACACACACACACACACACACACACACACACACACACACACACACACACACACACACACACACACACACACACACACACACACACACACACACACACACACACACACACACACACACACACACACACACACACACACACACACACACACACACACACACACACACACACACACACACACACACACACACACACACACACACACACACACACACACACACACACACACACACACACACACACACACACACACACACACACACACACACACACACACACACACACACACACACACACACACACACACACACACACACACACACACACACACACACACACACACACACACACACACACACACACACACACACACACACACACACACACACACACACACACACACACACACACACACACACACACACACACACACACACACACACACACACACACACACACACACACACACACACACACACACACACACACACACACACACACACACACACACACACACACACACACACACACACACACACACACACACACACACACACACACACACACACACACACACACACACACACACACACACACACACACACACACACACACACACACACACACACACACACACACACACACACACACACACACACACACACACACACACACACACACACACACACACACACACACACACACACACACACACACACACACACACACACACACACACACACACACACACACACACACACACACACACACACACACACACACACACACACACACACACACACACACACACACACACACACACACACACACACACACACACACACACACACACACACACACACACACACACACACACACACACACACACACACACACACACACACACACACACACACACACACACACACACACACACACACACACACACACACACACACACACACACACACACACACACACACACACACACACACACACACACACACACACACACACACACACACACACACACACACACACACACACACACACACACACACACACACACACACACACACACACACACACACACACACACACACACACACACACACACACACACACACACACACACACACACACACACACACACACACACACACACACACACACACACACACACACACACACACACACACACACACACACACACACACACACACACACACACACACACACACACACACACACACACACACACACACACACACACACACACACACACACACACACACACACACACACACACACACACACACACACACACACACACACACACACACACACACACACACACACACACACACACACACACACACACACACACACACACACACACACACACACACACACACACACACACACACACACACACACACACACACACACACACACACACACACACACACATCTTCTATCCTTAATTCTACGAACTAAAATATTAAACTGCATGTTATATTTTAATACTAGGTTGTTTATTCGAATTAATAAATGTATATTTGTGGAAGAGCGGGCCCTCCTGACACAGGTATTTCTATACTTACTAGGAGGGTCCAGCCCCTGTATATTATTTGTAAATTTATTATGAATAAACAATTTTGAATTTGAATTTGAATTTGGAATTGCTTAAAACGAGTGTAAACAATGAGATCACAGAATGACTAGAACATTATAATCTCTTTTCTTGTGCTGCCTCCTACAAATCACCTTAGATAAAGATTTCCTAGCTTTTATTGCTACTTTCTGTTTTTTCTGTGTTTTTATGTCAATCAATTATAAGTTATGCTCTATGTCTCATGTGCCCATACTTCATTATGTGATAAATATAATTAAACTATACATCAACTATAAACTCTATTTAAATAAAATTATGTTCAATATATATACTAAGGGAAACATCTATGAACCAAACTACGCTGTTACATGTCCTCAATCACGAAACTTACACACCTTTTCAAAACATCAACCAAACAGTCTTAATGGAGGGTGACATAAATGAGGTCACCATCGACCTTGACGATAAAGTCAATTTCGGTGATGCATATGTGGTTGAGAACCCTGATGACTGTTACAATTTTCTGTCTGGACTAAACAACGAATATAAAATTATTACTCAAAACTTAAACGCAGCTTAAACTGCAATTTCAATGATTTTCAGGTTCTCCTAGCAAGGCTGAAGATCAATTTTGATATCATAGCCTTAACTGAGTGTTGGCTACAACAAGTTACTTATCTACCCATTCTTCAAGATTTCACAGTTTTTTCCAGCACCAAACACATAAATCAAAATAGTGGAGTTGTGGTGTATGTTCGAAATACAATCCAAAATATAACCGTGAGTGAACCTGAAGTTGTGGATGCAAACTGTCTAGTAATAAAAATTCTTGATAGGTATACTTTTATCTGTTTGTATAGGATACCTTCTTTACATTGTATAAACGATTTCAAAACTTCTCTTGATCTTGTTTTAGAAACTCATAAACACTATAAAAATCTAATATTGTTAGGTGATATCAACATTGACATATTAGACGAGACCACTGATCACAGAGCTCCAGGATACCTGGGCTTGTTGGCAATTCATGGTCTGCTGCCAGGACACACGTTTGCCACACACGACCACTCTTGTATTGATCACTGTTTCCTAAAGCTCGAAAACAAATCAACCACTCTTGTCTGCAGGTCAACAGTTACAGACCATAGTGCTGTAATTATATCCTTAAAATTAAAACAGTATCGCCCTGCTTAACAGATTAAATTAACTACTAAAATAGACTACAGCAAAGCCCTTCTGGATCTTGAGAAAATAAACTGGACCGACTTATTGCCCCACGATGATCCCAATGAGATGGCTTACTGAGATGTTTGCAATAAGACAACCGTGTGTTAGCGTAGTTACTTTGTTACTGAGGCGCGATGCATACAGCACACTCCTCTTCTTCTAATTTGAGAACCTGATAACAATTAACAATCACACTTTATAATTTATATGTTTAGTTCTAGGTCTTAAACTATAATCATAGCTAGGTTGCTGCGCTGAGTCAGTACCAGTGGATGTTGAAGGATTTGCTGAATTATCTGTTAGAACAGAACTTGATTCAACTGGTAACTCATTAACTACCGACGAAAATTCATGTTCATCAAAATCAAGCACCGTGGAATGACTACCTGAATACTTCAATATTTGGTCAATATGACGTTTACATGTGATACCAAATTCTGTTAAAGTTACTAAAAATAATCGCATGCCTATTTTCTTTTCAATTTTTCCTAACGTCCATATTGGTTTCCTGTTGATGAAATGTCTAGCCAAGACAATATCACCTGCTTTAAATTGTCTACTTGGAACTAAACATGTACTATTATTATGCTGATTTCTTTTTAATGGTGAAATTGTGTCCAGTCGCGAACGAAGGTTCCTCCCGAGGAACAATTCAGCCGGCGGAACGCCTGTGGTGCAATGATTTGTCGTACGGTATTCGAAAATACATGACAATAGTTTTTCATTCAATGTTTCGATACTCAAATTTTCATCTTTAAGGGCACATTTGATCATTTTTTTGCAAGTCCGTACGGAATTTTCGGCTTGTCCATTACTTGCCGGATGGTATATTGGCGAAGTAACATGTTCAATTCCATTAAGTTCACAATATTCTTGAAATTCCTTTGAATTTATTTTTACATCATTGTCGGAAACCAAGGTTGATGGCAGTCCATGCCTCGAAAACAGATATTTCAACTTAGATATTAACGCCGCTGTATTCGTTCCGCCACACATATGTACACATTCTAACCATTTGCTAAAGGCATCTATGACAACCAGAAATACCCTTTTCCCTATCGACATATAGTCAATATGTATACGTTGCCACGGACCTGACGGCACTGGCCAAGGCGCAGGCGGCGCGCGGGGTGGGGCGGCGCGCTGTGACGTACATGCTTCACAGCCGCTTATCATTCGCTCGATCTCCTTATCAAAGCCGGGCCACCACACTTTACTGCGCGCTAAACTTTTCGTTTTGACTATACCGAAATGACTTTTATGTAGCTCGGTCAATATATTTTTTCTTAGAACTAATGGTATAACTACACGATGACCCCGTAATATATATCCTTCACTAGCTTCTAACTCATTTTTACAATGAAAATATGGTAAAATTGATTTACATTTGATATTTTTAGGCCAGCCTTTTCGAATATATTTTGTTACTGTATCTAGTGTTTTATCGCTCAATGTTGCTTGCTGTATCTGCTTAAACATGACAGGTAAGGTTTTCTCATCAAAATAATTTAATATGTTTACATGCTTTTCCTCCAGTTCATCTCTTTGATTGTTAATACTGGAACTAATTGGTGACCGAGAAAAATAGTCTTCTACAAGATTCTTTTCACCTGATTAATATTCGATCTTGTAATTATATGCTGATAAAAACAGAGCATATCTACATGCATATGACATTAATACCACGCTTTTTTCCAAATACTGCTAACAGTGGCCTATGATCTGTCTTAAGCACAAATGGTTCCTGTCTGCCGTCTGATGGAACTTTTTTATGCCAAATACTATCGCTGTAGCTTCCTTATCAATTTGACTATAATTTTTTTCACTATTTGTTAGCGACCTAGATGCGTACGCAAGAGGACGATCCTGCCCATTTTCCACCTGTGATAAGACTGCACCCATTCCAGTCTAACAAAAAAGAAAAATGTTCTGTAATTTAATTATGTACATACAGTTAAAATATTTGACTTAATTTAAATTTATAGTAACATTTAAAGTTATAAGGTTAAGGATCTTATATAATAGTTAAAAGTTAATTTGATAAAATGGGATTAATTTTTACATATGTGACACAAAACTTACTTGAAAAGGCATCTAATCGCTATTGGAGTGTTTGTAGTGTGAGTTATGAAAGAGAAGTTGATAAGTGTGCATGTATGTAGAGTGTAGTGTGTAATGAATGTTATAATGTATTTGATATACAATACCACCCACATGTTTACTAAGAAATTAATGAGAGATATTAACTTAGGATGGTTATAAATTTCTCTGTTGTATCATAATTATTTAACCTCAAACAATTGTAAATAGTTATTTTGAATTCATATGTATTTTTTGAGTAAATATCTTCAGATTGGCAGATTTTATTATAAAAATGTGGGCCCAGAAATTTAAAAAATCGCTGCATAAAACTTGTTTTGCAAGAGATGGTTCTGCATACTTTATCTTTGCGACGTTTTGATAGTGGTTTGTAATAAAGTGTTTGGTGTTGCTTTATAAGGATACTCTGAATGAATAATTGTCTAACTGATAGGACTTCACAGTAATTATACAGTTCTTCCGTTGGAAATAATCTGGGTTTAAAGGTACACACCTTTAGGATTGCACGTTGAGCACGTTCTAAGGTAATAAGAATAGATTTATTTGCTCCTCCCCAGCATGATATGCAATAGCGTAAGAGGGATTCGCATAATAAATATTTTTAAGAACAGAGGCTTTAGTGATATGTCGTAGATTTTTAAATATATATATCAATTTTCGAACTTTAGCACTTAAAGTTACTATATGTGTATTAAAATTTAAATTTTCATCTAGAATTATGCGAAGATATTTTATAGTTGAGGTTCTCTCAACTATAAAATATCTATAAAGTTTTGCACTTGCAAACCATTAGGTTTGCAAGTGCAAAGATTTACATCAGTACAACCATGTGAGGTAATTTTGAGGTTTTTAGGGGGTTGAGTGGAATTATTTATAGAAAAGGTTAAGTATTTAGTTTTGTCAGAGTTAAGGGTTAAAATATTTTTCTGAAGCCATTTAGAAATAATGTCGAATCCATGTTGTGCACTCTCGAAAGCTTCTGTCCATTTTTTACCACTAAAAAGCAAAACGGTGTCGTCGGCATAGGTAACTATATTACCACCTGGGATTTTAAGGTTGCATAAGTCGTTAATATAGACTAGGAAAAGGGTGGGACCCAGTATGCTGCCTTGAGGAACCCCCCATTCGACTGGTTGGGTGCTGCTCATATGGTCACCTATTTTGACACTTTGCTTCCTCTCTGACAAATAACTTTTAAAAAGGTTAAGTTGTGTGCCCCTCACACCCAGGGTGTCGAGTTTATTCACAAGGAGTGCGGTCGAGACCGTATCGAATACTTTGGCCAGATCGAGAAAGATCCCTATGCATCTCTCGCCTCTATCCAAACACTCTGTTACAAAGTCTGTAACAAGATGGACTGCATCAGACGTGGACTTCCTGGAGCGAAAACCAAACTGTCTGTCAGATAAAATATTGTTTTTCTCGAGATAATTTAAAAATCGGATATTGATAATTCGTTCCAGGATTTTAGACAGTGATGGGAGAATCGAGATTGGCCTATAGCAGTCAACACGGTCGCGTTCGCCCCCCTTATGGATGGGAATGACCACTAATCTCTTTAGAGCGTCAGGGAAAATTCCCATTTCTAAACAAAGATAAAAAATGTGGCATAGATGAGGGATCAAAATGCTCCTGTGCTCCTTTAAAATCTTGTTCGGGATGTTGTCCCATCCTACAGCTACCTACTAAACCTTGTGAGTTGTTGTGTTACTGTCCAAGACAATTTGAATTAGTCTTATATATTCATTCATAGCAGAGTTTGGATCCAGAAAATCATAAATATGAGTAAAATTGGTGCTATTTAGATCTTGTGCAAAAGCCTGGAAGTTTAGTCTACCATAAGAAGTAGGAAGCAACAGTCTCTTCTGATCCAAATTGAGACATAAAAAGGCAGCTTTATGATCAGTGATAGAAGAGTTCAGTACTATTGTGCTAAATTCCCTTTTAGTTTTAACAAGAACATGATCAAGACATGTGCGGCTAGCATCTCTGGTTACAAAATTATGTCCAACAAGAAGCCCATGAGTAGCTATAAGATTTAAGTAGCTTCAGATTCTGTGTCGTTGTTTTCTGAAATAACGTCAATATTTATGTCTCCAGCAACAAAAATATTTTTAAATGAAGACAAATCCTGAAGAACCTCGCTCAGTGATGCAATAAAAGTATCAGTTTTTCTGTAAGATGAAGAGCGATAGATGGCAATTATAGCAGAGTCTTTACCATGTTTGATGATCAGGCAATTTCCTTCTTCAAAACGAGGTTCGTGTATGGTTAAACTAATGTTGCCTTTGTAGTAAATGACGACTCCGTCATTTTGATTACAGAAGGTCTTGTTAGCACTTGATTTATAGCCTTCTAGAGTTGGGATGACAGGATTACACGACAGTCAGCATTCTGTTAAAATAATAATATCGCACTCTACTTTAAGTTCAGTCAGTAGAGCGATAAGTCCAGGCATATTGCATCCTATACTGCGTATATTTTGTGTTATTATTTTAAGGTTATTTATTGTACTAGGCACATATCTATGAAAATCTTCAGGGTCACAAAGGACGGACTTACAGGTTAACATATGATCTAGGTCATTTATAATATCATTAAGGGGTTCGAATTTAAATCATAATTATTAGATTATCCCTTTATCTCATATTTATTCTGCATGGGAAGCCGCACAGGATGCTATCGGTGTTTTTTGCGATCTGTCGAAGGCATTTGATTGTGTTGATCATAACACGTTACTTATGAAATTAAATCATTGCGGAGTTAGAAATAAAGCGTTGGATCTACTAAGATCATACCTAAGTAATAGAATTCAAAATGATGGATCGGGGGTAAAAATTGGCGTTTCACAGGGTTCCATATTAGGCCCTTTCTTATTCCTGGTATATATTAACGATCTGCCTTTTATGGTGGAGAAATTGACTAACATAGTGTTGTTTGCTGATGACACTTCACTGGTCTTCAAAATTGAAAGACAAAAAGAAGATTTTGATGATGTCAATAGAGTATTATCTTTAACCTTGAATTGGTTCACAGTTAACAATTTATTGTTAAATGCTGGTAAAACCAAATGTATCAAATTCTCACTTCCAAATGTCAGGCAAGTTGGAACCAGTTTAGTGTTGGACAGCAATACGTTAGAATTAGTAAATGACACGAAGTTTCTTGGAATAACCATTGATAACAAATTGCAGTGGGGACCCCACATAGAAAAATTGGCTGGTAAATTAAGTTCTGCGGCTTACACTGTTAGGAACATCAGACAAAACACGGATGTGGCTACCTAGGATATCTAGGCTAGTATATTTTAGTTACTTTCATAGTGTCATGTCCTATGGTATCTTGTTGTGGGGAAAAGCAGCGGATATTCAAACTATTTTTATTGTACAGAAAAGAGCTATTCAAGCAATTTATAATTTAAAACGCACATACTCCTTAAGACAGCTTTTTAAAGAAATTGATATACTAACTGTAGCTAGTCAATTTATTTTAGAAAATATAATGTACGTACGCAAGAACCTTACAAAATTTCCCAAACTTAGCGATAGCTGTAATGTTAACCTAAGAAATAATCACAGACTACTTCCGCCCCGGTTTAGACTCGCGAAGGTTAGCAATTCTTTCAAGGATCAATGCATTCTCTACTACAACAAGATACCTCTGGAGATCTTGACATTACCATTTGAGTAATTTAAAATCCATATTAAAACGACTTTGTCGAAAAAGGGATATTACAATGTTCAAGATTACTTAAATGTTAGGTCTGTATGGGGTTAATCTGGCTCAACACAGACCTTGCTGTTAATAATTTTGTAATTATTTATTCCTGCTTATTAATTATGATAATGACTAAATATTATATTTTGTATTAGTTAAGCATAAGCAATTTTTAAAAAGAGATAAAAAAATCAATCTGTGGGAGTTTCTACGCCCTTCTTCTCCCACAGTGGTCCAATGTAGAGAAGTGGCAAAAAATGATGATTGCTAAGTATATGTAAATATCTACAGTAATAAAGACATTTGGTATTTGGTATTATCTATTTTAATAGGACTCATGATGATAAATAGCGTTAGTTTTGAAATTTTATGATTAAGAGAAACTTTTGCAACAATTTAAATATGAGATTCATAAGAGTGAGTTTTTCAATGCACTGTTTTTTCGATTGATTGGTCGCTGGGTTTAATAGGTTTGGTTTTGTTGAAGATGGTATGTAATAGTCTGTAGATTGTGAATGTTTTATATTTTGTGTGTGACATTTAAATGATGTGAGTGTGTGTGTTGATTTTGTGTAAGTTACAGAACTAGTTGCTGGTACAAATTTGCGATATATTACTAATATTACGTAGAAAACTGTTTTGCCTGCGATTTGGTATATTTTCTTGCTAGCAGTTGAAGATGTAGAGTCATTTCGTATCTCTGAGCTTTTGGATGTTCTTTTCGCACATAATGCGAAAAAAAGGCATATTCTCGGATTTACGTAGATAGATTATTCCACGCGAAGACCAACAGTAGGCGAATTTAAACTCCTTTGCGAACTCACGTGCATGATAAAAGAGATGTTGAGTTTTGTATGTCAGCGTCTCCGAAATAAAAACTGCCTTTTTGGGTCCTGCAATATTGAGATGTAGGGTGTTCAGTTTGTTTTCGTTGGTTTTGTTTTTGTTAAATTCTTTTACGGCCCGTAGCATATTATCCTTTTTGATGACGCTACAGAAATCCACCACAATGGGCCTCATAGCATCTTTCCATGTGCTGGTCCTGTAAATGTCTTTTATTTCTTGTTCTACGATATTTAAGTCCAGCGCGTTTGACAGGGATTTGAGGATGTTACAGAGTTCATTCTTCGTTTCAGGTTTATTGCTGTCAGCTGTTTTGCTCGGTCTGTTGCGGATCTCAAGACAGGTCGACCGTGATTTACGTTCAAGAAACTCTAATTTATCCTCCAGAGCTAGTATAGTAGTATAGAGCCTTGCCGAAACACAGTTTTTACTAGCGCGGAGTTTCTATTACCTATGTAACTTACACACCATTTTTATGGGATATCCACAATATCACCTTGTGTATTTAGTGTATAGTTCTAAACATAACTTTAGGTATGTGGTATGGTTAATAATATAGCTATGAATTACCATAAAGTTAATATTAGTACCAATTTGTAAGTACCTACTTTGTAACCAGTATCTTTCACGATCTCTTAATAAACATTTCATTTCATTTCATTTCATAATAAACATTTTATTTCATTTCATAATAAACATTTCATTTCATTTCAAATACTACTCTGAATCAAATGAGGTACGAC
Source organism: Argyresthia goedartella (assembly GCA_949825045.1). Lineage (NCBI taxonomy): Eukaryota > Metazoa > Arthropoda > Insecta > Lepidoptera > Argyresthiidae > Argyresthia > Argyresthia goedartella. The sequence goes on from OX463807.1 coordinate 23,147,892, forward strand.
TTGTACAGAAGCGAATAACATCGCAAAATAATTTGACGACATTTTTAAATGATATCAAAAAATTGAGAGTTCTGACACATTTATGAATTCCGTTGTACAATCATTTCACAGTCATTGCCCGCTAAGGAAAATGCCTAAGCGTGGGTTAGATGTTTGATGGAAGAATGATAACGTGCATAAACAAAATGTTATCCTTGTTAAAATTCTATAAAAATTCATACCCACTCAACAATGATATTAAGACTTTGTTTCTTGATTTTTAATGTAAGCACAATGTTATGCTTCGGAAGGCTAGATCTAAGTACGTTAACAACATTAATAGGTAATAGTTCTAACCAGTCCAAGAGTATCTGGAATGTAATTAAGATGGAGACGTGCAAAGGCCCAGGTAGCAACTTACTGACTGTCTTGCGGTGCTTGCAACGAAGTGTTGTTTGTCCGTCAGGTTCGGCACGAGAACTGGCAACTAAGGTTAACCAATACTACCTATCTTAAGTACGCGATACACCGCTAAGAAATATAATATATATGAGGCCATAAGACTACCTACTGAGTGCGAACATACCTACGATATCTACATATATGGTCTTGGTCCCGTTTACTGTATCTAAACAAAATTTCATCATAAAAAAATAAAAATGAAATCTACTAAAGACATCTCCGACTTCCCCATGTGACATCCTATGCAAACTACCTCTAAGTACACTAAATATCTGTATGTCAATGAATGTGCCTCCCAGTGCACTTATATTTCATCGCTGAAGAGAATAAAAGTGGTTCCCTTAAGGAAAGGCAAAGGCAACAAGACAAAAATAAAAAGTTATATACCTATTTCTCTCATTCCAGCTTTCTCTAAGGTATTTGAGATGGGCTTGTGTGAGAGGCTTATTAACTTTGACTGAAAGTTCAGTTCTATCGGAACACTAATATGCATATAGGGCCGGCCGGTTCAAGGTGGACTGCGCACGCGTACTGAATCGAGAGGTGCTCGAACTGCTGGAAAGTAAACGTTACGTGGCTGCTGTATTCTGCAACGTGTTCCGAGCGTTTGACCTTGTTGATCACTATCTTATTGGAGCCAAGCTGGAACATTTTAGATGACGTGGCCTAACTCTCCAAATATTTATGTCTTTCTTGCTGACAGGACGCAGATCACGGTGATCGACGGCGAAGTGTCTGCACTCGGTCTGGTCAGGGATAGATCAGTGCCGCACGGAACCATCGTAGGGAATACCACATTTGTCATACTGATGAACGACCTACCCCATATCGTCTCCGAAACAGCCAAGTCCCTATATGTATATGATGCACGCTGATAATATCTGTGTAATCGTGGACGGTAAAGATGAGGCTGAATTAAACGCACAACTCCAATCGATTACTCTATGTTTAACTGTATGGTTCATATTGAATGGCTTGCTACTGAACCTTGATAGGACCCAGGTACTGAGATTCTCATTGCGTAACGTAGGTGGGGCTTCCCAGCTTCCACTCGTAGTGAATGGGGTGACTCTGCCTGCCACCAATACTGTTCGCTTTGTTGGATTCACTTTTGACGCAGGATTGCAGTGAAATCACCACATAGACTCTTTGTGTGAAAAATAAACAGTGCGTATTATGCACTATCGACTCGAGACTCTAACCTACTCTGTCTAGAGAGCATTTACTCACTTCATACTATGGCTACTTCAGTTCTATATGTAACTTCTATGTAATCTTTTTTATGTAACTCTTGTTTTCTGTATGATTTGTGTGCAATAAAGAAATTATGAATATGAAATTATGAAGTATGTTAGGCAGAACCCATACCCAATCTTGGAGAACCCAGACTATACATTCCTCTCGACAGCCCTATGACTTGTAGTGTGTGACACACAGAGCATTAAATATTAGAGAGAGGGCAAGCCGCCACGTAACGGCTGACCGTTGTATGCCCAGTGTGCATACAGTGCATTCAGTTGCTCTCAACGATAATTCCCGAGTGCACGCGCCGATCGCCTTAGAAAAATGACAACACTTAGCTTTATTTTCTATAATGCCGGCCTGTGCAGTTGTCCTATGTGAAAATCGCAGTGATTCGACAAATTTCCATAACAAGGGTATAACATTTCACAGGTAAATACTGAAAATACAATATTTCTTCAATAAAACACACGATTAACGAAATATTCCGAGGAAGTTATGCTATTGAGTCTAATCCAGATTCCGTCTCTCTCATACTCATTAGCGTTACCTACTAGCGAGAGAGACAGGAAATAAATTTAATGTCCAAGACGGTGTGTGTGCTGTGTGCGTGCTGTATGAAACAATGTGCGCCTCATGCGCACGTATACAGCCACGTAACTGCTTTGCCTGTGTTTACTAATACGAGAGTAGGGATAAATGTGTTAGTGGTTATTATGTGTGCGTGTTCGTTGTGTTTATTTAATGATACGTGGTGTGCGTGAATTCAGCTTGCGACAATCGGTTTGCATACAAAATAGGCTGAATGCCCTATCTCCTATGTTGAGATATCTGTGGTGTGACCAGTCATCTCGCTAAAACCAGCAAATCATTGAAGGGCATGGGCCCTACCTTATTTAATAAACCAGCATTAGAGATAAAATCCATCAACGTGCTAAATATTTCTAGCGAAGGTTAAAAAGTACCTCCTAAGCAAATCATACTACTCAGTGTCAGAATTTATTGACGAGTAAGTTAACGACTGACATAACTTATGATAGAAATAAAATTGTGACCTGTAATTTTTGTATCACAAGTAATTTTATCTTAATGTACCTTTAATGGTATTATTTTGAAATTTTTATTCTTTTTGACATTAATAAAATTTTATTATTGACTTTTATTAGTAGCTATTACTATTGCATCATTGTACCATCCTGACATGTTATTCATAAGCATTATGCCTGTTAATTTAATTTATTTTAGTTCATACTGTTGACATGGAATATCTTATTATGGATAGATTATGATTATAACTATAATTATTATGTACATGTTTTTTTTCCATTTTGTTGTGTGAAGTATTCAACACTATGTATACAAATAAATTAATAATCTGTTATTTCTGATAAAAATATTTTTCCTTTCCGCTATAATGTTTCATGGAAGTCTGACCGCGTGTGGGTGGGGGTCGGGTGATCTTAATATGTTTCGGCAGGCAACTCAACTATCAGATATATTGTTTGTTTATATACCTAGTGACATATTTCGTTTGGATATTAATATACAGTATTTGTTTTATAGAACGTAAAGTAAGTGTACCCACAACTTCAGAGCTTGCGGTGCTGTTCTTATATTTTGGTTAGTCTAAATCGTCAAGATTATTAAGTTAGTAATAACTCTATGAAGCTAAGGATGGCTGCACATATTTCAGCTTTTAGGTAATTGGCCACAAACATAAAAAACCAAGTTAAAATTTTTAAAAACCGACTTCAAGTTCAAGCCCTATTTCTTTCTCCCCGTACGGGATGACAAAAAAAATACAGTCGAATTGAGAACCTCCTCCTTTTTGAAGTCAGTTAAAAATGCATCAGATTTGATTATCCAATGCGCTATGCCATATCAGGCATCGCACTGTCCAATAGTACCATTGCATGCAACGCGCAGAGAAACTGGAACCATAACTCTCTAGATAAATGTACAATGGACGTATCGTGTTCAAACGGAAACATTAAGCCTTAAAACATTTAAAATTCTGCACGTTAACTTTGGGCGTTGCCAGTATTTATGGTCGCGTTAGTTCATTCTGTCTTCCGTACTCTGAATTCCGTGCATTCGTGACATTGCAGACTAGATAGACTATCAGCCTGTTGTTACTGTTTTAGGCTTAGGCCTTCTGCACACGGAGCTACTTACTAGTTTAGTTCGAGTCACTTTCTTTGTAATCAAAAGCAACGCTACACATGCCGCTAGGGTTGAGGACTCATATTTGAATCATATGTATTTCCTACGCTTCCGTTATTTAACGGTCTCGTTTCTTTTCAATATTCCAGTCTTCGTTTGATATGGGCAACGGGAGTGCTGGGGAAAAATTATGGAGCCTATGCTGATACAATTGACGACACAGACTCGAGAGAAATAAATACATAGACGCCTGATTAACTTTTGCTGATTAACTTTTGATACGAGACCGCAAAGGTCCTATCAAAACAGCCCAGTCAGCGGACAACCATTAGCCCGATACTTAATCGAACCTAATCTATCCAATGGTAAATCGTTTGACACAAATACTATACCAGACTTATTCTTAACTCAAAATTGTAGGGTGTTGTTGGAAAGAGCGACAAGCTACATTCAAAAATATGCCGAAAGCTAATTACAGATGATGGAAACACAAAGATTGCCCATTTCAAAAGCAGCATTTAAAACGTTGCGAGTTGCCAGTTTGAATTAAACAAAGCAACCCTTACGGGCGTTATACACGCGATGTGTTCCGAAAATGAACTTCTTAATTTCAGATAGCAAGCACAGAATATGCCTGCTATTCAAAATAAATTCACGAATAATGGCCGTCACATTCATTGATTAATTTTATGACATATATTGTACTTAACTGATTATTTGTGCGGATAATTCATTTTCACAAACATATCGTATACCTATATATATCTTCACAAATATCTACTTTACCAAATATGAGGTCTAACAAATGAGTTTGTTTGATTGTGGTTTATTTGGCGCTTTACCTTCATACCTCCTGAAGAAAATTATTAATCGATTAATTTTGAACAAGATGAAACGTAAACCCATCGATATGTATATCCTGCCTATCCTAACCTACGGTGCTCAGACTTGGTCTCTGACCGAACTCCAGAAGTCCAAATTCAAGGTTGCCGGTGAGCCGAATTTTAAATGTTCGAAGGACGGATCACGACAGGTAAACGGCATTGCGCTCCATGACTGGCGTTGCTGACGTAGGTGTGCAGACTGCCAAGCTGAAATGGAACTGGGCTGGGCATGTCTGTCGCCTGCACCCAGATAGATGGGTGAAATCGTCACTGACTGGGTGCCACAAGACGAACGCCGGCGTAGGGGCAGGCCGAGGCGGAGATGGCGGGATGACCTCGATAAGTTTCTGAAAGGATGGATGGACGCGGCCCAGGATAGAGAATTGTGGTTACAACATGGGGAGGCCTTTGACACCTCGCTCTGTTGACGTCATAGCGTCCGTCACTGTCTTAGTGACGCGCCGAGGGCGAGAGCGAGAGAGGGAGGGAAAACCTCCTTCCTCGCGGGTGCTAAATTAACTTTGTGTGTACTTCATTTTCATTGTACAGAAGAAGTGATGAATTTAAATGACGAAACGTGTTTTTTATCTTTATTTAAAGGACTTGGTATACAACATTTTTACAGTGACCATGTCGTCATGGTAGGTCTATGCATAAAGTAATTTAACAAAAATAACTTAAAGTAATCCTAATTATATCCATGCTTTCAAACCAAATTTACCTAACTTATACAATGTTTTAGCCTCTTTTGAGTTAGGAAATGCTAGGAAAGTGTTACAACCTCATAAAGAACTAAATATAGAATAATTAAAGATGCCATTTCTAACTGCTTCATGCCGGCCACATTCCACCAAAATGTGGTGTATGTCTTCGACTATCCCATATGTCGCCAAAACTCTACGCGATACCTTCTTTATAATATGTATATACCTTGAAGAAACCGAAGTTATACACACGCACACGAAAGGTCGCAGAGTATTTTTTTCTTACATCTTACAACACAGTGAATGCGGACAAGGAGTACCTCCTAGATATACCTATATAACAACATAGCCTTACCGAAAGCCTTGTTCTCATACGTAGAGTAGTGGCGCAATGTTGCCCAGATTTCGCTATTAATTAACCTTCCTTCAGTTTTCCACAAGAAAATCTTTCTTCACCGATCCCATCTCAGCTATCCTTTTCAACCGCCGGGCGACACAGATTATATCTAGTCTTTTTATGCTTCCCGCGAGTGTAAAAAATAAAAATCGGTTCGGCAGCAAGTACCGTACAAGCAACTTCTCTTGAAAAACAATTTTTTAACATTACACAATAATTAATAAATTTTATCGAATTTAAAGAATTTTCACGAAAAAGATGACGTCATAGTGGGTCCGCCATTTTGAATTTTAAAAAACTGATGAAAGATTCGAAACCAGCACCCTCAAAAACCCACATCTACCCCTCAATACTTGGAATTACATACAAAATTAACGTTGCGTGTTCAAAAAAGTCAGTTTTTTACAAATAAAAAACGAACCGCTGGACCGATTTTTTCTAGACTCCTTTCAGATCTAAGTCATGACGTGGCGTATCGATTGATATGGTCATCAAAGCGATTCGGTCCAGTAGTTATTGAGAAAACGAATTCCATAATTTTGATCACGTACATACGTACGTACACACACACACACACACACACACACACACAGACATCACTCTAAAAATGATTGCAAATGATTCTCCAGGTCTTAAAACGTAAAGAAAACACAAAATTACCTATTTCAATTTTCAGACCTATTATAATAACTTCTCAAGAGAAGTTAATAATTATTCAGAAAGGCAGACATTAATTCTGGCGACCTCAGCCGACAGTCACTAAGCACGCCGTAAATAAAAACGATGGGATAGCGCCGGATAAACGGGGCAAAATAATGTTTCCCCTCATGATACTCCAACGACGAAGACCTGTAAAGAATATACCAGTGGCTCAGCAATATCTTCATCTTCATCAGACGGCCAGAGGACCCGCTGTTATATATATGGTTATTTTTGGACCTGTAGCCAAAAGTGAATATGATTTATAAAAATACATAAAAAAGTATTTGGTAGAAAAACAACAACTTTTCCTTTTTTAATCTGAATTTCAAGCCACTTTGTGAATCCTAAATTTCTAGGCGCGTTCTGTCGCCCTTGCGCTCAACGCGCTGCGAGACGCGAACGACCTAGAATAATAATAATGGGCGGAAGTGCGCATAATTTTAATTTGTGTTAGGACAAATTGGCGACAAAGATAAAAAAAATCATTTTTTGACAAATTGATTATTCTCCTCCATACTATGAAGTGAAATAAAAATGCTAGGGGTCCAAAAATAACCCTGTATGTATAAGCCACTTCATTTATGAACACAACATTCTTGTGCGACTTGCGTAAAAATGTCAACTCTCCACCTACAAGTATTACGTTTCATGAGATGGACAAACAAACGCGGACGGACAGCGAAGGCTTAATACGCGGAAACCTATAAATAACAACGAAAATATTTAATTATTGGGTAGCGATACTAATCCAAAACCAACCAAACGTTCGAAGCCATTAAAAACTAGTTTATCAAAAAATACAACCTGCATGACTGTGAATTCTGTTTATAGGACGCAGACGTGGATCCCTCCGTTTTACGAAAACATCTTTGAATACAAGAATGGGACCTTCCCGCATTTACACAAAGAGGTAAAACTCATATCATAGTGACCTAATTTTGCTTAAGCCTTAGTGAGAGCGTTAAATGAGCATTATGGTTCTAAATATTAATTGATTATTATTGGTTATCTCTAAATAAGTTACTAATTGTGAAGCGGTGACAGTTTTTATATATACTAAACACCAAATTAACATAAACTGCGTCGATTTATCATTGGATTGGAATCACCGAATCAGGTGCCATTACTTTACTGTTACTTTAACATCGAATCAAACAGTTACTAAAAAACCAAAGTCACTCCATATAAGGGCAGGTAGCAACGTTATCTTGGTTCAAATTAAAACGATTAATTATACCCCGCTTAAACTTTATAAACAAACATCCAGTCTTGCATAAATTAATTACTCGCTGCGAAGGCGGTATAATGGAGTACACTGTTTTGTATTTCCTCAAAACGACACTGAAATTCTATAATTTTAGGTGTCAGGCGGCATTCTCTCCAGTTAACCTTAAGTACTTATGGCTCAGCGTATTTTAGGGTATCGTTTGCATCGAGGAACGTAAAGTAAAGGTGCAGGTTCCTAGCAAACCTGCAACCCGCAACTGACGCGAGTGAGCGAGGCAGCGACCTTTGTAACTACGGCTTGCAACTGAGACGGAAGTAGCTGGCCTTCTTGCAAACTAATTCAGTTTGTAGGCCAGCCCAGCTTATCCGATTTCATACTACACCGGGGTATTTTTGTAGGAGTACAATCAAGATAGGATATTGAAATTTGACACCTATTCGCGGTTTTTTTTCAGGCGAAAAAGGGTGCAATGCTGACCCGAAGCAAGATGAGCACACGCGATGTGGAGTTGAAGCTGAAAGCGACCTTGCTGGAGCTCAAGAAGAGCCAAGAGCTTTGTGAAATACTTCTACGAGAGCGAGATGAGTGTGAAGAGGAGATAGAAAAGCAAATTAAGAAAAATTCGGCGCTAAAAGAAGAGCTCAGTGAGTTGGACATCCAATGCCAGGATCTCAGTGCCCAGAGAGATGAACTACAACACCAAGTCGACTCATTTTACAAGTGTCATGATGTCCACCACGTAGCATTGCAACACATAAAATCACTTGAACAAAAGCTTGCAGAGGCACACCACGAGCTTCAAGTTTTCAGCGAGCGGGAGGAACAGCGAGACAGTGCTACAACCAGGGCCTTCTATAATGAGGTCATGAGCCAAACTGGCATACCAACTATTGACCTAACAGCTTGTGATCTCACGTGTGATAGTCCTAATAGATCGCAATCAGTAACCACTATGAGCTGTAGTAAAAATAAATTAAATAAATATGTTAAATTGAATAATTATACAAAAAAAACACAAAAACTAGCTAATAGAAATAAAATATTTAGTAAAAATGTAAATTGTAGCAAGGAACGTGTCGAATTAATTAAGGAAATCGATGATTGTAGATTATGTTTGGAAAAAACTACAGAAAAGTACGAGTGTGACACACGGCGACTCCAGTCAGATATGCATATTTTAAACTCATCATTACAAAGTATTACACGTAAATATGAGTCAGCACAATACGAAATTAAGGAACATGTGTCGGCTATGAATAGTTTGTTGGAGACGTGTAAGTATAATTATGACACTTTCATATCTTTGACCGACAATCACATCTGTGATTGTAAACAAGCTCCAGCGGACTGTTCCGTGCCGACCGTGTGTCCCGCCGAGCAGCCGGCCGAACAGCTGATACTGACCCAGGCGCCGCCGTCAGTCGACTTGAGTACTAATAGTGTTATCAATAACGCCTCCTTCTCTCGGACAAAGGATAGGTATATAATGTACAGCGATGAACTTGGAAAAAATATGGGTTTACTACTTAGTCAGCGCGTGGGCCAGGCAATATTAAATAACTGTATGCCTGGCGCCACATATTCACAAATATTAAACAAAGTGTTGTCATCGCAGTTTTTAGAACCAACCACCCTAATTATTTTAATTGGTAGAAGGGAAAATGTATCTAAAAAACTAATAACTAAATACTTTTCCAAATTAAATTCTTTGCAAAATGTAGATAGAATAATCTTGTTTGCGTTTCCCTTCAGCCAGTCTTTGTCACAACATGAAAATCATATAAGACATGATTATAATACATTTATACACACATTGACATGTCGTCATACTGAAAAATTTCATTTCATAGACACCAATATTTGTATTGGAAAATATTTTTATTTGACTAAGGATACAAAATACAAAAAAAACAAAATACAAAATCATTTATTCAAAAATTGAAATCAATTACAAAATATACGATAGAGCCTTGTACTAGATTTATAAAATCTGTATGACAAGTACCCCGCAATTCCCATTGTGATACACTTTAATTTGATGAATAATGGCAAGTAGACAGACTTTTCTAAATTAATAAAATAAAATTAAATATTACAGTAATATACATTTAGTTTAGTTAAATAACTATGCATTAAGATTTAAAATCAAATATTCTTACAAGCTAATAATTTTGGGTATATATTAAATTGGGGTTGTTATGTAGAGTGTAAACCTATAGTGAGTGTGGAGAGAAGATGTGAGTGTTGTGAGTGTCTGAAGGAGATGTAGTGTGTATTGTGTGTATATGTGTAAGGGACAGGGGATGAGGAGATGAGTCTTATCTGCGTAAGTTCATGTAAGAATCTATTTTCTATGTAAATATAAATGTCGTAAATGTCTCTGTAAATATAAAAATAAAAATAATTTAAGATAATTTAAATTATAAAATGTCCGTTAAAATCGTATTATCGTGAAGTATTTAATTTATTGTTATTTAACAATTTTAATGTTATTTAACAATAACTAGAAATTTTTCAGTGTGTGCATAATCCAAGGTTTTGAGCAATTTTGATACTGAGGACTTACACTCAAACGAGAGCATCGGATGTATGCTACAGATTCTGTTTACCTTATTATACAAAAGTGTTGATTGAATGGTAAATTGATTTCTTGCAAATTCTGTTTCAAAGCTTGGTGTTTTGAATATTATATCATGTCTTCTCTTGTGATTATTGCTTGGATTGACATTGTTGCGGTGTCTTCTGAGAACCGACTGGAGTATATAGAGTTGTCTTACACTAAGTACATCAGCAAGGGAAAAGAGATCGGTTGTGGGAAATCTGTAAGGTTTGATGAGCATCACCTTCAGGAGCGATCTCTGGGCTCTTTCAAGTGATAACATCTTCGTCTTACAAGCACCACCCCAGACAGTTACACAGTAACATAGTACAGACTGAACCAGAGCAATGTAAGTCGCTCTGAGCATATCCGGAGGCATGGCGTGTCTAAGGTTTTTAAATATCCAACTTAATTTTCTCACACGTGAGACGACTGAGTCAATCTGGGGAAGCCAGTTTAGTTGTTGGTCAATTACCACACCAAGGTATTTTATTTTATCTACTCTCTCAATTCTCTCACAAGAGCATGTGGCGTTGGTCGGGTAAGAGCAAGAGTGGGCTTTTATTCCGACGTGGAGGGCCGGAAGTTTTGATTTAAGTATGGAGAAGAACATACTTTTTGTTTTTGCAACATTAAGAGTGAGCAAATTGCTTTCTAGCCATTCCGAAACACAGCGAAGTCCCTGCTCTGCAGAGATAATCGCGTCACTCTAGCTCTTACTATTAAATATAAGCGCCGTATCATCCGCGTAAGTGTAAATATTGCAATCCTTCAGAGAGAGATCGCACAGGTCGTTGATGTATATGAGAAACAACGTTGGGCCAAGAACACTGCCCTGCGGTACTCCGTAGGTAACATAGCTGTCACTACTGTAGTGGGGGCCTATCTTGACTCGTTGTTGTCTCTCTTGTAGGTAGTCCTTAAAAAGTTCATGTGCGATCCCTCTAACACCGAAACTTTCGAGTTTATCCAGAAGGATGGGGACAGAAACGGTGTCAAATGCCTTGGCTAGGTCTAGGAATATTCCCAAACATTTTTGACGCTTGTCTAAACCATTAACAACTTTGTCAGTAAGTGCAGCAACAGCATCTTCTGTTGACCTTCCATTCCTAAAACCAAACTGGCAATCTGATAGGAGATTTTTGTCGTCTAAGTAGCATTTCAGTCTATTGTTCATTAGCTTTTCAAGTATTTTTGACAGAACTGTTAAAACTGAAATGGGTCTATAGTTGTTGATATCCTTTCTGTCCCCACCCTTGTGGATCGGGTGTATGATGGAACGTTTAAAAACTTTGGGAAAGACACCCTGAGAAAAACAAATGTTACATAAATGAGAGAAGACCGGGACCAAAGCATATCTAGACAGTTTTACGAACTTTGTTGAAATACCGTCCCAGCCCACCGCGCTATCTTCCTGTAGGTTCATTATTAATTAATGAACTTCAGCTGGGTCTACGTCAATAAGACCGAAAGAATGAACGGTTGTAGGAATTTTCGATGTGGGCCGGTGTGACGACTGCGCATTAGAAACGAGCTTTTCAGCAAGTGTTTTGCCAACATTCGCGAAATGGTCATTGATAGTTTCTACAGATTCTGCAGAAGTGGTTTTAATAGATAGTAGGGTTGTGTCTTCTGTCTTTTTGTTAGGAATTTTAGCTATTCTTTTGATTGATTTCCATAGTTTTTTAGGATTTTTGCGAGAGATTTCTAGTTCTGACCGGTCATACTTGCGTTTTAGTTTGTGTAAAAGGTTACTACAGAAGTTTCGATATCGTTTATAAGTGGTTTTTAATATTATGTTATGAGGATTCTTTTTTACTGATTTATTCATGTTATCTCTATTCCTAATGCATCGTAAAAGACCAGGAGTCATCCACGGTTGTTTAACCCTTTTTCTGTTCGGAATTGTGATCATTCTTGAATTATCGGCTAATATTTCGGATATTGTCTCAACCAGCTTTTCTGCTGCTTCGTTCGGGTCGGATGACCGCCACACTTTGCTTAGGTCAGCATTGTCAAAAGCTGCAACGGCTTTTCCGAAGTCAGTGATAGTTTTTGTTTTTGGTGTTTTATCTAAAGCGGGGAGTCTTTGTAAATTAAGCGTAACTGTTAGGTGGTCGGTAATAGATGTATTTAGCACGGCTACAGACGCTGGTCGGGATGTTTTGATCATAATATGATCTAGGCAATTGTTGTCGCGTGTAGGTAGGGTGTGCCCTGAGAATATTCCGTGGTTAAGAGTCATATCAAGATATTCGCAGCTGTTCCGATCAATATTGTTAGGTTTAATGTCAATGTTTATGTCACCAATCAGCATAATATCCGTAGAGGGATCGAGATTGGATATTAAATTATCGAGTGATTTTATAAAGTTGGTTGCACATGTATTTGAGGGGCTACGGTAGATACCCACAACGGATATGTTAGGTGTTGTAATAGTCAGGCAGGATGCGTCAATTAATAGGGGTTCTTCAACCTTGCACATCAGACTCTGTTTAGTATAGACAACTACACCATCGTTTTGGTTAATAAGTCTTTTAGTGCAGTACATCGAGTAGTTGTCCATAATTGGTGGAGTTTTCAAATCTGAGAGCCAACATTCTGTTAGGATAATAATGTCGTAGTCATACTTTAGAATCGATAGGAGAGCCTGAAAACTTGTCATATTCGGATAGGTATTACCTATCTAGGTTTTATACAAAACAGATAGCACAGTCACTATCTTATTTTATTTTGAACTCAGTCAAGTTTTTGACTAATGAAACGCCTGCTTCTATTGAGCAGTGTAATAATAATGACATGTACTCCTTGGAATCTGTTCCAAGCTCTTTAAATTAACCCATAGGACAACAGAGAGTAACTCTGGCAGTAATATTAATATTTGTATAAATATACCTTCATCTTGCCCACTAGTAATGAAAAATGTAAAAGTAACAATATTTTAAACGTGGTTCATCAAAATATACAGGGCATGTTAAGTAAAGAACTGGAAATTGAGTTATTCATGAACTGTAATAATATTGATATTTTATGTATAACAGAGCACTTTTTAAAGAGTTATCAGTTCATGTTCAACTTAAATAACCACCACGTTGCTAGTTCGTTCAACAGAAAAACAGCTGATCGCGGTGGCTCCTTAATACTTGTAAATAATAGTTTTAAATATAAGGAACGAGTTGACATAGTGAGCCTGTCTGTTGAGCGTACCATGGAAATAGCCTGTATTGAACTTGAACAACTTATTGTAATGAGCGTATACAGACCACCAGATTCATCCTTTGATTTATTCGAAAAGAAAATGGATGAAGTGTTGATTAAAATCAGCGATAAAAACAAATTTTTTATAATTTGTGGTGATTTTAATGTTAATCTGTTAGAGGATAATAATATTTGTACTAGATTAAAATCTTTATTTTTATGTCACAACATGAACTATCTGTTTTTGGAGCCTACTAGAATTACTGCAACATCTGCTACCTGCATTGACAATATATTTACTAACATTACGCCCATTTTCAAATCGGTCATCAATAAATTAACCTCTGATCACTCTGGTCAGATAGGTATATTCAATATTAAAATAAAAAAGGACCAAAAAGAGGATATTACATGTGTGCCCGTTAGTGACACTCGGCTTGAACACTACAGGAATCATATTTTAGATAAACTATGGGAAATACCATACAGTGACGATCCAAATTTGTTGTACAACTCAGTATTTAACCGTGTCAAAAATGAATATGATACGGTATTTAAATCAAAAACTATAAAAGTTAATAACAAAGCTTTGTTTAGTGATTGGGCGACAGTTGGAATTCATAGGAGCAGACGAAGATTATATGAACTCTATGAAGAGAAATCATATAACAAAAATACTGCCTTTCTAGATTATGTTCGTAGTTATTCAAAAATGTTTAAACGCGTTTGTGCCGTAGCTAAATCTTATTTCATTAAAAACAATATTGAATCTAGTAGCAATGTAATGAAAACGACTTGGCAAATTATAAACAGAGAGACTGGAAAGGCCAAAGCTACACATAATAACTTCAAGCTTAAGATAGATAATCAATTGCTAAGTACAGACCTAGAAGTAGCAAAAGCTTTCGAAAATTTTTTTACGGACATTCCAGTTTCAACAACTAAGTCTTTAAATTCATCTCCCGCTGCTGCTGAATCTATACTTAAACAAAACTTTGAGGAATGTAAAACAGATTTTAAATTTAGGCACGTAAATAATGAAGACATTGTTAAAGCATTTAAATCCCTGGAAATGAAAAAGACAGCTGACGCCCATGGTCTATCAGTAAAAATTATTAGTTCCATTGTAGATTGTATTGCACCTCACCTTTGTTGTATATTTAATCAATGTATAGATAGTGGTGTGTTTCCTGACTTGATGAAACTAAGTAAAGTTATACCTTTATTCAAAGCTGGTAGTACATCAGACCCCACCAATTTTAGACCCATATCGATACTACCAACGCTTAGCAAAATATTTGAAAAACTCTTACTTAATCAATTGCAAAGTCATTTTTATCTCAATAATTTAATTCATATTGCTCAGTTTGGTTTCACAAAGGGTCGTTCAACAGCCGATGCTGGTGTTGAACTAATCGACAATATTTTTGATGCCTGGGAAGACGCAATGGATGCAATAGGTGTCTTCTGCGATCTATCCAAGGCTTTTGATTGCGTCCATCATGACACTCTTGTCAGGAAGTTACGCCATTATGGTGTAAAAGATCAGGCACTTGGTCTTCTGGAGTCATATCTAACAGATAGGGTTCAGATGGTCGATGTTAATGGGAAAAGATCACCTGGGTCTTCAATAAGTATGGGCGTACCGCAAGGTTCAATTCTTGGTCCTTTCTTGTTTTTAGTATATATTAATGATTTACCTTACCTTGTTAAAGCAAAACATGGGTTAGTATTGTTTGCCGATGATACTTCTTTGATATTTAAAGTTAAAAGACAGCAATCAAATTATGACGAGGTAAACAATGCTATCTCTAGTATAGTGAACTGGTTTACTGTTAACAATTTATTACTTAATGAAAAGAAAACTAAATGTATTAAATTCGTGTTACCCAATGTGAACCCGGTAACTACAGACATATTTATAAAAGGACAGAGATTGGACCTTGTGCAGTCGACTGTCTTTTTGGGCATTACTTTAGACGCTAAACTACAATGGGATCCTCATATAAATAAATTGTCGAACAGACTGAGTTCGGCAGCGTTCGCAGTTAAAAAAAATAGAGCTCTTACCGACGTAGACACCGCTAGACTAGTCAACTTTAGTTACTTTCATAGTCTAATGACCTATGGTATTTTATTGTGGGGTCACGCTGCGAATGCTAATAGTATATTTATTCTGCAGAAACGGGCTGTTCGTGCAATTTATAGATTAGGGCCTAGAGTGTCACTGAGGGAAAAGTTTAAAGAAATCAATATTCTGACATTTGTGTCTCAATATATCTATGACAATCTTGTGTATGTAAAAAGAAATATAACTAATTTTCAGAAGTACAGTGATATACACAATTTTAATACTAGAAATAAAGACAAGTTGGTTGCTTATGTAAGCCGACTACGTAAAATTAGTAATTCTTTTAAAGGCAATTGTATACGCTATTACAATAAGGTCCCTACTGATATTAAAAACTTACCTTTAGACAAGTTTAAAATAATAATAAAACAGAAATTGTATAAAAAAGGTTACTACAGGATATCTGATTACTTAGAGGACAGATGTCCATGGGAATAGATTGTTTGAGTAACAGGCTGTTTCGATATATAATTAGCATTCATTTTGTAATTTGACAATATTTTATTTAATAAAGGAAACGCAAAAGATGCGACGACTGTGGAGTTTCTTCGGTGAGCTCTTCTCCACAGATTCCGCCATTGGGTTAGTGAACTCACCCAAAAAAATGTAATGACGGATCTAAGTGATGTAACAACATCCTATGGAAATAAATGATTTTTGATTTTGATTTTGATTTTTTGAGTTTTTTTTTACATTTCTCATCAATTTGTCCACTAGACAAATTACAAAACAAATTAAAATTTTGCTCACTTACCCTTTTGATTACCGCGTGCACCGCCCAGTATTATTATGCTCGGTTGCTCGCTGCTCACGGCGCATTGAGCGCAAGGGTCTTCGATCGTGCCCAGAAATTTAGGATTTACAAAGTGGCTTAACGGATTTCAAAATGAAAAAAATATTTACCATTTTTCTTTCTTTCCATAAATCATATTTACTTTGTTTTTTCCAAAAATAAACCTGTATGTAGCTTATTTCCAAGACTATTATTATTCCACTGTGTTGTCGATCCCTTCGTCTCCCTTATGGATTGTTAAATAACTAAACCTGGCTAAACGTAGGTGTAATTATATGTCACTACTATCCTACATGGGACCAGGCGTGACGAGAAGTATGTTTGGTGGTAATTAGACAAAATACCCTTAACTTATGTTTGCTACGAGCTCTATTCGATGTTATATATATGTCACCGTAAGACCGTGTCAAAACCGTTAGTTTATAATCTAACGTTTTTTCTCTCGTAACTATCGATAAATTATAAAATGTACCGTACTGCTTACGATGTGACGTATTAGTGTAAAATACAACTGTTAAATTTTTAACTGGTTTAAACTTGAATTGCAATCGTATTACCAGGGCAAATATTGCGGTCTCTTAGGTGAAGAATAGAGCGGGCGAGCGTAGCGAAGCCCCCCTCTAGTCTTCGTGTTAGGTTGACATGTAAGAACAAAAGAAAGATAAATTCTAAACCTTTTGTATATTAGTATGCATATTAATATATTAATATTATTATATATATTATGTATTAATATGTTTGCATATATTTTTTTGTTCTAGTTAGCAAAAAAAATGTACCGAATCCCTGATGCGCGAACGCGATTCACACTTTACCAGATTGTATTTTATTAATTGCAGAATCCCTGAGAGGCTCCCACAATTTTTACTGAATGGAATTAAGGGATATAAACGTCTCTACAGCGCTTCCAAATTTAAATTTTCCTAAGCCTCCCGTCAAATTAGAGCTTGCCGCAAAAGAAAGATATGAATCAAAACAATATTTCGTCTACACCGTACTCTATTTGTGTGATTTGTATTTAGGATAATAGTCCACAGAACCTAAGTTAATCCGAGTAACTTAGACTGTAAGGTATTATAGTCCCAACAACTTTTGGCACTATAGCGATTCGCTCAAATACGATATTAGAATATTGATTTTGAATAAAGATGCCAACGGACCTTAAAAAGGGTCACAGGATGAATCAGGACATTATGTTCAACAAGAGATGAAATTACTAGGTGCAATCATAGATTTGCAATTTCCCACAATGTTTTCTTCGGTTCTTTTATTGGAGCCTCAAAATGTCCTTTATAAAAGAATATTATGGATACTGGATATTATTTTTCAGACCCCATACTTATCGCATTGTGGTAAAAGTCCTAACCAAACATCAACGTAATAACTATTTCAATTCACACACACCGAAACGCCGGACCGCAGTGTTGGCGGGTGCCTAATCCACTATGTAAACATCGTATGGATTTCGACATACTCACTCATATCTGGATATTGAAGTGGCACTGGCTAGAATGAAGTATAAACTTTAGATTCATGAAATATTATAGCATCTCGTCAGGCCTTTTCCCTTACGGGGTGGCAAGAGGCACACTTGGTACACGTTTAGTTATTCAATACTCTATGTTGCGTGACATGGGAGCCCGTAGACGTAGTTATGGAGATATGAAGATGAGATTTGTGGTATTGTTTGAAATAAATAGCCATGTTCCATTTCTCTATTTCTTGCGGCGGCGATAGGTTTGAAGAGAATGAGCCATCAATGAAATATCCTCACTTCCCAATACGCGTACATTGTAAATATTAATATTGTGCCGGTCGACTATGTTAGTCATATTTCCATGTAAGATAAGTTGACGACCGTCACAGATAAGGTATATTTATATTCATCACGTAGTTTTGTAGTAAGTTGTATATAAGCTTATAGTATTTCCTATAAAAAATCAGTCTAGTATTTGTGCGCATCTCAAGCCTTTTACTTTACTCCCGAAGATGTCGCTCTCCTTATAATTGCCTCTGGCAAAGTGGTGACCCGACTTCTGAACATCAGCAACCTTCGGTAATAGCAGCATGGACCCAGCCACGAAGAAAACTCCGTGTGCTGCCACCTTAGAAGTGCAAGCAAGAAGCACTTCGTCCAAGATCGCCGAGCCCCGACTTCGGTTTGCATACCCATTTCAAACCACGCTGCAGAACTCCATAATCAAGACCCCACCCAAACCAAGACGACATCAAGCAAGCCATGACCGGACCAGATTTGAAAACGGACCAGAAGCCAAAAGATAAATAATTTCAACTGAAGATTTCCCGCATCGAACTCAAGATACCGCAAGAACAATGAACCGATAGTCAGCCGACTGCTGATTTATCAAAATGGAGCTCGCATCAGTAGAAACGAACGCGTCGGCAAATTCATTCACAGCAAGCAGCTTTTCAAGTTCAAGACCTAGGAAGCCGTTCCAGCCCCCAGAAGAGTATTGAAACATCATCGATATACCTAATTCAACGAATATTGAAATCATCCAGGAAGAACATCGCACGAAGAATAATCAAATAACTGAAGAGAGATATATATATATATATATATATATATATATATATATAAACGATTGGTGTACAAGATGTGCCCTATGTTGCCAAATCCCAAGGTTTCTAGGCACACAAATTTCATCAATCGACAACTTAATATTCACTCAAGAGTGAAGAGCACGCACGTACATATGACGTACGAGATCATTGACTGCCTACAGCCAAGGTTACAGATTTAATACTGACGCTGATTCAGCACAATCATCCTTGTGTAGGTATGGTCGCAATTATAAACAAACAGTGATTACAACTTCAACGACGTGCGATGTAAATTGACTCATCGATTCCTGTAAAACATGGGCGGCTGCAGCATCAGACGACTCTCCTACGGATCTTTTCCAGGTTATAGATTTTTCTAGTGTTTTTCTGTTTTCCAGTTTTTAGTTTATTTTATGTAGTGTGCGGCCAGATATAAGACTTGCATGTAGGTAAATATTAAGTAATCCTTTAAACTTATGTAGAATTCACATAACCGTAGTACCTTTATTTTTCTAATTCGTGTAAGATTTACCTTTAGATTAAGTTGAAGTATGCACATTTTCTATCTAATTTATGTTTATGAAAATCCTACCAGTTATTATTGCAGTTGATATAAGTGTGTTATGGTATACACATTTTTAAAGTTATTTCGATTCATTTAAGGTTACTGTTTGATTCTAACTTAGATTTTTGTTCATTGTTATAAGTACATTCATTTATTTTTTTCCCTAAAGGGGGGAGTATCTGTGCCGGTCGACTATGTTAGTCATATTTCCACGTAATGTTAAGATAAGTTGACGACCGTCACAGATAAGGTATATTTATATTCATCACGTAGTTTTGTAGTAAGTTGTATATAAGCTTATAGTATTTCCCATAATAAATCAGTCTAGTATTTGCGCGCATCTCAAGCCTTTTACTTTACTCCCGAAGATGTCGCTCTCTTTATAATTGCCTCTGGCAAAAATATAAATATCAACATTTGCATACAGGCACATACATTGCTTCTGGCCCCACACTAGTATAACGTGTCGTGGGAACCAAAAATATCGACGTCACACGACATACACATCCAAGGCCTGGGGTTTTCTTTTTTCATTATTCCCAGCCGGGGATCGAACCCGGGTCGCATGGTAAGCAGAGCCACAACCGCAGCGCCACAGAGGTCGTCAACTTTATTCCAGAGGTATTTATGTGCATTGATAATAAAGATTGAAACTCTTCAAAATAATATAAATGCTGGACCTCAAATGACCATATTTTAATAAAATAGTCAGGTACCATGACAAGAGTTCCTGCACAGATTAATAAAGAGTTTATGGTACTTGTAAATATATTGCATTTTTTACGAAAATTTTATAATAATAAACTCATAGCGAAATTATAAACAAATCTGCCAAATGATTCTCTATTATACTCAATTTGGATTAAACCGACACCTAAAATACAAAATATTAAGTAATTTTATTTTTTGGGGCTGGGAAAGTCTCTCAGCTCACTGTTCATTGGCCAAGATTATCATTGGCCCTTTCATTCGTTCAGATCTTCATTATAGCCGCTGTGCATTCTCTCCACAAGCGCTGCATCGCCTGGGACAAAGTGTAGGAAACGCAGACTTGCTCCGCATCTACATCCCTCTCCCGACATCCCAAGCTTGGCTCCGCAGGAACGAGCAAGTTGATACGTGGAGAACAAATGCCGTATTCGGCAGACAATCTCCAGACAAAAGAAAGGCCGCTGTCAAGCCAAGTAAGGCATCTTAGGCCCTTGCGAGCAATCGATACAATATTGCTATTCGAGTTTTATTACGCGACCGAGGGCCTGGTTTTGTTGCAGACACTGCCGCTTTTCAAGTTGAACTTTGCGTGCCAAACGGCAACAACTAAGGGCTGAAGGGAAATAAAATACCGCCCACGGAACAACAGGCCCCTTGCCTTTAGGAAGACCTCAACGGCTGCAGCTGTAAAGAAGGCAGGCTGCTGTACGGCAAAGCTGGCGGAAGAGGCATCGGATCTGGAATACCGTTAGGCGCAAGTAAAGTTAATTGGCTACAAAATAAAAACAAATTACTTTTAATTTGATTTTATCTACAAACCTATCATAAACCCTCTGTACTGCGTCCTAAAACCGCACGTAATACTACTTGGTAAAAACTCATTTCTTATCTGAATATAAGAAATTAATACATTATGACCATAATGTATTAATTTCCGATAAATTATGATATTCAAATTTCGAATGCCGACGCCCGCCTGCGTTACGTCCCTAGTTTGTCCGTAAAGTTGGTACCACGTACTACTGAACAAGCTAAACAAGTGCAGAGCCGTTCGAACATGGGGTTTCTGAACACATCAAAGAGAGCTTACGATATGTGTGTAGATAAACTAGTGTATAAACATAATTAGACATTACAACTCTCGAGTGATATTATTATGAAATTCTCTCTAGTTTTAATGCCCTCCATTACGTATCAGCCCAGAGCATCTGTGGTATCAGTCACATAAACTACTCTTATGAAATTTGAGACTATTTTTAGAAACGAATTTGAATATGTCGAGTAATATTTTTGAATATTTTTAAAATAACACACTTCGTGTCGTCACTTATTCAGATTTTTTGTACGGTTGTGCTTGAGGCTGTTTCCAAATATAAAACTAAAAAACTATAATAACAATATTTGTTTACGTTCCGACTGCCATCTGCGTCTTTGACTGACAGGGAAACTATTGACACTTGACAGTTTGACAGGACATTCAAGGGTGTTTGTGACATCATTCCGTATAACTTTCACTAATGAAACATTAATTTTCACTCCTCCGCAAATTTTGGGCCGGGCCAGCTGTTTTGTATGGATAATTAAAAAAACATATTTGGTCCACTGGTGTGAATGAGTGAATGTCCAGCTCTGTTAAATATTGCTTTTTAAACTTGGACTGCATTAATTCATTTCTGTGAAATGTTTCCAGCGATTACAGGAAGAAAAATCCCACTCGTTAAACGCTGCGGAAAACCTGAAAGATTCTAAAACACAATTTCAACACGGATTGCACCGACTGAAACCACTAAAGCTCTGAGCATTTTGCTCCAAATAGTCTCGAAATTCAGAGCGGTCGTGTAAAATTCAGAAGTATTTGTTATGAAAAATATACAATGCAACGGATGAGGAATGAAAAGAATAACGCTCGAGGAAATCGCATTCCGCCTGGAACTGCGGACCGTGGGGCGGGCCGGAGCGGGGCGGGCGGAACCGCCCTGACCACAAGCACCGACTCAGTCGATTTCCCTCCAGACGTCCCAATTTAATTACTTTTTCCCGTCTGTACTGAGTACTGAGAAAGCATTTAATTTTCCTTGCCCTTTGGACACTGGAGTCAAATTCACTGTTTCGTTCAATCGCCCGTTTAAACTTATCTATGGTTAACCAGCTACCGTTGGCTAATGAGCGAGCTGAAACGTATTTAAACTCGAGATTTATCAGTGGCATTTTACGATCAGAGTGATTTCTTGTTCCAGACACAACGAAGAAATTACTTTTGAATTGAAAACTGTTGCTATAGCGATCTCATGCTTTTGAGAGCGCACACTGTAGAATTGTAATTGTGCTGTTACTTTCTAGTAACAGCACAATTACAATTCTACTAATACAGAATAGAATACAGTACTAGTACAGAATAGAATAGAAAGTATACACTTCATGTATATTACGTGAAAAATTTATTTTTACTAAGCTTTCCTGCTGTAATTTACTAGGTTCTGAATACCGCAGTTGCTTAATTTGTTGGTTTTTCATACGACTGCCCAAAAAAAGGAGTGTAAAGGAATTGTCGTTTTATTATTTGTACGTTTTCTAGGCATATGGGAATTTTTCGCACTCGCGTCTCAGAATTCGTTTATATTCAAGAGAGGTCGCGGCACGCTGACACGAAATGTTATTAAATGGATTAGGAAGGTTTTCATCCTGAGTCGACCCTAACTAAATGATATGTACACTGTTAGGGAATACCAAAGTAGTAAATCTTTCGGAGGTTTTCCTTGTATTTTACGTGATTAAATAAACGCAGCTAGCCCAAGCTGCGTTGATTGTGTTTCTGGTTTGATGATATTCTTGATTCACTAGATTATTTATTAAGAACCAATTGTGAAATTGCAAGACGCATTTCTAATGCCTGGAGGAGCTTATGGTCCATGAATTCGCTAATGAAGGGCAACCTTTTCTGACACTTAAGCGCAAACTCATCGACCTTTGTATTCTGCTACCCTCACCTCAGTCATGGTCTCTGACTAAACTTCAGAAGTCAAAACTCAAGGTTTGCCAGCGAGTAATGGAGCGCAGCATCTTTAATTAGAACAGATCGCGTTAGGAACACTACACTGCGCTCCTGAACTGGCATTGCTGATGTGGGCGCACACACTGCCAAGCTAAAGTGGAACTGGGCCGGACACGTGAGTCGTATGCACCCGAACAAGTGGGCAAAGATCGCCACTGACTGGGTTCCACATGACGGCTACCGGCGTAGGGGCAGGCCAAGGCGGAGATGGCGGGACGACCTCGACTGTTTTCTGCCGGGGTGGCCGGAGGTGGCACTGAACCGGGATGTGTGGACTCAAAGGGGGGAGACCTTTGCCCAGTATTGGGACACTAACGTAAAGGCTACATAAAAAAAATGTGAAAGGCATAGTTTAAACTTGTATGATCACGATGACATAGTCGTTTATGAAGGTCGGTATGTTATAGTATACATACGTCGGTATGTTATTGTAGTTTATGTGACTGATACATAATGGAGGGCATTAAAACTCGAGAGTGGATTTATGAAACGAGCCGAAGGTGAGTTTCATAATAATATCACTCGAGAGTTTTAATGCCTAATTATGTACAGTTACATACACACATATCATAAGCTCTCTTTGATGTGTTCGGGAACCGCATGTTTGAACGGCATTGTGGCATTGAGTTGTTTAGCTTGTTCTGTAGTACTAACTTCACAGACAAAGTAGGGGCGGCGCGCAGGCGGGCGTCGGTGTTCGAAATTTGAATGTCATAATATGTAGAAAATTTACATATTATGGTCATAATGTTCAATATTCAGATAAGAAATGAGTTTTTACAAAGTAGTTTAACATTATGCTGATCGTAACATGCGGTTTTTGGACGCAGTAAAGAGGGTTTATGATACGTGTGTAGATAAAGATAATTACGACTCTTGCTGTAACATTTATCAAGCGAAACTAAAAAACATATCCGGCCAAATGTATAGGTATTACGCAACAAGCAAAATAATTAACTCACGGGACACTTTCCGACCAAGCAAAAGAAAATTTATACTAAAAGTCTTAAAGTGTTTTGCTAGAAGTAATGTCACAAAAACTTATATTTCCAGTAACAAAAAGTTCCAAACTTCAGTTCACAGTCAAATCACTTAAAACTACCTTAGCGTACACATTGAAATTTGTTTGATGACAAGACTCTCTCGAGTCTAAAGGTGTTTCATCACGGTAATACGTCACCCGGGATTCACTCCAGTGGTGACAAACGCGGCTCTTATGAGCATTCCTGGCAGTATTGTACCGCTACAATGTAATTTATTGCCGTCAACGCGTTAAGTAAGGGCCTGAGCACACGACAACTATCACAACTATGAGTAAATAATAAAACCGACTATATTATTAGTATTATGGGCCATCTATAGAACGAATTCTGATGAGAAGTTTTGCTGTTCGCCCTGCCTACTATCGTTGTATGGTTGTAGTAGTAGGAAAATACCCTTATTGGGCAGCTTGAAAACTTCTAATGAAAACTCTTCCGTCAATCTGCAATGGAGTATTCATAAATTTTGGTTATATACTTAGGGGGTAGAGTACTTTATACACTAGGCATCTAGGTGATTTATATACAAAATATAATTGATGTACACTTATCATAACAATAAAAGTTTCGTCTATGGTTTCAGTTTCAGCTCCATCATCCCCTCAACATCATTATAGTATAACATGATGGTGACGAGATGATGGAGCCGCGGCAATGGGCTAGCCCCATAATTGGCTAGTAAATTACTGGCTCAACGTGGACATAACTGTGCCTCTGTAACCCCATACTACAAGGGAAAAGGCGTGACACTATGGTATTGTTAGTGGTGGTAATAGAATGGCATCAAATTGGCCGCGCGTAATACAATTAAATAGCTAAATCGAAAAGGCATGATATAAGTACCCAAGAGTCCTCGAGTCGCGAGCGTTTCAATTTTATTCTATTACCTAGGGAGAGAGGAACCGGTAACGGTATGAATTAGATCCGTTTCCATCTCTGCTAGGTATTACCTCTGGTACCAATTTCGAATTACGGGAATCACTTCTATAGTCTTTTAGATTTATTTTTGTTATTCCGTAAAATACTCGAAAGTCGGATGAAAGTGGGATTAAAAAAATCGGTTTCATTGTGAATGTTGTCCAGAATGATATTCCCTTAAATATTTTTCTGCGACTACTTATAGTACCACTGAACTCACATTATACATGAAATCTGTCTATATGCGTCACCGTAAGATATTCAAACCGTTAGTTGATAAACTAACGCGTCAATTGATCAACTATCGACACATAGTTAACCAGACCGACAGGGTTGAGAATTTCTTTAGTTCTTACATGTCAACCTAAGACTCTAGTCTTCACCTAAGCTACCGCAGTGTTTGTGCTGGTATTTCGTTTGCAATTCAAGTTTAAACCTATTTAATGGTTTTAACTGTTAGTTTATCAACTAACGCGTCATATAGTAAGCAGTACGCTACAGTCGATAGTTGACTAACTAACGAGAAAAAAAAAGTTTGTTTATCAACTAACGGTTTTGACAATCTTCCGGTGACATATATGTAAATATTTATACATATGTAACTACATTTAGAAATCGTCTGTTTCTCCATAGAAGGGGCCTCACTCTCTGTGAAGAAAGGACTATTACATAAGTCACAGGTCATTTTAAATTTAAAATAATTTTTGGAATATTTTGTTACCCACCATTCAGCCATTCATATTCACTCGAACAATTTCGCACAGCAAATCACTGTTTCCTTGTATTGAATACATTCGGTATTCTGTTTCGAAAGTTTGTCTCTACAAAAGGACAAGGGTCCAAACTTTCGAAATTTCTCAACTTTCGCGAATCTATTAACCTTTGTTTAAGGTCGGGAAAGGTTCCGTTTGGGTAGCATTTTATCATTTTGAGGAGGGCCTAAATTCAGTTGGCTGGCAATAAATCTGGGACAAACTTTGGATTTTTCTGCTCATTCCGGTAGAAAATCAGCTGTTCCGTGTGACAAGTAATATATGAAGGACAAAAGTTTGCATGTCTTTTTTAACATTAAATGTTTATTGCCCAATGTAATATTTTTGAGTGAAAGAACTACTTACATATGTATAGTACCCAGAAACCAAACGTTATGATGAAACTTCACAGTAAAAAGTATCAAGAGCAAACGAGAGTACAGTACCTCCATGGATTCACCTCTTTTATTTTATTGCATTATTTTTGCCAAGAAAATGTAGATATTGGCGTCGTATTTTTCTTTGCAAGGATTGTGTATGGCATACGGTAAGTATTACTTTGCGGCAGTGGAATATTAATAAAAACTAAAGTTATGAGTAAGGCACAAACTATTCTGTTGACGTGTCTGTTTAGAAGCCAGTTGCACAAACGATCTTTAAATTTTAAAGTTCCGCAAAAAGCTAGAAATGTGTCAGTTCCTTATTATTATTTTTTTTTTTTTATAAAACATGGCCATTATTTCTGAGTACGTAATGTAAGGGGATCTGTGAGCCGTAGACCTCGCTACACAGTAAATTTGCGTTTGTTTTCATTATTTTCTAACCACCTTGGACCCAGTGAAGTTTATCGGATAAACTAGTGGTATTATTATAAAAACTAATAAAAACTAATTTAAAAACATTTTCTTTCAAAACCATATACAAACTTATGAATGCAGCAGGTTAAGTACATGAAGTATGAAAGTACCCACAGCAATAACTTTGTAAACTATATAATTTTTCCTTTTTCAGGTAGGTGCGGAGCCCTAAAAATTTGTTAATTACTCAATTACGAAAAAGTCTGGATTGGTTGATTACAAACGATAATTTAACGTTTAACATCGACATCGCAAATTTGGCAATAGTAAATAGTAAATACCCAGCTACGTCCATTTGTTGTGTTTTAAAGACCTTTTCATTCAGCCAACCCGGTCACATAATTATATGTGTTTGAATATTTAAGTCTTACGGTAATGTTTTGTACCAATTTATTAATACAAACGTTTTAAATAGCTTCACTCCTTAGAACTCATTCTTGTAGCACTCAAGCAGATTTAAAGATATAATACGCGTAGCTAGTTTTTGTCTTGTGCTGATTCAGGACATAAAAGCCACTTCCTACCATGCATGAATTGACAATGAGAGTTTCAGGGCTTGAGAGATTTTGTAAGTCAGCAATGTACAACAGCAAATTTTTACGTCTGCCATTTCGTAGTTTCGTGTGACGCATGTTAAAAGTTTTACGTTTTTGTTTTCCGCATTCGAATAATGGCGATTTTGATATTTATAGCCCGATATGGGGTTTTATCGCGTACACCGTGATGGACAGTTTTATTTAGGTACTTTTAGTGGTTATTCAACCTGAACAGGATAAACTCGAAACGTTATGTGGATTTACACAGGAGTGGATTCTCAGGTATCCCATGTTGTGAAAAAGCTTTTGCCAAACGAAGTCGTTCAAACTGTTAAGGCTGTATCCGTAAAATGAGCATCTCGATTCATCGTGGTTGCAATTTCGGACACAACCATATTAAACTAAAGATCATAACAGCTGACACTGTAACCTGGCCGTTACATTACGTCAGTCAGTCGTTGAGGCAGAAAAGTGAGAAAATTGTGTTTTTAATTATATTTTAAAACCACTTATTTCTTCTATAACTTCAAACACTACTTTTTAGACATTTTGAATACCTATTTTTTGACGTACATTTCATTATTCCTTGAAAATCCCAAGAAATAAAACGTGTTATTCCACAGCTAAACAGCCATTTCTTGTTCATATATAGGTAGCTCCATTGATATATAATGATGTTTTAAACACTACAATTGTAGGAAAGGGAATTATTTATAGCAAATATATTTTCTGGATTTGGAATATTTTTCTTTACGAGGAATAACGCTTCAAAGATGAGCATTGGCCAATATCCTGCCTCCTAAATAAATTTTATATCAGCCCATACTGCTACATGGCTGTAACGACAGCCGCTGCGGCAGAACGGTTCAAAAATTGTGTTTTTTAATGATATTTAAAAAACCATTGATTATTCCATTGATTTTAGATTTATTGAATACCTATTTTTTGACGTAAGAACCATATCAATCTTCTTTGTTGATGACAAGAAATAGCAATATAGGGTGAAAAACTTCTTTTTTTCTTTCTTCACACTGTTCCCATTGACACGAAGAGGAAGTTTTCATAACATTTATTCTTTCGGTATTTTAAATATTACTATTTCAAGAGGGATAGCGCTTTAAAGATGAATAGATAACACATCACATACAATTAGAGTGCAAATAGATTAAATAAAATATATAATTTATTTCATTTTTTGATATGAAAATCAGAACGAACTAGGGACTTTTAATGGTACTGATGTCTTTTATTGCAACAACTTTGTGTCTACTCACTGGTCTGGAACAATTTGGACAAGAGTCAAATGCCCAGCGCCAGCATTTCACCACAAATGCATTGTCTTTGCACTACATTGTTGAACATTGTACTTATATAGTGTCTTGTTTTATTTATGGCATTGACATGGAAGAGCTTTTGGGGTTTATAATCCAACCCATTTATTTATTTAGATAAATTTGTAAAACTGAGGAAATTTTGTTGCGTATTCGTTGTTTATTTTCGTTATATTTAAATACATATTTTTATATAGCCTCCATGGTGTTTTATTGCTGGGCAAAGGGCAATTTAAATGCTTTTATAATTGCAAGGGTAATCTGGAAGCTGCGACAGAGTGCATTTTAATAACTAAAACATTACCTATTGGTACATTGGAAAAAATAAACCCTTATTGGATCATTTAATTTCATTGTCCATCGGTCCGTCTCTCAAGATCTTTTTAGGGTTCCATAACCGGAGGGACCAAACGGAGCCCTTTTGCTGTCACTCACGTGTACGTCCGTCGTCTGTCACATAGGTTTTACAGAAAACGTTTTAAATTTCAGTCTTAAAAATTTCTCAGTATAAAGATATAGTTGACCCAAAGCCATACAAATTGTAAATAAATATTTTTAACTACACACGTATCATAAACCCTCTACTGCGTCCAAAAACCAGAAGTTACGACCAGCATAATGATAAACATCTTGGTAAAAACTCATTTCTTATCTGAATATTGATACAATGTACAGTCAGCATCAGATATACCCTCAGAGTTAACTTGGATGTTGACATAATTTTGACACGTTGGCTGTGTAGATATTTTCGATTTTTTAAGATGTGTAGATCTGTTTGAGTAGTTAACAAATTTCTAACGCCGACGCCCACCTGCGTGCCGTCCCTAGTTTTTCTGTGAAGTTGGTACTACCTAACAAGCTGAACAATTGCAGAGCAATGATCAATGCCATAATACCGGGCATGCAGTTCCTGAACTCATAAAAGAGAGCTTGTGATATGTGTGTAGATAAACTAGTGTATGTAACTGTACATAATTAGACATTATGTAGCAGTCACATAAACTACTATTAAATGTTGTTAAAGACGCATAAAGCTAAAGTTGGGTGCGAAAAAAAAAGTAAATTTTACCTACCCCATTGAGGGGTATCGTTGTTTAGAACTCATTAAGAAGCTGGCGGATATCCAATCAAGTGTAATATTAAGCCGATCAAGTGCAATAATATAAGGCGAACGCCAATGTTCGTTTGACATACTCTATCTCGCCTGACTGTGTGCCCAATGGGACGAATTTCGAAATTGCGGACTTACGTTTTTTACGTTACATGTCATTATTTTATATATGGTAATCGATAATCCTAATTAAAATAATGTATGGAGCGATATCTAATTTGCTCTATTAGGCTTAATTGACGGGTGTTTGTGTACAACACCAAATATATAATTTGGCCCCGGACTTCCCGGTTCTCCGGATAAACAAATCCGAACTTAGGTACTTTTGGCGATATAACCCACTACACTGAGTTGAATTTACTCTTTAATTATAACTAAATGAAGCAAATGCATTATTACTTCTTCTTTCTAGTCGTTTCTTCATGGCTGAGGATTGACATAAACTTAGACATAGACATTATTTATTAATAATATTCATTACATCTGATCGTGACTGTCATGGTTGTGTGTACGGGACTCAACCAAGGATCTCCATTTTGTTCTTTCCTGGGCTGCGTGCATTGCCTCGTGTAGACCAAGCTGCAGGTGTTGTATATTGAACCAGCGTGCAGGTAGGTGGTAATCCCCATGTTCTTGCACCTTCTAATTTTTCTTCCATTTACTTACACGTTCAACATACGTACTATATGTCAAAGGAAGTCCAGCATGCGGATTGTCCAGGATTCAGTACCATATAGAAATGTGGACCATAATTACAAAATACATTAAAATTTATGATTATTTTTATCAAACTCGTACTGCCGATTGAGCGATTTCTTTTAAATAATACAACATATTTTGTAGTATTTACTCTAAATTTTGGATCTTGTACAGCAAATTATAAGATTATTTTAAGCCTAGAGGGAGGATCCATTTATGACCTTTATAAGAAATTTCAAGTGTTCTCTAACAGCGCTAACTATCGTTCTTTGCAATTCTCGAATATTCGCAATTTGTACAAAATATGTTGTGATAATATCGACTAATTTATGCTTTTAAAAGGGAAGCTCAAAACATTTTCGGATAAAGTAAAATTTTGTGTTCATCTAAAACAGGAGCTTGGCTTGCAATTGAATGAAGAAAACACTTTAATTTTCTTAGAATTTTGCTGCAAGTAAACTTTAATATGAACTGCTGCTAATCATTATATCAATAATTTTCATGAAATGAACGAAAAGTGATTCGAAAGTCCCATAGTATGGCCCAGTCTTCGGTACTGAAGGAGAACCAGTTAATGTTATTGACGGTGAGCTATCTAATAATATAGAAAATCTACTTCCTAGCTTTCACTTCTGTTACTCCAAAGAAACCATTCGAAGAACTGGGCTCAAGACAAAAAAGAAGACATATACAAACTTTAAGTAATTCCTTGTCCAACAGTATAAACTTACAAACAAGTTACTTAGAAACAGAAAACGTGCAAAACTAGAGCACAGAAACTCGGACATGACAACACCAAACAGAGAACGGTCCTTATCTGGGCCAAAATTAACCATGGCTTCGATCAACAACGAAGGCATATCGCCCGACAAAGAAACTTGCGAAACTGTCGAAAAATAATAACTATGACGTCTTCTGCGTCCAGGAAACACATAGAGGACTAGACAATAACCGAAGTCGTGTGGAGGGCATGACCCTCATGGGTGAAATCCCGCACAGACGATATGGCAGTGCGGTGTTTGTGAATTCGGACATCAGTGTCGAGGGAGTGGACGTAAACGATGCTGGCGGAATGGAAGTCATCCAAGTAAGACTATCCAGCTTTTCAGTAATATCAGTCTACACGCCACCAAACACACCATTTGATGGTTCCAGCCTCGCCAGGATACTGAGGAGCAGCGTAAACTTCGTCCTCGATAACGTTAACAGCCGCAGCAAGACTTGCGGCTAATCGGTCGTAAATGTAGATGGAATCAGGGTCATAGAATAGGGGGACGGATCCAAACTGGACTTACTACATGACCTAAAGCTCCCCATCAGTTTTAACAGCGGTCGCTGGTGCAAAAGATACAACCCCGACCTCATCTTCCCTAGCGCTAGCATCAGCCAACAGTGGGTGATACCAAGAGAATGGGTGAACCATCCCATGCACCCGATATCGACTTCTGGTGTGCCTGGTTACCTCAGCAATTCGTCTCCTCACCGTTCCGTTTAGACGAAGATTTAACTTCCAGAAGCGGAATTGGGAAGGGTTCACCTTGAGCCTCGATAAAACGCTGAGTTTGTTGAACCCTCGTTGGATAACTACGACCTTTACATCCGCGCTGTGAAGATAGCCTCTCGCCAACACCATAGAACGTTGAACCATTCATGTCCCAGGACTAACCCCTGACCTAAAAAGGCTCATGTAGTCCCACAAACTGCTATTTGACCAGGACCCGTCCGCGGAAGAGACGATAGAATGAGTGTGCCTCATGAAAGCACTGGCTGAGAGCAGACGCGACAGATCGTGCAACCTGCTCCAAGGAATGTATATGAAGCACAACAGTAAAAAAGCCTGGACTTTCATCAGAAAGCTAAACTGCGACACCAATATTAGCAACACCCACTCAAAAGTGTCAGCAGACCAAATAGCAGCCCAGCTCCTCAAGATAGGACAAACGGCGGGACGGGTCACACTACCTAAACTGTCAAGCCAACGTCCAGTTGAGGATGGTCTTCTCTTCACCCCTTTCAACATGTTAAAACTAAACCTGGCCATAAACAACCTAAAGGAAGGGTAAGCCCCAGGGATAGACGACATCATGGGAGAGCAGATCAAATGCTATGGCCCAGTTGCAAGAAGTTGATTACTGTAGCTCTTTAATCAGTGTTCACTCAAGCATGGTGTGCCGGCCGAGTGGAGCAAGATACAGGTTGTTGCTCTCCTTAAACCCTGCAAGGATCCACACATGTTGGAGTGGAACACATTAAACAACGATGCTCATCTTAGAACGCGCCCAAAGGGCTGTGCTGAAGGTGTGCACCTTTAAACCCTTTCTTTCCTTACCTATGAACTCTATAGTTATTGTGAGGTTCTAACAGTTAGACAACTTCTGTAATTACATTGTTTGTGATTAAGTAACCGTTCACACTTATTTTATGAATAGATTTTCTATATTTCTAGGACCCTTCCTATACAATATAATAAACAAATTTCTTAATATTTACCCTATCAGCCTATTTTATTGTAAACATAAGGTATCTAAATGGCTGCGATCTAATACGTATGAAGTAACTGAAAACATTCATACAACATTATCCTAACAACAGTTATTTTAAAATATTAATTAAATTCTGAGGATAAGTATTGAGTACAATTTCACTCACTGCTCACTACATAATACAAACACTCACTACACTAACCCTCACACACACACAAACACTTCAATCATATACTTTCCTTTCTTTTCTTTTATTTTCTATCCCTGTGTTAACTAATGTTAATAACCGCATATTCGTAAAATAACTAGTTGTTGTGGGAAAAGTACTCTTGTCATCCCAAAACACAGGGTTCATCCTTCTTTGGGGAATAGAGACTCACTTTTTTGTTATTTGTAAGAATGTATTATTATAAGAAGAAAATGTACACGTATTACTGAATTAAATATGATTATTATTAAACAAGTTGTTTGAAAAACTGATCCTCCAGCGAATAGCACCGTCAGTCGACCAACAGCTGATCCCTGAACAGGCTGGTTTTAGTGCTGGTAAGTCGTGTACAAACCAGGTTCTGAACCTCACGCAACACATTGAGAACGGCTTCAAACCTTACTTGACTACGGGCGTGGTTCTTGTACATCTGTCAGCTGCATAAGACGCAGTCAACCACTGTATGCTCATCCAAAAACTGTTTGACCTCCGGGGACTGCGATCTTACTCAAATTATGGCTTCTGTGCCGGACCTCATTAACTGCAGCAGAAACGGTTCGGCCGTCACAGATATGCGGAACTATCTCATCAAGTAGTAAGTCTAATGAACGTCGTGATTAACAAGTACTAACCTACTATATAAGCTAGGATTGTATTCTAATCAAATAGACAAGACTTTAACAGAGCATGTAGTGAAAAGCCTTTTATTCCGTCTCGCGTCGGTTGCCTCCACAGCCGGCAAAGTATCTGTGCCGGACCTCATTTACTGCAGCAGTAACAGTTTGGCCGTCACAGATATGTGGAACTATCTCATCAAGTACTAAGTCTAATTTACGTCATTAATAATAAGAACCAACCTAGTATATAAGCTAGGATTACATTATAATCAAATAGACAAGATATTGACTGAGTATGTAATGACAAGTCTTTTATTCCGTCTCCCGAAGGCTGCCACCATGTCGGCAAAGCTTCGATGCTGCGGAACAGAAAGTTTTTGTCTCCTTCCAAGGAAAAAGAAGCAGATGGCGCGGCCGAAAAAATGGGCTGCGCAGGGAATTGTGCTATCTCCATTGTTATTCAACATCCACACCAACGATCAGCCAATCTTCAATAACCTGCGACATTTCCTCCTCGCGGATGATCTGGTACTGGCAGTTCAAGCTAAGAAATTTAAAACCATTGAAGCCGATCTAACACGTACCCTTGAAAGTCTCTCGGTGTACTATAGAAAAAGCCCCCTACAACCAAACCCAGCAAAGACCCAGGTCTGCGCATTTCTTCTCAACAACCGCAAGGCAACAGAGAAGCTGAACATCACTTGGCAGGGCAACAAGCTGGAACACACTTTCACCCCGGTGTATATGGGAATAACGCTTGATCCCACTCTTTCGTTCAAAAGTCACTGCCAAAAAGCAAGCTGAAAGTCTTCGCGAGGAACAACCTGTTGCGATGCTTTACGGGTATAACGTGGAAAGATTAACCGCTCACACTGAGACCTACTGCCTTGGCCCTCTGATACTCAGCCGCGGAGAATGCGGTCTCAGTGTGGAACAACTCCCCGCACTTCAAGGAGGCGGACGTGGCGCTAAACGAGACCTGCCGCCTAATCATGGGTGGTCTCAAGCCTAACCACACGGATATGATGCACCGCCTGGCTGGCATAGCCCCGCCTTCTATTCGCCATGGGGTGGTCTCTATGTTCTAGAGGGGGAAATAATGCAACGACTCTCGCCACCCTTTCAGGAATAATCAAAACCTCGTATTAAATCCAAAAGAAACTTCTTTGCCACAACAGAGCCTCTCGATGAGACGCCTGCCTCCGTAGGTTTTGGGAGCAATCCACACAAAACCACATAAGCCCTGATTGGGGTAACCCTAAAGAACAACTCCCTCCGGGCCAAAACCTGGGTTGGCAGCTGTGGAAAACCTTGAACCGGGTGAGATCACGCGTCGGGTGCACCAAAGACAACATGCGAATCTGGGGCATCCTACCTGAGGACTCAAGCACGGCCGTTGACGGCCGGTGCCCCCAAAACCTCCGGCCATCTACTATCATGCCCGCTGTGTCCGACTTCCTGCACATACGTTGACCTTATGCAGGCTAATGACAAAGCGTTGGCTGACTTCTGGAAGAATCTACTTTGAGCTTCCCTACAATTTTCCACACGAATCAGAAGAAGTAAAAACTTTATATGATGAAGATTTAAGCAGAATTTTGGACCATCTTATAACCATCCTGAAAATATCCATAAGTTTCAGTCCACATTAAATGAAAAAAGTGTCTATTAAGCTGATCAGCTTAAGTTTAAGTAACACCAGCAGATGCTGGTGTTACTTAAACTTTTAAAATGGCAATACATGAGTATGATACAGTCAGCTAATGAATTGCTATTTGATCTGTTTCCTTCATATTTCAAAGTTGGATAAGCAAAACTGGATTTTTATCCCTCAAAAGAACATTCGACTGTTACTGACCTAGGAGCCCAGATACAATTTCAAGCTTTCTTTGAATTAACTGCGTTCAGACTCATAGTTATTTAGAACTGAATATAAAGGCTAATGTAAAACTTGTAAGCAAAAATGGCTATTATGAGGCTTCAGGACAAAGCAATTTTAAGCAAAAGGCTGATTTGGATGACTGAAGTATCTTTATGATTAGTTATATTATTTGGGAAAACGATCGACCGTCATCTACATTTTACTGTCGACCTATTATGTCCAAATTTATGAAATAAAATAGAAAGTCAGCAGAAAGTGATAGAAACGTAGTTGAAGACCAAATTTAAGTCCTGCAGTCCACAAAAAGGGAAGACGTATCTATAAATCACGAATTGCTCTTGACAATAATAGATGGCAAAATTTCTTCATAGATTTCTGATACTTTACCTGTTTCCTGCGATATCTGTAAAGCAAAGCCCTCAGAAATTAACAATATAAACGCGATTTACTGAAGAACAGTAGACGAAGAAATGTTTAATTACGGACTTTAATCTTTACATGCCTGGATCAGATGTATGAAATGTTTACTTCACATAGGTATAAATTAATAATACTGCACGATTACGATGTCAAATGTTGTTAACAAAAATTTCAGCTTACAGGTTACACTTCAAACAATAGACTGTAAGAAAAGAAAATAAATATATATTAATGACACGTAAGAGGCAAAATCCACACCATTCCGAAATGAATGCATTTTGCAGATTGACATGGTTAAACAGGGCGCTAGAACCACAAATCATGGCAACACAGCTAGAAAGTTTTTCGGAGATAGTAAAATAACTGCTCGTATTACAGGCATTAACAAAGATTTAATCAAAAGGTTTCATATTATACTGCAAACAATAGAATATGGAGAATATGTAGATGTTGCTAATTTTCTCACTTTTGCCGAGAAACAGCATACATGTTTGTAAACCTATACCAGTGGATCAGACTTAATTGAACATTTTGGGTTAACACCCATCGTTTTTTTTTTTTTAAAGAAGCTTCAGAAGCAAGACACGAAGAGTTTAGAGAATATGGAGACATTCCAGAAAAGTAATCAGGTATGCATCAAATGAGGACATACTTGAGATGCATTCACCATTGGGAGATAGGGAATGCATCTCAAATAGTGTTAGCGAGGAAAATCTTACGCCACATCATTAAACACGAAGTTACCGCAGCGTTCGAAGCAACAATTAAAAGTCTGGTGTCAAAACCACTGAAAGATATTAACGAACTAATACAGAGTTTCCAGCAATCTATCACATTCTTCAACGAGCAGTTCGAGACGTTGAACGAGAAAGATACCGTTATCAAGAAATTACAAGCCTCGAACGAGCTTTTGATAGAATCGGTGCAAGACCTAACCAAACGGGTTAACCAAATGGAACAAAACAGCAGGTCAACCAATGTGGAGATTCAGTGTGTCCCCGAGAATAAATCGGAGGACTTGATTAAGTTGGTCGATAACCTATGCAAAACCGTCAAATGCCCGCTACAAGATTCAGACAGACTTAAATGCACCAGAATTGCAAAAATGGACCAATCAAGCTCTCGCCCTCGCTCCATTCTCGTCCAGCTAAGCAGCCCTCGACTGCGCGACACACTACTGGCCGCAACGATGGGATTCAACAAATCATATCCCAAAAACAAGCTCAACACCAGTCACATGGGCTTTGGAGGCGTTGATCCACAGCCAATATCTGTTGTTGAACATTTATCCGCCGCTAACAAAGCACTACACGCGGCCGATAGAAAACAAGGGAAACTCTTGGATTACAAATTTGTATGGACACGCGGTGGCAAAGTCTTCATTAGACGTCATAGTGAAGCTGATCGAATCCACGTGCGAAACTTGGAGCACCTCATCACCATAAAATAATGTTAAACAGTAGTGTAATGGAGCATGATTTGTTATATTAATTTACCACATTCAATTTGTATTCAAATAAGTTAAATATTTACTATCAAAATGTCCGCGGCCTTAATACTAAAACTATAGATTTCTACAATAACATGCTGAACTTTAATAAAAATGTAATAGTGCTGGGGGAAGCTTGGTTAAATGATGGTATCTTCGATTCAGAGCTGTTTGACGACCGATACTTGTTTTATAGACGTGATTGTTCTTCGACTACTTTCAGCAACTTTAGAACGGGAGGGGATGTACTGATTGCCGTGTCAAAGCGTCTGTCAAGTCAAAGAGTCTGTGCACTAGAGGGCCCTGGAGAAGACCTCTGGGTTAGCATTGACGTCAAGTTTGGTAACAAATGGGATAAACTATACATCTGCGCCGTTTAACTGCGTTCCACAAGTAATAAAAAAGAGAAACTGGACAATATCGATGCTTTCTTGCACAGCGCTTAGGCCACTTTAAACCAAATCAAACATGTTGTCTTACTAGGTGACTTTAATTTGCGAGAGATAAAATGGTCAAAAAACACCTCATTTCCACACACTACACCCGACGCCCTCTTTGAAAATCTTAACAACAAGCTATTGGACTTTATAACCCTCAACGGCCTTAAACAGTACAATCATGTCATGAACTTTCAATCTAAGGTGTTGGACCTAGTGCTGGGAAATGTACCCATCAATGGCTTGGCTGAAAGTATAGACCTAATTAGTATGCTCGACCCCTTTCTCCCACCTCTAGACTTTCATGTGTCTCTGACAGGACACAGTCCCTTACGGGAGAGACCTGCGCCAAGACCCAATTTTTATAAGGCCGATTACAATAGTATCGTGGGATACTTAAATGCAGTTGATTGGGATGTCGCACTCATTTTGTGTGATACAGTCAACGATATGGTTCACGTTTTTTACACTACAGTCCGAGGCTTGATCACAAAGCATGTCCCTCTAACGAGAAACACCCGACACAGATTCCCTGTGTGGTTTTCAAACAATCTGATTCGACTGTTAAAGGAAAAGAATAAACTTCACATAAGGGACAAGAAATATGGTAATCCATCAGACCTCTTTGAATACGAGCAGTTACGCAGCAGCTGCTGCAAATTACAACACCAGAGTTATCGTAACTACATGAGAGGTAACGTAACTACTCGTTTGGAGGCAACTATTAAAATTAACCCCAAAGTCTTTTGGTCATTTTTGAAAGCAAAAAGAGGAGGTTCAAGCAGCTATCCCTCTCAGATGCAACTGGGGAATACAAACGCAAATAATGTTGAAAGTATCTGTAATATTTTCGCTCAGAATTTCTCGAGTGTGTTCAGGGAGGATAGTCAAGCCACGTCGGTATCCCTTACAGACATGCAGAATTCGGCTCATTTCCTAAACAGCATCAGTTTTTCTGACAAGGAGGTACTAAGAGCCCTTAAAGGACTTGACCCTTATAAAGGGGCTGGTTTGGACGGCATACTCTCTGTATTTGTCACGAGAGCAGCAGCTGCACTTGCCGTCCCTCTCCGTCATATTTATAATCGTTCCCTATCAGAAGGAATATTTCCGCAGGACTGGAAGGACGCGTTAATCAGTCGCGTCGAAACCACCGACGCATTCGGTCGCGGATTGAGTTGTCATAACGTCTAGTGTCGGACCGTCCGACCGATCGGTCCAAACGAGGGCAATGACCTCGAATATTGTGAAGTGCACATCGTGCAATATTGTGATTAATGAGTTGCTCTCATTTATACAAAATAAAGTAGATGTGATGGACGAAGTTTCCTTAGTGCAAATATGTACCTCATCATTTTCTACAGAGGATATTGAGACCGCAAAGAATTTGCTATATCAATCTATAGATACATCCAGGCGAAACATAACGCGTAAGCGTGCAGGCAAGGAAGGAAGAGACCTCGACGACATCATCAGTCTCCTGAAGGGGACAGATCCAGAACAAGTGCCGATATTTGTTGCCAGGAACCTTCAAAAATTGCCGCCGATAACGTTCGACCATGTTGACGTGACCAGGCTATTAAAAGATATAGTGATTTTACAAAAAGACGTACAAATCATCAAAGATAGCTATGCTAAAACGAACGATCTAGCAGCTTTGAAAGAGGATATTGTTTTTATGAGGACCGCATCATTAATTAACGACCAGGAGCGTATGAACATAAATGTCAGAAGGGGTAGCTTCACAAATGATAACTTAAGCCATAATTGTGACAGTGGACCTATGGGGCTGCCTCCTTTCCTTGATAAAACGGATGACGCAATCATAGCTACTAACAACAACACGGTGTCATTGAACTCGATCCGAGAGGTGAATAACCCCGGCGCCCGAGACTACGCTTCTATCACTAAGCGAGCGGATGGGCGCGTGGAGGCCCACCGCCGCACCGCGGTTTCGACGTGCGAAAAAACAAATCCGCGCGTTGAGGCCTCACTGCAGAGGACGAGTAAGCGCGCTGATGCGTCATCGACATAGCGCGCTCAAACTATGGAGATGGAATGCGAAGGCATGCGAACAAAGAACAACGAATGGGTACTTGTGCAAAATAAACGGAAAAATACCAAAGCTAAGTTCATAGGTCAGAAGGGTAAGGCAGCAGTACTGCCCGAATGCAAATTCCGGGCTGCTGATGCCCAAATACCCATTTTCATTTATAATGTAAATAAGGAGACTTCGGAAAAAGATATTGCCGATTATATTAACACTCAGACGCAGATTTTAGTGCGTCCTGAAAAGGTGACGACGAAATCTGAAAAGGAGTACAACTCTTTCAAAATGTATATACCGAAAAGTAAGTTATCATTATTTAATAATGACACACTTTGGCCCGAAGACGTATTCTTCAGGAGGTATTTTATATTTAGTCCACGGGTGAATAGAGCCTCCAAGCAAGCTTCGATAGACACGGATAAACATCTTAACAATGGTTTACAAAAGAATGGACACCTGCAAGCTGATTAGCTTTAATTGTAAATCTATAAAGAGATCAATAGATGGTGTTAGATTACTATGCGATTCTTCCGATGTAGTTGCACTACAGGAGACATGGCTTCTGCCGTGTGACATCCCCTTGCTTGGAACCATACACAGTGACTTCGAGTATACTGGCGTGTCGGCGATAGACAATACCACTGTGTTACGAGGAAGACCCTACGGCGGAGTGGCCCTTGTGTGGAGAAAACGTGTTTTTCAGTCAGTGGTTGTAATTCAATGTACCAGTGTGCGTATCGCAGCTATTAAGGCAACGACGTCATCCTCATCGGTGTTGATAGTGTCGGTATATATGCCTACAGATGCGCATGACAACTTAGTTGAGCTAATCCAGTGTCTAGGTGAAATTAACTCGATAATTGAGCAAAATAATGTTGAAGCTGTTTATATACTGGGTGACTTTAACGCGCATCCCGGCGAGCTGTTTTATACTGAACTATCGCAGTTCTGCGACGAACAGTCGTGGGAATGTGCGGACGTGAGAATGCTGGGCATAAACTCGGACTCGTATACCTATAGGAGTGATGCACATATAGGCAGCTATAGCTGGCTGGATCATTGCGTTGTGACCCAGGCAGCGTGGAGTACTGTGATTAGTGCCACAATTAAGTATGACGTGTTTTGGTCTGATGACATCCCTTTAGAAATAATTTGTAAATTAGATCTGATTCCCGCCAAGGGAAATATTACATGTAAGCCTCCAAACATGGTCATCTGGGGTATAAGGCCAGCTGCACTTATAGACAGATATAACAACTACTGTAATGATAGTCTGAGAGAGGTGGACTTCCCTAGTGAATTTAGTAAGTGTTGTGAAGATAAATACTGTGATAAGTTAGAACATAAGCTCGTGCTAGATAACATGTATAGTAATATTATTAAGATAATCAGTGAGGCCGCCATTACATCTAGTCTTTTGGCCGATATAAATTCTAGCTATAATAGTAGAAAAAAGAAACCGTATATCACGGGTCAAAAATCTAAATCAAAAATCATTTATTTCCATAGGATGTTGTTACATCACTTAGATCCGTCATTACATTTTTTTGGGTGAGTTCACTAACCCAATGGCGGAATCTGTGGAGAAGAGCTCACCGAAGAAACTCCACAGTCGTCACATCTTTTGCGTTTCCTTTTTTAAATAAAATATTGTCAAATTACAAAATGAATGCTAATTATATATCGAAACAGCCTGTTACTCAAACAATCTATTCCCATGGACATCTGTCCTCTAAGTAATCAGATATCCTGTAGTAACCTTTTTTATACAATTTCTGTTTTATTATTATTTTAAACTTGGCTAAAGGTAAGTTTTTAATATCAGTAGGGACCTTATTGTAATAGCGTATACAATTGCCTTTAAAAGAATTACTAATTTTATGTAGTCGGCTTACATAAGCAACCAACTTGTCTTTATTTCTAGTATTAAAATTGTGTATATCACTGTACTTCTGAAAATTAGTTATATTTCTTTTTACATACACAAGATTGTCATAGATATATTGAGACACAAATGTCAGAATATTGATTTCTTTAAACTTTTCCCTCAGTGACACTCTAGGCCCTAATCTATAAATTGCACGAACAGCCCGTTTCTGCAGAATAAATATACTGTTAGCATTCGCAGCGTGACCCCACAATAAAATACCATAGGTCATTAGACTATGAAAGTAACTAAAGTAGACTAGTCTAGCGGTGTCAACGTCGGTAAGAGCTCTAATTTTTTTAACTGCGAACGCTGCCGAACTCAGTCTGTTCGACAATTTATTTATATGAGGATCCCATTGTAGTTTGGCGTCTAAAGTAATGCCCAAAAAGACAGTCGACTAATGCCCAAAAAGACAGTCAAGACATGGTTGAAATAAACATGTGAGTCAGTCCCATGCAGAAGCCAGGCTTTGGTTTGGTGAATGGATGCAAATTGGCAAGCTGGGACCTACTTTCGAAAAAATGACGGAGACGAGGAAAATTTTTAAAAGTAAACTTCGATGGTGAAAAAATAACGCGGAACAAATAAAAATGGACATAATAGCATCCACTCACCATTCCAAAGATTTTGGTAAATTCTGGAAGGAGACAAAGAAACTGTTTCCGAAGTCTAGTCTCCCTGTAGGTGTGAATGGTGTGACAGATAACTGTGAAATAGCTAATTTGTTTAGAAAACAGTTTGTAGTAGCTACCCCTGCCCAACCTATGAGGCAGGCACATGATGCAGCTGGCGAGAGCTGTCATGTCCAGGAGGATAGCAAAACCCCCATCCGTTTTACATCCCAAGAGATCCGCTGGATTATAAAACACATGAAAAGGGGAAAGTCTCCAGGACATGACGGTATTAGTATTGAGCACTTGCAGTACGCTGGGTTTCACTTGGCTAGAGTACTGAGTATGTTTTTTAACTTTTGCATTGCTCACTCATATCTCCCCGACAGCCT
Organism: Argyresthia goedartella; assembly: GCA_949825045.1. Taxonomy (NCBI): domain Eukaryota; kingdom Metazoa; phylum Arthropoda; class Insecta; order Lepidoptera; family Argyresthiidae; genus Argyresthia; species Argyresthia goedartella. The sequence continues at coordinate 23,191,030 of OX463807.1, forward strand.
TATGAGGACAGTTGTTGTTCCTATAATAAAGAACAAGACGGGCGATATCTCGGATGTCAATAACTATAGGCCAATTTCTCTTGCCACCACTATCGCAAAGGTGCTTGACAGTTTGTTCGAGAGACGCTTGTGCAAGCATCTCTCGCTACATGATGCACAATTTGGGTTCAGAGCGGGCTTGTCGACAGAAAGTGCCATTCTGTCCCTCAAGCAAACTGTCAAGTACTACACGGATAGAAAAACGAATGTTTTAGCGTGTTTTCTGGATTTGTCTAAGGCATTTGATACGGTGTGCTATGATGTTTTGTGGCATAAACTGTCTCACGAGTCAAATTTTCCTCCACAGTTAATATCATTATTAAAATATTGGTATAGGAATCAGACAAATACTGTGAAATGGGCGGACTCATACTCTGAAGTATATAGGCTAGATTGTGGGGTAAGACAGGGAGGGCTAAGCTCACCTGTGCTATTTAACCTATATATAAATGGCCTGATCGAGGCGCTCGTCAGTACCAACGTCGGCTGTTCTATTGATGGGAAAATTATCAACAACATAAGTTACGCTGATGACATGGTGCTGCTGAGCCCCTCGGTCAGTGGCATGAGAAAAATGCTCGCAGTGTGTGAGTCATACGCGGAAGACCACGGACTCAGGTACAACATAAAGAAGAGCGAATACATGGTTTTCATGTCGGGCGCTAAAGTACCTGTCGATGTGCCGGCCCTCAAGCTATGTGACTCGCCTCTCGCTAGAGTGTCACTGTTCAAGTACCTGGGTCACGTGGTCAATGAGCGTTTGCAGGATGACGCAGATATTAATAGGGAAAGGAGGGCGTTGGCGGTCCGCTGTAATATGCTATCCCGTAGATTTGCCCGATGTACCAGAGAGGTAAAGATTACCCTCTTCGAGGCATTTTGCCAGTCTCTGTACACGTGTGGCCTATGGGTTAGTTATACGCAGCGGGCCCTCGGCGCCCTCCGAGTACAATATAATAATGTTTTCAGGATGTTGTTGGGGTTGCCGCGATACTGTAGTGCATCGGGAATGTTTGCCGAAGCCAGGGTTGACGGTTTCGCGGCAATCATTCGAAATCGTGTGGCTTCGTTGATGCGCAGAACTCGCGACAGTCCCAACAGCATCCTGATGGTGTTAAGTGCCAGGATGGACAGCCCGTTTTTTAGGCACCATTGTATGTTGCACACTAAATTAAATTAATAATTAAAATTATGTATTTCATTAAAATTAAGTGTAAATAGTAGGTAACTAATATATGGATTTTTATCTGAAATAAAGTATTAATAATAATAATGATAATAATTAATAGTACCGATATTTAAATCTAACCAAAAAATGTCGTCTCGGATTATCGACCTATTTCTATCCTTGCAGTTATGGGCAAGGTCTTCGAAAAACTTGTTTGTGCACACCTGACCTGGTTTTTAAAGCCATACATTATTCCCAATCAGCATGGCTTTATGGCCTCACGTTCGACAACAACAAATTTGGTGTCTTATCAGACAGACATTTGCCGCTCAGTTGATCACCGTATCCCTACGGATGTAATTTACACGGACTTTAGCAATGCTTTCGATAGAGTTAACCACAGACTATTCGGTAAACTGTCTTCGTACAGCCTAAAAAGCGTCGAGTATATCCGTGATCTAGGCTTTCTATTGGATCTTCGGCAGAGATTCGACAAACATATTGAGCATATTACATCCAAGAGCCTAAAGACTCTGGGATTTGTCATACGCAACAGCAAGCACTTTAAGGAACCGCTTACTAAAATACATTTATTCAACACACTGGTCCGATCACAGCTTGAGTACTGTAGCGTGATCTGGAACCCCCAATACAGTGTTTACTCCGACAGGATTGAAAACATACAAAAAGGATTTCTCTACCACCTTGAGTACAGCGATAACAAAGCTACAAAGTTGCGCAGTTACAACTCGCGTTTGGAGTACAACGATATCGACACTCTGGCAGCGCGTAGAAAAAGACTCGATTTAATCTTTCTACATAAGCTAATCAACGGATGTCTTGACTGTCCTGACTTATTGGGCAAAATAACATTTAATACCCCCAAAAGACTACCTCGGTCTAACTACAGGTTTTTCATCACGCCTTTAGTCAAAACCAATCTAGGTTCTAACGTGCCGCTGCATAGATTGTGTAAGCTATACAGTGAGCTCAGCGCCAAGGGTCGTGAACTAGATCTTGACATTTTTGCGGGCCTTAGTAGTTTTATAGCAAACTTGCAAAAAAATAATCTAGATTAGCTCTGTGCCAATTATTGTCAAAAAACTAACAAATAATAGTTTTTATTCATACATGCCTATATCAATGATACTCGTTCTTAATTGTTTAAATTTATCATTAATGTAAATTAAATTCATGTCAATTGTTAAAATTCACATTTTTTTTTCCGAATCAAATATAGTTAAGTAATCTTAATAAAAATAATGCTTATAATAATCAATCAACAATAAATAAATATCAAATGAACATTTCACAATTCTAATTATAGTCGCATTTGCATGCTGTGATTTTTTATAATTAAGAAAGCGCATTTTGTTATTATGAAGTATCTAACCTGTGTCTGTATTGCGTATTTCTTGTTAAGGATCCTGTATAAATAAATAAATACATAAATAAATACTGCACCTCCTTTTGTCTTCCGACCCTGTGAATTGTATATAATTGTAGAGATAAATTGTCAGATAGCTCACCGTCAGTAACACCAACTTGTTCTCATTCAGTAGTAAAGAAACTGAGCCATAGATTTCATGAAAATGATTGAATGAATGATTAGCAGCAGTTAATTTATGTTTCATATTAGAAGTATACTTCCGGCAAAATTCTGAGAAAATCACAGTGTTTTCTTCATTCAATTGCAAGCCAAGCTTCTGTTTTAGATGTTCACAAAACTGTACACTATCTGAAAAATGTTTAAACTTCTCTTTTAATAGTAGTTTATGTGACTGATACATAATGGAGGGCATTAAAACTCTAGTGTGGCCTCGAGAGTCTTAATGCCCAATTATGTACAGTTATATACACTAGTTTATCTACACTCATATCATAAGCTCTCTTTGATGTGTTCAGGAACCACCCGGAACCGCAGGAAGAATGTTCGACCGTCATGGTGGCAGTGACAATTGATCTGCACTTGCTAGGGGCGGCACGCAAGCTAACGTTGGCGTTCGTAATTTGAATGTCATAATTTGTCGAAACATCATGGTCATAATGTAGCAATATTCAGATAAGAAATGGGTTTTTACCAAGTAGTAACATTAAGCTGGTTATAACGTGCGGTTTTTGGACGCAGTAAAGAGGGTTTACGATACGTGTGTAGATAAAAGCATAAATAAGTCGGTACTATTCAACAAGTTTTTTATCGATCGCAAATATTTTGGAATTGCAAAGGACGATAGATACCAATGTTAGTGAACGTTTTATTTTTTTATAAAGGCTAAAGCCAAAAATTCTTGAATCGAATTGAGATTTTTTTTAAAAAATTTTTGGCATCAAAGCTATTTTGGGTGGCACGTTCACTATCAGTGTACGCACTCTGTGGAGAAGAAAGGCCAGAAGAAACTCCACAGGAATCGTATCTTTTGTTCTGTATGTTTGTTTTAAATATATAAATAATTATACATTAGTAATAATTACAATCTATTCCACTGATTTGGAACATCAATTGACCAGACGTTTTTATCATCTAAGTAATCATTTATCGAATTTCATTTAAGATCATACCATATTTTTAAATTTTAGTTTTGAATTGGGAGTCGGACTGATTTACAATATCATCTGGTATTTTATTAAAGAAGCGAATACAGTTCCCCAAGATTGAGTTGTTTACCTTACATAGTAAAAATTTTGTATAGGCAATTTTATTTTCATTTCTAATATCTATATTATGCATAAAACAATTCTTAGGAAATAGCGTTTTGTTACTGTAAGAATACCGTGAGGATATCAATTTCTTTAAACAATTCTCTAAGGGAATCGCGACCACGCAATTTATGTGTCGAACGTATCGCCCTCTTCTGTAACACAAATATGCTATTTATGTAAGCAGCTTGACCCCACAATAAAATTCCGTAGGACATAATGCTATGAAAATAACTAAAATATACAAGTCTGGCAGAAGCCACGTCAGTCAGTTGATGAATCTTTCTGACTACGTATGCCGCCAAGCTGAGCCTTGCGGATAGCGCATTTAAATGAGGGTCCCATTGAAACTTGTGTCGGTAGTGATCCCCAAGTTTAATTTACATTTGTTTAATTTACATATTCCAAATTTTGTTATTCAAGACTATAGCTAAGTTGTTGTTCTTAATTTTATTATAAATATATATATATATATATATTTAAACGGGTACTGGTATTAAGAGACCGGGATATTTTTTATCTCCTGACTTAAATAAAGGCATAATTTTACTGTTTCATTAAATCTAGAAATACACCCTGATCAACACAAGAATTGTATAAAAATGCTAGGTAAGGTGCCAGAGTTTCGATTATAGAACTACACAACTTAACCGATACACCAAATAAATCTTCAGTATTTTTTAGCTTTAATTCATTAAAAGTTTTAATCACTACCAGCTGGGATATATGCCTAAACTCAAACGCAGTCGGGCACCTTTGAGGATTAGAATTAGCATATCGCGGGCATAAGGTGAGAAATTAGGTGGCACTGTAGTTTTTAAAGGAATTTTTGTGAAAATGTTTCAACTTCTTGAGCAATATATAGCAATTCAAATTCTTGAGCAATTTTATAGACTAAATGGAAAAGCCACGGCTTGTTCATTATGATCTGATTGAACAGAGTTTATTATTTGTTTGCTGGAATAGTTACAATCACAGTAAAAATTATCAAGACAGGTAGCCCAAGTCACTGTAATTCTTGTTGGCTCTAGGAAAATGTTCACCAAATTAAATGATTTAAATAAACCAAGTAGCCTGCTTTCATAGGTCAATTTTACTATCAAATCTACATTAACACCTCCACAGACGATGTGAGATTTTTTATTAGATTTTACTTTTAATTTTAATACATCTTCCATAATTAACTCAACATTTTGAAAGTCTTCGTCATATGGGTGTCTGTAAACGCAAACTATAATATATTTTTTCAACTCAACAGAGGACAATTCTTAATATCTTCTCAATATCTTTGCGTTCTTTAGATTTTATGGTTTTCCGTAATAATATAAAGGAGCCTCCACCGTCGGACTCTCGATTGAAGGTACTGGCGATATAATAATTATCATAGTTAATGATCATTTGATCCAAAGCTGATTCTAATGACGCCATTGTGAAGATCGAACTTCACAACGCTTTTAACGCAGTCGAATGCGACTCAATTTTGTCCGTGATAAAGGATGTAACTTGTTATTTAGAGACAGGTTGGTGAAGTCACAGGTTGGGGCGCAGCAAGGTGGTCCATTGGGACCTTTAATCTTTAGCCTTAAAATCCAGTCTTGTGTCCAACTTACAGTCACCACTTAACGTTTGGTATTTGGATGACGGTACCATCGGGGCATACCGGAAGTAGTAGAAGTCTTTTCCTGTTCCGATAGGGTTTTACAGGATGTTGTAGTTGATTTAGGATCATTGGCCCCAGGAATGAGGATACTGGATAAGAGCCATCTTACACTTCTAGGTGCACCAATTTTTCTAAATTTTACCTAAAACAACTCCTATCCAACGTCGCATTTACAATCTTGAGGAGTTGTTTATCGATTTCCAGGCTTACGTACTGGCTGCGTACAGCTCTGGTGTAGCTGAGTAGGGAGGAATCAGCAGAGTATGCAGCTATGCTCAAGAATCTATTGGAGTCAATAATGAATAAAACAATTAATCCCACCCAGTGGTGCCAAGCAGCTTTGCTTATCAGGCACGGTGGTCTAGACATTCATTGCTTGCGGGACACGAAGCTGCCAGCTTTCTTGTCTTTGTCGCATGGGGTGCGAGACCTTGTCACTCTTATTTTAAATATTCATGGTTAAGGGTTTTGCATCCTTTTTTCGAAGGAGGTGTTAAGGATGTGGCATAATCGGAGTTCTATTTTATTCTATTCGGAGTGTAAAAGACACGCTCAGCGGGTTGTTGGTTCAGAGTTCGGGGTTGGAGCTGGCACTTTTACGCGCTGTTTCGCAGCCCGAGTCTGGTCTCTGGCTCCACACTATGCCAGCTCCACAACTGGGACGTTCATGGACAATGACTAATTTCGATTGGTTGTCGCTTTGCGTCTCGAGTGTTCTTGCGAGCGTGGGCAGGCTTTTCGGCACTCCTCTATTAATGACATTGTTAACCGGGCTCTCAACACAGCAAATTTTCCCTGTATATTGGAGCCCGCGGGACTTTGTCGTATCGATGGGAAGCGTCCGATTGGCCTAACCATGATACCTTGGGAGAGGGGCCGACGCCACGTGTGTCTGCACTTTTGCCCCCTCTCACCTAGCGCCTACCGTGAAGGTTGAAGACCCAAAAGTATTCAGTGCTTTTATGGCAGAACTTCTTCGATCCGTTCGCTCTGGAAACCACTGGTGTCTGGGGGTGCAGAGGAAAGCATTCGTTGGAGAGATAGGACGCCACTTGACGCACCGGGGTTATGACCGTCGCTTTTGGTCAAATCTTATGCCGAAAATCTCCCGGTACAGCGTGGCAACGCGGCAAGTGTAATGGGGACCTTTGCATCCACCTATGACGTAGTATTACGTATTCTATTTTTTTTTTCGGGTGTAGAACTAAGAAACGCCAACAAAAAATAAGCTCTCTAATATTATTTTAATTTTAATTATTTATAATCAATTAATGTACAATTTTATATAAATTCACTGACCTAGACCCTCCTTTCATCATAATTAACTGATCACTTCATATATTGTTGCATCATCTATTATCACACACACACAAGCACAATGGACCTATACGCTGAGCTGCAGAAGAATATGGATGAAATCACGGAGACCTTCAGTGAGCGGATGGGGAAGTACGAGCAGGAACTGCATGCAGCCACACCTACTCCAGGACCCCAGAACATCACCAAGCTGGCACGTGAGTTCTCGGATTTCAAGTCTCTCGTGTGGAAGAGCCTCGGAATGCTGAAGAATTCACTGCAGCTTCTGACCCTCGGGCTTGACAGGCACGAGACCGCTGTGAGGCGTAAGGTGCTGCTGGTGCACGGTGTGCAAGAGGCGGCCAAAGAGGAAGCAGACGTCATTTTGAAGGGTGTGCTCACAGACCGCCTCAAGGTGTCTGCAGAGTGCCTCCGCGACTTGAAGGTGGTGCATAGGCTGGGTGCCAAGGGGACGAAATCTCGGCCGCTGCTTGTACGCTTCGCAACGCACACAGCGCGCAATGAAGTTTGGAGTCTGAAGAAGGAGCTCAGGGGCTCGGGTATTACTGTGTCCCAGTTCTTGACCAAATCCAGACATGGTGTCTTCATTGCAGCATGCAAGCACTTCGGAGTGAGCAACTCTTGGACTTCTGATGGCAAGATACACCTGTTGCTGCCTGACGGGTCGCGGCAAAAGCTTGAGTGTTGGGCGGATTTGCGGCCGCTAACTGATAAGTTTCCCAGCAAGGAGGCCCCCTTGCCTACCGGCATTGGGAAGAAACTAGCTGCGGGGACTACAGCTGGCTCCGCCAAAGGCGCAGTTACCAGGCGACAGGCGGCTCAGACGCAGATCAAGAAGAAAAAGGTTAGGTTCGTCTGTCCGCAAGCCAGTCATACTCGGCCTTCCATTTTCGCGATGCAGTGGTCATTTGGCTATGTTTACTTTTTATTTGCGAGGTAGTAGCACTTTTTCTTTGCGTCCAAGAGTCTAAAGTACAATTTTCGGTTCTCTAGACATTACGACATGGTAGGTCTGTCACTGTGTTTTTTTTTTTTACTTTTCATTGTGCACGCATCTGCGTCTGTGTACTTTTTAACAGTGGGATCGAAACGCAAACCTCAAACTTTGTACTTAATTATTTTTAAAGTGTTGGCAAAAATGTTTGCGTTTCGTTCGGGCTCCATGTCGCGGTCCTTTTTGCGTTTACCTCGCCGTGGCCTAACTTCCAAAACATTTTTCATGTTCTGTTCTATTTTATGTTTCTGTGCCTTCACTGTCCGCTGCCCAGTTGTTAATTTATTTTATCCTGTGTGTTGTTTATAACTAAAAGAAGTAGGTTTTCTGCTTACTTCAGCAATCGTTGTCTGGCAATGGGTCTAGGTCATCCCTATTTACTTGTTTTTTTTTTTTTTTTGTGTTTTATTAACATTTACATTATTGTAGTATATATTTTTATACATATATCGATATTATTTACCTCTATATATAGTATGGATATCCATAACGATAGCTTCTTGTCGTGTGCTTCTAGCGATGAATTTATTAGTACGGAAAGCGATATTTCCACTGTGGAAGAACCGCTTTCCGTCAAACTTAAGACTGTCTTTGGTGGGTCAGGGAAAAATCTGAACATAGTGCACATCAATGCTCAAAGTATTCACACTAGCTACCCCGATCTCATCGAGACTTTTTCTGAGCAACGTGTGGACGGCATCCTTGTCTCTGAGTCGTTCCTTAAGCCTTCACTCCCTTCATCCATGTACTCTCTTCCAGGCTTCAGGCTATATAGGAACGACAGAACCGGAAAGGCAGACGGAGGTGTCGCTGTTTACCTGCGTGCGGAAATTGCTTGTAAGGTGATTAATGTATCCCCTAGCCAGTAATCCAAGTCTGCTGAATACCTCTTCCTTGAAATTGTTCTTCATCACAATAAGGTGCTGCTTGGTGTCCCCTATAGCCCCTCTCTTCGTGTTGACTACTTCGACACCTTTGAATCCCTTCTTAATGTTTTGACCCCAATTTACGACGACACTCTCATTCTTGGGGATTTCAACACCTGTCTCCTCAAAAAGAATTCCCGTTCAGCCAAACTCAGGTCCATAGTTGATTCATTCAATCTCCACATCTTGCCACTTGAGGCCACTCATTTCCAGCCGCATTGTTCTCCCTCTCTTCTAGACATCATAATCGTCTCCAACTTGGATAAGGTTGCCTCTCACGGTCAACTTAACTCTCCTTTCTCCTTCCACGATCTCATCTACCTCTCCTATAAGATTAGGTGTCCGAAGAGCAGAACGAAATTCATAGATATTCGAAGCTTCAAAGGCATAGATGTGGAGTCCTTTAGGTCTGATGTCTCACTGGTCGATTGGTCCCCTGTCATCTTGAGCGAGAACGTTGACGACAAAATCCACAACTTTAATGCAATTGTCTAGGGACTTTACGACAAACATGCTCCCATTAAGAAAGTCAGGGTAAAACACCTGCCGGCTTCCTAGCTTAACGATGCTATCAAGCGCCTAATGGCCAAGAAAAATCGCGCTAAGTGTAAGTACAAAAAGGATCCGACAGATGACAACTTTCTTTCCTACAAATGCCTCGCAATCGATGCAATCGTCTCTGTCGAGACGCCAAGCGCCGCCACATCTTCGAGTGTATCGAAAGGTACACCCCAGCTCAGGTGTGAAAATTCCTCAGGACACTTGGTATTAGCAAATCCCAGGACATGCATTCGGGTGATGTTGATCTGAACGCTCTCAATCAATTCCTCTCTGCTCCACCAGTTGTAATGGACCCTTCTATCAAGGAAGCCACTCTTCAGAGTCTGCGCTCTAGGTCATTACCCAACACCACTCCTTTCAACCTGAGCAATGTTGGAAGCGACACGGTTAAGAAAGCATTTCTAGCAATTAGCTCCAAAGCTGTAGGAGATGATAATATCTGTCAACGAATGATTCTAACTATCCTTGATGATCTGCTTCCGGCCATAACACATATTTTAAATTTCTCCATTGTTCTTTCCCTACTGCTTGAAAACAAGCATTAGTTATCTCTCTCCCTAAAACATCCAATCCCACCTCCTTTAAAGAGTATCTCCCCATTTCTATCCTGCCGATCCTTTCTAAAGTCCTCGAATCCATTGTCCATACTCAGCTCTCCCATTATCTATCTTCTAAAAATCTACTTAATCCTTTTCAGTCTGGCTTTAGAACGGGTCATAGTACTGTTACGGCTTTATTAAAAGTGACCGATGATATTCAGGTTGCCATGGATCAAAGGTAGCTGTCGGTGCTGGCTCTGCTGGACTTCAGCAGTGCTTTTAACTGTGTTGACTTCGACATTCTCGTTGAACTTCTCAAATCTCTTAACGTCTCCTCCATCTCTGCCAGCTGGTTTGACTCTTACCTAAAAAACCGAAAACAGCGTATCAAGTCGGAGGAGGCTTGTACGGAGTGGTGTGACCTCTCCTCCGGTGTCCCCCAAGGTGGCATTCTCTCTCCTCTTCTATCCTCAATATTTATCAATTCCATATCCGATGTCCTTTCTTTTTCCTATCATCTCTACGCGGATGACCTTCAGATCTATCGTCACTTCTCTCCTGATGATGTAAATTCCGCTGTAGAGGCGTTAAACGCTAACTTGGCTGGTATTAGTGGATGGGCATCGTCATTTGGGTTGCTGGTTAATCCGAATAAGTCCCAGGCCATGATTATAGGTACCAGACACACTTTAAACACGTTGCAGAAATTGTCTGTCCCTTCTGTAACTTATAACGGTACTGTAATCATGTATAGCGATAAAGCTAAAAACCTGGGTGTCATCTTTGATAATCAATTGTCCTGGTCAATGCATGTTAATGAGGTCAGCAGGCGAGTTTACGCAACTTTTCATTCCCTCAGGAGACTTCAGAACTTTCTTCCTCGCCAGACCAAAATAACTCTCGCTCAGTCCCTTATTCTCCCCCTCATTGATTATGCTGATGTTTGCTGGGTGAGCGCAAATGAAGAACAACTGAACAAACTCGAACGACTTCAAAATCTCGGGTTTCGGTTCATCTTCGGACTGCGCAAGTATGACCACGTATCTCAGCATCGCAGGGAGCTGAAGTTGCTACCGATTCGGTTCGACGGGACTCTCATATCCTGTGTTTCCTTAATAATATTTTGTGGAACCCTCGTCACCCTAACTTCCTACGTGATCGCTTCGAATTTCTTTCGTCAAGCAGGCCTCGGAGAACTCATATGGCGTCTACACTCAAAGCTCCAGATCGCTCCACTGCAGCCTACGAGCACGGGTTCAGAATCGGAGCCGTACGACTGTGGAATGAGCTTCCTTGCACTATCAGGGACAGTCGATCTCTAAATATATTCAAAAACCGGCTAAAGAAGCACTATCTCTCCCTTTCCAGTTAGATTATATATATATATATATAAATATATGTGTGTATATATATATATATACAGTGGTGGTCATATAATTAAGAACGATTTGTAGTACCAGATATTTTTTTTCAAAACTATGCTATGTGTACTTTTAAGTTCCTTCTTAAAAGTAATTAGTTGTGTTATGAAATAGCTACATCGATAAAGTAAACGGGATTAGGAGTAAATATTTAAAACATTTACTATTTTTTTTACAAATTTAATTGATTATCGATAATTACAAATTCAAGTAGTAAAAATGCTGGACAAATAATTAAGAACGATTCTTAAGCTGCTCGAGAGTTGTTTCCGTAGATACTTAGATTTTACAAATCACATTAAATAAGACAGTGACAATGTTAAAAATTATAATTTAATACATTTTATTCTAAGTTAATAGTTTGTAGCGTGACCATGGCTTTTAATAACTGCCTTACACCGACGAGGCATTGATTCTATCAATTTTTGACGTTTTTCAAGAGAAATAGAGCGCCATTCTTCTAAAAAAACGTTATATAACTCAGTTAGGTTACCACATCGTCGATTTGAAACCTTTTTCTTGACTTCGCACCAAAGATGCTCTATGGGATTTAAATCTGGGCTGTTCGGTGGCCATTCTAAGACAGAAACTGATTGAGATGTGAGGAATTCTTAACGGTGCGTGCAGTGTGCTTCGGATCGTTGTCGTGTTGGAATGTCCAAATAATCGGAAGTACGTCTTCAGCATATGGTAACATAGTTTCTTCGAGTATATTTTTGTACTGGAATTGATCCATGTTTCCTTCTATCAGTCTAACAGGTCCAACACCATGACCAGAGAAGCATCCCCAAATTTTCACATTTCCACCACCATGCTTTAATGTCATTTTTGTGTCCTTGGGGTCGAATGCTGTATTCGGAGGGCGTCGAACATATCGTTTCCCATCAGAACATACTCTGTTAATTTTTGTTTCGTCAGAGAAAAGAACATTTTTCCACTGTCTTGCTGTCCAGCTTTCATACCTCCTAGCAAATGCAAGCCGGGCTTGCCTATGACACTGTTTCAACATGGGCACCTTTCTTGCTATCCTTCCGTTCAACTTCGCTTCTACCAATCGCCTTCGGATAGTGCGCGCTGAGATCGCTGAAGGGTTATTTTCACCAAAGTATTCTTTTTTTAACTCATTAGACCCCTTAAAAGGGTATTGTTTTGCCAAACGCACGATATTTCGATCGTCTCGCTGAGATGACTTTCTCTGTTTAGGTACACGAGGAATATTTAAAGTTGTTTGATGTGTGTTAAAATGCTTCACAGCGTGGAATATCATCGTTTTTGAGCACTGCAAATGATTGGCAATCTTTTTATATGACCAATTCATATCGCGAAGTTTTATTATTACTTCCCTTGTAGATGCATCACAACTTTTATTTTTTCCCATTTTTTTATTATGAAACGATCAACTTTTTGACTTTTACAGAACTAAATGGCGCCAAAATTACTCGAATAGTGGCCTAGTTACAGAGTGTTCTCTATTTAAATTTGAATAAAAAAATAAACTATCCAGCGTTCTTAATTATGTGGCCAGCCAGTAAGTTTGCAATAACATGTTAAGATATATTATATACAAAAAGTTTACTTATATAATAATATTGTTGAATTTATCATATTATAACTGTATGCTACGATTGTGTAAAACAGTTTTACGATACCGAGAGAGATACAAAACGATATGCAATAAGTGTTATTCTCGTAAGTTTGAAAAAAGCTTGTTTTTAAATAGTCGTTCTTAATTATATGACCACCACTGTATATACACATATATTTGTATGTAATAGTTTATTATACGGTTTATTCATATTTTTACGTTGTATTTAAGTAATTGTGTATGCAGTCTATTTTTAGCAATTAGGATTATCAGTATAATACATATTGTTTGTAGTATATATTACTTAAATACAACGTAAAAATATGAATAAACCGTATAATAAACTAATACATACAAATATATGTGTATATATATATATATACACATATATTTATATATATATATATGTGGTGGTCATATAATTAAGAACGATTTGTAGTACCAGATATTTTTTTTCAAAACTATGCTATGTGTACTTTTAAGTTCCTTCTTAAAAGTAATTAGTTGTGTTATGAAATAGCTACATCGATAAAGTAAACGGGATTAGGAGTAAATATTTAAAACATTTACTATTTTTTTTACAAATTTAATTGATTATCGATAATTACAAATTCAAGTAGTAAAAATGCTGGACAAATAATTAAGAACGATTCTTAAGCTGCTCGAGAGTTGTTTCCGTAGATACTTAGATTTTACAAATCACATTAAATAAGACAGTGACAATGTTAAAAATTATAATTTAATACATTTTATTCTAAGTTAATAGTTTGTAGCGTGACCATGGCTTTTAATAACTGCCTTACACCGTCGAGGCATTGATTCTATCAATTTTTGACATTTTTCAAGAGAAATAGAGCGCCATTCTTCTAAAAAAACGATATATAACTCAGGTAGGTTACCACATCGTCGATTTGAAACCTTTTTCTTGACTTCGCACCAAAGATGCTCTATGGGATTTAAATCTGGGCTGTTCGGTGGCCATTCTAAGACAGAAACTGATTGAGATGTGAGGAATTCTTTAACGGTGCGTGCAGTGTGCTTCGGATCGTTGTCGTGTTGGAATGTCCAAATAATCGGAAGTACGTCTTCAGCATATGGTAACATAGTTTCTTCGAGTATATTTTTGTACTGGAATTGATCCATGTTTCCTTCTATCAGTCTAACAGGTCCAACACCATGACCAGAGAAGCATCCCCAAATTTTCACATTTCCACCACCATGCTTTAATGTCATTTTTGTGTACTTGGGGTCGAATGCTGTATTCGGAGGGCGCCGAACATATCGTTTCCCATCAGAACATACTCTGTTAATTTTTGTTTCGTCAGAGAAAAGAACATTTTTCCACTGTCTTGCTGTCCAGCTTTCATACCTCCTAGCAAATGCAAGCCGGGCTTGCCTATGACACTGTTTCAACATGGGCACCTTTCTTGCTATCCTTCCGTTCAACTTCGCTTCTACCAATCGCCTTCGGATAGTGCGCGCTGAGATCGCTGAAGGGTTATTTTCACCAAAGTATTCTTTTTTTAACTCATTAGACCCCTTAAAAGGGTATTGTTTTGCCAAACGCACGATATTTCGATCGTCTCGCTGAGATGACTTTCTCTGTTTAGGTACACGAGGAATGTTTAAAGTTGTTTGATGTGTGTTAAAATGCTTCACAGCGTGGAATATCATCGTTTTTGAGCACTGCAAATGATTGGCAATCTTTTTATATGACCAATTCATATCGCGAAGTTTTATTATTACTTCCCTTGTAGATGCATCACAACTTTTATTTTTTCCCATTTTTTTATTATGAAACGATCAACTTTTTGACTTTTACAGAACTAAATGGCGCCAAAATTACTCGAATAGTGGCCTAGTTACAGAGTGTTCTCTATTTAAATTTGAATAAAAAATAAACTATCCAGCGTTCTTAATTATGTGGCCAGCCAGTAAGTTTGCAATAACATGTTAAGATATATTATATACAAAAAGTTTACTTATATGATAATATTGTTGAATTTATCATATTATAACTGTATGCTACGATTGTGTAAAACAGTTTTACGATACCGAGAGAGATACAAAACGATATGCAATAAGTGTTATTCTCGTAAGTTTGAAAAAAGCTTGTTTTCAAATAGTCGTTCTTAATTATATGACCACCACTGTATATGTGTGTGTGTATATATATATATATACACATATATTTATATATAAATATATGTGTGTATATATATATATATATACACATATATTTGTATGTATTAGTTTATTATACGGTTTATTCATATTTTTACGTTGTATTTAAGTAATTGTGTATGCAGTCTATTTTTAGCAATTAGGGTTATCAGTATAATACATATTGTTTGTAGTATATATTAGTCGTAGTATTTATAGAGTTTTATTGTGCGCGCAGGTCTTCCCCCGCTCAACCATCACCTCTCCTACCATCTTGGTTTGCTGGAAGAAATCTCTTTTGAGAGATAAGCTCGCCTTTGTACATGTTTTTTTCTATTATAAGTTATCTGTATGACTGTTTTGTGTAGTACAATAAAGAAAATTACGTAGGGCGGCCTATTTTCTTAGTTTTAAGGACTTTTTTATTTATATTTTATTAATTAGTTTTTGATGAAGCTCTAGGCGAATACTTGACATTTGTATTTCTAATATTTATTTTTATAATTTTGAATAAATAAAGTTACACATATGCCAGTGATATCAAAAAATATAGACAAAGTTATAAGAGAGTTATAATTTTTTAAGATAAACTTCAAATAATCAGAATATCAGAGCTCCATACTTCGTCTTTGATGCGAGAGGGCGCTGCTTCGTAAACATCGTAAAAGATATCGCTCCGTGATTACATTAATATAAAAATATATCAAAGTTGAAAAATAGTAAACTTTATTGTAATTGTGTGTATTAAGTGTAAAACTATAAAGAAACGTTTTTAATCCAGTGACTATGTGATAAATGACATTTTAAACCAAACAAAAAACATATACGCTGTGCAATAGTGAAAATCAGTGACCAATAATAATAATAATAATTAAGTAACATATGGCAGAAATTCATAATTAATACAATTACTTTCAAATATGAATTCACTGCAATCTAATCGAAATTTTCCCAGGAAAACAATATTTTGTTGTGAGAAGTGACAGTGCAAAGTCCAATAACGGCGACAATCGATCACCAAGCATTGCAACAACAAGGTCGCAAGATCGCTCACAAGTCACACTACTTAAACTAGTATTTCGTAGCCCCATCATTAAGAGGTGAAACCAATCGACGAAGAGATCTGTTCTCCACGCATGAGACTGGGGTTAGATTCTTCACGGCGCATCAATATATTTACATTTTTGTTTCTTTACATACAAAAATATTGACCCCAGAAAACATTTATCTAATTTTTTTTTTTTGTTGCAAAAAATTTTTTGCATTGCTCTCTGAATGGATTGCTCTCTGAATCCATTCAGAGAGCAATGTTCGCCACACGAGAGGAAATATGATGAGATCTAGCTCCAATAACGGCGATAAATCACTCTCTCTTTCGGTCTGTTATTCGGACTCTAAGAATCTAACAGATCTATCGGCATATGATGGATCAAGCGCTCTTAACATGGCCATGGTGCAATTGACGTCAGAATTTGAATAATAATAATATTATTCGGCAACTATCTTCCAAAATATATCGAAAATTTTGCAAAGATTTGCAAACGACTCAGAAATCAGTATGAACAAAAAGAGCTAGAAGAAAACAAAGATAACACTAAAAAACTATGGGATGTCATTAAATCGTAAGAGACTTAAGAGGGAAATCTGAGACTTCATGAAAACTACTAACAATTGAAAAGACACTGCACGAATCTACAAATGCCTGCAATAAATATTTCTCCGAGGTCGGTCAAAATATAGCTGAACAAACCCTTAATTGCATAAATAAATGAAAAGGACCTAAGCAGTGACTCGTGTCAAAATGTTAATGAAAACCCGAATTCCTTTTTCATGCTGCCAACTGATGAATTTGAAATCCAATCACTAATATATAAACTAAAAACAATATTGCTCCAGGACTAGATGGACTGAGAAATCCCACTAATTACAACATCTGTTATCTAATTTGAAAACCACTCACACACATCTGTAATCTGAACTTTGCTACTGGAATTTGCCCTAGTGTTTGGAAGGCAGCCATTGTTGTTCCAATACATAAAAGTGGTGCTTAAAATATTCCACCTAATTATCGTCCAATATTATAATTAATTTACTGGCAGTATTCTCTAAAATATTGGAAAAAAGAGTTCATAAACGTCTATGTAGTGGTTTTCTTGGAAAAGCATAATCTTTTATCCTCACGATAGTTTGGCTTCCGGCGAGGCAAATTCCAAATTCCAAATGTCTTTATTATTGTAGATATTTACATATATACTTACCAATAGCAACTTCCACAGGTTGAATTTTAGATCTCTTTTCAAAATTGCTTATGCTAATGATATGAATTATCATAATTAATAAGCTGGAATAAATAATTAAAAATTAACAGCAAGGTTTGTGTTGAGCCAGATTTACCTCATACAGTCCCGTCATTTAAGTAATCTTGAACATTGTAATATCCCTTTTTAGACAACGTCGCTTTTACATGGTTTTTAAATTGCTCAGATGGCAATTTCAAGATCTCCAGAGGTATCTTGTTATAGTAAAGAATGCACTGACCCTTGAAATAATTGCTAACCTTTGCGAGTCTAAACCGGGGCGCAAGTAGTCTGTGATCATTTCTTAGGTTAACATTATAGCTATCGCTAAGTTTGGAAAATGTTGTAAGGTTCTTGCGTATATACATTATATTTTCGAAAATAAATTGACTAGCTTCAGTTAGTATGTCAATTTCTTTAAAAAGCTCTCTTAAGGAGTCATCCGCTACTTTCCCCCACAACAAGATACCATAGGACATGACACTATGAAAGAAACTAAAATATACTAGCCTAGATTTAGCCACATCCGTGTTTTTTCCGCAGAACTTAATTTACCAGCAAATTTATCTATGTGGGGTCCCCACTGCAATTTGCTAATAATGGTTATTCCAAGAAACTTAGTGTCCTTTACTTATTCTAACTTATTGCTGTCTAACACTAAATCCGTCTCCACTTGCCTTCATTTGGAATTAAGAATTTGATACATTTAGTCTTTATTTTATTTTTTTATTTTATTTATTTAGAACAAACAGTCTCTTATATAATACAATGTTATAATATAGGGTAATAAGAATTATAGACCTACAGTTTTCTTAATTAGAGTATGAAAACCATACTACAATTCAATAACATCCTGATTCTAAACTATGTAACTTAAATAGGTACTAAAACTAAACTGGAAATAGAAATTCTAATATGTAAAATCGATGCTATAAAAATACCTTTACATTCTGACAAAAATAAAACATTTTTTTTATATGAACAGACAAAAAAATGCAATAAAAGTCAACTATCTAATTAAAAACTATTAATACACTTCAAGGTTTGTTGTTTGAAGCTACTAAACATTATACTGAAAATATCCAAATTTTGAAATTTATCATCATACATCCTACATGCTCTTCTAATGAAAGTTTCTTCGTTTCGTTTCTTGCGGATGAAGTTCGACTACGGGGAATATAAAAGAGGTCCTTTTTTCTACATACTCGCTCACAACGACAGGGTACTCTAAAGGAAAGAGATTTTAATAACTCGGGGGCATCGACAATATTGTTAATGACTTTATAAAGAATAATAACATCAGTGCGTTCGCGACGCAGGCTCAAGGGTGAAATATTGTGTCTTTTCATAACGGTAGTATAATCTATGTATTTATTTCCTGTGCGATAATCAATTGCCTTTACAATTTTTTTTGCACTTTCTCTATTCTATCGCTATGAGTTACATGTAACGAGTTCCACACTGCGCTAGCAAATTCTAATCGACTACGGACATAACTATTAAATAATATCTTAAATGTCGAAGATCTTCTGAAATCTTTACCTACGCGCAAAATGAATCCCAACTGCTTGAAAGATTTATTTAAGATATTGTCAATGTGGGGCACAAAGGTAAGCTTTGAGTCCATGATTACGCCGAGGTCACGGATCTGGTTCACACGGGTTAACTCTTTATCGCAAAGATCATAGTTGGAGTAAATAGTTGTCATTTGTCTACTGAAGCTAATAACAAAACATTTTTCTGGGTTTAAGAAGAGATTATTTGCGTTACAAAAGGTTTGGAAATTATTTAAATCGTTTTGCAGTAACATACAATCGTCAGGATTTCGAATGACTCTAAAAATGTTCGTGTCGTCAGCGTATAAAAGCATGTTTGAATTATTGATACATTCAGTGATATCATTTAGATACATAACAAATAATAAGGGCCCCAAATGGGAACCCCTGATATACCTGTAATGAGAAATATGCCCACTCACAGCTACGGCCTGCGAACGATTTTCTACATAAGATTTAACCCAACGGTAAAGATCCCCGTGTATACCAAAGTGCCACAGCTTCAGAAGTAAGCGCTCATGACTGATTTTGTCAAAAGCCTTGGCGAAGTCGGTATACACAGCATCCACCTGACAGTTGTTATCTAATGTAGTTAAAATAGCTTCAGTATATGATAGAAGATTAGATACGACACTACGACCTCTAAGGAAACCATGTTGGTTAGAAATTATATAATAATAATTTTACCAGCATTTAACAATAAATTATTATCTGTGAACCAATTCAAGGTTAAAGACAAAATAAATCAACAAATACATTAAATAAATTAAATATACAGATCAAATCAAATCAAATCAAATATATTTTATTTCAAAAAGAAATGTACAGTAAGCAAACAAAGTCAAACAAATACATAATAGACCTTTTAGTACATTTAGTATGTGAGACCAGCTGGTATCCTAGCTAGATTATGTAATAACCTGTATTAAGGAATACCAGGCCCAGCCCCTTACATAGGGTGATTAGAATGTTTTAAAACGTATCTTATTTTAAACCTCCTTTGTTTATTTTAATATTTATGTTTACTTTTATTTTTGTTTATTATAACTTTAACAATAACTATAGATTATAAATTTAACTTATTATAATTTAACAGAGTTTGTTTTATACAAGGTAAGCTTGAGTGTGTGTATGTGTGTGTGTGGGGGTGTGTATGAGGGTGTGTGTGTATGTTGGTGTGTGTGTGTGTGTGTGTTCTCCTACTATATATACACTCCATATATATATACTCCATTAACATCATCAACATCTTCTTTTTGTCTTAAAATTTTGAAGACCAGTGAATACTATGTCAGTCAATTTCTCCACCATGAAAGGCAGATCGTTAATACATCCCAGGAAAAAGAAAGTGTCTAATATGGAACCTTGTGGAACGCCAATTTTTACTCCCGATTCATCAGATTTAACAACGTTGTCAAATGCAGTGAAGGCGCTATTACCTTACTACTGTCTGAAGTTTGAGCTGCTCTGGATTCAGGTCAGGCTTGTGTGGGCGTCTTCCTTGATCTGGCGAAAGTGTTCGACATGGTCTCCATTAAAATACTTCTAATCAACCTTGAGTCTTATGGGATCCGTGGGGCTGCCCTCAATTGGTTCCAAAGTTAGCTGATAGATAAAAAACAATTTGTTAAGCTTGAAGACCTCACTAGTGATCTTGAAAATGTCACTTTGGAGTGCCTTTGGGCAGCATCCTCGGACCCAGGCTGTTCATAATGTACATCATCGGCTTAACGCAACTAGAATTTGCTCGTGAGAGGGTTGAGGTGATATGTTACGCAGACGACACCACCTTGCTGTTTAGGGAGACTCTTGGAGTAATGTATTATTTCAAACAGTGTCTGTAGCAAACTGGCTTAAAAAAATTCTGCTACAGAGGTAGCAGATTTTTAAGAAAAACGTTCAAAAAACGAAATAGTTTGCTTTCACAAAAGGGATGCTTCCCAGCCTCTTTCGTCTCATGACATCAGGGTTCACACATGTAAAGACCTGGGCTTATCTACAAACTCCACAGTTACCTGCTCGAGTACGAGTATAGAACGTGTTCAATCTGTAAAATACCTCGGTGTTGTGAAAGATGAAAATTTTAACTTTATACAACGTGTGCACTGTGTGGCTGGGCGTGTAAGGCGGCTTTTCGGCCTGTTGGTATCATGAAGCAACTGCGGAACAGTGCTGATAACAATATCCTGAGGCTCGTTTATCTGTCACTTTGCCAATCAGTTTTATCTTTTTGCGTTTCGGCATGAGGCAGCGCTCTGTGGCAGTGGTCTTCGCGACCACCCTATACTTCCACTTGAAATTGCTCAAAGGTCAATTCTCAAGGTCATGCTTAAAGAACCATTACGGCACCCAACTTAAGAAATATACAAAGAAGCGAAGGTGTTACTCTCCTCCTCTCCTAAATCGTGTACTCAGAACCAGACTAGACGACGTCATCGTCTAAACGTTAACAGTGCTCTTGTAAAAACGGCTTTTGCGTTTTTACAAGAGCATAAAGATTTGCTTTCTCATACATCTACAAGCAAGTCAGTAATAACAGTGACCTTAGAATCTGCACTAGTTGGGAGGTAAAAAACAAAATCACCAAATGGCTACATACGGACTAAGGGCTCATTTACGGAGACGCGTGGCGTCGCGCGGCGCGTTGGGCGGCGCGGCCCGCATTAAATTCAAACGTATAGGCGCTCTTTCAAGCGTTTACGGAGAAGCGGGTTTTCGCGCGTTTGTTTGAAATGGAGCGTATTTTGTGGCGGAACACGCGGATGCCAACGACGCGTCGGTAGCAGCGCCGCACGCGGCGTCGGTCGCTGCGGCCACCGCGGCTTTCTTGTATCCTGCCAGTCTTGCTCGAATAGTAACAACGAACAAACGTGTGTATTAAGTGGTTGTAAATATGGGCGATTTTATAGACTTATTTTTTCTTGAAGATAATAATTACTTAAAAAGTTTGTTATTTACCGTCAGAGCAGAACCTATATTTACAGTAGCAGAACGGGAACAATTTGGAGAGTATGCAACTCTTTACCACTCAGTAAGAGCAAAAGGTTATGACATATTTCATGGATATACACGAATGTCTGTTAAAGCCTTTGATTATATATTAAATAAAATACAATACCGAATAGCAGCTCCTAACAGCAATATTTGCCCAGAGGAAAAACTATTCATAACCCTTGGGTAAGTAAAAAACATCATTAAGTTTTTAATTTATTTAATAATCAGTATTATCACAAATTTTTATGAACAGTTTAGTTTAAGTAATTAGCTGTTACATGTTATAAAAAAATATTCGTTTATAAAAATATTTATGTGTAGGTATCATTATTCTTAAGTATTGGTTTGATATTCCTTGGGGTTATGTGTTTCTTCTTCTTGATTTTCATTTTCTGATAATGATAGCTCGGATCTGGGCACAGTTATTGACGTTGCGGGCATAACGGTTGCGTCAGAAGTGAAATATTGTGGTTGAGATGAAGTTGTTGACGCAGAAGGCACATTGGTTGAATTAACGGTTGCGTCAGAAGTGAAATATTGTGGTTGAGATGAAGTTGTTGACGCAGAAGGCACATTGGTTGAATTAACGGTTGCGTCAGAAGTGAAATATTGTGGTTGAGATGAAGTTGTTGACGCAGAAGGCACATTGGTTGAATTAGACGTGAAATATTGGGGCCGTGGCTGATGTGTAGTGTAATCACCCACAGATAAGTTATTATCATTACCCACAGATATGTTATTATCAATGAACATATTATGGGCATACTCATTGTAAGATGACATTTCTAACATTATTTCTGTAATCTTATGACGAAATCGAAGTTTTTGATAATTTGATAGCCTTTTCATTGATGGCAGAATGCTCATCAAAAACAAATAATCTTCATCAGTTTTTAATTGTTCTTCCTTTTTAGAGTCTGCAATGCGTGATTTAAGTAAAGCAATTTTCTCTTCTTCTAATTTCAGCATTTGTTGTCTTTGTTCAGCAAGACGAGGTCTTGTTGAATGTGCGCTTCCATCAACTGACAATGACATGTTGCTTCCAAGAGATTGATTTGACGCCAATGTATTCTCATCGTCTTCTAGGAAATTGTGGTGTGAGAGCGATGCTGTAGGTGATCCACTACGAGCCGATATGCCATCTTCAGATGAATTTTCTAGTGGCAAATTCAGGTTACCAGAACCTTGTTCTGGCATAACTTCATCTTGAAGGAAAACCATTGAATTAAAAAATTTCCACTGGGGAACCCATTCCGTTTCTTCTCTTGAAGCGCCAGATCGCCTAGTGGGCTTTTTTTTTAATTCCTTTCTAAAGTTGTCACGAAGACTTTTCCATTTTTTTTTAATATCATCCACTGAAAAACAGAAAAAAAAACTAAAAAACCAATAAGAAAGATTATGGGCAGCCTGTATTTAAAAAAAGGTAGTACTTGTTAAAAAATATTTTAATGGAACTTGTTTTTATTTCAGCTATCTAGCCAGCGGCATTCAATTTAGTAGGATGGCATATCAGTATCGTATGGGAAAATCAACTGTATCAAAGATAATAATCGAGACCTGTCTAGCAATCTGGACAGAGTTAGTTAATATTCATATGCCACAACCAACAGAAGAAGACCATAAAAGGATTGCTAACGACTATTTTAATCTCTGGGGATTTCCTAACTGTATTGGATCAATAGATGGAAAACATTGCAAAATAAAGTGTCCATCAAATACAGGATCTAGTTTCTACAATTACAAAGAATATTTTTCGGTTATTTTACAAGCCATCGTTGACGCTCATAAGAGATTCATCGCAGTGGAGATAGGTGGCAGGGGTCGACAAAGTGATGGTGGGACATTTCATTACTCAGTAATAAATGATCTGATAGAAAGTGGCAGATACAACATACCATCGGACACAAATATACCAGAAACATCTTATTGTTTACCATACGCACTTATAGGGGATGAGGCGTATCCTTTGAAAACTCATTTATTACGTCCATTTCCATCAAGAAATTTAGATACCCACAAAGAATATTTTAATAGCCGTCTTAGTCGTGCTAGAAAATGTGTTGAGTGTGCCTTTGGCATAATAAACGCAAAATGGCGAATTTTAAACAAACCTATAGAAACCAATTATGAGCATTCTTGTATCATTCTTAAAGCCATATGTGTTCTGCATAATATAATACGAGACGTAGATGGAGACATCGATAAGGAGTACAATAATACAATAGGGATACAAAGTAGTAGAAACCGATATCATAGAAGGTACAACGCAGCTACCACCAATGCAATCAATGTGCGTAACACATTTAAGTCTTACTTTTGGGAGAATCGATTATAAAATTAATAAACGAGTACTGGTCATGTTATATAATTTTTTTTATTTATCTACCTACCTCCTTTACCAACAATTCCAGACACTTCTGTCCACTTTCGTTTCACCACGATCCTATTTTTATGTAGTGGATGACAACCTTTCCACAACACAGGTCGGTTTTGGACTGCTGTTATGAAAAGTTCTGTTTCTTCGTCATTCATTTTGCATCACAAAATACACACTCGCTCGCTTTCGTTGCCGATTGCAAACTAGCATGCGTCACGCGACGACACGACACCACATCCCCCGCACCTCTCCCTTCCGCTGACGACGCCGCGTGCGCCGCCCGCTTACGACGCCGCGTGCGCCGCCGCTTCCGACGCAGCATGCTCCGCCACTCTTCCCGTCTTGCATCTCTATGAACGACTTCGTATATTGCCATACGTTTGTATTTGCGCGTGCTATGACGCGGGCCGCTACACACACCGCCTGTCTATGAACGGACAAAACGCCCCACGCGCCGCGGGAAGCCACGCTACACGCGCCGCGCGAAGCCACGCGTCTCCGTAAATGAGCCTAAGACTCCACTGAAGCTGTTCTAAAGGTACACAATGATAAAATGACATTATAACGGTATATATTACTATTATTATTATAATTATTGCTTTCCTATATATTTTTTTTACTAATATATTATGTATTTATTTTATTGTTATTTATATCTATATATTTTGTGTTTGAAATCATTTCTATCTTGTTATAGTTTTTTAAAGTAATAAATTATTCTGTTAACTTCCGCTAATATACTGACATAAATAACGAGCAAATGCATAGCAAACTGTTTACTCCCATTTATATAAAATCATGTTTGAAACCTTGGCCTAGACACCCAGGACAAGTCCGACTTAGTGTGGGGTCTGCTATTAACCATAATTTTTTGTTAACACTATGTTAAATGCCATATAGGTCACCGGTGACCTCACCCAGACTAAAAAACTATAAGAAAAAAACTTTTTCGAAAATTGGCGGTAAACCGCTTATGTACATTTGTATCGTATGTGCATATTATTAAACTAAACTGAAACTCTAGTGTACTTTAATACTGTAGTAATGATAACTGTTACTATTTGTTAGTTTACCCACACTGTATGTGATAAATTTTGCTATGGGAAATAAATAAATTTTTGCCTGTTTTGTGCCTTTTTGCCATATAACTTCTGGTTATATTATATTATTCCAAGTATTGAACTGATGCTCTTGTTGCTATCTTATTAAAGTAAGAAAGCGTGTTAAATATTGTTCTGTAACAATGGGCGATACTATTTGGACTGTCTAGTCTATGTCCTAAATCTACTCTATGCTCTCGTGTGTGAAAAGATGGAAGATCGATAAGCTCATGTAAAATGTATGTCTCGAAATAAATGACGAAAGACAAGTTTATTATTTCTAGTAACAAAATTGGTGAAATATGGTGTGAATTATTTGTAATTAGTATACCAAGATTCATTCTTTGTATAGGTCGTATTAGAGATTTACTATTTCAGGCAAAACCAATCAACTCACTACCGTGACTTTGCCTTTTTCTATGACAAATTATTAAATAATTTAATGTAAGGACAACTTCTTAAATAACAATTTCAAACTACAAGTGATAATTCATGACGTTATTATGCTTCACCCTTAAATAATTATAACTCAAAACTTAGTTCTTTTTTCTCATTAATCGAATCGGTATCATTGGCATGTTACTTACTTAGCATGGAGATATTAAAAATAGAATTTCTCTTTTCAAATTATTCGGAAATTAGTTCAAAACTATGTGTGTAAAAGTTAATGAATAAAATATGATTTCAGGCATAATAATATCTACAATACGTACACATAGCCCCCATAAATAAATACACATTTCTGCGACATCTGTAGAGCTAGTAGAAATTGTTTACGTTAAAACGAGCGAGTTTCCCCGCGATCTAAATCTAGTTTAAATTCAAAACAATGCTTCCAGAGTTGTCTGAATGTTATCAGTGATCCGTCCCCGTCTGCAGGAGTTTCTGAAGTGGGTACGTGTAAATCGCCATATGTCAGGAGTCAGGAGAAGCGATAAACGCGTGAAGTTTGGAGCGCGCGCGTGACATGTGAAAAGTGACACGAGGTGTGCACCTTACCAAACGCAGAATGTCGTAAACTTGAGTGGCTCGGTGTAAAAGTCCCTAGTGTCGAACAATGTCATAGAAACTCTAATAAAATTTCATACTGGCGACTTTAGTTTCTGTTATGGCCATCGGGTTAAAAGTGATGTGAGGTTTACACCAGAGTATACGTTCTAAATATGCCACAAACTTGAGTGGCCCGATGTTAGCCTTGGCGGCGTCGAACAATGAACATATTTAAAGTTTCTAACAAATGCACGATACATAGAGTTAGGGACAGAGCAATGATTGAGGCTTCGGTAGATAGATGACGAGGTAGGACGACCGCTGAAGCACAGGTAAGTGATCGGTCCTTTATTGTGACTATTTTACTCAATTCCTAGTGTTGGCGTTCTGGATATTGTTAGTTCAACATTATTGATTGACGCTTAGATCTGTCCCTTATTTTCTGTATTTTATGAGCTATGCAATACAAACGTATAGTGCGTCACTTCTACACGACAATTGTTTATGTTTTTAGCTGTATGTGTATGTGTAACGTTACGATGCGATTCGAATAGGGGGTTTTTTGAAAGTTAATAAACAAAAAGTAGTTTGGGAATCAGTGACAGATGCCGTTGATTCGCCATGAGTTTCATTTATGGGTCTATGATGAACTGTCTACGATGATAATAAAGGGGCATTTACATGATGAGTTCTACTGTATCCGTTCTCAAGCATGGTGTATTACGACGGGTAAGTAATGTCCGTCGCATCGGCCGCCCTATCAGTCGGCTACAAGGCGACCACTGCGTTGGCAACAGCAGAATAGGGGGGGCCGAAATCATTTTAAATATTTACTTAAATTCATCCTATCTTTAGGATCCAAGCTGCCAAGTTCATAGTAAGATATGTCATGTAGGTAGACGTAGTAGTAGGTAGTTGATAATTGATATATAATGTATGATTAATCGAACTTACCTGTAAGCATCGATATAAATACTAAGGTTAGGCCTTCCCGTACTAAATTTCTTACCATTTTGAGGCTAAGAAAAATAGCGCCCCTGTCGGAATTCGTCGGAACCAAGACAGTACGAAAAATTGTAACGGCGTCACGGTCGGTCCCGTTCCGATTAAAAGTATGGAAACACTGGCTGAAAGTGGGCACAGTTGTGCCTCTGCCACCTCGTATGGGAAAAGGCGTGACGCTTTGTTATGTTATGTGTTGTTTTATCACTCCATAGCTGGGCTATGCCCAACTAACCCCCTGTCATCATAACTGGCTAAAAGTGAGCACATTTTCAGACTAAAAGTGAGCACATTGACTCTGTCACCCAGTATGGGAAACCGCGGATAGTGTACCTTGTATTTCAATGTAAATACGACGAACGTAATTAATTACATTTGTAAATTAAAACGAAAACAGTGAAATACAAACTCTAACTGACTGAAATAGGGGGGGGGGGGGGGTGGGTAACCAAATGACATTACGAATAGTAATCTAATGACATTACGAATAGTAATCTTGACATTACGAATAGAAAAATAACCAAATCGGATCGTTTTTCAAATATAGGAAGCGGGCAGTTTCACTGTGCGTCGCGCGTCGCTACAAAGTTACGTCAGTCGAATGGTTGATTTTCGTTTGAGGATTTTTTCGAGAACAATATTTTATAGATAATCAATTTAAAGCCAATAGTAATTGAAAATATAATACTTACTTGTGATACGACACTCCCTGTTTTTGTGTTTTGCGATTTGGGTATGATTTACACCTTTTTACGTCGCAGGTCACCATTTTTGTTTTTGCTGCCGATATGTCAATCGGCTGTCACCGTCCAAGCGCGACTGATTGCAAACAGTCCAATTTTCCCGATTTTGTACTGTTTTTGTAGCGACACTTTCAAGCGCTCCGTGCCCTGTCCCTACTATTCAAGTCTGTGCCTGTAAGTGAAGTTCTATCAAAATTATACGAAGGTTTTCTTCGAAGGGATTAGGAATACTTGTAGTAGTACGTACAGACTTGCCATTTATCCACTATAGTTAAAATACATAAAGTTTCCGGGTTTTGACTATACATACCGAATCTTTATATACACAGTCAGGTCATAAGTTCTGTCACACAATAAAAACTTAGAAATAGAATAGGTCCTTAATAGCTTTTTCGTATTCGACAAATTCTTACTTTGAATAAGTTGAGAGGTATGTATTTGGGCAACTTATTCTGAAA
Organism: Argyresthia goedartella; assembly: GCA_949825045.1. Classification (NCBI taxonomy): domain Eukaryota; kingdom Metazoa; phylum Arthropoda; class Insecta; order Lepidoptera; family Argyresthiidae; genus Argyresthia; species Argyresthia goedartella. The sequence goes on from OX463807.1 coordinate 23,219,617, forward strand.
CGGTATTTTATAGCCCTTTAGACATCACAGTATAACAGGATCACTTGTTATAAGGCGCCACTGGTCATGGAAATATGAAAGTCTTTCACATACCAAATCCACTGGCATCACTATGGAGCGCGAATGTGTGATCTTGATTTCAGCGCCAGACTTACTAATAACTTTTGCCGATTTGAGTGTTTCAGCGAGTTTTTCGCCAAAAATATATTTATCTATGTCTGTCTCGTAGAGGTGATTTTTTACATCTTTCTTGATACTCACGCATAAAAAACTTCACCAGTTCATAGATTTAGAAGTTTTTACATCGTTCATTATTCTGCCAATTAACACTGACGTACCCTTTTTATTCTGAGAGAATATTTTTATTAATGCATATCCTATACATAAAATGGCAGCACTGATGTGACCTTGTTTATTTTTGATGGCCTTATCTTTCTTGATAAGAGAATCGGTTAAAGCTACCATTATTTCAGCATTCATCAGTGGCACATCAATCTTTTGACAGTTTTGCGGCACAAGATGCCTTCCGAAAAGTTATTTTCGTTCTTCTTTAGTCCATCCAGAAGTAACAATGAATTACCATCTCAAAGCTTGTTTCTGAATTCTTGGTAATCTCCTAAATGATAATCTCCTCATCTGGGACCACCGCAGCTTCGATTTTGGTGTTAACATAGATTCGGACCACGCCTGCCGGCCGGTCTGCAGTCAGAGAAACGACAGCTTATTTTAATTATAATTTTATTCGTATTTATATCGTAGAAAATTGTTGTTAGCGTATATAAATGGGGGAAAAGTGTTTGTGGCCAGTTTTCTCTGTCACAAATAAGTCATAATCCACCGAGCCGTTATTCGAATGTGAGTTTGAATAACACAAAGGAATTTACCAGTATAGTACTTTTATTTCTTAATCTAATCACGTTCAACATATATTTAAGACAGAACTTATTAGAACCACACACATTCCACATCACTGTAAACTGTGTAATGGTAGATGCGCTGAGCCTGAGGATGTTCTATGATTCTACAGATCTTCGAACTTGTACACACCTATTTGACCTACTTTATCTCAGCTGACACACCTACACGGCTAGCAGATTTTTTGATAAAAATTTTCAGTGCAAGTAACTTCAGCACCTAAAATAAAAGCTTTACTAACCCTTCTAAGGTCATATGCAACAAAGTTTTCATAAAAAAGCAACAGTAAGATTAATTAGAATAAGTATTGAAAAGTGTACTAAGAAGAATACATAAGTACCTTCATTTCACAATACAATTTTAAATTAGTTAGGTAATAGAATAACAATAACCTACTTAGTATCTATTAAGTATAAATTCCATTTTATAAAATTTTACCTACTCACATAACTAGTAGTCTGACTGATTTGTTATTATAGAATAATTATGCAGATTAACGTGTAGTGTAGTTATTAGGTAATATAGTTTTTTCATCAACGCGTTGCCACTACTACGACCATATAAACTACAACCATATAAACACACAGTACAAACACGAAATGCCTCCCTTAAACTGTCTTTAATAGAACACTACCTAGTCGGTCCTTAAGTTCTGTCACAAGGTTTTTGATAGATAAAACTCAGCAATAAACTTTTTCTTATTCGTATTATACATGATTAAAAAGCTTATTTTATACGAATCAAATTGCAATACAATACATTTTGTACGATTATCGCAATATGACAAAAAACCTTATAACTAGAGACAATCGCAAACCCAAAACACGCCGCAACTGACAAAAATACCACTTACCACAAATTTAATAAAAAAACAGTGTTCCAGATAACCAACAAGGTTTTTTTATTTATTCTGAAACCTGGATTTCAGACCATGCTTAACAACTAGCATTTGATTTTCTGTTAGCTTTCAGTTCCAACTGCTCCCAAAGAGAACTTTACATACTTTTTACGTTTTCAGAAAAACGTATAAAAATGATCTTGTGGGCAACAAGTACACTACGTAAAATGTGAATATGAAAATTATTTTTACTCAGACTTAGTTATCTTATGCTTCAAAATGAAGGTAACGGGTTCAGGGAGGGTTCTGACTAAAATCTCACGTAAGTTTGAAAGTTTTTAAGAGTCATGGAAAAAAGATAAAGTGAATCACGTCCGTATTTTTGATTGGGAAAAATAGTGCAAAATTTCTGAAGAAACTAGCATTTGTGTAATATGGCTTTAAGCATTTAAATCCAATAATGGTTCTTATTTATCAGTATTTAATGAGCTATCAAACCATATATAGTATTAAATAAAATAAAACTTGGTATTATTTACTATGCGGCAAAGTATTTGTCACAGAACTTATGGACCGACTAGGTATATTGCTATACCCTGTCTCTCGGTTCCAGCATGGAGTCCAAGATGACAACGCGCAGAGCTGAGATCGCCCTGCAGCTTCACAACGTCACAATGCTCTTCAATATCTTTTGGCCTCCAGAGATTTGAACGCTAAATATGAACAAGAGAGAACTGGCAGCGAACTGGAAATTGAGAAAATCCTTATATCAAATAATAGTCTTAAAAGCCAGTGGAGCCAGCTCATAGCGATTAATTCGATGCCTGTGCGGAAAACGACCAGTTCAGAAATCTGTTAGACTCACTTGTCGAGTACTACCGTACTCACGAGTCGAGCCTTCAGAGACTTGACTTCAGAGACAGAGCTTGAACAACAATTACTAGAAGCGAATCAAACTATACAACAGCTGAAGGACCAAATGGTTGACGAAGACACAGAAATAAATATCTCTCTAACTAGTAGGGAAAAATCATGTGACTCCAACACAACATCCACAACCAATAATAATCGACTTAACAAATACTAATAAGAAAACAAAACTGCCGTTAAAAATAAGAAAATACAATTAAAAAATCCAGAAAAATAAATAAAGCTATTATCAAGATCCAAAACTTGCTACAGAAGCTTAAAAGAAGCTGCCAGACACCGGAAAATTACAAATTTGAAGTCTCAGAAATTTCAAGTTTGCTACAGGAAAGAACAGAATAATATCAGAAAATAATCACTGATCTAGAGCTGAAAATTCCGCAACTTGAGATGAAACTTAAAAACTACTGCATACTCACTATCAGAAGTAAAACAAATAATGGAACAAGAAAAAATTATAGCAGACAGCAACAGAAATTTCTGCGTCGAGGAGGCTTCTCGAAGCTCAACAATTCGAGTGATGCGCCGCTCAAAGTCGCGCGTGTCACGTTACCTGCTGAGGCATGTGTCATGCTGCACGCTGCTGCAAGGGCCGCACCGCTTGCCGTTACGTGCGTTGATGTATGTAAAGTAATTTAAATTATTTCAAAAGACAATAGAGGAAATCCCTAGCATACGAAAGCCACTAAATATGTCAAATGATGATATAGATACATTGATGGGTAATATTTAAGTAGGGCCTACTACTTAAATATTACCCATCAATATATCTAAGGGCTACCTGGCAAAGAACTTGTATTAAAATTGTTTCTAAAAAATGCTGACATCGATGTTATTTGTATTAGAGAACACTGGCTTAAAGAAAATATGATTTCTTTCGAACATAAAAAATTACAAAAATGTCAGTTGTTAAAATATAAAGACTACTGATAAAGGCAGTTCTTTAATTTTAGCATGACGGTGAAACAACGGAAAGATATTCTTACACTTACTGTTGAAAAATAAATAGAGGTATCTTGTATTGAGTTAGATAGATACATTATTGTTTGTGTCTACAGACCTCCAAGAAATGAAAAAAACCATAGTAATTTCGAAATATTTGAGAAAATTAAGAAGAAAGCCCTGACTAAACTACGTGATAGCAGAAAAAGATAATTATTTGAGGCGATCTAAATGTCGGTTTGCTGATAGATACAACAATGAAATAACAATTAATAACTTTACTCATTTTTTTTATTTATTTCATGTATTCCTAGAGCCGTCTAGAATTACAATTACCAGCCAAACTGTAAACTCACAAGTAAAATTATAAGTAACTGCTTACCTTTCGCTCACAGCGGCAAAATTGTTTCATTCCCAATTACTAGTTAGGATAAGACTGATCAATCATTTTATAGGCCTATTACATCCCAAAGACTAGAGATGCATACGAAATATTTAGATAAAAATTTGCCAGTACCGGATTTTAATGAACAGAACCCAAATAAAACCTATTCAGACTAATTCAACCTTTTTCAAACAGAATTCTATATATTTTTTTTAAATAAAATAAAGTTAGTGATTACAACGATAAATCTATGATTAATGACTTGACAACGTTTGGGATTTGTAAAAGTAGAGTTACCTTGTGTGACCTTTATGAACATAAAAACAAAAATTTTGATGGAAAATATCATGACTATGTTAAAAAATATTCCTAAACTTTCAAGTTAGTTTGTAGAATTGCAAAAACTTCACACATTAGTAGAAAAATACTAAATTCAAATAATATAATAAAAAAGACAATTAGATAAGATTATGCTCAATCAAATGTTCTCACACCTTAACTGTATAAAACAATTCCACGCCAAACTATACGGTTCCACTACGGAAATTGACTACGGATAAAGGTTATATCTCATATTTATTCTGCATGGGAGGCCGCGCAGGATGCTCATGGAGTTATTTCGATTTTTCACAGGCATTTGATTGTGTCGATCATGATACGCTTCTAATGAAATTAAATCACAACGGAGTCAGAACCGTCGCGAGTTTGTGACCGTGGCGGTGTGTTTTGCGGAGCGTGCGGAATGAGTCTAGGTTTTCGCGCACGTAGACGGCCACTTGCAGAATGGTGACGGACGGCAACGTCAGGATCCTGAGCGCTTTGAAGTGAGGCTTCGCGGAGACGTCCCAGCGGACCTGGACTATAGCTCTCACGGCTCGCTTTTGCATCCTGAATGCCCGTTCCCAATCTGCTGCGCATCCCCACAGTTCGGCTCCGTACTGCACCAGCGAATGCACTGTAGCGAAGTAGCACGACTTCACTATGTCGCGCGGCACCGTGCGTGCCAGCCGACGCAGCGCGAAGCACGCGCCGCTGAGCCACGCACACAGCCTGTCCACGTGCGCACTCCACGTGAGGCCGCGGTCCAGCTCGAAGCCCAGAAACGTTGTCGCCTCCACCTGCTCGACCCGCTCTCCGCCCACATGGACGTTCAGCGGGACGGGATGGCGGCCTGACAGGTTGAAGTGGAGAAAGTGGGTTTTTTTCAAGTTAAGGACGAGGCCGTTGTCGCGGAACCAGTGAGACAGTTCGGTTATTGTATGGTTTAGGCTTAGCTCAAGGCCTCCAATCGTTTTGTTCGTTATAATTCCTGCCACATCGTCAGCGTACATATATAGTTCGCTGGAGGTCATTGCTTGTGGCAGGTCATTGAGCAAGAGCGAAAACAGAATATTGGATACAGAAGAGCCCTGAGCAACCCCCATATGTGTCATCACTGGTTTTGATCTCGTCCTGCCTCCATCACCAACAACGATCTGGGTACGGTTTTTCAGAAAATCCGCTACTAGAGATAGGGGCTTTCCATCGATACCGTAATGCCGGAGTTTGACGGCGAGAACACCGTGATCAGCCACGTCGAAGGCCTTCGAGAGGTCGCAGCAGAGTACTGCCACCTGGAGCTTTTTCTCTCTCGCCTCGAGCACGCGTCGCACCACGACCCTCGTCAGCGCAGTCGTCGAGCGTCCCGCGCGGTACGCGTATTGCCGGTCCGACAGCGCTTCAGTCGACGCTAGAAATTCAAGGAGTCGGGAGCTAAGGCCGTTCTCTAAGATCTTGGACAGTATGGGCACGACTGCGACTGGTCTGTACCCATCGATATTCCCCCTCTTTCCTTTCCCCTTGAATATCGGTGCTATTTTGCTCTTCTTTAGCGCTGTCGGATAGATGCCTCGTCTGACGCACTCGTTAAAGAGTTTAGCTAGTATTGGTGCTAAAGGCTCTGCGGCCCAATGTATAAGTTCCGTCGAAATGTCATAAATATCTTTGGTGGGTTTATGCGCGATTCGGAATTTTATAATGCGATAAACTTCGCTCGGAGTGAATAGATGTAGTCTTAGTGAGCGGTCGGCGGTAGGGCGGGCGGCCTGCAGGGCGCGACAGGCGCGCGGCAGGTTCTTTTCATAGTTTCATCATTTAGTTCAGTTCAGTCGTCTCACGTGAGAGCTACCGTGCGCACGCGTCGCGATGACCGATAACGTAAAAACAATGGATTCGTCCAATGTTCTCAAGTGCAAAAGCTGTAACATTGTTATATGTGAAGTTCTTGCTTTCATACAAAATAAACTAGACGTCATGGATGTGGAAAGCTTAGTTCGTGTGTGTAAAACCGCTTTTTCGGAGGCGGACCTGAAAACGGCCAAGAATCTTTTGTTTGACTCGGTGGCGACAAACAAGAGAAAAATAACTCAGAAGCGGGACGGCAAGTCTGGGCGAGATCTCGAGGACATAATTAATTTGATGACAGACGCGGATGCGAATCATGTGGACATTCCGATCTTTGTTGCCAAAGACCTGCAGAAGTTGCCACCGGTCACTTTCGATCATGTGGATGTGACAAGGTTGCTCAAGGACATTGTGATCTTGCAAAGTGAATTACGTGCGGTTAAAGAAACTTATGTTACTGAGGAGCAGTTGATGAAGGTGCAAAACGATCTGGAAAACCTAAAAATGGCATCTATAGCGAATAATTTCGATGGAAATACTTTTGTGAATGTGAACCGCAGACGAGGCGCATACATTTCGGATAGCTACAACAACAATCTTGACAGTGGCCCGATGGGTTTTGTCAAAACAACGCTTCCTTTTTCAAATTCAAATTTAAAACCAACGTTGTTGACGCCGAGCAATGTAGGTAACGGAGGCGGCGGTGTTGGTGATTCGTCAGGATGTCAATTGTCTCTCTCTGCCGCCACGAAATCTCAATCGGCTGTCTCATTCGCGTGCGCGCAAACGCAAGGTGCAAGCCAACTTGTCAGCGCGACTCAACCGATTAGCGCGGTGATAAACAAAGATGATAGTGTTTGTGTTTCCGTGGATGCAAATATTGCAAATGCTCCTCCTTTATGTTCGGCTCAGCTGGAGCTGATAGGTGCCGAGCAATGCAATGCTTTACCATCTCAAAGTAAGAGTCAACCAACACTAGCTGAAGTAGTAAAGATGACAAAATGCAACGAAAATAAAAATGAAGGCGAGTGGACTCGAGTTGAACGTCGTAACAAAAACCACAAGCGTTATTCCGGAATGATAGGAAAGGCACCTGTGGATCCCAACTCCAAGTTTAGAGCTGCAGTGACCATGATTCCGCTATTCGTAACAAATGTTGCCAAGGATGCAACTGTTGAAGATGTCATAGAGTACATTTTCAAGAAAACTCAGGTGGTTGTCAAGATGGAAAAAATTACATTGAAAAAGAAAAGAAATTATTGTGCTTACAAAGTGTATGTACCGAAAACCAAAGTCGCACTTTTTCTAAACGATGAATACACTTGGCCTATGGACATAGAATTTAAGCGATTTATTCGCTACAAGAAGTCACACACTCCCAATGGCTCACTCAAAGAAATATCAGATCCTCAACTATAATGAGAAAAAGAATGATGGTCACCCTACTGCGGACGAGCCGAATTGCAAACTTGCAAGTTTCAACTGTCAGGCTGTGAAGAGCAGTGTGGATCATGTCAGAATGCTGTGTCTTACGTCAGATATAGTGGCCCTTCAGGAGACGTGGCTGATGCCCTATGATATCCCGTATCTCAGTACTATTCATCCAGACTTCGCAGCGACTGGAGTATCAGCGGTGGATGCAGGAGCTGGTATCCTGCGAGGTAGGCCTTTCGGTGGTGTCGCAATTTTGTGGAGGAAGTCTGCTTTCGAGTCGGTTACGGTGATAGAGTGTAAAAGTGTGCGGCTGGCTGCCATTCAGTGTAAAGTGAAAAACCAGTCTTTTCTATTATTCTCAGTGTATATGCCCACAGATTGCACTAATAACCTACCAGAGTTTACTGAGTGTCTTTCTGAAATGCATGCCATCATAGAGAACAGCAATGTAGCAACAGTGTACATGTTAGGGGACTTCAATGCTCATCCTGGTGAGTTGTTTTGTAATGATTTGTTACAATTTTGTGCTGAACAATTGTGGTTATGCGCTGACTTTGAAGTTTTAGGTTTAGACTCTGATAACTACACTTATATCAGTGATGCCCACGGCTGCAAGAGGTGGCTTGACCATTGTATAGTTACCGGAGTTGCTTTGCAATCAATAACTAAGGTCAGGATATGTTATGATGTGTCTTGGTCAGATCACATTCCGATGGAAATAACTTGTAACTTTAGTGTGCTGCCGCGTAGTGTTAGCTCATCTAATGTTAAACAAAATAAGGTTCACTGGGGTGTGAGGGATACCGAGCAAATAAACCTTTTTAGAAATTTATGTAATTTAAAATTGAAAGAGATCAACTTCCCCAGTGAACTTAGTAAATGTTGTGATATGATGTGTAGCAATTTAGAACACAGGCAAATAATTAATAATATGTATAATAGCATAGTTGATATTCTTTGTGAGGCGACTATTTCCAGTCACAGTGTAAATAGCAACTGTAATTCTAATTTTTTGAGGAAAAAATCCTGCATAACAGGTTGGAATAAATATGTGAAACAGGCTCATGGTGAAGCCAGGCTTTGTTTTCGAAATTGGGTCTTACATAATAAGCCGGAATCTGGTCATATATATGATCTAATGAAAAATTCCAGAAAGATTTTTAAATCGAAGCTTAAGTGGTGTCAAAAGAATTCGGAACAAATAAAAATGGATATTCTTGCCACCAGCCATAATGCAAAAGATTTTTCAAAATTCTGGAAAGAAACAAATAAATTAAATCCTAAGCCTGGTCATCCAGTGACTGTTAATGGTTTGTCTGACCACCATGAAATAGCAAACTTGTTTAAAAATAATTTCCGTGTTGTTTCTGATCTTTCCAGTAACACTGACTCATCCAGTGACACTCCGGTGTCCGGCACCCGGACTAGCGCTGATACTGGTGACAAACCCTTGCGTTTTACATACAATCAAGTAATGTTAACTATTAGAGATATGAAGCGGGGTAAGTCACCAGGACATGATGGTCCGACGTAAAAAAAATGTAGTCACATAAAATTCGGGAAAAAAAAATGTCCTAAACCTACACAATATACTCTAAACCAGGAAATATTGCAAGAAGTAGATACAGTGAGAGACTTGGGTGTGATCCTTGATGGTAAATTAAGCTTCAATGCTCATGTGAGCCACTTAGCGGATGTATGTAACAAGATGTTGGGTTTCATAAAGCGAATGGGGAAGCACTTTAAGCAAATAGACAGCCTAATAACTGTATACAACTCACTGGTTCGGTCGCAACTCGAATATTGTAGCCAGGTGTGGAACCCCTCATATAAGATTCACAGTGAAAGGCTAGAGAAAATCCAACGATCATTTACAAGGTACCTGGCGTTTAAGGATTGCTTCCGTGGTGAGGGTAGGCGCGCGAGCTACGAAGAGAGACTAGAACACTTTAATATACACTCACTAAAGCATCGCCGGGATTATCTTGATCTCACATTTCTTCACAAGCTGCTTAATAATTCAATCAACGAGCCACATCTACTGGCAAAATTAAACTTTTTTGTACCTCGCCCCAACACCCGATTGTCCAGGGCTTCCACATTCCAACCCAGCGCTGTACGCACAAATCTAGGTAAATCGGCACCTCTTCATAGACTTCAAACTCTTTACAATTCTCTCGAGAGGCCAATGGAACTGGATATATTTGCTGATCGCATTGGTCAGTGGAAAACAAAAATGCTGCAACCAAGTCCCGCCGATAATAAATAAAATTTATAATATATAATATAAGTAAAATAATAATTGTAACTGTTCACTTTAATGTAATTTGTCTAATAATCTGCTCTGTCAATTATTTACAATAAGTTATAATTTCAAAAATGTATTGAATGCTGTTGCACGCCTGTTATTGGGTATTAGGCTAGACAAGAACCACATAGCATAAGAACTCTGTATTTTTGTGCTTAATACCTGTTGGCTGTGTCAATAAAATATATAAATAAATAAATAAATATGCTGGCCCGCAGGTTTGCGAAGTGTACAAGGGCTGTCAAATTGACACTTTTCAGAGCATTTTGTCAGTCCTTCTACACTGGTGGCTTGTGGGTCAGCTATACGCGGAGAGCCTACAGCGCCCTGCGCGTCCAATATAATAATGCGCTGAGAATACTGTTGGGGCTGCCGCGATACTGCAGCGCCTCGGCTATGTTTGCCGAAGCTAGGATTGAGGATTTCTTTGCAATAATGAGAAAGAGGATTGCCTCGTTAAGAAACCGCCTTTTCGGCAGCTCCAACACTATCCTCAGCACTCTGGCTGGGAAGCTGGACAGCCCTATGTTGAAGTACTGGATGGATGTGCACCTTCGCAGTAACAAACCATAAATTATAATCATATTTTAGGACGATGTTTTGTGTGTGTGAGAGGGTGTGTGTGACTGTGTGAGCAGGGTGTGAGTGTGGGTGTTATTTATTATTCAAGGATGATGGATGATGTATTTAGTTTAATTTTAAACTTTTTTATAATGATAAAATAATATCTACCTATGGATGTATATGTGTCAAAATGTATGCTATCTGAAATAAATATTTTGAATTGAATTGAATTGAATAGTGTTACGTCCTATGGTATCTTGATGTGGGGGAAAGGGGGTTTATATTAAAATTATTTTTATTTTACAGAAAAGAGCAATTCGAGCAAATTAAAATTTAAAATGCTCAGACCCCTTAACCTCTTAAAAACCAAGGGTAGTTGGGACGGATGGTGATTTTGAAACTAATGCAGTGGTGATTAATTTTAAAACTCATAACGGAAAAGTTGCGTTAGCTAACGCTGTTGGTAGTGAAGAGGTTATGAGAGCTTTTTAATTAAATTCACTTACTAACTGAAGCTAGTTAATTTATTTTCGAAAATATATTGTAAGTACGCAAGAACTTAGCGATAGCTGTAATGTTTACCTAAAAATAATCAGTCTGTTTTCGTTCCTTCGTTCACAGAATTAAATCGTCTCAAAACTCGTCTTAAATCCAGAAGAAGCTTTCTGGCCAAAACAGACCCTCTCGCTGAGACTTCTGCCTCCACAAGGATAAGGTTTTGGGGGCAATCCACACAAATCCACATAAGCCCTGACTGGGAAAAACCTGAGCAGCACCTCACTCCGGGCCAAAAACTGGGTAGGCAGCTGTAAAAACCTTAAAAGGACTGAGATCACACGTCGGGCGCGTCAGAGACAAAATGCGACGCTGGGGCATCCTGCCTGAGGACGCAAGCACAATATGCCGTTGCGTTGACCCCAAACTTCGGGCCACCTACTATCGTGCCCACGGTGTCCGACTTCCTGCACACTCGCCGACCTTATGCAGGTTAAGGACAAAGCCATCGCAGTGGCTGACTTCTGGAATCCACTTTGATCCTCCCTACAAGTTTCCACACGAAGAAAAAGTAGATCACATACTTATTGCGCCCTGGTTTAGACTTGCGAAGATTAGCAATTCTTTTAAGGTCAGTGCATTTTCTATTAAAACAAGATATCTGGAGATTAAGAAATTGCCATTTGGGCAAATTTAAAAAAAACATGTTAAAGCGACTTTGTCGAAAAAGGGATGTTGCAATGTCGAGATTACTTAAATGACGGGACTGTATGCGGTTAATTGAACTCAATACAGACCTTACGGTTAATAATTTGAAATTAATTATCACTGCTTATAAATAATAATAATTAATACTCTAATATTTGTATTAGTTAAGAACAACCATTTTTAAAAGAGATCAAAAAGTCAATCTGTGGGAATTTCTACGCCCTTTCTCTCCCACAGCGGTCCAATTAGAGACGGGCTAAGGATATGTAAATATGTATAGTAATAAAGCAATTTGAATATTTTGATAGTATAGGCTCCAGTATTGGCGCCGGAGTTTACATCCGCTGGTAGTGGCAATGATAATGACATTAGTGCCAATATCATTATTCTCTTAAGCACGAGATAGTCTCTACAGTCTATCTACATTACTTTCGATGAGAAGGATATCCCCACAAGATGTACACACCACGCCAATATTTCATAATGTGAAAGTAGCATCACGACAAGATACACACAGCACGAAAATAACTTGTTATCAAATCATAGTGAAGTATTTGCCATAACGATTTAACGTTTCTGGCTTGTCGTCTATGTCTATATACTCAACAAAGGGCTCCAGCCCGTACTCGTCCACAGGGGCCGAAAGCGGCGGCGCTGGAAACTTAAACTACAATATCTGATGACGATTCCGTTGCACGGTAACGGCGCTAACGATTTTTACATTTTTTCAACTCCTTTTCTTAACTCCGCACTTTTTTACGAAGATATTCGTTACTGTCTTTATCACTGTTTTTTTATATGTTCGCACCAACTAGTAAAAAGTAAAAGTTAATAACCGAAAACAAAACTTGTGGTGAACGGTGGTACACTAGAACGCGACTTATTCTTGGGTGAGTGAGGGCAGCGACAAGGCACACTCGTCGAAAAGATTTTTAACTTCTCTTGAGAAGTTATTATAATAGGTCTGAAAATTGAAATAGGTAATTTTGTGTTTTCTTTACGTTTTAAGACCTGGAGAATCATTTGCAATCATTTTTAGAGTGATGTCTGTGTGTGTGTGTGTGTGTGTGTGTGTGTGTACGTACGTATGTACGTGATCAAAATTATGGAATTCGTTTTCTCAATAACTACTGGACCGAATCGCTTTGATGACCATATCAATCGATACGCCACGTCATGACTTAGATCTGAAAGGAGTCTAGAAAAAATCGGTCCAGCGGTTCGTTTTTTATTTGTAAAAAACTGACTTTTTTGAACACGCAACGTTAATTTTGTATGTAATTCCAAGTATTGAGGGGTAGATGTGGGTTTTTGAGGGTGCTGGTTTCGAATCTTTCATCAGTTTTTTAAAATTCAAAATGGCGGACCCACTATGACGTCATCTTTTTCGTGAAAATTCTTTAAATTCGATAAAAAAAGAATTCTTCTCAAGAGAAGTTGCTTGTACGGTACTTGCTGCCGAACCGATTTTTTGGTTTATTTTTGATAATTCATAATTCTTTTTGCACAAAAATATTTGACAAATTACATTAAAATAAAATGTCACTTACATTTTATAAAGGCGAGCTTATCTCTAAAAAGAGATTTATTCCAGCAAACAAAGACTTTATAATCAACTATTATTACAAGAGGTAATTAAGCAGTGCACAATAACTAGTATAAATAAAATGCCAAAGAAACAAATTAAACTCTTATAAAATAAAAACAGTAACCACTAAATAAGTACTGGAATATACTACATACACGTTCCATAGTCGGACATACGTTACCGCATGTAACCTGAAAGAGTGTTTATACGCAGCATTGTTATGCCACGGAGTGGCTAAAAGTGAGACAGTGTAAGATCTCCGGTGCCTACCAAAAAGAGATACTCAAAACGGTCTCAAAGGTAGTTGGCGTAACTTGGATTTTTGAAGATGTTGAACAGATAATTAAGAATGTGAGAGTCTCAGCGACGACGAAACGGTAGCCACTCAACTCTTTCCGATATTGAGAAACATGGTCGAATTTGCAAAGTCCCAAGATAAACCGAATCCCTAGTTTCTGAAGTCACTCGAGTTTATTCAGTTTCTTTTCGTTCGCACTCGCCCAGGCAACATAGGAATAGTCGATTAGCGGCAAGAGAAGAAATTGTACAAGGGTAATTTTGGTCTGCCGTGGCAAGAAGTTCTGCAGACGCCTTAGGGAACGGAAAGACGTAAACACCCGTCTACTGACCTCTCAGACATGTGGAGACCAACACAGCTGGCTATCAAAGATGAACCCGAGGTTTTCGCCTTAGCAGTGTACTCAATTTTAGTACCATTTTAAGTTACAGGAACTAGATTTCTGTAGTAAGGAAAGAGAGTGCTTGGTTCCAATAATCATTGCTTACAATTTTATCAGGTTAATCGAGGACGAGGGATGAGGCCCAGTTCTTTACATTCTCGAAGTAAGCATTCAAAATCTCCACGGATGAAACTAAATCGCAGGGAGAAGAGTGGCGAAAGATTTGAAGATCATCTGCGTAGAGATGATACGTCACGGATGGAGTTGATACAGACTGAAAACAGGAGATGAGAAAGAATACCATCTTGAGACACTCCTGTGGTGAGATTACAGAATTGAGTTTCAATCTCCATAAATACATAATTTCTCTTATAGTTGATGAATTGCGAGTCAGTAAGTACTACCACAAGTATTCCTAATCTCGAAGGACAAAGTTGCAGTATAAGTATATATTCTGTTCCTGCGGCCCCTCATAAATACTCAAAGACTCAAAAGATTTTGAAAAATGATAATTCCCTAGATGGCGCGGGTGTCACTGAATACATAAAATAAAAAAAATAAAATAGCGGATTTTTAATCGCTTTAATGTGATGGAGGATGTTTTTTTTTAAGACCCTTCGGGGGGTATCATGTATGGGGCTTTAAAGGCGATTACGAAAATATGAACAAATTTTCCACAAGCCATTTTAAACTAAGCATTCACAGAATTTTCATATTTTTTCACTAAAAAGCAGACAATAAATGACGTAATCTAAGAACATATAAGATTAAAGATAATTATTGAGTTCCATTAAATTTAAGTGATAGCGGAACCAATTTTAATTGGTGCCGCCTTCGACATCATTTAATAATAATAAGCTTCCTAATACATATTAGGTTCCTCTTGCATTTAAATTTAACATAACACTATAATGATTTAATAAAATCTCAATAATAACTTTCTTAGCTGCTTATTTTGGGATTTTTAGTGCACTTCAGTGGCACTTTGATGTTGTTTTTTTATTTCGTCTTTTTTATTTTAAGCTTTAAAACCATACACAATCGCAATTAACACATAATTCCTTTTTTTTTAATTGCATACAAATGATTAAAGAGAAATATTAAACTGCATATCACAAATACTGATTTTCACAGCAAACTTTAGACGCCAAACTACAATGGGATCCTCATATAAATAAATTGTCGAACAGACTGGGTTCGGCAGCGTTCGCAGTTAAAAAAATTAGAGCTCTTACCGACGTAGACACCGCTAGACTAGTCTACTTTAGTTACTTTCATAGTCTAATGACCTATGGTATTTTATTGTGGGGTCACGCTGCGAATGCTAATAGTATATTTATTCTGCAGAAACGGGCTGTTCGTGCAATTTATAGATTAGGGCCTAGAGTGTCACTGAGGGAAAAGTTTAAAGAAATCAATATTCTGACATTTGTGTCTCAATATATCTATGACAATCTTGTGTATGTAAAAAGAAATATAACTAATTTTCAGAAGTACAGTGATATACATAATTTTAATACTAGAAATAAAGACAAGTTGGTTGCTTATGTAAGCCGACTACATAAAATTAGTAATTCTTTTAAAGGCAATTGTATACGCTATTACAATAAGGTCCCTACTGATATTAAAAACTTACCTTTAGACAAGTTTAAAATAATAATAAAACAGAAATTGTATAAAAAAGGTTACTATAGGATATCTGATTACTTAGAGGACAGATGTCCATGGGAATAGATTGTTTGAGTAACAGGCTGTTTCGATATATAATTAGCATTCATTTTGTAATTTGACAATATTTTATTTAAAAAAGGAAACGCAAAAGATGCGACGACTGTGGCGTTTCTTCGGTGAGCTCTTCTCCACAGATTCCGCCATTGTGTTAGTGAACTCACCAAAAAAAATGTAATGACGGATCTAAGTGATGTAACAACATCCTATGGAAATAAATGATTTTTGATTTGATTTGATTTGATCAAATATCAGGAAAAAGTGCTGCGGAGCTTAGGTGAAGTGTAAAGGGGGTGAGCGAAACGAAGCCCCTTTTACGCTTCGTGTAAAGTTAAACATGTAAGAACAACAAAAATACTTAAAATATAAACTTGAGTACACATAAAATATTTAAAACATAAAAAGTGTTTTTGCTGATCCTTTTTTGCTGTGCAAATCAGTATTTTTGATATGCGATTAAATACTAGCCATAATTAAATAAACAAGAACTTCATAAAATACATAGAGTATAAAAGCGAGCTAATCTTAATAAGATACATTTTCCAGCAATCCAAGGATTTTCATTACATTTTAATAGCTACAGATCCTTATTTCAAGAGTAGGTACATGTGTGCGGTCAACGGCATTCTAGAGGTGGCCAAAGCGGTATTTTATTACCACTAGGCTGGGTACTAAAATTATTTGCGGCAAACGCAGCATGTGCAAAAAAGCAGAATCTTCTGTTTTTTTCGATCCGATTACCAAATCGGTGAATTTGTTCTCTAATTATGACAATATTGTTTTACTTGGAGCCCTTAATGTTAACTTTGCAGACAGAAACGACAAAAGCTAAAAATGCTTAACACGATGTTTATGTAGGGTATTACTGACTTAATAAATTAACGAGACGACCCATGTTACCGACTACAGCGAGACTGCTATTGGCATTATTTGCAATGACGCCAGTGACTGCAAAACAGAGGTTAATCACATACCGGACATAGGTGGGCACGCTTTTATAGCTGTTAAATTTGACGCCATAAAAAACTTGAACTCGCCAGAATGATAACATACAGCCCATTAAAAGACATTGACTACAGTAATTTTCAACTAAACTTAGATATAATGGACTAGGACAGCATTTTTTTACTAAACTAAGACTATTGAATGACTTTGTAACGGGGCTGAGGAGTCTCCAAAACCGTGGCTGACAAGGACACGCTTGATGATGAGACTCTGAGACAATGCAAATAAAAAGTATAAGAAATCACCACAAGATTCCCATAAAAATATTACTTGGAACTTTAACATCTGATGGTTTCAGAAATACACTGTGAAAAACAGGCTTTTTTTGAAAAAAATATAAACTCCTGTTCGTCTGGCTTCAAAAACTTGTTGAAATATCTCAAGCACACGTGCAAGATACTGACAGACAAACGTGATGTTGAACTACCCTCACACTTTACTGACACAGAGGCAATTAACGACCGTTTTTTAAATATTCCAGGATGGGCAGATCTGACGATTTGAGACTTAACGTACTTTGAAGACCACAGACATGACGAAAATACCTTTTCTCTCCAGAATGTAACTTCTGACACGATACTGAGAATACTGACAAAAGTTTAGACTTTGGCAAAAGGTATGGACGAAGACATGATTTTTCTGACTTTACCTGGGACTTTCGTTGTTGTGACTGCTATTGTTAACCAAAGTAATGTGACTAACATATTCCTGACCGACTGAAAGACTGCAATTGTTACCCCTCTGCCCAAAATACCTAATCCTTCCCTAGTTTCAGATCTATAGTATTCTTCCGTGCATGTCGAAAGTGATCGGGAGGGTGGTCTGCAACCAGCTGTCGGGATATCCGCAGTCCGGATTTCGGAATGACTGTTGTACTTCTAATGCACTGCTGGACGTTGTGGACAATGTGCTTTCTGCAGTCGATTGTGGTAAGAGTACAATTCTAGTGTTGCTTTCTCCAGAGCCTTCGATTGTTTGAATATTTCTGTTTTGCTCTCGAAAATGTCGTATCATGGATTTGATAGTTCCGTGGTACGCCGGTTTGCTAACTATCTAACAGGCCGAATGCAGACGGTAGTTTGCGAAGGCAGAATTGTACCCAGACTTTTTCTACCTCGAAAACATTGACGAGAGGCGTACCACAGGGTTAACTCTTGGTCCACTTCTTTTTATTTTATGTATAAACAAATATATAAGTACATAGTAAGACCCACCAGAATAAATAACATTATAACAATGATAAGAACAATATACAATGGATACTTTTAATATTTTTTACAAAAATAATAATTTTAATAATTTACCATTATTAATTCAAGATAAGCACAGCACTATCATGCATTCATTCATTTTCATTTCATTTCATTTTATTGCAATAAATTACAGTATAGTATGATGTTTACAAAAAAATGTGGTACAAGTGTAATTTTACCGATAATGGCATAGCAATTTGATAATTTAGAATTAGTATAATAGATAATAATAACATTAGGTACATTATTTCATAGCTCATTAAATAATAAATCAGTAAAATTTCAGCATTAGATCAATAATCAGTATTGAAAACTATTTACAATTTTCATAATATTCGTTCAGATTGTACGGGCACATAACAAGTAGATATTCCTTTAATACCTTGAGGAATCGATCACCAGGGAGAAGCATGATATTTTTTGGTAATTTATTGTATACAGAAACTGCTGCATGGCTAGTACTTTTACTGTGAGATGTCGTTCTACAGAACTTAACTTCGAGATGATGCCTAAAGCGTTCTTTTAACCTACCACACTTACGTTCAGCGCTGATTGGAAATTTCTCTGGAAGATGCCTAACTAATTTGCACAATTCAATTATGTAGAGCGCTGTAACCGTGTGGATTTTTAGTTTCCAAAACAGATCGCGACAAGACACTCTGTTTGATTTGACTCCGCTTAAAATTCGAACACACCTCTTCTGTAAAATGAAAATTTTGTCTAACTCAACACTTCCTCCCCACAGCGCCAAGCCATAAAGAAGTCTGGAGTGAAAGTAGGCGTAATATGCCTGTAATGATGCATGTGTCGTTGTAATTTTCGACAAGCATCTTAATGCATAGCTAAAACTACTTAGTTTCCCCGCAAGGACCTCAATGTGCTTCTTCCAGTTCATATGTTCATCTGCATAAATTCCCAGAAATCTCGCGTGGTCTACTAGTGAAATTTTAGTATTATCCATTGTGAGATCAAGTTCCAAACGTGAAGTGTTGTAGTTTCGGAAATGTATCATTTTGGTTTTACTTGCATTTGTTTTTAGTCCTACAGACCGTAACCATTCAACAAGGGTATAAATAGTATCTGATATTTCATCTGATAACTGTGTTACATTTCTTCTTTCGAATTTGAAAAAAACCGATATATCATCTGCGAACATTGTTAGTTTTTTATTAACGAGCTCAGGTAAATGATTTACGTACAGTAAAAATAATAACGGCCCCAAAACACTACCCTGCGGCACTCCTTTCCTGGTTTCTGTGCTTCGAGATTCATCTGGCAGAACCTGGCACACTCTCGCAAAATATCCCTCCATGCATCACCAAACAGATCATTCAATGGTGCTGCAGATCTTAACGATCTTGCTTTTTTTGAAAAAAATTTATTTGATATTGTTTTGTTTGCTGATGATACTTCACTTATTTTTAAGATTGACAGAACCCAGAACAATTTCGATGATGTTAACAAAGAAATCACGCTAGTTCTTAAGTCGTTTACTCCAATAATTTAGTGTTAAACTCTAAAAAAAACAAATGTGTGTAATTCTCGCTACCCAATATCAGAAGGGATCCCACTTTAAGTATTTTAATGAATGACCAGCTTTTAGTCCTGGTACAGTCGACAAAATTCTTGGGTATTTGTTTAATATTTATGCTTCGGAACGCACCTTTTTTTGTTGCGCGATCGGACCGCGAGTGATCGGAGCGGAACTAAGGCGCTCGGGGTAGCTGCCCGCAGGAAGATAGTCTTCCGCCACCGATTGTGTTCCGGTTGTTTGGGGCCGCACACGCTGAGCGAGTGCTCGCGCGCGTTCCCCTGTGAGTGCTGTGGTGGCAAGCACCACATAGTGTTGTGCTTGAATCGGTCTGGCCCTTCGGACGGTCACCAGGGCCGGACTCAGGTTGGTCGGCCACAGGGCCCAATCAGGGCCGGACCCAGTCCCCCTCCGGGCAACGGGAGTCACCAACGGGGTGACTGGGGCACCCGCGGACGGGACCCCCCCCGAGGGGAAAGGGGCAGCGCGGGGGGTAACATGCGGGATAGCCGGGGTTCGGTCGCCGCTGTCCATGGTCAGCGAGGACTTCGGGCCGCTGGCTCACCGCGTGTTACGGGCGGGTGTCAGATGGCACTTATGAGTGGCGCGAAGGCTGGGAGCCCACCACCTTCTGCTTCACCCTGCCCGTCACTCTGGGAGGCAAACAGTCGGATGTCGCCCCCATTCCTAGAGCGCCCCAGGTTGGATCCACTCTCCCCCATTCATCCACGGTGCGCACCGGGCACGCCGTACACCGTCCGGTATGGTCGGATACCGAGACAGCGACGGGCCTATTATACGGGTTGGGACCCCTTGATGCACATACGGTCTGATATGCCGGTTGCATATCAGCAGCCGAGTTACTCCGAGGCCGACGGAGGTCTCAGCGGGTTCGGATCCCGCGGAGGTTCCCGCTAGGGACACGCCGCCCACTTACAGGGTGCCGCCACTCCACAGACGGTCATGCTGCCCACCGCCTCTGTGATAGCGTGGAGTTCGGACGGCAAATCATGTGTGGCACGAGCACTATTGGACTCGGGGGCCCAGGGGTGCTTAGTCTCGTGCAACCTTGTAAGACGGTTGGGCATTTCGGTAAGGGAGTATCCACATTCCATTCGGGGAATTGGGAACACGGAAGTCGGTTCCGTTAAGGGAGTATGTCGGATTACTCTCTCGTCACGGGTGGATTCATCGGTGAATCTGACGGTCACGGCATTAGTCATGCCTAATGTGATGGGCTCACACCCTCACGTACGGTTGTCGCCCTCGGTGCGACAGTTGGTCGCTGGGTTGTCACTGGCTGACCCGGAGTTTGATATTCCGGGCCCAGTAGACATTTTATTGAGTGTTGATGCCTTGGGATACCTGTTAGTGCCAGGTGTCCACGTGTTGCAGGTGACCGGTCTGGTTTCGGTCAACACCAGACTGGGCCATGCGGTAATGGGTCCGGTTATGCCGGCTGCCCCACGCCTGGCGACTAGTAGTCCCTTATTCGGTTCTGTACTCTCGGAGGTGATACAGAACTTTTGGGAGGTGGAGAAACCACCTACGGTCCGCCGGTTGGACCCGGTTGAAGAAGAGTGTGAACAGTTTTACCGGAACAATACTGGTCGCCTTCGGTCAGGTCGATTTTTCACACGTCTTCCATTCCGGAGTGATCGCCCACCACTGGGCAGTTCACAACATCTAACGGCATGAACCTGAACCAGTGTTTGCATTCAGGGCCGAAGTTGAACCATGACATCGCGGATGTTATCACACGGTTCCGTCGACACAATGTTGTGTTTGTAGCTGACATCCGGATGATGTTTAGACAGACGGTCATTCACCCTGACGATAGACGGTATCAGCTGATACTATGGCGAGAGAGCCCAGATCAGCCCATCAAGGTGTACGAGCTGAACACCAACACGTACGGGCTACGGTCTAGTCCTTATTTGGCGATTCGCACTCTGCGGGAGTTAGCGGATCGAGAACGGTTAAATTTCCCTAGAGGAGCAGCGATCCTGGAGCAGGATCTCTACGTGGACAATATCTGTACCTGGTATATGGTACATTGTGTAATAAATAATAATATATATTACGAAAATTTAAAAAATTATATCCCGTGGAGTTTCTTGGTGCTATCTTCTCTGACGGGCGTATTTCCGAAGCAATGGTTGAGTTGATGGAGTTTCTTTTTCCTGTGCCAGCCATGAATCACCACTTTAAGGAGAAATTACCTTTTTCAAACTCAAACCATAATCAGTTATTACTCATTAGTTTAGTTAATCATATTTGATTATTTTTTTCATTAATATGAGACTTAAGTAAGTCTTTGACTTGTAGAAGTGCGTTATTTTGCCTACTTGCAATAAATGATTTGAGTTTTGAGTTTTAAAAAACCGGCAATCGAATAAAATTCTAAAATACTTGCGTAACTGTTTTGAACGTTACTTGCGGGAAGGAGAGATCCTTGTGTGAATTTATGTAGCGCAATTTTATTCTTTTTAGTTGACAGCTATCAGACCAGAGACAAGCTAACCGTTCACATTGGTGTATTAGCAGGACAACGGGGCGGCTCACAAGACCGTCATATTACGTCACTGTTTAGGGCCTGCTTTTCAACTGCGCGGAATAGGGATGGTTTCTTAAAAGTTGGTATTAGGCCTCCTGATTTGCGAATTAGTCTTTGTGAATCTCTGATATTATGGAGAATAAACAACTATGATGTTGTTTATGATGGGTATATACTTGGACGGACGAAGAAGGTGATAGAAGGTGTCCAAAACGCGTTTTTGTTTCAAAGTCCAACCTAGGTCCCACAGATAGATATCGAGAGATAGGCCCTTGCCGCTAAGCTTGTATCGGAACCAGTGTCGCCGAAAATTAAGAACACGCACACATCTACACCACTCGTACATCAATCCTTCCGCTTTTATTGGTCAGTGCAATGTCATGCACCTATCGTCCGAACACACCGACACTACCGCAGGTACAATAGCTAGCCGAGCTAGTGTTGGGACATTGCAAGGACAGCGTGATACATCAATCAATTATAATTTATAGACAGTGGTATCTATGCGTGGTTAAAGATAAAATAATACGTTGTTTGTTAATTTGACATATTTATTTTACAAGAAATACCTATTACTATGTTTACAGGCTGTAACACATACGGGGCGCCAAGCCGAAAAGGGTTGTTTGGGACATAATTTTGAACAAATTTCTCAATGAATCTGATTTGATCAGAGCAACGTTATTTTTTACTTCCCCATACAAATCAGCTGACCGCTCGGCCCAAAATTCACTCGGCAAATTGAAAAATAATGTTGCTCTGATCAAATCGTTTTAATAGAGAAGGATGTTCAGATTGATGTCCTTAACAACCGCCTTTCGGCATATATACCCTTTCTGTATAATCATGTACAGTACAAATACTACGTATTGACCAGAAAAATGTAAATATATATTAAGAACTTACCGTTTCGACAAATTAGGCGTAGCATTTTTTGCTAAGTAATTTTAGGAGAGGTCCGTAGATAAATAAAACGTCGATAACGATTCACTTGATTCACTTATATTGTTCACCAACTATTTAAAGTAACAGTCTTGCCTTCTTGGAGGCTACCAACGGAATGCTCGATCACAGTTTTTTCCCTCTCCAGCTAAGTTTCCTTTCCCTCCTAAACAAAATCAATGCGAAAACGGATATCCGCTTAAAATACAACCAAAACCTAATAATTTTAAAAGAACTTCCTGTCCCATCGATATCCGATAACATTTTGTTAAATACGACTTCCGTTCAATTTAGCAATTATTCTCTAAATCAATTTGTGAAAACGGATATCCGCTCAAAAATAAAATTAAACTATGAATCAAGTTAATATGCAAACAAATCAATAATCGGTAAATACACTTCCGTTTAAGTTAACTATTAAACACACTTCCGTCGAGTTGACATTTCATAAAATAATAAATCAACTTCCGTTCAAGTTAACATCTCACAAACTAATCAAATTTACTTCTTTTATTACAAATATTTACATGATCACCTAAAATGGCATCACTCTTATGTAAATTATCCTAACAGCTCGGCCATCCTGTTTTGAGCGAGTACCTTCGCTTACAATAGAAAATATATATATAGTTGATGTATGTATGTTAGGTATTATCTAATTCAGCATTGTACAGGGTAATTTCAAACATAGCTTTAGCTAGAAACATCGCAATATGAAATAATTATACAGTGTTTATATAATGACAAAATAAATAAATAAAAAATATTTATTTTTTACATATTAATTTACTAGTACATAATTACTGATTTAACATCCAATTGATACAATACAGTTGATACAACATTAAATACTGATAACTTACTTATTCACTTTCACTAGAACCACTGTTGTTAGGAACATTATCATCCGATTCAAAATATCTACTAAAATTCATCCACGGTTGAATTTTGTCAATTGATACAACAGCCTCGTATTTTCTACCGTTTTTACGTGTTAGAGGAGTGTCTTAAACTACAAACCTATCGTTGGGGAGCAATTTTACTATGCGATTTTACCAGTTTTTGAGATTTTCCATCATGAGGAAGCTGCCTTTTAATGCGAACTAAATCACCGTCTTTGTACTGTGTCGCTGGTTTTCTACGTTTATTAAAGTTAATTGCATCCTTATTCTGTTGTTCTGATATTTTGTCACTGTCTACAGGAGTTCTGTTTAAAGTGTCGTTAATCACAGAACTTAATATTCCCTCTGACCTACTTGTTATATTGAACCCAAACAGTAATTCTGATGGGCTCTTTTGTGTCGTTTTATGCTTGTTTATATTTATCCCAACCTGTATATCAGGGATATGATCATCCCAAGATTTTTCGTCATCGCCATGGCCTGAAGCGGATAATGCGTCTAATATGGTTCTATTAAATCGTTCAACTTGGCCGTTAGCCCTGGGTGTTGCGACTGCGTTTATGATGTGCTTAATACCGTACGAGGTAACGAAGTCTTTAAACGCCTTGCTTGTAAAACTGGACCCTTTGTCTGTGATGAGGCGTGTTGGGACACCAAAATAACTGACGTGTTCTTTCATAACACGCACTGACGTCAGTGATTTTGGGTTTTTGACTGGAGAAATATTAACGTACTTTGTGAAGCCGTCGACGAGGACTAACAAGAAGCAATTCCCCTTTTTACTTCTCACGAAGGGCCTTAAGTGGTCTGCATGCACGGTGTGGAATGGTATACTCACTTTTTCGATCGGGTGCAGCTGACCTTCTCGCCTACCTCCAGGGGATTTGTGGTGGGCACACTCTAGACAGGAAGAAACGTATTTTTTTACAAAGCGGCGCATTTTAGTGAACCAATAATGGTCTTGGATACGTTGAAGAGTTTTTTCAAATCCACAGTCGCCTACATCGTCATGGTTCATTCGTAATATCTGCCAACGCACGCCTTTGGGTACCAACCATTTTATCGAGTCGCCTACAACTCGATAAACGCAGCCATTTTTAATTTTATAGTTCTTATGCACGTCGATGGCTTGGGTCGAGTTAGGATCAGATAAAATATCTTTTATTTTCTTTACCTCATCGTCGGCAGTTTGAACTGTTGCGATCCAGTCTCGATCAGTTTGTTGTACCAGCAAAACATCTAAAAGATGCATCTCACCTGATGGTTGGCCGGCTGGGTTTCGGCTTAATGCATCTGCATGTGACATCCGTGCACCCGGCCGATACTCGATCGTACAGTCATACTCCTGTAACTGAACCCACCATCGTGCGATGCGTGGTATTAAATCGCGTTTTGTTAGGGTGGATCTGAGGGCGTTGCAGTCTGTAAGGATCTTGAATGGTATTCCTACAAGATAAACCCAATGATGACTGCCAATGTTTCGAGTTCATAAGAATGCATCTTACGTTCGTCCACACTGGTCTTACGGCTGAAGAACGAAACTGGCTGTAGAATTCCATTAGAATTTCGCTGTAGCAATATCCCTGCCAGACCTACCTTGCTTGCGTCCGTATGTAGTTCAGTTTCCGCTCCGGGATCGCAAAGAGCTAGAACTGGCCTGTTAATGAGCAATTCTTTTACCTTTCGAAAGGAATTTCTTGTGCAGATCCCCAAGCCCAACATGCATCTTTCTTGAGGAGGTCTGTCAAGGGAGTGGAGATTGTTGCGTACCCTTTGACAAATCGCCTGAAGAATCCGGATAGACCAAGGAATTGACGGAGCTCGTGTTGATTGCTGGGTGTCGGGAATTTTGATACGGCATCCGTCTTCCGACTGCCTGGACGGATTCCATCGCAACTTACCTCAAACCCCAAAAAATCTATCGATTCAAAGAAGAAATTGCATTTACTCAATTTCAGAGTCAAGCCGCCATTTCTTAGGAGCTGAAGAACTTCTTCGAGTCTCTGCAGTCCTTCATCGAAGTCCTTTGATGGTATGAGCACGTCGTCCATATAAACTAGTGCGTATTTCACCTTGGCATCATTTAGTATTTTGTTGATAGTCCGCTGGAATACTGACGGCGCATTAACTAGACCAAAAGGCATGCGAGCATATTCATATTGGCCGTCTGGAGTTACGAAAGCAGTTTTACTACGAGAATCTTCTGCAATAGGTATCTGGTAGTAGCCGGATGCTAGATCCAATGAAGTGAAAAGCTTGTTACCTGCCAGTAGATCTAGTTGATCTTCAACCCGTGGTAAAGGATAATGATCCTTTTTCGTTTTTCTATTAAGAGCCCGGTAGTCTATGCATAATCGTTTCTCATCTGTTTTTTTTCGAACAAGCACTATGGGGCTACCATAAGGAGATGAAGATTCCCTGATGATGCCGCTTTCAGCCATCTCCTGGACCATATTTCTTACCAGCGATCTTTCAGCGTATGACATGCGGTATGGGCGATATACAACTGGTACAGAGTCTTCTAGTTCAATTACCATTTCGGTAACATTTGTGAAGCCAAGATCCCTGAGACCACTTGAGAAACAATCGTTATATTTTGCGAGTAAACACTGTAATTTTTGACGTTCGTCTTGATTTAACCCTGTGTTACAATTGATCTCATTAGTCACCATGGCATCATCAAATATCACGCTATAAGTGTTTAAGAAGCTTTCAGCCGGCGACGTGTGCTTTTGCAGAGCTCTGGTCAAAAGAACACCCTTTTCAAAATTAACAGTCTCCGAAGATACATTATACACCAAAAGCGTACCGTAGCCATCCGTAATATTGTATATACCCGGGAGAAGGTAGTATTCTTTACCCTTGCCACCTCTTAGAGAGCCCTGAACGCAAACACTACAATTTTCCAGACTGTCTACAGAGACTGGTACTGCCCGTAAAGTATAACTAGGGATAGTTGTGGTATTTTAAATTATAACATCAACTTTGTTTTGATCAATTCTCTGGATTATTAGTTCATTTGGAGTTTTCGTGATCAGAATATTAGGCTTTTCTGTGAAGGAGTGGCCCAAAAGAACGGGATGACTCATAACATGATCTTCCACAACAAACATATTGATGACATCTTTTAGGCCTTGAACTTCTACCGTTGCTACCGAAACGCCTAGTGGACGAACTAAATTGGCTCCTATTCCTCGAAGTACAGGCAAGTCTTCTTTTGAAGCAATTTGCAACCCGATTGAATTCGCATCGGTGACCCTTATTAAAGAACATTGACTCCCTAAATCAACGTGGCAAGTGACAGATGAATCATTAATTTTTATCTCGAGAATATATTTGGCATTAGCGTCAGAAGCATCATCTGCTGTCACTTTAGCCACTTGTTTTTCGTTCTTATCTTTGCGAGTATTCGAAATTTGACTATTATCTTGATCGTTTGTAGGTTTGTTCCTATTTTAAAGCAATCAGAAGCCCGGTGACCTAGTTTATCACAAAATGTACATTTGGTAAGAGTTTTACTACACTTAAAACTAGGGTGCCCGACTTCATCACAGTTAAAGCAGCGAATACTACTGTTGACAGTACTAACAGATTTACTACAACTAAAACTAGGATGCCCGATCTCGTCGCAGTTAAAACAGTGGATACTACTGTTGACAGTGCCACCCTTAGTTGCGCTAGACCTAGCTGGCAGAAACTTTCGTTCGTTTGCCTTTTCGTAACCTTCCAGACTGGGCCCAACCTTTACAGTCCTAAAATATTTGAGAACTTGCTCAGGCTCGCTAAATTGTGCCGCCTGCGGAGCGCATTTTAGTAGTAGGAGCTACTTTGACAGCGCGATCTTCGACACCATACAAGAGGCAATCTACAGCTTGCTTCCCCGATATTTTGCAACGATTGAGCAAGTTAATTTTGGCGTAGTAATAAAGCTCCAACGATTCACCATATCGCACTCTCTTTTCTAACATTTCGGTCAAAAGCTCGGCATACCCTTCACGACAAGGATATGACTCTAGAAGTTTCCTCTTCCACTCTGTCCAGGAATGCAGCAGCGTAGGCAAACCTTGATACCATGTCCTCGCAACACCGATTAATTTAGGTAGAGAATAGTGAATAACTTCCTTTTCATCCCAACCATAAATCTCTGCACATTCCTCTACCTTCGTTAACCATGTCAGCATTGTTTGTTCTTTGGACATGGGATCAAACTTGGGTAAAACATTTGAATTAAAGTTTAGTTTGGGCTTATGCGAGCTTTTGACTTGATTTAAAATACTTAAAAATTTATCAAGAACATCAGATGTATTAGAATCTTTACTTCGTACCTTTGATCTTACTCTCTTCGTCGGCGGCGGTGAATCCTCGTTCGATTCTAAATTTGAACGGTTGCGCCTCCTTTTCTTCATAATCCTTTGTCTATTTTCAGTTGTTTTCCATGACCCACTCTCCTCCTCATCGCTTTCAGAGATGCGTCTTCCTTTAGCCTTATGAATGTGTCTGCGTGTAGCTTGCTCAGACCTAGAGTAAGGTACACTCCGCATCCTAATAACCGGACTGACGTCACGGCGCACCACTGACCTGGGCTGTCCTTCATCCTGCATCAGTCCTTCCCCTCGACTGATTGCACTGTTGTCCAGCATTAGTCCTTCCCCTCGACTGAATGCTCCATCATCCTCTCCGTCACTCAACCCTCTCCCCTGGGTTTTCCTGTGACCACGCTCTTGACCTTGAGCCCTCTCATCATCCATGTTCAATCTGAAACTTCAAAAATAAGCTTAGAATCTGGAAAAATCTGTATTCAAATCCTTTAATGTTATGACTACTGATTAAATGTCCCTTTCATGTGCACTTGCATCTACAAATCTTATGTTCTTAGTTAACAAGAGTTAAACAGAGGAGACTGATCAAATTAGGCTTCCATTTTTGACAAATAAGAAGTAACAAGACAATAGTCAGTCCGATGCAGTTATCTAATAGGATTATTTTCAGTTCAAAATTATAAATAGTTTTAGATCACATGCACGCGTGGAAAAAAAGGAAAAAAAAATGTCGAATAATTTCGATAGTCCCCACATTTATAAGGATATCCATTTTTAAGCTACTTTTAAAAATATATCACTTTTACTTACGTTTTCCGAGCTATGGGCGTTCTGAAATAGTTTTATTTAATCTCGTCCGTCGCACTTCTGACCTTTTAGGAGAGGTCCGTAGATAAATAAAACGTCGATAACGATTCACTTGATTCACTTATATTGTTCACCAACTATTTAAAGTAACAGTCTTGCCTTCTTGGAGGCTACCAACGGAATGCTCGATCACAGTTTTTTCCCTCTCCAGCTAAGTTTCCTTTCCCTCCTAAACAAAATCAATGCGAAAACGGATATCCGCTTAAAATACAACCAAAACCTAATAATTTTAAAAGAACTTCCTGTCCCATCGATATCCGATAACATTTTGTTAAATACGACTTCCGTTCAATTTAGCAATTATTCTCTAAAACAATTTGTGAAAACGGATATCCGCTCAAAAATAAAATTAAACTATGAATCAAGTTAATATGCAAACAAATCAATAATCGGTAAATACACTTCCGTTCAAGTTAACTATTAAACACACTTCCGTCGAGTTGACATTTCATAAAATAATAAATCAACTTCCGTTCAAGTTAACATCTCACAAACTAATCAAATTTACTTCTTTTATTACAAATATTTACATGAACACCTAAAATGGCATCACTCTTATGATAATTATCCTAACAGTAATGCAGTCTTATATATCTTAGATATAGTATATATTTCCATTAGAGCTTGGATTAGATATATTAGATGATTACCTAATGGGTTTTGTTCGAGTTGGTAAAAAATCTATCGTCTCTGCGTGCATGTAACAGTTCGCTTCCGTAACTTGATGCATATTTACTTTCGTATTTAGATAAGTGTGATATATTAATTGCGTGTTAGCTTGGAAATATGTAGTGAAATTAAGATACAAAACAAGCAATGGATAATAAACCTAGCGAGAACAACAAGATATTGTCACTTTAATGATCAACTCGTGACGAATTTTTGTGAATGATTTATTTCCGTAATATTGTTTATTTCTTGTGTTTTAGGAATAATTAATGGTTGAAATGAGACTTCCAAGTGAGATGTTACTCCGCCGTTCTTGGAATTCACACTCCTACTTCTATTTTTGCACGTAAGTATTTCACAGGTCGGTATTTTCGAAAAACAGCGGAAATGAATTCGTCACTGCGGTCGCCCGGCGACTACTGAGAATTTTTAATTACTAGACAATCGGGGCTAGATTTTTTCGTACATGCCACGCCCCTCGACCTATCTCTCGATATTTGTGGTCCCACATCTCCCCGGTCTTGAACGCGGCAAAACTTTTGAATATGGATGCGCGGCAACAACTTCACCTCGCAACGTTGCTGTTTGATGTTGTGAGCAGAAAATCACCTAACTACCCGTTTAGAAGGCTGGAGTGGTCAGCGAGACAGCGAAGGAAGCATAAAGAGGGACGGATTCTTACACCTGCACATAGAATGGCAGCATTCCGCGGGAGTTTCAGATTTGCGGCGTCCAGGTGCTGGAATGATATTCCTCCCCCAGTCCGTGTAGAAACAATTAGGTACAACTTTTGGCCCAAGCTAAGGGTATACCTGCTTGAGCAGCAGAGACTACCATAGTCCTGTTTACCCTTTCGTTACCTTATGACCTTCCGACTAGACTGGTAATCGCAACAATTTTCAAAATTTTCTTTTTATTGTTGTTGTTATCATCTTCCTCTCTGGTATCTTGTTTATGTTCCGTTCTGTTGTGCCATCTTGTATATTGCTTATGTGTTGTGTTTGTGTTTGTCTGTTATAGGCTGTTCTTATTTTTTAGTTTTTAAAACAGTTTATTTTTTAACACCGACCAATATCATTGATGCCTTCGTACTTTCATATATTTATTGTATTACATCAGATGAATATTTTTTAATATTAGTCACTGCTGGCACTGACTGAGAATCAGCGCTAAGGTGTTTTTTACCTAAGCATTATGCTGAGTCAGCTGCCATTTTGCAGCTGCTGAGTCGGATAGCGATAAAGTTTATGTATACGGTTTAATATATTGTATGTATGCGCCTCCGTCAGCTGCGAATAAACGCTTTCTTTATTTTTTATTTTTTATTTCTTTTTTATTTCTTTCTTTCTTTTTATATCTACTTAGCTATGTAGCGAGTACCAAGGCAATAAAATTGCATAAATATGTCTACTGTACAATTTCTATTTATCAGATTAATAAATAGGTATATACCTATTTATTAATCTGATAAATAGTTCTGTAAATATATATGATTGTCCAGCTTCTGCAGGTGGGATTTTTCATCTACTGCAAAATTGCATATGCATTGCCATGAAAACGATTGAAGTTTTCTTGATAATGTATAACGAGTTTGATATTTAAACTACAATATTCTCTTCCTCTCAACAACCCCAAGGCATCATATGTTGCATTTTCCCGTTATAGGTTTAGAATTTTAATACCATGGCATAAGGTTCAAACCGCGATGCTTTAAAACAACTTGGGGGTTTGAGAATTAAGCATTTTGTTGAACTTAATTTGTTTGTTGTGGTAATAGGTATGCAATTTTGTATATTATTGTACAAATATTTTCTTGCAACATTAAAACATTGAAACACTGTTTGTTTCCCATTATGAAAAACAATTAGATTTTTAAATCATATCACAATAATAATTCATTTTAGTCAGGTTAGGACTGACGTGAGTGCACGATACGTAGTATATGTCTGTGAGTGTGGTTTCCCTGTATAGTCTGTGCCGGAGTCACGTGATGTTTGTTTGAGAGTTGACTTCACTCATATACTTGGAAGTCTTTGGTTGACCTTGACTGCCACATTTTTTTTGTGGTAGGCAAAGTAATATATCTCATTACGTCTCTTGGAGACCACAGATTTACTTTTGGCGGGTAAAATTTTTGATTTGTTTTTAAATAGACGTAATGAATAAAACCCAAAAATATGTAAATCAGTTTCCTAAAATGGTCTGTATTTTCAAAATATAAAATATATATATATCAGAAAAATGCATGGCCAATTGTATAGGTGGTCTTACAAAAAAGACTGATATTAAATATGTAGATTTTTACACACGAAGTGCTCGTAGTGATGCAGTTCATTATGTTCGCCATGCTCGTTCCATTTCAGGTTTAGGCATCAACAGTGCGACTGCAACCATAGACAGCATTTGTAAAAATTCTCATTTATCGGATTTGATTTCTTATTTTCCTTATGGCCATATCCAACCGAAGGCGATTATAGGTATGGATAACTGGCAGCTCACCATTGCTCGGTCGAATCGTGTCGGCCTTCCGTCTGAACCTGCCGCTGTCTTGAAAGCTCTTGGTTGGGTTGTATTTGGATTCACGTCTAGTAAGATAACATATGCATAATTTGTAGATACTAATGTATATCAAGTAAATTTAACTACTCCTTCCCTCGAGGATTTAGTAAAGGAAAATTACCGAATAGATTCGATAGGCATTGAGAAGAAATATCATCGGAATTTCAAACTCTCAAACTTCTAGAGCAAACACACGTCACCTTCCTAGCGGCCGATTTGAATCCGGTCTCCTCTGGCGCCCTGATGTTGGTGACGTGTCTAATAACTATAAGTTACCTCTTTCACGTTTTAGGTTTTAGAAGAAGATGAAGGGAGTCAGTAAGAACGCCGACTTGTATAGGCAAAACGTTCGCGCAATGTCCGACAAAGGGTACAGCCGAGGAATGTACCAACTCTCCCAAAAGCATCTTGAGGTACCTTCCCCACTTCGGCTTCGGTGTAACTAACGTTAATAAAATGGGTAAACTGCGCTTAGTTTACGTTGCCGCGGCCAAATTCCAAAAAGTTTGATTAAACTCTCTTTTGTTACCCGGCCCAGATTTGTTGCAGTCGCTCCTTTCCAATTATTATGCAGTTTTGTGAAGATCCGATAGCCCTTGTGGCAGATATCAAGGAAATGTTTCCTTAGATTCTAATAAAAGAACAGGATCGCA